>OZ005734.1:60590651-61985651 GCA_963930755.1 Eudasyphora cyanicolor | reverse complement strand
AACGCTAACGCTTGAGTGTGAATTTCTGATGATAAGCAACATTCAAACAGCGTCGGTCCGGTCTTCATATACTAATAACATCTATGGCATGCTAATAATATGCATGCAATAAAGTCAGCATTGCTGAAACTCTGCATGAATTAGATGCAGTACAGTAAGGCAGAGATAAAAAATTCATTTAGAGCATAGCTTTGAAGCAAAAAGTTATTGTATGGCTTATCTCCTAGGGGCGAAGATACATTATTGAGATCCTAATTAAAACCACTATGTCGTATACTTCTCATCCTAACTGTGCGTAGCACTCGGACTTAACACAAACCTTTAGTTTCTATTGCTTCAGACAACTTGTAATTGAAAAGAGGAAATAATAATGTTAATAAT
Source organism: Eudasyphora cyanicolor (assembly GCA_963930755.1). NCBI lineage: Eukaryota > Metazoa > Arthropoda > Insecta > Diptera > Muscidae > Eudasyphora > Eudasyphora cyanicolor. Next base: position 61,985,270 of record OZ005734.1, on the reverse strand, counting down.
CATCAGTTTTTTTTCATTTCTATTTTCTCAGATTTGATTTTTCCCTTGGCATATATATTTCTAGATTATTTTAATATAAGCTGCAATAAATGCAAAAGCAACAACAAAAACTACAACAGCAATAGCTATTGCAACTACTGCCATTGTCTCACATGAAAAACGTTTTGTTTTTGACTGCAAAAGTTCGCACGTAGAGCCATTATGAAAAGCAAAAAAAAACGCAGGAATTATATGCAACTCAAAAAAAAAACTGTTGGAAAAAATTCTAAGAAAGTCTAACAGTCAATATTTCAGTTGTAACGAGTTATTCAAACAAAACGGTTGTCTAATATCTTTTTTTTTTGGGGCAACACTTGGCAAAAAGCGGCAGAAAAAAAAGAAAAATAAATTTTTTTATTTTAAAATTGGATGGTTTAGCCAAAAAGTTGACAACAAAAACGGCTTTATTTTCGAATCGAAAAATTTTCAGCGTTTTCTTAGATTTTTGCAAATATTTAAAACGTTCCGTCGCCGCTCCTCACAAAATGCAGATTAATCGCATGAAATTACTGATCGTTTCGGGCAGCGTTTTTGTTTTTGCCATTATGAATGGTTGGCTAATATTTCCGAAAATTTTGAAGGCTATTCTAAAGTCACAGGTCCATTTAAAACCCGGTTCGGATATACGTGAATTGTGGGAGAATACCCCATTTCCATTGCATTTTTATTTCTATATTTTCAACATAACAAATCCGGATGAATTTCTGAAGGGAGCCAAACCGAATCTCAATGAAGTTGGGCCTTTTGTTTTCGAGTGGGTTTCGTATTGTTTTTTTGTTTACGAAAAAGAGGATTTCGAATGGAAAACTTATTTATGCATTTTTTCTTAAAGTGAATGGAAATCTAAATACGATTTAGTTGATGACGAGGAGGAGGATACGGTCTCGTATAATATGCGCAATGTATTTATCTTTAATGAGGAGGCCTCCAAACCTTTGACGGGTGAAGAGGTCCTAACAATAATGCATCCTTTGGTTGTGGTAAGTTTCGGGATATATTTGGCTACCTAAGTGGACAGAAAGTTGCTTCCTAGAACTAGGAAGTGTATATATATTTAAGATATATTCTTTTAATAATAATAATAATATTATTATAAGTCAATAATTTTTATATGATATAAAACTTGCCTAACTATTTAAAAATTGTCTTTACCGAGTAAAATTAACGGAAAAATATTCACAGACGTAAAACCCTTTAAATGCAATATCGACCCCTAAACACTCAACAATTTTACATATTGAGATAATGTTAAAATTCTCAAACGTTTCTCAAATCTCATGTTTGGAGGTGAACTTGAGAAATTATTGATATTCTCAATCGTTTCTCAAGTTCAATTTCACACTTCAGATAATGTTGAAGTGTGGAATTTTCTTAAGTACATCTGTCAAGTTTGAAGATGTACTTAAGAAAAAATCTGTCAGAACGTTTAAATTGTACGGTTACTTTCGAGTGTTTTGTGGAAAAGCATTTTAGAAAAAAAATGGGAACCAAATTTCGAATCGCGAAAACGGCTTATCTGCATTATTTTCATAAACCAATCTCAACCGCATTTTTTTTTTGTTTTGATTGTAGTAATTATATTATTTTCATATATTTTTCCAATTTTTGTTAAAATGATTTTCTAAAATTTATTCAAACGCAGGCCTTGTTTCATAAAAAAGCTTTCAAAAATATTCAATTTTTTTTTTTGAAGTAATGTTATCATATGACTAATAATTGAGCTACAGAAATATTTGTGGTACACATTTCAGGGCTTTGGTGCACTCAAATGGCAATAAAATATTTATGAAACGAACGTAATTTTTCGAAACATGTGCAGAAACACATTTTTATTAAAAAACATAAATTGCATTTATAATAAAAACAGACCAAAAAAAGACTAGCTGGACTTGCAGACGTTGTTCTGCCATTTTTTAATATATAGAGGATTTAGCCGCAATTTAAATTAGGATAGTAATGAACCTTTGTAGTAAATACATTATTTTCATATATTTTTCCAATTTTTGTTAAAATGATTTTCTGAAATGTATTTAACCGCAGGCCTTGCTTCATGAAAACCCTTTCAAAAATATTCAAAAGTTATTTTCTATAATTTGCTTAACATTTTTATTTGAAGTAATATTATCATATGACTAATAATTGAGCTACAGACATTTTTGTGGTACACATTTCAGGGCTTAGGTGCACTCAAATGGCAATAAAATGTTTATGAAACGAACGTAATTCTTCCAAAACTGTGCAGAAACACATTTTTATTAAAAAACATAAATTGCATTTATAATAAAAACAGAGCAAAAGAGACTAGCTGCACTTGCAGAAGTTGTTCTGCCATTTTTAATATACTATAGAGGATTTAGCCGCAATTTAAATTAGGATATTAATGAACCTTTGTAGTAATTACATTATTTTCATATATTTTTGTTAAAATTATTTTCTAAAATGTATTTAACCGCAGGCCTTGTTTCATAGAAAAGCTTTCAAAAATACTCAAAGGTTATTTTCTATAATTTGTTTAACATTTTTATTTGAAGTAATGTTATCATATGACTAATAATTGAGCTACAGAAATTTTTGTGGTACACATTTCAGGGCTTTGGTGCACTCAAGTGGCAATAAAAGGTTTATTAAACGAACGTAATTTTTCGAAATATGTGCAGAAATAAATTTTTATTAAAAAAACATAAATTGCTTTTATAATAAAAACAGACCAAAAAAAGACTAGCTGAACTTGCAGAAGTTGTTCTGCCATTTTTAATATACTATAGAGGATTTAGCCGCAATTTAAATTAGGATAGTAATGAACCTTTGTAGTAATTACATTATTTTCATATATTTTTCCAATATTTGTTAAAATTATTTTCTAAAATGTATTTAACCGCAGGCCTTGTTTCATAAAAAAGCTTTCAAAAATATGCAATGGTTGTTTTCCATAATTTGTTTAACATTTTTTTTTTAAGTAATGTTATTATATGACTAATAATTGAGCTGCAGAAATTTTTGTGGTACACATTTCAGGGCTTTGGTGCACTCAAATGGCAATAAAATGTTTATGAAACGAACGTAATTTTTCGAAATATGTGCAGAAATAAATTTTTATTAAAAAAACCTAAATTGCATTTATAATAAAAACAGACCAAAAAAGACTAGCTGGACTTGCAGATGTTGTTCTGCCATTTTTTAATATATGGAGGATTTAGCCACAATTTTAATTAAGCATGGTTATGAACCTTTGTCTCGGCTCGACGAACATGATGTACAAACTTGATCTAAATCGGTTCAGAAGTGTTAGATATCATCGACGACTAATAAACGCACACAAGCATTATATATATATGGAATAGTGCTACAGGATTATTTTGTGGTACACTTTTCGTATATTTCATGTTCTTGAAAGTCAACAAAATGCATATCAAAAAGAAGAAGTTTTTCAAAAACTGTGCAGAAAACTATTTTTATTTGACTAACGTTATTTATTGCTACTAGAGTTTCCATTACATATAACAACTAGCTGGCCTTGCAGATGTTGTTCTCCCTTTCCATTTCCTAAATATATCGATAATTAGCCAAAGCTTGCAATTGGACGCTATCGGAGTCTAGCCTATGAGTAGTTATGATCCTTTCATTCGGCTCGAGGAACATTCTGTACGAATTTGACTTAAAATCAGTTCAGAAGTCTTGAAGATCATCAACAATTAACAAACGCATTTTGTATATCAAATAGTGCTACAGAAAGTGCTATTTTTATTTGACAAATATAAACTATAGCTATGTCTGTAAACCAGCTTTTTTTACATATAACAACTAGCTGACTCTGCAGATGTTGTTCTGCCCTTTCCGTTTTTTAATATATCGAGAATTTAGCCCTAACTTGAACTACAACGCTATCGGACCCTAAACTAGTTATGAACCCTATTCTCGGTTCGATAAACTTGCTGTGCAAATTTGGCTTAAATCGCTTCAGAAGTGTTGAAGATCATCGATGACTAACAAATCTTGTGGTACACTTTTCTGTTATTTGATGCTCTCAAATGGCAATCAACTGATCATCAAAAGAATGAAATGTTTCCTAATATGTGCAGAAATATATTTTTATTTGAAAAATATAAATTATTGCTATTTTTTAACTACTTTTTTTCATTATATATAACATCCAGCTAGACCTACAGATGTTGTTCTGCCATTTAAGTTTTTTAACTATTTAGAGAATTTAGTCATAACTTTAATTTAGCCTAGTTATAAACTCTTGCCTCGGTTCGACGAACATTTTCTACGAATTTAAACCAAATCGGTTCAGATAAATATATACAAATTGCGCTACAAACATTTTTGTGGTACACTTTTCGGGTATTTAATGTACTCAAATGCTAATAAAATGTATACCAAAGGAAAGAACTTTTACCAAATATGTGCACAAATATATTTCTATTTTTCAAACATAAATTATTGATACATATTTGCTTTTACTTGTGTTTTTATGAAGAATAACAACTAGATGGTCCTGCAGATGTTGTTATGCCCTTTCCGTTTTTTAATATATCCATAATTTAGCCCTAATTGGAACTTGGACGCCATGGTAGCCTAACCTAGCTAAGAACCTTTGTCTCTATATTGTTATTCAAAAAATATAAATTATTACTGTTTTTTTAACCAGTTTTATTCATCATATATAACAACTAGCTGGACCTGCAGATCTTCTGTCATTTATAATATAGATAATTTAGCCACAATTTTAACTTATCCTAGTTATGAACCTTTGTCTCGGCTCGACGAATATTATCTACGAAATTAAACTAAATCTGTTCAGAAGTGTTGGCTATCATCATTGACGACTAACAAACGCTCAATTTTATATATACAAATTGCGCTACACAAATATTTGTGGTACACTTTTCTCGTATTTGATGCACTCAAATGACAATAAAATCTGTGTCAAAAGAAAATAATTTTTCCAAGTATATGCAGAAACATATTTTTATTTAACAAACATAAATTAATAATACATAATTATGTTAACTGTTTTTTTATTAAGAATAACAACTAGCTGAACCTGTTGTCATTCTTTTTATTTTTCTGCCCTTTCCGTTTTTCAATATATCAAGAATTTAGGAGTAACTTGAACTAGAATGCTATCGGACCCTAACCTACGAGTAGTTATGAACCTTACGGCTCGATGAATATTCAGTACGAATCGAAACTAAATCGGTTTAGAAGTGTTGGAGATCATCGACGAATAACAAAGGCATACAAGCACTTTATATATAAAGTTTGTGCTACGCACATTTTTGTGGTACTTTTTTAGGGGCTTTAATAAATCAAGGAGCACGATAAAATCTTTTTATAAAAAATTTATCCCACAAAGAAGTGCAGAGTATATCTTTTTAAACTTTTTTTTTGTCAAATTATAGTGATTAAGCGCAGGTTCCTCAAAAAGGTCAATAAAACATTTTTTTATGATTACTTACGAGGATTTGATCTGCAACTGATGTTACTTTTTGATTTTTTCACTGTGGAGTTGAACTGAATATCAATGGGTTCCTTATAAGTGAAGGAAGGTATCTTGAATAATCAAGTGAAAAGAAAAACGACTCGGAAAACCAACACTAACCATTGCATGGCGTTTCGCTGGTGGTTAATAGTTTCACAGATCCACCGTTATTATTGTTAATCAGTTTCTCAAATGTAGTAGCGTTATTTTTTGCTGTGGTTCACTTGCTATTAGTTATCTGTAAATGAAACTTATGTCAAATTTAAATATCGCAAAACTTTCAAATAAGAAAAATCTTATGTCGAAAGCATGCCGAGGCAGTTCTTCTTCCCTCGACTTTTCAAGTTGTTCTTTTCGTTGCACAGTGTGGAAATTCTGAAATAAAAGTTGATAAATGAAATTTTTTTATGGAACTCTACATGTTAATTGCTGTCGCACTGCTGAGTCTACCCAGAAATAAAAACGTTGTCTCATTTTCTTTAAATTAAGTATATTGCCTTAATTTTAATTAACTTAATATCCTTATTTTGGAGATTATAATGTTTTTGGCTATAAAACTTTAAAAGTAGGACAATCTTTTATCATTGCGTGATTAATTTTTTGAATGAATGAATTAAAAAAATGCAATTATTAAAATTTTTAAAATATTTGATACTTTAAAAAAAAGTATTTGAAAGTGGGACAACATTATTTCGGTCTTTGATTAATTTTTGAGCCAATTTTATCTAAATTAATTTTAAAATAATTGCGGCTATTAAATTTATTAAAAAAAATATATTCAAAAAAACTATTTGAAAATTAGTTTTAAAAATTTTATTTCGTAATATTTAATGTTAATTCGCTAATTGTGTTCCCTTTACAAAGAAACAAAAAACTGGAATTTCCGTATAAGAACAGCAAGCATTCTAGTTTAACCAAAAACGTAATTTTACAAACCATCAAACAAAAATCTAATGATATCGAAAACTCTTATGGCCATCTGAAAATGATCTATTCATTTTAGTGGAACAATTTGTTTAGTCGATATTGAAAATTCTTAACCATCCCCATGTGACACATTTTTGGACAAATGGATTTCCACCAAAAAGTAAGTTATTGTCTTTTGGAATCACTAAGAATTCCAAAAGTGTACCACAAATTTGTGTAAAATCGCAGATGTCTTCGCTCCCATTGCTCTTGTCAATTTTTTTTTTAGTTTTTTATTTAATGATATGTTAAATATTTTAAATATATGACTTTGGACTTCTGGGGATTATTCTGCATTTTGTTAGCAGAAGTTTATTTAATTTATTGTTTTTTGAGATCACTAAGAATTTCAAAAGTGTACCATAAATTGGTACACTTTTGAAATTCAGTAGATGTCCTCCAATTGCTTTTGTCAAATAATGTATTAATTTTTTTTTGGACATTACGACAGGTTAGACATTTAATATATGATTCTGCACTTCTTGGGATGATTCTGCATTTTGTTACCTTTTGAAGACATTTTATAACCTAAAATTCTACTGCAGAAACTAGTGTAGGGCTTTTACCAAATTAACGAATTAAATTAAGCTTCTTCGCTTATAACTTACCAAAATAAATTGAAAGTATGATTCGACACATCTTTAGAATAATAGCTTCGAACGGAAAAACAATTTATTGTCATTTGAGTGAACTAAAAGCCCCAAAAGTGAACTACAAAAAATCGTGTAGAATGGCAGAAGTGCATCCATTTATGTTAACAAAAAATTAATTACGTTTTTTTGACATTATAAAATAACAAACTATATACAAAATATGATTCTGCACTTCTGGAAATGATTCTGCATTTTGTTACTTTTTGAGGACTTTCATTATATAATCTAAAATTGTTCTGCAGGGTTTTTACAACACTAATGATTTAAATTAATTTTCTTCTCTTATAAGTTAACAAAATAATTTAAAAATACAATTCGGCACATCTTTGAAAAAATAGCTTCGCACGGAAAAACAATTTATTGCCATTTGAGTGAACTAAAAGCCCCAAAAGTGTACCACAAAAATTCGTGTAGAATGGCAGAAGTGCATATATTTATGTTAACAAAAAATGAATTATGTTTTTTTGGCTATTATAAAACGATAAACTATATACAAAATATGATTCTGCATTTCTGGGAATGATTCTGCATTTGTATACATTAGGATTTTACCAGACTAATGATTTTAATTAAGTGTCTTCACTTATACCTTACCAAAATAAATTGAAGATATGATTCGACACATCTTTTAAAAAATAGCTTCGCAATGAAAAACAATTTATTGCCATTTGAGTGAACTAAAATCCGCAAAAGTGTACCACAAAAATTCGTGTAGAATGGCAGAAGTGCATCTATTTATGTTAACAAAAAATTAATTACGTTTTTTTGACATTATAAAATAACAAACTATATACAAAATATTATTCAGCACTTCTGCGAATGATTCTGCATTTTGTTACTTTTTGAGGACTTTCATTATACGAGTATAATCTAAAATTGTTCTGCAGAACTTAGTGCAGGGTTTTTACAAAACTAATGATTTAAATTAGTTTTCTTCTCTTATAACTTACCAAAATAAATTGAAAATATGATTGGGTATATCTTTGAAAAAACAGCTTCCCAAAGAAAAAATATTTATTGTCATTTGAGTGAGCCCTAAATGTGTACCACAAATATTCGTGTAGAACAGCAGATGTGCAGTTATTTATGTTAACAAAAAAATTAATTAAGTTTTTTTAGCTATTATAAAATAACAAACTATATACAAAATATGATACTGCACTTCTGGGAAAAAAGAGCTTACCAGTACTAAACATCCAGTTGACTTTGGTCAACACTATAGCATCTAAAAGTGTACCACAAAACTTCATGTAGAACATTTGATGGTTATCACCTACGCTTTTTAATACCCTTTTATCATCACCTTATTTACAAAATCCGGGGGGTAAATGTATGTTTCATCTCTGGATTAGTAGATTAATCCTGAGTTGTAACTCAGCATCTCAATCATGCTGAGTTACAGCAATGCTGTTTTTATTGCAAACTAGATAGTTTAACTGGGGTATACCATTTCCTTTCTAAAAGAGCGCTCTGGAAAATTTTTTGTTTTTTAAAGATTTTACTCCCAAATAAAATAAGTACATTCCACATAAAATAAAGACAGATATACTTATTTTAAAAATGAAGACGTCTTTAGGGCCATATATTTAAATTATTTATTAATTTATTGTAATATGCCAAAGCCTTTATGGCCAATTTCCTAGAATACAATAAACCTGTTGCTTATACTAGAAAACACAATTCTTTTATAAGTTAACAATTACTCTAATTTAATAACAATTTGAATAATAATGTTACTAACGATTTCTTCATAATATGGCTCCCCAGCCAACAAAAGGATAGACAAATAAAAAATGAAATGAAAAGGCCCGCTAACAATGTACATGGAGACTAAAAATAATCCCCATGAAATAATCCAGACACTTTTGGCGAAAAGTACTCACTGAAAATTAAAATTAACGTAACTGCAGTTTATCTCAGTGTGTGATCTAAACATAAAGATATTGTGACAAAATTGCATTTAACCCTTAATTTCTTTCCAATGAAATATGTATTTCCCCGAAAGAAGTCATTGTTCGAAAAATAACCTAGACCGCTTAGCCGGTATTGATTAAAAGCAAAAAAAAAATACAAAATTTATTATTTGTCCAATTTCTTATCGCAAAATAATTTAATTTACTACTTTGAAACAATACAAAAAAATATACGACAAATTCCGCACCCCCTTTTTTCAATAGTCAATCATAGGCAATTATGACCAATTACTTTATTAGCCTTTGTTTTTCGTCATCAGTGCCCGTCGTCGATTGCATTGGCAGTGAGAGTTAGACAATATGTTGCCATCATATCCCATATCGCATACCGAATATCGAACCTTATACGAGTACGTTGGTTTTTGCATTATCGTGTGTGCGTGTGTGTGTGTGCAAATGGGCCATTTCGTTTGAATGCATTTTTATTATAGAGTCTACAATTAAATTTATGGGAGGATTAGCAATAATAAATGGTTTAAGTCGTCGGAGAAGGGGGGTGGGAGGTTTGGAAAAATTAGTTTATTCTCAACACTCAAATTAGATTCCTGATGGATTTAGCTTGGTCCTGCAGCAAAAGATAAAAATATATAAATATTTGGTAGAAAAATAGATTTTACTGTAAATACATACTGCTGACTGTATTTTTGTAATAATAAAATAGGTTTGGGTCTTCGAGGAGGATGTGAGAAAATCTGATTTCTCCCAAATCTACAACTTGTTTCCACATTGATTTACTTATTTTAGGGAAACATAGAAAAGTGATACATATTAATGGAAACATTTTTTTCAAACAAACATTTCATGCTTTAGAATAATAGCTTTCCACTAAAAAACAACTTATTGTCATTTGAGTGAAACGAAAGCCAAAAAAGTATACCACAAAAATTCGTGTAGAATAGTAGTTTTGGCCTATCCTAACTTAGGAAAAAATATTTTTAATTATTACCAAAATAGATTTAAACTATTATTGGCCACATTCTTGGAATAATTGTTTTCAACTGAAAAACAATTTATTGTCGTTGGAGTGAATTAAAAACCCTAAAAGTGTACCACAAAAATTAGTGCAGAATAGCATATGCGGTACTTTTTAGTTTTATCGAAACTGTATAAACTTTTTGGCTTTAAAGCTTTTACAAAATAGCAAACTAACTTAAAATATGATTCAGCACTTCTGAAGAATAAGAGTTTTCTAGTGATATACATTTGGTTACCTTTTGCAGGACAATATATAACCTACAATTGTATAGAAAAAATAGTGCAGGGCCTTTACTCTATTTTACCTTTAGATTCCGGTATTATAATTCACCAAACAAATTAAAAATATATTTCGGCACATCTTTGGAAAAATTGCTTTCCACCGAAAAATAATTTGTTGTCATTTCAGTGATCCAAAAACTTCAAAAGTGTACCACAAAAATTCGTGTAGAACAGCAGATGTGCTCTCTACTACGAGTATTTCTTTTTAGCCATAAATTATGCAATTAACTTTTGGATATTATAACATAAATTCAAATAATTGAAAATAAGATTGTACTCTTCTGTGGAATAAGAGCTTCCTGGTAATATACGTTTTGTTACCTTTTCCAGGACATTATAATATAACCAACAAATGTACGGCAAAAATCGTTATAGCATACCAAAAAGTATGATTCGACACATCTTTGGAAAAATAGCGTCGCACTGAAAAACAAGCCAGTGTCATTTGAGTGAACCAAAAACCACCAAAGTGTACCACAAAAATTCATGTAGACCAGCAGATGTGTAGCTATTTCTTGTTAACAACATTTTAACATTTTTTGGATATTATAACATAACAAAATATATACGAAATATGATTCTGCTCTATTGGAGAAGAAGAGCTTTCGTTTAAGACACACTTTGTTGGCATTTGTCAATATTATAGCATCTAAAAGTGTACCACAAAAATGCGTAAAGAACAGCAGATGAGCAGCCATTTCTCTTTCAAACAATGAAATAACGTTTTCTCGATATTATAAGATAAAAACCTAAATTAAAATATGATTCTGCACTTTTGAAGAAGAAGATCTCTACATTAATATACAATCTGTAGAATTTTGTCGATTCTATATAATATAAAAGTGTACCACAAGGACCCTATAAAATAAATAAAAAAAAACTCCTACTGGTGCTCATGTTGTAACCCTTTCATGGCATTGAGAAATTTTAAACTGTACTGGAAAAATCGGTGTAGGGCTTTTTACAATACTAATGCTTTAAACTTTTGGTATTATAAGTTATAAAAATAAATTGAAAATATTATTCAGCACATCCCGGGAAATATAGCTTTGCACTGAAACTTAATTTATTATCATTTAGGTGAACTAAAAATCGCAAAAGTGTGCGACAAAAATAGAGTAGAACATCAGATATATACCTATTCTAGTTAAGAAAGTTTTTTTTTTTTAATTTTAACTTTAGAAGCTTTTTTCAAAATATTATTCTGCACTTCCGGAGAATAAGAGCTTTCGTCTAATATACACTTTGGTTACTTTGGTCAACATTATAGCATCTAAAAGTGTACCACAAAATTTCGTGTAGAACAGCAGATGTGCAACTATTTCATGTAAAAATTTAATTAAGTTTTTTGTTGATTTTCAAACATAACAAACTAAATTAAAAATATGATTCTGCACTTCAGAAAAAGAAGACCTGTACATTAATATACTTTCTGTAGACTTCTGTCGATTCTATATAATTCAAACACTTCGATAACTTTTGTAAATTTTATGGCATCTAAAAGTGTACCACAAACAGCAGATGTGCAACTATTTATTGTAAAAATGTAATTAAGGTTTTTGTTGATTTTCAAACATAACAAACTAAATTAAATATATGATTCTGCACTTCAGAATAATAAGACCTTTACATTAATATACTTTCTGTAGACTTCTGTCGATTCTATATAATTAAATAATGTACCACAAGAATTACGGTAGAACAATATATATATGACTTGTTTTGTCTAGTATGTCTATGTATATAATCCAACTGATGCTCATTTTCTAACCCTTTGATGGCATTGACAAATTCAAAATTGTACTGCAGGGCTTTTACAATACTAATGATTTAAATTTCTGATATTATAAATTACCAAATTAAATTAAAAATATTATTCAGCACATCTCTGGAAAAATTGTTTTGTACTGAAAAACAATTTGTTGTCATTTGAGTGAACTAAAATCCACAAAAGTGTACCACAAAATTAGAGTAGAACAGCAGTTGTGCACCTAATCTAGTTGACAAAATTTTTTTAGAAAATTTTAACAAACTTTATGCAAAATATTATTCTTAACTTCTGGAAAAGAATAGCTTTCGTTAAGTATAGACTTCGGAAAATGTTGTTATAATAACAGCATTTAAAAGTGCACCACAAAATTTCGTGTATAATAGCAGATGTGCAACTATTTCTTGTTGACCAAAATGTAATTATTATTGTTTTGGATATTATAAAACAAGAAATAAATTCAAAATATGATTCTGCCCTTCTGAGGAAGAAGAACTTTCGTTTAATATACACTTCGGTATATTTTGTCATAACTGTAGCATTTAAAAGTGTACCACAAGAACTCGCGTAGAATAGCAGATGTGCAGCTATTTCTTGTGAACAAAATTGTAATAAGTTTTTTAGATATTATAACATAACAAACTAAATTCAAAATATGATTCTGCACTTCTGGGGAAGAAGAGCTTTCGATTAACATACACTTTGGCAACTTTTGTCAATATTATAGCATCTAAAAGTGTACCACAAAAATTCGTGTAGAACAGCAGATGTATATCTATTTCTTGTTAAGAAAATATTAAAATCTTTTTTGAAATTATAACAAGGAAACTGTATAAAAAGTAGTATTCTGTCCTTCTGGGGAACAAGAGCTTTCGATTAATATACATGTTGGTACGTTTTGATAATAATATAACATTTAAAAGAGTACCATAAGAACCTTGTAGAACAATTTCTTTACGACTTGTTTTGACTATGATATGCAGATTATTTTGCATAATAACTAAACAAAATAAGTTTGATATAAAACACTAGACCTTTTTAGAAGAAGGGCTTGAAATTGTTGCCACTTGAGACCTTTTGTTGCCCTTTGATGCCCTAAAAACCCTAAACATGTACGCCAATTAGAGTAGGTCCTTGTTATAATGATAATTTTAGTTAACCTTTCTTTTTGTAATATAACTTTTCGTAGTAAAGTATAAATATGATTCGGCACATCTGCATTAAATTAGCTACATCTATATATATAAAAATGAAACGGTCCATCTGTGTAATGGCATCACGTCAGAACGGCTGGAGCGATTTGGATGATTTTTTTTTTATTCGATTCTAAATTTTCACGAGATGGTTTATATAGAAAAAAAAAATTAATTGGACAAAGGGGCGTGGTACCTCCCATACAAATCGCAGGTTAAAAATCCGATATTTCTGCTCCTATTATAGGTATAGTGCTGAAATTTTGTTTGTATGCATTTAATGGCAGATTATGTGAATTTTCCAAAAATGGGCGGAATCGGACCAATGGGCGTGGCCCCGCCCATATAAGCCAGATTTTGAAATTGAGATATTTTGCACAATTTGTTAGCGAGAGTGCTGGAATTTTGTGTATATGTAAACGGTGGCAGTCTACGTGATTGGTCCAAAAATGGGCGGGATCGGACCAATGGGCGTGGCCCCGCCCACATAGACAAAATTTTGATATCTTGCACAATTTGCTAGCGGGAGTGCTGCAATGTTGCGTATATGTATCTGGTGGCATTCTACGTAATTGGTGAAAAAATGGGCGGGACCGGACCAATGGGCGTGGCCCCGCCCATATAAGCCAAATTTTGAAATTGAGATATTTTCCACAATTTGTTAGCGAGAGTGCTGGAATTTTGTGTATATGTAAACGGTGGCAGTCTACGTGATTGATCCAAAAACGGGCGGGATCGAACCAATGGGCGTGGCACCGCCCATATAAGCCAAAATTAAAAAATGTCATATCTTGCACAATTTGTTAGCGAGAGACCTGGAATTTTGTGTATATATATCCGTTGGCGATCTACGTGATTGGTCCAAAAATGGGCGGGTTCGGACCAATAGGCGTGGCCCCGCCCACAATGACCAAATTTTGAAATTTTTATATCTTGCACAATTTGCTATCGGGAGTGCTGCAATGTTGTGTATATGTATCTGGTGGCATTCTACGTAATTGGTCAGAAAATGGGCGGGATCGGACCAATGGGCGTGGCCCCGCCCTTATAAGCCAAATTTTGAAATTGATATAACTTGCACAATTTTTTATCTAGAGTGCTGTCATGTTGTAGATATGTATCTGGTGACAGTCCACGTGATTGGTCCAAAAATTGGCGGGATCTGACCAATGGGCGGGCCATCTGATCGGAAGTAAAGTACAACTTCTATAGCGCTTTGTAACCAAATCTGGAGGAACATATATATGGAGGTTATATATAAATCTGAATCGATTTTCCTAGAATACTCATTCATGTAAAATAGAAACCTGTTTCTGTCGAATTTCGTACTGATCGGATATAAAACACAGTCTCTACAGCGCTTACATGTCAAATTGGGGGTAACATATATATGGGGACTATATCTAAATCTGAACTGATTTTCTCCGAATTTTGCGGCATTCCTTCATGTAATAAGAAACCTCTTTCTGCCGAATTTCTTACTGATCGGATATAAAATACAGTTTCTACAGCGCTTGAATTTCAAATCGGGGGTAACATATATATGGGGACTATATCTAAATCTGAACCGATTTTCTCCGCAGTATTCCTTCATGTAATAACAAACCTCTTTCTGCCGAATTTCGTACTGATCGGATATAAACATGGGCAGCGAAGCGCACCGGGCTCAGCTAGTACTAATATATATTTCCGTACATGATGAGTTCTTTAAAATTCCCCAAAGTGTACCACAAAAATGAGCATTTAAAATCTATTTATTTTCTTTCAGCCCATTTCCGTTATAGTGCAGCGTGAAAAGGCAGCCATGTTGGAATTGGTCTCAAAAGCCATTGATCTTGTGTTCAAAGGTGAAAAGGGTACACTGACCACTCGATTTATGGATATCTTCTTTCGAGGCATAATTGTGGACTGTTCACCGGATGAGTTTGCGGCAAAGGCTTTATGCACGGCCTTCTATACGGGTGAAGTGAAACAGGCAATACAAGTGAATGATACTCATTTTCTGTTCTCCTTTATGGGAAAGGTATGGAATATACAATTTTAAGAATTTTAATGAAAATATTCCTCATTACATTTCCAAAGGCCAACAATTCAGATGCTGGACGTTTTACTGCCTGTCGTGGCTCAAAGAATGTCCATAAAATGGGTACAATTTTAAAGTTTGCCGATGAACCCGAACAGGATGTCTGGGCTGGGGATGCCTGCAATCAATTTAAGGGAACCGATTCCACAGTGTTTCCACCATTTTTACACAAAGATGAGGGCCTGTGGGCTTTTACACCTGATCTCTGCCGTTCTCTGGGAGCTCATTATGTGCGCAAGAGCTCCTATCATGGTTTACCGGCTAGCTATTTCACCCTGGATTTGGGTGATGTTAGGGTAGAAATAAATTTTAAATTATCACTAAACTTTAAATTATCACTCTTGATTGTTTTGTTTTCTTTTTTGTTGGTTGCAATGAAAGGCTGATCCTGAGCTGCATTGTTTTTGTGATGACCCCGAAGATCTGGATACTTGTCCTCCCAGTGGCACCATGAGTCTGCTGCCCTGTACGGGGGCTCCCTTGATAGCTTCTATGCCTCATTTTTACAATGCCGATCCCAAATTGTTGGAGGGTGTTAATGGTCTGAATCCCAATGAACATGATCATGCAGTTTATATAGATTTTGAATTGGTAATTGGAGGGCTCTCCCGAAAAGGAAAAAATCATATTTTATTGATTTGATTTTTTTTTTTGCTTTTTAGATATCTGGAACACCTATGAGAGCCGCCAAACGTTTGCAGTTTAGCATGGATATTGAACCGGTGCCACAAATCGAACCGGTTGCCCATATACCCAAAGTGGTCTTGCCACTCTTCTGGGTGGAAGAGGGGGCTGCCCTTAATAAAACCTATACTAATATGTTGAAATATACTTTATTTTTGTAAGTATTTGTGATTTTTTTTAAATCAAAAAAATGTATGTATTTAATTTTGAAAATGTATTTTTAGGGGCCTTCGTTTTAATGCTGGCTTACGCTGGACTTTAATCACTCTATCCACGGTGGGCCTAATGGCCAGCGGATATTTGTATATGAAACAATCCGATAGTCTGGACATAACCATTCCACCCAAACTTATTGATAATAAGGTGATGGCAGTAAAACGTGCCATACCTCCGCTCAATAATGGGGACTCCAATGAGTCGCCAAACAAACAAACACCACCACCGCCGCCACCGCCCATATCGGAAGTGGATCTAACAAATCAGAAAGTGGAGAAATATTGAAGAAGAAGAAACGGTTTGAAACTGAATAAACAAAGAAATATCAATTATAATTTTTAAGAGAAAAAAATATTATAAGAATCAAGAAAAAAAATGTTTGTGTCTCTAGGTGTCCATCTCTAAAAATAATTAATATTTCAATATATTTAATAAAATGTGAATTCTGTAGTAATATGCAAAACTATAAAAGTGAATAAAATTATTAATAAATAAATTTTATTTTTATAATTTTTAAGCAAAAAAATACTATATGAATAGCTGGAAAAAAGGGTGTCTCTATATGTCCGTCTCAAAAACAATTTCTGTTTAAAGCTATTAAAAACTGCGAATTCTGTAAGAATTCTGTAATAATATGAAAAACTATAAATGTAAAAAAATATAAATAAATAAATTTTATTTTTATTATTTTTAAGCGAAAAAATATTATATGAAACAATGTTTGTGTCTCTAGATGTCCGTCTCTGAAAATAATTGATCTTTAAAGATATTTAATAAACTGTGAATTCTGCATTAATATGCAACACTATAAAAGCGAAAAAAATTATTAATAAATAATTTTTATTTTTATAATTTTTAATCAAAAAAAAATATTTTATGAATAGCTGGAAAAAATGGAAAAAATATGTCCGTCTCAAAAATAATTTCTGTTTAAAGCTATTAAAAAACCGTGAATTCTGTATTAATATGCAAAACTATAAAAGTAAAAAAAAAATATAAATTAATATATTTTATTTTTATAATTTTTAAGCGAAAAAATATGTTATGAATAGCTGAGAAAATGTGTGTCTCTATATGTCCGTCTCAAAAATAATTACTATTTAAAGACATTTAATAAAATGTGAATTCTATAATAATAATATGCAAAACTTTAAAAGTAAAAAAAATATTAATTAATATATTTTATTTTTATAATTTTTAAGCGAAAAAATATGTTATGAATAGCTGAGAAAATGTATGTCTCTATATGTTCGTCTCAAAAATAATTACTACTTAAAGACATTTAATAAAATGTGAATTATATAATAATAATATGCAAAACTTTAAAAGTAAAATAAATATTAATTAATATATTTTATTTTTATAATTTTTAAGCGAAAAAATTTATGTCTCTTGTCCCTTTGATGCCCTAAAAACCCTAAACATGTACGCCAATTAGAGTAGGTCCTTGTTATAATGATAATTTTAGTTAACCTTTCTTTTTGTAATATAACTTTTCGTAGTAAAGTATAAATATGATTCGGCACATCTGCATTAAATTAGCTACATACTAATATATATTTCCGTACATGATGAGTTCTTTAAAATTCCCCAAAGTGTACCACAAAAATGAGCATTTAAAATCTATTTATTTTCTTTCAGCCCATTTCCGTTATAGTGCAGCGTGAAAAGGCAGCCATGTTGGAATTGGTCTCAAAAGCCATTGATCTTGTGTTCAAAGGTGAAAAGGGTACACTGACCACTCGATTTATGGATATCTTCTTTCGAGGCATAATTGTGGACTGTTCACCGGATGAGTTTGCGGCAAAGGCTTTATGCACGGCCTTCTATACGGGTGAAGTGAAACAGGCAATACAAGTGAATGATACTCATTTTCTGTTCTCCTTTATGGGAAAGGTATGGAATATACAATTTTAAGAATTTTAATGAAAATATTCCTCATTACATTTCCAAAGGCCAACAATTCAGATGCTGGACGTTTTACTGCCTGTCGTGGCTCAAAGAATGTCCATAAAATGGGTACAATTTTAAAGTTTGCCGATGAACCCGAACAGGATGTCTGGGCTGGGGATGCCTGCAATCAATTTAAGGGAACCGATTCCACAGTGTTTCCACCATTTTTACACAAAGATGAGGGCCTGTGGGCTTTTACACCTGATCTCTGCCGTTCTCTGGGAGCTCATTATGTGCGCAAGAGCTCCTATCATGGTTTACCGGCTAGCTATTTCACCCTGGATTTGGGTGATGTTAGGGTAGAAATAAATTTTAAATTATCACTAAACTTTAAATTATCACTCTTGATTGTTTTGTTTTCTTTTTTGTTGGTTGCAATGAAAGGCTGATCCTGAGCTGCATTGTTTTTGTGATGACCCCGAAGATCTGGATACTTGTCCTCCCAGTGGCACCATGAGTCTGCTGCCCTGTACGGGGGCTCCCTTGATAGCTTCTATGCCTCATTTTTACAATGCCGATCCCAAATTGTTGGAGGGTGTTAATGGTCTGAATCCCAATGAACATGATCATGCAGTTTATATAGATTTTGAATTGGTAATTGGAGGGCTCTCCCGAAAAGGAAAAAATCATATTTTATTGATTTGATTTTTTTTTTTGCTTTTTAGATATCTGGAACACCTATGAGAGCCGCCAAACGTTTGCAGTTTAGCATGGATATTGAACCGGTGCCACAAATCGAACCGGTTGCCCATATACCCAAAGTGGTCTTGCCACTCTTCTGGGTGGAAGAGGGGGCTGCCCTTAATAAAACCTATACTAATATGTTGAAATATACTTTATTTTTGTAAGTATTTGTGATTTTTTTTAAATCAAAAAAATGTATGTATTTAATTTTGAAAATGTATTTTTAGGGGCCTTCGTTTTAATGCTGGCTTACGCTGGACTTTAATCACTCTATCCACGGTGGGCCTAATGGCCAGCGGATATTTGTATATGAAACAATCCGATAGTCTGGACATAACCATTCCACCCAAACTTATTGATAATAAGGTGATGGCAGTAAAACGTGCCATACCTCCGCTCAATAATGGGGACTCCAATGAGTCGCCAAACAAACAAACACCACCACCGCCGCCACCGCCCATATCGGAAGTGGATCTAACAAATCAGAAAGTGGAGAAATATTGAAGAAGAAGAAACGGTTTGAAACTGAATAAACAAAGAAATATCAATTATAATTTTTAAGAGAAAAAAATATTATAAGAATCAAGAAAAAAAATGTTTGTGTCTCTAGGTGTCCATCTCTAAAAATAATTAATATTTCAATATATTTAATAAAATGTGAATTCTGTAGTAATATGCAAAACTATAAAAGTGAATAAAATTATTAATAAATAAATTTTATTTTTATAATTTTTAAGCAAAAAAATACTATATGAATAGCTGGAAAAAAGGGTGTCTCTATATGTCCGTCTCAAAAACAATTTCTGTTTAAAGCTATTAAAAACTGCGAATTCTGTAAGAATTCTGTAATAATATGAAAAACTATAAATGTAAAAAAATATAAATAAATAAATTTTATTTTTATTATTTTTAAGCGAAAAAATATTATATGAAACAATGTTTGTGTCTCTAGATGTCCGTCTCTGAAAATAATTGATCTTTAAAGATATTTAATAAACTGTGAATTCTGCATTAATATGCAACACTATAAAAGCGAAAAAAATTATTAATAAATAATTTTTATTTTTATAATTTTTAATCAAAAAAAAATATTTTATGAATAGCTGGAAAAAATGGAAAAAATATGTCCGTCTCAAAAATAATTTCTGTTTAAAGCTATTAAAAAACCGTGAATTCTGTATTAATATGCAAAACTATAAAAGTAAAAAAAAAATATAAATTAATATATTTTATTTTTATAATTTTTAAGCGAAAAAATATGTTATGAATAGCTGAGAAAATGTGTGTCTCTATATGTCCGTCTCAAAAATAATTACTATTTAAAGACATTTAATAAAATGTGAATTCTATAATAATAATATGCAAAACTTTAAAAGTAAAAAAAATATTAATTAATATATTTTATTTTTATAATTTTTAAGCGAAAAAATATGTTATGAATAGCTGAGAAAATGTATGTCTCTATATGTTCGTCTCAAAAATAATTACTACTTAAAGACATTTAATAAAATGTGAATTATATAATAATAATATGCAAAACTTTAAAAGTAAAATAAATATTAATTAATATATTTTATTTTTATAATTTTTAAGCGAAAAAATTTATGTCTCTATATGTCTATCTCAAAAATAATTACTATTTAAAGGTATTTAATAAACTGTGAATTCTGTGCATGTAATAAAATCAACATGGCTGAAACTCTGCATGAATTAGATGTAGTAGAGTAAGCCAGAGATGCAAAATTAATTTAGATGAGATGCTGCAAATCTGCAGGACTCGGTTGCCTTTAAACCAGCATTGAACAAATTACTAAGGCACTCTCTCTCACTGTCTCTCTCACTGTCTCTCTCTCTCTCTCTTCAATTCAAAAAAGTACGTTTGAAATATAATTCAGCACATCTTCGGAAATATAGTTTTTTGCTCAGACACAATTTATTGTCATTTGAGTGAACTACAAATCCCAAAAGTGTACCACAAAAATTCGTGTAGAACAGCAGATGTGCAGTTATTTCTTGTTAACAAGTTTTTTTTCTGTAAATTGTAATATAAGAAACTATATGCAAAATACTTTTCTGCACTTCTAGAGAAGAATAGCTTTCGTTTAGAATACACTTCGGTAAATTTTGTCAAATCTATAGCACTTAAAATTGTACCACAAAAATTCGCCTAGAACAGCAGATGTGCATCTATTTCTTAAACCAGCACTGACCAAAGAACTAAGACACCCTCAAAACTCTCGCTTACTCGGGCTCAACTTTTAGGGGTCTTCATTAGCAGTTTGAAACAACAACAATTCACACGCGAAACAACAATAATTCACAAAGAATAGCCGAAACAAAATTACGTCGTGTAAACGCAAAGGCAAATTTTAAAGAGCATTATCGGAGAATTTGCCGAAAATAATATCCTCGTGTAAATCTGGACTCACTTTAGTTCACCAGCTCGCTTCCGTTCACCAGCTCACTTTAGGTTACCAGTTCACTATAGTTCACCAGTTCACTATAGTTCACCAGCTCACATTAGTTCACCAGCTCACATTGGTACTTTACGGGACGAATAGCGAGGTGTCGTACAACTGCAGAGAATATTGGTTGTGGAAATTGTATTTATATAATGCGTAAGATGTGATTTGCCTACCAAACCATATGATTTTCACACGTGATAGTGACTTGTAGAACACCTCTATCTTGAGACATTTCACGTGAGATGCTCCAAGTGAGTGCCAGAACATACCCGATAGTCAACAGTCATACGACAAAAATATTGTTCGCAAGTTAAGTCCTAATTTACCCGAGTCTACTAATCCCACTACTGGTCTGATTACCTAGGAATTGATTGGTACCAATTAATGGGGGTTAATGCACCAAACAATGTTGCTGAATGTGGTATGTGATCATATGTTATTTAATATAGGACCAGTTGGGTTATCTACTACTTAGCAAAATACAAGTTGGTTTATCTACAGTTTAGTAGACCTCCGGTTGAGTTATATATTCCTTAGTAAACAACAGGTTGGATTATCTACTCCTTAATACAGATACAGTTCAGTTATCTAAATTGGCCATTTGGATTATCTAATGCTATGTAGATAGCCAGTTGAGTTATCTACTCCTTATTACAGATACAGTTGAGTTAACTACTCCTAAGTAGATGACTAGTTGGGTGTAGTATTATAAGTTCTTAAAATGCTGCCTGACATTGAAGGTTCAGGTGCTGTAGATATTCTTTTAGACCAGTACTTGCATATGCCACAAAGTGGCAATTCACCACCTCCAATGGCATATCCATATTAAACTCCTTAATAGACCTATCACACGTTTGGTGTAGTACCAACCCAAATTCCCGTAGGACGGTTACAATTTCCCCGACAATGCCTGGCGAAGCATGACTACGCTCCAGGAGCAACTCTAATGATTCCTAACTGGATGTAGTTTAGGTTTAGGTTAGGGTGGCAGCCGTATTTTTTTACAAGCTCACATAGACCAGTTTAGGTCCCTAGTGTTACCACGGGCTGAAATGCCCCTCATCGAAACCAACCTGTTTGATATATAAATTTATCGATAGTACGAATATCAGTACTGGAAAGATCTGTTAGGCTGCCTAAAAAAGCCGACCCCAGTATGTCCAGTCGTCGTTTACTCAAAGCGGGACAGTCGCAAAGCAAGTGCTCAATGCTCTCCACTTCTTCCTCATCTCCGCAGCTTCGGCAGAAGTCATTGGAGTCAATACCCAATCTTTTGGCGTGTTCGCCGATCAAGCAGTGTCCCGTCAGAACCTGTACTAACGTAGACAATCGTTTCCTCTCTAGTGAGAGGAGATATTTTGACCTTCTCAGGTCATACCTTGGCCAGATTGGCCAGGTGCCGATTTCTGTCCATCTCTCGTTGGACTGGCCTCTTGCCTAAGCCAAAGCTTGAACTGGATGTAGTCAGTTTACCTTCAGATCTTGTGATGTAAACCAACATACATGGTGACAAGGCTACAATTTTCCTCAATACACTCTTGTCTCTTTTTTACTTCTGCTAAACCACTTTTCACTTGTCCCAGAGCATCACACGATACTTTCTCATTTTAGCTTTCTCTGAGGACCACGGTAATGCCTGACGGAGCTCCAGGAGCAACTCTAGTGATCCCTCACTGGATGTAGTCTAATTACCTTCAGATATTGTAATGTCTCCCAGCGTACATGGTGACAAGACTAGAATTTTCCTTAGCCTAGAGGCTTTGCAGGTATCCTCCACATTACTGCAGAAGTCTTTTCAGGAGCAGTCCTCACAACACTGTTGTATTTTCTTCCGCTGTACTACATGTCCCAGATCTCCCACGACATCGTTCATTGTCCATGGGTTTAATTTTAGTACATGATTCTTGTAGAGAGTCCTTTAGAGCAGTTTTAAAGCATTGTATATATAGTATCTTTGATGCCCCTGGAGATGTCTTTGACAGGGTATTTCGTTATTGTGATCAAAATAAACTGATTCTAATGATAATAAAGTGTTGTTTACTTCTAAGCCTCCACCGCCATTTTCATTACTATAGTCTGTAAGATGAACATATTGTGGTCACTTCTGACAAGTACAAAGGCTCTGTGTCTAGCATTATTTGTACTTTGAAATAACTTAAGCTCATGAGTTTTTAATTCTCGAAACATAACCTTATTTGGTCACGTTTCTTGGCTCAAAATATTCGCAAGGAGGGCTATTAAGGCATCGGTTAGAGGTTTAAAGGTTTATAACCTATTATTAATTTTTCTGGAGAGAAGTGGACGTGGAAATTTCTGATCAGCTATTCCTTGCCATGAATAGCTTGGGGAATATGAATGGTTATGCATGAAAAGGTATCTATCTGTTCGCTCTCGAATAGGCTATGCGATTACTGAGTGCCGTTCCAGGTGGAATCAACTTCCCACTAGCGTCGCCTGAAATCATTTCCTTTTCAAAATGACGCCCCACTAGTTGAAGTTTTTCTTTATGTCTGGGGAACATGTGTTGCCAACTTTTCCCCGGCATAATAGGCGGTTATCCAAAGAAACCGATGCATTGTAAAAATTCTCCAACTTCGTCACATCAGCATTATCATCTGCATCGGCCTGAAAATCGTCCTCAAAAGGATTGCCTGTCCCTGTGAGGAAGAAGTTTAGTACATATCTCAGAGCATCACGAAATGCCGATACGCCTTTCTCTGCCAGATGGCTACCAGATACCTGCTACGATGAGATTTTCATCTCTGATTCGGTATCAGTGCTACGGGTTTCGCTAAATCTTTACGGGTGTCTGCCTAGTCGCTATTGCAAACCTTCACAACAATACCAACTATTGAGGTAGCGTTGAGATGGAAATCTCATCGTAGCAGATATCTGGTAGCCATCTGTCAGAGAAAGGCGTATCGGCATTTCGTGATGCTCTGAGATATGTACTTAAACTCGTCAAAAAGATTGCCTGGCCCTGTGAGGAAGAAGTTCAGTAAATATCTCAGAGCATCACGAAATGTCGATACCTGCTACGATGAGATTTTCATCTCAGATTCGGTATCAGTGCTACGGGTTTCGCTAAATCTTTACGGGTTTATGCCTAGTCGCTATTGCAAACCTTCACATTAGATAAGGATGAGACACATGTATCTGCCAGAGAAAGAGAATATTTAGGTGTTTTTTCCTTATCGCTATTGCTAGCCTTAACATGAAAACCAGGAACCTGAGCTGTTTCAACTACATTAACGATTAAGGCAGCGTTACGGCCTTATCGCGATGCAGGTTTATCTAAAGAAACCGATGCATCTTAATATGTATCCACCATCGTCACACCAGCTTGATCATCTGCGTCGCCCAGAAACTTGTCCTCAAAAGGATTGCCTGGCCCTGCGATACGCTTTTCTCTGCCAGATGGCTACCAGATACCTGCTACGATAGGACTTTCATCTCAGATTCGTTATCAGTGCTACCTGATGATAAATCTATACGGGTTTCTGCCTAGTCACTATTGCAAACCTTCACATCAGATAAGGATATATAGCGGTTTTCCTCCCTTGTCGCTATTGTACACCTTAATATGA
The DNA here is from genome assembly GCA_963930755.1 of Eudasyphora cyanicolor. Classification (NCBI taxonomy): domain Eukaryota; kingdom Metazoa; phylum Arthropoda; class Insecta; order Diptera; family Muscidae; genus Eudasyphora; species Eudasyphora cyanicolor. The sequence goes on along the minus strand of OZ005734.1, from coordinate 61,960,264 downwards.
AAAGCAGGAACCAGAGCTCTTTCAACTACATTAACTACTACATTTAATTATCTAAGGAAACCGATGCATCTTAATAAGTCTCCACCATCGTCACACCAGCTTCATCATATGCATCGGCCAGAAACTCGTCCTCAGATGGATTGCCTGATCCAGTGGGGAAGAAGTTCAGTACGTATCCCAGAGTATCCGAAAATTACGAGAGGCTTGTCTCCGCCAATTGGCTACAAGATACCTGGTACGATGGGACTTTCGGCTTGTGTTTGTTATCAGTGCTTCCTGGTGATAAATCTTTACGGGTTTCTGCCTAGTCGCTATTGCAAAAATTCACGTTAGATAAGGATGAGACACAAGTATCTGTCAGAGAAAGGGAATATGCAAGTGTTTCTCCCTTGCCTTATGATGAAACGCCGGAACCTGAGCTCTTTCAATTACATTATAACCAATATATGTACATATATGTGATCTAAAATGCTATGGACATCTAAAACATGCCAATCACTTGTTTAGCCTACGTTTTTGTGAGACAAGTCTGAGTCTAGCATTATTTGTACATTGTAGTATCTAGCATTACTTGTCTAGCATTACTTGTACTTTTAGTTATTCATCCTTCAGTCACGTCCTTAATCCATCCATGGTTCTTGGATCTAAACTATATAAATTCTTCCTTCGACAAGGATAAATATTAAGTCAGCGGTTGCGGCCTTAGCGCGATGCAGCTTTATTTAAAGACGCCATGCATTGTTACATGTATGGGTGAACAGCGGGAACCTGAGCTCTTTCATTATCTTACCTAATCATCTGCATTGGCAAGAAACTAGTCCTAAGAAGGATTATCTGGCCTTATGGGGAATAAAATCAATTAGTGCCCCAGAGCATTATGAAAGCATATGACGCTTGTATCCGCCAGATGGCTACCAGATATCTGCTATGATGGGACTTTCATCTTAGATTCGCTTTAAATTCTACCTGATCATACATCTGCTATTGTAGACCTTCACATTAAGCTACATCAGATAAGGATGAAGCAATTGTCTCTGCCAGGGAGAGATTGTTCCTTTCATAGTAGGAATATTTAGGGATTTCTCCCTTGTCGCTATCGTTCCACTTGTATATTTATAATAGTCTTTGCCATATGCATATCACATAATTGCGATGAGGGACTGTTCTCGTTAGTCTCGCTATTGTACATCTTAAGATAAAAGGGTTCGAAGGCGTACAATACTAGGTCACAGGATTTGATGCAGTTTGGTATGGACTTATCATTCAGTGGGCGATGTTACTGCTTGCCTCCGAATCCGTCCACACCATCCAATTTAATGATCCTATAATGTTATGTGGGAAGACAAGAGATTACACTTATGTAGCCTTTGAATATGGGATTCATCATTTGAATGAGAGGCCGGAATAGGGTAATCAAAAACCGCACCGGTTAACCGGTTAATCGGTTTCTCTTTAAAAACCGCCTATCGGTTTTCGGTTTTTCTGCATTACAACTCGGTTTATTCGACTTTTCGGTTTTTTGAAACCATTATAAAATGATAGAGAAAATATTATTTTTGAAATAGGAACCTACCTACATCAGTATAAAAACAGTTGACTTCATTTGTGCATATCCATCGATTTCAAAATGCAGTTTTATATGTATTTATACTGCATATTTAATCGAGGGTCTAGGTGATTATTGCGGTATAGAAATTAATTAACAATCCTTTCTAATTGAAATGTAGTATGCTCAAGTCAGAATCCGGTACTACTGATAATATATGTATATAATCGGTTTGCCATTTGAGCCATTCATATGATGCTAAAACTTAAGATTTTGACGATCTTCACTATTAGTCAAGTTTTATAAAAATCAAAATAAATTTTTTTGTAAAGAAATCTTTTTAAAAATTGAACATAATATTATAAATATCGCAGATATTATAATATTATATCATAAATGAAATCGAAAGAATTACCCATTATAAATACTCGTTAAAATACGAAGTGTTTAAAATACAATTTTCAAATAAATCTTAATTTAATTGAAATATGGTTGCGTATTGAATTTGCACTACGCTTAGTTTACGTCATCTAACAAAATTTTGAGCATTATTTATGAATTTTTATTAAAAAAGAAAAAACCGAAAACAACCGGTTCACCGGTTTTTTATTTTCGGTTAAACCGAAAACCGGTTTTAGAGTTAACTTAATTTTCGAAGAAACCGAAAACCGTATTTTCAAAATAACCGGTTTTTTGATCACCCTAGGCCGGAATCATTGCAGAGGGGATGTTCTGCCTTTTAACAGGGTCAGATCCATGACTGGCCAAACCTCACCCACCGTATTCTGAGTAGCTTTATAGCACTTAATGGAGCGATTTTTTTTACGAAGGATGTGAGTTAATTGCGGCCCTGAAACCAGCCCTCGCTATTACATGCATATAGGAGGTGGACCCAGCTACTCCTTGAGTACCTGCGAATACACTGACGACATTGCGCTCACAATGCACAGAGATATATGTTTACTAATTTTAATGACAGTGGCAATAATTTCGAGTGGAAGACATATAATCACTAAAGCAAGCACATCCAACGCTTAAAATTATGACAATTTACTACGAGTATATATTAAGTCAAGTTTTATAATGTTCAGTAAATTAAAATTAGGACAATTTACTAAATATTAAGTAATAGTGTCGAATGGATTCTCGAATAACCATCGGTCATGGAATCGTCATCATGCTGGAAAGAGTAATCGACAATTGGACCGTTTGAATGAAATTATACTTTAAAATTAAATGTCAGAGATTATCATTCCTTGGGAATATCACCATATTTGTTTCTTCCCTGTTGACATTTGCTATAACCAGGCTGTGTCTGATAGCTTCAGCAAAGGAACTTGGTCTAGTTTTCTCACTGAATGCATTGGTCGATCGCAGTTTTTTGTCAGTCTATTTCGATGTCGCAGCGGACGTGTCAGTCAAATGGACACAAAATATGAGGTTGTTTTCTATAAAAGTGTAACAAGATTGAGAATAATTTAATCTGGCAATGCCAAATCAAGAGAAGGCGCGAGATGTTGAACAAATTTCAACTTTTCTGACACGTAAACCATAATGTTTAACGATTCTACGTTCCGATTTCTCTTTTAAAGAACTTGGATCGTTTCGTCAAGCTCTTTTTCCGTGAACCGCCTTGTGAGTCCATCCGTATAGAGGTCACAGGCAATCCGCTCCTTTCGGAATAGGTAGTTTAAACTCTGAGCAATTTGACCGACTCAGATCTTAATATAGAGTCTTTATTGTTTTGTTTTTTCGTCAGTCCAGTTTCTTTAAAGGTTCTGTATTAATTTTGGTCTCTCGAGGGGAGGGTTAAGTAGAGCTATCATGCCATAGTCCCCAGAAGGTGACGAGAACAGGATTTTATGCTATTCTGGCCGTAGAATCTTATCAAAATAACACTCAATTTTGCACTGATAGTACGAACAATTTCTCGAAATTATGTGCACTATAAAATAGTTCATAATTTTTGCATTTTTATGTTATTTTAGAGCATTTTTTGTTGTTAAAATGTCGTTAGTTACACTGTGCTAGTCCGAAAATGTAACAGAAAGGAGACCCTATGGATAGACCTATTTCGGTCATGCTGAATCCAGTGGCATTAGCCGTTTTTCTATGTTAGCTCTTGTTTTCGCGATATTCGACCACAAAGTTTGTTGGGAAATCAAAGAGCTGACTTATCTCTTTGGTTATTTTGAAGTGGAAGACTTCGGAATATACGCTTCAGTCCAAAGATCGAAATAAAGGGAACATTTGGACAATTATTTTTCTCAAAACAACCGTCCACGCTTCTCACCCCCCTACCCCTGAAAAAGTGCAATGAAATCTTAACATATGTTAAAAATCATACATATCGTCGACATATGTATTAGGCACCGTTGAGAAAAACATTCCTCGCGAAGAAATACTATAAGTCATTTCTCAACTTTTTTATGAGAATTAAGCAAATTTCGAGTTATTACATAATTTGTGTATTTTTCTGCTCATAGCAGAAAATATTTTAAATAACATTTTTTGACTTAAATTTTTGTAAATTATTTTTTCGTTAGTGTTAATGGAAATTTCAAAGGTATCCAACAAAACGTGCTAAATTGTGAAACCTGTTAATTTTTCATAAATATGTTGAAAGGAGACTCATAGTAATTTTTCGCCAGGAAAATTTTTCTCAAAGACACAAACTAAAAATGTCGATGATTTGTATGAAGTTTGACACATGGTAAGATTTGATTGCACTTTTTCGGGGGTAAAGTGGTGAGAAGCGTGGTTGACTATTTTGAGAGAAATAATACTCGAAGGGTTCCCTTTATTTCGTTCTTTGGACTGAAGCGCGTTTTCGGAAGTCTTACACTTCAAAATCACCTCCGAGATAACTAACCTCACTGATTTTTTTTGCAAACTTTGTGGTCGAATATCGCGAAAACAAGAGCTAACCTAGAAAAACGGTTACCGCCATTGGAGTCAGCAAGGTCGAAAGAGGTATATCCATAGGGTCTCCTTTCTGTTACATTTTTAAAGTGTCCATTTCGAGCACAGTGTTATTGGTCATGCCATGAGCTTTCAAAAGGAGCCACACGTTTTAATTTAAGAGAATGATGTATATGTTTCGATCTGAACACACCTAACTTAATTTTAATTACCTTGATTTTAGTTGAATTTCTAGATTTTTTTCCATTCTACAACTATAATATATTTCCCTGCAGAATCGACACACTAACCTTCAATGGGGCAGATATTTGTTTTTAGAAAAACGTGATCATCCCACAAAATTCCTTAAATAATACAATGTCTCATACGAAAATATCAACAATAACTATTATAATTATTTTGTACTAGAAAAGCCATTAATAAACTTTTATGGTATGAGACGAAAAATAATGAAAGAATTTAAGATATTCAAGGGTGTTAAAAAAACGTGTTGTTTACTTCGTAACACGCAAAAGGTAATAAAAACCACAAAAAAACAAAGTTTGTTGGCAATAATTTTATGGCAATTTTATGTGTGTGAAATTAATCGTTGCTCACCTCAGCCATTCAAAAAAAAAACAGTAAGGAAAGGCTAAAGTCGGGCGGGGCCGAGTATATAATACCCTACACCACTCTCGAAATATTGAATAACTTTGATATATAAATTTTGTAATTCATGTATAAATTGTTTACATAAATTTATTTTTGGGACATTTTATACTTATGTAAATAATACCTTGTACCACAGTGTGGTGTAGGGTATAAAAACGATTGGATCTAAAGAGCCAAATCGGATCAAACATATGGGAGCTATAGCTAAATCTTAACCGATTTTCTTCAAATTCGGCAATGTTGGTTCATGGATCAAGAAACTCTACCATTCTAAATTTCAAAAGGATTGGATGTAAAATACAGCTTCTACAGGACTAAAGAGCAAAATCGGACGAAACATATATATGGGAGTTATAGCTAAATCTTAACGGATTTTCTTCAAATTCGGTAGTGTTGGTTCATGGATCAAGAAACTCTACCATTCTAAATTTCAAAAGGATTGGATGTAAAATATAGCTTCTATAGAACTAAAGGGCCAAATCGGACGAAACATATATATGGGAGCTATAGCTAAATCTTAACCGATTTTCTTCAAATTCGGTAGTGTGCGTTCATGGATCAAGAAACTCTACCATTCTAAATTTCAAAATGATTGGATGTAAAATAAAGCTTCTACAGGACTAAAGAGCAAAATCGGACGAAACATATATATGGGAGCTATAGCTAAATCTTGACCGATTTTCTTCAAATTCGGCAGTGTTGGTTCATGGATCAAGAAACTCTACCATTCTAAATTTCAAAAGGATTGGATGTAAAATACAGCTTCTACAGGACTAAAGAGCAAAATCGGACGAAACATATATATGGGAGCTATAGCTAAATCTTAACCAATTTTCTTCAAATTCGGTAGTGTTGGTTCATGGATCAAGAAACTCTACCATTCTAAATTTCAAAAGGATTGGATGTAAAATACAGCTTCTACAGGACTAAAGAGCAAAATCGGACGAAACATATATATGGGAGCTATAGCTAAATCTTAACCAATTTTCTTCAAATTCGGTAGTGTTGGTTCATGGATCAAGAAACTCTACCATTCTAAATTTCAAAAGGATTGGATGTAAAATACAGCTTCTACAGGACTAAAGAGCAAAATCGGACGAAACATATATATGGGAGCTATAGCTAAATCTTAACCGATTTTCTTCAAATTCGGTAGTGTTGGTTCATGGATCAAGAAACTCTACCATTCTAAATTTCAAAAGGATTGGATGTAAAATACAGCTTCTACAGGACTAAAGAGCAAAATCGGACGAAACATATATATGGGAGCTATAGCTAAATCTTAACCAATTTTCTTCAAATTCGGTAGTGTTGGTTCATGGATCAAGAAACTCTACCATTCTAAATTTCAAAAGGATTGGATGTAAAATACATACAGCTTCTACAGGACTAAAGAGCAAAATCGGACGAAACATATATATGGGAGCTATAGCTAAATCTTAACCGATTTTCTTCAAATTCGGTAGTGTTGGTTCATGGATCAAGAAACTCTACCATTCTAAATTTCAAAAGGATTGGATGTAAAATACAGCTTCTACAGGACTAAAGAGCAAAATCGGACGAAACATATATATGGGAGCTATAGCTAAATCTTAACCGATTTTCTTCAAATTCGGTAGTGTTGGTTCATGGATCAAGAAACTCTACCATTCTAAATTTCAAAAGGATTGGATGTAAAATACAGCTTCTACAGGACTAAAGAGCAAAATCGGACGAAACATATATATGGGAGCTATAGCTAAATCTTAACCGATTTTCTTCAAATTCGGTAGTGTTGGTTCATGGATCAAGAAACTCTTCCATTCTAAATTTCAAAAGGATTGGATGTAAAATACAGCTTCTGCAGGACTAAAGAGCAAAATCGGACGAAACATATATATGGGAGCTATAGCTAAATCTTAACCGATTTTCTTCAAATTCGGCAATGTTGGTTCATGGATCAACTCTACCATTCTAAATTTCAAAACGATTGGATGTAAAATACAGCTTTTATAGGACTAAAGGGCCAAATCGGACGAAACATATATATGGGAGCTATAGCTAAATCTTAACCGATTTTCTTCAAATTCGGTAGTGTTGGTTCATGGATCAAGAAACTCATTCTCAATTTCAAAAGGATTGGATGTAAAATACAGCTTCTATAGGACTAAAGGGCCAAATCGGACGAAATATATATATGGGAGATATATCTAAATCTGAACCGATTTCAACCAAATTCAATAGCGATCTTAACAGCTGCGAAATACTCTAAACTGCAAGATTTCAGAACGATTGGAGTGAAATTGCGACCTGTAGTCGACGAACAACTTTACATGGACAGACGGACGGACAGACATGCTTAAATCGACTCAGCTAGTGATTCTGAGTCGATCGGTATACTTTAAGGTGGGTCTAGCTGTGTTATTTTCAGGTGTTACAAACATCTGCCGTGAAACAAACTTATAATACCCTGCACCACAGTGTGGTGTAGGTTTTAAAAAAATGGTATAAAGAAAATCTAAATTTGAAAATACATAACACCGAGGGTTATTTTTATACACGCAAAGAAAAAAATCGTTTCTGCGAAACAAAATATTAGAATTTCGTTTGTTGTGACAGAAACTTATTTCGCGTAAGCAATTGTTTGTTCTGACCAAAAGAATTTCAGTGGTCATCTTCTCCTAAGTGATCAGATCAGCAGTAGTTTTAAATAATGCCACGAAATACAAACCTAGGCATTACAGTATTACCTAATTCTCAGGCATTAGAGTATTACCCTGTTTTGTCTGGAAACCCAACCTAAATTTACTCTAAAAATTTACAAATATCACATATTGAACTTCTAATGAGAATTCACAGTTTTATGCTAGCCAACAAAACATAATAACTTTTTGGACTTTCGAAGAATAAAAACTAGTTTTTTTCCTGTTCAATACCAGAAAAATACTTGTTAATTAGAATCTTATAACTGAGGCAAAGATAAGGCAAACGAAACGAAAAAAAATATAATGTGAAATTATATCAAGAGTAACAGAACTGAACTGAATTGAATTGAAATGATTTTTTATAGCTATAACATAATCACGCGTGATTGATTGACTGACTGAACTGAACAAATAAACACCAATAATGAAATTGAGAAAATAACACAATATGGGCGAGTCCATATTAAATAACTGACTGAGTGATACGAGGGTAGTTTTGAGGTAATAATTTCCAATGTATTTATAGACAACATTCTTGAGTGTGTCAATGATCTGCCAGATGACTGAATCGATTGATATAGCGATCGCACTTGATTATCCTCTTGACGAGAGTAAGGTTCAGGGCTGTGTTACACTCCAGCAGGTGGCAATGAAGGTGATCAAGTTATACCAAAATCTTCGCTTGTGGTCTAAAATGACATCCTCAAAGAGCTGAGTTTCGAACCGAATAATCACAGAAGAACCTTGTTGAAAGCTAAAGAAGCATTCATGAAATCTCGGTAATTGTATTTGCCATACCATGGTCTAAAAAAAATGGTCTAAAGCCAGAAGAATATTCCAGTTATAAATCAAAAAACCATTTAAATACCGAAATAAAACTGACGAAAACACTATATAGATTATCTTCAGTTTTTCTAAGAGACGCGGAGACATTGTTCTATCTATTGTTCTATATATAGGTTATCTTCAGTTTTTCTAAGTGACGCGGAGACATTGTTCTATCTACCGGAAGAGTCAGAAAAACGTTAGCAGAACCAGCTAAAAGCTTTATAAAATTATTGGAATTTTGTCTTAATGAGAAAGTAGGGAATTTTTTAAGACAATTTCATTTTTTTACACTTTTCTTTAGGTACAAAATTAAAGATCATTCCTTTTTGATTCTTTGAAATATTTGTAAACTTTGATTTTAGTTTATTTTTATGTGAGTGACCTCACCCATATATACGTTTTTTTTTTTAATTATAACAGAGTTTATTGTGATCCTATAACAATTAAATCACAAAAAATCGCTGCGGTTTTTGATTACGTCTACTTTGATTAATTTTGCATGTGAAGTGTAAAAAGTGGCAAATTGAATGTGAAATGCAAAAAAAAGTAATCTGATTAGATTATGTAGAAATAATGCTTTCTTTTTTTCGTTATCATACAGTGGGCGAGGGGAATTGATAGAATAAACAAATTCACTCTCAAGTCTCATTTAATATTGCATTTCCCCAACATTAACTTTTGTCAAATCAATTTGTGGTATTTTTTCTAATATTTCTCCTAATGGTGAAGGCAGAAATTCAAAATTTACACCAACAATTAAAAGTGTTATGTTCGGTCATTCTATATACCATCCACCATGGATTGCATTCAATTCTATTACTGGAAAAATCGTTGAATATGGAGCAAATCATGGAAGGATCTTTTTTGTTTAAGCAAATTATTAAAAAACGAACGCTGCAATTTTTAGCCAAATTTTAGGTCTAAAAATCTGTAGCCAACTCTTCATTTGAAAAATTTTGAATTTATGACTTAAATTTGCATATTTGATAGCTAAAATGTTTATAAGCAGATACAAATAGGTAAAATAAGATCTCAACATTTTAATTTTTCAAAAAATTAAAAAACTGAGTTTTTGTGCTTTACGAAATTTGTAATTACTCTCGATTTTTTTTTACAAAAAAACTGATCAACGATTTTTTTTCTAGAAAAAATTGAACAAATTTTTTCCAGAAAAAATTACTTAACTAATTTTTTTCTGGAAAAAATTGATCAACAAATTTTTTTCTATAAAAAAATTTAACAAATTTGTTATTTTTTCAAGAAAAAACTGATCAACTAATTTGTTTCTACAAACAAATTGATCAATGTTTTTTTCCTATAAAAAAGTCAAGAATTTGTTATTAAAAGTCAACAATTTGTTTTTTATTGTTTTCTTTAAAAAAAGTCAAACATTTTTTCTATAAAAAATTCAACAATTTTTTCCTATAAAAAATTATTTCTATAAACAAATTATCAATTTTTTTCTATAAAATATTTTAGGAAATTGCTTTAAAAAACAACGATTTTTTTATAAAAAAAATTTTCAACGAAAACTATTTATTGTATTAAAAACTTTCAGTAAAAAAATTTGTTAACGAATTGTTTTCTATAACAAAAAAATCAACAATTTTTTCCATACATAAATTTTAAAATTTTTTGCTATAAAAAATATAAATTTTTTTCTATAAAAAAATATCAATTTTTTTTCTATAAATAAATTATCAAATTTTTTCTATTAAAAAATTATCAAATTTTTTCTATAAACAAATTATCAATTTTTTTTTTCTATAAAATATTTTAGGAAATTGTTTTAAAAAACTGATCGATTTTTTTTTATAAAAAAACTTTCAGTAAAAAAATTTGGTAACGAATTGTTTTCTATAACAAAAAAATCAAAAAATTTTTCTATACACAAATTTTAAAATTTTTTGCTATAAAAAATATATTTTTTTTTCTATAAAAAAATATAATTTTTTTTCTATAAAAAAATATCAATTTTTTTCTATAAAAAAATTATCAAATTTTTTCTATAAAAAAATATCAAATGAACAAATTTTTTTCTAGAAAAAATTAATCAACTAATTTTTTTCTAGAAAAAATTGATCAACAAATTTTTTTCTAGAAAAAATTTAACAAATTTGTTTCTACAAACAAATTGATCAATGTTTTATTCCTATAAAAAGTCAAGAATTTGTAATAAAAATCAACAATTTGTTTATTATTGTTTTCATTAAAAAAAGTTAAAAGTTTTTTCTATAAAAATTCAACAATTTTTGCCCTATAAAAAATTTTGAAAAAAAATTTTCTATAAACGAATTATCAATTTTTTTTCTATAAAATATTTTAGGAAATGGTTTTAAAAAACGATTTTTTTTAAAAAAAAAAATTTCAACGGAAACTATTTTTTGTATTAAAAACTTTCAGTAAAAAAATTTGTTAACGAATTGTTATCTATAACAAAAAAATCAAAAATTTTTTTTATACAAAAATTTTAACATTTTTTGCTATAAAAAATATAATTTTTTTTTTATAAAAAAATATAAAATTTCTATAAAAAAATTATCAAATTTTTTCTATAAAAAAATATCAATTTTTTCTATAAAAAAATATCGAATGAACAAATTTTTTTCTAGAAAAAATTAATCAACAAATTTTTTTCTAGAAAAAATTTAACAAATTTGTTTCTACAAACAAATTGATCAATGTTTTTTTCCTATAAAAAGTCAAGAATTTGTCATAAAAAGTCAACAATTTGTTTTTTATTGTTTTCATTAAAAAAAAGCCAACAGTTTTTTCTATAAAAAATTCAATAATTTCTGTCCTATAAAAAATTTTTCTATAAACAAATTATCAATTTTTTTTCTATAAAATATTTTAGGAAATTGTTTTAAAAAACTGAACGATTTTTTTTTATAAAAAAAAATACAACGAAAACTATTTTTTGTATTAAAAACTTTCAGTAAAAAAATTTGTTAACGAATTGTTTTCTATAACAAAAAAATCAACAATTTTTTCTATACAAAAATTTTAAAATTTTTTGCTTAAAACAATTTTTTTTCTATAAAAAATATCAATTTTTTTCTATAAAAAAATTATCAATTTTTTTCTATAAAAAAATTATCAATTTTTTTCTATAAAAAAAATTATCAAATTTTTTCTATAAAAAAATTATCAAATTTTTTCTATAAACAAATTATCAATTTTTTTTCTGTTAACGATTTTTTTTTTATAAAAAAAATTTTCTACGAAAACTATTTTTTGTATTAAAAACTTTCAGTAAAAAAAATTGGTAACGAATTGTTTTCTATAACAAAAAAATTAACAATTTTTTGCTATAAAAAATATAATTTTTTTTTCTATAAAAAAAAAAAATTTTTCTATAAAAAATATCAATTTTTTTCTATAAAAAAATTATCAAATTTTTTCTATAAAAAAATATCAATTTTTTCTATAAATAATTTATAAATTTTTTTAAAATTTTTTCTATAAAAAAATTATCAAATTTTTTCTATAAATTTTTTTTTAAAAAAATTATCAAATTTTTTCTATAAAAAAATTATCAAATTTTTTCTGTAAAAAAATTAGCAAATTTTTTCTGTAAAAAAATTATCAATTTTTTTTATAAAAAAATTATCAAATTTTTTCTATATAAAAATTTTAGGAAATAGTTTTATATAAAAAAATGTCAACGATTTTTTTATAAAAACAAGTTGAACGAATTTTATTCTATAAAAAAATTTTCAACAAATTTTATTCTATAAAAAACAACGATTTGTTCTATTAAAAACGTTAAGGAATATTTTTCTGTAAAAAAAAGTTGTTAAAGAATTGTTTTCTATAACAAAATCGTCAACGAAATTTTTTCGAGTTTAGTTTTAATATTAACTTCCCCGAATTTACTTTGTATTGTCTGGATGATTTTCATTTCATATTTGTTCAATTTAATTAATTAATTTTTCTTGTTTACAAATAATGAAAATGAATATCTGAATATCTTTTTGTTGCTAACGTCGTTGAGTTTTGCCGCTTAAATAAAAAAGCGCGTCTTCAATTCAAAATTTGTTGAAAACCATAAGACCCAATCCCCGATACCAATACAGCGAGAAATGTGTGCCTAAATGAAGTCATGTGCACCAGTCGAGTCAATTGAAAATCAATTAAAAATTATGACTATCAGAGGCCGGCCGAAGAACGAGGCAAAGCAACGGAACGAACCGTTCCGTCCGTCCACAGAGCGATAGATATGAAATTGTGGATATAACACAACGTTTAAATAAAATGCAAATTAAGCTTTACGAAATAAACAAAAAAGTCTGATGCTTTTTAAGAGTTTAAACTCTTTTCGTTTGCCGCTAAATATTGATTGTCACTATTACTATTGTTACGTTACATTGATTGACGTCGTCGTATAGGTCGTATACGTCAAGCTACAGCTCTAAACCACAAAAACACAGCAACCAACCCATTGTGCATCATACGTCTTCTGCTTGTTTTTCATTGTTTTCTCTATCTTATCTAAGTTTTTTTCTTTCTTCTAATTAACAAATACAGACTAATTTGTGCCAACTATTTTAGGAAAGTCATAAACAATGAGAGACGAGACGATTGTCGTAAAAGTTGTACAGAGATTATTTAATTTAAAAAAATTTGCATAATGATTTATAATTTTTAATTTGGCATTGCTCATTTTCTTTATTACACTTGTCTTGGAATGTGTTACAATTGTAATCATAGAGGAAATTCTTTTTTAGTTTGCAAAAGCCTTTGGAAGAGATGATGACGTTTCTATACGAAATGCTCATCGCTGATGACTTTTCTATACGAAATGCTCATCGTTGATGACTTTTCTATACGAAAAGCTCATCGTTGATGACTTTTCTATACGAAAAGCTCATCGTTGATGACTTTTCTATACGAAAAGCTCATCGTTGATGACTTTTCTATACGAAAAGCTCATCGTTGATGACTTTTCTATACGAAAAGCTCATCGTTGATGACTTTTCTATACGAAAAGCTCATCGTTGATGACTTTTCTATACGAAAAGCTCATCGTTGATGACTTTTCTATACGAAAAGCTCATCGTTGATGACTTTTCCATACGAAAAGCTCATCGTTGATGACGTTTCTATACGAAAAGCTCATCGTTGATGACTTTTCAATACGAAAAGCTCATCGTTGATGACTTTTCTATACGAAAAGCTCATCGTTGATGACTTTTCTATACGAAAAGCCCATCGTTGATGACTTTTCTATACGAAAAGCCCATCGTTGATGACTTTTCTATACGAAGAAGTCGTCGTTGATGACTTTTCTATACGAAATGCTCATCGTTGATGACTTTTCTATACGAAAAGCTCATCGTTGATGACTTTTCTATACGAAAAGCTCATCGTTGATGACTTTTCTATACGAAAAGCTCATCGTTGATGACTTTTCTATACGAAAAGTTCATCGTTGATGACTTTTCTATACGAAAAGTTCATCGTTGATGACTTTTCTATACGAAAAGTTCATCGTTGATGACCTTTCTATACGAAAAGCTCATCGTTGATGACTTTTCTATACGAAAAGCTCATCGTTGATGACTTTTCTATACGAAAAGCTCATCGTTGATGATTTTTCTATACGAAAAGCTCATCGTTGATGACTTTTCTATACGAAAAGCTCATCTTTGATGACTTTTCTATACGAAAAGCTCATCGTTGATGACTTTTCTATAAGAAAAGCTCATCGTTGATGACTTTTCTATACGAAAAGCCCATCGTTGATGACTTTTCTATACGAAAAGCTCATCGTTGATGATTTTTCTATACGAAAAGCTCATCGTTGATGATTTTTCTATACGAAAAGCTCATCGTTGATGACTTTTCTATACGAAAAGCTCATCGTTGATGGCTTTTCTATACGAAAAGCTCATCGTTGATGATTTTTCTATACGAAAAGCTCATCGTTGATGACTTTTCTATACGAAAAGCTCATCGTTGATGATTTTTCTATAAGAAAAGCTCACCGTAGATGACTTTTCTATACGAAAAGCTCATCGTTGATGACTTTTCATTAGCAAAAGATCATCGCTAATGACTTTTCTATGCTTTCTTTTCTAGAAACGTTCTCTTTTAAATGTTTTGTAGTCCTTGGCTCCATTGTCTTTAATATTGGGATACTTTTTTTTTTCAGTGTACGCTTGAACCATTTTACTTTGATGCACGGCCGGTCACATTACCTCTATCTTGCCATGTGAATTTCAAGTATTGCGTAACAAAATCCCTGTCTTGTATTGTATTATATTATCTGTCTGTATTGTATTATCTGTCTGTCTGTCCGTCTGTCTGCCAAGTACTCATTTCATAATAGGTATAGTCAGTCATTTGTAAACAGATATCGCATTCTTCCATATTCCATATTGTGATTAACAAACAATTCTGGAAAACGTAATATTTTAATCATATTATTGCTGTCATATTATATTACAGAAGCCGTCATTACAATTCCAAACACGAATCGTTAGCTTTCTCTGAAGCTTTTTTTCTAGAATTTTTTTTCGCCAGAGAATTGCAAAAAAAAAATTCGAATTTTTTTCAGGGGATGTCATTTATTATTTCTGAGAAATTTAATTTTTCAATTATCTTAAGCGTTAAATGATTTTATTTATATTTGTTTTCTTTCGGGAAAACAACACTTTGATTGTTCTTTGGGAAGAAAAATAAAGAACATTTTGTCTGCAGGTGTTTTCACTTCAAAGGAAATTAAAATGAAAAGTGAAAATTCCCGTTTAGCTGTGGTCATCACGCGCACCAGCGTCCGTCCGTCCGTTCATCCGTAACCGAAAAAAGAGCAAAACAAATGTAAAATTGCAAATTAACAACCAAAAACAAAACAAATGTTTTTATTTTTGATTTATTGCCAGCAAAAATACAATTATTCACGAGATAGATAATCCAAGACAAAAGATGCCGCACAAAATGTGACAAAATTGTATAAATTTATAACATTTTTTTCTTTCCAAACACAGTAGAGGGAAATGGAATATGATCAGAATTGTAGCAATGATAGCTGCAGTGAAAAATTGTTACCTTTATTTAATATATTGGTTTTGATATCAAGTCGAAACCAATCCCAATTTCTTTATTTTTTCAGTGCAGAATCATAGTTAACAAAAAAACTTTAAATGAATTTCTTTCAGTGTTTTTTTTTTTTAATATTTTTTGTTTGTGTCCATACAAAATTGAAATTCATTCATACTAAACATGACTGTCTTCTGAAGCATCATCTGTGACTGACAGCAATGAGATCATGATATACTATAAATTCTAAGAAATTATGAAATGTACTGAATTTTAAATTTAAATTGAAAACAATCGATCACCCACTACTACTACTTAGCTGGAAGTGTTAAGAATAAAAATTGTCGTACTTGGAGCGCCTTTATATTGTAACAAAAATTCATGTATGAGTAGCTATAAATTGCACTAGGTGCATTTTAGTTGACAAATTCTTAGAATTATTCAAAATTATATGATATTAAAAGCTCTCCCCATAATCAAAGGCAACTGAAGGTATAGACAGAAACAGGATGGCAGAAAACATCAATTCTATAATGTATAACATCCACCACTAAAGTGATGTTATACAAATTGCAAAATTTTAAATTCTTATCCCAAAAGTTGGGCTACAAAAAGTGTGTGCAATAATGACTGCAGGATATTTTACTCACCCTAATGTGTACATGTTTTAATACACATGTTCAAATGTAAAAAATGCATAACAAGAACTGCTAATAATATTTATTATAATCCAATGGACAGATAGAGAATTAACAACATTCGATGAACCAAACCGGTTTTATCCATATTAAATGACAATTAAAAGTGTGCAATGAAATGAGATAAACTGAAATGATACAAGTATATTAAGCCTACACTGAGCGAAAAAAATATGCTTTTAATTTTAATGATTTTGTGCTAGTGATTTCCTAATCTTTAAGATAAGAACAGTTCATAGTTAAAATAAGGAAAAGTTACTTGATATTAAGCAACAAATATTTAACTAATTTGCGGTGCTTTGGGGGCAAATTAAGACAATGAAGGAGAAGTGTTTAATATTAAAGATATTGTTTATAGTTTTAAGTACAAAATGAAGTTATTTTAAAGGCGAATATGCCTCTATTTTTTAATTTAGACAATAAAGATGTTAAGATATCAAGGATTTTTTTTTCAATTTTAAGTACGATATATTCTTATGCGTAAATATAGACAATAAAGATATTTTACTTAATAGTAATTTGAGCCAAAGACATTAAAATCTTTAAAACAAGAATAATTCATGTTTAAAATTAAGAAAAATTACTTATAATTCTGGAAATGTTTCTCATTTTAAGTACGAAATGTCCTTATTTTAAAGATGAGGATGTCTTTTGAGCAAATTAGGATATCAAAGAAAATATACTTAATATTAAGGAAATTGTTCTTAATTTTCAGTATGAAATGTCGATATTTCGAAAGTTGGGATGCTCCTGGCGCAACTTTAGACCATAAAGACATTTTTTATTTAATAAAATTTTATAAATTAAGACATCCTAGTCTTTAAAATAAGGATATTTCTTTCCTAAAATGAAGACAATTTTCTTAAAATTAAGGAAGTTGTTCATAGTTTTAAGCACGAAATGTTCTTATTTGGAGGATGAGGATGTATTTGGCGCAAATTGGCACAATGAAGAAGATGTATAAGATGTATTAAGAAAACTGTTATTTATTGTAAGTAAGAAATGTTCTTATTTTAAAGAAATGTCCTTATTTTAGAATGTCTTTGGCACAAAAGAAGTATTAAGGGAATTGATTGATAATTGATTTTTTCTTAACATTAGTTTGCTCCAAAGATATCCTAACCTTTAAAATATAGAAATTTCATGCCAAAACTGAAGATAGTTTTCTTAATATTAAGCAAATTGTTCTTATCTTCACTTCTAAATGTCCTTATTTTAAATATGAGGATGCCTTTGGCGCACATTAGGACAATAGAGAAAATGTCCTTAATATTAAGTAATTTGTTCTTAATTTTAAGTACGAAATGTCCTTATTTGAAAGATTTGAATGTCTCTGGCACATTATAAGGATGTACTTGGCCGATATTAGAACAATAAAACGAATGTACTAAATATTAAGGAAATTGTTCTTATTATGCCAAAGACATTGTAATAATAGTGAGGGAAAAACATTTCTCTAATATACGCCAAAGATCGCATAAAATTTAAAATAAGGATATTTAATCGCATCCTAATCATTAAAATAAGGATATTTATTGACTAAAATAAAGAACATTTACTAATTTGATATCAATATTAAGCAAAATTTTCATAACTTTAAGTCCGAAATGTACTTATTTTAGAGGTTTGATTTAGGTTTTCCATTTTAAACATGAAATATTCATATTTTAAAGATAATGGTGTCATTGGTGCAACCTAATATTAAGTAAGATTTTTTCATTGTCTAAAATTGCGAAAGAGGAATCGCAATCTTAAAAATAAAGACATTTCGTACTCAAAATGAAAAACAATTTCCTTCGTATTTAGTACCTTTTCTTTATTGTCCTAATTTGCGCAAATATCCGGTCATTTCATACTTAAAATGCGACTGATGCATTTCAATATTTAAAATAAAGACATTCCATAATCGAATTAGAATAATTTCATTACATTTTCTTTATTGTCCTAATATACACCACAGAATTTCTCATCTATAAAATAAGAACATTTCGTATTAAAATGAGAAAATTGTCCTTAATATTATTATGAGTTTCTTCTTATAAACGAAGAAAAATTTTAAACAATATAATGTCATGGGCTTGCGCCCATGTATTAGTATTATGTAAAATTGTTCATTGTCTAAATTTGCGCAAGAGGCATCCCAATCTTTAAAAAAAATAACGTACTTATAATTAAGAACAATTTCCTTAGTATTTTTGTAATTTAATTAGTAAATTTTGATTATTGTCCTAATCTGCGTAAACTACATGTTAATCCTTAATATCCCGTTCTTTAAAATATAGACATTTCGTGATTAACATTAAGAATAATATCCTTAATATTAGCTACATTTTCTTTATTGCCTTAGTTTGCACCAAAGACATCCTCATAAATAAGGACATTTCGTACTTAAAATGATAAAATAAATAGCGTACATTTTCTTAATTTTAAGCATGAAATATCCTTATTTTAAATATTGTGAAATATTGTAAATCTAAACTCACACGAGGCGCATCCCTATCTTTAAAATAATGACATTTCATACTTAAAATTAAGAACAATTTCCTTGATGTTGAGTACATACATTTTCTTTGTTGTTCTAATTTGCGCCAAAGACATCCTCATCTTTAAAATAAGGAAACTTCCTTAATAGAATTAGAACAACTTACTCAATATTAAGAACATTTTATTTATTTTAAGAACAAAACATCCTTATTTTAAAGATAATGATGTCTTTGACGCAATTTAAATTCTACATTTTTATATAAGGACATATTTTTCATTTTAAGTTTGAAATGTCGTTATTTTAAACATTGAGTTTTCCTTGGCTCAAATTAGGACAATATTTAGCCCTTAATATTAAGTAATATTTCTTCATTTTAGGTAAAAACAAGTTTTACTTCAAATTCCTTTATTGTCTAAATTTGCGCCAGAGGTATCCCAGTCTTTAAAATAAAGAAATGTTGTACTTAGTACGTTTCCTTTATTGTCTTACATGACGCCAAAGACAACCTCATCTTCCTTAAGACAACCTCAATTTCCTTAATATTGCGTAAATGTTCTTCAATTTAAGCATGAAATATCTTTATTTTAAGGATTAGAAAGTCTTTTGCTCGCAAATAAGTAAAATTCTGCATTATCTAAATTTGCTCTAGAAGCGTCTCAATCTTAAATATAAGGACATTTCATACTTAACATAATGAACAATTTCCTTAATGTTGAGTACATTTTCTTTATTGTCCTAATCTGCGCCAAAGACATTCTCATTTTTAAAATAAGGAAACTTCCTTAATAAAATGAGAACAACTTCCTCAATGTTTAGTAAAGTTTATTCATTTTAAGCACAAAATATCCTTATTTTAAACATTTTTATGTCTTTGACGCAATTTAAAAGCTACATGTTTTAAATAAGGTCATAGTTTTAATTTTAAGTATAAAATGTCGTTATGTTAAGGATTGAGTTTTCCTTGGCCCTAATAAGGACAATATTTAGCCCTTAATATTAAGTAATATATCTTCATTGTAGGTAAAAGTCTTACTTCAAAGATTAGCATGTCTTTGCAGCAAAATTTTTAAAATGAAAACAATATTTTTTCCAGTGTATTTTATAAATTTACAAGACCTCACGAGCGAACAGCAGCAACAAACAACCGCAGCGACATTTAACAACAGCAAAAACCGCAAGGAAACATCTATTTTTGCTGCTTAGCAGTAATCGGAATACATTGCTGGGCGGTGTAGTTAATAATTATGTTCGAAAATTAGTATAGGGTGATACGTTTAGATCTTGTATCATACCGTCATCTGATTCTTATTTAGTATTATTGAAACAAACACTAAGGCAGCACTAACATACAACCCGTAAGGCAATCGATGCAGAGGTCGGCCAAAGAATACATGGCGTTCCAAAGTAGTGAAGGAACTAGAAGTTGCCGGTTATACATGGAACGAGGCGACAAGAACTGTCCCAAAAATATTTCGTTGGAAATCTTAAATCGAGACCGTTTGCTCCCTAGATGAAGAATAGCGGAACATCATCATTACATATCGGAGAATTAATGGTGTGAAAAGACCCACAACCCAACAATATCTCAAAATTATGCAATTGTATTACGAAAATCAGTATTCTGTGAGAAACCTTTTTTGTAATCTAATATGGGGTGCATCACGCACAACTGCCGCATTTGGCCTGATGAGCAGCCGGAAGAGATTATCGAACTACCATTACATTCAACAAAAATACACTTCTTGGGGTTGTTTATAGTCTGGTGGAATCATCGGACCTGGAATCATCATCATGGTGATATTTGATATTTGGAACTTCCCAATGGGCCATCTACACAGCAGTCGTGAGTCAACATTTGAATGAAAGTATTTTTAAAATGTAAATATCAGATATTGTTTCTTAGGCTCATAATAAAGATTCCGAAATCCAATTATATTTTAAGTATTTAATTACAAATTTAAAATAGGTTTAAATGGATCACCCATTATTATTTAATCGGCTAGCCACGCGCCGCTCTCGCTACCGCACACTAAAGGGCAAATGTATAGGGGCAACAAAGCAGAACAAGTTAGCAACAAAATTGCTGCACATAATTGTATATGAAAAACTATGAAAAACGAAAGAAAAAGAATCATGAAAATGCAAAGCAAAACTATGGGGGAAGGGTAAAAACTATGAGTGGCGGGTGAGACAGACTTTCGTTCCCGAATGTCGGAGACATTTTGGCACCACACAAAACATTTGCAAAAACCCGTATTCAACAGCCAAGAAATATCAGCAAGAGCAGTGGCAGTAGCGGTAGCAGAGTAGCACCAGACCGACGAACATTAGCGTCAAAAATCAACAAATAAACATAACATCAGCTGAATATCAGCCAAATCGTCGACACAGTCGAGTCACAATGAATAATGACTTTTGAGTAAAGTCATCAAAGTAATTAAATTTGCAAAATGACAGGTGGAAATAGGAAATGACAATACAGTCAGACACAGCTACAATTCAAAAAAAAGCAACAGCCGCTAATAGCAAAAGCATATAGCAACCAGCCGCCACCGCTGCAGCAGTAGCAGCAGAAAATTGCAAACCTTTGCCTAACAAAAGAAAAGGGAAAAGAACAAAGCGATTATAACGAGGAATGAGGAAAATTAAACGTCAACAGCATTGGAATGCTCAGGTCATAATGCACACAGTACACTGCGGAGCATTTGAAAATTGACAGCATTGTAGAATGCTGAAGCCTCGCAGAATACATTCGACATAGTTTAGGTTAGGTTAAGTGTGGAAGCCTGTAAGTCAGGCTCACTAAGACTATGTAGTTCATTGTGTGTTGCAGCACAATGAAGAGCCTGTCGCCTTCAGAAGGTGTTCTATTGATTCCTCCTCCCATTCGCCTCCGCGGGTTCTGCAGATGTCACTTCGCAAAACATTTAATCTTAGCTGTGTGCCGTCCAATAAGACAGTGACCTGCTATGACAGATACGTAAGGGGAATATGACTCAGGAAGAGCTAGCAGCTCGCTAGAGGCATGTCCACATATTCTAGATCCACTGTAACATGCTAGGTAGTGGCTAGTCTTTCAAGTTCACCTGCTTTGCTGTTCCCTGGTATGTTCCTTCAGCCCTGCATCCAATTCAGGTGAGAACTGAACGATTAACCATCTCATTGAGAGATCTTTGCCACAGTATAGTGTTTAGTTTTTGAGTTCAGGACGACAGTTCCCCGGAACTTTACAGAAAATATTGATTGCGACTTTAGCCAGAATATTCCTCAACTGGCTGCTACTATACAGTGATCAGGAAATGGATAGTTCCAGGTTCTAAGAAAATACAACAATAATACAGTTCCCTGGTATGTTCCAGCCAATTCAGGTGCGAACTAAACGGTTTAACCATCTCCTTGAAAGATCTGCAACAGTAGAGTTCAGGGCGATAGTTCAGAACGACAGTTCCGCGGGGCTTTACAGCACCCTATCAGAGAAAATATTGATAGCGACTTTAGTCACAACATTCCTCAACCCCCTAATGTAGAATAGCTGCTACAATACAGTGATCAGGCAATGTATAGCTCCAGGTCCTAAGAAAATACACCAATAAGACAGTTCCCTGGTATGTTCCTGCAGCCCGGCACCCAATTCAGGTGAGAACTAAACTGTTCAACCATTTCATTAAGAGATCTGCAACAATAGAGGTTAGGGCGACAGTTTAGAGCGACAGTTCCCCGGGATTTTACAGCACCCTATCATAGAAAATAGTGATACTGACTTTCGTCAGAACATTCCTCAACCCTCAACCCTCTAATTTAGAATGACTGCTACAATGCTGTGATCAGGCAATGGATAGCTCCAGGCCCTATGAAAATACACCAATAATACAGTTCCCTGGTATGTTCCTGCAGCCCGGAACCCATTTCAGGTGAGAACTGAACGGTTTAACCATCTCATTGAGAGATCTGCAACAGTAGAGTGCAGTTTTTGATTTCAGGACGACTGCTCCCCGGGACTTTACAGCACCCTATCAGAGAAAATATTGATATCGACTTTAGTCAGAACATTCCTCAACCCTCTAATGTAGAGGGCTGGCTGCTACTATGCAGTGATAAGACAATGGATAGCTCCAGGTCCTAAGAAAATACGCCAATAATACTTGGGTGTTCAAATTGTAACTATCCGTATATAAGTTCATGAATCTCCTATGTCCTGGGATGCGACCACTCCGTTCTGAGATCTATCAGGTATATAGCAGGGATACTTTTTGTCATAAAGAATAACTGACAAATCAATGGAGGTTAGTGGACCATAAGCTAGCTGAAATGAGTTTCTTAATCTGAAGATTATAATTGAACCTTCGTATATTGTTGTCAACCCAAGGGTTGCCATAGCCGCCACAATTGCAGCTGGATTTATTTTATTGAAAGAACCCTCTATATCTAAGAAAGCTATTATATTTTATTGAAAGAACCCTCTATATCTAAGAAAGCTATTATATTTTATTGAAAGAACCCTCTGTTTAGGAGTCCAGGATTTGAGCTGGACTTGCCTTTCAAAATAAAAATCCAAATTGTTTGAGATTTCAAATTTCATGTGTTAGGGTTTTATTAATTCAATTTGTTTGGGTTGTGTGGTTGTGTACAATTGTTGGGTTTGTTGAATATTGTATGTGTGTTTAAGCAAGTAAAAATGAACAGTATATGCTAACAATTTCTTTCAATTTCAATTCGTGTTTATTTGTAACTTAAATTATGTGTTCTTAATGTAATTTACAATTTTTATTTTTGGGTATTTATTTTCACTATGTTAATTTCAGATGTTGGCACTTGTATTTTTTCACTAACACTTTTATCACTTATCACGGGGGAGAGGCGCACGAGTTTATTTCGAGGATCGGTAAAAGACTGATTACTTGTGCTTGCCATCCATCTCTTCTAAGCTCACCCAACGACTTTCGTTAAGCTACAGATGGCAAGCGACAAGTAAACAATTAAACAAAAGAGAAATTAGAGTAATGAGTGCTTTAGAGTGATGAGTGCATAAGTTATGCATGTATGGGCATATAAATGCATTTATACACCTACACATATAGTGGACGTTTCACACTGATGTTCAAAAGTGAGATGCCACCTTTGAACATTCTCCCCCCCCGTGATATAGTGTAGATTATTCTATCTTAAACTAGCTTAATCTAAAACTGCAGCTCATTTGGCTCCCGTGGATGAAAACCCCATCCAGTTTTGGGGCCTGTCCCGGATCCAAGGCTTGAACAATAAATGTTGACGGAAATGCGATGGCGGGTCTTAGTAGGGTCGAAGTTGTAGGGTACTGGATACCACAGCATCTGTCTTCAGGGTATATGGGCTCTCCTCGTGTCGTGTAACGGTACTTCGTGAGTTGGATGAGTCACGACGCTGGGTTGGGCTAGGCAACTGAGAAACCTTATCTAGAATAGAAGAGATGTGAGTACCAAGTTCTTCTACATAAAAATAAATTGTAAGTCAATCTGAAAATAGTTTGACGATTTTCGTTATCGGTCGACTAATTACACCGTTAGCTGTCCGAATGTCAACGACCCTAATGTTGTTATCAGTTCCTCGGTAAGTTTTTTCTATACGGCCCATTTTCCATTCAGTCGGGGCCAATCTCTCATCTTTAATTACAATCAAATCATCTTCTCTCAAATTTTCTGTTTGGTACTTCCACTTATATCGACGATGTAGCTCATTCAAATACTCAGTTTTCCATCTTTGGCAAAAATATTGAGAAATAATTTTTAATCGTTTCCATCTATTGGCAAGGGTGATGTTATCGTCTGAAACATCGGGTTCAGTTGGGGTCAAAATTGAAGTACCAATCAGAAAATGAGCTGGGGTGAGAGGATGTAAGTCGGAAGGGTCGTCACTGGCTGGACTTAGGGGTCGAGTTAAGACAGGCTTCAATTCGCGCTAAAATGGTCGCGAATTCTTCAAAGGTAAAATTCATTTGCGGTGTAAATTTTCGTAGATGTGTTTTGAATGATTTAACTCCCGCCTCCCATAATCCTCCCATATGAGGGGCACCGGGAGGAATAAAACTCCATTCTAAATTTTGATAAACATTGTTCTGGGTGGCGTCTTTTTGCAGATTCTTCATAAACTCTAGCCTATCTTTTTTTATTAATTCTGCTGCTCCTACAAAATTAGTCCCATTATCTGAGTAGATCTTGGCTGGGCTTCCTCGTCGCCCAATAAAGCGAGATAAAGCGGCTAAAAAAGATTGAGTTGATAGATCACTAGTGGGTTCTAAGTGAATTGCTTTTGTGGAAAAGCAAACGAAGACGCAAACATAACCCTTTGTTATTAAACAAGCTCTTCCTGTAAAATTCTTTATGTTGAAGGGTCCTGCAAAATCTACTCCTGTGTTGGTAAAAGGTCGAGTCAGCATAGTTCGCTGGGGCGGAAGTGAGGCCATAATTTGCGTTTGAGTTTGGTGTTTATACAAAACACAAGTTCGACAATTATGAATTACCTTCTTGATTAAGGGCTTCAATTTAAATATCCAAAATTCAGACCTGATTACTCGAGTCATGAGTTGATTTCCGCCATGCATCGTAATTTTGTGAACAAATTCTACTAACAAAAGGGCTAATCTCGATTCGTAGGGGATAAGAATGGGATGGCGCTCGTTATATGTAAGTGCTGGGGACTGAACAAGGCGGCCATTTGCCCTAATGATTCCTTTTGAATCAATGAATGGATTGAGAGATAAAAGACTGCTACTAGATTGTCTTTTCTTTTGGGTTAACGCTAAATACTCCTCTGCGAAATAATGCTTTTGTGTTAAAACAATAAGACGATCTTTGATATCTTGGATTTCACCGTGGGTTATCTCTGCTGAAGAAATTCTAAGTCGGGTCCGATTGACGCCGGTATTTCGCGAAAAACGAATCGCAAATGCTAAGACTTTGTATGCCCTAGATAGAGAAGAAAATCTATCCAAAGGATCTTCAACTGTTGTGGTCGCGAAAACTTTAACTGCCTTTGCTTCTAACTCTGTGTCGCTCATAATGTCGTGTCTAGGCCATCGGTCTTTTGGAAACTTCAGCCATTGGGGTCCAGTCCACCACAAATGATGTGACTGCAAATCATTTGGCCAACATCCTCGACTGGCTACATCAGCTGGGTTGCTTTCTGAATCTATGTGCTTCCAATTTTCGTTGCCTACATTATCTAAAATATCTGAAATTCTATTTCCTACAAAGGCACTCCATGAACAAGGGGGTTTTTTGAGCCATGCTAACACAATTGTTGAGTCAGTCCAAAAGTGAGTTGAAATATTTTCAATTTGTAAGTTGGGAACCACCGCTGTGGTTAATTTTGCCAAGAGAACGGCTCCGCATAATTCTAATCTAGGCAGAGATATTTTTTTGATGGGTGCTACTCGAGTTTTCGCTGCCAAAAGAAACGTGTCCACTGTTTGATCTAAATGTTCTACTCTAACATAAAGAGTCGCGGCGTAAGCGCTTTCTGAAGCGTCACAAAAACCATGCACTTCAATTTTACTTGAAGGTTTAAATCTGATCCACCTAGGTACTGAAACTGAATCTATTGAGGGACAATTTTTAATGAAATTCTTCCAATTCATTCGAGTTATGGGCTTCAACGCGTCATCCCAATCTACTTTATCCAGCCAGACTTGCTGCATGATAAGTTTCGCTACGATGATTACTGGAGCCAGCCATCCACATGGGTCGAAAAATTTGGCAATTGTTGAAAGGACTTCTCGTTTGGTGCATAATTCCCTTTCTTCCGTGGGTGGTGATGTGAACGTAAAGTTATCAGCCGAAATGTTCCATCGGATACCTAGAGTCTTCGTTGAAGTTCCTTCCGAAATATCCAACCAATTGACCGGCAAGAGTGAGTCAGGTGGCAGATCGCGAAGTAGATTGGGGTCGTTTGAGCTCCATTTTCTCAATTCAAAACCTGCTGAGTCCATGGCTGCTACTAATTCTTTCATAGACTTAAGGGATTCTTCTACAGTGTGACCTCCAGCTAAAACGTCGTCGACATATAAATTTTGTTTTATAATTTCCGAACCTAATGGGTATGTTTCTTTAACATCTTCTGCCAATTGAATTAGGGTCCTAAGAGCTAGAAATGGGGCGCAATTAATTCCGAAAGTGACTGTCAAAAGTTCAAAGTCTTCAACTGGGTCATTTGCTGATCTTCTAAAAAGAATTCTTTGAAATGGGGCCTGACTTGGGTCGATTTGTATTTGACGATACATTTTGGTAACGTCCGCGTTGAATACATATCTAAAAAACCTCCATTTTAAAATCTGCAATACTAAATCCTGTTGAAGAATTGGCCCTGGATGTAAAATGTCATGAAGACTTTTCCTATTTGATGTGGGACTTGACGCATTGAAAACTACCCTAAGTTTAGTAGTAACCCTATCTGGTTTAATAACTGCATGATGTGGCAAATAGTAGTGAGGGGTCTTCTCGATTTCCTGGGGTCTCAGTTTCCGCATGTGTCCAAGTTCCAAATATTCCATTATCGTTGCGTCGTATTGAGATTTGATTTCGGGCGTTTTTTGCAACTTTCTTTCCATTCGATAGAATTGCGCCATTGCGATATTTCGAGATGCTCCAAGTTCAGCACAAGATTTGAACGGCATCGTGACAATATATCGTCCCTCTTCATTTCTTCGCGTTGTATTTTTGAAATTTGTTTCGCAAAAGGTGTCTTCTGCTGACCTCAAAACTTTTTTTGGGGTCTCCTCCAACTCCCAAAAACGTGTGAGAATTTTCTCGATCGAAACTGTATTGTAAAGTGAAATTTTCCTATCATTTGTGTTCGATTTTTCAAGGGGTCCGCCCACTATCCAGCCAAAAACGGTGCTTTGCGCTAGTAAAGATCCTATAGATTTCATTGGAGCTCCTACTGTGTAAATTAAGGGTCCTATGTCTAAACCTATCAGAAGATCTATGGGTCGGCTTTCGTAAAAACGAGGATCTGCTAACTCGAGTTGCGTTGTTTCTCTATGTTGATTTTTATCTAGGGTGCGCGACGGCAAATTAGAAGGAAGGGACTTCAAAACGGGTGCCCAAACTTCTAATTCAAAACTAGGGTTTGTACGAGAACAAAGGTTAAAAAGACAAGCTTTTGTTGAAGTTTCTGAAACGGTTTCACTTAAACCGGTAACATGAACAAGATTCTTCCTAGTTGGAAGCTTCAATTGGTTTGTAATCTTCTCTGAAATAAATGTTGATTGAGATCCAGGGTCGATAATCGCTCGTGCGTCATATCGCTGCCCTCTAGATTCAATTTGAACAATCGCTGTGAAGAGTAGTGTTTCCTTCGATTGCTGCTGGCTAAGTTGTGAATTTTCCTTGAGAGTTAGAGTCGTTATACTAGGAGTTTGAAAACTAGGTGTGGACTGTAAACTAGGAGTGGATTGTACTAGGGTGGTTAGAGCTGCCGCACTGGTACTAGGTCGTACGTCATCTCTAACCGGTTG
Organism: Eudasyphora cyanicolor; assembly: GCA_963930755.1. Taxonomy (NCBI): domain Eukaryota; kingdom Metazoa; phylum Arthropoda; class Insecta; order Diptera; family Muscidae; genus Eudasyphora; species Eudasyphora cyanicolor. Next base: position 61,931,916 of record OZ005734.1, on the reverse strand, counting down.
TGAATTTGTAGGTCGGGCCTCGTTACCCTTATGTAATAAAGTGTGATGTCTTTGATTACATTCCCTACACGTGAAACGACTCTTACAATCTCTTACAACATGATCCGAAGTGATGCAGTTGTAACAAAGATTGTGGAGTTTGACTACGTGAATGCGATCATTCACGTTTTTCTCAAGGAATTGTGGACAATTTCGTAACAAATGGTTTGCCTTGCAAATTTGGCAACTCGGTCCATTTGTACGACTACTAGGTTGCGTAGATGTGCTAAATCTGTTGCTATTGTTGAATCTTCTTTGCGAACTTTGAGTCTGTTGCGCAACATTAGTTTGAAATGACTTAACCCTATTTTCCTTCCTACTATAATCGGGTCTAGGCTGATTATTTTTGGAGAAATGGGGCTTAATATTTCCTACAGATTCTAAAGTTTTGAACTTGTGTGTCAAAAATTCATTCAAATCTTTCCAAGACGGTAGTATGGAACAGTCTTCCAAACCGTTTTCAAATTCTTCTAAGAAATTTCTCGGCAGTTTCGTAGAAGTAAGGTAAACTAAAATTGGGTCCCACCCCTTTACATCTACCTTGAGTGTTTCTAGTGTCTGAACGCAACCATCAATAGTGCGTTGAAGTTTTTGGATCGAAGATCCTGAATCTGCCGAAACTGGTGGTAAACTAAGTAGAGTCTTTAGCTGTTCATTAACTTGCATTCGTTTATTCTCGTATCTGTTTTCTAAGTTTTTCCATGCTAGATCAAAACCTTCATTTGTTAGTGGTACGTTACTAATAATTTCCCGTGCCTCCCCCGCGGTTTTTTGTTTTAGATGGAAAAGTTTTTCTACTTTACTAAGTCTAGAATTATTCCTGTACAAGGCCGAAAACAAATCCCGAAAAGTAGGCCAAGCGCTGTATCCTCCATGAAATGTGTCGGTGTCGCATGGTGGTAAACGTAACGATAGATGGTTGTTTGGCTCAACTGTTTCCTTTTTTCGGGTCTCCGATTCTCGTTCGAACTTTTCCTGCTGCCTTTCGTCGGTTAGTGCTAAAATTTCTCCATTTACTGCGCTTAAACATCGTTTGTATGTCTCTAATGCCTCTTTATAATGGGTCCTCAACTTTGATTTATCGATTGGGGCCTCATCTTTTTCGGGAACACGGTCTCTACAATCTAAATAGGCCCTTTTCACTTGATCCCAAACAGAGTTCAATTCTACACGTGTCACTTCTAATGAGTGAATATTATCATCGGTGCTAGTAGCAGAGTAACCACTCTCAAAGTCTATCAGGTCATTTACGCAATTTACAAATTTATCACGTAAAACTTTATCCATATTTCCTCCTTCTTAAATATTTTCTTTGTCAAATTTTAAACTGGCTAAAATTTCAAGAAACTTTTAAAATTGAGCTTTTCTTTTAACAATTTCTGTAAAAACTTACTTTGCCAATATCTGCAAAATAATTTCAGAAAAACGCTAAATATTTGTTGAATGGGGCCAATCTTTTACAGTCCGACTTTTTTTTTCACGAATAGATATAAATAATGGCAGTTTACTTTGAACTTGTGTCGTTTGTGCGAAAAGTAAGAAATTTTAGCGATAATAATTTTTATAGACCTGGGTCTTTTGGAAAAAAAATTATATAAATAAAAATTTGGACGAAAGTAATTCTTTGTCGGCTAGTGTACTCTCAAAAAAAATTATCAATCAACTCTTCTTTGATAAAACAAAAAAAAAAATAAAAAAAAGCGTAGGAAAGTGATTTTTCTATCAGAAAAAATTCAATCAAATCAAAAAACAAATTTTGTAAGAAAGTGTTTTTTGCAAATTTATAACAAACAAAAAAAACAAACTTTGTAGGAACGTGTTTTTTCAAAAAAAAAAATACCCAAATTTTGTAGGGAGGTGTTTCACTTAATAGATTTTTCGAGGAAATTTATTTTTCGTAGTAAAGTGTAATTTCCAAAAAATTAGCACTTAATAAATTTCTGAACAAATTTATTTTTCGTAGTAAAGTGTAATTTCCAAAATTAGCACTTAATAAATTTTCGAGTCAAATTTATTTTTCGTAGTAAAGTGTAATTTCCAAAAATTAGCACTTAATAAATTTTTGAACAAATTTATTTTTCGTAGCAAAGTGTAATTTCCAAAAATTAGCACTTAATAAATTTCTGAGCAAATTTATTTTTCGTAGCAAAGTGTAATTTCCAAAAATTAGCACTTAATAAATTTTCGAGTCAAATTTATTTTTCGTAGTAAAGTGTAATTTCCAAAAATTAGCACTTAATACATTTTTGAGCAAATTTATTTTTCGTAGCAAAGTGTAATTTCCAAAAATTAGCACTTAATAAATTTCTGAGCAAATTTATTTTTCGTAGTAAAGTGTAATTTCCAAAAATTAGCACTTAATAAATTTTTCGAGCAAATTTATTTTTCGTAGTAAAGTGTAATTTCCAAAAATTAGCACTTAATAAATTTTCGAGTCAAATTTATTTTTCGTAGTAAAGTGTAATTTCCAAAATTTAGCACTTAATAAATTTTTGAGCAAATTTATTTTTCGTTGTAAAGTGTAATTTGCAAAAATAAAAATAAATTTCAATAAATGTAAATTATTGTGTTAGTTCTGTTTAGCTTTTGCCGAAATGTCCGTCCGATCCCATCAACCATCAAACCATATGTTCTTTCATTCCTTTCTTTACGGCTGAAATTATGTTTTCCTACTTCTCCCTTTTTTTCTATTTCACAAAAAAATCCAGTGGTACATTAACCTTTGGGTTCCCTAATCAAGGCAAGAAGTGAAAACGAATGAAAAGACAACGAGAAACCAACGAAAAAAAAAATCCGCTACCTATGGTCTCATATGCATCGATGTACATAGACTGGTGTTGTTGTTGTTTTAATGGGTACGAGGGGTCGAGTTGAAAGTGTCGGCACAGGAACTTTTTTTATCAAATATATCAAGATTTTCGCGTTAAATCGGTTGGAAACTACAGTAATGCTGATTTGTAGCACAAACCACACATATTAATGGCAATAGAGATTAAAAAATCGTAAATTTTTTGACATTTTTCAAAAGGGTTTTTCTATTGAATCTAAAGCAATACGAGGGTCGTTCAAAAAGTTGGAACATGTATTTTCTAAAGCAAAAAAAATAAATTTATTTTTTCTTTTTAATTTATTGATTGGGATTGATTTTAGCGTCTCCAAAGCATCAGCTAATATCATACGGTCGATTTCTCCCTCAGAAAATCGCATATAAAGAAGGCAAAAAAAATATTTTTTTTCTAAGTTGCAAACTTGATGTTTAAAGTACCCAAAAATCACGAAGTAATTTGTAGGGTTCTCAAGCCAGTCAGCGGATGAGTCGAGCCAATAAAAATCTTTCCTTTTTTTCCTTTTAAGCAGCTAATAATAATAGTAATAAGAATAAAAGTAAGCTTAATAAATATAACCGCGATTAAAGCAGCCGAAAAAATTCAAGAAATTTTCGCTCTTTTGTTTCGCAAGAAAGTTGTCCGTCCACGCGTTATTCAGCACAAAATTATCTGGAATTCTTGCTGAGGTTTTCGGAATAAGTCAATGGGTGTCCGTCCGCGCGTCCGAAATCTTAATAAACTTATCTTAATAATCGTATCTTAATACTCTTATCTTAATATTCTTATCTTAAAAATAACTTGATGGCATAAATCGACTCGACTAGCCGCTGGCTTTCAGAAAAATTCATCAGAATGCGTAATAAATTATTTGAACAAATTATCGAAGGGTTTTCAAAAAGGTTCGGTCGCTATTTTCCTAAAGTTTCGAAAACTAGAAAACAGTAAAGTCGCGCGTTGTTACCGAAAAAATCGTCAAAAAAACTTTCATAGGTTAGAATGCATGTAGGTTATGCAATAGGTTAGTATATATGTAAAGGGTATATATGTGTAGCAATGTGTAGGTATGTAACTGCAAGCTAACTGCACTTATGTAAGTATGTTTATCAAAGTATATAAGTGTATGTATATAAGTGCAAGCTAACTGCAGTTAAGTGTTCAGTTATTTTTGTATATATGTAAAAGGCAAAAACCAAGCCAGCGTCGTACATAGGGCCAGACCCGCCAAAATCTCCTTCATATAGCAATATGGCGGAGTTCGAAAAAAAATGGTTTTGGCACCCTATGTAACAACGCTACCTGCACAAATTTTGGGTACTCACGTTGATCCTTTTATGTATTTGGGGTACCTGGTGTTGTTGGAGTGTGTCGCTGGTTCTTCCTTCCTTCCTTCTGGGGGTTCAAGCGCGTTGTTGTTGGGTCTCGTTTCTACGGCTCTTTGCTGGGTCTTGTGTTGGGTCACTTTGAGTCTTAGGGTCACTGGTTTTGTGGTCACTTTTTTCTTTGGGTCACTTTGGTTTTTTGGTTTAATTCGCGCCGAACCGATTTTTTGTTTATATTAACCGGTCTTGCCCAATGCTCACGGTGTTTTATTTTTAAATTTTTTTTTGAATCACTTTTTTTTATACACTTTGAAATTTTTTGTTTTTTAATTATTTAAAAAAACACACTTTTTTATCCGGTTCGCATAGGACCAAATGTTTAGGAGTCCAGGATTTGAGCTGGACTTGCCTTTCAAAATAAAAATCCAAATTGTTTGAGATTTCAAATTTCATGTGTTAGGGTTTTATTAATTCAATTTGTTTGGGTTGTGTGGTTGTGTACAATTGTTGGGTTTGTTGAATATTGTATGTGTGTTTAAGCAAGTAAAAATGAACAGTATATGCTAACAATTTCTTTCAATTTCAATTCGTGTTTATTTGTAACTTAAATTATGTGTTCTTAATGTAATTTACAATTTTTATTTTTGGGTATTTATTTTCACTATGTTAATTTCAGATGTTGGCACTTGTATTTTTTCACTAACACTTTTATCACTTATCACGGGGGAGAGGCGCACGAGTTTATTTCGAGGATCGGTAAAAGACTGATTACTTGTGCTTGCCATCCATCTCTTCTAAGCTCACCCAACGACTTTCGTTAAGCTACAGATGGCAAGCGACAAGTAAACAATTAAACAAAAGAGAAATTAGAGTAATGAGTGCTTTAGAGTGATGAGTGCATAAGTTATGCATGTATGGGCATATAAATGCATTTATACACCTACACATATAGTGGACGTTTCACACTGATGTTCAAAAGTGAGATGCCACCTTTGAACACCCTCTATATCTAAGAAAGCTATTATCGTTGGGCAATTTCGATGGATTTGCACTTGATGTAAGCATGTAGTCAGTCAGCATGTAGTCAGTCAGCATGTAGGACAGTATTCTGTGATCAATTTTTAGTCCTAACGTAGATATAAACTACGAGTAATCTCAAGGTTTTAAGGAGTAAACCGCTATTGCCACATCATCTGCATAGGCAATAACTTTAACACGCATATCCTCCAAAGAAGTCATAATAAAGTTCATCGAGAGATTTCATAGGGCATCATTCCAGCAAAAAATATGGAAGTACTTCCTACGGAATCACAGTTTAAGCACTTCCAAAGAAGAAGTTAAAGCATTTTTTTCACTCCCAAATAAATTCTATTGCAAAATGTGTGAATATATTTATAACTATGAAAAATATAAAATATAGAAAACCTTCAGTAGGTGTTCTGCTATAGAAGACCTTCAGTAGGTGTTTTGCTGTAGAAGATCATCAGTGTGCGTTCTGCTTTATACGAAAACCTTCAGTTGGTATTCTGCTGTGGAATACCTTCAGTAGGTGTTCTGCTGTAGAATACCTTCAGTAAGTGTTTCGCTATAGAAGACCTTCAGTAGGTGTTCTGCTGTAGAAGATCATCAGTGTGCGTTCTGATTTATAAGAAACCCTTCAGTAGGTATTCTGCTGTAGAATACCTTCAGTACGTGTTATGCTGTGTATGATATTCAGTAGGTCTTCTGCTACAGAACTTTTTATGTAGTTCTGATGCTATAGAATATTTTTATTCGATATTTTGCTATAGTAGACAATTAAAAAGTTCTTTGCTGTGCAAGACTTTAAGTAATCTTTCATCTATAAAAAACGCCGTCGGTTGTTCAGTATATCTTGGGTTACAGAAGACCTTTGGTAGGTCTTTGGATACAGTAGACTTTCAGTAGTTTCTCTAATATAAAACAACTTAAATAGATATTGGACTGTACAAGACTTTCAGAAGGTTTCCTAATGTATAATACATGCAGTAAGTTTTCTAATGTAAAATACCTTCAGTAGATATTGGGCTATAGAAGACCTTCAATAACTTAATAAGGTATTCTGCTGTATACGAATTAAAGTAGCTATTTTGATATAGAAAACTTTTAATACTTTAGTAGGTTTTCTAATGTTGAATACATTCAGTATATATTCTGCTGTAGAAGACACTAAATAGGTACTTGCTATATACAACCTTCCGAAGGTGTTCTGCTGTAGAAGATCATCAGTGTGCGTTTTGCTTTATAAGAAAACCTTCTGTATGTCTTTTGCTATAGAATACCTTCAGTAGGTGTTCTGATGTAGAAGATCTTCAGTACGTGTTATGCTGTGAAAGATCTTCAGTAGGTATTCTGCTACAGACAATTTGATGTAGTTCTGTTGCTATAGAAGATCTTTATAAGATATTTTGCTATGGTAGACAATTAGAAAGTTCTTTGCTGAGCAAGGCCTTAAGTAGTCTTTCGTCTATTAAAAACCCTTTCGGCTGTTTAGTATATCTTGGTTTACAGAAGACCTTTGGGAGGTAGAATACTTTCAGTAGTTTCCCTAATGTAAAACACCTTGAATAGATATTGGACTATACAAGACTTTTAGAAGATTTCCTAATGTATAATACATCCAGTAGGTCTTCTAATGTAAAATGCCCTCTGTTAATATTGTATAATACATCCAGTAGGTCTTCTAATGTAAAATGCCCTCTGTTAATATTGGGCTTGTGAAGACCTTCAGTAATACTGTAGGTATTCTGCTATAGAAGACACTAAATAGGTCCTTGTAATAGAAAAACTTCAGTTGGTGTTATGCTGTAGAATACCTTCAGTAGGTGTTTTGCTAAAGAAGACCTGCAGTAGGTGTTCTGCTATAGAAGATCATCAGTGTGCGTTCTGCTTTATAAGAAAACCTTCAGTATGTCTTCTGCTGTAGAATACCTTCTGTAGGTGTTCTGATATAGAAGATCTTCAGTACGTTTTGTGCTGTGTACGATGCTTTATCATATCTTCTGATGCTTTATCATATCTTTATTAGACATTTTGCTATAGTAGACAATTAGAAAGTTCTTTGCTGTCCAAGGACTTAAGTAGCCTTTCATCTCTAAAAAAAGCCTTCGGTTGTTCAGTATATCTTGGGTTATAGAAGACCTTTAGTAGGTCTTCGGATACAGAAGAATTTCAGTAGTTTTTCTAATGGAAAAACCCTTAAATAGATATTGGACTATACAAGACTTCCAGTAGGTTTTCTAATGTAAAATACCTTCAGTAGATATTGGGCTATAGAAGACCTTCAGTAACTTCAATAGGTATTCTGCTGTATACTAATTAAAGTAGGCATTTAGCTATAGAATACTTTTAATACTTTATTAGGTTTTCTAATGTTTAATACATTCTGTAGATATTCTGCTATAGCAGACACTAAATAGACCCTTGCTATAGGAAAACTTCAGTAGGTGTTCTGCTGTAGAATATCTTCAGTATATGTTTTGCTATAGAAGACATTCTGTAGGTGTTCTGCTGTAGAATATCATCAGTGTTCGTTCTGGTTTATAAGAAAACCTTCTGTAGGTCTTTTGCTGTAGAACACCTTTAGTAGGTGTTCTGGTGTAGAAGATCTTCAGTACGTGTTATGCCGTATAAGATCTTCAGTAGGTCTTCTGATACAGAGAATTTGATGCCGTTCTGATGCTATAGAATATCTTTATTAGATATTTTGCTATGGTAGACAATTAGAAAGTTCTTTGCTGTGCAAGGCCTTAAGTAGCCTTTCGTCTATTAAAAACCCTTTCGGCTGTTCAGTATATCTTGGTTTACAGAAGACCTTTGGTAGGTCTTCGGATATAGAAGACTTTCAGTAGTTTCTCTACTGTAGAACACCTTAAACAGATATTGGACTATAAAAATCTATCGGAAGGTTTTCCTAATGTATAATACATCCAGTAGGTTTTCTAATGTAAAATACCTTCAGTAGATATTGGGCTATAGAAGACCTTCACTAACATCCATAGGTATTCTGCTATATACGAACTAAAGTAGTTATTATACCCTACACCACACTGTGGTACAGGGTATTATAACTTTGTGCATTTGTTTGTAACACCCAAAAGGAGAAGAAATAGACCCATCGTTTATTATACCGATCGACTTAGAATCACTTTCTGAGTCGATTTAGCTATGTCCGTCTGTCCGTCTGTCTGTCTGTCTGTCTGTCCGTCTGTCTGTGCATGTATTCTTGTAATCAAAGTACAGGTCGCAATTATGGTCCGATCTCGACGAAACTTTACACATATCTTATTTTTGGCCCAAGGACGATCCCTATTGAATTTGGTTAAAATCGGTTCAGATTTAGATATAGCCCCCATATATATGTTAGCCCCGATTTGACATGTAAGCGCTGTAAAATCTTTATTTTATACCCGATCAGTATGAAATTCGGCAGGAAAAGGTTTCTTATTACATGAATGCACTCTGTTAAATTTGGAAGAAATCGGTTCAGATTTAGATATAGCCCCCATATATACATTACACCCGATTTGACATATAAGCGCTGTAAAAATGTTATTTTATATCCGATCAGTGCGAAATTCGGCAAAGAAAGGTTTCTTATTACATGAAGGAATACTGCTAAATTCGGAGAAAATCGGTTCAGATTCAGATATAGCCCCCATATATATGTTACCCCCGATTTGACATGTAAGCGCTGTAAAAACTGTATTTTATATCCGATCAGTGCAAAATTTGGCAGAAAGAGGTTACTTATTACATAAAGGAATACTGCAAAATTTGGAGAAAATCGGTTCAGATTTAGATCTAGCCCCCATATATACGTTACCCCCGATTTGACTTGTAAGCGCTGTAAAAATGTTATTTTATATCCAATCAGTATGAAATTCGGCAGAAAGAGGTTTCTTATTATATGAATGAACACTGTTAAATTTGGAAGAAATCGGTTCAGATTTAGATATAGCCCCCATATATACGTTACCCCCGATTTGACATGTAGGCGCTGTAGAGACTGTATTTTATATGCGATCAGTACGAAGTTCGACAGAAGGAGGTCTTTTTACATGAAAGAGTATTCAGGGAAGATCGGTTCAGATTTATATTGATTGTTCCTCCTGATTTGGTATCAAACCGCTATAGAAGTTGTATTTTACTGCCGATCATTAAAATTTTCCAGAAAGATGTTTCTCAATTTAGGAACGAATATTGCTTAATTTAGCGATTATCGTTTCTGAATTAGATAACATGTTTCTACCCATTTACCAATTATTCCAAATTATTATGGCAATGACCCTTATCGCATTGTTAGGGAGGTGTAGGGTATTATATAGTCGGCCCCGCCCGACTTTCTGCCTTTCCTTACTGGTTTTGCTATAGAATACATTAATACTTTAGTAGGTTTTCTAATGTTGAATACATTCAGTAGATATTATGCTATAGAAGACACTAAATAGGTCCTTCTTATAGAAAAACTTCAGTAGGTGTTCTACTGTAGAATACCTTCAGTACCTGTTTTGCTATAGAAGACCTTCAGAAGGTGTTCTGCTGTAGAAGATCATCGGTGTGCGTTCTGCTTTATACGAAAACCTTCAGTAGGTATTCTGCTGTGGAATACCTTCAGTAGGTGTTCTGCTGTAGAATACCTTCAGTAGGTGTTTCGCTATAGAAGACCTTCAGTAGGTGTTCTGCTGTAGAAGATCATCAGTGTGCGTTCTGATTTATAAGAAACCCTTCAGTAGGTATTCTTCTGCTCAGTACGTGTTCTGCTGTAGAAGATCTTCAGTACGTATTATGCTGTGTATGATATTCAGAACATTTTATGTAGTTCTGATGCTATAGAATATTTTTATTAGATATTTTGCTATAGTAGACGATTAGAAAGTTCTTTGCTGTGCAAGACATTAAGTAATCTTTCGTCTATAAAAAACGCCGTCGGTTGTTCAGTATATTTTGGGCTACAGAAGACCTTTGGTAGGTCTTCGGATACAGTAGACTTTCAGTAGTTTCTCTAATATAAAACAACTTAAATAGATATTGGACTGTACAAGACTTTCAGAAGGTTTTCATAATGTATAACACATTCAGTAGGTTTTCTGATGTAAAATACCTTCAGTAGATATTGGGCTATAGAAGCCCTTCAGTAACTTCAGTAGGTATTCTGCTGTATACGCTGATGCTATAGAAGATCTTTGATATATATTTTGCTACAGCAGATAATACTGATACGCTAAAGTGTTCACATATCTCATGACATTGGTAATTCGATCTCTTTTATGCGTGTGAGCGTTAACATGAGATGTTATTCTGCTGCAGCGCTAGAAGACCCAGGTTCAATATATATTTTATATTTTTGAAGACATGTTAACATCCTAAAGGCATAGCACTGGTGCGAATATACCACCAAATAATGCATGAAATGGCGCGACAAGCCCATGCTAAATTCATCGGTAAATATCCAATGCTTCCAGATCGCAATAGATAAATCTTCACCACTTTTTTTCGAAGTTTTTTTTGTGGGATTATGAGGGCCATTAAACCCGGTTTGGGGTTCAATATACAAGTCTGTGATATTTGTACTCCGAAGGTACGAGTAACTATCGATTATTCTCTCTAAGGTTTTAATGATAAATGGCGATAGATTAATCGGCCGGAATTGCAAAAGATTACTAAAACATAGAACTTGAAGACGTTGAGATACTTATGCCTATGTGTTTATGTTGGACATATTTTCAGCCATATTCAAATTATTCACAGTGTACATAATACTCAGGCAATACAGAAAGAAGTATCTGAACAATTATATATATATAGCAAAGAAACCCTAACAAAGTATGAATGCAATGAATGAGTGACTTTATAAGAATACCAACAAGAAATTAATACAATAACAAAGCAAACAAAGAAATGTAATAATATGTACATATGTATATAGAATAATTAAAAACAATTCTGCACATAGTCTGCGACGGCATACAATTCATAATAAAAATTTTCTAATATTTCCGCTTGTCATTAATATTTACATCCTTTTTGCCGACACCACAAATTCCCGACAAAGATTAAATTTCATTAGAAAATTTAACTTAATTGGCAACGCCTCTCAATCATACTCATCCTTAACACACAAAAAATACACTTACAACAAAACAATAAAAGAATATGTGGTGAATTAATAAAATTATCATGTTTAGCGGAAATAAAATGCAATGCCATTAAATTGTAGTTTTCATTTCCGTCATGGCCTGGGTGTGTGTGTGGGGTCGTCCGCCCTCTCCTTTTCTGTGAGTGCTCTATTGCTTTCCCTTTCTTTTGATCACCCTCTCTTAATTATTCGCATAGTGTTGTCTCAACGAAGCCGACATCATCATTACAATGTAAACAATTAGTGTGTGGCAGTGTTGTATTTTTGGCATGTTCCACTCTCTCTCTCCTCTCTGTGTGGTTTTTTTCTATGTTATTCCGTCAGTGTTTACCTTTGGCAGGTTGGCAACACTTATGATTGAAAGTGTCTCAATGATTTCTTTTTATACCCTACACCACACTGTGGTACAGGGTATTATAACTTTGTGCATTTGTTTGTAACACCCAAAAGGAGAAGAAATAGACCCATCGTTTATTATACCGATCGACTTAGAATCACTTTCTGAGTCGATTTAGCTATGTCCGTCTGTCCGTCTGTCTGTCTGTCCGTCTGTCTGTGCATGTATTCTTGTAATCAAAGTACAGGTCGCAATTATGGTCCGATCTCGACGAAACTTTACACATATCTTATTTTTGGCCCAAGGACGATCCCTATTGAATTTGGTTAAAATCGGTTCAGATTTAGATATAGCCCCCATATATATGTTAGCCCCGATTTGACATGTAAGCGCTGTAAAATCTTTATTTTATACCCGATCAGTATGAAATTCGGCAGGAAAAGGTTTCTTATTACATGAATGCACTCTGTTAAATTTGGAAGAAATCGGTTCAGATTTAGATATAGCCCCCATATATACATTACACCCGATTTGACATATAAGCGCTGTAAAAATGTTATTTTATATCCGATCAGTGCGAAATTCGGCAAAGAGAGGTTTCTTATTACATGAAGGAATACTGCTAAATTCGGAGAAAATCGGTTCAGATTCAGATATAGCCCCCATATATATGTTACCCCCGATTTGACATGTAAGCGCTGTAAAAACTGTATTTTATATCCGATCAGTGCAAAATTTGGCAGAAAGAGGTTACTTATTACATAAAGGAATACTGCAAAATTTGGAGAAAATCGGTTCAGATTTAGATCTAGCCCCCATATATACGTTACCCCCGATTTGACTTGTAAGCGCTGTAAAAATGTTATTTTATATCCAATCAGTATGAAATTCGGCAGAAAGAGGTTTCTTATTATATGAATGAACACTGTTAAATTTGGAAGAAATCGGTTCAGATTTAGATATAGCCCCCATATATACGTTACCCCCGATTTGACATGTAGGCGCTGTAGAGACTGTATTTTATATGCGATCAGTACGAAGTTCGACAGAAGGAGGTCTTTTTACATGAAAGAGTATTCAGGGAAGATCGGTTCAGATTTATATTGATTGTTCCTCCTGATTTGGTATCAAACCGCTATAGAAGTTGTATTTTACTGCCGATCATTAAAATTTTCCAGAAAGATGTTTCTCAATTTAGGAACGAATATTGCTTAATTTAGCGATTATCGTTTCTGAATTAGATAACATGTTTCTACCCATTTACCAATTATTCCAAATTATTATGGCAATGACCCTTATCGCATTGTTAGGGAGGTGTAGGGTATTATATAGTCGGCCCCGTCCGACTTTCTGCCTTTCCTTACTGGTTTTGGTTTGTTATTGTTCATTGCAATTTTTTTGTTCATTTTGTTTTCGCCTTTGTTTTATTAATAAAACGTTTATTCACCTTTTCTCTTTCACTTTTGTTTTCTGTTATCTTTAGTAATTCTATTTGTATACATACATGAGGGGAACACGACGGACCTCCATATGTTCATATACACATATGTACAACTGCATATGTTTTCACACTGATGTCTCGAATAAAATTCAAAAGGGCTGAGTTAACAAAAGTAATTGGCTTCTACTGGCACAGGTAAAGTTCAAAAATAGACTAAAACGTCAGAAATGTCGTATTGCAATACTTTCTCGGTAAACTTCGTTTCACCTTGAACAATTTTCTTTAAAAATATTTGTTTATGTCCACAGCGAGAACAAAAGGAAATACAATGTTTGAGAGGAAATGTAAATAAAATATCTGCGTGTGAAAATTTTTTGTTTACATGCCGACTATTTGAATATCTCTTTTATCAATACATATTTCGGAGTTTCCGTACAGATTGTCCTAAAAAACGGGGAGAAAATTAAATAAGTTACACGATTAGGAGAGAGTATGCTAGCGGAGGCCCCTCATATACATATGTATTTGCTTAGATAACCTAAAAAAAAAAGAATACAACCTCAGGGATATGTTATCGATATCTTGCATATTTATCGAATTATCAGGCGTTTAATTTAGAAAAAATATTTTTTCGTTCCAATAGGCGCAAAATCAAAAATTTTAGGGAAAAAAACTAAAAAAAATCGATAATCATTTAGTTACCAATAACAGCTTGGAAATGGATAACTTCCATATCTATCGATTCCACGCGCAAAGACACTTTTATTCGCGTAGCCATCTTTGGACATACTCCACAGAAGGAAATCATTAGCCATGGCCGAAAGCACTTTGGGCCGCGTAGCCGCCATACGATATACCCCTCAGGAGAATATCCGGCCGAAGCTCATCCCTGCTGAAATGATTTGGTCCAAAATCTTTAATCTCGAGCGAAGGCCGGCCATGCAGAAACACGTGGGATTTGGACAACTCGAAAGTTATCGAAAGTGTTACCAAATTTTACTCTTTTTAATTCAAATTTGCTCAAAATAAAAATGTAAAGAATTCGATTTTTTCTAATTTTTTCGGTTTTATCAACCTTTAACTACCGAAAGCTTTAAGATATTGATATCATGACCTTAAATGTTCTTATCATTTTCAGATGTTCTATCCAAATATGGCAGATCGCTGGACTTCGGATATCAAACTCTATATATTCCTTACTATTCCCTAGTACACGACCAGTGAGGTTATATTCTCCTTAGTAGAGGTCCAGTTGGGTTATCAACTCCTTAGTAGAGATACAGTTGGTTTTTTCTACTCCTTAGTAGACGATCTGTTGGGTTCTACTTTTTAGTATACGACCAGGATCATTATCTACACCCTAGTAGATGACCAGCTAAGTTATCTACTCCTTAGTCAACGACAATTTGAGTTATATTCTCCTTAGTAGATGTCCACTTGGGTTATCTACTATTTAATAAAATGACAGTTGGTTTATCTAATGGTAAGTGGACGACAAGTTGGGTTATCTACTCCTTAGTAGAGGTGCTGTTAGGTTATCTACTCTTGAGTATAGATACAGTTGGTTTATCTACCCCTTAGTAGATGACCAATTAAGTTATCTTCTTTTTAGTACAATACGAGTTGTATTATCTACTCATTAGACTACCAGTTAGGTGATCTACTCCTTAGTAGAGATACAGTCGGTTCAACTACACCTTAGTAGACGAGCATTTTGGATTATTTACTTCTTCGTAGAAGACCAGTTACGCTACTACTTAGTAAAATGCCTGTTGGTTTATCTAATGCTAAGTAGACGAAAAGTTGGATTATCTACTCCTTAGCTGAGGACCAGTTGGGTCATTTACTTCTTAGTAGAGATTCATTTGGGGTATGTACAATTTAGCAAAATTCTAGATGTTAAGTAGACGACATGTTGGGTTATCTACTAATTAGCAAAATACTAGATATAAAGTAGACTACTCCTTAATAGACGAGCAGTAACTTTATCTAATCCTTAGTACAATACGAGTTGGATTATCTACTCCTTAGACCACTAAGTTATCTACTCCTTAGTACACGACCAGTTGAGTTATATTCTCCTTAGTAGAGGTCCACTTGTGTTATCTTTTACTTAGTAAAATACCAGTTGGTGTATCTAATGGTAAGTAGACGACAAATTGGGTTATCTACTCTTTGGTAGAGGTTCAGTTAGTTTATCTAATCATTAATAAAAGACCACTTAAGTATGTAATACTTCTTAGTACGCGACCAGTAGGTTTATATTCTCCTTAATAGAGTTCCAGTTGGGTTATCTACTACTTAGTACAATGTCCGCTGGTTTACCTAATGCTAGGTATATGATAAGTTAAGTTATCTGCTCCTCAGTAGACGACCAGTTCGGTTATCTACCTCTTAGTAGTCCATTTTATTAAGTAGTCTTCTACTTAATAAAATGCCTGTTGGTTTATCTAATGCTAAGTAGACGACATGTTGGGTTATCTAATGCTAAGTAGACGACATGTTGGGTTATCTACTCCTTAGTAGGGGTTCAGTTAGGTTATCTACTCCTTAATAGAAGACCAGTTAGGTTATCTACTTCTTAGAAAATCAGTTGGGTTATCTAGTCCTTAGTAGACGGCCAGTTG
This sequence comes from Eudasyphora cyanicolor, assembly GCA_963930755.1. Lineage (NCBI taxonomy): Eukaryota > Metazoa > Arthropoda > Insecta > Diptera > Muscidae > Eudasyphora > Eudasyphora cyanicolor. The sequence continues at coordinate 61,916,169 of OZ005734.1, read as the reverse complement.
GGTTATCTACTTCCTAGTAAACGACCAGTCTACTCATTAGTAGACGACCAGTTGGGTTACCTACTTCTTAGTAGAGTTCCATTTGGATTATCTACTACTTAGAAAAATGCCAGTTGGTTTATCTAATGCTAAGTAAACGACAAATTGGGTTATCTACTCCTTAGTGTAGGTCCAGTTTGAGTATCTATTCCTTAGTAGACGACCAGTTGGGTCATCAACTTCTTAGCACAATACGAGTTGGATTATCTGCTAGTTGGGACAAGTTTTTGAAGTTCAGCGATTAAATGCTAAAAATGTAATTGGTTTCAAAGGTGACTTATGTCGTCTGTCATTAAAGGGTAAGGTACAGTAGATCTTCTTTTAGACAAGTGCTTGGATATCTCGCAAGTACTTAAAAAAATTTCCATAATTTATATGTGTGATGTGGAACTTGCTCCTTTGTTTTATGATCAATACAATATTTCTGAATTTTTCGGATCATTTTACTCCTCTAGAGCTTTTTGAAAGCTTTGGGAGTCTTGTAAAAATTGCGACCAGTGGTCATTACTGATCCGAAAGTGGATTTTACTTCTTTGTTTGGTGATTAACCCAGAGTTCGGAAAAAAAAAACACTAAGGAACGGTTCCTTAGCGTTATGTACCGTTCCTTTGTCGCGAACGGAACAGTATCGGAACCCTTACAATAGAACAGAATACACTAAACATTTTTTAGCGTTACTGTTCGCGAACAGTGATACTACGACGTAGTGATACCGTACGTAGTGTTCTAAGAACGGTACATTATCATAGAGGTACCGTTCGCGAACAGTAACACTAAAAAAATAAATATCGTTAGTGTTCTCTGAAGGAACTGGAATAACGTACTGTTTTTTTCTGAACACTGGATTAACCTAATATTTCAGGGTTTTTGTATTATTGAACTCCCCCAAAGCTTTAAGAAAAAACTAGCCAACTCATTTGTCTCGTCTGTTTGACTATATAACTTGATTTTGTCTTCTACTTCATTGTTTTTCTTTATAGCTTTCTGAAAATGAGCTTAGTTATCGTTCACCCACTATCGTTTAAGCAGTAGAGGTAATGTCAAATGTCCATAAATTGTATGTGCAGATCTAGAAGTGGAATTTGCTTCTTCGTTCAATGATCTACAGAATATTTCAGAATTTGTAGGATTAGGTTACTTCTCCAGAGAAAGTTTTCATTAATTAAATATAGCTCTGAAAGTGGATATTACTCCTTTGTTTGCTGAATAACTTAATATTTCAAGATTTTTGTATTGTTGTATTATTCTGATCTTCCAAAGCTTTCTGAAAAACTAAACTACTCACAGCTCAACCATTACATTTTAAGCTGTAGAGTCCTCGATTAGTTTGTTGCTTCTTCTTCTTGTCTTTCTTTGGAAAAAAAGTCTTTCAGAAAAAAATAGTTTAGTTATCTTTCACCCATTATCGTTTAAGCTGTAGATGCCATTATCAAGTGCAATTTACTCCTTCCTTTTATGATCGACAGAATATTTCAGATTTTTTTTTTATTATTTTTCTCCTCCTGAGCTTTTTGAAAGCTTTAGGAGATTTGTAACAAGGATAATCAATTATATAGGGAAGTGGAAATGGATTTTACTCCATTATTTAGTATTATCCTAATATTTCAAGATTTTTGCATTATTGTGCTCCCGCAAAGCTTTCCGAAAAACAAGCCTATTCATCCATCGTTCGATTACTTTGTCTTGTCCATGATTCGATTTTATTCTCACCCGCCTCAATTTGATTTAAAATCTGGCACCATTGCTGCCTATTCATAAAGAACAAAAACCTTATTTCTCGCCGTACCAACATTTATTACAATTAAAAAAAAAACAAAAATAATACACACTTAATAAATAATACTCTCGTTATATACATAGACATATATACATATATATTTTTTACAATTTTCGTTTCGATTTCGAATTGGAATTACTGGAAGTTGCAGCTGCTGTTGCTGCCGCTATTGTTGTTATTGCCGTCGTTATATGGTAATTGTAACATGTTGCCACATGGTTTTATTGTATTGTTCAAAAGTCTTCAAACGTCGATCCAATTCATCAATTCTATTCGAGAAATGGGCAAATTTCTGCTCATATATACCAACAATGGCTTTAAATTCATTTCTTAAGATGTCCACCTCAGACACCTCCTCATCGGAGGCGACGTCCTGCCGTTGAAGTTGTGACGAGTCAGCCATTTCAGCATTGTCATTGAGAGCCTGAGTGAGACGCGAGGCCAGATCGGTGAGGGATAATGGTTCGTTAACAATATTATCCAAGTCATTGACTTGACCGTCGTCGTCGTCATCATTGTCCTCATCTTCTTCCTCCAGGCGATACATGCATTTAATGCCTCCAATATACTCCCCGGGGAAGTCACGATCATATTCATCCCAGATATAGCCGATTTTCCAGGGTTTAATTAACATATCCATTATGATTTGTAGACTATAACAATTCCAGTTGTTGCGATGTATGTAGAGATGATTTAGCTTTTCGAAATATTTAAAGTGACCCGGATCGATGTGAGTCAAACGATTATTGGAGACATTAAGAGATTTTAGCCGCTCCGAAGCTCCCAAAATGGCCACCGGAATGGCAGTTAGACTGGTATTGCTAAGATCCAGAACCTCCAATGAGTCGGCTTGCCAGTATTCGGGTAGCGTTTGCAGCTGCGGGTTATTGGAGACATCAAAGTATTGCAGGTTGGTGGCTTGACTTAGCGAGGCAATTTGCATAAGCGAGTTATCACTCAAACGTAAAGTCTCCAAAGCTTCGGGACGTGAGAAGTACAGTTCCATTATATGATTTTTTTGCAAATCAACATTTTTCGCTTTGCCATAGATATTAACCCGATTAATGGAACAATTGCGGACCCATAAATTGTCCACACGCATGTTGCCCACCAAGATCTGCAAGGGTGTGTTGTGTGAGAGGCCTATGTAGTCCATTTCCTCTTGGTTCTGGAAGGTATAGTCGCCCAGCTTTTCTATGCGATTGTGATCCAAGTTGACGCTGACCAAACGGGGATTATTAAGGAATATAACATCGCTGATGACTCGCAGACGATTACCGGCCAAATTCAATTGCTGCAGGGCAGGCAGTTGAGAGAATATTTCATCGGGCAGGGTGGATATACGATTGTCATGCAGGTCCAGCAAAAAGAGTTTACTCAATTTGTTAAAGGAATCCTGATGTAAGGTATCAATATCATTGCCATCCAGGAAAAGGAAGGCCAGATTTTCGGCACTATTAAATGTCATGGGTTTGATTTCCATTATATCATTATCGGAAAGCAGCAGAATGGATAATTTATCTGCCATTAGAAAGTTATCCCAGCTCAAACTCTGCACCGAACAATTACGCATATCCAGCTCCTGGATTTTCAGCGTATAGAAGAGATTCAAGGGGAAATTGGCAAATTTCGAATCGGTAAATTTTAAAACCTCAAATTCCTGAGGCTTCTTGAAGACATAGGTATTGCGGGAGGTAAAGCGTACGGCGGGTTTTGACTCAAAGAATACCACTTCTGAGGGATCATCAAAGATGAGATTACGACATTCGCCCTTAACACAGTTCTCCTGCAGCACCGAAACATCAATTTCCTTCAAGGCTCGCACAGGATAATCGGAATAATCTTCAGGACTGATTTCTTCCAGCGACTCGGATTCGGCGGCCTCTTCTTCCTTTTCGCCCGCACTTGAGTCTTCATCCTGTTGAAGGTCCGTTTTGTTGGTTAAACTCAAGGCGACCGTGAGGCTTAAGACAGCCATCAGTAAGCTGAGTTTAAACATAGTTTTTAAGAGTTTTTTTAATAAATTTTCCCACTAATTTCATTTGCTTTTTTCCAGACTGTTTTGTATCTGTTCCATTCAACGTTTAAAGATTAACTGAATTTTTTCGTTGCGAATATTTGGTATTCTGCCTTTGATCTAGAACACAATTTTGAGTTTATTTTACGAATGTTTCAATACATGAATGGCTATGCACTGTTGTTGTAGTTGTTGTTTGTATTATTATTTTATATTATATTTAATTCAAGTTGCAAAAAAAAAACAAAAACACATCAGTACCAACAATAACAACAACAACAACAACAATCACAAAGCAAAAAGTAATAATTATCGTAGAAAAATATAGATATGTACATATATTCCGAACCGAATGTGCCCGAATAACAAATAATAATAAACAACAGCGGATTTTCATGTCAGCAGAAGAGAATTTCCAAATGGAAATGGAATTTTTTTTATTAATGATGATGTTCTCCGCATCTAGATGTAGCTGCTAGCCGCTAGCTGTACCACCTATCATTGTATGCTCTATATACTAGGTCGTTATTTGCTAATTGACCTCCTCCTCCCCAAATCTAGGGGGTGGCATATAATAAGCAGTGGGGGCTGGGGAAGAGAGGTTTCATTGCCAGCCATCCGGGCCAGACACGTCAAGAGTTTGGGTTGGCTGCCGGCATTACCCTTAGCCGATATTCAACATTGGCCGAGGAGATGAGAGGAAAACAGAGACGACGCGTGTCGTGTCAGCGAATTGACCAGACATTCAATTTATGATGATCATTATTTCATTGTTATTGTTAATGTTTGTTTGTGTATTGAGCTTCAATTTGGAAAATGGCTGAATGGAAGCAACTACAACAACATCAAAGAGTATATCGCTCTCCATCCCATTAATGATCATGTATGGACGAACGCCATGTAAATTTTCAAAAAATGTGTTGCTTTGATCATTAATTACAATTAATCGAGAGAACAGGGATATACACACTTGTATGTACATACATATGTAACTTGGTGATCGTGTATCATATATACTCCCACCCAGACATAGGCGTTACACTTTGTAATCCATTGTTTACTTCATGAATGAACACGAATGTCATTTAATGCATTTGCATAACTTAGAAAACTGGGCGAGTCGAAATCCAACCGCAGCATTTCCGCATTTGGTGAATTCAAATGCGCACGATTGAAGGTTAGGCACTTTTCTGCAGTCCTGGAGCAGCGAAAGGCATTTCTAAATATACGCACAGCAGCGCCATCTACGATTGAGAGTCAACAGTGTCGGAAAAATCCATTCGTTGAATGAATAATATAAATATACATACTAGCTGCTGGACCTGCAGATTATTTTCTGCCCTTACCGATGAATGGACTTTTCTTCATACCTGTACAGCTGCACCATCTCTGGGATAAAATTGTTGTTATGTTTCTTCTTGTTAGTATCTCCACTTAAATTTTGAATACGAGTCATCATAAACAAATAATTTAGTAACACTTCAACATTACCTACCGGACCGTAAAATCGCTATGAACCTGCTGTGCGAATAAAAAATTTCGACCCAGGCAGATTCACCAGATTCTTAAAGGTGAACCGAGCGAGGGCAATGGTAGGTCAAGTGTGTCAGAAACAATCCATTCGTCGAATAAATATTATAAATATGCTAGCTGCCGCTGGCCCTGCAGATGCTGTGCTTCCCTTACCGAACCGTAGACATTTCTAAATACATACCTCTACAGCCAGCTATAGGGTTACGTTTAGGTTATTTTCTGTTAGTATACCAACTTATATTAACTCGAAGGTGAAAGAAGAATTTGTTCATAATTTTTTCGCCTAAAAATCTAACCTAACAGAATCCTACAATAGCTATGAAATTAACTTACCCGTTGTACAAATCCTTATAGAGACTTAATCGCTTCAGTCGTTGTAGATACCTTCGCTCACAGGCAGATGCGTTACACTTCGTAATCCACTGTTTGGTTGATCGAGTCGAACCGTATACGATTGAGAGACAACGATGTCCGAAAAAATAGTTCGTCTAATGAGCAATATAAATATACTAGCTGAACCTGCAGATGTTGTCCTACCCTTACCGATGAATAAACATTTCTAAATACCTCGACATAAACATGAATCACATTCGACCGTTAACGAATAATTTAGTCATAACTGGAATCCCTAAAACATCACCTTCCAGATTCTGCAGTAGCTATGAACCTTACGAGGCAGTTGTGGAAATAAAACCTTAATCATTCTAGTCATTGTATAGATCTTTGCTGACTGCAAAGTTGAATTACCCGTCGAAAACCTTTGTTTGTAATTGCACAATTTAGAAAACTGGGAGAGTCGAAATCCTGCCACTGCATTACCCAGTTCTGTAAATTGAACAGTGTCAAAGGTGATCGGAAAAAATCCATCCTTCAATTCAATAACAGAAATATACCTGCAGGCTTACGACCTTGTGCTACACAATGCAACGAAGGGATAAATACTGTGATGCCCTAACCGAAGCAACCTACCTCACCTACCGGATCCTACAATTGCTATGAACATTACGAAGCTGTCGTGCGAATATAGACTCAATCGCTTCAGTTGCTTGTTGAGATTTTCACACCCATGCAGCTGCCTTACACTTCATCCATTGTTTGGAGGATCAATGAACACGAATCTCATTTGATGTACGACTTTTGTATAACATAGAAAACCGGTCGAATAGAAATCCAGCTGTAGATTTTTATCATTCGGCAAAATCAATCGCCTACGATTGAGAATCAATAGCATTGGAAAAAATCCGTCAGTCTAATGAATCATATAAATTTACTATACTATACTGCCTTTGTCAAAGCATATAAGTACCTCAACAGCATCGAGTCGAACCGCATACGATTGAGAGACAACGATGTCCGAAAAAATAGTTCGTCTAATGAGCAATATAAATATACTAGCTGAACTTGCAGATGTTGTCGTACCCTTACCGATGAATAAACATTTCTAAATATCTCGACATAAACATGAATCACATTCGACGTTAACGAATAATTTAGTCATAACTTGAATCCTTAAAACATCACCTTCCAGATTCTGCAGTAGCTATTCCCACAACTGCCTGCTACGAGGCAGTTGTGGGAATAAAACCTTAATCATTTTAGTCATTGTATAGATCTTCATATTATATTCCTTCTTGTAAGTATCTCCACTTAAATTGTGTGTATGAATCAGCCTAAACGAATAATTTAGTAATCACTTACTCCCTTCAACATCACCTACCGGACCGTAAAATAGCTATGAACCTGCTATGCGAATTTAGGCTCACTCACTTTAGTCGTCGTATAGATTTTCGCATACAGGCAGATTAACCAGAATCTCTAAGGAGGACTGAGTGCAATTGAAGGTCAAGGGTATCGTAACAATCCATCCTTTGGTTCAATAATAGATATACCAGCTGGACCTTCAGATGCTGTGCTGCCCCTACTAAAGCATAGACATTTCTAAACTCTTCTACAGCTGCGCCAACTAGATGAATTTGTTCATAATCGTCTTAAGGTGATGTACCTACCGGATCCTGCAATACAATAGCCTCGGTCGTTGTAGAGGTCTTCGAACCCAGGCAGATGCGTTACACTACGTAATCAACAGATTGGTTGCTATATTTGAACAGCGTACGATTGAGAGTCCAGCGACAGACAATGAACTGCTAGTATATTATATTAATCGTCTTGTGAATAATATATACAAGTATACTAGCTGGACCTGCAGATGCGTGCTGTTTCTATATTTGCATTTCGACCAAAAATTAGTAATGTAGTCATAACTTGAATCCCCAAAACATCACCTGTCGGATCCTTCAACAGTTACGAACCTAATTTGCGGATATAGACTCAATGCTTTCAGTCGTTGTAGAGATCTTCGCAACCAGGCAGATGCGTTACATCTTACGTTATCCATAGTTTGGTTGATCAATGAACGCGAATGCCATTTGATTTATATATAAACTGCTGGCTCTGCAGATGCTGTGCGCTGTCCACATAACGCTTCATCTATCGGATTACCTTTTTGTAATTTTCTCTCTTGTTGGTATATCAACTAATATTATGACAATGAATCATATTCGAGTATAAACCAATACGTTTCTCATAACATGATTCTGTATGAGGGGTAACCTACAGAATCCTAAAATAGCTGTGAACCCAACGAATCTGTTGTGCGAAAATTGTTGTAGAGATCTTAGTACCCAGACAGATGCGTTACACTTCGTAGTCCCTTTTTTTGGTTGATCAATGAACACGAATGTCATTTGAGGCATAACTTAGAAAACTGATCGAGTCGAAATATAGCCGCAAGATTTCCGCGTTCTGTAAAGTGAGCCGCCTACGATTAAGAGCCAAGCGTATTGGACGAAATCCATCCGTTGAATGATTAATACAAATATACCATCTGGCCACTCAGATATTGTGCTGCCTTATTGATGAATGACATTCCAAATACCTCTACAGCAGCACCATGAATAGAGCTCCAGTGAGAATCAACGGTGTTCGAAAAAAAATCAGAATTCCATTACTGATCCATCTATATTTTTAAAGAACTCTACAGTAGTGTCATCTATCAGTTTAAATTTTGTTATTTACTTTGTTTTTAGTATACAATTTTACATTTTGAATCATATTGGACCATCATAATCAATTACCGGATCTTAAAATAGCTATGCAACTTAATCTCAGCTAGACGAACATGGTGCAAATATATCTCGTAAAAATATCTCTCGTTGAAGAGATATTTTACGACTAACAAAACACACCTAAGAATCTTAATCAACCATAAGTCACAACTTGATCCTCTTGACCATCACTTAGCGCTGGTCCAGGCGAACATGTTGCGAGAATATACGGGTATGTTCTGGCACTCACTTGGAGCATCTCACGTGAAATGTCTTAAGAAAGAGGTGTTCTAAAAGTCGCTATCACGCCTGAAAACCGTATGGCATGGAAGGCAAATCACAGGTTAGGCATTATTTAAGCAGAAGTTAGGCAGCCAATACTTTCTGCAGTTGCCAGACACCTCGCTATTCGTCCTGTGAAGTATAGGTGAGAAGTGAGATGAATGTGAAGTGAGTTCCAGAACAGGGGTGATAAACTCACTCGGTGTGGTTGCTGTCGAGATCTTTGACCACTAACAACTACCATACCAGCATTTTTGATGGGTTACTTCTTTGTTCTCTATTGATACCGGAGTTATCTTTCCTGAACTAGCCGGAAGTAACAAATATATACAAATATGATTAATCAGAACCTATTGTCATTATTTCGCTCAGTCGAACGGATGTTGTGAGTTATATTTATGTGAAATTCCAGACTAGACAAATCTAGCTGTATACATTGCTAAATATCCCTACAACAGCCCTAACACAGTTCTTCACTCAGTCGACCAGATGTTGGGAGTTATATTTGTATTAGATCCCTGATTAGGCAAATCTGGAGCGTGTACATTACTAAATATCTCTACAGCAGCCCTACTTTTATATATTCTCCGTCTTTCTTAGATGGAGCATAGGGCCTATTGGGTCCATAGTTTTTTCTTGCTTGCGTATGCATTATTTTCCATAATACGCGAATAATTTGATGACCCACATGAACATCATCTACCGGAACCTATCAAAGTTATGTATCTTACTCTCTATTAGACGAACAACTTATGCGAATATAGAGTCAATTATGTAGCAGTACCTATAGAGATCTTCGACATTACATTTAGATCGGATATTGGAAGTTATTTCAGTCACAATTTCTCGCCAAGGAAATTCTCCAGAAGGAAGTAGCAAAGGAATCTATTGACGACTTATATTGGGTGCATAATGATTGATCCAGTTAAGGCTAGATTTGAATCCCATTTAACCTTCCTAGACTCCGGAGTTCTCCGTAGTTGGTCTGCAATGACCTAGAGAACGTGCAAGTATGATTTATCATGTATTGTCATTTTTTTCTGACAATGTTGATGACTCTACTAGATCGCAGACTCGAGAAAGAAGAAACTAGAAAGGAATGTTCCCTTGGTTCATTGACAAACCAGTTAAAAAATATATCGCCAGGCTTTCCCGATTATACTTCATTCTTCCATGATATCGAAGTTATCTACATAACAGATATTTTATAACCCATTAATCAATCCATATTGGGAGTTATTTCAGCCTCGTTTTTTCACAGATCCAGACTATGGATGGTAGGGTCTCCTAAAATTCAGCTGAAACAATGTTTAATCAAAGTCTTTGGATAAATTCTTCCACCGAATTCATACGAGATTCCCCTTTATTATTCTTAAATACCGGATTATTTTCACATATTTAAGGAGCCAACCGAGAAATCTTGCAATTAGTATTACTCAATTCGTATTGAATGTTGGAACCTATTCCCGCCACATATGTCTGATATCCCAGACTAGATAAAGAAGAAGAAAATGTACCTGTAGAGCATTTAATGTACGGATTGTCATGATCCGGCTAATATTTCCAAAGGCTTTGGATAAATTCTTCCACCGAATTGATACGAGATTCCCCTTTATTATTCTTAAATACCGGATTATTCTCACATATTTATGGAGCCAATCGAGAAATCTTGCAATTACGATAAATCAATTCGTATTGAATGTTGGAACCTATTCCCGCCACATATGTCTGATATCCCAGACTAGATAAAGAAGAAGAAAAGGTACCTGTAGAGCATTTAATTTACGGATTGTCATGATCCGGCTAATATTTTAAATTTTCAGCAAAACAGGCTTACCGCATAAAATCAACGAAAGTAAGGACGTGGCGAGTCAGGTCGAGTCTTCAGTCAGTACGGAAGATTTTGTAAACTGTAGGTAGGTTCAGAAGAACTGCAGTTGTGACGCATAAACTCAATGAGACTAAGGCAGAGCCGAAGTTATGCACACGGCTACATCCCAAGCAATAATCTGCAGCGAATTTTCTCGACGATCAAGTGAGCCTTACTTATATTTGTGGTTAAAGAGATATAGTCGTATTATGATTTCTTTGCCTTCTCTACTCAAGACATTTACCCCTATATAAATCTGCGTGTAATCCATCAACAATCTTTTCTAGAACCACTGTTTTGAAAGTGGATGAATATGTCTTCACCACTTTATGATACATTTCATTGGCATCTATTACTTGACCTAATAATGCTTCCTTCATCTGTCCTTCAGTCATATTATAGAATTAACTTTCAATTCCTTCCCTTTTAACCAGTCCATATGCGAACACATCGACCAATCATCATGAGATTTTTCTGGCAATTATCAATTATCAAAATGTTCAATATTAAAATTTCCCCCAAAAAGCTTTAATTTATTTTTCTTTATAAAACAAATATTTGAATATTCCAAATAAAATTTGGAATACTTAACACAACAAGTATATGTGTCGATCATTTAAATAAATAAAAAAGAAATATTTTCCTCTTCTCTCCTACTGCCTTCATCTTCAAAAATATGAAACAATAGCAATAACCTAAAGTAATAGCCCCGGCGCATCATCATCTGATCAGACAAACAATAAGAATTGTAAACAAATTGATGATGTTCACAGACTTCCTCACTCTGGGTAGTCTTCCTTCACTCACTAGCAGATGGATGGACGGACACAATGTGAAAAGTATTGCGGAATGGCAAATTGCGGGCACTTCGAGCAGAAATTCCATGCCATCTATGCCGCCGCATCTTTTAAGAATAAACGATTTGTGTGTAAACACTTCAAGCGGCCGCAATTGAGTTAACACATACGGGTAGAGGGTATCTGTAGCTATTTCAATGGAACGAGGGTCGATGGGAAAGTGGTAGCTAATATTAGGTAGAAGCTAGTAGGTAATAGTTGCTTGTTGTATGTAGTAGTAGTAGGTTATAATAGCTTGAAGTATTAGTAGTACTAGGTTAATTTTTTTAACCGACGAAATGATTTCAATGAAAATGCTTAACATAAGCTTAAATTTCTGGTTCTACATATACGCTACAGAGAAAAATATTGGAACAAATGCGTCTGAAGTATATATGGAATCCACACTTAGAGAGTAAAAGGCAATGCACTTTTAATTTTAGGTGGATTTGTGTATCATACAGGTTGGTTCCTATGAGGAGCAACAGAGCTTTATGGTAGCTATAGGGACCCCAAATGTTCTACGTGACCTGGTAACTCCGGCTACCACTCCAACCTAAACTTAACCGGCAGATGAAAAGATTAGCTGCAAGTTTTTTCAGCTTATTTCATTTTTATTTAATAAATATATTTCTTTATTTGCATTTGAATTCACAGAAATAGAATGTGTTAATAAAGGAATATTTTTAATTTGTATTTTTCCTTCATTCATAGTTTGTTTTTTTTTTTTTAACAAAAAGTGTGAAAAGATATACATATTTGTTATTTATAAATAGAATTAATAAACCAAAGTCACGTGAATTTTGTTTATCTATTATTTGAAAGCAATCGATGTTTAGTCAAATGTCTAATGCCATTATTGCCATCATAATTGAAGAAAAATTTCCAGCGTTTTTTTAATGGACTAAAGCAATAAAACCCATTTAAATGTCTTTAATTAGTGTTAAATGTATTTAACATTATTTAGGCATGGTAAATAATAACTTTAATAAACAAACTCAAAAAGAAATTAAAACATATTTAAAATTTATTTGCAAATCACATGAGTTTTGGTGTGAATTTCTTGGAAATTATAAAAAATCTTATTTTCTTTGGCATCTTCATTTATTATAAATATTTATGCAAAATCTTAACAGTTTTATGGTTTTTCACTGTTGTGTTAATTCTTTTGAAAATATTAAAAACACAATTAATGATCGTGTATTTCTTTTGCATCTTCATTTATAATAAATATTTGTGTAAAATCTTAACAATTTTATAGTTTATTTTTTTTGCTGTAGATCTTTGCAGTATTTTCTTTTTTGTTTTTTTTTTCCATTATTTATCTTTGTTTGTTGCTGTGGCAACAACAGTTCCCATTTTTTGACGTTGTTGTGTTTCATTTTTATTTTATGTAAAAATGTTTAAAGTTTATTGAACCTTTAAAACAATATTTTTCTTGATTTTGTTATATACGTTTGTGTGTGCATAATGTGAGAGCATTTAGTATTTTTATGTTTTTTTTTTGTATCGGAAATTCTCATTTCTCAACATTGTTTAGGTTAAATAAAATGTGGCTAATTTAGCGGTTTTTCTTGGTTTGGTCCTTAGCGATATTTTTTACGAATATATAAAAATGTTATAGAGACTGCCACTTGGAGCTTTGAATTATTCTACATAGATGTTTCCCGACCCATTTCAATGGGGTCATTGAAGACATGTTTTAAAAAAATCCACCTGTTAGAGGTATATTTGAGGCCTTCTTGAAGAATAATATGAAAAAAATTTAATACGTCAAATATTGATGTTATACATCCGGGTTGTCGTTTACATTCGATTTGCATATAACAATTGAATTGGGTCAGCTGATTCGTCGAGCTAAGGCGACGTTATGGTTACGTTTGAGTAAATCAGCTTTAAAAGTGAGCCTGAAATATGGAATATTAAAAAAATTGTTTTTTTTTTTTAACTGTGATCGTAGCAATTAGGATTTTCTCTGGGATATTTTAAGACTTTAGTAATTATTTTTGCAATTATTTATTAAATTTATGTTTAATGTTGTGCTGCTTCAGTTTCTTTTAATCCTAATTCATAAATAATTAACATAATATGATGAAAGATTAAATATCTCAATAAAACATCATCCCTGAAGAAGAAGTTGGAATAATCCCAACGGAACGTAGAATGTTAAATATGAAATAAAGTATTTTATTTGCATAAAAAAATGACCCTGAAAGCCTTGAAATAAGGTAAATAAAACTTTTAAATTGGCTGCGAAGTTTATTTTATATTAATTTCTATTGTTTTATAATAGTATTTCCTATTTTTCATTGCATTACAAATGTTTGGCATACATGCATTCTTTTTTCCTTGTTTTTCTTATTATTTTTTGTCATCAAACATGACTTTTTAAACTGCTGTTTCTAAACATACGGTCCACCTCATCCCTCCGTTTACATGTCCTTTTCGTTGGCTCATCTTTTATACTGATTTTGATCTGACATTTAAGGCTGGGTTAGGCAAACTTAACCGTAACTTAACTTTAGCGCTGTCATAACGTTGCCCGCTGGAGCAATTACCCAAAACGTGAAAAACGTGCCATACATTGATGTTATGGTACACTTTTTGGGTCTATTAATCCAATGTTACATCTTAATTGCTTAAAAAGCTTTTCTTTCAAAAAATATGCAGAATCAGTTTTAGTGATAAAAAAACGCTGCTTTGATTTTGTGTTACACTTTTTGGATCATCACAGCGCCCATTTAATCACTTAAATTGCAATAAGTGATATATCAGCAGAAAGGTCTTCTTCCGAAGAAGTGCAAAAGCGAATCTGTTATCACGTCATCATATTTGAGACGTATTTTAAGTAAAAATAATAAAAACGCTGTAGTAATGTTTTATGGTACACTTTTCGGGTCTTTAAAAAGCTTAAATGGTAAATAGCTTTATATGAGTATAAAGCTTTTCTTCCAGAGAAGTGCAGAATTATATTTATAATCTAATTAAAGTCTCGTATCATGTTATTTTATTTGAAACATATTTTGATATGTCTTCTTATAGCGTTCATATAATCAAAACGATACATTGATTTTGTGGTACACTTTTCGAGTCGTTAAAATACTCAAATGGTAAAAAGCTTTGTATCAATAGAAAGCTTTTCATCCAGAGAAGTGCAGAAAAATATTTATAAAACATTTTGAAGTGCAGAAGCATATCTGATATCATGCTATCTTACTTGAGACTTATTTTGGGTAATACTAATCAAAAACGATATCTTAAGATTTGTGATACAGTTTTCAGATCGTAAAAAAAACTAAAATGGAAAAATCTGTAAATCAATAGAAACCATATATTACAGAGAAGTGCAGAATCATATTTATAACTTACTTTGATATGTCTAGTTAAAGTTTTCATATTTTTGTTTAAAGCAGAATCAGTTGTAATCAAACATTAGTTTGATTTTGTGGTACACTTTTTGGGTCTTTAAAACAGTCAATTGGTAAATATCTTTATTACTGTAGGAAGCTATTATTCCAAAAAGGTGTAGAATTATAGTTCTAAATTAAATTGATAAATCTTCTTTAAGTTAAAAAAAAACAGTAAAAATTCTACTTTGATTTTGTGGTACACGTTTCGGGTCTCTAAAACAGTCAAATGGCAAAAAGCTTTATATCAATAGAAAACTGTTCGTCCACAGAAGTGCACAAACGAATGAGCTATCATGTTATAATATTTGAGTATTATTTTAAGTACAAATAATAAAAACGCTGTAGTAAAGTTTGGCGGTACATTTTTTGGGTAATTAAAAAGCTTAAGTGGTAAAAAGCGTTATATGAGTAGAAAGCTTATCTGTCAAAGAAGTGCAGAATCGCTTTTCTAATTTCTGCTGATATGTTTACTTAACGTTTTCATATAAACAAAAAGAACATATTAATTTTGTGGTACACTTTTCAGGTCTCTATAACAATCAAATGGCAAAAATCTTTATTGTTATAGACAGCTTTTCTTCCTAAGATGTTCAGAAGGATAGCTCTAATTTAAATTGATACGTCTTCTTTAAGTTATAATGAAAAAACAAACAAAAAACTATACTTTGATTTTGTGGTACATTTTTCGGGTACTTAAAGCAATTAAGTAGTAAAAAGGGTTACAGCAATAGAAAGCTTTCCTTCCAAATAGGTGCAGAATCATATCTATAATTATTTGATATGTCTACTTAAAGTTTTCATAAAAACAAAAACGATGCATTGATTTTGTGGTCTTTAAAACACCCAAAAAGTAAATAGATTTAAATCAATAGAATTTTATCTTTCAGAGAAGTGGAGAATAATATTTATAATTCATTTTGATACGCCTACTTAAAGATTCGATAAAAAAATATGTAAACAAAAATTCTACATTGATTTTGTGGTACACTTTTCGGGTCTCTAAAACACTCAAATGGTAAAAAGCTCTATATCAATAGAAATCTTTTCTGTCAGAGAAGTGGAGAATAATGTTTATAATTCATTTTAATTTGCCTACTTAAAGTTTCGATAACAAAATATGTAAACTAAAAATGTTGCATTGATTTTGTGGTACACTTTTCGGGTCTCTAAAACACTCAAATGGTAAAAATCTCTATATCAATAGAAAACTTTTCGTCCACAGAAGTGCCCAAAAATATTTATGATTTACATTGATGTTTTCTTAAAGTTTTAATCGAAAAAAATGCTAAAATTATTTTGTAGTACACTTTTCGGGTATTTAAAACAATCAACTGGTAAACTTCTTGATTGCTATAAAAAGCTTTTTTTTCAAAGGGATGCAGAATCTGTTTAAATCAAACAAAAAACGCTGCTTTAATATTGTGGTTAACTTTTCGGACCTTCATACCGCTCAAACTTTAATAAAATTTATATCAATAGAAATAAAGGCTCAAAGCTGATTTTTGTGGTACACTTTTGAGGTCTTTAAGGTATTTAAATGGCAATACGTGATATATCAGAAGAAAGGTATTTTTCGCAGAAGTGTAGAAACTTATCTGTTATTATTTTATATTTTTGAAAATTATTTTAAGTAATAATAATTAAAAAACGTTATACTAGGTTTTGTGGTACACTTTTCGGGTCTTTAAAAAGCTCAAATGGTACAAAACCTTTATAGCTAAATCATGTTTTTCTTCCAGAGAATTGCAGAAAAATATTTATAATTTATTTTGATATGTCTACTTAAAGATTTCATATTTTTGTTTAATGCAGAATCAGTTTTAATCAAACAAAAAACGCTGCTTTGATTTTGTGGTACACTTTTTGGATCTTTAAAAAACACAAATGGTGAAAAGCTTTATATCAATAGAAATATTTTCATGTAAAGAGATGCGGAATAATTTTTATAATTCATTTCGATTTGTCTATACTTAATGTTTCGATAAAAAATAAAAACAATAAGTCTGCTTTGATTTTTTTGTGGTACACATTTCGGGTCTTTATAACAATCGATCGGTAAAAAGTGTTATATCAACAGAAAGCTTTTCTTTCATAGATGTGCTGCATCACACTTATAATTCATTTTGTTATGTCCACTTTGTTTTTATGCAAAAAAAAGAAGAAATTAAACAAAAACGCTACATTGATTTTGTGGTACACTTTTCAGGTCCCTAAAATACTCAATTGTAATCAAATGTTTATATATAAAGATTATCGATTTCTGAGAAGTGCAGAATAATAAATATATAAAATTTTGTTGGTTAATTATTTGCTAAAAATAAATTGTAAATATTGACTAAATATCGATAGAGGAATGAGTATCAACAAAAGTTCAAAACTTTAACATTTTTGGAATCAATTGACATCACTTGTCCCCAATTATCTGAGTAAACATAAAGCGAATGTCTTAAGAAAACCAAAAAAGAAAAAAAACAAATATGTTTGCTTGAAATGTTGACTAACATTTGTGGGCTTCTGTTGATTTTTACGCTGTCTTTCGAGAGTGTGGCCAAAAACCAATCCGAAACTACAGCAGAAGAAATAAAAATACAGAAAATGGCATCTATTTACAAATTTCGGTGTGTGTTTTGTGTTATTTTCGCTTTTGGATTTTCGGTTTTTTTTTGTGATGTGATTAAACTTTCAATGTTTTTGTGGACGACTTTTCTGTTTTGATTACGACTGTTGAACTTTGTATTGGCACAGAGAGAAAAAGAGACAGAGATGCCGAATGTCTGTCCTCTTGGCCAATTATCTGCTCCATTAAACCTTGAGGAGGGGGACAGGGGGCAAGTTGCCCTCTTCCCAGTGCTTGTGTTCGTCCATGTACTCAAAATATATTTTGCAGATCGAAAAGATTTAAAAACAAAAATTTTCCGCCATAATCCAAGTATAGAGAACATCAAATGAACGCACAAAGTGTTGTTTTTTATAAGTGTTTCTTTTTTTGTTCCTCTCAAAACTAATTACTTCCATTTAAAAAAATATATAAATGTTTTAACGTTTTCTTCTGCATTTGGTTCAGTGGAAAATTTTTAAATAACTCGATAGAGGAATTAGAATAGGGTGGAGTGATTTTCGAATTAGGCTACAAAATATTAAAATAATATTTCTTAAATTTCAGAAAGTTTCTAATTAGACCTTTGGGATTACTAAAAATACCTACAAGGAATAACGTTGGCACTGATTAGGCACGAAAGATAATAAAACATTAAAATAAGTCCATATTGTACTTAAATTTAAGATAGTAGTTTTAGTACGTTACCGATATCTGCTTAACGTTTTCGTATTAGAAGTCGCGGTCTATTCGAAAAAACTACACTGACGTGATGATTTCGTTTTTCGATGACAAATAAATCGCTACATTAATTTTTGTGGTACACTTTTTGGGTCTTTGAGTCGCTCAAATGGTTATAAGTGTATATCAATAAAAATATCTACTTCCTCAGATGTGCAGAATCGTATTTTTAATATATCTTACTTTGTTAATTTAAATTTTTGAACAAAAAGTAATAAAAGCCCTACAATGATTACTGAGGTGTATTTTTTCGGGTCTTAAATGCCAAGCAATGGTACTAAAATGTAAATCTGTGGAAAAATTTACTTTCAGAGAAGTGCTGAAGTCTCATTGTGATTAATTTAATGTAAATTAAAATTTTTTATTAAATAAAAAACACGTTATATTGAGCTTTGTTGTACACTTTTCGGGTCCAGAACTAACTTAATTTTAAACAAGTGTATATCAATAGCTAGATCCACTCCCGTAGATGTGCAGAATAGTATTTACGATTTATTATGATTAGAAAATTGGCATTTTTTAATACAAAAAAATAATCGATATCCATAAATTTATATTCATGTTAGCTTGGAAACTACTTTTTTCTTCATTCCATCCTAGTGTATATCATTTATATGATATATGTATGTTTTTTTGTATTATTTATTTTTTGCCAATCAGCAGAACCGTACCACACCTCACCTTACCCACCCCACTCCCCAATAACAACCCCTACCGCCCATCGCTTCATAATTAGCCCCAAAAAGAGTAAACAAATGCTGACGACGACGACGACAACGCTTCGCGCACTTTGAAAACATCGAAATTAGTTCTGCATGAATGGCAAAATTCAATTCAAATTCAAAAAATCGATATCTAAATCGTAACAACAATTAATATTATAATAATTGTACAACAAGAACTGCAAAAATAATAACAACAATTACTGGCACATTTGGCGGCATTTTTTGCTGTTGCTGTTTTTAATTCCAGGTATTTTTCGGTGATATTTGTTTACCAAAAATTACGTTTACTGCAAAAAAAAGCCATTGCTAAGTGGGCAATCTTTGGCAAATAATCTGTAATTTATTCTTTTTGGAATGTAAATAAAAAATATGATTTTTTAATAACCAACAAAAACAATTATAAGCTATACTTGTATAGAAGAATATCTGGGGAAGAACCTGAGGTGTAGCTATTTAAAGATATTATCTTATATCTAATAAGATGGGCGAAAAAAATGTCTTACACTGAAACAGATTTTGTGTTCAAAGATAAATGAAGAATTCCATATCCCAATAGTTTCACAAACAAATAAAAAGGTTTATGTTCTTTGTCCACCTTACATAATGTTGACAGATGACTCAACTACTCTAGAGTACATGACCCAAATACTAATCAACTGCAGCGTAGATGATTCACATAGTAATCTACTCCTTAGTAGATAACCCAAATAATAATCTACTCCAGTGTAACTGACCCAAAATAGTAATGTAATTCATTGTAGAAGACCGAAATAGTAATGTACCCCAGCGTAGATGATCCAATTCCAAAGTAGATGACTGAAATAGTAATCCACTCCAGAGTAGATAAACCACGTAGTAATTTACTCCATATAAGATGCCCCAAATAGTAGTATACTCCAGTGTAGATGAACCAAATAGTAATCTACTTCAGAGTAGCCGACCCCAATACTAATCTACTCCAGAATAGACGAACCAAATAGTAATCTATTCCAGAGTAGATGACCCAAATAGTAATCAAATCCACAGTATCTAGCTGAAATAGTAATATATTCCAGCGTATATCATCCCAATAGTAATCTATTTCAGAGTAGATAATCCAAATGGTCATCTAATTCAGAGTAGATGACCCAAATAGTAATATACTTCAAATTAGATGACCCAAAAAGTAATATACTTCAAATTAGATGACCCAGATAGTAATCTATTTTAGATTTGATGACGCAAATAGTATTTTTTCCAGAGTAGACCATATAGTTATCTACTCTAGATTATATGACCTAGCAGATCATCTAGTCCAGAGTAGATGATGCAATATTAATCTATTCCAGAGAAGATTACCCAAATAGTAATCTAATCATGAGCAGATGGACCAAATGGCCATCTTCTGCAGAGTCGATGACACAAATAGTAATCTACTCCAGAGTAGATAGACCAAACGGTCATTTTCTGCACAGTAGATGACCCAAATAGTAATCTACTCCAGAGTAGATTACCCAAATAGTAATCTACTCCAGAGTAGATGACCAAATAGTAATCTAAACAAGCTAGATGACTCAAATAGTAATCAAATCCACAGTAGATAGCTCAAATAGTAATATATTCCAGAGTAGATCATACAGATAGTTATCTCATTCGGATTAGATAATCCAAATGGTCATCTAATTCAGAGTAGATGACCCAAATAGTAATATACTTCAAAGTAGATGACCCAAATAGTAATCTCCTTCAGATTATATGACCTAAGAGATCATCTAGTCCAGAGTAGATGATGCAAAGAGTAATCTATTACCCAAATAGTAATCTACCCCAGAGCAGATGGACCAAACGGCAATCTTCTCAGAGTCGATGACCCAAACAATAATCTTCTCCAGAGTCGATGACCCAAATAGTAATCTACTCCAGAGTGGATGACCAACTAGTGATCTACTCAAGAGTAGATGCTCCAAATAGTAATTTACTCCAGAGTAGATTACCCAAATAGTTATCTACTCCAGAGTAGATGACGCAGATTGTAATGTACTCCAGAGTATATGAACAAATAGTGATCTACTCCAGAGACATTGACTCAAATTGCAATCTACTCCAGAATAGATGGACCAAACGGTCATCCTCTCCAGAGTCGGTGAACCTCATAGTAATCTACTCCAGACAAGATGGACCAAACGGTCATTTTCTCCACAGTAGATGACCCAAATAGTAATCTACTCCAGAGTGTACGGACCAAAAGGTAATTTTCTGCAGAGTTTATGAAGCAAATAGTAATCTACTCCAGAGTAGATGCTCCAAATAGTAATTTACTCCAGAGTGGATTACCCAAATAGTAATCTACCTCAGAGTAGATGACCCAAATTGTAATCCGCTCCAGAGTATATGACCAAATAGTGATCTACTTCAGAGATATTGAACCAAATAGCAATCTACTCCAGAGTAGATGGACCAAACGGTCACCCTCTTCAGAGTCGATGACCCAGATAGTAATCTACTCCCGACTAGATGCACCAAGCGGTTATTTTCTCCAACGTAGATGCCCCAAATAGTAATCTAATCCAGAATAGACGAACCAAATAGTAATCTATTCCAGAGTAGATGACCCAAATAGTAATCAAATCCACAGTATCTAGCTGAAATAGTAATATATTCCAGCGTATATCATCCCAATAGTAATCTATTTCAGAGTAGATAATCCAAATGGTCATCTAATTCAGAGTAGATGACCCAAATAGTAATATACTTCAAATTAGATGACCCAAAAAGTAATATACTTGAAATTAGATGACCCAGATAGTAATCTATTTTAGATTTGATGACGCAAATAGTATTTTTTCCAGAGTAGACCATATAGTTATCTACTCTAGATTATATGACCTAGCAGATCATCTAGTCCAGAGTAGATGATGCAATATTAATCTATTCCAGAGAAGATTACCCAAATAGTAATCTAATCATGAGCAGATGGACCAAACGGCCATCTTCTGCAGAGTCGATGACACAAATAGTAATCTACTCCAGAGTAGATAGACCAAACGGTCATTTTCTGCACAGTAGATGACCCAAATAGTAATCTACTCCAGAGTAGATTACCCAAATAGTAATCTACTCCAGAGTAGATGACCAAATAGTAATCTAAACAAGCTAGATGACTCAAATAGTAATCAAATCCACAGTAGATAGCTCAAATAGTAATATATTCCAGAGTAGATCATACAGATAGTAATCTCATTCGGATTAGATAATCCAAATGGTCATCTAATTCAGAGTAGATGACCCAAATAGTAATATACTTCAAAGTAGATGACCCAAATAGTAATCTCCTTCAGATTATATGACCTAAGAGATCATCTAGTCCAGAGTAGATGATGCAAAGAGTAATCTATTACCCGAATAGTAATCTACCCCAGAGCAGATGGACCAAACGGCAATCTTCTCAGAGTCGATGACCCAAATAATAATCTTCTCCAGAGTCGATGACCCAAATAGTAATCTACTCCAGAGTGGATGACCAACTAGTGATCTACTCAAGAGTAGATGCTCCAAATAGCAATTTACTCCAGAGTAGATTACCCAAATAGTTATCTACTCCAGAGTAGATGACGCAGATTGTAATGTACTCCAGAGTATATGACCAAATAGTGATCTACTCCAGAGACATTGACCCAAATTGCAATCTACTCCAGAATAGATGGACCAAACGGTCATCCTCTCCAGAGTCGGTGAACCTCATAGTAATCTACTCCAGACAAGATGGACCAAACGGTCATTTTCTCCACAGTAGATGACCCAAATAGTAATCTACTCCAGAGTGTACGGACCAAAAGGTAATTTTCTGCAGAGTTTATGAAGCAAATAGTAATCTACTCCAGAGTAGATGCTCCAAATAGTAATTTACTCCAGAGTGGATTACCCAAATAGTAATCTACCTCAGAGTAGATGACCCAAATTGTAATCCGCTCCAGAGTATATGACCAAATAGTGATCTACTTCAGAGATATTGAACCAAATAGCAATCTACTCCAGAGTAGATGGACCAAACGGTCACCCTCTTCAGAGTCGATGACCCAAATAGTAATCTACTCCCGACTAGATGCACCGAGCGGTTATTTTCTCCAACGTAGATGCCCCAAATAGTAATCTAATCCAGAGTAGATGACCCAAATAGTAATCTAACCCAGAGTAGATGACCGAAATAGTAATCTACTCCAGCATAGATAACCCAAATAAAACTTTACTCCAGAGTAGATGTCCCAAATAGTAATCTACACCAGTGTAGTCGACCCAAATAATATTCTGCTTCAGAGTAGATGATCCAAATCGCAATCTATTCCAGAGAAAAGGACCACAACAGTAGTCTACTCCAGTTGAAATGACTGAAATAGTAATATACTCCAGAGTAGATGACCAAAGGTGTAATTTATTCCAGAGTAGATGACTGAAAGAGTAATCTACTACATAGTAGATGATGCAAATAGTAATCTAATAAGTATAGATGTCCCGAACAATAATCTACTGAAAAGTAGATGATGCAAATAGTAATATATTCCAGAGCAGATGAGCCAAATAGTAACCTACCCCAGAGTAGATGACCCATATAGTTAGCCACCCCAGAGTAGATGATCCAAACAGTAATCTACTCAAGAGTAGATGACCCAAACAGTAATTTACTACAGAATGAGGATTCAAGTAGTAGTGACACAAGCGGACATCATGTTCAGTGTATATGACCTAATCTACTCCAGAGTAGATGGCCCAAATTATAATCTACTCCAGAGTAAATGACCGAAATAGTAATCTACTCCAGGGTAGATAACCCAAATGACACTTTACTCCAGAATATATGTCCCAAATAGTAATCTACTCCTGTGTAGACGACCCAAATAATATTCTGCTTCAGAGTAGATGTAATCTACCCCAGAGCAGTCGACCCATATAGTTATCTACCACAGAGTAGATTATCCAAACAGTAACCTACTCCAGAGTGGATTACCCAAACAGTAATCTACTACAGAATGAGGATGCAAGTAGTAATCTAATCAAGAGTAGATGACACAAGCGGACATCATATCCAGAGTATATGACCTAGCTGATCATCTAGTCCAGAGTATATGATCCAAGTATATATTCCAGAGTAGATGACCCAAATAGTACACAACTCCAGGGTGGATGACTCAAACAGTAATCTACCCACACAATATGTTACCCAAATAGTAAACAACTACAGAGTGGATGTACTCCAGAATAAATAGTAATCTACTGCGGAGTAGATGACCCTAACAATAATGTACTCCGGAGTACGTGAACCGAAAAGTAATCTACTGCAGAGTATATGACCTAAAGAAGAGTAGATCCATATCAGGTGTACCAGATAGTAATCTACTCCAAGGTAGATGACGCATATATTTCAGATTAGATGACCCAAATACTAATCTACTCCAGAGCATATGCCCAAATAGTAAGTTAATTTGCTGCTATTTTTGTTGTGAGTGACACAGCACGTCTTTCAAGTTTTGGGTAATTTCTCCAGCGGGCGGCGCAAAAATTAAATTACGGTTAAGTTTGCCTAAACCGGCCTTTACTATGGAGTAGTTTATTAAACGGATCGTTTAATAAATAAATTAGATAACCAGACTGATCAGTTACTATAGAGTTTATGTCATAACTGGTATCTACTATGGATTAGATGACCGAACTATTCGTGTACTATCGAGTAGATGTCCCAACTGTTCCTGTACTATGGAGTAAATGTCACCAATGTTCGAGAACTGAGGACTAAAAGACCCCAACTGGTCGTTTAGATAACCCGACAAATCGCTTACTATAAATAATATGACCCTACTGATCGTCTACTAAAAACTAGATGATCCAACTGGTCGTCTACTTTATAGTGGATGAGCCAGCTTATCGTCTATTACGGAATAAATGTCTCAACTGGTCTTCTGTTATACAACAGATAACCCAAATGGACGTCTAATATAGAGTAGATAACCCAAATGGACGCCTACTATAGATTAATTAACCTACAAGTATATATATATATATATATAGATTGGTTCCTATGGATTCATGTTGGAACAGAGGGTCATATCAAAGTTCTTCCATAATGGTCTTTAGTGTGCTATCTACTTAATTTAATTACAGGTCTTCCCTGCCCTCGTATAGACTAATTAAAAATGTTTGATTCGAACCAAATATGCATGAACTGAATAGTTGGTGGTCTTTTTAAGTTTTGGAAAGATTTCATGTCGACCTGTACTTTTTGTTCTATGGCTCCTTTTTATAAAGTAAAGGTCATTTAAATATTTGCAAAAAAAAAATCGTTCTAAGGCTCATTTTTATAAAGTAAAAGCCGTTTCAATATGTGCAACAAAATCAAATTTTGGGAACGAAATTAGTGATCGCAAAATAAAGCCCTCTTATTTAAGGAGTAATGTCCAGCTATATTTTATTCTACATACAAACGATATCTTAGTTTTTCACATTTAAGGTCTAGTCTGGAACAACTTTGGGAAATCAGACATTTTCAGACATCGGACATTTTATATTCTTATATATTTGAGTTTGCATATGTTTTTCAATACAATTTATCAATGAATTGCTTTATACGCTTACAAAAAAATATATATATATTCTCACAGTGTACATACGTTCACACGTTTCTAAAGATAAAATTACTCATCCATCTGGGGGGAATTTTTTCGCATTTTATGTCAATGCCGCCTTGACAAAGAGGTATTGATAAGTAATAATAATAATTGGCAAAATGGTAAGCACAACATGTCCGCGATTTTTTTAAAAGATATTATCACAAAAAAAAGTATCAAAACAAAAACATTAATGAATGAATCTTTAGTTTTCAAGATAAATTTAACAATTAATACAAATTACAGTCATGTCAACCGAACTCAGGATCCATTTTTTTGTTGTTAAAAAATATAAGATTCAATAATAAAAAAAAATAAATAAAAACCCACCTGTTGCTAACTTAGCTTTGGACGTTGAAACACAATCATTGGCGTCACGCGTTTCTCGTTGATCGCTGCAGACAGACAGACAGACAGGCAGATGGATTGCTAACCACACGCACTCTCGAAATCGCTAGGAAAATCGAAAATAAATCAACTTTACACTCTCCTTAAGACAGCAGAAGTCTTGAATGATTAATTGGATTTTTATTGTGAGTTTTATTTTTTTGCTTTGTTAGCACTTTTAAAGGAAAAATATTATTTTTTGTTATTTTATGTTTTATTTTTGTTATTAAGTTATTATTCGTTACTAGTATTTGTATTTCTGGTTTTTGTTTGTTATTACACTCGAACTTTAGGCTGAGAGATAACGACACTTTAGGTTTTATATGCTCGCCTTTTTTTGTGTGATTATTTCTTTACGTCTATAAACAAATTTGCTAATGAAACGAAACTAAACGTCAATGATAATTAATGATGACGTTCAACATATTTTGTTATTTGTGTATGAAAATTACACCAAAAAAAAGGCACCACTAGTAGGGCATAAAAAAATAGAGATAATAATTCGTAGTCATTCATTAATTGTGTTATTAATAATATTACGGGGCTTTGCTTTTATAGGATGTAAAATGCTAGAAACGTTTGTAAAAGGTTTCAAAATTGTGGAGCAAAGAATAACTGAGAATAGGTTTTATTTTTTTAGGATATATAATACGATCTTCAGTTATTGGTTTTTTATAAATACAAGATCAGTAACACATATCATACTTTTAAAGTTCGAATACTCAATATACATTACTGACATCTATAAATAAGTGCAGGTTGGCTCCAAATGTAGGATAACAGACTTGAATAAGATAGCCCTGCGCAAATCGGGTCATCAATCAATATTTTAGAATTTTCCTATAGGACAGCGGCTGTGTTTCAGCCGATTTTAGCCGCTAAGATCGGCGGCGGCGTCGGCTGGTGAATAAAGTTTGGCTGATGTATACCCTCGATATCTTAATATTGAATTGCAAAGATTTATATTTTTTGTTTTCAGGCTCTTATTTAAATATTTATGGCCATTGGAATTTTTACTAATAACATTAAACATTTTTAAAACTTAAAATTGTTGATTCATGTATAATTTCCTTTCACTCTAACGATAATTCGATAACTAAGCGATATATCGAAAACATGTCCATTAATATGTCTTCTTATTTTAAAGTACTTTATCTTAAATTTCGTTGTGGTCATATCATACTATTGCCCTCCAGGGATCTTTTAAATTAGCTATGGCTATATATAGTTTAAAACAACATTTATTTTTTTTAACCTAAATTAGGTAATCACAGACAACGATTTTTTCTTATTTAAGGATTTATCGCCATTTAAAGTTTTGTAATCTGCAGCTTTAACTGTAGGTAAGCTCTAACTATAGGATAACCAGACTTGGTGAAAATTGCCATATACCCAGGAAAATAATTGGTTGGAATTCGATTGTAACAATAAAAATCAATATACCAAAAATTGTTATTGCAACGAATAATTGGTTACTACAACAGAAAAAATATTAATAAATAATCGTTTATTGGTTATCCCAATCATTTCCAAATGTATTTTGGGAAATACAACCGAAAGATTGGTTGTTGTTCTTTTGCTGATACATGACAAACAAAAAATAAAATTACTCGACATAAAAAAATCTTCAACATTTTGTTCAAGAACGGTATAGATAATCAAAAATAATCTCGCGTGGATAATAATGTATGGAATGCAGATTATGTTGTGCAAAATGTTTTACATAAATAAAAAATAAAAGCAAAAATCGTGAAATTGAAAGCACAGGTTTAAGCGAAATTTGCATACAAGTTTTGTGTTTTTTTCGTGTACTAAAATGTTTTCACATTCGAATTGTTCAGCTTTTTCGATCAACTCTTCCTTTAGAAAGAGAGGTTTTTGTGGTGTATTGGAAAAGATACGACACTGCGCTCTGAAAGCCATGTAAACACATACCCTTATACGTATTTCAATCATGTGCGGGGATATCATCAGAGGGTCTTATACATGACACACAGTGTGAGCTTGTAGTTGTGGCGATCATCACGTGTATATATACCAATCTATAAAGAAATTTGCATATGGGAATTATATACCTATGAAGAAAGCGTACAAGTCACACAGCCAAAGATTTAAGCGAGACTTAAATTCACCATTTTCACCACCCATGTGACTGGTAAGGGTTGCCAGTTCTACACAGTTGTCTCTACACCAATCGCCAGGTAGATGGCGTGGATTCTGAGATTAGTTGGACGATTAGAAAGACTTTACTACATTTCAGTATTTTTTTGTTGAATATCAAATATTTTATGTTATTATTTAGAATTCATTAACACTACGTGTTGATTTGTTCAATAAATAAAATACAAATTAATGAAAACTGTTTTTAATTAATTGTCGGTAGTATATGACTGACAAATTGTCAGAACAACCAACTTTTCAAAAAAAAGGGGTTGTGGCAACTACAACATATAATTTAAGCCACCATTTTCGTAGTTGGCGCAACCAAATATGATTGTTGTCAACATGGAAACAGAAGTATACCACAACCAAAATATTGGTTGTCCTGATGGAATCGCATGATAGTAGACAGAACTACAAAATTCGGTTGGCAAATAATTCAGTTGAGGCAACCAAACTGTATTCTGTGTGTATGATGTATAATAACCTGAGTATGAAGCCGCCGCGCCGAGCCGCCGATTTTAGCCGCAGCCAAACTTTATTCACCAGCCGGCGCCGCCGCCTATCTTAGCGGCTAAAATCGGCTGAAACACCGCCGGTGTCCTATAGGAAAATTCTAAAATATTGATTGATAAAATTTACACTTTTGATAAGCAAATAACCCTATAGCGGATATATGGGAAGCGATTTTTGATTTTAATAAAATAGAAAAATAATTGTTAAAAATTTATTTTTAAAGGAAATAATATATATTTAAATTGTATGTCAGCTAAAACGACTAGCCGCCGCCGCCGATCTATTATTTTAATTGGCAGCCGCCGCCGCTCATTTTGGCTCGGCTTCATTCTCTGATAAATATAGTTGAAGTATACTTCACTAACTGATCAAGTCTATTTTCGATCATTTTTGATATCGAATTTTTATGTCAAAATTCAACGGTGAAGCGGGTCATGTAGGTGCGGCGTTATACCGTATGACATCGATATCTTAAATTTCGATATCAACAAATTATAAGCTAATTCGTTTACGATAATTTCTGTTATCGAAATTTAAAGTTATGATTAGGACGATAAATCGGGGCATATTCAAAAGAAAAATCTATCCTTTTATAGTTAGAAGCGAAAGTCGTCTATAAACTATGAAAGACAAGAATTAGAGGGAATGCATTCGGACAGTTTAGTGAATCAATATAAAGCTTGGCCCAATATTGCAATTCTCAGAATTGAGTCCCAAAATCAGGTGTTGTACTGTAAAGAAAAACATGTCTATAAACTGAAATATCAGGAAAATATATAATCGAAATGTAGGCCGATAGCCTTAGATGCCAGTGCCGCCTTTTTACATTATGTTTATTATCATTTTAATTGCAATAAATAAATAAATAAAAAAATAATCGAAATGGACTTGGTCAATTTATGATCGATATACATATCATTGCTGGGAATTGCTGAGTAATTTCAATTCGATAAATATTTTAGGGATATTTAAATTCGGTATATCGGTTTCTCACCATTTGTAATCATTTTTTTCTCTACTAGTCTATAGAAATATGTATGTATATTGGATTCCTCTATAAATAGAAAGAAATAATGATATAATTATTAAGTTTCGATAACAAACATTTATCGAGAATGGATATGAAATTTGTTCTTCTTTCTTTCATTTTGCGAAAGCCAGCAATGATTTGGTTCAAAAAAAAAACCTTTAAGTAAACCTGGATTAAAATGTGTTTTAAATATCGATAAAACAACAAAATATGTATCGAAATGGATATATATAGTTTTACAGCATAGTTTTGGCTAAGGCACTTACTTAAGGAGATTCAGATTTTTGATAAAAAAAATGGTCTATTGCTAAGGTCGTTAAAATCAAAAACAAATAATAAAAATTAGTTGTAATCTATAAAATTGATTAAATTAATTTCGATAAAATGATTAAATTAATTTCGATAAGTATTATGTCATCGAAGTTTGAATTTAAGTTCTTATATGTCGTCGGCATACTGCATAATCTGAGCCAATTCTAGTTTCGATGTTATATTTAAAACAGAGATATAATTTCGTAGTTTTCTTTCAACTTATAGAACTGGCAATAAAAAGGCTCGATAAAAAGTATTTATTTACTCGATATGTAAGAACAAAAACGATTTAGTGGTGTAATCTGATTTATTGTATTTAATTAATCTTATTATTGTAAATCATGAACCAAAATTTTTTTATCCAATTTTGTTTAGTAGAAGGATGGTGTCTTCTATACGAAAGTAGAGACTTTTTTGCTAAAAAGATCGATAAAATAGATAAACTCGATAAAAAATAGATAAACCTGGGGCCTACGATACGATACGAAACGAATGCGGTAATTAGGCCCCTGAGTTGAAATTTCGATAACAACTATTTACGTTGAACAGTTAATTCAAATTAACGAAAAGTTATCAAAATGAATTCCGTCAGTTGAATCAATTGCTATATCGTCGGTATACTGTATAAGCTGACCAAGTCCATTTTCAATAAAAATTTTTATCGAAATTTCAAAACTGATGATGTTATTACAGCTACAACTTTTTTCATTTATGCATCGAATGGTCTCATTTTATTCGTGACCGATCAGACTTTACGATAAAATAATTAAAATATAATAATTATGAATTCTTCGATGTTTTTGAGAGTTTTAATTAAAAAATATAAAAAAAAACTTTTAAAAAAATGGATTTTTTGCAATATCTTGTAAGATATCTTTAAAACCGCTGATGGGATAACAAAAAATCAGTAAGGAAACTATATGATACCCTACACCACTCTAGTAAGATTGGATAACAATGAAATATCCATTGTATATTTCAACTAAAATTTGTTTACACAATTTACTTATACATTTGGTACGTCTCCTCTGCTTCTGTAGCCATATGGCAATGTGGATCAAGAAACTCTACCATGCTAAATTTCAAAACGATTGGTTTTAAACTATAGCTTCTATAGGGAAAAAGAGGCAAATCGAACGAAACATATATATGGGAGCTATATTTAAATCTGAACCGATTTTCTTCAAATTCGGCAATGTTGTTCCATGGATCAATAAACTCTATTATGCTAATAGAGAACGGACGGACGGACGGACAGACATGGTTAAATCGATTATACTTTAAGGTGGGTCTAGCTATAGAATTTTCAGGTGTTACAAACATCTGCCATGAACCAAACTTATAATACCCTGTACCACAGTGTGGTGTAGGGTATAATTATATTAAAAGGAGATGAAGTAAGTAGCCTTTTCAGATTATTTAAAGCTTTCCTGAATCATTTACAGTAAATGGTTCTCCAGTTATGCTAAAATATATGGTTGAACCAAATTTTTTTTAAAAGCTTATCCCACTAATGGATCGCTACGCTCTTAAAGGAAATGGCCTAAGCTTTCATTTGAGCAAAAAAAAAAAAAACAAAAATAAAAAAATAAATTTCGCAAAAAAAAATCTAAAAAAATATTTTTGGTAATTTTTTATTTTCCTAAAAATTATTGAAGAAAATGCTATCGAAAACTCTTTGGACAAACTTTTCTAAATACAGTAGGTAATTGGTTATATGGATGGGACAAAGGGCCGTCTGATTTCATTTCTATAAATATTTTATCGATAATGATATTTATCGATGTTATACCTCCTTCAGTTGGCAAAATAATAAAAACTACAGTTTGTTTCAAAATTAGATCTCTTGAAATTAATCGAAAAAATATACAGTATCTCAAGAAAGTGTTTTTAAATCGCAAAAAATGTTCATTCTGATACACTTTTTTGGTAAAAATTAATTTTGTGTTATTTATAAAAATAATTTCCTTCGATATTTGGCAAAAAATTTAATTATTTTCTATCAACAAGTTAGCCCAAAAAAAATAGTCTTTTTACACTTTTTTCACGGCCCCATACTGCGGTCTGGAGATCATTTATGGACAAATTTTGATACTATTCTGCTGTCTAACTTGTCGACTACATAACGCAATTTATAAAATTCGTATAAAATAAAAATAAAGGTTAGTTTTTTAACCAGATATGATTATCATCTTTGAAAACTATCTGACACAAGTCCATTTCGATACATATTTTATGAATAATCATAATTTATCGAAATTGGCCGGACCTGCTTATCCTATTTATTTCAGTACAACAAATAATAAAACCTTCAGTTAGTTTCAAAATTACATCACTTGAGATTAATCATAATGAACATATTTGTTGTTCATTGTTTAGTTCTTCAACTGATACATCCAAAGAAACTTATCTCGTTCCACTAGTAACTCATTGCTCCAATTTCAAGCCCTTTACAAATGCTTCGTTTTTTCGCACTTTTAAATATTTTTATAACACTTTCAAACTATTACTGTTATATGAATGCTTAATTACATTTTATTTCATTTCTGTTAAGAAAAAATCACGCGATTTAACAAAGAAAGTTACATTTGTTACAGTTTTCTACTTTTAAAGAGCAATCGATCGATCAAGCGTGTGAGCAAGAGAGAGAGGCAGGGAGAGAGTGACAAATGTCTTGAGGAAAAACTATGTATTTAGTATTTGTTTTGGTTTTACTTGAAGCCTTATGCAAATATTTCTTAAGATTCACAACTTTTTAAATGCTTTTGTTTTTTAATTATGTTATTATGAAAACAATGAGCAGAAGGTATGTATGTAGGTAGGCAAAAATATTCCGTGACATGTTTATTAAAAAGAATTTACAATGAAAACACATACTCGCACACACACACGAGTAAAATCTCTGGTCCGGGGTAAACAATAAAATACACAGATAAGCTTTGGGGAAAAAGAAAGAGTCGTTTTCAGCGACTCCTGTTTGAAGTCTCATTGACATTTGTTGTGATCTTTTTTCTTCTCTCTCTCCCGCTTAGCTACAGATGACACAAAAAGCAGAGTTGATGGATGGATGTTCGTGCTGGCGCTCTTTTGAAGTAAACATGAAACAGCTGTTTTTTTGCCAGAACTGTTTCATTGCCATGACGGGGTAA
Organism: Eudasyphora cyanicolor; assembly: GCA_963930755.1. Lineage (NCBI taxonomy): Eukaryota > Metazoa > Arthropoda > Insecta > Diptera > Muscidae > Eudasyphora > Eudasyphora cyanicolor. Next base: position 61,883,050 of record OZ005734.1, on the reverse strand, counting down.
TTTTTTTTGTTATTCTGCACTGGGAAAACTCGTATAAATTTACGAGTTTCAAAGAATTTTCTTATTAGTTTTTGTTATAAGGATTTGTTTCTTTTGAAAAAAGTGTTGGGATTATAAATTGTTCGGGGAAAGGGAAGTAGATTTAGATTTCACAAAACCATTTGGGGGGGAGGAATAATAATGAAGAAACTTCTTATCGTAGACTTGAGTTTTGGGTTTATATTCATATTTTTTTCTTAATTTTTTTTTAATTTCCAGTAACTATTCATTGCTTTATTTTCTCGTTTGGGGGGGATTATGCAATATATATCTGGGATTATTTTTCTTCTTCTGATAAACACACACTCTTCTTGATTTTACTTTTTAACACATATTTTTTTTGTTTGCTTTCAATTTGTCATCGGGTTGACAATCTACACAACAACTCGCTTTAGCTTTTCATTGTTGTTGTGGTGGAATTTTTTTTTTTGCCAACAACACTACTATACTACTACCACCAACACCCCAGACGAGTTGTTGCTTTTGTATATTACTTTGTTTCAGCTGTTGGGTTTGGATTTGGATGAGAGCACACAAAGCTCAGCTTTCACATATACAACAAAAAAATTCAAAGAATTGGAAATTTGGAATTTCTTAAAATTGATATGAAAATTTTCTTACAATTTCACAAATATTTAGCTTTACACAAAATTAAACGCAGATCGTAGAACAACACCAAAAACACTGAAAACTATGTTTTTTAAATTTTTACACGATCACTTTTATTGATTTTTTCCAATACTTCTTATGGCGACTTTTTTCACTAATCGCGCCGCGGCGGTGTTGCACGCTTTGTGATATGATAACGTAAGTTATGCTGTAGCTTCGTAGTCGAATAACACAAATTGTTGTTTTTTATTTATTTATTATTATTTTTTCGAATACAAAAAATTCGGGAAAAACGTGAAAACTCCACAAAAAAAAAGACGGCAATTATCAAAAGCAGAGTAGTTTTGGTTGGCGCAGAACTCTCTTTCTCTCTCACTGTGTGTGTTAGAAGAACGATAAACGATAACGGCGACAACAACACGACGATAGTGACCGCGACAGGGAAGAACAACGGGTGGAGATAGATCTCGTGACACACAAAATACAAAAAACTAAAGAAAACACGTACATATGCCTCAACAGTTTACGAAACACTAACTGCAATTTACCAATTCCAAAATGTTTTCTTTTCTTACTTCGTTTCTTGATGTGTACATCTTGTTGTTGTTGTTGTAGTGATTATTTGTATTATTGTTGTTGGTGTTGTTGCTTTATCACACATATACAGTCTATAAACAAAACGCACTCTCCACTCACGCCGCTGCTGAGTAGTAGTACAAATGGGTGGCAGCAGCAGCGCCTGGGAGCATGAGTATGTGTCATTATCATTGTTATGGAGGCATATTGTTGAACAATACAATAAAGTACTGCTTTGTTTTTTTTTTGCTCAGAATTTATTTCTATTGTTTTGCTGTATTCGCGCCGAGAGGTATGAGAGCATATCATTTATGTGTTAGTTTGTATTTCTGTAATTGTAGTAATAAACGGTATTGTTGTGTTTAGTAAATGTGTGAGAGAGAGAGAGAGAGATATGAAACTCTTGTGTACATGAGAGCGACCTACCGTGCCTATTAAGCACGAGAGAGCTTAAAAGTGTATCATTTTTTTCATCACTGCCAGATTGTTTGCTGTAAGTGATCATATAAATGAATTCCCATGAAAATGTAAAAAATTCCAAAATACCACAATCATACGTACATTGCACCGACAATGTGATGTGAAACACAAGCCTGATTCGCAATATACTGAAATGTCAGTGGAACCTACCTATAGGCTGGGTTGAGGTGAGGTGATGTAAACGTAACTACGACGTCGCCGTCACTCGTATTATAGAGTAAGGCAGTAAAATGTCAGCCGAATCGTTCTATTACTATACTGAAATGACAGTGGACACCTAGTGGTGAGGTGATGTAAACGTAACTACGACGTCGCCGTCACTCGTATTATAGAGTAAGTAAATAACAAAATGTCAACCGAATCGGTATATACATATACTGAAATGACAGTGGACCCTAGCTATAGGCTGGGTTGAGGTGAGTTGATGTAAACGTAACTACGACGTCGCCGTCACTCGTATTATAGAGTAAGGCAAATAACAAAATGTCAGCCGAATCGGGTGGTATTTGTGGTTTCTAAGCGCCAAGAAGTCAATTTGGATGGGTCCTTTGTATAGGGCATTTCCAGAATATGGAGTAATGAGGTCCGTTACTCATATAAATAGTTCTGAATACAAGAAATTAAATCTACCGGGGCCATCGTATGGGAGATTTGATAATCATGGACCTTGTTTTTGTGAATGGTTTTAGGTACAATCACGCACATATTGTCAAAATTGCATCCTAATTGAAATTTGTGGCTTCTAACGGGTGATCCAAGTAGAGATACTTTTTTCAATAGCCTTTTTTGACAGATCACGTGTGATCTTGGCATTTCATCATGGAAAGACTTACGCCTGAACAACGTTTACAAATCGTTCAACTTTATTACGAAAATTCACGTTCTGTGAGGAATGTGTTTCGTGCACTTCGCTCATCTTATGGTCAACATAGTCGGCCTACTGAGCGTACTATTCGCAACACCATCACCCATCTTGAGACCCAGCATTCATTATTGGATAATATTCGACCGAATAGACCACTTCCAGCACGCAGTGAAGAAAATTTAGCGGCCGTAGCTGAGAGTGTACACGAAGACCGTGCAGAGTCGATTCGGCGCCGTTCGCATCAACTCGGACTGACGTATGGAAAGACTTGGCGCATTTTACTTCGAGATCTTAAATTGTAAGCATACAAAATACAGCCGGCCGACCTTCCCAAGCGACATCGCTTCGCTCTATGGGCTCTTGAAAAGTTCCAAGAAGATCCGACGTTTTCGAGCCAAATTTTGATCAGCGATGAGGTTCATTTCTGGCTCAATGGGTATGTAAACAAGAAAAATTGCCGCATTTGGGACGAAGAGCAACCTGAAGAGATTCAAAAGCTGCCACTTTATCCAGAAAAAACAACGGTTTGGTGTGGTTTGTGGGCCGGTGGAATCATCGGTCCATATTTCTTCAAAAATGATGCCGGTGAGAACGTAACCGTCAATGGCGACCGTTATCGTGCCATGATAAACGACTATTTCATGCCTGCAATTGAATCTCGTGATCTCGGCGACATTTGGTTTCAACAAGACGGCGCCACTTCCCACACATCGCATCAATCAATGGATTTATTGAGAGAACACTTCGGTGAACAGATAATTTCATGTTTTGGGCCAGTCGATTGGCCACCAAGATCGTGTGATATCACACCGTTAGACTTTTTCCTGTGTGGATATGTAAAGTCTACAGTTTATGGGGACAAACCCGCTTCGATTGAGGCCTTAGAGCAAAACATCACGCGTGTCATTCGCCAGTTACCAGTCGAAATGCTCGAACGAGTCATCGAAAATTCGACTCAACGAATTAACCATCTGAGACGTAGCCGCGGCCAACATTTGATAGACATAATCTTCAAAAAATAAATGCCAAAGAATGTTCTTTCAAATGATAATAAACATTCCCCATTCAATTTGAATTTTCTGTGTTTTTTTTTTTTCTTTAAAAAAGTAGGGAACCTCGAAATGGATCACGCTATATTTCGAAAGGTGGACACTTAGGCAAATGGGATTTAAATGATGCTAGTGCATGAAAATCGGTTTCTGACTTTAGACAGAATAAAATAGCTCTCATCTTTAAAACGAACATTTAAATCGTGCGGCATTTGGATTACATATTGGCAAATGGTTTTTTGTTTCCATATATTTGCTTGCTGACGCGACTTGGCTCAGCAGCAATACCTTTTGATACATGTATGTAATAACCCAGGGACGTATCCAGGAGAGTGAAATAATTGATATATTTCTTTAAAAAAATCGAAGATTAAATTTTTAACTCTTACGTATTTTATTATAAAAAGTTTTAATGATCTCGTACTAAAGTACATAATTATATTTAGGAATAAAATTCCAATAAAAAACTAAGGAACTTAACTTCCCTTACCTACACAATAAACGCAATTTTTAATTGTTTATCTTTGTTATGGAAAAAAGGTTGGGGCCCCGCGAACCAAAATCCTGGATACGTCCCTGTAATAACCTACGCCTTTTTGGAATTTTGATGATGTTGTCAGTGACCCATACGATGTGCTCAATTCGTCATCTTGAAAGATCCTCATCTCTCGATAACGAACTGATGATACTGGCGATCCTAGTTAGTCTCATGCAGTTCAATTTCGAACATCTTATTAGTCTTTTATCTCAGAGGTTTGACTTGTATAGTCTCATATACAATACAAGCCAATGATCAGGGCTAGCTGGACCTTTTAATTTGTAGATGGTGTTTTTTTTACAGGTTCCCAACTTTGATTTGGTATCACTGCTTTATTTCACAACCTATATAACAGCTGTTAGTAGCTTTTCGTTTGTTTGCTTTTGCAAATTGTTGAAATTTTCTATCTTTGTTCTCATAGTTCTGTTCGTCAAACTTCAGGGATTGAGCTCATTTTTGGTTGAATAGATACGTAAATAATCAACATTGCAGCATTTGGAGTGTATAATCCACAAACTGGCGTCCAAACAGCATGCCAAAAAAACTAATTAGTGTGCTTTATGGGCCGATGGAGTCATTGGTATATAGATACATATGTCTCCAAAGACGATGAAGGGCAGAATTCTATTGTCAACGGTGATCTTTTGGTCTGGATTTTTTTATAACTCTATATTCCCACAATTCAATAACCCTGCATAATCCCCATAGCCTAACAATCTGGCCACATTCTCCATAATATTTGTAAGCTCGCGCTCACTCAAGCATCTCCACGTCTACCTACACCACTACTCAAAATTCCTCGAAATTAAATCCCAACTCATTCCCACTAAATATATTGGCACGTGTTTTGAAACCAAAACATTCCAAATTCGCGTTGTTTGCATACTGCCCGTTTCTATTTCATGACTGTTGAAACTAAATGAGATGAATCAAAAAAAAACTGAAGAGGAAGAGAAACAAAACAAATAATAATAGAAAAAACTTGTTTGCGAACACAACAGAAAACATGACTGACAGTGCGTAAACGAAGAAGCACACATCGGTCAGTATTGCCATCGTATAGTATGGAATAAAAAAAGCAACGATGGCTTCGATTTTTATAATAAGGAATAAAAACGCGAAAATACAAAAAAAAATAATTTCAATTGGTATTTATTCCCTACACTAGTAGACTGTGGTACAGGGTATTATAAGTTTGTTTCGTGGCAGATGTTTCAATTAATTTAAAGTAATTTTATCCCATTCCATAATTTGCTTGGGATCCGATTTGAATAAATGGCGTCTTCGCATATACCAACATATTGATTTTAAATTTGACAATTTGCCTTTTATATTAGTCAAAGTTCATTAAACAGTGTATTGACCTCATCCAGGTCCAGATTTTTAGAAAGGTCGAACCCGATTTGATTTCTTGCGCTTTCAATAGTTGATTTATAATTTATATTTTTTAACCAGAAAATCTGTTGTTTTAGCAAACTTTTCTGATCGGTGTACTAACTTATTTCTTTGAGAGTAAGAAATTTTATTATCATATTTATTTTTACATATTTAGTGCCCTAAATTGAATTGTAATTTGAAAAACTTTTTAGGACTGTAAGAAAAAACGAAATCGATAAAATGCTGAATTTACGCTACAATGGCAACACTGAGCACACCAACGATGATGAGTCACAAGAGTATCAGCTGTTTATCGACGCTGACGTTTGTAAACTTGGAGGCGACGCAGAGTATACACCGAGACAATTTGCGTTTTATATTAGGCAGAGTAATTACTTAATACAGAAAAGAGAAAATTTACCTCATCCAGGTCCAGATTTGTACATAGGTCCCACCCGATTTGAGTTCTTGCGATTTCAACAGATGATTTATAATGAATCCTTTTTAACCAGAAAATCTGTTGTTTTAGCAAACTTTTTTGATATGTTTACTAAATTATTTCTTTGAGAGTAAAATATTTATTATTATCATATTTATTTTTACATATTTAATGCCTTAAATAGAATTGTAATTTCAAAAACTTCTTAGGACTGTAAGAAAAACAAAAATTGCTAAAATGCTGATTTTTTACGCCAAAATGGCAACACTGAGCACACCAACGATGACGAGTCACAAGAGCATCAGCTGTTTATCGACGCTGACGTTTGTGAATTTGGAGACGACGCAGAGGATGCACCGAGACTAACACAACACAAAATGCCATAAGACCACAAAAAACTATTCGTTTTCCTGTTTTGCACATCAACTCAAAATCATAATAATATTTAGGAGTAGGGTTAAATGACGTTTGAATAATGGTTTGTGTTTGTTCTGCGAAAACTTCTGAGAATTGATAGGATATGTGTCTAGATTAAATCCAACTGATTAGATAAAAGTTTAGTTTGACATATCAAATGTTGGACGGGAGTACTAAGAATGTAAGAGTTACAGCTGATCGTAACATAAATATGTGTATAACGGAAATTATCTACCGAAGGAAATTAAAAGTCAAAAAAGTAGGGAAATCTACGGACTTAATTTTAATGAATCGTATACAATGCAAACAAAATGGCCGATACATAAAAGAGAAACATCTTTTCGAAACTACCCTGCAAACATTTTCTATCGCCAAAGTCACGCTATCGCTTTCTTAGCTAAGAAGTGACTCATGTCGAGAAGAAATGTGCCACTTCTTCAAAACACCCAACAAGTAACTATTTAATGACTCCCACAAGTGAGAAAGGCGATTGTGTGCGCGTAAAGAAAAAAATAATGCTCGTCTGAGCCGCAGTTTGAACAAACGATTTCTTGCTTGCAAGTCTAACGCACCTGCATCGCACCACGAACGCATCTTGCCTTCGAACCACGTGGAGTATGCTATAAGCTTCGTGGCGTCATGAGAGAATAACTACTTTTGGTCAGTTCAGAAGATAAAATTTCGATAGTTATGTATTTTTCTGGGAAAAACTATCGCAAAGTGGCATATCCTCGATAGCCTCACGAATTCTATCTTTGAGGTCTTGAATCGACGCTGCGCTCTTTGCGTAGACCTTATCTTTCACGTGGCCCCAAAGGAAGAAGTCGCAAGGTGTTAAATCACAAGATATCGGTGGCCAATTGTGATCACTTCTTCGAGAGATAACATGGTCCGGAAACTTTTCCCATAACAGAGCAGTGGTTTCGTTGCATGTGTGGCACGTAGCGCCGTCTTGTTGAAAGTAAACGTTGTCCAGATCAATACCATCCAACTCTGACCATAAAAAATCATTAATCATCTCTAGATAGCGCAATCCATTCACCGTAACTGTTGATTCAACCTCATTTTCGAAAAAGTAAGGTCCAATGACCCCGCCGGACCATAAACCGCACCAAACAGTCACACGTTGAGGATGGAGAGGCTTCTCAACAATAGCTCTTGGGTTTTCCGAGACCCAGATGCGACAATTTTGCTTGTTGAAGTAGCCACCGAGGTGGAAATGGGCCTCATCAGTCAAGATGATTTTGTATCGTTCGTATCGTTTTTTTCTTCGATCATGTATCGTTCCATTTTTAGTAATGGCGTAGTTTCTACTTGCCAAATGTCAAAGAATAAAAGCTTAAAAAGTGACAGCTACCGAAATACCGGGTGATTCAAAATAACACCTCTTGTTGGAAAACCCGTATTTTTATATAGCCTCCATATAAATGTTTCACCCGATTTTACTTGCTGACTGGGGAAGAGTATGAAGAGTATATACAGGGTTTTCCAGTAAGAGTGATATGATTTCTTTGAAAAAAAACAAACTTATTGTTAAGGAAATTCAAAAGTTTTTATTTAATGTGAAGTACAATCGATACAATTAAGTTTTAAATAAAATGTCATTCAAATGGCCCCACGACTTCTTCTACAGGAACAAATTCGAAGAACCCAATTTTCGAGCACTTTTTCCACTAAATCAAGTCGTATTTCATGAATGGCACGTTCAATATTGACTTGTAAAGCTTGAAGAGAGTCTGGTTTATTTCGAAAGACCAATGTCTTCAAATAACCCCACAAGAAATGGTCTAATGGTGTTTCTAACACAACTTCTTGGAGGCCATTCAATATCACAATTTCTTGAAATAATCGAATCTCCAAACTTTTCTCGCAACAATTCAATTGTTTCATTTGCTGTGTGGCACGTAGACACAATCGGTCAATGGCAAAAAGAAAGCTCTTAACGAGAGATAAAATATTGCTCTTGGGTGTCAAGGTCGTAGGTCGACTGGAAAGTGTCTTTTTTTTGGATTTAAAAAAAAATGACAGCATAATTTTCAAATGTGAACGGAAAGTTTATTTTTGCTCTAACTCCTTAACTGTACGTCAGATCGGGAATCGATCGATGGCAAAAAGATAGCTCTTAACGAGAGCTAAAATATTGCCCATGGGTGTCAAGGTAGTAGGTCAACAGGAAAGTGTTCTTTTTTTTATTTTAAAAAAAATGGACTTAGCGCACGAAAACTTGCAATTGGAGAAAGATTATTTTGATAATAAAACTGAATAATTTGTATACGTTGTTCTTGCGTATATCTCACCATGATGATATTGTAAAGACTACTGAATACCATGAAAAACAAATGACAGATCATGACATATTACAAATGGCCGAAACGTCACTTCAAAACCATATCATACCTATTGGAAAATCCGTTACAAGGCCAAATATTTATTTTGAAAGAGCTCCTCAAAATACGAAAATTAAGGCACATGCTTTCGATATCTTGGTTAGATATCGATAGGTCGGACTTTAAAGTTTGAAAAATCGAATTGTTCCTTTTAATGGGCTCAAAATCGAAAATGCGAAAAACACTTTGGTAAACATAGACGGCTTTGGACATACCCCGAAGGAGAAATGTTCTAATCACGGCCGATGACCATAAAAACACACTTTGGTCGCAGTATCTCTTTGGTCCGAGTATCCGGCTTTGAAAATTTCGATAATTCGAAAGATATCGATAAAAAACTTAAAATATTAACCGATTTTGAGATAATGAATCCATATTTTATTGTTCCAATACCCTTTACCACTTGGAAATCACAAAAACTAACTCACTGGGCATACATTGGAAAGTTGTTAATTATTTTTCACCAGAATCATTTAAAAGTGCAAAATGGACCCATTGCATCTACTTTTTCTATAGTCCCGTAGAAAATTCTCAAATAATTTAATCTCTTGGAGTTTGGTATAGGTTTAGGTGAGGGTGGCAGCCGCCGTTACCAGCACCCATAGACCAAATAACGTCCATAGTACTTCCACGGGCCCAGTTGACCTTCATCGGAACCAACCTGTCTGATACAGAATGTTATCAATAATACGAACATCGGTACGAGCAAGATCAGTCAGACTTACTAGAAAGGCTGATCTGTACTAGAAAGGCTGTACATCCAGATGTCGTTTACGCAATACCGGACAGTAACAAAGCAAAGCCGCCTGCAGAAGTCATTGAAGTTGAGTCAATACACAACCTCCTGGCGTGTTCGCCGATCAGACAATCTCCCGTCAGAACTATTACTAACGTAGACAGTATATGTATTCCTCACTAGCGCGAGCAGATATTTTGACCTTCTTCGGTCGGCCAGATTTGTCTAGCTACCATACAGGTGTCGATTTCTGTCCATCACTCATTGGACTGCCTGACTGTCTCTTGCCTAAGCCAAAGCTTGCATGTGGTCAGTGGCGCACCAATATATGCAAATTCTTCGAGCATTTGCAATGTCGTTTCTTTCCTAGCAAGTTCATTGGCTTTGTAGAACCCTCGGATATTCCTATGCCCTGGTAACCATATGAGGTATATGTTAAACTGCTCAGCTATCTCGTTGAGAGGTCTGCAGCAGTCACGGGCTGTTTGAGAATTTAGGGATGTAGCATCCAGATATAGAAGAATCTGGCTATCCGAGTAATAACGACGCCAGTGTTGGTTACTATGTTGCGACGCCGTCTCTTGGCGACTTCCCTTATTGCCCTTATTTCGACTTTATATATATTGCAAGTATCTGGTAGTCTGTGAGCTATATCAAGACTAATGGTGAAGGGCCAATGCAAGCGGAATGCGCAAAGGTAAATAAGAAAAGTTGAAATTTATTCAACTTCTCCACTCGCCGCTTGATTTGGCATTGCCAGATTAAATTATTCTCAATCTGACACAATTTCTTGATCAACTCTTATTGAGTTGAACCACATGTTTTTGTACGGGTAATGCTGAATTCGCGCCGCATAACGCGTGCCTTGGCCCTTCATCATAAGTTCTTTACAGTGTACTCCGAAGCCTATCTTATCATCAAGCTTCGAACCATCTGTATAGAATCGGATATATTTTATATTTTCTGGTATTCCAAAGCACAGCACAGCTTTCTCTAACGTGAAATTCATCCCGAAGGTGTACACCGTTGGTATATAGTCCACTCGATCGATTACATAGCACTACATTGTGATATCCTCATGTGGTAGTAGTAACATTAATAGACAGTATAATCTTAATGCCGCTCTGGTTACAACTTCTCTAGCCACAATATCAATCGGCAGTATATGGAGCAGGATTTGCAAAGTCCAGGTATCTTAGTGGTGATATTCCTCTCGGGGTACACCGTTGGTATATAGTACTGTGATATCCTCATGTGGCCGAAGTTCTTGTATCCTTTACATTGATAGACAGTTTAATCGCTCTGGTTGCCGCTCTGGTTGCAACTTCTCTAGCCAAAATATCAATCGGCAGTATATGTAGTAGGACTTTAGAGACTTTTTCGCTGTAGTCCTTAAAGCCCCGCTTATGCTTAGGCCAGCAGTTATCTGAACCTTCATTAATCGACTGGTGATGGATCGCTTATTTGGGAGAGAGACCCCTACTGCTTTCCTACAGGAATATAACATTGGTCTTCCTTACCCATTTTAATACATTAAGTCTGAAGGACAATGTCCTGTCCTACGATAGTTTGTTCCTAGAAATATTGCAGTTTCAGAAAAGACTAGCCCAGTTCCAGTCTTGTTTGGTTTAACGCTCAAACCACTGCTTCTGGCCCATCCAGCTAAATTGTTCAGAGCCACCTGTATAATGTCTCTGAGGACGTAGGGAAATTTGCCAATTTCAGCTATTGCAACGTCGTCGGCATATGCCACGACTTTGCATCCCCAACGTTCCACATCTAAATGGATTCCATTCACCGCTAGAATCCAAATTAGTGGAGAGAGTACCTTGCTATAGTTGTGGCGCCGAGACATGCTGTTATGCGTCTTCTGGTGCGAAAACGTTGAATTAGTCTAATCAAGGTATAGTTCAACCATAGATGCGACAACGCAATACCGCATCTGAGTGAATGTTGTTAAAAGTCCCTTCTATGTCAAGAAGGGACACCATAGTGAATTTCTTGAAATATTACGAAAATTCGATAGTGCCTACCAGTTTATGCAGGGTCGATTCTGTTGACTTGCCCCTGTTGTATGCATGTTGGTTTCTCGACAAGAGTTTCTTATCGAGCATCTTTTCTGCATTTATATTGGAGAAGATGGCATTGCCGCCCCAGCTGATTTGAATGATTCAAAGCTTTTGATTCAAAGTTTGCCGTTCCACTCGCTTTCTTGTTGGTCCTGCTGTTCCTCGAGTTCCCTGGGAAATGTGTGTCGAGAATTACCTGTAGAGACTGCTAGCTATTTTTTGTCCAGTGAGAAGAAAACGCTATAATGATACGACCTGTAAATTTACCATGTTAATTAGGGCTTCACATTTCGATAACAAAAATTTATCGAAAATCGACTTGATCAGTTAATGAAATATCCCGACAATCTCCCCATATTACTTTTGTTACTTTGAGCCAATGTACCACCCCACACATACGAGTAGAAAGTAATGTGTCATAAGAAGAACAACAACAAAGAATGCGGGGAAGAATTCCTCATAATAACGTCGTGCCTCATATCAGCTGATCGTCGCTTACGTAGCCATATGGGCTATATGCCAAAATACAAAATATACATATCAATATTTATAATAAAGTAAATACAAATGCAATGTTTACGTACATATATATTGATATGTATGTATTTATGAAAATATAAACAATATAACGTATGTGTGCATATAGTCTTGTAAATTAAATTTTAAAAGCAATCTTTTAATGAGGCATAATAAATAATGAGCTTTTAATATTTTCCTTAATTACGACCACACAATGGATTACTGGATTTTCTTGAAAACAAAATTTCCGTATACATACACAATAGGAATTTTATTGAGTGGGCAAATGGTAAATGTCAATCAAATATTGTGTAACGAAAAAAATATTAGATTTTGTTAACAATATTTAGAATGAATAAACTATTGCAATTTAAAACCAGTAAGGAAAGGCAGAAAGTCGGGCGGGGCCGACTATATAATACCCTACACCTCCCTAACAATGCGATTAGGATCATTGCGATAATAATTTGGAATAATAGGTAAAAGGGTAAGAACATATATATGTGGATATATCTAATTCTGAACCGATATTCGTTCCTAAATTGAGAAACATCTTTCTGGAGAATTTTGTAATGATCGGAAGTAAAGTACAACTTCTATAGCGCTTTGTAACCAAATCAGGAGGTTATATATAAATCTGAATCGATTTTCTCTAAATACTCATTCATGTAAAATAGAAACCTCTTTCCGTCGAATTTTGTACTGATCGGATATAAAATACAGTCTCTACAGCGCTTGGATGTCAAATCGGGGCTAATATATATATATGGGGGCTGTATCTAAATCTGAACTGAATTTCCCCGCATTTTGTAGTTTTCATTCATGTAATACGAAAACTCTGCCGAATTTCGTAATTATCGGATATAAAATACGGTTTCTACAGCGCTTACATGTGAAATCGGGTGTAACATATATATTGGGACTATGTTTAAATCTGAACCGATTTCCCCCTAAATTGGCAATGTTCATACATGTAATAGAAAAATTTCTCTGTTGAATTTCGTACTGATCGGATATAAAATACGGTTTCTACAGCGCTTACATGTAAAATCGGGTGAAACATATATATGGGGGCTATATCTAAATCTGAACGGATTTTCTCCGAATTTGGTAGTGTTCATTCACGTAACAAAAAACTCTCTCTGCCGAATTTCATACAGATCGGATATAAAATACGGTTTCTATAGCTCTAACATGTCAATTCGGGTGAAACATATATATGGGGACTATATCTAAATCTGAACCGATTTTCCCCGAATTAGCAGTGTTCATTCATGTAATAAGGGAGCTCTCTCTGCCAAATTTCGTACTGATCTGATATAAAATACAGTTTCTACAGCGCTTACATGTCAAATCGGGGGTAACATATATATGGGGGCTATATCTAAATCTGAACCGATTTTGACCAATTTCAATAGGGATCGTCCTTGGGCCAAAAAAGAGCACTGTGCTAAATTTCATAACAATCGGACCATAAATACGACATTCACTTTGATTACAAGAATACATGGACAGACGGACAGACAGACGGACATGGCTAAATCGACTCAAAATTGATTCTATGACGATCGGTATAATAAACTATGGTTCTATTTCTTATCTTTTTGGGCGTTACAAACAAATGCACAAAGTCATAATACCATGTACCACAGTGTGGTGTAGGGTATAAAAAGACGGGTTTCTATCTGGTGGAACAGCGTGGTAACAACTATGTTATTAGCTCTATTGTGAATGAGCTGATATATGTCATCTGTTTTTACAAACATGTGATCGTCACACTTATATTTGATATAAAGAAATTCGTTCTACTGTCACGTGATCTAATTTGGATTGAATGATATAAAAGGCACAATAATGTTTGCTCCCCAGTAGATGTGGCGTGAAAGATACACTAAAGCCATATTAATGTCTAGACAGACCTGCGTTCTACCGAAAAGCTCTTTAGGTGGACTAAAACATTATTTATGAAGCGACAAATTGCAATATGGTGCGACAACTACGCCGACATGCTGACCTTAGCAGTGACCCGCGTCGGAATCCGACATGTAAACGAACGCTTTGCGGGAAGAAAATTGTTGGGTATTTCCATAACATCGACAAGGTTGACTTATACACTCATTATTGTTTAAAATAGGCGAAATTTCATTCCATTCTAGAGATTTATTAGCAGTTTGCTACGAAAACAACGTATTTCCACTAACTGACTTATATCCACCAACTCACGTATTTCCACTAACTATAGTATTTCCAATAACTGAAGTAATTTCACTAACTCGTAACAATTGCGGCAGGAAAAATCAATGGAAAAACTGCTGTGAAATGCTGTAACTTATGAAAAGCTTTTAGACAATTATAGTTCTTTTAATAAAATAAATACAGCGTTTATAATAGAAAACATTTCGAGTGCTCACATATTTACACTAACTAGAGTATTTCCACTAACTGACGTAATTCCACTAACTGACATAATTCCACTAACTGACGTAATTCCACTAACTGACGTAATTCCACTAACTCGTAGCAACAGCGCCGTGAGTTGCAAGAAAATACAATGCAAAACCGGCTGATTAATGCCGTAACTTGCTGCAAGATTTTATATAATGTTACGTCCTTAAATAAAAAATGACAACATTGTCAATTGGTAACATTTCGAGCGCCGACACAAGGGTTTACTGTTTACTACTCTGCTCTGCATGATTCAAAAAACTGTTTTCAAGTTTATACTTCTTCTCTATAATTCACACAAACAGTGCCGACAATATTTCCAAAAATTTGCCGTCATACTGTAAAATGTAGACTTGCTAAACATTTCACCAATGGCAATACCGTCGTTAAGTCAGGAACGGAAACGGGAGTCTTTATCGTAGCTGCTGGCAACCAGTGTTCCCTTTTTCCTAGGAAACATACATTGTGATGCTAGATTTTTATTACAGTTTTAGTAAAAAAAAAACTTCTTGCGAATAAATATATGTATATGTACTTTCTCACAAGCATAGAACTTTGCAGTGGAAGATGTTTTGTAGAAATTTAATTTGTATTAATTTAATTCGTAGAAATTAAATGAAAAAACCAAATCGCTTCATAAATAATGTAAAGGTACTCGTAGAATTTAATTAAAAAAATAATGCAAATATACAATTGTTTAGATTTCGATTACTTAAATATACATAGATAACTCAAAGTATATCAATACTCCGAGAACGGTGATCTGAAACCCCTATTTTTAAATAAAAGTCGTCCCATTTATTAAATACGAATAATTTTGAGTAAATAATCGTTAAAAAGAATATTTGCTTCACTTACCTGTTCTATATCAAAATCCCATTCTGGTGATGGTGACCTTCGAGATCGTTCTGCTGGTGGTGTACCCTGAGCCGGAGAGCAATGAGGCTCTTCGGGTATGACAGCAAAACGACCTCTTTGCAGAATGGGAGATATTGTGCCATAATTTGCTAAAAAAAAAGAAGAAGAAATAAACACACAAAATCTAAATAACTATAAATCAAAAGAATGAAACGGTCAAAATGTTAAAGAGGTTGACAGGACAAAAAGTCTAAATACCAGACTGAAAAATATTCAACAAGTAATTGAGATTGGTTTGACATCGAACATGGTACGAACGTTAAAGAAATTCCATTTTGTACTTAAATTGAAGAAAATATTATCAATATTAAGTAAACTGTTCTTAATTTAAGTACGCAATATCATTCTCCTAATGTATTATTGTCTTTGCCGCCAAATAAATGTAATTTTCCTTAATAATAGCAGTTTTTTTCAGTGCACAAATAAAATTGATATTTATTTATTTATTTATATGAATTACAATACAAAGTAAATTTATATTCTAATTTTACGGTCCAGGGAGAAGCCGGGTGACAAAGACCATGTTGCTTGTTAATTTTTGTTGCGAAAGACCAGAGCCTCTGGTGGGAATCGAACCCACGACCCCCAAACTCATAGGCGAGCTCGCTACCAACTCACCTACTGGGGCGCTCATAAAATTGATATATTTTTGTAGATTCTGGGATTTAGTTTACTTTTGTCATCAAAGCTTCTTCATTTAATAATCCCTACGGGAAATGAAGTCGCAGTTTACCTAGGTATACTGATCGCAGTACTGATTCAATTGGGACCTATCACTGATCTGATAATCTAAGGATTGTTTGGTGTCAGTTAATTAGGGAATGTCATCCTGAGCCTGAATCAGAATTATCTAATTCTTACTATACGACAAGTTGGGTGATCTTCTACTTAGTAAAGTATCGGTTAAGTTATATATTTATTACTAATTAAAAAAACAGTTGAATTATCTCACTTTAGTCAATCAACTAGAGATACAATTGGGTTATATCGCCGCTTAGTATCCGGCCTATTGGGTTATCTACACCTTAGCAGACGAAGACTTAAGTAATCTACTCCTTAGAATACGGGCAGTTGGCTTATTAATTCATATGTAAGCGGTCATTTGGGTTATCTATTCCTTGGTAGATAACAATATGGGATACCAACTTCTTAGTAGCCGACCAGTTGTGTTATCTATTCCTTGGTAGACAACAATATGGGTTACCAAATTCTTAAAAGACGACCAGTTGTGTTATATACTCCTTAGCAGACTAATAATTTCATTGTCTACTCCTTAGTCGGCGGGAATTTGGATTAACTATTCCTATGCTTACGGTCATTTGGGTTATTTACTTCTTAGTAGACGACCAGTTGGGTTATATACTCCTCTGTGGGCCGCCAGTTGGGAGATGTACTCCTTAAGAGACGGCCAGTTTGGTTATCTATTTTTTAGTAGCCGGTCTGTTGAGTTTTCTAACCCTTAGTAGTCGGTCAGCTGAGTTACTCCTTATTGGGCGGTCATTTGAGTTATCTATTCCTTAGTAGACGCCAAGTTGGGTTAACAACTTCTTAGAAGACGACCAGTTGGGTTATCTACTCATTACCTTCTCCTTAGCGTACGACCATTTGAGTTATCTACTTATTAATATACTAGTTGGGTTATCTATTCCATAGTAGTCTGACAGTTGTGCTATCTACTCCTTATCAGACTACCAATTTTGTTATCTAGGCCTTAATATGCGGCCAAGTTGGTTATATACTCCTTAGTTAGCGGTCATTTGGGTTAACTTCTCCGTAGTTGGCGGTCATTTGGCTTATTTACATCTTAGGAGTCGATCATTTGGGTTATCTACTTCTTAGTAGACGGCAAGTTGGCTTATCTGCTCTTAAGTATGCGACATGTTAGGTTATCTACTCCTGAATATACTGCCAGTAGAAGATTAGTTGGATTATCTACTCCTTTGAAGACGACCAATTGGGTTATCTACTCCTTATTATGCGCCCAGTTGGCTTATTTCTTAGTACGCGCTCATTTGGATTATATACACCTTTATATACGACCAGTTGGTTTTTTTTAGTTCTTAGCAGACGACCAATAGCGGCCAATCTGGATATCTACTCCTTAGTAGTCGGTCATTTGGGTTAACTACTCCATATTTGGCGGTAATTTGGGTTACTTACATCTCAGCAGCCGACCAGTTGGGTTGTCTACTCCTTAGTAGGCGGCAAGTTGGGTTATCTGCTCCTTAGTAGGCGGCAAGTTGGGTTATCTACTCCCTAATATGCGGCCAGTAGACGACCAGTTGAGTTATTTACTCCTTAGAAGACGAGCAATTGGGTTATCTACTCCTTAGTAGACGACCAGTTGAGTTATCTGCTCCAAAAGGCGGCATGTTGGGTTCTCTCTACTCCTTAGTAACAGGTAAGTTGGGTTTTCTACTCCTTATTAGGCGGTCATTTGGGTTATCTAGTCCTAAGCAGACTACCAATTTGGTTATATAATCCTTAGTAGGGGGAAATTTGGGTTAACTATGTCTTATTTGGCGGTCATTTGGGTTACTTACATCTTAGTACACGACCATTTGGGTTATATACTCCTTAGTAGGTGGCAAGTTGGTTTATCAGTTCCTTAGTATTATCTACTCCTGAATATGCTGCCAGTAGACAATCAGTTGGATTATCTACTCCTTAGAAGACGACCAATTGGGTTATATATTCCTTATTAAGCGGCCAGATGGCTTATTTAATCCTTAGTACGCGATCATTTGGATTATCTACTCCTTAGTACGCTATCATTTGGATTATCTACTCCTTAGTAGACGACCAGTTGGTTTATATAGTCCTTGGCAGACGACCAATTGGGTTCTTTACACCTTAATAAGCGGCCAGGTGGGTTATCTACTCCTTATTAGGCGGTTATTTGAGTTATCTATTCCTTAGTAGACGAAAAATTGGTTTATTAACTTCTTAGTAGATGACCAGTTGAGCTATCTACTCATTATTAGGTGGCCAATTGGGTTATCTACACCCTAAGATGCAGCCAGTTGGGCTATCTACTCCTTAGCAGACTACAAATTATGTTACATAGTCCTTAATATGCGGCCAATTCGGTTATCTACTCCTTAGTAGTCGGTCATTTGGATTAACTACTCCTTATTTGGCGCTCATTTGGGTTATTTACATCTTAGCAGTCGACCAGTGGGTTATGTACTCCTTGGTAGGCGGCATGTTGGGTTATATGCTCCTTAGTAGACGGCAAGTTCTATTATCTACTCCTTAATATACGGCCAGCAGACGACCAATTGAGTTATCTACTCCTTAGTAGACGACGAGTTGAGCTATCTACTCATTATTAGGTGGCCAATTGGGTTATCTACACCTTAAGATGCAGCCAGTTGGGCTATCTACTCCTTAGCAGTCTACAAATTTTGATATATAGTCCTTAATATGCGGCCAATTTGGTTATCTACTCCTTAGTAGTCGGTCATTTGGGTTAACTACTCCTTATTTGGCGCTCATTTGGGTTATTTACATCTTAGCAGTCGACCAGTGGGTTATGTACTCCTTAGTAGGCGGCATGTTGGGTTATATGCTCCGTAGTAGGCGGCAAGTTCTATTATCTATTCCAGTTGATTTATATACTACTCAGTAACAGATCAGTTGGCTTATCTAATCCTTAGTAGGCAGTCATTTGTGTTATCTACTCCTTAGTAGGATAAATTTTTGGAGTTCAACGATTGAATAGTAAACATATATAAGTACTCGTATTATAACATGACACATGTGCTCTATCTGAAATTAAATGTTCAGGTACAGTAGATATTCTTTTAGACCAGTACTTGGATGGGCCATGGTCACGAGGTGGCAGTTCATACACCTCCACTAACAAAGTCATGGTAGAGTTACCGTTTGTTTTCATATAAAACTGACAATATTCGGACCGATCCCTGTCTTTAAAATACCTATCATGCGTGTTATTTCTTGACGTTTCAATTTCCCGTAGGTTAAATCTGTGTTTTTGTTTTGTACTTACATGTGGGCATTAGACGAAATCGTCCCAATGTTGTTTCTGGTGGACCTTGAGGCGTTGAGGTTACACGAAAACGACCGCGTCTAGCGGCGGCTACTTCTTCGTAGCCTCCACCACCGGTATTCGGCATTTTCGTAACGTTAAATTTTACTCACTGCAAAGAAAACAAAAAAGGAAATGAGAAAAAAACATTTAATTAAAATGAATAACAAACATGTTTGTTCTTGCTTAAACTTAACATTAGGCCCTGCTGTTATTCTCAGAATAATAGCGCAAAGGTCAAAGAAACGCCAATGTGAATTGTGTGTTAGTTAATGTCCTTAAAACATGCAATACCGTAAGCAGCACTGCCGACTTAAAAGCCTAAACGTTGTTACTCTTCCAACTGAGCAGAACAGCAAAACAGTTCAACAACAAATTCCGCAAAGGAAACTGAGAAAACCCCAACCAAGTCACTGGCACAATTGCAATTGGCAAAGTCCGTATTAGACACTCGAACGAGCAACTAACCAACTGAACATCTCTATGGCCAACACCCATCCGACTCCCTACCCGACCGAAAACAAAACCATAATGATATCCTTGCATTCATTGTCGTCTACGGTTGGCGTTTATGATGTCATCTGTTTGCTACGATATTGTGGCCACAAACAAATGAATGTTTCTCTGTCCAAAGCTTTGTATTGACGCCTGTGGGTATTCATAGACGAAAGGTGATGGATTAGTGTCTCGGCATTTTCAGTGGAAAGTCGGATGGCATTCACCTAGGGGGTGGTGTTGCCTCAACTGTTGATGCGGTGCCTTGATAGTTGGTTGGTTGGTTGGTTCCTTCTCCGTCCAACTGACCAACAACTAATTTGACAACCTAGTCAGGTATTTGATTGATGGACACAAAGTTTGTAAACATGGCTTAATATAGACTATAGGTTTAATAGGAATAATCGAATTCTGTAAATCCCTTGAGGAAAGCGGTGTCTGAAATATATACATTTCTAGAAAATATTAGTTAAACTTTGATCAGTGGTGTGACCTACACCTCTGACGCCGAAATCCGCTCTTTAAAATTGACAGTATGGATAAAATGATATCTTGGTCATTCTTCATATTCTGCAGTTACAGGTATTAGATATTAGGTCAAATGTCATTTATCTAAATGACATTTGACCTAGAACGAAAAATTTCATTCATATTCAAAGAAAAATTAAGCATTGGAATTCCTGAGCTAAGAGTGAATTTATAAAGAGTATGATGAATACTAATAAGAACTTAGGTTATGTTAAGCTAGGATGGGTAGCCTGTATATCTGGCTCACTTAGACTATGTAGTCCACTGTTCTAACACAGGGACGTAATGCAAAATTTAAGTTTTTCCTAGTTATATAGAGCATAAGTTAGCCTTTCGTATTCTGTTGAAAGCAGGACAATTAACCATAAAAAAATATAAAAATTTACAATTTTATTGAGGGAAAACCTGAATTTTGTAGGTTATTTAAACCGCAAATAGCCCCTAATTTCGCAATCGCAGTAATATAAATATTTTGCGAATATACTTAAAACGAACCATACTTTTTTTTGTCCTCACAGATGAAGCAGCTCTAACCTACAGTAGGAGAACCTTCAAGTCACATTTAAGAACAATAAATGTTGAGTATTTATTCCTTAAACTTCGAAAACAGGTATCAACTTATCATGTACTATTAAGTAGTTACCCAAACTGGTCGTCTACTAAAGAGAGTAAATAAATCAATTATTCGTTTAGATAACCCAACAAGCCTGGCCCCCTTCTGAAAGTAGATAACACAACAGTATCTCTACTAGAAGTTAGATAACCCAACTGTATCATACTAAGGAGTAGACAACCAAATTTTTCGACAACTAAGGCGTAGATAAGGCAACAGCATTTCTACTAAGGTGTAGATAACCCAATTTGTCGACAAGTAAGGTGCAGAAAACACAACTGGTCCTCTACTAAGGAGTAGATAACCGAACTGGCCGGCTACAATGGAGTAAATAACCCAACCGCCCCCTATTGAAAGTAGATAACCCAACTAGTCGTCTACTAAGGAGTAAATAACCCAACCCGTCATTTACTTAGGAGAAGATAACCAATCTGGCCCCTAGATAACTTAACAATATATCTGCTAAAGTGTAGATAACCCAATTTGTCGTCAATGTCGGTATGGATAACGCAAATGTCCGCCACTAGGGAGCAAATAACCCAACTCATCGTTTACTTAGGAATAGATAAGCACACAGGCTCTCTAGATAACTGGACAGTTTCACTACTAAGGTGTACGAGTATATAACCCAATTTGTCGTCACTAAGGTGTGGATAAGCCAACTGGCCGCCTGCTAAGGAGAAAATAACCCAACTGTTCGTTCACTATGGTGTAGATAACCCAACTGACCGCCTACTAAGGGGTAAACGACCCAATCGGCCCCCTACTAAAGAGTTGATAATAGAGCTGAATAGTTACTAATCAGTAGGTAAACCAATTGGCATTTTACTAAGTAGTAGATAATGCAACAGGTCCTCTACCAAGGAGTATAAAGAACTCAGTCTTGGAATATCACATAGACTACCAGATACCTGTAGTGTCTTCTCATATTGTCTTGTACTAAGGAGTGGATAAAGCAACTGGTAAATGACCCAGCAGGTCGTAAAGGTCGTACTTGCCCCTAGATAACTCAACAGTATATCTACTAAGGTGTAGATAACCCAATTTTTCGTCAATTAAGTTGTAGACAACACAAATAGTAGCTTGTGAGGAGCAAATAACCCATCTTGTCGTTTACTAAGGAGTAGATAACCAAACTGGCCAACTTAATAACTCAACAGTATCACTTCTAAGGTGTAGATAACCAAATTTGTCGTCAACTAAGGTGTAAATAACCCAATTGGCCGCCTACTAAGGAGTAGATAACACAATTGGTCCCCTACTAAGGAGTAGATAATAGAACTGGATATTTACTAAGCAGTAGATAAACCAACTGGAATTTTACTAAGTAGTAGATAACGCAACTGGTCCTCTACAAAGGCATGTCTGTATATTCTTCCACGGCGTCTCGCACCCATTTGGTGACCACACTGGTGCTGCATAGTTTACCACAAACCGACCTATCGCTTTTTAAGAGGTCAACAAGGTATCTTTATCTGTTCCCAAGAGCTGCCGGCTAGCGACTTGAGGACCTTGTTCCTACTTCTCGTTTTATTGCAGATAGCTGTGTCATATGCGTTAGACCTGAAAAGGCCATCAAATGTGACACCAAGAACCTAAGGGTAGTTGGTGGTCGGAATTCTTGTTGTCGGCATCGTTGCTCCTTCACTTGCGCTGTCCATGCAGTAAACAGTGTGGCCGATTATTTGGTATTTTGTTTTCATGTTCCTCGCAGCGAAAAATTTCAGTTTGGACTTCTTGTTTCTGAATTCCACATACGACTGGCGCCCACACTTGTAATTGACGGTCCAACGTTTCAAAGTTTTCGGGAGGGACGTGTTGTCGATGCCCTCAAAAAGCGTGGCGTGGCTGACAGAATCGAAGGCCTTCGATAGTCTAGCGCCTCGAGGACGGTCCTATCACCTGACTTGTTCTGGTTAAGACCGCGGCTGACATGCGTGAATATGGCGTGTAAAGCAGTAGTCGTACTATGCAGCTTTCGGAATCCGTGCTGATGATCAGCAATTAGAAAATGTCCAATCAGGCTCGGGAGGATTAATGCCTCAAGCGTCTTTGCTACTGGCGCGAGAAGGGAGATAGATACGATTCTGCCTTGCTCGCAGCTTGACCCGGTTTCAGTAGCAGGAACACTCTGCCCATTTTCCAAGCTTCGGGTATTATCAGAGTGGTCAGATTGAGGACCCTAGTCAGATACTCAACTCCCGATATGTCCAACTGCTTCAACATCAGCATCGAAATTTCGTCGGGGCCAAGCGCTGCGGATGACTTAGCGCTACGGATGACATCTGCAACTTCTCCAACTGTAAATTGTGGTGGTACTTCGTCAGTTCGAATAGCATGGATACGACGCATTACTCTTCTTTTCGCTCCGTCACTCACGGGGTGCTCTATAAATTGCCGGTTAAAATAACGCGCGCACCTCTTCGGGTCAGTCACAGTGGTGGCACCAAATGTGAGTGCCGTCCAGTCGTTCCAGCCTGAATTCGAGATACCGGAACCTAAGTTGCACTGCTTCAATTGATCTAGCCATTTATTCCGCTTATATTCGTCGACTTTCCTATTGATTTCTAGATTCAGTTCACTGATTCCAGGATCAGTAGGGTTAAAACGACGAATTTCATCACGCTGGTCTGCTAGTCCCGCTGCAACTACTGGGAAATTAGGTCGTATCTCAGGTATTCGACCAGTAGGGATAAAGCAAGAGATCGCTGCGTTGATGATGCCTCGGAATTTCTTCTCCGCTACCCGAACTTCTGAGGGGATGGGTAGTTCGCTAAAGCTGCGGTTGGTGAATTCTTTCAACCCGTTCCTGTCCGCTTTCCTTTGATTTAGGAATGTACGGCGTTCAGAGATGATGAAATCGGCTGGCTTGTCTATGGAGAGGATTATGGGGAGGTGGTCTGATCCCAATGAAATTACGGGCTGCTATGTGACGTCATTACTAGTACTACGTGTTTCATGTCGCAACATAATGACCAACACTGGGGTTGTCAGTTACTCGGAGAGTCTGGCGGCTACTAGTTCTCTGGAGGCCACCTCCCAAAACTCACAAACAGCCCTCGACTGCCGCAGATCTCTTAAGGAGATGGCTGAGCAGTTTAACAAACGCATCATATGGCTATCAGGGCACAACATAGGGATACCCCGGGGAACTGCAAAGCCGATGAACTTGCTAGGAAAGGGACGACATTACAAATTCACGAAGAATTTGCATATACATATGCTTTGGTTAAGCAAGAGGCAATCTGGCAGCTCAATGAAAGTTGGATTGAAATCGGCACATGAAGGGTGATAGACAAATCTTGACTAGGTACGAACTGAGAAAGTCAAAATATCTCCTCGCACTAGAGAGGAAAAGACTGTCTACGTTAAACTGTCGACAGTTCTGACGGGACACTGCCTGCCGGTGAACACTAGGAATTGAGTCCAAAGAGCTGGGGTGATGGAGAAGAAGTGAAGAGCATTGAGCACCTTCTTTGCACTGCCTCTCATTAAGTAAACGACGTCTGGATATACAGCGGTCGGCCTTTCTAGTAAATCAGACAGATCTTTCCAGTACCGATATTCGTAGTATTGATAACTTTGTTTTTCAAACAGGGTAGTTTCGATGACGGGCATATGTGCCCGTGGTGTCACTAGGGACTAGAGATGTCAAACGGGATTGGTTTTCACAATTCTTTTCGGGATTCTTATATTGCAAATCCCGGGATCCCGGGATTTTTTCGTAATTTTTCGGGATCCCGAAATTGTTCGATATTCCGGGATTTTCGGGATAAAACGGGAATTTTGGAATCGCGAAATTGTTCGATATCCCGGTATTTTCGGGGTTTTCGGGATAAATCGGGATTTTTTTCATTCTTAATAATGTGATATTTCGAAATGGAATACAAACATTTTAGTTCAGTTTTAATTTAATTTTAATTAATTTAAATAAGGATAAAAACAGCTAACGCATACATTAACATTTGTTAAGAAATACTAACTTTTACTAAATTATTTTACAAAATCTTAGATATGAAATAATTTTGGTCCAATTTCAGTTCGTCGTCTGAATTATTATTGATGTTATAATTTTCTTTCATTAAAGCACGGAAAATATTTTTTTCAACTTGAGAAATCAATTTGACTAATACCGTTTTTATGGGGCCAAATCGATTTGTCGATCCATAACAGATTTTATATTAGGATTTTTCATAAATTTTAAAGAATAGAATACAATGATCTTCGTTTGTGCGAAAAAAAACTCTATTTGTGTTCTTGTTTTAAGTTTATTTATTTATAATTCATGATATGATATATTTTGTAATTCTTCTCCAAATTTCTAATTTTTTCGCCGGAATATGTCAATGTTTTTTGATGTTAACAATTTGATTCTTTAGTTTACATTTTCGACGGAAATTATCTATCTTTCACTTAATATTTTATACGAGACAGCTTCATATATTATTATTAAAATATCGCGGGATTTATTTTACAAAATCCCGGGATTCGGGATTTTTCGGGATCGGGATTTCCCGTTTGACATCACTACTAGGTACCTACACTGGTCTATGTGAGTTGAAAAAGCTGGCTGCCACCCTAACATAAATCTATACCTAAGGAGTATATAATGCAAAGTGGTCCTCTACTAGGGAGTAGATAACTCATATTGTCGTGTACTAAGGAGTAGATAATCCAACAGGTCGTATACTAAGGAGTACATTTATCTGATGCATTTATATGATAGCATACCACGTCTAGCACATCGGTTTATTCCCTGAAACCAACCACTCCCCTATGTGATCATATCAGTGATAGGTCCCAATTAAACCGGAACTGGGATTAGTACAGCCAGATTAATGGAAACTTAATATCCCGAAGGGTCATTATGCTCTATAAACCATATAACATAATCGATCTAGGAGAACATATATTTTTAATTTATAGTTAATTATTAATCACAGAAAAAATAGGCAAAGAAGTAGTGGTGTAGTGTGTCATAAAGTCGGCCCGCTCCCGACTTTGAACTTCCTTCAGTAGTCTTTGAATATTTTTTCGAAGTCAGAAAGAGTGTCATTTTAATGTTTTTAATGAAATAATGTTTGCCTAGGAACATTTGATGATTAAATGATTGTTTTTTTTACACTTTTTGTTATAAATGTTTGCTATTATTAGTATTTTAATGATATATTCTGAAACTGTAATTTAAGTATTATTTTTCTAATTTGTAAATATTTTAGTTTTGGCTATTCTATCGTCAGAAAGTTAGTCCTATTCCCCTCCCCAAATGTGCCCCATATCATAATTTGCATCGTATTGACTTACCACTACACACAAAACGTACACACACGCGATATACGATATACTATAGTGAACAATGAACTCGCAGTTTTGGATCGATAATAAATGCCCAAAAAAAAAAAAATGGGCAAATAAACTATTTGGTATTTACACAATAAAAATTTAAGAAATTAATCAAAAAAGAAAATTTATATATTTTGTTGCCGTTTTTATTCTTTGTGAAGCAAAATTACAACATTGCAGATGTAAGAGAAAATTTGAATGGTCGCCGAATAATATAAAATTGCATTAGAAAAAGAAACATGTAATTTTCATAATATATATTCACACACAAACCACCCGTTTAAAAGATGACAAATATTTTTCACATTTTTTTTTCTTCTTTAAATGAAACTATGACGACTACAACACTTAAGTGGTATTATTATTATATTTTTTTATGATTTCTTGTAATGCAATGCACACAACAGCAAAAAGAACACTTTACACAACCGACACACGGCAATTCTACTTAGAGCGATGAGTAATAGTGTTTATACAAAACGGCAGAGAGGGCCCACAAACAAATAGGCTTAGTGGTAACACTAACGAAAATCCCGCAAAGAATTGCATTGATGAATCTCAAAAAAAACGACAAAAAACATTCGAAGTAAAAACAAATTTCACGTCACAATTTATGCAGCAAAAAATTAAAAAAATTCTTCGAAAAAAATTGCAAAGCACGTTCGAGTAGTTTTTCGGGAGATTTGATTAAAGGTTTATGCAATCTTTTGTTTTTCTTTTTCTTGCTGCTGCTGCTGCTTCTTCTTCTTTGGTTTGTTGGTGTTGCTGCTGCAAAATTTTCCTTCTTTTCACTTGACAGAGAACCGAGGCAAACAAACCAAATCAAACAGACGACGACGACGACAACGAAAAATTTTCTTTTCGCTTTTCCCCAATTGTGTGTTGAGTTGTATTATTGTTCTTGTTGTTGCTGTGGTGTTTATTTTGTTATTTTCTTCATGTGCTGCGCTCTATTGCATGATGATGTTGTGTTATTGTTTTTGGCTTTGTTGTTGTTGCTGTTCTTCTTCTTCTTCTTCTCCCTGTAGTTATGGCCAAATAAAAACATTGGCAAAAAAAACACCCAAAACAAAACTAAAGAGTGAAGAAAAATCTTGTTCAGTTAACAACATGAGCGCCCGAGAGTTTATGAAAACAATAGATTCTCTCTATCTCTCTCTCTCGGCACAACTCTTTATGGGGTGGGTGCATATTGGGGGGCTGGGTATTTAATGCGCATGTTTTGTGGTAAATAACGGAGAATTTATTAAGAGAGAGAGCAGAGCAGCATTAATAAAGAGTACACATCGAGTATTACCATGAAAATTTGAAGTCAAGGCTTGGCTGTTGAAGACCGAATTAAATGGATGACAATCTAAAGCATATTTTAGGGCTGATTCGGGTTTCACATTGAAAACATTTATTAGTTTTTATTTGAATTACAATACTAAGAAAATCTAATTCAGCGGTTTAGGAAAAAGCCGGGTTACAAAGACCATGTGGCAACATTTTCGAGCGATAAAACCATGGCCTCCGTTGGGTATCGAACACATACTCAGCTGATCACGCTATCAACTCGAATGCTATTGAAATAACTCGAATGCTATTGAATATGTTAACCGATTTTTTGCCTATTTCCATTCAAATCAACTTAAAACAGTAAAAAAGTTAAAATATCGTTTTTTTTATTTTCGTTTTCGATATTGCAGTAACCAAGGCAACTATCGAAAATGTTCCGATATTTTCAGATTGAGCACCTTTTACGGAAAAATATATTTCTTGATTTTTCGAAACTTTATCGTTCGATATCTAGCGAAGTATCGCTGACATGCTCCTTAATTTCCCTTTTTATTTATTCAAAAGGAAAATGAAAACTTTTAAAGCGTGACCTAATACCTCAAGATATACATATGTACATACATCGATAAATTTTGTTATCGGTATTTTAAACCATGATTTACCAGGTAAATCAGATTATATCATCAGCACATGTGTCCTTTATGTCTAAAATGCTCTCTTCTATAATTATTACATATAAATTGAACGAAAATCTAACAGAAATTTCGATCAAAAGAATTTATCGAAATTTCCATATTAGCATATTGCATTACTAACAAAGTGAGGGTGATATCACAAATTCCTATGGTCATACCGTCGACATTATATGCCTTGTAAGCAATACGTATACCTATTATAAAAGAAAAAAAAACTAGAAATGACGTATACGATCAAGATTTTCATTTCAAAACTAGCCTAAAACCCTAAGGTTGATACAAAAACGAGAATAAGTTGATAGTCGATTTCTAGAAAATTATTTCGATATTGAATTTTATTAAATATTCTTACAAAATTTACGAAATTACATATATATTGTTAATTTAGTAGAAATTGTCTTTTTTTACAGATAATTTGATCAATTTTATAAAAAAAAATATTCATCAAAATTAAATTTTTTAGAAAAATTAATTAATTTAATTTATAATTAAAAATAAATTAATTTTTCTTGATAATCTCTATGAAAATTTTCATTTTTATATTAAAATTATACCAAAAATATATCAAAATTAAATTATTTAGAAAAATTTGTCAAAAATGTCGATAAAAATTAATTTGTCCTTATAGTCTCGATGAAAACTTGACAAATTTTTCTAAATAATTTAATTTTGATACATTTTTGGTATAATTTTAATATAAAAATGAAAATTTTCTTAGAGATTATCAAGAAAAATTAGTTTATTTTTAATTATAAATTAAATTAATCAATTTTTCTAAAAAATTTAATTTTGATAAATATTTTTTTTTTTTATAAAATTGTTCAAATTATCTGTAAAAAAAAGACAATTTCTACTAAATTTACAATATATATGTAATTTCGTAAATTTTGTAAGAATATTTAATAAAATTCAATGTCGATAAAAATTAATTTGTCCTTATAGTCTCGATGAAAACATGCATTTCGAAGAAATTTAATTTGGTAGATAATTTTAGTTTTTCTTGAAAATTTTTTCGAATTTTCTTTTTGAGATATTTCTTTGAAATTAAATTTTTCTTGAAAAGTTCGTCAAAATTGCATTTTGGCCAAAAAATTATTTGAAATTATGTCAAAAATTTTTTTTTTAATTTTCAAAATACAATTTTGCTGAAAATTGATTTTTTGCTATAAGTTTTATCAAAAATAAATTTTTATTCAATATTTGGTTTTTTCTACAATTTGTTTTTCGAAATTGTTTATTAGTCGAATATGTTATCAAAATTAAATTTTTCTAAAAAACTTTTTCCATTTCAAATAAATTTTATTTAATAGACAATTTTAATTTTTCTTGAAAATTTCTTCAAAATTTTGTTTTTTGAGACATTTCTTTGAAATTAAATTCTTCTTGAAAAGTTGGTTAAAATTGCATTTTTCCATAAAATTTCTTTGAAATTATGTCAAAATTATTTTTTTGAAAAATTTTCAAAATACTATTTTAGTGAAAATTGATCTTTTGTTGAAAGTTTTAGCAAAAATACATTTTTATTGCATATTTCCTTTTTCTATGATTTTTTTAGAAATTGCTTATTAGTCGAATATTTTATCAAAATTAAATTTCTTTAGAAAACTTCTTTCAAATTATATTTTTATGAAAATTTTTTTCTTAATTTAATATTTCTGGAAAATTTTTCACAATTTAATTTTTGTTAAAAAATTCCTTTAAAAATGTATTTTTATGATAAAATTTCTTCATTTTTGTCAACATTATTTATTTTTCAAATTTAAAATTTTCTAGAAAATTTATTTTTAGTTGAGTTTTGTCAAAAATATATCTTTATTGAAAAATCCTTTTTAGGATTTTTTCGAAATTACAGAAATGTTATCGAATTAATTTTTCTAGAACATTTCTTTGAAACTTTATTTTTCTGAAAAATTTCTTTGAACTTTCATTTTTCTAACAATTTCTTTGATCTCATTTTTATAGAAAATTTAGATTTTTTCCAGAATTTTTTTTTTTTCTAGAAAATTTCTTCGTAATTTAAATTTTTAGAAAATTTTTCAAAATTTATTTTTTCTTGAAATTTTGTTAAAATTGCATTTTTATATAAAATGTATAGGAAATGTTGGCAATTTTTTTTCAATAGTTTTTCAAAATTATTTTTTTTTCGAAATTTAAATTTTCTAGAAAATTTCATTGAAATTGAAATTTTCTAGAAAATTTCTTTGAAATTGAAATTTTCTTAAAATGTTTTTAACGCATATTTGTATAAAAATCGCATTTTTATAAAATGTCTTCGAAATTATATAAAAATTTCTACGAAATTCACCGAAATTGAATTTTTCTTGAAAATTCGTTAAAGTAGCACTTTTTCTATAAAAATTCTTCAAATATGTTATCAAAATTAAATTTTTCTAGAAAACTTCTTAAAAATTAAATTTTTCTAGAAAATTCCTTTAAAATTGTATTTTTTTGATAAAAATTCTTCAATTTTGTCAAAATTATTTATTTTTCAAATTTAAAATTTTCTAGAAAATTTCGTTGAAAATTTAGTTTTAGTTGAAAGTTTTGTCAAAAATCGTATTTAGAATTTTTTTTTCGAAATTGCATTACAGGAGTGTTATCAAATTAATTTTTGTAGAAAATTTCTTTGAAATTTTATTTTTTATATAAAATTTCTTCGAAATAGCACCTTTTCTAAAAAATTTCTTTGAAATTTCATTTTGATAGATAACTTTGATTTTTCCAAAATTTTTTTTAGAAATTTTATTTTTTTAGTTACTACGTAATTTAATTTTTTTTAGAAAATTTCTTCGAAATTTATTTGTTCTTGAAATTTTGTTAAAATTGCATTTTTCTATAAAATTTATAAGAAATTTTGCCAATTTTTTTTGATAATTTTTCAAAATTGAATTTTTCTTGAAAATTTCTTTGAAATTTTAATTTTCTTAAAAATTTTTAAACAATTTTTGTATAAACATTGCATTTCTATAAAATGTCTTAGATATTATATAATAATTTCTAGGAAATTCCATCGAAATTTAATTTTTCTTGAAAATTACGTTAAAATTTAATTTTTCTATAATATTATATATATAGCAAATATTGTAATTTTTTTTTTGGGAAATTTGTCAAAATTATTGTTTCTACAATGTTTTCATAAAAATTTGATTTTTTGTTGAAAGTTTTCTCAAAAATGTATTTTTCTTAAAATTTGTTTTTATGATTTTTTTTTTTCGAAATGCATTATAATAGAAAATTTTACCGAAATCGCATTTCTAAAAAATTTTTCTTGGAAATTCGTTAAAATACAAAATTTTTTCAAATATGTATCAAAATTAAATTTTTCTAGAAAAGTTCCTCCAAATTAAATTTTTCTGAAAATTTTTTTCGAAATTAAATTTTTCTAGAAATTTTTTTAAAATTGAATTTATTGTTGAAAAGTTCTTTAAAATTGTATTTTTCGAAAAAATGTCTTCAAAATTTATAGGCAATTTTGTCAAAATTATTTATTTTTCAAATTTAAAATTTTCTATACAATTTCGTTGAAAATTTATTTTTAGTTTAAAGTTTTGTCGAAAACATATTTTTACTGAACATTTTTTTTTAGGATTTTTTTCGAAATTGCACATAACAGAAATGTTATCAAATTAATTTTTATAGAAAATTTTTTTGAAATTTTATTTTTCTGAAAAATGTCTTTGAAATGTAATTTTTCTAACAACTTCTTTGAGATTGAATTTTTCTTAAAAAGTTTTTAGCGAATATTTGTATTTTTGTATAACATTTTCCGAAATAGCATTTTTTCTGGAAAATTTCTTTGATAGAAAATTTTGATTTCTCCAAAAAATTTTTTTCCAAATTTTATTTTTCTAACAATTTCTTCGAAATTTATTTTTCTAGAAAATTTCTTCGAAATTTTTTTAAAATTGCATTTTCTATAAAATTTATAGGAAATATCGCATTTATTTTTTAAATATTTTCAAAATTTGAAAGTGAAATTTTCTTAAAAAGTTTTTAACGAATTTTTGTATAAAATTTCTTCGAAATAGCACTTTATTTAGAAAATTTCTTCGAAATTTAATTTTAATAGAAAATTTCGATTTTTCTAGAAAATTTCTTCGAAATCGGATTTCTATATAATGTCCTCGAAATCATATAAAAAAATTTACAAAATTTCATTGCAATTGAATTTTTCTTGAAAATTGTATTTTTCTATTTATAGCAAATGTTGTAAATTTTTTTTTTGGGAAAATGTAAAAATTTATTTTGCCTAGAAATTTTTTATGAAAATTGATTTTTTCTTAAAAGTTTTTCCCAATTTTTTTTAAATTTGACTTTGCTTTTTTTATTGAAAATTTGTTCCTCATTTCTAGGAATGTTTAATTTCTAAAAAATTTCGTTGAAAATTGATTTTTTGTTGAAAGTTTTGTCAAAAATAAATTTTCTTTGAAAAGGGTTTTTAAAGAATTGTTTCGAAATTGCATATTAATAGATGTTATCAAAATTTTATTTTTCTAGAAAATTTTTTCAAATCGCAAAATGTTTTCAAAATTTATAAAAATTTTTACAATATGTCGTCGAAATTCAGGTTTTCTTGAAAAGTTCGTTAAAATTGCTTTTCTTCTATAAAAATTCTTCGACATTTATAGGAAATTTTGTCAAAATATTTTTTTTTTTAATTACATTTTTCCATATTATTTTGTGGAAAATAGACTTTTTGTTAAAAGTTTTGTCAAAAATAATTTTTTTTGGAAAATTTGTTTTTTTCTAGGATTTTTTTCGAAATTGCAATTATTATGTAGAAGGTGTTATCAAAATTTTAATTTTTCCAGAAAATTTCTTCGAAATCGCATTTCTATAAAATTTTATCGAAATTACATAAATATTTCTAAAAAATTTCTTCGAAATTGTACAGGGTCTCCCATATTCGACGGACCCATCTGGCAACGCCATAACTTTTGACAGAGATGTCAGATCGCTTAATGACATACCGCGTTTGAAGCGTCAGTCCAAGCAGATTTTTACCATGGAACAATACACGCCACGCGAGCGCTCTGAAATAGTTGAAATTTACATTCAACAGAAGAAGTCAAGTCAACGTGCTTTTAAAATATTAAAAAATGTGAGAAGTGCGCCTTCTAAGAACACCATTAAGCGTTTATACGAAAAATTTTCGACTGGTGAGGCTCTTTCTAATCCGAAGAGGCCAAATAAAAGTCGACCAAGGCGATCGGCCGAGAATATCGCTGCCGTACGAGCCAGTGTTGAGAGGTCCCCAAGAACATCCCAAAAACGCCGTTCTCAGCAGTTGGGCATGGCTCGGTCCACTTTACAACGGATTATTCGCGTTGATTTGCATTTGTTCCCGTACAAAATTCAATTGACGCAAAGATTGTTGCCTGCGGACAAGCCTCGTCGATTGGAATGGGCCCAACGAGTCCGTGGGTCCGTCGAATATGGGCAACCCTGTATATCTTGTATCCATCCACAAGCTTATATTAATTATATTTCAATTTTGTTCAAACAATACCTATTTGAAATAAAATTATTATTAAATAAAGAAATTATAGACCATTTTTTAAAAAAAATTATTCCACCATTATTGAGAACGACGTTAAGTACCAGATGAGAGATCCTTACCACCACAGCTGTGGGAATTTCAAGCTTTGTATTAATTACTTGTTATTGTTAAATAAAATCAATCACCACCTTAACAACTGTAATTGTGTGTATGTATGTACATATGTATATTATACATCCTATTACAATAATACGTATACTTAATTTTCGACGAAAATGTAATAATAAGTATACAACTCATAGGTCCAAATATTTATTTAAATTAGGAACGTAGCGAATTATTGTAAATATTTACAATATAGGTTTTTTTATTACAGAGTATATTCTCGGAGGAATTTTCTCTTGAGAAGAACCTTTTTCTGACAATTTAAGAACATCACAAAAAAAGTACATATTTCTTGTTCAGTTTAGCATGGAATACCAATGTTATGTAGCGCTTACTAGCGTTAAATTAATTATTTGTACGTTTCACCTTACGCTAGCATTATACGACTAAGGGCGGGATCAGACGCGCCACGTTACGTCAACAAAACGTTTCTTTGAAAGCTGTGTCCTAATTTGGCCATTGGACTAAATTAATTCAGGCAATATTCCCTTATTTTTCTCTTTTCTCTTCGAAGTGAGATATTCCTAAAGAGAAAATAGTTGACTAGCGGCTGTATGAAAAACTATGAAACTATGCCGCAAAATATACTATAGAAAGTACAAAGTAAAACAGTTAATATTGTTTTGCTTGTTTTGTATTTACAGTAAAACAAAGAAAAATAAACACACAATCGCTCTCTCACGCATGCACACGCACACACACAAACACATACACATAAAAATTCTCTCTGTATAGTCATATGCAGAAAAAAACAATGAGCATATGACACATATGTACGTGGATAGATACAGTATTCGGACATAATATGATAGAGAATAATTATGCGTTCATTGCAAGAGTAATGGGTGAGTATTTTTAAAATTGACCTACATTTTTTTGCCACGAACATATTATAAAAAGTTTGTTAAACTATTAAAGCCCTGCCAACATTTGTTCCGATTTTTTACAAACAATTATTAAAATAGTCTCTTTTGGAAGAGGTAATTCGAATCTGAAGTAAAAAAAATAATAAAAAATGTCCTCTCAATGAATCGGTGCTTTTTTTTTGAAAGTCAGCTTCCGTAAAAACAAACATTTATTTTGGCAATTGGGACATTCTTATGCATATTAATGCTTTTAGAAATATAATAAAATCATTGCTTTTCCTCTTTTTGAAGATATGGTTAAAAAATAAGAATTATCATACAAATTACTTTTAGATCATGTAGGAATTTTTAACGTTCAGATCTCATAGTTTAAGATTAGTAAAATTTATTACAGATATTCAGTATAACATTTTCGATAATTGGCTATCAGAACTCCAGTCAGAATTCCAGTTTCTGAAAGTGCTTATTGAAATTAACAAAATTTTCTGGTTTAGGTCAAATTCGGATTTTAACGTATAGTAAATATTTTCCCTGAATCTTGATTTAGAACATTTTTTTGAGTAAAATGTAGCTTAACGATGGAAATTTTTGTCTTGCGATCACCAGCATAATTGTAGGTATATTATTATTTTCTTTAGACTCTATAAGAATCATAGGGCCATGGAATAGAGGAGAAAAAATATGTAAAACAAACCGGTTTGAAAAATAGCATCTAGTGCTTCAAAATAGCAAAATTGTCAATTTGTTGAGACATTTAGGACCTTTATTTATCATAACTCGGAAATGACTTGTCCGATTTGGTTGAAAAATTAATACGTACATTACCTTTAATCGATGCCTGTACAAGTTTTTAATCTAATCAATAGTTTCAGAGTCAAAACCCTCTTTCCTGGTATCGTTATTGCCTCGACCACTGGTTCGTATGAGTATTGATTAACGTTATAATTACTGTTATTTATACGACATAGTGTTCGCACAGATTTTGAGGGTTTTACTGGAATTTGGCGTGTGTGATAAGTTTTGGGCTTTGGTGTGTTCTGGCATATAAAGGGTTTTCCAATAAGAGGTGTTATTTTGGTATTCAAAGAAAAATGTAATTTTTTGAGATAAATGATTGGATGTTTATTTCATAATAAAGTGGAAGGTATGCCGTTAATAATGAAAAACATCATCAGCCAAATGGCCACCACGACCACGCTTACAGGACCATATCCTTTTCATGAAATTTTCCATAACGAAATAGCAAAGTGGCTGCCCTTTGATGTCCTCGATAGTCTCACGAATTCTATCTTAGAGGTCTTGAATCGACGCTGGGCTGTTGGCGTAGACCTTATCTTTCACGTGGCCCCAAAGGAAGAAGTCGCAAGGTGTTAAATCACAAGATCACGGTGGCGTATTGTGATCACCTCTTCGAGAGATAACACGGTCCGGAAACTTTTCCCCTAACAGAGCAATGGTTTCGTTGCTTGTGTGGCACGTAGCGCTGTCTTGTTGAAAGTAAACGTAGTCCAGATCAATACCATCCAACTCCGACCATAACAAATCATAAATCATCTCTCGATAGCGTAATCCATTCACCGTAACTGTTGATCCAACCTCATTTTCGAAAGAGTAAGGTCCAATGAACCGCCGGACCATAAACCGCACCAAACACTCACGAGTTGAGGGTGGATAGGCTTCTCAACAATAAGTCTTGAGTTTTCCGAGCCCCAGATGCGACAATTTTGTTTGTTGACGTGGACACCGAGGTGGAAATGGACCTCATCAGTCAAGATGATTTTTCGATGATTTTCGATTTTTTGAATTTTAATAATTTCAATGCGTTGTTGAATCGTGTATCGTTCCATTTTTAGTAATGGCGTAATTTCTACCTGTCAAATGTCAAAGAATAAAAGCTTCAAAAGTGACAGCTACCAAAATACCGGTTGATTCAAAATAACACCTCTTGCTGGAAAACTCTGTATATTAAAATTTCATGGCCAACATTTTTATAGCACATTTCATCCCCGCCTTCCCCATTTTTAGGGGAATTTTGTAGAATTTGTTAAAATATAAACTATTGATCAGATTAAAAACTTTTATTTTCATCTATTAAAGGTAATGTAAACCTACATTTATTTTGACCTATTGATCAGATTAAAAACTTTTATTTTCATCTATTAACGGTAATGTAAACCTAAATTTATTTAAACCAAATCGGGAAAGCCGTTTCCGAGCTACGATAAATTACACTATGCAAAAAAATTTTTTTTGGTGTCCAAGACCTAAAAACCTTGTTATGTAGATTGAGGCATACTATTTAATGAAACCAAAACAATTTTTATTTTATGGTAAGGCTTTATGTATAATTTGTTTATATTCCAATTTTAATGGTTAGTACGTTTAGTATTCGGAAAGAAAATTATGAGGGCTACAATGTAAATCGTTTTTGCTGGCTTCAAAAAAATACATAAAAACATAAAAAAATCGCCAAAAAATGTTTGTTCCAATTTTCGAAAGCTAGCATTCTAACGAAGAAAACAATGCATACATGAAAAATCTATGGATAAATGTATAAATTATGACACATATTGTAAAAGTAAGGAAAATAAAAAAAAAACATTTTTAATATACAGGGTTTTCCTACAAGAGGTGTTATTTTGAATCACCCGGTATTTCGGTAGCTGTCACTTTTGAAGATTTTATTCTTTGACATTTGACAGGTAGAAATTACGCCATTACTAAAAATGGAACGATACACGATTCAACAACGCATTGAAATTATTAAAATTCAAAAAATCGAAAATCATCGAAAAATCATCTTGACTGATGAGGTCCATTTCCACCTCGGTGTCCACGTCAACAAACAAAATTGTCGCATCTGGGGCTCGGAAAACTCAAGAGTTATTGTTGAGAAGCCTATCCACCCTCAACTCGTGAGTGTTTGGTGCGGTTTATGGTCCGGAGGGGTCATTGGACCTTACTTTTTCGAAAATGAGGTTGGATCAATAGTTACGGTGAATGGATTGCGCTATCGAAATATGATTAATGATTTTTTATGGTCGGAGTTGGATGGTATTGATCTGGACAACGTTTACTTTCAACAAGACGGCGCTACGTGCCACACAAGCAACGAAACCATTGCTCTGTTACGGGAAAAGTTTCCGGACCGTGTTATCTCTCGAGGAGGTGATCACAATTGGCCACCGAGATCTTGTGATTTAACACCTTGTGACTTCTTCCTTTGGGGCCACGTGAAAGATAAGGTCTACGCCAACAGCCCAGCGTCGATTCAAGACCTCACATATAGAATTCGTGAGGTTATCGAGGACATAGGGCAGCCACTTGGCGATTTGGTTATGGAAAATTTCATGAAAAGGATATGGTCCTCTAAGTGTGTTCGTGGTGGCCATTTGGCTGATGTTGTTTTTCATTACTAACGGCATACCTTCCTCTTTATTATGAAATAAACATCCGATCATTTATCTCAAAAATGGCATTTTTTCTTTGAATACCAAAATAACACCTCTTGTTGGAAACCCCTTATTTTTATTTTGGCTATTTTATTTGGGAGATACCAAAAGGGACGTCGCAGTAACACCTATTTGTCAATATACTATGGGTACTATAAAATCACTGCAAAAAATTTTAAGTGTTTGCATGAGCAGGAATCGAATTGTCTAATTGTATGGGAGGTACCAAAAGGGGTGTGGCAATAGCGCAAATTGTTCACGGGACTCTGTATACATTTCAAGTACTTGTATGCGCTGGAATCAAAATTATACGACGTTAACATTTTTACGCAAAATTTTCAATTTGTATGTGAGGTACGAAATAGGATTTGCACGTGATTGTGGGTACTATAAAAGCATTATGCTGCACACAATTTCAAGTATTTATATGCTCTGGTATTAAAGATATAAGCTGTTAACTTTGGTGTAAAATGGTCCATTTGTGTGGGAGGTACCAAAAGGGGCGTGCCAATAACGCCTATTTTTCTCTGGAATTAAGGTACTATAAAAGCATTACACTATAAAAAAATTTCAAGTATTTATATGCACTGGTATTAAAGTTGTAAGCCGGTAACTTTTAGTTCAAAATTGTCCATTTGTGTGGGAGGCACCAAAAGGAGCGTGCCAATTTTCTCTAGACTCTAGGTACTATAAAAGCATTGCACTGTACGAAATTTCAAGTGTTTGTATGCTCTGGTATTAAAGTTAAAAGCTGTTAACTTTTGGCACAAGATTGTCCATTTGTGTGGGAGGTACCAAAAGGGGCGTTCCAATAACGCCTATTTTTCTCTGGACTCTAGGTACTATAAAAGCATTACACTGTACAAAATTTCAAGTATTTGTATGCACTGGTATTAAAGTTGTAAGCCGGTATCTTTTGGTTCAAAATTGTCCATTTGTGTGGGAGGTACCAAAAGGGGTGTGGCAACATGGCCTATTTTTCTCGAGGTAATAGTGACTAATAAACGAATACTATATGTAGAATTTCAGAGGATTCAAATAAGTAGTATAGATGTTATTAAATAATCAATATTTCACTAAATGTTAACCCTTTGTGGGGGAGGTACTAGAAGGAGTGAACCAATATGGCCCATCTTCGAACTTAGCCAGAGATGGAACAAAATTTTACCACAGACCAAATTTGAAGTCAATCGGTTACTCCTTTCGAGAGTTATCGTGCGCACCAGCCAGCAGACAGACATATGGACGGACGGACATTGCCCATTCGACTTAAAATGACCCAAAACGCATATCCGCCGAACATACTTAGGGTCTTGATATGATACATACTCTCCTCTCTAAGGTGAGGGGATAAAAAATGCCTTAAACATTTTTTAAATATTTTTTTCGGCCACCATATTACACTAGATAAAAATTTTGTAAACTAGTGTAATTAATTAAGCGAGATATCAACAAAATCATGCTTCTTAATATTTCTTCTTGTTTTGAGGTGTTCTAGGATATCATAATGTCCGCTTTTATTTAAATTTGTTGTTAGCCTATTTTTCTTGATCCTATTTATGTATTGATCTCTGGTTATAGCTAACAAAAAGCTAATAGAAATGTTCACATGTAAATTTCTTGAAAATCTATTAATCACTTGTTTCATATGTTGTCTTGAATTTTTAGCCTGACACTGTACAAAATCTTTCTCATCTGCACAAGCCGTAAAATTAACAACTAAGAATAAGAAGAAGCCGATTAAATCTTAACATCTCTAAGAGGAGAAGAACAAACGAGAGAGAGAGAGAGCTGTAAAATATATCCACACCGAATTGTAACGCACTCACACACACGCACTCTAGATGGTGGCGGTGCGGCTTATTGATGACTGACCAAACGACAATGCCGACGAGTTAAATTGAAAACACGTGAATTTCATTTAATGCGAATTTGTTAACTAAGCGCCATTATTTATATGAGCTGAACGGTCGGATGGACGAACGAACGCACAGAGAGGAAATGGAGAGGTGAGGTAATTGTGAATGAGCCCCCCAAAAAAAAACACGAGACTTAGTGAGTGCAACATAGAGAATGAGAGCAACAAACGAACGAATGAGTGCAATGCATATGACAATTGGGGTTGAGGTTGTGCAATTTGAAAGAAAAAAATCGGCAACGATAGGGGACACGCGCGAATATACATATATGTAGGAGCCAAACTATTTCCCCCAAAAGCAACCGGGTTTCCAATGCAATGCAATAACCCGCACATGCTTTACATAGTATCAAATTCCGCTGCATTGTTAACTATTATGGATGGATGATTGGAGAGTTGCATGATTCATCAAAATATTGTGTGCACTCACCCTATAGACAGGCATAATAGTTTGCCTGGGCTTTTACAAAACATAGAATTTTATAGAAATTTTTGAAAATCAAAATCGCAAAATTTGGATTTTACACATTTGTTTAG
Source organism: Eudasyphora cyanicolor (assembly GCA_963930755.1). NCBI lineage: Eukaryota > Metazoa > Arthropoda > Insecta > Diptera > Muscidae > Eudasyphora > Eudasyphora cyanicolor. Next base: position 61,842,146 of record OZ005734.1, on the reverse strand, counting down.
TGTTACTGTTCGCGAACGGTACCACTACGATAACGTACCGTTCTTAGAACACGACGAACGGTATCACTACGATAACGTACGGTGATACTGTTCTATGAACCGTACGTTATCGTAGTGATACCGTTCGCCGTGTTCTAAGAACGGTACGTTATCATAGTGGTACCGTTCGCGAACAGTAACACTAAAAAAGAAATTAATAACGTTAGTGTTCTCTGAAGGAACCGTTCCTATAACGTACTGTTTTTTTCTGAACACTGATCTGAACCCACCAAGGGAAAATTATTACTAATCCATGGTGGCAGCTACGCATCCCAGATGTAAGACTCGAAGGCCGGCCAAGCGGAAACACGTGGGCTGCGTAGCCGACATTGCACATAGACCAGAGGAGAACATCTGTAATCCCGGGCGAAGACCAGGTACGAGTACAAACCCCCAGAGAAAAATTCCGGGCCGAAGGAATTAGACATTTCGATCTTAGCTCCTTAGCTTATACCTGCAGATTCTTACAGAATACTACGAAAAATAGAGACTGCAGTTATATATAGGAATAATGCAGGTCTATTATATTCAGAGTCAGGAAATCAAATCCAAGAAAATATATTCCGCCCTTATAAATATGTAACGATATCATACTCGTACGTAATAGGTTACGTAGGTACGTGTAGTACTCCAAACAGACATACAATTTACCAGCATTGTCGAGAAAATTGTGGGTAAGGGAAGCAGAACATTCATGAAGTTCCATAAGATCCTGAACAGATTAGGAAGTCATACTCGCAAGGTAAAACTTGCGACATACCAGGTCGGTCCCAAAATACTTTCGTGAAAAGTGGCAACATTCTAAAAAATATGTTTAAGTTTCAAGGCGCCACTTTGTTTATTTTTTTCGGAGCACTCAAAAGTAAACGATCTCAGAAAATTTATAAATATAGAAAAATTGGCAACCGATATGTAATACAATACTTTCATTTAAAAGGTCTTAGTCCAACCAATGTTAAAACCCAACTAGATTCTACTTTGGGGGAGTCTACTCCTTCGTTTCTTCTTATTCTTTATTGGCTACATAAGTATACAACCTTCCATGAAGGTTAGTTTTTCCCAACTCCTTCGTTACAACTATAAAATATTGGGTGGCAGAGTTAAACGTGGCCGCACGAACTGCCAAGACGAACGCCGTAGTGGTCGACCAATTGTGGTGTCCACGCCAGAAATGGTTAAAAATCCACAAAATGGTATTGGATGATCGTCGGTTAAAGGTTCGTGAGCTAGATGAAATCATAGGTATTTCAAAAAATTTCAAAGGAAAATTTGATGATGAGAAAGCTGTGCAGAAGATGGGTGCCACGTTTGCTCACAATCAAGACAATGACCACTTCACACATCCACTATTGCGATGGTCAAAATCAATGCATTAAAGTTCGAATTGCTTAAGCGCGCACCTTATGCGCCAGACTTAGCTCCTTCGGATTATTTTTTCATTCCATATTTCCAAAAATAGCTCGGCGGAAAAAGCTTTGCCAGCAATGAAGAGGTGGAGGTTGCGGTTGGTGGCTATTTTCATTACCTAGACAGTTCTTACTATAAACAGGGAATCGAACCTATTGAAAATCACTGGAAAAATGTAAAGGAGATGATGTATGTTGGGAAATAAAGAAAATTGCCTGCAAATTGTTTGTGTTGTCTTTGTTAGGTCGGCTCATTTTGGGATCGCCCTCGTATATGTAGATAGTCAGACCGATCTTACCAAATTTAGAGAATTAGAGTCTTGGAACGAAGGATACTGTCACACTGTCTTGGTCTCAGGAAAAGATTGAACGAGCAATGATGCTGGAAGAGTCTCAAATGCAGAGAAATCTATGACAAATGCGGATAAAGCGATAAGGCGTTCTGTGGTAAACAATGCAATGCCCGAGTGCCAGAATGCCGACAGGGTGCCTCCTCATGTCTTTCAAGGACCATGTTATGAGGAGTCGAAGATCCTACTCGTGCAGAGACACACATTTATGTTGTGAACGCAGTAACTGCTAGGATGCTATCCACCTTGTGGATGTGCCCCCACCCTCCCAGAGAGCTTAGGAGAGATCTTCACGTTACAAAAAAGAGCGTCCACTTGAGAGAACGTAACAATCAGATTTGTACGATATTAATGCTCGAAGAGCTTCTTTCACCAGTGGTATCAGAAGAGTGTCTGTCGCTTGAAACAAGATTTGTTCTGGCGCAGATAAGAACTGGTTGGTGAGGACGTGAATTACTACCCAGTCTTTCAGGAACCACATTTTCCGTTGTGCAGCCAGTTTAACGCATCTTGTGCCCAGGTCTCTTTGGACCCTATTAAATTCGACAACTTCCTCAACCTGGAAACCAATGAAACAGACGACATCCCAACATCTTATGGACAACATATTGTTGCTACAATAATAACAAAAACAACGGCGGAGGCCCCCTCCTTGCAACCTGAACAACAAGAAATCTCTTGGAACTCGACATCCACGTAGCTGACCAGAGTGTTCCGGCCGTCAAACACTCGGAAATTATCGGCGCCTCACACAGAAACGGTACTAAAGGATATAAAGAAGTACTCGTACACCAGACCTTCACCCGTAAGTCAGGGGAAGAGGGACAGTTACTTGGCCCTCTTGAACGTTGACATAATAGATATTGTGGACAATCTCCGCACGTGATCAGACGCCTCCTGTGCCAATCTAAACCGACCGACCTAACACCTGAATCACTTTGGACACATCCAATCGAGACAGCTAGCTTCTATGGGTTGGATATAATCACCCATGTAAGGTTATGGGTTATTTATTTTGCGAAGGTAATAATATAGGATTCAAACTCACTTGAGAAAACCTGTCGACCACAGAAATGTGGGAAAGACATTGTGGTACGTGTATGAGAAACGTTTAAAAAAGCCGTCAATTTTATACGTTTATTCGAACCGAATTGCAAATTTGATCTGGATATTCTACATCTTTGAATAGCTCCCTCGAAACAGCTTATCCAAAACCAAGAAAAAGGGTAATACTAAACAACGGGGACTTCCGAGCTATAATTTATGAATAATAACCTGCAACATATATTCAAAAAGGCAAAATCTTCGGAGGTCATTAATGACCGGAATGCCTATAAAGAGCAACTCAAGAACAAGGACACAAATACGTTCTTGGTACACTAAAAAAAAAGCGTACTGAAAATCAATGAATTTTTCGTAAAGTTTAAGATTTCGCCAATGATATCGAGCCAAAGACAATCGCTATAAAAATAAGAAGGTTTTATAGTTAATTTAAAGTCGTGAATAGTACTTGTTTTGAGGTTGCATTTCATAGAATTAAGAATTTTGGGTAATAAAAATAATTATGTTTGGTCTTAAAATAAGCACATTTTTGCGTAAATTTAAGTATGTCGCGTGCTTATTTTTAGTAATATATCATATAATTTAAAACATTATCGTAATAAAATTTAAAATGTTTGTCCTTGATATAAGAATATACTGGTAATTAATTTAAGGCATACATGAATTTAAATACAGTTTTTTTAAATATGTATGGAAAATTCGTTACATTATATTGATTATAATGTTACTCTTTTAAATGAATCATTTTCTTTGAAATCATTTAATATTCATAGAAAATTCAATAACAACACTTTATCTTTCTAAATATATATTTTATTTGTTATATTTTATATTGTATTATATTTTTATACAAAAAAATATAATACATATTACGGATAACCTTGAACATTTTATAATTTAAAACAAAATGTAATTGTATAAAGACAAATCGGCCAACAGAAGTTTGACATTTATTCGGATATTGTATTGTTATGTATCGATTCTATAGCGGGATTCGTTTCTCTATTTGTTGACCATGAACAATTTTTATCGGAACCGACCTTAATGATTTTCAACCTAGAATTTGGCTGGAATTTAAATAGAAATTATATAAAACAAATATTATATTATTATATCATATACATAGTTTGTATGCTCACTCATTTCCTGCAATTTGTAAATTTTTAATTCCCCACTGCATTTTTCATATATCCAAATAAAGTTCAATTGCGCGAACTGAAATGAAAATAATTTTAATATAAGTCAAACAGAATGATTTATATACGATAAAGTATTAAAATAAATTTTATCATAAAACTGTCACAAAATGTTGAAAAATAAGAGATATATTAAAATCTTTGGAATATACTTACTTACACTGAAATATTTAGTCACTCTTCTACGACACAAATTCTCATAATAGATCCATAAAAAATTTGCTGTACTAAAAGTTAAAAAAAAATATTTATGTAAGATATTATTAATAATAGACACTGATTGTTTTGAAAGTGGCGAAAGTTACATTTTTCATATAAATTAAGTTATCAAAAATAATTTTCTCAAAAAATCAATCGTGACTTAGATTTTAAAACCTTAAGTTTTGTTAGCAAACAAAACTACAAAAACTTAGTAAAAATTACTTCTGTAAAACAAAAGCTAATGCTGCTTATGGCATTCTTAACCCTGGTGTTAGATTAGCAAATCTGTACGAATCCTAAATTAAGAGTCCATTTGGTCAACATTACATTTTTCATATAAAATGAATATGGAAGACAATATTTTATATTTATTTTTATTCAATACTTCGTGAAAAGAAAGCAGCTTATTTACAATTATTTTTGAGCAAAAACGCTCATTATTTTGATTTTAGTAAAACAAAAATATCCCTTGGACCAAATTATAAGGCAATATTTATACACACATATATTACCGTTTATAAAAGAAACGATACAAAAATTAGACCAAACGGACCTAATCTAACAGCAGGTTTAATTATGAAGTGTTTATGAAGCAATTATGAACACGAAATCAAGGAAAAATTTAAACTAAAATTCAAAAAAGGAAAACATCTTTTTAAATAAATTATATTTGGAAAACTTTTTAACAATAACTTTGTTTGTGTGAAAACACGTATTTTATATGTGAACGTCAGTTCGCAAATATATTTTGTTCTAATACATTAATATGTATATGCGTTCCAAATTAAATTTCTTGATTTTCAAATAAAATATATTTGTTCAGAAATACATAATATGTACTTACAAATATTGTTTCCAAATCTATTGTTTCCAAATCTCACTTATTTGTTGTAATCTATAAATGGCATTCAGCACTGCATTTTTCATATATCCATCACATTTATCATCACATCTAAAATTAAAATAATTAAATTTTTTCTGAAAATAAATCAAATAAAATTATCTATAAACTAAAAAAATGCAAATAAATTTTATCATATCACAATTGGAAAACGCTGAAAACTAAGAGAAATATAATATATAATATAATACTTACGTTGAAATATTTTGTAAAATTTGCCATTCTTCTCACAAAAGACCCATTCTAAAATTATTTTTCTAAAAAAATTAAAAAAGATAGTTATATGTATAACATATTATTAATAATAAATTTCTATATTGCCACAAATAATTTTACATTTCTGCATTATGCGCTGGTATTTTTAATAAATAAATACTTTCAATTAAAATGTGTTTTGTTAATTTTGTAATTGCCAATAAGATGTTTATTTCAGAATAATAATATTATTATTCACGTACGTAAACATTTTCCCATTGCCTCTTTCAATATTACAAAATCTATTACTCACATTTTTATCATCCATTTGGCACAAATCTCTTCACAGGACTTACAAACAAGATCTCCTTCAAAAACGCATGTACATCGCCATAAATAAAATACAGCAAAAATAACTATGACACACGCACTCCCTTATCACAGAGATCGATGGTGACGCCGACGGCATAACCACATGCATACACACATGTACACGACGGTTTCATTTGTTGTTGTTGCTATGCTTTAGCAAAAATAACTGTTAACAGCCCATATTAAAATTATTTTAGGTGCAATATGCACGTATGTATGCACGTATACTTACATATTCACAGCAACCAAATTTTTTCACAATCCGCGTCCCGAAAACTGACAACCGTTTCCTTCCATCGCTTGTAAATAACTGACGATTTAAAAGAAAACGAACAGAACTGTTCTCTATTTTCTCTTCTAGCATTCCATAACAATTATTGATTCACACATTACCAAACAAAACTGATTCTCCGAGCGAGAGAGGGAGGGAGAGATTGTATAATTCTCTCGTATGTATTCTTAAAAATAATGACAATAGTCATAAAATTTATTACCAAGACAGCCTTTCCTTTAAGGGGAGCATAGCCTTAAATTTATTACTCAAATATCTCATACTGTTAATTAAGTCCGATTCGGCATTAAAACTATGACATGTCTACGTCATAGTGTTAATGTAAAAAAATCCTTAAAAGTATTGAAATATTACTTAAAATAATGCGGATTGGCACAAAATTAATGATTTTTTTCTTTAATTTAAATGCGTACATTTAAAGAAGCGCGTACACAAAACTAATGATTAGATAGTCATTAATTCAAATTCAAAAAACTTTATATTAAGGAAAATTTCGTAAAAAACGTGTAAATTTTCATTATTTTAATGAAAATTGTCATTGAATTGATGCCGAGGTAGCATACTTAATATAAGAATGTGTCATCATTAGTTTTATTACTATTTTTTTTTTTCAGTGTATATAAGATACCTCCTAGCGAGGAATGAGTTGGCAGAATACAGGAAATATAAACAACCTCCCTTCTATACAAATGCTTCGAACCTTGATGGGAAGATTGGCTTCAAATTACGATATAAATAATCTGCAGCATAAGTATATCAAGTCGAAATAATGTCAATAAGGGAAGACGCGAAGTGCACTAAAAAAAAAGCGTACTGAAAATCAATGAATTTTTCGTAAAGTTTAAGATTTCGGCAATGATTTCGAGCCAAAGACAATCGTTATAAAAATAAGGTTTTATAGTTAATATAAAGACGTGAATAGTACTTGTTTTGAGGATGCATTTCATAGAATTAAGAATTTTGGGTAATAAAACTAATTATGTTTGGTCTTAAAATAAGCACATTTTTTCGTAAATTTAAGTATGGCGCGTGCTTATTTTTAGTAAAATATCATTTAAATAATTTAAAACATTATCGTAATAAAATTTAAAATGTTTGTCCTTGATATAAGAATATACTGGTAATTAATTTAAGGCATACATGAATTTAAATACAGTTTTTTTAAATATGTATGGAAAATTCGTTACATTATATTGATTATAATGTTACTCTTTTAAATGAATCATTTTCTTTGAAATAATTTAATATTCATAGAAAATTCAATAACACAACACTTTATCTTTCTAAATAAATATTTTATTTGTTATATTTTATATTGGAAAATACAAAAAAATATAATACATATTACGGATAACCTTGAACATTTTATAATTTAAAACAATATGTAATTGTATAAAGACAACACACTATGAAGTTTGACTTTTATTCGAATATTGTATTGTTATGTATCGATTCTATAGCGGGATTCGTTTCTCTATTTGTTGTCCATGAACAATTTTTATCGGAACCGACCTTAATGATTTTTAACCAAGAATTTGGCTGGAATTTAAATAGAAATTATATATATATAAAACAAATATTATATTATTATATCATATAGTTTGTATGCTCACTCATTTCCTGCAATTTGTAAATTTTTAATTCCCCACTGCATTTTTCATATATCCAAATAAAGTTAAATTGCGCGAACTAAAATAAAAATAATTTGAATAGAAATCAAACAGAATGATTTATATACGATAAAGTATTAAAATAAATTTTATCATATAACTGTCACAAAATGTTGAAAAATAAGAGATATATTCAAATTTTTGGAATATACTTACTTACACTGAAATATTTAGTCACTCTTCTACGACACAAATTCTCATCATAGATCCATACAAAATTTGCTGTACTAAAAGTTAAAAATATTTATGTAAGATATTATTAATAATAGAAACTGATTGTTTTGAAAGTGGCGAAAGTGACATTTTTCATATAAATTGAGTTATCAAAAATAATTTTCTCAAAAAAATCAATCGTGACTTAGATTTTAAAATCTTAAGTTTTGTTAGGAAACAAAACTACAAAAACTTATTAAAAATTAAGTCTGTAAAACAAAAGCTAATGCTGCTTATGACATTCTTAACCCTAGTGTTAGATTAGCAAATCTGTACGAATCCTAGATTAAGAGTCCATTTGGTCAACATTACATTTTTCATATAAAATGAATATGGAAGACAATATTTTATATTTATTTTTATTCAATACTTCGTGAAAAGAAAGCAGCTTATTTACAATTATTTTTGAGCAAAAACGCTTATTATTTTGATTTTAGTAAAACAAAAATATCCCTTGGACCAAATTATAAGGCAATATTTATGCATACATATATTACCGTTTATAAAGGAAACGATACAAAAATTGGACCAAATGGGCCTAATCTAACAGCAGGTTTAATTATGAAGAACTTATGAAGCAATAATGAACACGAAATCAAGGACAAATTTAAACTAAAATTCAAAAAAGGAAAACATCTTTTTAAATAAATTATATTTGGAAAACTTTTTAACAATAACTTTGTTTGTGTGAAAACACGTATTTTATATGTGAACGTCAGTTCGCAAATATATTTTGTTCTAATACCGTAATATATGCGTTCCAAATTAAATTTCTTGATTTTCAAATAATATATATTTGTTCAGAAATACATAATACTTACAAATATTGTTTCCAAATCTACTGTTTCCAAATCTCACTTATTTTTTGTAATTTATAAATGGCATTCAGCACTGCATTTTTCATATATCCATCACATTTACCTTCAAATATTGCGTGATCCAAAATTAAAATAATTAAATTTTTTCTGAAAATAAATCAAATAAAATTATCTATAAACAAAAAAGAAATGCAAATAAATTTTATCATATCACAATTGGAAAACGCTGAAAACTAAGAGAAATATTTCAGCCGTTCATATATAATACTTACGTTGAAATATTTTGTAAAATTTGCCACTCTTCTCACAAAAGACCCATTCTAAAATTGTTTTACTAAAAAAATTAAAAAAGATAGTTATATGTATAACATATTATTAATAATAAATTTCTATATTGCCACAAATAGTTTTACATTTCTGCATTATGCGCTGGTATTTTTAATAAATAAATACTTTCAATTAAAATGTGCTTTTTAATTTTGTAATTGCCAATAAGATGTTTATTTCAGTATAATAATATTATTCTTCACGTACCTAAACATTTTCCCACTGTCTCTTTCAGTATTACAAAATCTATTACTCACATTTTTGTCATCCATTTGGCACAAATCACTTCACAGGACTTACAAACAAGATCTCCTTCAAAAACGCATGTACATACATCGCCATAAATAACATACAGCAAAAATAACTATGACACACGCACTCCCTTATCACAGAGATCGATGGTGACGCCGACGGCATAACCACATGCATACACACATGTACACTACGGTTTCATTTGTTGTTGTTGCTATGCTTTAGCAAAAATAACTGTTAACAGCCCATATTAAAATTATTTTCGGTGCAATATGCACGTATGTATGCACGTATACTTACATATTCACGGCAACCAAATTTTTTCACAATCCGCGTCCCGAAAACAGACAACCGTTTCCTTCCAACGCTTGTAAATAACTGACGATTTAAAAGAAAACGAACAACAGCACTGTTCTCTATTTTCTCTTCTAACATTCCATAACAATTATTAATTCACACATTACCAAACAAAACTGATTCTCCGAGCGAGAGAGGGAGGGAGAGATTGTATAATTCTCTCGTATGTATTCTTAAAAATAAGACAATAGTCATAAAATGTATTACCAAGACAGCCTTTCATTTAAGGGGAGCATAGCCTTAAATTTATTACTCAAATATCTCATACTGTTAATTAAGTCCGATTCGGCATTAAAACTATGACATGTCTACGTCATAGTGTTAATGTAGAAAATCCTTAAAAGTATTGAAATATTACTTAAAATAATGCGGATTGTCACAAAAATAATGATTTTTTTCTTTAATTTAAATGCGTACATTTAAAGAAGCGCGTACACAAAACTAATGATTAGATAGTCATTAATTCAAATTCAAAAAACTTAATATTAAGGAAAATTTCGTAAAAAACGTGTAAATTTTCATTATTTTAATGAAAATTGTCATTGAATTGATGCCGAGGTAGCATACTTAATATAAGAATGTGTCATCATTAGTTTTATTACTATTTTTTTTTTCAGTGTGGCTGAGTGGGAAAATAGTGAACAACGCTGGCGTCGCTTCATCTCAAAATTCACAAACAACCCTCGAATACCGCAGATCTTTTAAAGTGAAGGTTGGGCTGTTTAACATATACCTAATGTGGCTACCTATGTATAGGGATATCACGGGGATCTGAAAAGTCGCTTAAGTTGCTAGGAAGGAGAAAACAATTCTTGAAGAATCTCCATATATTGGTGCGGCACTGTTGCAAAGTCACGACAATTCTCGAAGAATTTGTTTTATAGGAAAGTTAGGCTTTGGATTACTCTATAAAAAACTAACAGACTACAAGATACCTGTAGGGTCTGTCAAGCCGAAATAATGACATGGGAAGTCGCCAGGTGTCAGCCACTCGTAACTTAGTGACCAACACTGGCGCCATCATATACTCGGACAGCCAGGATGCGATTAAATCTCTGGAATGTTAAACGACCGAGTGGACAATGCGCCAACAGTGTTCACCTTCGAGAAGAACTAACGTACAGGCCAGTGAGTAATGAGTTGGCAGAATACCAGAAAACCACCTCCCTTTTATACAGATGTTTCGAAGCTTGGGTAGATTGGCTTCAGATTACGCTATAAAGAACCTGAATAAGCGAAGACGCGGAGTGGCATGACATGGACATGCAGGCTGCCATTGCATCGCTGGAGGCTACATCTATAAATTTACAAACAGCCCTCGAATACCGCAGATCTTTTAAAGAGAAGGTTGGCCAGTTTAACATATACCTCATATGGGTATCTGAGCATATGGATATCCCGGGGATCAGCAAAGTAAATTGAGTTGCTAGGGGACAACAATTGTTGATGAGTTTGCATATATTGGTGCTCCATGTCGACATTCAAGCTTAGGCTTAGGCAGTCCAATGAGAAATGGACAGAATTTTATACCTGTAGTGTAGCTAGACAAATCTGGCCCAAATACGACCTAAGAAGGTCAACATATCTCCTCGCAATAGAGAGGAAGAAGACTGTCTACGTTAGTGTCAGTTCCGAAGGAATAGATATTCGTACTGTTGATAAGTTTGTTTATCAACCCATGGTATCTCTAGGAACCCACATTGGTCTATGTGAGCTGGCAAAGCTGGGGCCACCCTAAACTAAACCTAAAGGTTTTCACCTTCGAGAGGAAGTTTACCACTAAGATACCTGTCAGTGAGGAATTGGTTTACAGAATACAAGGAAACCACCTACACTTTTATATGTACAGATGGTTCGAAGCGTCATTGATTGGTTGTCTTCAAATTACGCTATACAGAACCTGCAGGGTCTATAAAGCCGAAATAATGTCAATAAGGGAAGTGGCTGTGTCACAACATAGTGACTAACACTTGGACATGTAAGCTGCCATTAAAGGCCCAGTTAGGCAAACTTAACCGTAACGCCCCCGTAGCGTAACGAATCAACTGATTCAATCTGTCATATGGAAGTCGGTTCACTGTATTCTAAAACAATATTTTGCATTGTTGTTTACCCCAGCCTGTGACTCCATGCAATCGATTGTATGGAACAACCGTGACCCAAATATCTACAATTTTAAAGAATAGAATGTTAATAATACCCAACTTGGAATCATACGATAAAACAATATTTGGCATACAGTGGTGTTATTGCTAGTCTCTCTGCCGGTCTAATCCGTTGCTTTGGCATAGTTAACTCAGTCATTGTTTATAGGACGTCCACCCATCTTCTTATCCGACGATATTTTCTTGATTTACTTTAATTGTAAATTCAGCACAGATTTAAAAAACACAAATTTATAAACAATCTTTTTAACTTCATTTTTAATAAACCTAAACAAAAAGAAATCGCGGCTTTTTTGTTTACTTATGTGTTGTTGTTGTCAGAACATATGACTCGTTATCTCAACGTTGGCTAATCGCTCAAACGGGCAACGTTACGGCAACGGTAAAGATAAATTACGGTTACGTATGCCTAACCCGGCCTTAAGTCTCTCGAGTCTATATAGCTAAATTCACAAACAGCGCTCTAATGCCGCAGATCTCTCAACGAGAGAGCTTAGAAGTTAACCATATGTCTCATATGGGTACCTAAGCATAGGCATTTCCCCAGGAACTGCAAAGCCGATGAAGTTTGCTAGGAAAGGGACGACAATTCTCGAAGAATTGCTGCGCCACTGTCCACATGTAAGCTTTGAATTAGGCAAGAGGATGTCAATCAGTCCAATAAAAGATGGGCAGCATCGACACCTGTAGAGTAGATAGTCAAATCTGACCCAAATACGACCTTAGAAGATCAAAATATCTCCTCGCACCAGAGAGGAAAATTTAGTGTCAGTTCTGACGAGACATTGACTGATCGGGAAACACGCCATTAGGTTAGGAATTGAGTCCAATGACTTTTGTAGGAGCTATGGTGATGAAGAAGTTGTGTAGAACATTGAGCACCTACTTTGATCCAGTCCTTCATTAAGTAAACGACATATGGATATAGCTGGCGGCCACCCTAACCTAAAAACATGAAAGGTGTTAACCTTCGAGAGGAACTTTACACTAAGATACCTGCCAGAGACGAATGGGTTTACAGTATACCAGTAAACCACCTCCACTTTTATATAGATGGTTCTAAGCATTCTAAGATGGTTGTCTTCAGATTACGCTATACGGAAAATGCAGAGTCTATCAAGCCAAAATAATGTCAATAGGCGAAGTCGCCAAGTTGCCGAGTCGCAACATAGTGACCAGCACTGGCGTTGCAATTTACTCGGATAGTGAGACTGCCATAAATTCTCTGGAGGCCACATCCCTAAATTCAGAAACGGCCGTTATATGCCGCAGATCTTTTAAAGAGAAGGCTAGGATCTGCAAAGCCGATGAAGTTGTAAGGAAGGGGACGACAATTCTTGAAGAATTTGCATATACTCGTATTGGTGCGCCACATACCACGTGCAGGCTTTGGCTTAGGCAAGAGACAGTCAGGCAGCCCAATGAGAGATGGACAGAAATCAACTCCTCTAGACTAGTTAGACAAATCAGGCCCAATAATTGACCTAATAAGATCAAAATATCTCCTCGCACTAGAGAGGAAAAGATGGTCTAGGTTAGTGTCAGTTTTGACGAGATATGGTTGTTTCCAGATGCAGATGTCGCCCTTATTAAGCGGTCGCTCGTATTAAGGTCTTTGTTTGGTTTATTTCGACATTTATTCACGCAAATCTTATTGCTTGTAATTCGCTTTAAAATGTATGTTATACTGGCCTAAAAATTGTCAACTTTTTATGTTTGTTTTCACATGTAGATGTCGCTTTTCTTAAGACTATATCAGTGGTGTCTTTTCTAGGTCCGTTATACATTGTTCACGAAAATTTGCGTTGAAATCCTCAAGAACATGGGTGCTTGACATTGATATTCTTCATTGTCTTTTGTGACACTGCAACTATCACAATTAGTTCTATAAACCAATATCAATACAAATGATATAGATATTTCCGATAAAGATAATCTGAAGTGTTTTGCGACCAAACCTACAATGTACAGAAATAAAGCATGATTTTTTGTTTTCAAATCGCAGCACAGTGGATGGCAACTGATTGTATTCAAAAATGCGTCCAACAAAAAGGGATCACAATGCGAAAATATATATTATTTTCAGAGAGCCAAGAGATTTCCATTAATTAATTGATTAAAATAATCTTTGAATTAGCGCCATCTATATGTCAAGAACAAAATATTGCTTTAGGATTCAAATTATGGCTGAAAAAATGCTGCCCCATCGACGCGAAATTCTCAAAATGTTTGCCCTTTTTAGGTGGAACTGATGCAGTCCCTCAAATTTATCATAGCTCCTGTTTTAAAATTCCAAATGTGGTATAAAAGTCCAGTTATCGGGAAAAAGGGAAACGAAAATGTTGCACTTTTTTGCAGAAACGAAATCGCCGTTAAATCTCTTCATGTTGATTAATTCATTTTGATTAATTCTTCTTAGAGAACCCAGAGATTTCCATTTCCATTAAGCTTCTCCTTTAACTTAAACCTATTCCACTTAAATATTTAATTTTATTATTTTTTTTTTACTTTCGTTTTTTATTCTTTCTCCTGATCATAAAAAGAAAACCAACCTACATTTAAGGAAAATCTCCATTCGTTTTGTTATTCTTAAAGTTCTGTGGGAAAAAATCTCTGAAAGTTTATTGAACTTTAGGTAGGGTATTGAAACATCACAGCAAGCGTCACAGATTGTTCTGGCCTTATCGCTATTCGCTGGGCTAGACATCGAACCAACCAACCAGCCGCCCATCCATTGAAAAATTAATCGGATGCCCCACAAACCAATGATGAAGATGATGAACAATCCAAACAATATTTTACACCCATGACTTTTTCTGATGTGCGAGTACGAGTATATTCCAAAAGTCACACATATTCATTCCCCCAGTGGACAGACAGACATACATTGGAACATGCATAAATAGATTAATCAAAAATAATAAATAAAATCGAGCACTACCAAAGACACTGTCCGTATGGCGCGAATATGTCCATTTGTGGCTCTGTGTCCGTCCATCCGTCCGTCCGTCCATCTGTGTGCAAAATAATTAAAAGTGAATTTCAAATGATGATGAAACTGCTGTGCCATCAAATGAATTGCCAAGAAAATCTTTAGAATTTTGTGTGTGTGTGTGTGTCTTTTTTAAATAGAATATGGCATCTTTAGAAAAATTTCGCATAGAATGGCGTCTAATTGTCTTAAAAGTCAGAATAGATAAATATTTTTATTCGGAAAAAATATGAATTTCATAAGGTTTGAAAGGATACCTTTATTAAGATCTTTTCTGATAGGAAACCTTCGTTAAGTCTTCTATTAAAGAAGCCCCTCAATTGGGACAGAAGAGGATAAAATGTTAAACTATTAACCCATATTTAACCAGCACAGTCGCAAACCTACCCTAGAGATAATATTATCCTACAAATTGGTATTGAAGCATTGAAATAATTTAACTAGCTAAGACACAACCCTACGCTGGGTCAGCGACACCTACATATCAAAAACGAATAACTGATTGGCGATTTAAACTAGATCCTTTCGGGTTGATTAAGTAAATATCTCAGATTAATCTCTAACGACTTCTAAAAATTATTACTGAAGATTGAAAAACTTTTTATTAGCTAAGAATAAACATTTACAGTTTATGTTTATTCTTAGCTAATAAATAGTCAACTTCTCAACTTCTACAAGAAATGAAAAATTAACTAGAACATACACAATCCTACAGTGAAAATAAACATTTGATCAGCGCCATCTACATGTCAATAACGACTGGCTCATTGATAATTCAAATGGGCTATTTTCGTGCTGATTAATTCAATTTTAAATCCAAAGAGTTTGGAAGAATCTACAATCGGGTATCGATACTCCAAACTTTCGACATCGAAAAACTCAATGTGGGTCATCTCCCATCGAAAAACCTAAATAAGGTATTCTTTCGTAGTCCATAATGCAGGTCTTCTATCAGATTGGTCAATTAAGGACCATGGAAGACCCTAAGGAATGTCTTCTGTCCCAATTGAGGGGCTTCTTTAATAGAAGACTTAACGAAGGTTTCCTATCAGAAAAGATCTTAATAAAGGTATCCTTTCAGAGAAGACCTTAATGAAGGTATCATTACAGAGAATACCTTAATAAGATCACATTTCAGAAAAGACCCTAATGAAGGTCTACTATCAGGGAAGAACTTAACGAAGGTTTGCTATCAGAGAAGAGCTTAATGAAGATATCCTATCAGAGAAGGCCTTAATGAAGGTCATCGAAAACCCTAAGGAAGTCTTCTGTCATAGAAGTACTTAATGAAGGTCAGACGAAGGTCTATCATAAGGTATAATATCTGATAAGATATTAAACCTTAAGGTGATAAGACCTTAATGAGGGTATTCTTTCATTGAACACCTTAAGGAATGTGTATTTCTTTTACAAGAGAAGTCCTTTATGAAGGGTTTCTTAAATAGATGTCCTTAATTAAGGTCTTCTCTGATGGAAGACTTTCAATAATTTCTGTCAAAGAAGACCTTAAAGAAGGTCTCCTATCAGAGGAAAAATTAATGAAGGAATTTTATCAGATAAGAATACAATGAAAGTATGCTATCAGAGAGGACCGCAATTAGGGTCTTCTCCTATCGAAAACTCTAAAGAAGGTGTTTATCATAGGAGACCATAACTAAGTTCTTCTATAAATTTCCTTTCCCTACGTTGAATCATCCCAACCAAGACGTCACCATGGCGTTTTTATTTTATTTTTGTATATACTGAAATATTGTTAGAAATATTTTTCTTATAAGGTTTATGGTCTTACACCAGAGAAGTCCTTTGTGAAGGTTCTTTTATAGAAAGCCCTAATGAAGAGAAGAGAAGACCAGAGAAGGCCTTAATGAAGGTCTCCTATCAGAGAAGAGCTTGATGAAGGTATCCAATCCGATAGTTATATCTATCAGAGAAGTCCTCAATGAAGACAATCTCCCATCGAAACCCCTAAGGAAGGTCTTCTGTCATAGAAATCCATAATGAAGGTCAGGCAAAGGTCTATCATAAAATACCATTATAAACGCCCTGCGGAAATCTTAAGGTAATATCTGATAAGACCTTAATGAGGGTATTCTTTCATTTAAGATCCTAGGGAAGGTATTTTTCTTCTACAAGAGAAGTCCTTAATGAAGGGTTTCTTTAATAGAAGTCCTTAAATAAGAAGTTCTCATTACAGTCATTAATAAAGGTCTCCTGTCAGAGACGACCTTAATAAAGGTCTCCTGTCACAGGAGAGCTTAATGAAGGCATTTTATCATAGAAGACTACAATGGCGGTATCCTTTCAGAGAAGACCGTAATGAAGGTCTCCTATCAGAGAAGACTTTAATGAAGATATTTTATCAGAGCAGACTATAATGTAGGTCTTCTATCTGAGAAGACCTTAATGAGGACCTTCTACCGCCGAAACGCTAAAAAAAAATATTTTTCATAGGAGACCATAACTAAGTTCTTCTACAAATTTTTGTTCCTGCCATTGAACCATACCGAATACCCTAAGGAAAGTCTTCTGTCCTAATGATGGGTTTCTATAGAAGACCTTAAGGAACATCTCCTATCAGAGAAGAACTTAATGAAGGTCTTCTATCAGAGAAGACCTCAATAAAGGCGATCTCCAATCGAAAACCATAAGGTCTACTGTCATAGAAGCCCACAATGAAGGTCAGACAAAGGTCTATCTTAGAATACCTTTATACACGTCTTCTGAAAACCTTAAAGTAATATGTGATAAGACCTTAATGAGGATCTTCTTTCATTGAAGACCTTAAGGAAGGTATTTTTCTTCTACAAGAGAAGTTCTCAATGAAGGGTTTCTTTAATAGAAGACCTTAATTAAGGTAGTCTCTGATAGGAGACTTTCAGTAATTCCTATCATAGAAGACCTTAAAGAAGGTCTCCTATTAGAGGAGAACATAATGAGGTATGTTATCAGAGGAGAATATAATGAAGTGGTTCTATCAGAGAAGACCGCAATGAGGGTCTTCTCCCATTGAAAACCCCTAAGAAAGGTCTTCTGTCAGAGAAGGCCATAACGAAGGTCATCTATCTACATTCTAGCATAGAAGACCTTTATGAACGCCTTCTGCCATAGAAAACCTTAAGGTATTCTATCATAGTAGACCTTAACGAGTACCTTCTTCTATTGAAGACCCTAACAAGAGAAGTTCTTAATGTATGTATTGTCTCTTTATTAAAGATCTCCTAACAGAGAAGACCTTAATGAAAGGATCTTATCAGAGGGGCGCTTAATGAAGGTATTTTGTCAATGATGTCTACATATAATAAACGTCTTCTCTCAGAGAAGACATCAATGAGGGTCTTATCCCGTCGCAAACCATAAGGAAGGGCTTCTGTCATAGAAGTCCATAATCCAAATCTATATTCTGTCATAGAGGACCTTTATGAATGCCTTCTGCAATATAAATTCCTAATGAAGGTCTCCTTAAAGAAGGTATCCTTTCAGAGCTGACCTCAATAAAGGTTTCCTGTCAGAGAAGACCTTAATAAAGGTCTCCTATCAGAGAAGACATTAATAAAGGATCCCTATCAGATAATTTCTTAATTAAGGTATCCTATCAGAGAAGACCGTAGTACAGGACTCTATTTAGGGAAGACCTTAATGAAGGTCTCGTATCAGAGAATACTCTAATGAAGGTCTCCTATCAGAGGAGAGCTTAATGAAGATATTTTATCAGAGAAGACAAATAATCAGAGAAAACCATCGGAAACGCTAAGGAAGGTATTTTTCATAAAAGACCTTAAAGAGGGTATTTTATCAATTTTCTTTCATAGAAGACCTGTATGAAGGCATTCTGTCACAGAAAACAATAATTAAGGATTTCTGCCACTTAAGGCAGTTAAGAATGTCTACTGTCATAGAAGACTCAAGGGATTAATTTTGACAATTTTTGTCTTGCCTTTACCCGCTATGTTTGGGCCTTTTCGTTTTCACATATACATAGGTGGGGTACGTAGGTTTACGTCATTGATAGTAATAATAATGTTCACGCACAAAACTCACTTTGAGCCTTTTCTAAGTAACCCAAACAAATTATTGCTCCTGAAAGCAAATATCTCCCTCATTTTAAATGATATTCTATTTTTATTCCAAGACAACATTTAGCAAATTTTAATAGCTGTATGCTAAAAGACCCTGAACTAAATTGGAACTGGGATTTTATTCAAATTACAATCACCATATTCTTACATTGAAATTAATTTCTGACATAATAATTACGTCTGGAAAAGTTTGTTATAAACTTTTGTCATCTCCCAATACGCGGGGGCGGTTAGAGAGTCTCGGAGGCAGCCAGACATTGAGACATCATTTTCATTTGAAAAATAATGCCGCACAGACTGTGTGAAATGACAAAAACAAATACATATGTATTTAAATGTAATTCGTGACATTTGTTAAACCATACATATTACACTTAAGTGTTGACAAAATCCATGGAGGAGGTCACAGCAGTGGGGTCAAGGCGAAGACAAGAAGATTTAGAAAATATTGATTTTTTTTGTAGACGTTTTAGCCATTATTTAGTCATACAACCAGAGCAATTGTTGTGAACGCTCTAGAAGACCAATTTTTATGTGTTTTTATTTCATTTTAATTTGTGTTGTATTTTTTTTTTTTGTTGCTTTTGGTGGTGGGTGGATATTTTTAGAATTAAACTTTAGTTCTTTGGACGGTTTTCGGGTTTCTTGGCCAAAACATGTGATAGATGACATCATGACGTCGATTGTTTGGTGGTAGTCGCAGTCACCATCGTCATTCATCATCATCATCGTCGTAGTCGTAGTCGTAGTCGTTGTCGTCGGTCTATGGCAACAAAAATGCGACAATTTTATGGCAACAAAAACACCCACAACAAATAGAGGGTGGATATTTAGAGAGGAATTTCTACTCGTCCTCCCCATATCACATCTCTCGCTCTCTTTCTCTGGTCCCCGTAGTCGATATGACAGCAACAGCGTAAACAACAACAATGACAACCATAAGAAATATTCCGTGAATGTGGGAAAGTCAAATGCTCACTTGCCGACCGACCGACTCACTCTTGTTGGGATGCAATTGAAAATTAGAAAATAGTAAAAACAAACTAAAATAAATAAATAAAACCATGTGATAAAAATAGTTTGCCAATTTTGCGTCGTTTTTTTACTGTATACATACGTATATCTTTGGTTAATGTCAGCTGCGTTTATTGGCCTTTTGGGAAATGTGTGTTTAAGTGCCAGTGGGAGAGAGAGAGAAACAGAGAAGCAAAAGATAAATGAACAATTTAGCATTTTTGGGAAACTATTTTCATAATTTCATGAAAAATATAAGTGGGAGGAAGATCACTTTAGTTTAAACGTTTTCACTTAATTTCCATTGACTGCCCCAACATGTGTGATTATTGATTATTGATATTTTTGCGATTTTTAAGGCACTTTTTAACACTTTAAGCACTTTTTAAGGATGCATTTTTTTCGGGTAGGTTTGTTTCGCATTTTTTTCTCCTATTCAATATCAACAACTTCAGACACAAAAGAGATATACCGAGAAAAAAATATAGAAAAAGTTCTAAAACTTCACCATGAGCAAAAAAAATCGTATGGCCATTAAATAATTAATTGATCCAACATGACTGAACGAATGATGCAGAAGCTCTTATTTTTGGGGCTACTTTCACGTCCAATTCTCAGAATTGAGTCCCAAATCAATGAGATGAAAAATGCTGAACTGTGTTATTTATTATACCTCACGTGTTACAGAATCGGTACTAGACACGAATTTCTCAGTATCTTCCAGTCATAGCCTCTGACATGAGTCAAGTCTGGCAATTTGTCGGACCCGAAATAATGCATGCCCTACATTCGTCTTTTTCTGCTCGACCTACATATGCTTTGAAGATGTACTTGTAAGCAGTGTTCCCAACTCTTCCGAGTCAAAAATCACTACGGAACAAATGTGCAGAAACCACCACAAAACCACTACCAACCAAGTATAAAAACGCCAAAAATCACTGTGAGAAAATAACAAAATCTCCCAAAACCGCTAACACCAAAAAAAAATTTTACGCATGATTTTTATTTTTAACAACAACCAATAAAATATTTTTGAATTCAATTAATTGTTTAAACATTTAGATAAAGTTTGTAACATTTTTCTTTGAAAACATAAATAAGAACTTATATTTATAACATAAACTGTACAGTCTTTTTGTTTTCCATTCTTAGCATTAAATTATTAATAAATGACTTGTTCTTGGCCAAATAAAATAGTATAATTTTCCTCTACCTCTTCTGACCATAATATTAATTGTGTACGAGTATAAAATTTTGATTTCTAAGTATTTTATTGACATTTATTTCAAAACATAAATTATTGGTTATTTTATACTTCGAGAAGCAAACATTTTGAAACTTTAACACATTTTATTTGTATTGAAGAATTTACTGTATTTAAAGACATTCGGTTCCTAAGTTCTGAATCACACGAGGCGATTTTTTTCAAGCAAGTGTCAAAGTCTCTCTCCTACAAACTTTGACACTTGCTTGGATTCAGTACTAACTTTGTTCTTAAAGAAATTCATATCGCTCAGCTGTGAATTACATAAATGAAAGCGACATCGTTTTTACATTCTATGTGCTCTAAAAGAGTGCGACGGTACGTCGCGTAAAATACATGCATTTTTTTATGTCGTAGTCATTTTGCATTCTTCGCCGATGTATGTAAAAACCACTAAAAGCGCTACAAAAAATTGTTAAAAATGCTACCGTAGTGGTTTTTCAGAAAAATCACTACTTTTACCAAACAGTGGTATTTGGAGATTAAAAATCACCACAAGTAGCGGAAAAATCACCAAGTTGGCATCGCTGCTTGTAAGCTTGAATGTCCCGTTAGAACACTCATCATCTTACTAATCTTGATATTGATTAGTTTCAGAAAACTACTTGGTTTTCTTTTCATTTTGGTCACCCCAGAGCAGCGATGGGCAAAAGCACTACCCGGGGTTTTTCCTCTCACGTGTACATGAGCACACACATTGAATGAGAGTTCACTATCATTCAGTCGCGCTTGGACATTCGATCGACGAGGTTGTGTCGTCGCTTGTTGCTTAGCGTGCACATAAAGAAAAAACGGATGATACAATTATTACAACACATACAGGGTTGCCCATATTCGACGGACCCACGGACTCGTTGGGCCCATTCCAATCGACGAGGCTTGTCCGCAGGCAACAATCTTTGCGTCAATTGAATTTTGTACGGGAACAAATGCAAATCAACGCGAATAATCCGTTGTAAAGTGGACCGAGCCATGCCCAACTGCTGAGAACGGCGTTTTTGGGATGTTCTTGGGGACCTCTCAACACTGGCTCGTACGGCAGCGATATTCTCGGCCGATCGCCTTGGTCGACTTTTATTTGGCCTCTTCGGATTAGAAAGAGCCTCACCAGTCGAACATTTTTCGTATAAACGCTTAATGGTGTTCTTAGAAGGCGCACTTCTCACTTTTTTTAATATTTTAAAAGCACGTTGACTTGACTTCTTCTGTTGAATGTAAATTTCAACTATTTCAGAGCGCTCGCGTGGCGTGTATTGTTCCATGGTAAAAATCTGCTTGGACTGACGCTTCAAACGCGGTATGTCATTAAGCGATCTGAAATCTCTGTCAAAAGTTATGGCGTTGCCAGATGGGTCCGTCGAATATGGACAACCCTGTACTTCAAGTCAAAGAGATTCAATATAAGAAGAGATACCATTTCATTCACCTCAACGAAAGGTGAATTCCGACTCGTGAGCAAAGATGAGTTAATGAAAAAATTTATTGAAAAATCGTGTATTTTGTGTGCTTTTCTTTCACTTTTTCACATGCACGTCAATAAACACACAAAATAAAATTATTATACGTTAGTTGAAACAAAGAAAACGGAGAACATATCTTTTTTTAATCAATTTAAAATTCCTTTATGTCCACCACTTCAATAGAAAAACTCAACTCTGCACATGAATTTTCGCCGTGCATACTCTTATTCTAGAACCTCTTTGCTTCAAGTATAGGAATAAAGTTTAGTATGTATTGTATTTTTACCGAAGAATTTATAAACATTTCTAAATACAAGTTTAAATTATTTATTATGTTACTGCAGAAATGTATACATTATTTTCTTTTTGTCAAAATTAAATAAAGTAAAATAATTTTAAATGTATATATTATTATCTTTTAACGATTTTTTAATAAAATTTGTATAAACACCTAAATATACTAACCAAAAAAAAGTTGAACACTCGAAAACGGTTAATAGAAAAAATAAAGAATTAAATAAAGAATATGGAATAATCAATACGAGTATGCAGTAGTTTTATTGGAACATTTGGATTGATTACTTTACATAGCATAATAAATATGTATGTATGTGGCTAATCATAACATATTTAAAGTTCGATTTCTTTATGTACGCGTATAATAACCCCAATTCTACTTAATGATGTTCGTTGTCCACTTTATTTATTATCTTACCCAACAAATATATGTTAGGAAAATGCAAATACCATTTCTCGCAGTGCATAAAGAGAGTGTTAGCACTTCTCACAAATACATAAACATTTTGTAGAAGTATTGTGTGCCCACCGCTGCCCCAGAGTATCTTTGCAGTTGCTCCTACTGTTGCGCTATTCCACACAGTTTTGTGAGCCATCACTGCCCAGTGCTTCAATTCGTCCTTCGTGGCTTCGGAAGGTTTCCAATTTTCTAAGTTTATTACTCGAAGTTCTCTGCACGTTGAAGCAAAGCTGATTGCCCATTAATTTCCCATCACTCCGTTGTACGCTGGTACCCAGCAAATACGCAATTAGAACACACATCGTCTTACTAATCTTGATCTTGTTTAGTTTCAGAAAACTACTTGTTTTCTTTTCATTTTGGTCACCCCACAGTATCTTTGCAGTTGCTCCTACTGTTGCGCTATTCCACACAAAACTGTGTTTATCATTTATCGTTCTTTTACAGTCCAACACAGTTCTGGATTTGACTGATGATACGACTTGTGGTCTCGATTTATCCATTCACCCATCACTTGTAGACGTCTGGCTGTGAGGGCTGCCTCATACTTTATACGGATGTCTATTGGTTGAATGTGCAGTATAGTCTCAAATGCTTTTGTTGGTGCAGTTCTAAATGCCTAGACAGCACATACGTTGAATTTTTTTTGCAAAGGTATTACTTTGCACTTCTAATAGATTTGGATGAAAGCCCCTTAGAAGTATTACAACGTCGTCTGCATAACAGACTGGTTTAAGTCCTTTATTGGTGAGGGCTTTTAGGAGACTGTGTATCGTCGTAACCCATAGAAGAGGCGATAAAATGCCCCCCCTGAGGTATACCACGATTTACCTTGTCTCTAATTTCTACGTCATATGACCCACAAATAATCCACCTATTCCTTATGATATTGTTGATTCAGTTTTTAAGCGCCTGGTCAACCTGAAACTCGTCTAAGGACTGGATAAGTGTATCGGTCTGAAAGTTGTTAAAAGCGACTTCAATGTCAACAACACAAACGGCAAGTGCCTATATTTCTTCACTGAAGGACTGTTTTATGTGCTGTACTAACTCTTGTAGAGCTGTTTCAACTGTTCTTCCTTTAACATATGCGTGTTGTATGAATTTTAGCTTGTCATCTGTTATCTTACTTTTGACCATGTCGTCAATTATTCGCTCCATTGTTTTTAGCAGGAAAGAAGTTAGTCTAATAGGTCGATAAGCCTTTGGGATCGCATAACTCGCCTTGCCAGGCTTGATTCCTGCCAATTTTTTTTGGGGTATATGCATGAGTTAGGCATGCAGTGAAAATTCCAGCCAGATGAGTTGATACTAGATCCACCTCTTTCTGTAGAAGCGCTGGAAATAGTCCGTCTGGTCCCGCAGCCTTGAAAGGAGAGAAGCTTCTATAATCATAGCATCTGTTATATACGTAAAAGGTACTTGATGCATCACATTTTCGATCTGTAACTGTATAGAGGAAGTCCCTAATTCTTGACTTTGAGACTTTGACAAAGTAGACTTTAATATAAAGGAAGAGCTTAATGATCGACTCTAGAATAGAGGAAGACTTCAATGTTCGACTCTAGTACAAAGGCAAACCCAATGGCCAACTCTAGTACAGAGGAAGACCTCAATGATCGACTCTAGTATAGAGGAAGACCTCAATGGTCGAGTCTAATAAAGAGGAAGACCTCAATGGTCCACTGGGGAAGAGCTCAATGGACGACTCTAATACAGAGGAAAATCTCAATGGTCAACTCTAGTATATGAGTTGATACCAGATCCACCTCTTTCTGAAGAAGCGCTGGAAATAGTCCGTCTGGTCCCGCAGCCTTGAAAGGAGAGAAGCTTCTATAATCATAGCATATGTTATATACGTAAAAGGTACTTGATGCATCACATTTTCGATCTGTAACTGTATAGAGGAAGACCCTAATTCTTGACTTTGAGACTTTAACAAAGTAGACTTTAATATAAAGGAAGAGCTTAATGATCGACTCTAGAATAGAGGAAGACTTCAATGTTCGACTCTAGTATAAAGGCAAACCCAATGACCAACTCTAGTAAAGAGGAAGACCTCAATGGTCGACTCTAGTATAGAGGAAGACCTCAATGGTCGAGTCTAATAAAGAGGAAGACCTCAATGGTCCACTGGGGAAGAGCTCAATGGACGACTCTAATACAGAGGAAAATCTCAATGGTCGATTCTAGTATAGAGAAAGACCACAATGGTCGACTCTAGTATAGAGGAAGACCTCAATGGACGTCTCTAATATAGAGGAAGATCTCAACGTTCGACTCTAGTATAGAGGAAGACCTCAATGGTCGAGTCTAATAAAGAGGAAGACCTCAATGGTCCACTGGGGAAGAGCTCAATGGACGACTCTAATACAGAGGAAAATCTCAATGGTCAACTCTAGTTTAGAGGAAGACCACAATGGTCGACTCTAGTATAGAGGAAGACCTCAATGGACGACTGTAATATAGATGAAGATCTCAACGTTCGACTCTAGTATAGAGGAAGACCTCAATGGGTCGACTCTAGAAATACTTCACTGGTGGACTGTAGTGGAAGACTTCTATGAACGACTCTAGTGTAGAGGAAGACCACAATGGTCGACTCTAGTATAGAGGAAGACCTCAATGGATGACTCTAATATAGATGAAGAACTCAATGGTCGACTCTAGTATATAGGGAAACCTCAATGGTCGAATCTAGTATAGACGAAGACCTCATTGGTCGACTCTAGACGTCAGTGGTCGTTTTGAGTACAGAGTAAGATTTCACTGATCGGCTTCAGAATAGATGGTCGACACTAAAATAGAGCAAGACCTCAATGATTCACTCTAGAATAGAGGAAGATCTCAATACTAGTACTACTCTAGTTTAGAGGAAAACCTCAAAGGTCTTCTCTAGAATTGAGAAAGACCTGGAGAAAGACTTCAGCGTTCGACTCTTGTACAGAAGATGACCTCAATGATGGACACTAGTGTAGAGAACGACCTTAATGATCGACTCTAATATAAAGGAATACATCGACAACCAACCCTAGCGTCTGAATAGGAAAACATCCATGGTCGACTCTTGTATAGAAAACACCTAGTATGAACGAATTCGATGATCGATTATAGTTTGGAAGAAGGCCGCAATGGTGGACTCTAGAATACAGTAAGTCCATTATGGTCGACTGTAGAAAAGAAGAGTTAGCAAAGAGGATCTCAATAGTCGACTCCAGTATAGAGAGGGATATCTCGGCTCTATCATAAAGGAAAATTTCAATGGTCGACTCTAGCATAGAAGAAGACCTCAGTGGACAGGGAACGTCATCAATGGTCGAATATAGTTTATAGAAATACTTCTGTGGTCTATAGTATAAAAGAAAACCTCTGTTTGATTCTAGTCTCGATGTAGTCCTAGATGTCGATTTTAGTCTGAAAGAAGACCTTAGTAGAGTATTCCAGTCTGAAGGAATACCATAGCACTCGAATCTAGTTGGGACGAGACCTCAGCGATCGAGACGAATACTGAGGAATACCTCAATGGTTGTCTACAGTATAGATGAAGACGTCACCGGTCGACTCTACAATAGAGAAAGACGTTGATGTTCGACTCTAAAATAGAGAAAGACCTCAATGACCGACTTTAGTTTAATGCAATACGTACATACTTATACTCGTATAGTCTGCTCAGTGGTCGACTCCAGTAGATAGGAATACTTCATACCGAGTAATACTAAATCAAACATTGAGTTCGAAACAAACCACATTATCAGAGTAAGAGCTAAAGACGGAAGGGATACCATGCAGGTAGAATTTCCGGCATATTTACATAGACGGCTCTATACTGGCTGGAAGTGTTGGACATTGCCTAGAAAAAACTCATTGTTCATTTAATCTATAATGCACTGTCTTCAGAGTATCTGTGCACCAACAAAATGCAAACTGGAAGATTACGATTGAAGAAGAAGCAACTAGCTACGTGTGTCAATAACACCGGCACCCTGAGCACGACGGCTACCGACTGGCTATAGCTAGTGCTATAGAAAGACTTCTGTCGTAAGATCGAGTACAAAGGAAGAGCTAACTATATCATAGAGAGAAGATTTGAGTCATGTGTGACAAACTTATGTAGGACAAGACCTTAGTCGTAGAGTCTAGCGTAAAGGAATACTGCAGAATAGGTGACTTTTACCAAAACAGAATACTTTATTTGCAGACAGTGCAAAATGTGTTGGAGCCTCATTAGAAAACTGCATTTCCAAACAAACGCTTAGGAATTTTGGAAAAGGACCAAAATCTTATTATATTCATGTAGAACAAATGATTGTGCTATTGTCGGGACTGATAATGCCTGAAACAAGCTGAACGACACACGCAGCCAGCACAGTTTTCAGGGTTACAATCTGCTACGTAAGAATCGCACCAGAAGTGGAGGTGGGGAACTGGCTTTCCTATTACACAATTCTGTGCAATACAGACCTATCTCGCCTGAGCTTGACTCTAGAGACCTATACATTGAATGTCGTGATAGACCTGTAAAACGTATATAAACCACTGATTGGTAACAATTCTCCGCTTTATTTTCCGAACATTAGTCTGATACTGCAGCGCAATAACCGTGAGGTCCTAGGAGACTTTAATGCCTCTCCTAGCTAATGACCAAAAAGACATAGCTTTGGCGGAGCAAATAGATGGCTCTACGTTCTGTGCAGTGAATGAGGGCGCCACCACACGGATTATGTAGCTCGCCTTATATCACCATCGTGTCGCCTGGTCTGATAAATGACATCACCTGGCAGCCGGTCATTTAATCGGGATCAGACCTCCTCCCCATTCCATTCTATAGATAGATCAGCCAATTCTATTATCTCTGAACGCCGTTCTTTCCTGAATGAAAGGAAATCGGACTGGAACGGGTTCAGAGAATTCACCAACCGCAGCTTCAGTGAACTACCCATCCCCTCAGATGTTCGGGTAGCAGAGGATAAATTTCGAGTCATCATCAACGCAGCAGCCGCTTGCTTTATCCCTGCTGGTCAAATACCCAAGATACGACCTAATTGCCCAGAAGATGCAGCGGGAATCGCAGACGAGCGTAATGAAATTCGTTGTGCTAAACTTGCTGATCCTAGAATCAGGAAGCAGAATCTAGAAATTAGTAGAATAAATGGCTGGATCAGTTGAAGCAGTGCAACGTAAGTTCCGGTATCGGTAAATTGTGGGCAACGGTTAAGTCACTCTCGAATCCAGGCAGGAGAGACGACTGGACGGCAGTCAGATTTGGTGCCAATATTGTGACTGCCACCACCATTTACAGTTGGAGAAGTTGCAGATGTCATCCAAAGCGCCTGGCCCCGACGGAGTTTCTATGTTGATGTTGGACACACCGGAAGTTGAGTATCTGTCTAGGGTCCTCAATCTGTCCTTGACCACTCAGTGTCCTCAATCTTTCCCTTGACCACTCTGATAAAAGCCGAAGCCTGGAAAATGGGTAGAGTGGTGCCGCTATTGAAACCGGGCAAAGTAAGAACTGTACAGGCCTATCTCCCTTCTCACGCCAGTAGCAAAGACGCTTGAGGCGTTAATCCTCCTGAACTTGATTGCACACTTTCTAATTGCTGATCATCAGCACTGACAGTATAGTACGACTACTGCTTTATAAGCCATATCTACAAAAGCCGCGGTCTTAACTAGAACAAGCCCGGGGCTTGTTCTGACAGGGCCGTCTTCGTGGCGCTTGACCTATCGAAGGCCTTCGATACTGTCAGCCACGCCACGCTTTTTGAGGACTTCGCCAACACGTCCCTGCCGAACAGTTTGAAACGATGGAGCGTTAATTATATGTGTGGGCCCCAGTCGTATGTAAAATTGGGAAACAAGAAGATCAAACCCCGTAAAGTGAAACAGGGAGTTCCCCAAGGTGGGGTGATATCTCCGGCACTATTTGACCTCTACCATTCTGCAATTCCACCTCCACCCGACGGCGTTGAAATCGTATTATATGCTGAAGACTGTAGGATTCTCTTGATCGATGACATATGTGGAAGGCTGAATGTCTACCTAATTGAGACGGCCAATTTCTTCGCTGCAAGGAGCTTGAAAATATCCGTCACCAAATCATCGGCTACACTGTTTACTGCATGAAAACAGGAGCATCTCAATGTAAGAGTTGATGGCGCAAGAATTCCGACCACCAACTACCCTAAGGTTCTTGGTGTCACATTTTATAGCTTCTTCAGGACTAACGCGCATGCCACAGCTATCTGCAATAAAATGAGAAGTAGGAACAAGGTCCTAGAGTCGCTAGCCGGTAGCACTTGGGGAACAGACAAAGAAATCGTGTTGACCTAGCGATAGATCGGCCTGTGGTAAACTATGCAGCACCAGTGTGGTCACGGAATATGAGCGAGACGCATGGGGAAGCACATACAGACCTGCCAAAGTGCCTCCTCTTGTCTTCTATGGACCACCTACATGAGGAGACGAAGATCATATCCGTGCGACGACAGAATTTTTGGCTGCCGAAGTAGTATCTGCTTGGTTGCTACCGCCCAGCCATCCCAACCCCTTGTGGATAGGCTTCCACCTCCGAGGCAGATTAGAAAGACCTTCCTGGTCTAGAGCGTGAGGTCCAACGTTACAAGAGAGAACCTCTATATCAAAGGGCTTACTAGTTCTGGCTGACTTACATTCTGACGCAGTCACGGAAGCCATGAATAATTACAGAGTTAATGTCGTGCTAGGAGATCACCCCCTATCAGTGGCCTCAAAGGAATAGGAATTAACACGATAGATAAGAGTACTTTTGGCCCAATTAAGATCAGGGTGGTGTCAATTCATACTGGGCAAGGATTGTTGGCACCAAGTCGAACACATCTTCCGCTTGTAATCAGGCCATCTTGCAGGTCCTGCTTCAGCTATTACTGATCAACATTGCCCGTAAACAAACTGTAAATGCCGTGAACGCTGAGGTGTACTTCGCCAATATACATTGTCTGTAAACAAGCTGTAGCGAATAATGATGCGTATAACGCTGTGGACAGATAGAGATTGCGGTAGTAGATAATCTTCTGTAATGATG
The DNA here is from genome assembly GCA_963930755.1 of Eudasyphora cyanicolor. NCBI lineage: Eukaryota > Metazoa > Arthropoda > Insecta > Diptera > Muscidae > Eudasyphora > Eudasyphora cyanicolor. The sequence goes on along the minus strand of OZ005734.1, from coordinate 61,811,704 downwards.
CCTGAACTTTTAGGCAGACGGCTCTAAACTCGTGTTCTATGTGAACATACAAGTCTCGAGTCGCGGGGGGTACAGGTCCCGAAAACAATTTTTAAGTGCTTAAAAACTCTAACCCGAGCAATCTTTCCAAGATTTTGGATAATATGAAGATATATAAATCAGATGAAAACTGTATATTGTCTTCCTTTTCGCCGTATTGTTTCACACGTAGATGGCGCTATTCAGAACATAACATAATAAGGATTATATTAAATCTCAAAAAAAAGAGCTCATAAATGTATCTGCGGCCTGGAGCTAACAAATTCAAGCAGATCATGACCATTGCAAACTCCGCCACAGAATGCGCATTTCACTCTGGATATTTCACATGTAGGTGGCACTGTTCTTAAGGCTGTATCCAACGAGTTTTCCTGTATACGCTATTTAAATTTAACAGTTTTGGAAATCTCATGTTGAGATTTTTATAGTAGGGTAGGGAAAACTGTATTCTACCTTCCTTTTCGCCGTATTGTTTCACATATAGGTGGCGCTGTTCAGACTATAGTCAAATAAGGATTATGTTCAATATAAAAAATATCTCAAAAATTTGTCTGCCGCATGGAGTGAACAAATTAAAGTTGATCATGGCCATTACAACCTCCGCCACAGAATGCGCATTTCACTCTGTATTCTTCACATGTAGGTGCCACTGTACCAAAGAGTTTTCCTGTATACGCATTTTTATTTAACCTTTTTTAAAAACTCAATTTGTGCTTTCTATACTAGGAAAAGGAATAGAGATCAAGTCATATTTTCTTCTAGGCTAAGGAGGAACATATGAACTTTGCAAAAAAAATAAACAAAATAATAAAAATACGAATAAATCTTATCTGATAATGTACTGAAGACAAATGCTTCAATCGTGAAGAACTGAATCTATTAATAAAAAATGAGCAGAACTAAAGCTATTAATAAGAGACTAATACTCGTAAATATATATTACAAAATCTACAAACACTGATAACATTGTTTCAAGAAACATACATAAATATAAATACTATACATATGAATATGATTTAATAACTTTTGTTGATAATTTACCCCTTTAACTCACCTAACTCTGAACGATATCAAATTATAAAATTACTCTTTTCATAGATCTCTTTTTGTGATAAGATTATTAATTTCCCCCCCGAAATTGAATTACTTCGGTTTCTAAACACTGTGTCTCGATAAGATCCCCCTTTGGCGAATCATATATGAATTGTGACGGTAGTGTGGTTTAATAAAATTTATAATTTAGATTCTACAATTCAACTATTGATACCATAAACAATTCTGTTTTTATCGCCTTTGGGCGGATTCATATCAAATCATTTCTGTATTTAACAATAAATAATAAATATGTGGAAGATTGCACTGCACATAAGCAAAGTGTCTGGGTATTTTTGCTGAAAATTGAAACGAAATAAACAAAATAGAATGCAGACAAGCTTATATGTTCAGGGATTTCGTTTGATGTGAGATTTTCTTTTCTAATACATTTGACGAAGATGAAAAAATGAGGATTTTCTGGATGTGTTGTTTGTTATCAACAAATGGGCCGTGATGATGATTCACCTAAAACAAAATCGCAAATTTTGCTATCGAACCTAAGCTGAAAAACAGAACAATTTAATTTGTTTCGGGGACTGACGTTAGTGTTTTTCTTTAAGAAATTTAATATTTTGTAGTCACACGGCTCTCATGAACTTACACGTCCAATTCTGCTATTTTAAAGCGAAAAAGGGACTTTATTTTTATAATCATATGGCTCTAGTGAGGTGACATATTCAGTCCAGCGATTTACCTAAAATTCGTGTCTACATGACAAGTGGCATATCTCTATTCAAGCACAGTGACAATTGTGGTCTCTCATTGTTCAGTTAATGTATTCTGCAGAATTCCGCTGAATAAGCTATGGATGGTGCGCATTGATTCCCACTGAATGCCAAACTGCAAGGCTAGAATAGAAGAAGGTACAAAGAAGTACTTATTTCAATAATCAATGTAACTCTGACGGAGTTACACTACTGCTTACGGTTTCGTACACTGAAAAAATTGTTATAAAATTAAAGAAATGCTCCAAAGACGTCATTAGTTTTTAAAATAAGTACATTTTGTATTTAAAATATAGATAATTTCAATAATATTAAGTAATTTACTTTATTTTAAGTACATTTTCTTAATTTTAAGTACAAAATGTACTTATTTTATATTTAAAATATAGATAATTTCAATAATATTAAGTAATTTACTTTATTTTAAGTACATTTTCTTAATTTTAAGTACAAAATGTACTTATTTTGAAGACTAAGAACGTCTTTGGAGCATTTCTTTAATTTTATGACAAATTTTTGTTCAGTGTAAGCCGCTAAAAATTGTCAGAAAAAGCTGGGTACATGAATAATTGTACATCTGGGATTCGGGATATATATTTCAAGAAGTGGTTTTCAAGAAAAATATATATCCTAACCAAGGTATGATTAAATCTAAGAGTATGATTAAGAAAGAGTTGTAAAGCCTGTCAAATTTCCGTTCCAAAATAGTTAGTCGTCCACGTATCGACGGCTAAACTTTTTCATACTATTCAGAAGAAAACTGGTATCAGACGTATTGATTCCGCACATCAATATCTTAAGAACCGGTTTTCTCAGATATTTTTATTTATAAAATTAGGCATTTGGTTCAAAACCCCGTTTTAGATCATACAGCCTATCCATTCTTTCAATTTTAATATCTCGATAAACGGTTCTTTCTTTTTTGCTGGTTTCTTGACAAAACCGGTTCCAGATGTATGCCTACAAAGCAGAGAAAAGAATGTAGAAGTATTGGAATTCCGTTTTTCTTTTAAAAAAATCTAAAGAACAAGGGTATTTAGAAAAAATTATACAAAATTTTTTACAAAACAACCGAAACAATTGTTTATTATAGTTTTTGCAACTAAAACCGGTTCCAAATAGAATTTTTTTAGTTAAAACGTAGACATTTAAGAAGAAAACTTGTGTAAGACGTTTTGATTACCTCGATCAATATCTAAAAAACCTATATTCACTCTTTTTTTATTAACAAAATTGGACATTTGGTTTAAAACCGCGTTTTAAATCATACAGCCTATCCGATCTTTCAATATCTACAGAAACTTTTTGCTTTGCTTTGTAGATTTTTTAACAAAACCGGTTCTAGTTTTATTTATGCATATAAGAGAAATACCTAGAAGCATAGAAAATCCCTATTTTTCTTTTAAAAAATCTAAAGAACAGCAGTTTTCAGATAATAATTATAGTACTAGTTCTTTCTTTACAAAACTTAACAGAAAAAATTTTTCAAGACGTATTGATTAGCAGGTTTTCGGTTTTAGTATCTTATAAATCGAAATTATCAGGGAAAAATTTTATGATTGTTAAAATTACTGATATTTTAATTGAACAATCGAGCATTGGTTCAATATTTTTCGTATTTTGTAGAAAAATCCGTTTGTTCGGTTTTTAGTATCTTCTTAAACGGTTCGTCCAATCTATTTGTGTTGTCTTCTTAACCAAACCGGTTACAGATTTCTTCATACTTATCACAAAAAATTTTGTTTTTTCGGTTTTTCGCCTTCTGCATCTATTATAGGTATCGGTCCAAGTTCTATAGCTGTGATATTTTTCTAACTTAGCCAGTTCCAGATTTAAACCAGTTCGAGCATTGGGTACGGATATGGTTGTATATTTTTCGTACTTTTGTAGAAAAATCCGTTTGTTCGGTTTTTAGTATCTTCTTAAACGGTTCTTCATTTCTATTTGTGTTATCTTTTTAACCAAACCGGTTACAGATTTCTTCATACTTATCACAAAAAATTTCATTTTTTCGGGTTTTCACCTTCTGCATCTAAATAAACTATTTTCCCAGAAGAAACAAATTCTATTATAGGTATCGGTCCAAGTTCTGTAGGCTGTGATATTTTTCTAACGAAACCAGTTCCAGATTTAAACCAGATCGAGCATTGGGTTCGGATATTGTTGAATATTTTTCATATTTTGTAGAAAAATCCGTTCGTTCGGTTTTTAGTATCTTCTTAAACGGTTCTTCATTTCTATTTGTGTTATCTTTTTAACCAAACCGGTTACAGATTTCTTCATACTTATCACAAAAAATTTAATTTTTTCGGTTTTTCGCCTTCTGCATCTAAATAAACGATTTTTCCCAGGAGAAACAAATTATACTATAGGTATCGGTCCAAGTTCTATAGGCTGTGATATTTTTCTAGCGAAACCAGTTCCAGATTTAAACCAGTTCGAGCATTGTGTTCGGATATGGTTGAATACTTTTCCAATTTTGTAGAAAAATCCGTTTGTTCGGTTTTTAGCATCTTCTTAAACGGTTCTTCATTTCTATTTGTGTTGTCTTTTTAACCAAACCGATTACAGTTTTCTTCATACGTATCACAAAAAATTTCGTTTTTTCGGTTTTTCGCCTTCTGCATCTAAATAAACTATTTTCCCAGAAGAAACAAATTATACTGTAGGTATCGCTCCAAGTTCTATAGACTGTGGCATTTTTAATCTTATCGATGATTTAGTCCTAGTCCTAGAACTGGAGCTGCATGATTAGATTTTCTAGTTTTTGATAGTCTGTCCATATATCGAGAAAAATTTCTTCCTTCCCTGTACATCAGATGTTGTAACGAAATCTGTTCCAGATTTATTCATACATATCAGAAAAAAGTGCTAAAAATCTATGTATCCAGTTTTATCGAGTAACAATTATAATATTACCGGCAACAAACATATGTACTTCCAATCCGATTATTCAGTTTTATTATCTCCACAACTGTTTCTCCTTTCGAATTATGGAGATTTTTTAACTGAACCGGTTACAGATTTATTCATACATACCGATTTTCCTTCTAAATTCTTAAAATTTCTTATATAAAAATTATACTACTATCGGTTCTTTGTTTGGAACTCTGTAGATTTTTTATCTAAGCTGTCTGCAGATTTAATCATTCGTATCAGAAAAACGATTATATGTAGTATTGAATACCTAAAGATCCGGTTTATCAGAGAAAAATGTCAGTACTGGTGTCTGCGCACTAAGCTCTACAGCCTGTGCAATTATTAACTCAATTCGTAATGTTTTCCTAACCCAGAACTATATATAATATATTTTCTTATATACTATATTTATTAAATTTTGATATTTTTATTAATAAAATTACACACTTGCACTATTACACTATTTATCCTATCGTGCTATGTAGATTTATTTACAAAACCGGTTTCAGAAATACTAAAACTTATCAGAAAAAATTATGTGTGCATATTGAATTACCGGTTTTGTATTAAAGATCTTAAGAAACGGTTTTCCCAGACAACAATTTTGTTATTACCGGTATAAAACATACTGCCTATCCGATTTTTAGGTTGCAATATACCCTGAACTTGTTCTTCTATTCAAAAATCTAATGAACGGGTTTTATATACATATGTATTTTGTATTATTACCGATATAAATCATACCGCCAATTCTACCTTTCAGTTTCAATATACATATAGAGAACCGATTCTTTCTTTCGTGCTATGCAGATGTTTTTGACGAAATCGGTTCCGGTTATTCATACTTATCAGAAAAAGTTTGTAGGCATATAGAGTCCTCAATTTTCATTTCAAAACCTAAATAACCACTTTTCTCAAATAAAAAGTATATTATTACTAGTGTAAAATATTCTGTCTGCGGGTTCTTTCGGTTTCCACATTTCGTTTTTCATTCGTTTGCTGTAGATTTTAACGAACCCGATTCCACATTTAATGATGGCCGGTTGACGGGTTTCTTATTAAAAATCTAAAGAACCGATTTCTCAGATAAAAATTATATTATTAATGTTTCTTTATTTAGAACTCTGTAGATTTTTATAACCAAACCGCTTCCACATTTTTTATAAACTGAAAGGGTCGTATTGCTTGCCGGGATTTCATTTTCGATTTTTACAGAACCGGTATTAAATTTTGGTCTGAACTAGAATTTCTTTGCAATTACCTGATCAGATTATCTGGCTTTTAATATTTTTATTAACATAATTCGATTCGGGACCGCCTACTGCTTATTCTGTTCTTTCTCTCGAGTTCTGCAGATTGTTAACCAATTTAGATGTGGTAAATTTTAATATTTTTATTTAATATTTTAACATTTTACAAGAACCCAGTATAAAACCGGCAGTATGTTTCCAATCTTTTGGCTTATAAGCATATCTTAAGAACCGGTTCTTTATCACGAGTTATGTATATTATTACCATTTCCTTCTTTAGAATATTGTGGATTGTTTTGCTAAGTTGGAAAAGAATTGTATACGAAGTAAAGATTAACCGGTTTTCGTGTTTTTTTAGAACAGGATTTCTCAGAGGAAATCAATATTTTTGAAAAACCGTCAATATTATGAACACATTTCATTTCAAATATAAATGAAAATTATTTCTCTTATTTTTGTAGTTTATTTAAAAAAAAATTCACAAATCTGCCGTCTGTTGTAACGCCATCTTCATGTCAAGAATTTACATTTAATTTTTAAATATCTCGTGAACCGGGGGTTTCCTTTCTGGTTATGAAGATGAGTTAAACAAAACCTTTCCGGATTTTATATAATTATCAAAAAAAAGGGTTATGATGTATTGATTACCACGGATAGGTATGGATTCAATACTTAAAGAAACCTGTTTATTAGGGGAAACGAATTACATCATTGTTATCGGCGCACCATTTTCAATACGCTGTTAAACTTTTAATCGAATCTTTGATGAAACGACTTTCTAGTTTTTGACGTTTTTATTATTTTATTATTAACAAAACTGGACATTTGGATCGGATATGTGTAAATAAGTTTTATATACTTAAAGAAAAACCGGTAAAAATTACCCGTTTTCTTTAGAGTTTTGTAAATTCAAACCGGTTCCAGCTTTATCGTTCCTCTCACAGAAAAAGATGCAGGAGTATATAAGGCCCAGATCTCATGTTAAAAAACTAATGAACCGGCTTTATCAGTTAAAAGTTATATTATTACCGGTTCTATCTTTCGAATGCTGTGGATATTTAACCAAACCGGTTCCAGTTTGGTTCATTCTTATCATAAAAAGCGGTTATAAGGCGCATTGAATGCACGGATTTCGTGTTCTTTTACTAAAGAACCGATTCTCTCAGAATAAGAATTATATGATTGGTAAAAGTTCACCAAGTTCGATAGTCTGTTAAATTTACTTAATACTTGGAACTCCATGATTAGATTTATTATTATTTTTACTAATGCTGTGGATTTTTAACCAAACCGGTTCCAGTTTGGTTTATTCTTATCAGAAAAAGCGGCCATAAGTCGCATTGAATACACGGATTTCGTGCTCTGTTACTGAAGATGATTCGACTTTCCAGTTTTTCACGTTTTTATTATTTTATTATTAACAAAACCTGGCATTTGGATCGGATATGTGTAAATATGTTTTATATACTTAAAGAAAAACCGGTAAAAATCACACGTTTTCTTTAGAGTTTTGTAAATTCTGTAATCAAACCGGTTCCAGCTTTATCGTTCCTATCAGAAAAAAAGATGCAGGAGTATATAAGGCCCAGATCTCATGTTAAAAAACTAATGAACCGGTTGTATCAGGTACAAATTATATTATTACCGGTTCTATCTTTCGAATGCTGTGGATATTTAACCAAACCGGTTCCAGTTTGGTTCATTCTTATCATAAAAAGCGGTTATAAGGCGCATTGAATGCACGGATTTCGTGTTCTTTTACTAAAGAACCGATTCTCTCAGAATAAGAATTATATGATTGGTAAAAGTTCACCAAGTTCGACGGTCTGTTAAATTTACTTAATACTTGGAACTCCATGATTAGATTTATTATTATTTTTACTAATGCTGTGGATTTTTAACCAAACCGGTTCCAGTTTGGTTTATTCTTATCAGAAAAAGCGGCCATAAGTCGCATTGAATACACGGATTTCGTGCTCTGTTACTGAAGATGATTCGACTTTCCAGTTTTTCACGTTTTTATTATTTTATTATTAACAAAACCTGGCATTTGGATCGGATATGTGTAAATATGTTTTATATACTTAAAGAAAAACCGGTAAAAATCACCCGTTTTCTTTAGAGTTTTGTAAATTCTGTAATCAAACCGGTTCCAGATTTATCGTTCCTATCAGAAAAAAAGATGCAGGAGTATATAAGGCCCAGATCTCATGTTAAAAAACTAATGAACCGGCTTTATCAGTTAAAAGTTATATTATTACCGGTTCTATCTTTCGAATGCTGTGGTTATTTAACCAAACCGGTTCCAGTTTGGTTCATTCTTATCATAAAAAGAGGTTATAAAGCGCATTGAATGCATGGATTTCGTGTTCTTTTACTAAAGAACCGATTCTCTCAGAAAAAGAATTATATGATTGGTAAAAGTTCACCAAGTTCGATAGCCTGTTAAATTTACTTAATACTTGGAACTCCATGATTAGATTTATTATTATTTTTACTAATGCTGTGGATTTTTAACCAAACCGGTTCCAGTTTTGTTTATTCTTATCAGAAAAAGCGGCCGTAAGTCGCATTGAATACACGGATTTCGTGCTCTGTTACTGAAGATGATTCGACTTTCCAGTTTTTCACGTTTTTATTATTTTATTATTAACAAAACCTGGCATTTGGATCGGATATGTGTAAATATATTTTATATACCTAAAGAAAGGAAGGTAAAAATCACCCGTTTTCTTTAGAGTTTTGTAAATTCTGTAATCAACCCGGTTCCAGATTTATCGTTCCTATCAGAAAAAAAGATGCAGGAGTATATAAGGCCCGGATCACATGTTAAAAAACTAATGAACCGGCTTTATCAGTTAAAAGTTATATTATTACCGGTTCTATCTTTCGAATGCTGTGGTTATTTAACCAAACCGGTTCCAGTTTGGTTCATTCTTATCATTCTTAGAGCATTGAATGCATGGATTTCGTGATATGTACATTTTGATCCAAAGCGTTCACAGATTTGTTCACCCTTCTCAGGAAAAGGCTTTCGGCGTACTGAAGACCCGTTTTTATACCCTCCACCACAGGATGGGGGTATATTCATTTTGTCACTCCGTTTGTAACACCTCTAAATATTAATCTGAAACCCCATAAAGTATACTCGTATATATTCTTAGTCGTCTTAAAATTCTAAGACGATTTAGCCATGTCCGTCCGTCTGTTGTAATCACGCTACAGACCGTAATAATAGAGCTAGGTTGATCAAATTTGGTAGAAATATTTCTTATAGTTGCAGGTTGTTTGGGATTGCAAATGGGCCATATCGGTCGATGTTTTGATATAGCTCCCCTATAGAGGTCGCTCCAAAATACGGTTTTTGAGCCATATATAACTGATTTTTAAAGCAAATTAGCAGAAACTTTGCAGTTTGTATTCTATTTTGACAAGAATTCATCACAGCAAAAAAATTTTCAAATCGGTTCATATTTTGTTATAGTCACCCTATAGAGGTCGCTCCAAAATATACGTACTTAAGCTATAAATATCACATTTTCTAAGCCTATTTTAAATCAGTTCATATGGCCGAACATAACGCTTCTACTTTTTTCTATTTAAAACAAGTAAGAAAGTTTCAGTCGGGTAAACCGACTAAGGTATACCCTCACTTTGTGAGTAATGTAATATTGAATATTACTCGAATTATTCTGTCAATTTGTGTGGGAGGTACCAGAAGGGGTTTATCAAAAACACCTTTTTTTTTGCTGAACATTAGATACTTTAAATTCATTGCACTGTGCCGACTTATAAGAATTTATGTGCACTGGTATAAACGTTATGAGACATTAAATTGTGGTATGATTTCGGCATTTTGTGTGGGATGTACAAAGAGGGGCGTGGCAATAACGCCCATTTTTCACAGGGCTATAGACACTATAAAAACATTACACTGTACAAAATTTCAAGTATTTTTATACACTGGTTTTAATGTTATAAGCTGTTAACTTTTGGTGCAAAAAGGTACCTTTGTGTGGGAGGTACCAAAAGGGGAGTGACAACAACACCCATTTTTCCCTGGACTGTAGGCAATATAAAAGCATAATACTGTACAACATTTCAAGTATTTTTATACACTGTTATTTATGTTATAAGCTGTTAACTTTTGGTGCAAAATGGTGCATTTGTGTGGGAGGTACCAAAAGGGACGTGGCGACTTCGCCCATTTTTCTCGAGTTGATAACAACTAATAAGCTAATACTAAGTGTGGAATTTCAAAAGATTCGAATAAGTAGTATAGCAGTTATTAAAGAATCAATATTTCACAACATTTTAACCCTTTGTGGGGGAGGTACCAGAAGGAGTGGACCAATATGGCCCATTTTCGAACTTAGCTGGAGATAGAAAAAAATATTACGACATACCAAATTTGAGGTCAATCGGTTACTCCTTTCGAGAGTTATCGTGCGCACCAGCCAGCAGACAGACACACAGACAGACTGACAGACAGACGGACGGACATTGCTCATTCGACTTAAAATGACCCAAAACGGATTTACTCCGAACATACTTGGGGTCTTAGGTCACTCCTTCGACGTGTTACACTTTTTTCCGTAGCAAATGATATATACCCTCGTCACACTAAAGTGAGGGTATAAAAAAAAACTAATAAGCCGGCCTTTTTTAGATAACGAATTATCTTATAACCGGTTCTTTATTCAAATAATGTAGAGTAGATTTTCTAGTTTTATTCTGTCGGATATTTTTTTAGTTTTTTATATATTTTTTAACAAAGGTTTTCATATATTCCTCAAAAACCGGGTATAAAACTTTCTGCCTAACCATTCTTTCGGTTTCAATATCTCAATAACCGCTTTTTCTTTAGAGTTAGGTAGATTTTTTAATCAAACCGGTTCCAAATTCATTCGTACTTATCAGAAAAAATGAGGTAAGTGTATTTAAAGCGCGGATTCCGTGTTCAAATACTAAAGAATCGGGTTCTCAGAAAATAATTATATTATTACCCGGCTCCAGATTTGCTTATACCTGTCAGAAAAAGCGGTTATAAGTCGCAATGAATGTACGGGTTTCGTGTTCGGTTCCAAAGAAACCGGTTCTGTAAATAATTGAGTTGAATGATTGGTATCAGCGCATCCAGTTCTGTAGGCTGTACATTTTAAAACGCATATCGGTGATGTGGTCCTATTTGGAATATTCTTTTAGGCAAACATAGACCGCATAGTCTTGGGGCCACGAAAAATGAGTCACCATTTCGCGCACAAGGATTGCATCATCGGTTTGAGTGGTTTGTGCATTTAACGGGAAGGAAGGAATGATGTGGAATAACGATCGTTCTGGATTTGCAACCACCTCTCAAAATCCATAAAGAAATAAGCACAACCACCCAACAAACAATCACACACACATACATACATAAAACATACCGGCATTTGACAATTATGCCCCAACAAATACATACAAACGTCAACTCACTCTCAAGAATACAATAAGTCCGACAAATTTAAGACCAATAAGAAGAATGATAACCGTTATTTTCTAAAGGCGATAAAACTAACGTCACTTACCGATGAAAAATAATGCCTTTAAAGAGATTATTTTGTCACAAAAAGGAAAAAAATCAATGAAAACCAGAAAGAATTTATAGCACACAACAGAATACCGACAAAAACAAAAAACAGCTGGTTGCCAAACAACATTAAACACTTGAAATTAAACTGTGTATGAGAAAGATATACAGAGCGAGAGAGAGATGGAGAGCTGACAAGAACTAATAAGAGAGCAACCGTACATTATGCTTATTGGATGAGGGTGGGTGGTGCTGGAAAGGAAGACTAATAACAAAACACGAGAGAGAATGTAATATAAACCCCCACCAAAAATTCCCAAAATTCACCTTGTGTCATTTTGTATTTTTTTTTAATTTTTTCGATTTCATGACATTTTATTTAGCCAAAAATTACCTGAGTTTAGAAATATATTTTATTGGCAGAATATCTTTTGTTTAAAAAGATATATCGCGGACACACTCACACAAACAGACTTCGTAACACTTGTTTCGTTCGTTGTGTTGTTATTCTTTGCCGCTGTTTAGCAAACAAAAAACAAGAGACAGATTTTTGATTTTTGCACTGACACTTTTTATCGGCCTGTCAGCCTGCTTGGCTCTTTTTTTGCGACACTCAAATGAATATTTCACTTTTTGTTGTTGTGTTATTCGCCCGAAAAAAACGCGAATGTTTAAAAATACCTTTCTTGTTAAAACATTGATGACTTTCTAATGATTTTTTTAATTTGCAATTTTTTCGTACACTTAAAAACTTAGCCGGAAAAAACGTACTAAACGTTAAACATTTACACTTTTTCTGGGGAACACTTATTTGTTATGTCGGCACTGCACAACGAATGGGTTTCCTTTCGTGGTGTTAATATTAGGCAATCAACTACTATGTATCCTTTTCTTTTTATTTTACACTTATTTTGTGGGATACTGTGGTTTTGTCTATTCTAATTTTGATTATTTCTTTTTATTGATTTTTCATTATTGCCTCGTTAAAGATGTACAAAACAATTATTTTTCTTTTCTATATTTGTTAGGAGCAACACACATAAGGATATCTTTGATTTTATAACACACACTCTCTCACAAAAAAACGACCGTAATAGACGACAATAAACTCACGACTTACGACTTGCAATTGGAAATCAGAATTCATTCACACAAAAATGTTCTTGTCAGATTGACGTTGTTTGTACAGGAGTGTGTGTGTGTGTGGGAGAGTTTGCAAGTTTTGCGCTCTCTTTTCCACCCATCAAAAAACACAGGAGGAGCATGGGGAATTTTTCTCTGACATTTGTGTAGTGCGAGGGAAATTTTCCAGACGGCGCCGAAATCGTTACTGTAGAAAAATATACTGTTATAAATACTTAAATAACAGGGTAAGCGGGTGATGTGTGTCATTGAAATTTTACTCATTGAAAATAAATGATTTCTTTGACGCAGTATGAAATTGAGGCTACAACCAATATGGATACATGAACAGACCTTAATATACATGCCTAAGAAGTCTCAAAACTTTAGCAATGTTAACATTGATAGAAATTGATAGAAAACTGTTTTGATACCCTACACAGTAGACCGGGTCATCACAAAAAGTTATCAAATGCGAGGCGGAATATTAAACCCTACCTAAAGACAATAGCAAAAACTTTTTTTTTTAATTTTTATCGAGCCCGCGGATTCGGCCCAAAAACGTTTTTTTTTCTCGAATCGGGTCACCAAAAAAGTTATCAAATGTGAAACTGAATATGAAAGCTTACCTCAAGACAATCGCAAAAACGATTTTAAAAGTTTTTTCCGATCCCGCGGAATCGGCCCAAAATCGTTTTTTTATCGTATCTTTTTTTTGTTACTCGATTGCCACCTATAATACATCAATGTGTTGGTCTCGACGAGTACTACATTGCCTCAGAGATAATCGATATCTCGCTTAGTTATTGGACATTAAAATTTGGAAAAATATATTTTTTTTGTTCCAATGAACTCAAAATCGGAAATGAGAAGAAAAAAATGTAAAATTCTCTCCCCAAAATGGTGCAAATCGGTTCACATTTAGATATATCGAATATATATTTTTACCTCCAATTTTCATCATACATATAATCTATGTATATACATATATATAATATACTCAGAAATTGGTGAAAGTCAGTTCGGTTTCGATATATCGCCCATATTTACATATATTTAACTCCGATTTAGCTTATACACTCTAAGACCCACAATTTCCTTCAGATCTTCATAAAATTTATTGGGGCGTACTTAGTACTGATTCACACGAGGCAATTTTTTCCAAGCAAGTGTCAAAGTTTGTAGGATAGAGAGCTCTTTCCGCCTGCCTCTCTCTCCTACAAGCGATTACACTTGCTTGGAAAAAATTGTCTGGTGTGAATCACGACTTAGTTTGTCCAAAGATTACCCTTATGAAATTTGTGATAATCGCTAGATATATAGTGTTTTCCTTTGTGCCAAAAATTCTACATTTCTTATCCCCTCATCTTAGAGAGGAGGATATATATCATTTGCTACGAACCAAAAGTGTAAGACATCGAAGGAGTGAACTAAGACCGTAAGTATGTTCGGCGGATATCCGTTTTGGGCCATTCCGTCCGTCCGTCTGTCTGCTGGCTGGTGCGCACGATAACTCTCGAAAGGAGTCACCGATTGACTTCAAATTTGGTATGTGGTAATATTTTCTTCTATCTCCTGCTAAGTTCGAAGATTGGCCATATTGGTCCACTCCTTCTAGTACCTCCCCCACAAAGGGTTAACATTTAGTGAAATATTGATTATTTAATAACTTCTATACTACTTATTTAAATCCTCTGAAATTCTACACATAGCATTAGTTTGTTAGTCACTATTACCTCGAGAAAAATGGGCGAAGTGTCCACGCCCCTTTTGGTACCTCTCACACAAATGGACAATTTTGAACCAAACTTATTTAAATCCTCTGAAATTCTAAACATAGTATTAGTTTGTCACTATTACCTCGAGAAAATGGGCGAAGTGTCCACGCCCCTTTTGGTACCTCTCACACAAATGGACAATTTTGAACCAAACGTTAATAGTTTATAACTTTATTACCAGTGCATAGAAAGACTTGAAATTTTGTACAGTATAATGGTTTAAGAGTACCTACAATACAGTGAAAACTGGGCATTATTGGAACGCTCCTTTTGGTACCTCCCACACAAATGGACCATTTTGTACCAAAAGTTATAAGCTTTTAACTTTAATACCAGTGCATACAAATACTTGCAATTTTGTACAGTGTAATGCTTTTATAGTATCTAGAGTCCTGCGGTATTGGCCCGCCCCTTTCGGTACCTCCCACACAAATGGACCTTTATGTACCAAAAGTTAACAGCTTTTAACTTTAATACCAGTACATGCTTTAATGTTATTAAATGCAATTTAAATTGATAATAATTTAAATAAAACAAAAATATAAATTTATTTACTAATATTTTTTTCAGACTCAAGGTGAGGGGATTCATTAGTCGGTTACCCGACTGAACTTTCTTACTTGTTCTACCTTTCGCCCCAAAAATGCCTTTTTGTTTTCGTTTGTTAAAAAATGCTACTCTGCAAAAGGATTTTGTTTTCTTTTGTAAAAAATGTCGCACTAGCCCGGAGCAAAAAATGCAACATTTCAGCCCTGTATTTAATCGAATGGCCTAAAAACTCGCGTGTGTACGTTCGTATTGTTTCTAATGAAGTTTGGACCGATGATTTATTTCAGTGGCGTCGTGGAGTATTCTGTTTTTGGTTATTTTTAGTATGTTCATTTTTCTTTTCTTTTCTGACAATAAAAAATGCAGCAGTACAAGAGGGTGTAGGCGACATCATTAAAACGCAGCTCTCTGAAAGGGCAACATCTTTTTTAGAAAAGAAAACACATACATATTTCCTCCGATTTGGCTTATATCCTCTATAAGAGCTTTTTCCTTCCGATCTTCATTAAATTTTGTGAATGGTATCTTAGTTGACCAATAAATAACTGTGTTGATTTTCCATTCATATAACCAATTACCTATTGCATTTACAAAATGTTGTCCAAAGAGTTTTCCATAGTTTTTATAATCTCTTTTGTAATTTTTTGTGCAATACAATTTTTTTGGGCAAAACTATATTTTTTTTTAGCTTAGGACTGTTTAGAGCCTTGTAAAGAATCCAAATTTTATTAGCCTTCAACTTCTTCGCTTACCAATGGCGATAAGAATTCTGCAGATTAACCTCCATCACGCTAATGCAGACTCAGCACAATAGACATCGTCCTGGTACAGGAACCCTACGTAGTAGAAAAAAAAGTTGTGTGGTATCAGGACACCCAACTTTGTGTTGTTTGTGGCCAACTGTGAGGCATTTTTCTCTTAATTAATTTCTCGTATACACTGGGTGGTCTAGATTGTGAAACCAGAACTAGAGATTTGTTGAACCTTGCTAAGAGGGATATTCGCCTGTTGGTGGCCGTATTCAAAGGTCACTGTAATGTTAGTGCACTAACATCAAAGTGGCAACGTGATTCCGAGGACTACTGTCGGCTCTGTACATATGAAGATGAACTAGAAACGATTTACCTTATCGGCCAATGTCCTTTACTATCTAGAAGAAGACACCGCTACCTAGTTGACTTTATGATCTGAGATCTCGAAGCTCTGCCTGCCATCGCACAACATCGACAGAATCCTTTACTTCATTAGATGCCTGGAATGGCTAGGGGTGACAACTACTCATCCACCTTTTAATCCCTTACCGCTTTTCTGTTTTGTTCATATCTAATTACTAAAACCCACCACCCCCCACAATATGTACTCTTTTTATGATCTATTATTTTATTATCTTGCAGGACTAACACAATGGACTTACCGGTCTCCGAGTGGAGCAGTGCATGCCAGAAATTGGTAGTGTGCTGCTCGTCCTTTAACCAAACCTAACCTACTGGGTGGTCTTCACTTACTTGGTTATATAGAGTACAAAATCGCTGGAAAAAGCACCTAAACCTGCCGTCCACAGGAATGTAAGGAAGACAAAGTGGCACCGGTATGGGCATATTTTAAAAACAAGTCCTACCTTCCAAAGTCGGTCTAGATAATCTGATCGAGTACGTCATTCAATAGTTCCCTTAAAGAAGCCTGTCCAAAACCAAGGTACAAGTGTACAACTAAAGCACAAGGGTGGACTTCTGAGTTAAAGGCGAAGAAACAGACCTGCAGCAAGCTATTCAATAAGGCCAAATCTGCTGGGGTCATGACTGAGATGAATATGAAGGCAACTCAAAATATACATAAATTAGCCAAGGAAAGCACAAAGACGTTCTTGGTAAAACTTCTGTGGAGAACTGAAAATGGTCTCGGATGCCGCAATGTTGCGTAAGATATTATCCGCTGCACCCTGTACAAAGGGTTACCTGCAAAGTGAGTAGTCGCTGTAACCACTGTTCGACATACAATTAGCGGAGAACTCACCGACAAAACTCGAGTAACAGCAGGACCAACAAACAAGCCAGAAGACTGAAAGCGTCGCTAGGTTGTAGACTAAGAAATCAGAATCAGCTGGACGATTAACAGCTTTGAGCCCTTTTAATCACCTGGTCAGGCGGCATTACTCCTGCAAGAGGAAATGTAAAAAGGCTGTATCAGGTTCTCGTATATCCCAAATCGATGGATGAACACCAAAGTGGTATTCATATTCCACTGGTATTAGGCCAATTAACCTACTTTCCTTCCTTCTGAAAGGTCTGGAAAGACTTTCACATTCTATCATTAGAGAAAACCTGGGAGTAAAACTCCTGTTGGGCAACCAACATGCTTACAACAAGGGCAATTCTACAGAATCTGCCCTGCACGAACTTGTGGGCATTATCGATTGTAAAATATCATAATTTAAGATAGGAGATTGTCATTCATGCTTAATGTACTGGGACGTGTAAGAAAAGTCAACGTCGCATTGTATTTATGCAGGAAAGCTGTACTGTCGCATTGGGTCATCTCTCCTAGGAGTAGTTCGCCCAATATTGTTGTATGGCATTATGGTAAGGTGGACGGCAAGTGATAACCGATACATTACCAACCAATTAGCAAAAGGTCCAGAGAACTGCCTGTCCATCCAAAAGCTGATCGTTAAGGAATAAAGCTACTGAGTCTCGGCATGTCCTTCTTCATCTAATGTTCGTTGATATTCCGGCGAGAGAAGTTGTCACCAGAGCGGCATTACGATTAAACTGTCCATCATTATGGCGGTATAAGTACTACGGCCACATAAGGATATCACAATGTAGTGCCATGGTAACCGACCGAGTGGACTATATACCAACGGTGTACACTTTCGAGAGGAACATTACCACTAAGTTACCTGCCAGAGAGGAATTGGCAGAATACCTGGAAACAAAACATCTGCACTTCTTCACAGATGGTTCGAAGGTTTATGATAAGGTTGGCTTCGGAGTATACTGTAAAGAACTTAATCATGACATAGCTCACAGACCACCAGGTACATACAGCGTCTATCAAGCCGAAAAATGGGAATAATAAATACTGGCGTTGTCATTTACTCGGACATTCAGGCAATCCTCTGGAGGCCATATCCCTAAATTCCCAACAGCTCTCGACTGCTGCAGACCTGTTAACGAGATGACTGAGCATATGTACATCTCATGATTACGTGGACATAGAGATATCTCGGGGAACTGAAAAGCTAATGAACTTGCTAGGAAAGGACGACATTACAAATTCTCGAATAAGCTTAGACAAGGACAATCAGGCAGTCCAGCGAGAGATGGACATAAATCGACACCTATAGAGATGCTAGACAAATCGGGCCAAGATACGAACTGTGAAGGTCAAAATGTCTCTTCGCACTAGAGAGGGAAAAAACTGTCTGCGATAGTGCCAGTTCTGACAGGACACTGTCTGATCGGCGAGCACGCCAGAAGGTTAGGTATTGAGTCCAATGACTTCTGAAGGGGCTGAGGTGATGAGCAGTAAGTGGAAAGCATTAAGCACCGGCTTTGCTACTGTCCCTCATTAAGTAAACTACTTCTGGATATACTGGTGTCGACATTTCTAGGAAGTCTGACAGATCATTCCGGTATCGATATTCGTATTTTTGTTAACTATTTTTTTTCAAGCAGGTTGCCTTCGGGGCATCATAGCCCGTGGTATCACCATCACTCCTGTTCCTATTGATTCTATGTAAAATATACAAATTTAAGAGCTGTATTTTACAAAGAATTACTTTGAAATTTAGCAGAAAAGCTAAACACTCAACATATTATTCGGCGTGTTTTCGGTACACCAAAGCGTAAACGAGGATCGCAGGACCCCGAGAGAGGATCGCACGACAAAATTCACATCCAATTAAAAGCAGGGATGGAAAATTATTTTTTTGGAAAATACTAAACTAATACTTTTTAAGCTCAAGTATTTAATTTAGTCCACATTCACACTCGGCAATTTTTTCCAAGCAAGTGTCAAAGTTTGTTGGAGAGAGAGGCACTTGCTTGGAAAAAAATTGCCGAGTGTAAATCAGAACCTAAGGAACATAATATTCAAAGTATGAAATTGCTTCTTTTTTCGTGACATATTTTTAGGTATGTTAGATGCTTTTGCGTTTTTATACTATTACAACAATTATAATTAGACATTCCGCCTATAGCATTTTTAAATATAATTTTAGAGAATTGTCATCGCTCTTCCAAAAGAATACTTCAAATTAGTGAATGTGTTCTGCAAAATATTAATAAAAATCGTACAGTTCATATTCTCTTCATATACATAAAAATGGAAAATAAACACATTTAAAAAAAATGCTGTCTCCCATACCTAGTTACCAACGACATACATTTTATTCAAATTAATTATAGAGAGAGAGAGCTCTTTCTGTCTCCCTCACTCTCCAACAAATTTTGACACTCTTTTGGAAAAAATTGCCTCGTGTGAAGCAGCACTTTCCGCCTGCCTCTCTCTCCTACAAAGTTTGACACTTGCTTGGAAAAATTGCCACGTGTGCATCAGAACTTATATGTTTCACTTGTATTGATTTTCAAAATTTCTCTGCGTGTAGATTCGCAGGAAAGTCGACGTCACGATACATTTGCGCCACTAACCCCAACCAAACAATTTAAATACTGACAGTTGTACAAGCAGTGCGAAGTCAATGCGGTTGCGCCCGCAAAAACAAATAAATTGAGACATTTTCAAGGCGGGAAAATGAAATAAATAAATAAAAAGTGAAAAATAGATTAATAATTTAAAATTACTTGTTGTTGTGCCAGTAATAGCGGTAAGTAATTTTCATCATCAGCGGTAAGCAATTTTTATTTATTACAGGGTTTTCCAACAAGAGGTGTTATTTTGAATCACCCGGTACTTCGGTAGCTGCCACTACGCCATTACTAAAAATGGAACGATACACGATTCAACAACGCATTGAAATGATTAAAATTCACTACAAAAATGGTGAAAATCTTGCAGTCACAGTTCGCAAAACTAAAGCATTTTTGGGTCGTCGTGAAGCACCTTGTCGGACCGCAATACAGAAATTGGTGGAAAAATTCGAGCTGTTAGTGACTTGGGTCTTAAGGCTTATAAAGTTCAGTTAACACAAGAACTCAAGCCGGCCGATCATCAACAACATCGGGTCTTTGCTGATTGGGTCGTTGAAATGCATGAAAATGATCCGGAATTCCATCGAAAAATTATCTTGACTGATGAGGCCCATTTCCACCTCGGTGGCTATGTCAGCAAGCAAAATTGTCGCATCTGAGGCTCGGAAAACCCAAGAGTTATTATTGAGAAGCCTCTCCATCCTCAACGTGTGACTGTTTGGTGCGGTTTATGGTCCGGTGGGGTCATTGGACCTTACTTTTTCGAAAATGAGGTTGGAGATGATTAATGATTTTTAATGGTTGGAGTTGGATGGTATTGATCTGGACAACGTTTACTTTCAACAAGACGGCTCTACGTGCCACACAAGCAACGAAACCATTGCTCTGTTACGGGAAAAGTTTCCGGACCGTGTCATCTCTCGAAGAGGTCACCACAATTGGCCACCGAAATCTTGTGATTTAACACCTTGCGACTTCTTCCTTTGGGGCCACGTGAAAGATAAGGTCTACGCCAACAGCCCAGCGTCGATTCAAGACCTCAAAGATAGAATTCGTGAGGCTATCGAGGACATAGGGCAGCCAGTCTGTGATTTGGTTATGGAAAATTTCATGAAATGGATATGGTCCTGTAAGCGTGGTCGTGGTGGCCATTTGGCTGATGTTGTTTTTCATTATTAACGGCATACCTTCCTCTTTATTATGAAATAAATATCCGATCATTTATCTCAAAAAATGGAATTTTTCTTTGAATACCAATATAACACATCTTGTTGGTAAACCCTGATGTGGGAGCTATAAATAAATCTGAACCGATTTTTTTTTTAATTCGGCAATGTTGGTCCATGGATCAAGAAACTCTACCATGCTTCTATAGGACCAAAGGGCCAAATCGGACGAAACATATATATGGGGGATATAGCTTAATCTTAACCAAATTTTCCTCAAATTGGGCAATGTTGGTCCGTTGATCAAGAAACTCTACCATGCTAAATTTCAAAACGATTGGATGTAAACTACAGCTTATTTGGCTACAAAATTGAAATTGTTGGTCCAAGGATCAAGAAACTCGACCATACTAAATTTCAAAACGATTGGATGACAACTACATTTTCTATAGGTCTAAAGGCCCAAATTGGACGAAACATATGTTTGGGAGCTATATCTAAATCTGTACCGATTTTCTTCAAATTCGGCTATGTTGGTCCGTGGGTCAAGAAACTTTATCATGCTAAATTTCAAAACGATTGGATGTAAACTGCAGCTTCTATAGGGCTCAAAGGTCACATCGGAAGAAACATATATATGGGAGCTATATCTGAACGAGAACCCGTTTCTTTCTAGGTGAAAAAGGCTTCTAACTGCAAAATTTCAGCACGATCGGAGTGAAATTGCGATCTGTACTCAACGAACAACATAAGATGGACAGACAGCCGGAGAGACATGGTTAAATCGAATCAGCTAGTGATTCTGAGTCGATCGGTACACTTGAAAGTGTCTATATATTTAAGCTGTAGTATTTATAGGTGTTACAAACATCTGCCATGAAACAAACTTTTAATACCACAGTGTGGTATTAAAGTACATTCTTACTCGTATATAGCTTTTCTGGATAGTTATTAATTAATTCCAATCCTCACTTTTTCTTATTAACAAAAACTAAAATTGCTTTTCGATCGAAAAGTTCTCGATATCGAATGCCGTGATTTGGCCCCTGGTTCTTTTTTACTTGTTTCATGTACAAAAAAATCATACTTTGTTGTTTTTTTTTCTAATGTTCGTCATTGTTTACACTACATTCTTTTAAAACTTAGTTTTATTTCTTAAAATACATATGTATGTATGTACGTATATTTCGTTAAATATACATTTTTATGTTTTAGTTTCTTAATTTGCACTTTTATAAAAAGATATAAATATATATAAAAAAAAACGAAACAAATCGAAGATCATTTGGTCTATAAAAAAAGTAGTTGGAAAATGTTTGAAAAAATGGTTTTATATATAAAAAAAATTACACTAGCATCTTGATGGATTGTTCTCATATCTGTCGTCCGGTGACGGGGCTAAACTCTATGATATCAGTTTTTTCTTTTCCTCGGCATCTTTGGCTAAGGGTTTCTTGGGAGCTGGAGCTTTTTTCCCAAAGAACATGTCGGCAAAGAGGCCAGCAAATACGAGAACAGCACCAAACCATTGACGAGGCAAGAGAGTGTTGCCAAAGAACACCACAGAACAGAGAACAGTGAAGAATTTGCGAGTAGTAGTGACAACAGAACAGGCCAAAGGTCCAAAACCGGAGACCATAAGGAAGATGAAGAGCTGGCCAAGGCAACCACAGAATGACAACATGGCCAAGTGTCCCCAAAGTTCGGGATGGCGGGTGGCAAAATGTATAAAATCTTTGCCTTCACCTGGAGAACAATTGATTAATAAAAAATTTTAATTAAAAAACAATTTAATATTAATGGTATATAGCACTCCCACCTGTAAGAATCATGGCAGAACCCAACATTAGTGTACTCCAAAAGTTCATGGCAAACATCATTTGCTGTCCCGATGGAGCACTGGAGGAACGCATACGCTCTTGCACAGCTCCTGTTAAGCCATCCATGGACAAACTGAGTATCAGCAAGAGTTCACCCAAGCCAGTTTTATCATTGGCCACAGCCGCTGCGGCCTTATTTTCTTTGAACATGAAGAGAACAACACCAACAACAATGGTCAAAACACAAGCATAACGTATCCACGTATACGATTTGCGTCCTATCAACACCCCCAAAATCATGACGGGAATGGGTTTGGCCGATTTGCCAACAACCTGGGTGGGATAGGGAACCCAACGCAAAGCCATATTTGAAGAAACCATAGCCAATAAATAGGTTAAAGCACTGACGGCATAATAACTGCGTGGAGTAGTATCTTCCTTTTGGGGTTTCACAGTTAATAAACCTGAAAAGAGGGGGAGGGTTTATTAAGATATGTATTTGTTTGCAATCAATCTCTCTTACCTTTGGCAAAGATGAAATTACATAAACATTGCACCCACACCAGAGCCAAAGCATAGGTGAATTTCTCGCCCACTGTGCCATCGTCATTTGTTTGCTGACCATAACGTCCACGCGTTATTTTTTCTTGGACAATGCCATACAAGAAATAGCAAAAGAATATTCCCAAGGCATAGATTAGAAAGCGGCTTTTCTCTGGTATCACCATTATGTGTATTCTGTTGACTGGGTGGTGGTTGTGGTTAAAACTTGGAATAAAGCACAATATTGTTCCTTGTCGTGGCTGTTGCCCGTTTTTTCTTTCAAGTTGTGGCTATTTTATTTGTGTTTACTTTTATTTTCAGCGTTCTTCAGCTGCTCTGCACAACAACTTTACACTCTCTGGATTGGATTAAATGTATTTTCTACACGTCAGTTATTTTTTGACTACAACAAAAAAAAGAGATTGTAGAATCAAAAAGTATTTGTTATGAATATGGCGAGAATGAGATGTGAAACAATAATAAGTGTCAAATTTCATTACAGTTGACATGTGCTAACAAATTGAAAAGCGTACCGTGTGTCAACATCTGAGTACCAGAGATGGGAAATGGCAAAACATGCATTGTTGTACAGTTTAGGGAATTACCCGCTAAATTTTGGGGATTTTTTATTGGAGGGGCATTTGAAGTTATTTAATTTTTTTTGGGATTGACGAAAGAGGTATGTTTTTTTGATGTTATTCAGACCTAACGTTCTGGAACGTGTAAGGAAGGCCAACTTCGCCTTATAATCCTCCTTTGGGTATATGTATATAGCAGTAGTTCGTCCAATACTGTTATACGGCATTGTGGTATGGTAGACTGCAACTGCCACACCAACCTTCTATGAAAGGTTCAGAGAACTGTCTGACTGTGCCGTTCAGAGAACTGTCTGACTGTCTGACTGTGCCTTGATGAAAAGGTTGGCTTCGGAGTACACTGTGAAGAACTTAGTTTGGATATAGCTCACTGACTTCCAGATACCTCTGCAGTGTGTATCAAGCCAAAAAAAAAATGGCTATATGGGAATTCGCCAAGTGGCTGAGTCGCAACATTGTGACCAACGCTGGCGTTGTCATTTACTCGCAGAGCCAGGCTGCCATCAATTCTCTGGAGGCCACGTACCTAAATCCAAAAACAGCCGTCGACTGCCGCAGATCTCTTAACAAGATGGCTGAGCAGTTTAACATACACCTCATATGGGTGCATGGGCATAGGGATATCCCGGGGAAGTGCAAAGTCGATAGACTTGCTAGAAAGGGACGACATTATAAATTTTCGAAGAATTTGCATATATTAGTGCGCCACTATCCACGTGCAAGCTTTGGCTTAGGCAAGAGGCAATCAGACAGTCCAACGAAAGATGGACAGAAATCTGCACCTGCGGGGTAGCTAGTCACGTCTGGCCAGGGTATGACCGGAGAAGATCAAAATATCTCCTCGCACTAGAGAGGAAAAGATTGTCTAGTATCAGTTCTGACGCGACACTGCCTGATCGGGAACTTGCCAAAAGTTTGGGTATTGACTGTAATTATTTCTGCAGAAGCTGTGGAGATGAGGAAGAAATGGAGAGCATTGATCACTTGTTATGCGACTGTCCCGCTTTTAATAAACGACGACTGGACGTACTGTGGTCGGCCTTTCTAGCCAGTCTAACAGATGCTTCCGGTACCGATATTCGTACTATCGATACATTTGTATATGAAACAGAATGGCTTCGATGAGGGGCATTTCAGTCCTTGGTAACACTGGGGACCTAAACTGGTCTATGTGAGCTGGTAAAAAAAATACGGCTGCCACCCTAACCTAAACCGAAACCTAAAAATGTTTGTACAAAAATTTGTGAAGTTCCATTTCATTTTTTTTTAATATTCTAGAAAAATATTTGAACGAAAATTTGTAGAAAAATTAAATTTCAATATTAAATTTCTAAAAAATTCGTTGAAATAAAAAAATTTCTAAACTATTTTGTTTAAATTGAATTTTTCCAAAAAATTCTGTTAAATTTATTTCTTTAGAAAAATTTGTTGAAATGGTTTTTTTTTTTAGAAAATTTGGCCAAAATTTAAATTTTCCTAAAAAAGTTTGATGAAATTATTTTTTTTTACAAAATTTTGTTGAAATTAATTTTTTTTACAAAATTTTGTTGAAATTGAATTTGTCTACAATAAATTTCATCGAAATAGGATATTTAAAAAATAATTTCGTTGAAATTGCAATTTTTTTTACAAAGTTTTGTTGAAATAAAATTTTTCTAGAAAAATAGAAGAAATTACGTTTCTACAAAAAATTTAAATATTAAAATTATAAAAAAATCGTTGAAATATAAAATTTTCTAAAATATTTTGTTCAAATTGAATTTTTCTAAAAAATTCTGTTGAATTTATTTCTTTAGAAAAATTCTTTGAAATTGTTTTTTTTAGAAAATTTTGTCAAAATTTATATTTCTCTACAAAATTTTGTTTAAATTAAATTTTTCTACACAATTTTGTTGAAATTTAATTTGCCTACAAAATTTCATCAAAATAGGATATTTCTAAAAAAAATTTCATTGAAATTGCATTTTTTTACAAAGTTTTGTTGAAATAAATTTTTTCTAGAAAATAGAAGAAGTTAAATTTCTCTAAAAAAATTTATTTAAACTGAATATTCTGCAAAATTTTTTTTAAATTGCATTTTTTACAAATATTTTCTTAAAATTGAATTTTCTAAAAATTTCGTTTAATTTTTTTGCATTGCATTTCGTTAACAACGCATTTTTTAGAAAATTTCATTGAAATAGTATTTTTCTAAACAATTACGATGTTATATTTCAACGAAAAGTTGTAGAAAAATTAAATTTCAACAAAATATTGTAGAAAATTAAATTTCAAAGTAAAATTTTGTATAAAAAGTAATTTTGCTATAAAATTTTCTTGAAATTTAATTTTTCTAGAAAATTTCATCGAAATATTAAATTTCTAAAAAATTTGTTGAAATATAAAATTTCTAAAATATTTTGTTCAAATTGCATTTTACTAAAAAAGTCTGTTGAATTTATTTCTTTAGAAATTTTCGTAAAAAAATTAAATTTCAACAAAATATTGTAGAAAAATTAAATTTCAAGAAAATATTGTAGAAAAATTTAACTTCAACAAAGTTTTGTATAAAATCTAACTTTCAATGAAATTTTCTAGAAAAATGTAATTTCAATAAAATTTTGTAGAAAAAGAAACTGAATATATTTGAATTTCTAAATTATTTTGTTCAAATTGCTTTTTTCTAAAAAATTCTGTTGAATTTATTTCTGCAATAAAATTCGTTGAAATTGTTTTTTTTTTTTTGAAAGATTTCGTCAAAATTTAAATTTTTCAACAAAATTTTGTTAAAATTATATTTTTTTCAAAATTTTCTTGAAATTGAATTTGTCAACATAATTTCATCGAAATAGGATATTTCTAATACAATTTCGTTGAAATTGTATTTTTTTAACAAAGTTTTGCTGAAATTAAATTTTTCTAGAAAAATTAATTATATTTTTCTAGAAAAATTAATTAAATTTAAATTTAAAATTAATTTCTCCAAAAAAATTCTTTGTATTGCATATTCTACACAATTTTTTGAAATTGCTTTTTTGTCAGAAAATTATTCCATAATTTTGTTAATATTTTTTTCAAATTAAATTTTCTACTAAATTTCGTTCCAATTGCTTTTTCTTGAAAATTTCTTAAAATTACAAATTTTTTTAAATAAAAACTAGTTAACATAGATTTTGCACATAAGTTCCATTTTATTTTAAATTTCTACAAAATTTCGTAGTAATTTATTTTTTTCAGAAAATTTTATCGAAATTGCCTTTTCTGCACAATGTCGCTGAAATTGCATTTTTCTAGAAAATAATGAATTTTTATTTCTAGAAAAATTCGTAAAAATAGAATTTTTCATTTACCAAATTTTGTTTAAACTAAATTTTTCTAAACAATTTTATTAGAATTGATTTTTTCTAGAAACCTTCTGTCGTTGAAATATCTACATAGTTTTGTTTTAACTAAATTTTTTCTAGAAAATAGTCTAAATTACATATTTCGTAAAAAAAATCATTTAAATTACATTTTCTACAAAACTTCTTAAAACTGGATATTTTAAATTGTTTCAAAATTTTCTTGAAATTTAATTTTTCTAAACAATTTTGTTGAAATTGAATTTTTCTAAAAAATTTAACTGAAATTGATTTTTCTACAAAATGTTGTTGAAATTGAATTTTTCTACAAAATTTCATCGAATTAGGATATTTCTACAAAATTTCGTTGAAATTGCATTTTTTACAAACTTTTGTTGAAATTTAATTTTTCTACAAAAATTGAAGAACTTAAATTTCTCTACAAAATTTCTTTGAATTGAATATTCTCCTCAATTTTTTTAAATTGAATTTTTTCAGAAAATTAATTTTTATTATTTTGGTAATATTTTCTTAAAATTGAATTTTCTAAAAAATTTCGTTTAAATTTTTTTTGCATTGCATGTCGTTGACAACGCTTTTTTTTAGAAAATTTCATTGAAATAGTATTTTTCTAAAAAAATACGATGGAATAGCATTTTCTGCAAAATGTTGTTAAAATTAGATTTTTCACAAAAATTTGATGAGAATTTCAATTTTATCTAAAGCAAACTTCATACTAATTAAATGTTTGTATAAAAATTTGTGAAGTTTCATTTAATTTTTTTTAAATATTCTAGAAAAGTTATATTTCAAAGAAAATTTTTAGAAAAATTAAATTGCAACAAAATATTGTAGAAAATTTAATTTCAACAAAATTTTGTACAAAAACTAAATTCCAATGAAATTTTCTAGAAAAATTAAATTTCAATAAAATTTTGTATAAAAATGAATTTTGCTACAAAATTTTGTTGAAATTTAATTTTTCTAGAAAATTTCATCGAAATATTAAATTTCTAAAAAATTTGTTGAAATATAAAATTTCGGAATTATTTTGTTCAAATTGCATTTTTCTAAAAGAGTCTGTTGAATTTATTTCTTTAGAAATTTTCGTTGAAATTGTTTTTTTTTAGAAAATTTCTTCAAAATTTACATTTTTCTACAAAAATTTGTTGAAATTATTTGTTTACAAAATTTTGTTGATATTGAATTTGTCTACAAAATTTCGTCGAAATAGCAGAAACGAGTATGTCTACAAAATGTCGTTGAAATCAAATTTTTCTAAAAAAAATTAAGTTTGTCTATTTTTCTTCACTAAAAAATTTCTTTGAATTGAATATTCTCCAAAACTTTTTGAAATTGTATTTTTTCAGAAACTTCTTTCATTATTTTGGTCGAATTTTCTTAAAATTGAATTTTCTACAAAATTTCGTTTAACATATTTTTTTGCATTGACAACGCGTTTTTTAGAACATTTCATTGAAATAATATTTTTCTAAAAAAATTACGATGTTATATTGCAACGAAAATTTGTAGAAAAATTAAATTTCAACAAAATATTGTAGAAAAATTAAATTTCAACAAAGTATAAAATCTAAATTTCAATGGCATTTTCTAGAAAAATGTAATTTCAATAAAATGTTGTTTCTAAATTATTTTGTTCAAATTGCTTTTTTTCTAAAAATTTCTGTTGAATTTATTTCTGTATTAAAATTCGTTGAAATTGTTTTTATTTTAGAAGATTTCATCAAAATTTATATTTTTCAACAAAATTTTGTTAAAATTATTTTTTTACAAAATTTTCTTGAAAACAAAATTTCATCGAAATAGGATATTTCTAATAAATTTTCGTTGAAATTGCAGTTTTTTTTTAACAAATATTTTGCACATAAATTCCATCTCAATTTCGTAGTAATTTATTTTTCCAGAAAATTTTATCGAAATTTGCATTTTCTGCAAAATGTCGCTGAAATTGCATTTTCTAGAAAATATCATGATATTTTTATTTTTCTAGAAAAATTCGTCAAAATAGAATTTTTCTATACAATTTTGTTGAAATTACATTCGTTTACCAAATTTTGTTTAAACTAGATTTTTCTAAACAATTTTATTAGAATTGAATTTTCTTGGAAAACTTTAATATGTCGTTGAAATTGCATATATCTACATAGTTTTGATTTAACTACATTTTATCTAGAAAATAGTCAAAATTACATATTTCTTAAAAAAATCATTTAAATTACATTTTCTACAAAATTTCTTAAAACTGGATTTTTTTAAATTGTTTCAAAATTTTCTTGAAATTTAATTTTTCTAAACAATTTTGTTGAAATTGAATTTTTCTAAAAGATTTGTACTGAAATTGAATTTTTCTAGAAAATGTTCTTGAAATTGAATTTTTCTACAAAATTTCATCGAAATAGGATATTTCTAAAAAATTTCGTTGAAATTGCATTTTTTTACAAACTTTTGTTGAAATTTAATTTTTCTACAAAAATAGAAGAACTTAAATTTCTCTAAAAAAATTCTTTGAATTGAATATTTTCAAATTGAAAATTTTTTGAAATTGCATTTTTTCAGAAAATTATTTTTTATTTTGGTAACATTTTCTTAAAATTGGATTTTCTAAAAAATTAGTAAAATTGTTTTTTATTGCATTTCGTTGACAACGCATTTTTTAGAAAATTTCATTGAAATAGTATTTTTTTTTTAAAATTACGATGGAATAGCATTTTCTGCAAAATTTTGTTGAAATTACATTTTAAAAATTTGATGAAATTTTGATGCAAATTTCATACTAATTATATGTTTGTACAGAAATTTGTGAAGTTTCATTTCATTTTTTTAAATATTCTAGAAAAGTTATATTTCACCGAAAATTTTTAAAAAAAATTAAATTTCAACATAATTTTATAGAAAAATAAATTTCAACGAAATTTTGTAGAAAAACTAAATTTCAATGAAATTTTCTAGAAAAATATAATTTCAATAAAATCTAGTAGAAAAAGAAATTTTGCTACAAAATTTTGTTGAAATTTAATTATTTCAGAAAAATTTCATCGAAATAATAAATTTCTAGAAAAATTAGTTGAAATATTAAATTTCTAAAATATTTTGTTCAAATTAATGCAATCTAAAAAATTTTGTTGAATTTATTTCTGTAGAAAAGTTCGTTGAAATTCTAGAAAAATAGAAGAAATTACATCTCTCCGAAAAATTTCTTTGAATTGCATATTCTTCAAAATTTTGTGAAATTGCATTTTATTTTGGAAAATTCTTTCATATTTTTTTTTAAATTAAATTTTCTACAAAATTTCGTTAATTATTTTTCTTAAAATTACATATTTATTTTAAAAAATCAATTTAAAATAGATTTTCACAAAAATTGCATTTTGTTTTTAATTTCAACAAAATTTCGTTGTAATTAAATTTTTCTAGAAAATTTCATCGAAATTGCATTTTCTGTCGCTGAAATTGTATTTTTCTAGAAAATATCATGAAAATATTTTTTTCTAGAAAAATTCGTCAAAATTGAATTTTTCTATAAAATTTTGTTGAAATTACATTCATTTACCATATTTTGTTTAAATTACATTTTTCTAAACAATTTTATTAGAATTGCATTTTTCTAGAAAATTTCAAAATGTAGTTGAAATTGCATATATCTACAAAGTTTTGTTTAAACTAAATTTGTTTAGAAAATAGAAAATTTGCCCTAGCTGCAATTTCAACAATTTTATTTTATTAATAAATCATATGCATTGTTTTTTTAAATTTTTGGTGGTTTCAATTTAAGAGTCGATCAGTTTTTAAACTAAAATGGCTCAAAATTTTTGTTTTTCATATTTACATCTTTACTTCATAAGAATTTCCGCATCGTCTAGAGTAGTCGTGTCATTTCGGTTGCTTTGAAACAACTATATTTGTCAATTAACCTTTGTTCTGTAATCACAGATTGCAGATTGCACGGATAAGTAATAATGGACCTCCCAAAATCATGTTCAACAACAACAGCCCAACGACACACTTCATCGGACAGCTGTCCTGCAGAGATCTCCAAATTATGATAAGGATATCAACATAATCTATCTATGAACTCGCACACATGTAGGAACAAGTCACCGCCGTCATCGAACACTGACTTCTGTATGGGCTATATGAATGAAAGACGCCACCATTACTTCCACCCCTAGAGATTTAATCAGTGATAGAACAAATCAAAAAAATTACAAAACAAAAACCACATTACGTTTAAGTATACGATATTTATGAGATTCAATTTTAATGTAGACCTAAGAAATTATTTTATAGACCTTTCCAGAAAATTTCGGTATTGCAATCTCCCACAAAATGTCGATGACATTTTTTTTACAATTTCATAAAAATTGCATTTTTCCAGAAATATTGTAAAAAAATAATTTTTCTAAAAAATTTTGTTGAAATTGGTTTTTTCTAGAAAAATAGTTGAACTAACATTTCTCAATGTCCTTTGAATTGAAATATCGATTTACTATATAATAATTTTTTTTGTAAAATTTCGTCGAAATTTATTTTTTTTAGAAAATTTCTTCGAAATTAAATTTTCAAGTATATTTTGTTGAAACTTTGATTTTTCTACGAAATTTCGTTAAATTGTAATTTCCTTAAAAATTTCGTCAAATTAAATTTTTGTTTAAATTTCCGCCATCAAAATATGCATTCTTCTAGAAAATTTCTTTGAAATTTAATTTTTTTAAAAAAATTGTTTGAAATTGCCTTTTCCTAAAAAATATCATTAACATTTTATTTCGCTAGAAAATTACATTGAATTTTTATTATCCTAGCAAATGTTGAATTTACTTTTGTAGAAAATTTCGTTGAAATTTTATTTTTCTAGAAAATATGCTTAAATTTTATTTCGCTAGAAAATTACGTTAAAATTTCATTTTTCTAAAAAAATTTCTTTGAAATTTAATTTTTCTCAAAAATTTCATATATAAAATATAATTAAAATTTTATTCGCTAGAAAATTACGTAGAAATTATATTATCCTAGCAAATGTTGTTGAATTTATTTTTGTAGAAAATTTAGTTTTTCCAGGAAATTTCATCGAAATATTAAATTTCTAAATAAAATTCGTTGAAATATTAAATTTCTAAAATATTTTGTTAAAATTGAATTTTTTTAAAAACCTCTGTTGAATTTATTGCTGCAGTAAATTTGGTAGAAATCGTTTTTTTCTGGAAAATTTCGTCAACATTTTGCATTTTTTAATAAAATTTTGTTGAAATTAAAATTTTCTACAAAATTTTTCTAAAAAAAATTTATTGATATTTTGTTTTTATACAAAATTTCGTCGAAATTTAATTTTTCTACAATATTTTGTTGAAATTTAATTTTTCTAAAAATTTTCGTTGAAATATAACTTTTTCTAAAATATTTAAAAAAAAATGAAATTTCACAAATTTGTGTACAAACATTTAATTAGTATGAAATTTGCTATAGATACAATTGAAATTTTCATAAAATTATTGAGAAAAATTTAATTTCAACAAAATTTTGCAGAAAATGCTATTTCTATTCTACTATTTCAAGGAAGTGTTTTTATAAAATGCGTTTTCAACGAAATGCAATGTAAAATAAGCAATTTTAATGAAATTTTGTAGAAAATTCAATTTTAAAAAAATATTACCAAAATAATGAAAGAATTTTCAGGAAAAAAAGCAATTTAAAAAAAATGTGTAGAATATGCAATTCAAAGAAATTTTTTGGAGAAATTTAATTTCTTCTATGTTTCTAGAAAAATTTTATTTCAACAAAACTTTGTAAAAAAAATGCAATTTCAATGGAATTTTTTTTAGAAATATGCTATTTCGATGAAATTTTGTAGACAAATTCTTTTTCAACAAGATTTTGTTAAAAGTTTTGTAAAAAAATTAATTTCAACAAAAATTTTTAGAAAAATGTAAATTTTGACAAAATTTTCTAAAAAAAACAATTTCAGTGAATTTTTCTACAGAAATGATTCAACAGAATTTTTAGAAAAATGCAATTTAAACCAAATATTTATTTATTTTAAAATTTTATATTTCAATGATTTTTTTTAGAAATTTTATATTTCGATGCAATTTTCTGGAAAAATTAAATTTCAACAAAATTTGTTTTTCTACAAAATTTTATTGAAATTACATTTTTCGAGTAAATTTCATTGAATTTAGTTTTTCAACAATATTTCGTTGAAATTAAATTTTTCTACAACATTTGGTTGAAATTTAATTTTTTTACAAATTTTCGTTGAAATATAACATTTTCTAGAATATACAAAAAAATGAAATTTCACAAATTTTTGTACAAAAATTTAATTATTATGAAATTTGCTATACGTAAAATTGAAATATGCAATAAATTTTTGAAAAAAATTGTAATCAAAATTTTTTTGCAGAAAATGCTTTCCTTCGTAATTTTTTAGAAAAATACTATTTCAATGAAAAGTTCTAAAAAATGCGTTGTTAACAAAATGCAATGCAAAAAAAACAATTTGAACGAAATTTTGTAGAAAATTCAATTTTAAGAAAATATTACCAAAATAATGAACGAATTTTCTGAAAAATATGCAAATTTCAAAAAGTTGTGGAGAATATTCAATTCAAAGAAATAGAAAAATTTAATTTGAACAAAACTTTGTAAATAATGCAATTTCAACGAAATTTTGTAGAAATATCCTATTTCGATGAAATTTTGTAGAAAAATTTCAATTTCAAACGAAGTTTTTTAAAAAATTAATTTCAACAAAATTTTGTAGAAAAATTAAATTTCAACAAAATTGTATAGAAAAATGTAATTTTAACAAAATTTTAAAGAAAAATGCAAATGTTGAAATTTCCTAGAAAAAATACCATTTCAACGAATTTTTCTACAGATATAAATTCAACAGAATTTTTTAGAAAAATGCAATTTGAACAAAATAATTTAGGAGTTTTATATTTCAACGATTTTTTTTTGAAATTTTAATATTTCGATGAAATTTTCTACAAAAATGTAATATATTCAAAATTTTGTAGCAAAATTTCGTTTTCTACAACATTTTTCTGAAATTACATTTTTCTAGAAAATTAATTGAAAATTAGTTCTTATACAAAATTTCGTTGAAATTTTAGTTTTCTACAATATTTTGTCGAAATTTAATTTTTCTACAAATCTTCGTTGAAATATAACTTTTCTAGAATATTTAAAAAATTTTAAATGAACTTTCACAAGTTTTTGTACGGCCATTTAATTACAACAACAATTTTATCGAAAAATTAAAAAAATAAAATTTCTCTAAAAAATTTCATATTCTTCACAATTTTTTTTGAAATTGCAGTTTTCTCAGAAAATTCTTTCATTATTTTGTTAATATTTTTTTTAAATTTATTTTTTACAAATTTTCGTTAAAATTGAAATTTCTTAA
The DNA here is from genome assembly GCA_963930755.1 of Eudasyphora cyanicolor. Lineage (NCBI taxonomy): Eukaryota > Metazoa > Arthropoda > Insecta > Diptera > Muscidae > Eudasyphora > Eudasyphora cyanicolor. The sequence continues at coordinate 61,777,135 of OZ005734.1, read as the reverse complement.
AATTACATATTTTTAAAAAAAAATCTGTTTAAATCAATTTTGCCAAAAAATTCAATTTTGTATTTAATTTTTACAAAATGTCGTTGTAATTAAATGTTCTATAAAATTTTTGTTGTTGTTGTAATTAAATGGTTGTACAAAAATTTGTGAAATTTCATTTAAATTTTTTTACATATTCTAGAAAAGTTACATTTTAACGAAAACTTGTAGAAAAATTAAATTTCGACAAAATATTGTAGAAAAATAAAATGTCAACGAATTTTGGTATAAGAACTAATTTTCAATGTAATTTCTGGAAAAATGTAATTTCAGAAAAATGTTGTAGGAAAAAATATTTTGCTACAAAATTTTGTTGATATTTGATTTTTGTAGAAAATTTCATCGAAATATTAAATTTTCAAAAAAAAATCGTTGAAATATAAAACTCCTAAATTATTTTGTTCAAATTAAATTTTTCTAAAAAATTCTGTTGAATTTATATCTGTAGAAAAATTCGTTGAAATGATCTTTTTTCTAGGAAATTTCTACAAAATTTTCATTTTGCTATAAAATTTTGTTGAAATTTAATTTTTCTACAAAATGTTGTTGAAATTGAATTTTTCTACAAAATGTCATCGAAATAGGGTATTTCTACAAAATTTCTTTGAAATTGCATTTTTTTACAAAGTTTTGTTGAAATTAAATATTTCTAGAAAAATTTGAGAACTTAAATTATCTTTGAATGGAATATTTTCCACAATTTTTTGAAATTGCATTTTTTTCCAGAAAATTCTTTCATTATTTTGGTAATATTTTCTTAAAATTGAATTTTCTACAAAATGTCGTTAAAAGTGTTTTTTTTGCATTGCATTTCATTGGCAACGCATTTTTTTTAGAAAATTTCATTGAAATAGTATTTTGCAAAAAATTACGCTGAAATAGCATTTTCTGCAAAACTTTGTTCAAATTACATTTTTCTAAAAAATTTGATGAAAATTTCAATTTTATCTATAGCAAATTTCATAATAATTAAATGTGTGTACAAAAATTTGTGAAATTTCATTTAATTTTTTTAATATTCTAGAAAAGTTATATTTCAATGAAAATTTGTAGGAAAATAAAATTTCAACAAAATATTGTAGAAAAAGTTTTCAATAAAATGTCGTAGAAAAAATTTTGCTAAAATCTAATTATTGCAGAAAATTTCATCGAAATATTAAATTTCTAAATAAAATTCGTTGAAAGATTAAATTTCTAAAATATTTTGTTCAAATTGCATTTTTCTAAAAAATTCTGTTGAATTTATTGCTGCAGAAAATTTCGTTGAAATTGTTTTTTTTTTTTCTGGAAAATTTCGTCAACATTTTGCATTTTTCTATAAAATTTTGCTGAAATTAAATTTTCTACAAAATTCTGTTGAAATTTAATTTTTCTATAAAATTTCGTTGAAATGGCATTTATTTTACAAAGTTTTGTGGAATGAAATTTTTCTAGAAAAAATATTATATATTTTTGTTGAAAATTTAATTGAAATTCTATTTCTCTAGAAAATTGCGCAAAAAACTTTATTTTTCTGTAAAATAATGTAAGTTAAATCTAAATTTTGTTGAAATTAAATTTTCTGGAAAATTTCATCGAAATTTAAAATTTCTAAAATAAAATTCGTTGAAATATTAAATTTCTAAAATATTTTATTCATATTGCATTTTTCTACAAAATTCTGTTGAATTTATTTCTTAGGAAATTTCGTCAAAATTTGCATTTTTCTATAAAATGTTGTTTAAATTAAGTTTTTCTAAAAAATTTTGTGAAAATTTGCATATTTCTATAAAATTTTGTTGAAATTTGAATTTTCTATAATATTTTGTTGAAATTTAATTTTTCTACCAATTTTTTTTGAAATTAAATTTTTCTACAAAATTTCGTCAACATTTGCATTTTTCTACAAAATTTCGTTAAAATTAAATTTTTCTTCAAAATTTTGTTGAAATTGAATTTTTCTATAAAATTGCATCGAAATAGGATATTTTTACAAAATTTCGTTGAAATATATTATCCTACCAAATGTTGTTGAATTTATTTTCGTTGAAATTGTATTTTTCTAGAAAATATCGTTAACATTTTATTTCGCTAGAAAATGTAAAATTTTTTTTTCTGTAAAATTTCGTTAAATCTAAATTTTGAAATTGCATTTTTTTACAAGTCTAGAAAAATAGAAGAAATTAAATTTCTCTAAAAAAATTCTTGCATATTCCTCACAATTTTTTGAAATTTCATTTTTTTTTCAGAAAATTCTTTCATTAATTTGGTAATATTTTCTTAAAATTGAATTTTCTATAAAATTTCGTTAAAATTGTTTTTTTTTTTGCATTGCATTTTATTGACAACGCAATTTTTAGAAAATAGCAGTGAAATTGTATTTTTCGTAAAAATTTCTTTGGAATAGCATATTCTGCAAAATTTTGTTGAAATTATATTTTTCGCAAAAGTTTGATGAAAATTTCAATTTTATCTATAGGAAATTTCGTACTAATTAAATGTTTGCACAAAAATTTGTGAAGTTTCATTTAATTTTTTTTAAATGTTCAACAAAAGTTATATTTCCACGATAATTTGTAGAAAAATTAAATTTCAACAAAATATGTATTGTAGAAAAATTACATTTCAACCAAATTTTGTATGAAAACTAAATTTCAATCAGATTTTCTAGAAAAATTTATTTTCAATAAAATTTTGTAGGAAAAGAAATTTTGCTACAAAATTTTGTTGAAATTTAATTTTTCTAGAATATTTTATGGAAATATTAAATTTTAAAAAAATGTCATCGAAATATTAAATTTCCAAAAAAAAAATCGTTGAAATATTAAATTTCTAAAATATTTTGTTCAAATTGCATTTTTCTAAAAAAATTCTGTTGAATTTATTTCTGTAGAAAATTTCGTTGAAATTGTATTTTTGCTTGAAAATTTCTTCAAAATTTGCATTATTCTATAAAATTTCGTTGAAATTGTATTTTTTTACAAAGTTTATTGGAAATTACATTTTTCTAGAAAAGTAGAAAAAAATTAAATTTCCCTAGAAAATTTCTTTGAATTGCTTATTTTAAACAATTTTTTGAAATTTCAGTTTTTCAGAAAATTCTTTCATAATTTTATTATTTTTTTTTGCAAATAAAATTTTCTAGAAAATTTCATTAAATTTGCATTTTTCTTGAAAATTTCTCAAAATTACATATTTTTTTAAAAATAAAATATATTTAACACAAATTTTGCACATAATTTCCATTTTGTTGTAAATTTCTACAAAATTTCGTTGTAATTTAGTTTTTCTATAAAATTTCGTCGAAATTGCATACTCTACCAAATGTCGTTAAAATTGTATTTTTCTAGAAAATTTAATGAAAATTTTATTTTTCTGGAAAAATTCGTCAAAATTGAATTTTTGTATAACATTTTGTTGAAATTACATTCATTTAACAAATTTTTTTTAAATAAAATTTTTCTAAACAATTTTATTAGAATTGAGTTTTTCTAGAAAATTTCAAAATGTCGTTGAAAATGCATATATCTACAAAGTTTTGTACATTTTCATTTTTTTCTAGAAAATAGCCGAAGTTACATATTTCTTAAAAAATCTTTTTAAAACTGCATTTTTTTAATAAAATTATTTCAAAGTTTTCTTGAAATTTAATTTTTCTAAACAATTTTGTTAAAATTGCATTTTTCTAGAAAACTTCGTAAATTAAAAATTTTTAAAACATATGTATTTAACTTTAACCTTTTTTCACGAAAACTCTTGGAAATTGCAGATATCTGCAAAATTTCGTTGAAATTATAAAATGTCTTCCAAATTCAAATTTCTCTTGAAAATGTTATTGAAATTGTATTTTTCTAGTAAATTTCATGAAAATTGCATTTTCCTATGAAATTTTATAGGAAAATGCATTATTCTACGGAATTTTTTTGACATTGAGTTTCCTAAAAAAATTTTTTGAAATATATTTCTAGAAAATTTCGTCAAAATTTAATTAAAATTTTATTTTTTGCAAACTTTCGTTGAAATTGTATTTTTCCTACAAAAATGTAAAATTTACTTTTTTTAGAAAATTTTGATGAGATTGCATTTTACGTTGATAAATTTTATTTTTTACAAAATTTTATTGACTATATTCCTAAAAAAAACTCCAAATTATAAAATTAAACCAGAAAAATTTCTTAAAAATTTCATCATTTCACCCCAGACAATGAATATTAATACTAGATACAGTAATAATGAGAACATTTAAAAAAGAATAAACCGTGTTTGTATTGGATAAAACAGATAGGATAGTGTTACCAGATCCTTACATATACCCTACATCACACTACGGTACAGGGTATTATAAGCCTGTGTGGGCCAGATGATTATAACACCTAAAAATTCTCAGAATCATCAGCTGATTCGATCCGTTGAAGTCCACGTAAACGTTGAAATCAAAGTACAGGTCGCAATGCCGAGTTTTGGAATCTGGCATTGTGAAAGTATGAGTTCTTTTTAAAAACAAGATAATTACCATTTTTATAAAAAATGTCTCAAAAGGTTATTGTTAATGTTTTTTTTTTTATAAAATTCAAAACATTCACGAATTTTGGAATATCCAAAATGCATCAATTTTATTCGACAATGTGGTTTGTAGTAAAGAAAAATGGTCAATTTTTTTAGGAAAATTGAATTAAATCTAGTGTAATATAATAGAAGAAAAAGCATAACATACTATAAAATTGTAAATTTAATAGTCAAAGAATACAATTTTTAAATTCATATTTACAATTTATGAAATCTTGTGAAAATCTGTTTAATTTCTAAAATTGTCTTTGAATCGCTAGTTCAGATTAGCTCCACCCTCAACATATTTGTGTAAAATCCTTCATACGATATACATAAATGAATTGAATACCAACGATTATTATTTGTTCTGATAATAATAAATAAATTATATTCGTTGTACACTTGTAGCGCGTGCAGAGTACACGACTAAATTATGAAATCATTATCTGTTCTTTACACATGTTAAATGTCAATAAGGGTTAAAAATGTAGTAAATTTGTTATTTTTACTCTTAGGTGCACTCGTTCACTCCAACCACCGAATCATGTAGATACTACTACAATACGATGGATAGATAGATATTAAGTACACTCAGAAAATAAAATCAACAAACCGACACATTAGAAAAATGCTAGCAAATTTTGGGATTCACAGCCTTAATTCCTTGACTTAGGTAAGATTTTTTACATTTCAAAGATGTTAACATTTCCATCTTTTTTAGGGAAATAACTCATTATGTTGTTGGACTGACAGTATCCTGCTCTCCTCATGTAGGTGATCCACATCCGTACGCATCCGGTCGCTATTCTGATCGCACTGTTTTGTATCCTCTGGAAACCACGCCATTGAGTGTCGTTGAGGAATGATGTCCAAACTGGGGCTGCGTAATTGAGGACGGAGCAGCTGATTGCTTTATACGTCGCAATCAATGTTTCCTTTTCTTTGCCCCAAGTGGAACCTGATAGGACTTTGTTCTGAGTTTGGACTTTCTTCCCGATTTAGGTTGCTTGCTAGGAGAATTTAAGGAGATTGTCAAATATCACTCCTAGTATCTTGGGGTATTGGACCGTATGTATTGTTCTGCCTTCTACGGTAATGTCTAACATCCTCCTTACCTCCTTCGTCAAGGGTGTAAATAGGGTCACGGTAGATTTTAACGGCGATAGCGCTAGTTTCCATTCCTGCAGGAAGTTTGCAATGGAGGCCAAGTGTAGTTGTTGATTTTTGCACTTATTATATGAGAGTAAAGTGCAGTCATCCGCATACGACACCATTTTAATTTCCGGTGGAGGTACAGGAAGGCGCGCAAGGTAATAGTTGAAGAGTACTGGGGATAGTACTCCTCCTTGTGCCACTCCCATTTTCATCTTGCGGTATCGAGATTTACGGCCTCTGAACCCGACAAACTTGTGTACCATTGAGGTAGTTACCTAACCAACGTTTGGTAGTGTTGGGTAGGGTCGAGTTCAGGATGTCTTGCAACAATAGACCGTGATCGACCGTGTCAAAGGCCTTAGATAACTCCAAGGCTGCGACTATCGTTTGATCAGACGGTCTATGTTAATTAAGGCCGTTCGCAATGTGTGTGGTGATTATGAAGGGTGGTTAAATTTTAAGGACCGATGTTGATTTTGGTGGTCCAAATTTTCGATGACGCTGAGGCATAATTGAGGTTCTATGCCGTTAATGTGCCGAATTATCTCATCCTTTAGCTCTTGAATTGTTGCTGGCTTATCGACGTACACCTTTTCTTTCAAATAACCCCAAAGAAAGAAGTCCAACGGTGTCAAATCACATGATCTTGGCGGCCAATTGACATCGCCACGACGTGAGATGACACTGCCATTGAATTTGTTGCGCAAAAGAGCCATTGTTTCGTTAGCTGTGTGCAAGTGGCACCGTTCTGTTGAAACCACATATTGTCCACATCCATATCTTCCAATTCGGGCCATAAAAAGTTCGTTATCATCTTATCCATCATCGAACACCATTCACAGTAACTGCCCGACCGGCCTCATTTCGAAGAAGTATGGCCCGATGACGTCGCCAGCCCATAAGCCGCACCAAACGAACTGGGCGAGCATGCACAGGTGTTTTCACATCTCCTACAGACAGGGTTTGCTGAAACTTGCGCACAATTCTCCCGATTGTGGACACATTTGGTCGATTATGCTGATCAGAAAAAACATCACGAAGTGCACGAAATACATTTTGATTTGAACGCCCATTTTCGTAAAAGGCTTAAAAAACTTTAACGCGTTGCTCAATTGTGTATCTTTCCATGGTTCAAATTGAGTTAGTCTGAAATTGAGAAATGTCAAATGAAATGCAGAAAAAAATTTGACGTTTATGTGTTCAACATCGGCCCTTACAATTTAACCACCCTTTTTTGAACGCCGTGTTGATGATCGGCAAGGTGGAAGTAGTAAATCTGAAATATGATTCTGCACATCTTAAGAAGTAAAGCTTTTTACTGATATATATTTTATTACATTTTGATAGCACTAAATATCATAAAAGTGCACCACAAAAAATTCTACACATATTAGAATATAACGATTTTTTGACACTTTCCACCAACGATTTTTGTGTAAAGTGTGTGAGTGGGCTGGCCGAGTATATCGACAAAGATATTCGTCCAAGGGTCCTATTTATTTTGTTCTCTAGACTAAAAGACGTTTTAGAAGTCTTCTGTATAAAATTCGTTGCTTAAGTAGGAGAAGAGTAAATTTTGGTCTAAACTTTTTAAAGTTCATTTAAATTAACATTTTTGAGAAATTCATATTAATTTAATAAATTTGAAATATGATCCTGCACATCTTGAGAAGAAGAGTTTTCCATTGCCAAACACTTTACCAGAATTTGATGTCTTTAAAGACCATAAAAGTGTACCACAAAAACTCCCGTAGTACTATTATATTATGTAAAACCTTGGCTGCAGGTGATAGGAGGGAGATAGGTCAGTAAGATTCTCCCTGGTTAGCCTGTTTCTAGAGGAGGATAACATGTGCGGTCTTCCATATCTCAGGTATCACGGACTTCCTGACTGAGAGATTGAGAACCTGCGTGAGGTATCCGATTCCTTCTGGTCCTAGCTTCTTCAGTCTTCCATATTACAGGTATCACAGACTTCAGGATTGAGAGATTGAGAATCTGCGTAAGGTATCCGATTCGTTCTGGCTTCTTCAGCATTACCATCGATATGCAATCTGGACCAAGGGCTTTGGAAGCTTTAGCTTTGGAAATAGTAGCTACGACTTCATCGGTGGTGAAGGAGCGGTGATCATGTTCTCTACAAAGGTTCTTTTTTCCTCCTGGTTATCGCTCTCTTGGTCCTGTCATGCTGTTATGGGTGTGCTATAAACTGCTGGCAGAACATGGTTGCGCATTTTTTGGCATCGGAGTATTGCGTGTTGTTAATGTCGATGGCAATGTGACTTTGTTGTTGCCAAATAGACTGCGGATTGTAGACCATAGTTTCTTTAAACCAATTTCGCAGTTATCCAGATAGTTTATCCATCTGTCCCGACGATATTGATTAACCAACGAGTTAATCTCGTTTGTCAGGGAAACAATGTGGTGGTCACATTGGTTGTTGGCTCGAAGTTGGTCGGCTAGGCGAGCTGCTGATGTTGGGAACCCCGGACTACAGCGTGAAATTCTACCCAGCTGGTATGCATGTAACGCTTTGCCGCCTTGAGAATAATATCTCTGAAAGTTTTCTCACTCTGTTTGGCACATTGTAATTCACGAGCGTGCCTTCTTCAGCTTCAACGAAATCGTTCGGCTTCTCGACGGTAACCACGATGGGGATGTGGTCGGAATTCAGGGCTATGTGTGTTTGCCATGTGGTAAGGGCCAGGAAGGACGGACTGACGATCGAAATGCTGGCCGTTACACGCGTAGGGAAGTCTTCGTTAATGGCTGAGAATTCTGAGCTGTCTATCAGCTCTGTAATGGATATGGCTCTAAGTGTTGCCTGGCGCCATCTGACATTTCCATTGGAAAGTTTGATATTTTTTAGCATAAACGTACTCAGAACGTTTCGACGTACGACCATCATTTCTGTTGTTTACAGTGAGTTGAAAAAATCAATTTGGCAAAAAAAAAAAATGGAATCAACTCGTGAACATTTTCGTGCGATAATTTTTCACAACTTTCGACGAGGAATATCACGACAAGAGTACATCGATAACTTAAATCTTTGTATGGCGATGAAGCACCATCCTATAGCTTTGTGAAAAACTGGTTTAATGGATTCAATCGTGGCCGACGCTCGCTCAGAAACGGCCGTTGTGCCAAAGAACATTGATGCCGTGCGTGAACTGATAATGCAAGATCGTCATGTGACATACCGTCAGATAGGGACATCCTTGGGAATTTCCGGCCAAAACGTCGAATTGATGGGTCATCCGCCGTACAGCCCTGGTTTGACACCCAATGACTTCTTCTTATTCACTCACATCAAGAAAAAACTGCTTGGTCAACGTTTTTCGACGCCTGAAGCGTTCAAACGTGAATTTTCAACACACTGTAACCAAAACAATTCGCGCTCAAATGACAAAACCGTCAGAGTGAAGTTATGCTAAAAAATGTCATACTTTCCAATGGAAGTTCCAGTTTTCATCTGGCAACACCAGCATTGCCAGGACGGAAATATAAATAGCAACCCTCGTAGTAGTAACAGAACGAAAACAGGAACGGAGGGTAGCAGGAGCTAAGCATATATGGAACAGAGGGTAGCAGGACTAGGACACACCAGGAACAGGGCATCTACAGGAATACAACGAAGCAATAATTGCGCACAGCAGGAGCCAAGCTTAGGATCGTTGCAGGAACAGAGCACATCAGGATTTGAGCGAAGCAGGACCAGATCATAGCAGGAACTTGAGGATCGGAGCTAAGCAGGACCAGAGCACAGCAGGAAACAGGGAGTTGCAGAAACAGAGGATTGGTGGAACAAAGCTTCTCTGGAACAGAGCATTTAAAGAACGAGACGTAGCTGAAACTGGGCATAATAGGAACAGAACGCAGCAGGAGCAGAGCGTTGCAGGATCAGATCGCTGCAGGAACGAATATTGAGCAGGAAAGTTGACGGCAACAAAGCATAGCAGGAATGGAGCGTAACAGGAACCGAAACAGCAGGAAACGGGAAGTTACAGCAACAACGATTTTCAGGAACAAAGCATTACAGGAACAAGACGTAGCTGAAACAGAGCATGGCAGGAACCGAACGTAGCATGGGAGGGAAAATACCAGAAGATAGACATATATTAAAGATATTAGAAAGGGGTATGTATAGCTCATATGCACACTCGCGCAATATGAAATTTGGGACTCTATCCAGACCTGGAGAATAGTTTAAAGATAGAGATAGTATACCTTTTAAAACTTCACTATAAGAAAAAGAGATTTGTGAGGTTAAATGAGGTTTTAGCTCGCGTTTGCCATTGACCGATTGTGGCTACGTGCCACACAGCAAATGAAACAATTGAATTGTTGCGAGAAAAGTTTGGAGATTCGATTATTTCAAGAAATTGTGATATTGAATGGCCTCCGAGACGTTGTAATTTAACACTATTAGACTATTTCTTGTGGGGTTATTTGAAGTCATTGGTCTTCAGAAATAAACCAGACTCTCTTCAAGCTTTACAAGTCAATATTGAACGTGCCATTCATGACATACGACTTGATTTAGTGGAAAAAGTGCTCGAAAATTGGGTTCATCGAATTCGTTCCTGCAGAAGAAGTCGTGGAGGCCATTTGAATGACGTTTTATATAGAACTTAATTGTATCGATTGTACTTTACATTAAACAAAAAACTTTTGAATTTCCTTAACAACGTGTTTTTTTCAAAGAAATCATATCACTCTTATTGGAAAACCCCATATAAGTACTTTGAAAGAAGTTCGCGAAAAGGTCAACAATTCCCGTGTCTTCGGATAATTCTAAATCACCATATTTCATAGTGCTTGAAAATCCATCAGTCTTTCTTTTACTATTAACGAATTTAGAGAAATCTTTCGGATTTGATTTCGGTTTACATCTAATTTTTTTTAAGATAATTATTAAAACAAATATTATTCATGTTATTAAATCTAGATTTTGCGACAGAGTATTTTATGTAATCTAACGACGAACGACGACCACCTTGGAACTTTTTATGCATTTTATTTCGAAAATTTCTAAACCATCTCAAGTCATTAGTTTTTTTTTTTTTTAAATATATTGTACTTTTATTAAAAAGTTTTTTTTTTAAATATCTTTTCCGTGTTTAGGACACCATATTACACCAGAAAATGTTATACCCAGCCCTTCGATAAAAATTTTGTTGCATAATCAACTAAAATTAAAAAAAAAACAGTAAGGAAAGGCTAAAGTCGGGCGGGGCCAACTATATAATACCCTACACCACTCCCGTAATATTGAATAACTCTGATATATAAATTTTGTAATTCATGTATAAATTGTTTACATAAATTTACTTTTGGTACATTTTATACTTAAATAATACCCTGTACCACAGTGTGGTGTAGGGTATAAAAACGATTGGATCTAAAGAGACAAATCGGATGAAACATATATATGGGAGCTATAGCTAAATCTTTACCGATTTTCTTCAAATTCGGCAATGTTGGTTCATGGATCAAGAAACTCTACCATTCTAAATTTCAAAATGATTGGATGTAAAATACAGCTTCTACAGGACTAAAGAGCAAAATCGGACGAAACATATATATGGGAGCTATAGCTAAATCTTAACCGATTTTCTTCAAATTCGGCAATGTTGGTTCATGGATCAGGAAACTGTACGGTTCTAAATTTCAAAACGATTGGATGTACAATACAACTTTTATAGGACTAAAGGGCCAAATCGGACGAAACATATATATGGGAGCTATAGCTAAATCTTAACCGATTTTCTTCAAATTCGGCAATGTTGGTTCATGGATCAAGAAACTCTACCATTCTAAATTTCAAAACGATTGGATGTAAAATACAGCTTCTATAGGACTAAAGGGCCAAATCGGACGAAACATATATATGGGAGCTATAGCTAAATCTTAACCGATTTTCTTCAAATTCGGCAATGTTGGTTCATGGATCAAGAAACTCTACCATTCTAAATTTCAAAACGATTGGATGTAAAATACAGCTTCTATAGGACTAAAGGGCCAAATCGGACGAAACATATATATGGGAGCTATAGCTAAATCTTAACCGATTTTCTTCAAATTCGGCAATGTTGGTTCATGGATCAAGAAACTCTACCATTCTAAATTTCAAGACGATTGGATGTAAAGTACAGCTTCTATAGAACTAAAGGGCCAAATCGGACGAAACATATATATGGGAGCTATATCTAAATCTGAACCGATTTCAACCAAATTCAATATCTATCTTAACAGCCGCGAAATACTCTAAACTGCAAAATTTCAGAACGATCGGAGTGAAATTGCGACCTGTAGTCGACGAACAACTTTACATGGACATACGGACGGACGGACAGACATCGTTAAATCGACTCAGCTAGTGATTCTGAGTCGATCGGTATACTTTAAGGTGGGTCTAGCTGTGTTATTTTCAGGTGTTACAAACATCTGCCGTGAAACAAACTTATAATACCCTGTACCACAGTGTGGTGTAGGGTAAAGATGGTCCAAATACCGAAGGCACCTTCCCAGAAAATTGGAATTTTAAGGAATTTTTTTTTTTACAAAAAAATTGTACTTTTTTTAAAAAGTTTTTTTTTAAAATATCTTTTCCGTGTTTAGGACACCATATTACACCAGAAAATGTTATACCCATGTGGGGTGTGGTTTTTACAAATTCACATTATTTTTCCTAAGTGTATTGCACATGTTCTTAGTTATGTTTATATTAATTTTATATTAAACTCTTATCAATTGCTCTGGTATCGACACAACCGACACAATCAACATGAGCAAACAAAATAGACAATTTATTGAACACCTGGATTTCGAACCAAAAGAACGAACGAGCGAAACCCTCATTCAACTTGAATCATTCGGGAAAAACAGAAAAATCCCTCCCTCCCCCAGAGACATTAAGGACAGGCGAATGCTCTTGGAAACAATGTTGAATGAGGGAAAATATAAATGTGTAAAAAAATGATATAAAGAACCACAATAAACTCATAATCATTTGTTTCATATATGCCAAAGCATTTTCCTGTAAGCAAGCCCGTGGCCAAGAAGGAAGGGGGTGGAGGAGGAGTGAGAGTGAGTGCGGGTGTATAGGATGATTGTTTGAACATTTGAACCCACAACAAATTGACCCTCTTTTGTAAGGACAAACTATTGGATTAAACGAATCAAATGCAACGCAGACAGACAGACAGACACGACAGACGGACCGGCAAAAGGATACTCGTGAGCTGAACGAAATGCCATAAAACTAACACGAACCACACACACACAACGGAGACAAGGAGAAAATTATTTCCGCTTTTATTCTTAATTGTTACTCTTACTATTTTAGCAGGACATTTCATGCAGTCGGTTGGGCATCCCAATGATAGATTACCTCCAAAATAGAACAACAGAACCAAACCGAGCCCAACACGCACTCATTTTAAATACGGCCCATAAATTAAACCGACCGTTAAATGTTCTGAATGCATTCACGCCGTGAATTTGAGTTACTGCTGCTGCTCGATTTGTGCGGTGTTAAAAAACAATTAATAATAACAGCAATGAAAGAAAGAACGAATAATTTAAAACCTCATATTTTCTACGTAAAAAAACGATTATTTTTCATAAAAAATGATTTGTTTTGTATTTTTCGTACATTTGTCACCATCATTGTTTTAATAATGACATTTGTCTTATTTTTAATGATGTTCAATTGTGACAAAGTACTTTTTTTGTAAATAGCGGTTGTGATGTTCAGTAAAAATTTCAACGGTTAACAATTTTTTTTGTAAATTAAGATGACAAGGGCGATTGTCATATGGAACTAATTTTATAAAAATTTATGTGGATACTAATAAAATATATACCAACAAAATTAAGGTGACAGAATAGGCGAGATACATATAACGTTCTGGTAAAGATTGGATTAAATATTATCCGATAGCCAGGTTGTCAGTAAATCCATATATTCTGTATACCTGAATTCAAGAATTGCCCCCAACTACCGCAGATCTCCACCTGTAGCAGAGATGAGCTTGCCAAGCTAGAGGGACAACTTTAATCTCTGATTCATGGGTCACTTTAATCTATAGGTTAGGGTGGCAGCTAGCTTTGCCAGCTCACATAGACCAATGTATTCATAAATTGGTCCCACCTGCCGCAAATCTCTTAACGAGATTGCTGAACAGTTCAAAATCCACCTGTAGCAGTGATAAGCTTGCCAGGCCAGGAAGAACCCAATAAATTCAAGGCTCCCTTGAATCTGTAGAGTCTTGTAAACATACAGCCATGGTAATAAATATACTACCACAAGTCAATGTTCCTCTAAAAAGTCGCCTATGCGCAAAAATGCAACTTTGTTTGTTAATATTTCTTTATTTACCTACAAGATAAATTCCATCGGTTACATTGAACTTTTGAATGATGTCCTTATCTCCTTTTTGGACGATATTTATGAGTCGTCGATTATTTTTCAACAAGATTAAGCCCGAATACATAAAGCTAAAATTGTGACGGACTGGTTTAACACCAAAAATATACCACTGCTGCGATGACCTGCGTTAAGTATTGATCTAAATCCGATCGAAAACGTCCCGGGGGATATGGCAAATCAAATTTATGACAATTGGCGGCAATTCTCCAATTTAGGAGACCTCCGAGCAGCGATAAATAAAACTTGGAGTGGAATACCAACATCACTGCTTAAAAACTTAATTTATTGCATATCATAATGACTTAAAGAAGTAATTATGGTGTCTGACACTAATACTCATTATAAGACAAATTATGTTTTCTAAAAAAATGTATTGTTTCAAAATTGTTTAGTCTAAATTAATTTGGAAGTATATATTTTACCAATGAAGTACTTTTCATTTTTCTTTTAAAATTCGGATACTTTTAATAAATTGAAATGTCAACACATGTTTTGGTTAACAAATCATTTAAGAACAATCTTCCAATAAAAAGTTTTTCCAAAATATAAAAACACAATTGCATCGTCCTTTTTTTATGTGGAAGTATAATTATTACCATGGGTGTATTCTGCGGAAATTTTTAGGTTAGGCTGGCAGCCGGAGTTACCTGTTGTTTGATAAACAAAGTCATAAATAGTACGAATATCGGTACCGGAAAGATCTGTCAGACTTCCTAGAAAGGCCGACCCCAGTATTTCGAGGCGTCGCTTGCTAAATGAGGGACAGTATCAAAGCAGGTGCTCTATGTTCACCACTTCATCCTCATCCCCACACTGCCGCAGATCTCTTAAAGAAATGGCTGAGCAATTCAAAATCCACCTGTAGCAGAGATGAGCTTGCCAAGCTAGAGGGACAACCCAACAAATTCAAGGTTCCCTTGAATCTGTAGAGTCTTGTAAACATATTCTGCGGAAATTTTTAGGTTAGGCTGGCAGCCGGAGTTACCTGCTCTCTAACCAACTGTTTGATAAACAAAGTTATCAATAGTACGAATATCGGTACCGGAAAGATCTGTCAGACTTCCTAGAAAGGCCGACCCCCAGTATTTCGAGGCGTCGCTTGCTAAATGAGGGACAGTATCAAAGCAGGTGCTCAATGTTCACCATTTCATCCACACTGTCTTAACGAAATGGCTGAACAATTCAAAATCCACCTGTAGCAGAGATGAGCTTGCCAAGCTAGAGGGACAACCCAACAAATTCAAGGCTTCCTTGAATCTGTAGCGTCTTGTAAACATATTCTGCGGAAATGTTTAGGTTAGGGTGGCAGCCGGAGTTACCTGCTCTCTAACCAACTGTTTGATAAACAACTGTCAGACTTCCTACTCGTAAAAAGTCCGAACCCAGTATATCCAGCCGTCATTTACTTAATGAGGGACAGTAGCAAAGCAGGTGCTCAATGTTCTCCACCTCCTCCTCATCCCCACAGCTTCTGCAGAAGTCACTCAACTCAATTCCCAACCTTAGGGGGGGTTTGCCCATCAGGCAGTGTGTCACGCCAGACTTGACTCTAATGCCGATTTCGTTTCTGGAAAAAATATTGCCCCGTCAACTGGAAATACTGTAAGATATTTGGACCTTTCAAGTCGAGATGATGTAGTCCCTCGAATTTTACTTAATTCCAATTTTTAAATTTCCAAAAGTTCAGTTTTCGGGAAAAAGTTAAAGAAAATGCTGCACTATTTGCCAAAATCGAAATCGCCATAACGCAGACAGTTTTTTCCTTTCTAGTGCGAGGAGACATGTTGACCTGCTGAGTTCGTATATTGGCCAGATTTGTCTAGCTATCCTACAGGTGCCAATTTCTATCCATCTTTCATTCTGCAGACTTTTTTCAGTACCTATACCAAGTCTTGCATGTGGAGAGTGGCGCACTAATATATGGAAATTGTTCGAGAATTTGTAATGTAGTCCGTTTCCTAGCAAGTTAATCAGCTTTGCAGTTCCTCAGTATATCCCTATGCCCAGGTCAGGCAATGAAGCCGACCAAAATTATCGGCGGCGGCGGCGCATGGAAAAATACCGATCGGCGGCGGCTGAGCCGATTAAATTTCAACAATCAGCTGAGCCGATAAAGTTCCAACAAACGATGGCGCACGAATGTCTCTCTCAGACAAAGATGGCGTTTTAAGAAATTTTCAATTAGATGAACAAACATAAAATGAACACAAAAATTTAAGAAAAGTAATGAAAGTTTTGATGCAATGTCGAAAAATTTTTAGTCTTTGTTGTGAAACAGAATTTATTGTGAATGATGCCTGTTGTGTTCTGTTTAGAACAACGTAGACTTTGTAAAAATTGGTTCGGCCGCTCAAGAGCTATTGTAATTTCCTAAAAACCAAAAACGCATTTTTAAATTTAAAATCTCATACATTTTTTGGATATTTTTAAACAAATGATATCGAGATCCATTTAGTAACTTTTTATAAATTTTTACGCAAAAATGAACTTCATCAAAAATTCTGACCCTATACTTAGTAGTCACTTTCTTAATTTTCATGGTTGCATAAAATAAATCTTTTCGATTTACTAAATAAAGTTCGGCGGCTGAGTTGTGAGTCGCTAAAATCGGCGGCGGCGACGGCTGGAAAAAATGGCCGGCTGCAGCGCGCCGCGTCGGCTTCATAGCCTGGCCCAGGTACCCACATGAGATGTATGTTCAACTGTTAAGTCATCTCGTTGACAGATCTGCGGCAGTCGAGGGCTGCTTGTGAACTGAATGATGTGGCCTCTAGAGAATTGATGTCTGACGAGTAAATGACAACGTCAGTGTTATTCACAATGTTGCGACTCAGGTAGTCTGTGAGCCATATCAAAACTGAGTTCCTTTCAGTGTAATCCGAAGCAAAACTTCTAATAGAGCTTTGAAACATCTGCATAGAAGTGGAATTTGTTTATATTTATTGGTATTCTGCCAACCAATTCCTCTCTGGCAGGTATCATAGTGGTGAAACTCCACGAGAAGGTGTACACGGTGGTATATAGATTAGTCGGTCGGTTGCCATGTGGCCGTAGTTCTTGCAACTCCACATTGATAGATAGTTTAATCCTAATGCCGCTTTGGTTGCAATTTCTCTAGCCACAATATTAAGCGGCAGTATATGGAGTACGGTTTGTGGAGACTCTGTCGCCATAATCGCTAAAGCTCTGTTCATGCGTAGGCAAGCAGTTCTCTGAGCCTTCTTTAGGCGGTCCCAAAATTAACCAACCTGGCGGTAGAAGTTTAAAAAAATGACCTTCTTGAGAAGTGGCAACCTTAGTTTTTTTCGTGTTCATGAGCTAGCTGAAGTCATAGGCATTTCAAAAAGAGCTATGACTTTGTCGCCATAAACGCTAAAGCACTGCTTATGCGTAGGCAGGCAGTTCTCTGAGCCTTCTTTAGGCGGTTCCAAAATTAACCAACCTGACCTAAAGATGGCGGTAGTAGTTTAAAAAAATTACCTTCTTGAGAAGTGGCAACCTTAGTTTTTTTCGTGTTCATGAGCTAGCTGAAGTCATAGGCATTTCAAAAAGAGCTATGACTTTGTCGCCATAATCGCTGAAGCACTGCTTATGCGTAGACATGCAGTTCTCTGAGCCTTCTTTAGACGGTCCCAAAATTAACCAACCTGACAAAAAACTGACCAACCTGATGGCGGTAGTAGTTTGAAAAAAATTACCTTCATGAAAAGTGGGAACCTTAGTTTTTTCGTGTTCGTGAGTTAGCTGAAGTCATAATCATTTAAAAAAGTACTTACATCGCATATTGACGGAAAATTTGATGATGGGATGAGCGCAAGATGGGTGCCCTTATTCGCCAGATTTAGCTCCCGGCGGAAAAAATAATGCCAGCAATGATGGCTATTTTCAGGAGGTTATAGGCAGTTCATACTATAAATAGCAATGGATTCAATTTGTAACTGGTTGGGAGTTCATTGGGGTTGCTGCTGTGCTATGAGCGAACATGGAATTTGACAAATTCCATTGGAATAGAAAGAAAATAAGGCAGCCCTTTACCCATTTGAGTAAAGGCTTTTGCCGTCATGGCTGGGAATAGATCAGGTGGCGGGTATAATAAATTTAGAACAAACTAAGAAAGTTTAATTATAGTAATTCAGGTGTAATTCAAGAAATCCAGTAAACTTAATACTAGTTGTTGAAACTGAATTCAACATTCCGACCGACTTGCAAGGTTGCAACCTTAGTACATACAGGCTCCGGAAATTGTTCAGCCACAGATGATGCCCTGGATTAAAGCGGTCAGCAATACTTTAGGCATATAATCGTTAGCCAGCAAGACCTCGACATCTGTTGGTTTGTAGACATAAGGATTCGCTAATGCATCCAAGTGGTCGTAGATGTGTCGTAGCTTCGTAGCTTGACCTCCGTAGTCTCCCTTGGCATGACAATATGGAATTTAAACATTAACATGCCGATGTTTTGAATTTTTGTGGTAGGTGATGTTATGTTTGGAGGTTCTGGGTACAGTATTCCTGCCCATCTCTCTCCTGACCGGTCGTGCAGAACGATTGTCTACGCAGCCAGACTTTCTCTGGCACTTGTGACATCAGGGATCGTGCAATTACGGTGGGCGAAAACACATGGATATTCAAATAGCTGCTCAGACGTTCGCTCAGGTAGGACCTCGGTTGATGGCTGCTTGAAGCAGATCTAGTTACCGCTATCAGAATCACGTTAAGATGATCGACTGTGATGAATTCATTTTGCATTTCGGAACCGAGTATTTTTTACATTTCCTAATAAATCGGAACATTTAACAGATCACTAGTAAAGCACGACCGAATGAGGAGCATCGTTCCAGAATGTCTTCAGGTTGAATCTGAGTCGACAAACAACTACCTTATTTTCAAGAGATGTTTCCTTATACTATGTAGTTTGCTTCGGCCAAAGTTCCGTGGACTTATCTAACTATTTTGGTCCATGCCATCATAGCTGATTAGATCCTGATATGACGTGAATGCCGATATCTGCCAGGTTTTCGAATGTTGGAACATGGAACATTCGAATGTCTTCCGGAGAATTTTCCAACATTCTCTAATATTTCGAAAAATTGGGGGCTTATCTAGCCATGTTAAAGTTATTGTTGAATACGATCGGAGAAAAATTTCGTTGACCGTGAAACTTAGATACTGACAGACAGATTTCAATAATCTTGACGGAAGTTCTGCTCTACACAATTCGAATCTAGGTAAACATAGAGTCTTCCATGTTGCCACTTTACTTTTCGAAACAAGCAAGAATGAGTAATGAGAAATAATATACAGTTATACACAGTATGCTTTCTCCAAGGCATCACAAAACTCATGAATTTGGCTTCTGCTCTCGGGAGAGTATTGAATCCAGCGAAAACGTTGATGCTTTTAATAGATGGGAAATTGGAAATGAAGAAATTACAATTTTCAAGGCAATACGGTTTAACTTCTTCATTCCAATCAGTTCCCTCAATCCAAAGCTGTTGCATCAGATCTTTTACAATAACTATAATACGAGGATCGAACAGTGTTGTGACAAGTGACATAATTGTTCGCTATTTCGAGGATAGGAAGTAATAGTCGAGACATTAGCATATTAAATGTTTTAGCCTCGCTGGCATCCTCAATTTCGAATATGAGGGCAAATGTTGAAGAATTTGAGGGCGATTAGTCAATTTCTTAAATGGAAAACCTGCAGAGCTAAGCTAATCTATTAACTCCAGCAGGTAGGATTTTGCTTTGGCAAAATAATGATCTCAAAGAATGCAGAAAAGGTGCTGCTATTGTATGAGTCGCTTTTACATCATGGCTCAATTGTGTCCTTACGGGAAGACACGGGACACAATTTACTCCAAAAGTAGCAGTTTTCTCGAATTTCTTCTGTTTGGGATTTTCGAAATAAAATTCGTTGGAATGACCTGTTCGGTTTGGCGGTACATCTTTTGAATGACCGCATTGGAAACATATTTGAAGAACCGCCACCGAAGAATGACATTCATCAAATCATTTTGAAGCCTTGGTACAGTATGCAGAATATCATTCAAAAGAAGCTCCGGAAGAAGTCTTCTTTGAAGCATTAAAACTACTCGGACCTTTGTTTCGAGGTTTACAGTATGGTGCGGTAAATAAAAAAATCGCGAATTATCAAGTATTTCCGTTAGTTTGGTAGGTTCCTTATGATCCAATTGTAGGTATTCAGACAATACATTCGAGAATTCCAACGCGAGCTCAGGTGATTTCTCTAGATTTTTCTCAATTCTAATGGAGTTCTTCTCGACGATCCGAGAGCTACGGTGGATGGCTGATCATGTCAAAACGACAATCTTAAAAAATAGTTCCCATCGTCGTTAAGTTTTTTGAAAGTTGGAATCTCTTCGAGTTTGAAAAACTTACTGATGTCATCGTTTAGAGTCTCAGAAGAGGTTAACCAAGAAGTAAATGTAGCCACAGAACGCACAGTTAGTGCGCCATTTAAAATCTATCCGAAATCTGTTTCTTGATCTGAAGATCATTAGATATAAGAAACGTAACATCTGCACAGATAGGATTATGTGGGACAGCGAAAGAGTGGCAGAAACTACAAAGATGCTGTGGGATGGCTAAAAAGAGAAGAAGAAAACAAGTATTTTACTGAAACTAGGGATATCGACACTTAGTAAGATGATGAGAGTTCTAAAAGAACCCTAAAGCCTACAAGCACACCTACACCGCCCGCCTAAGAAAGAAAGACACATATCCTTTGTAGTACGAGTAGTTTTGAGATATTCAGCTTTTACTTTTTTTTAACGTTTACCCTTTTTTTTGGGTTAAGTTAGGGACCTAAATTGGTGAACTGGTAAAACCGACTGCCACCCTAACCTAAACCTGAAGGCGCGAAAGTTGCAAAACGTAAAAGCTAAATATCTCAAAACTTCTAAAATGGAGATGTGACTTTCTTTCTTTCTTAGGAGGGCAGTACACTGCACAGGACAAGCAGATAATAATGAATGCAGGGCATGTAGAGAAGACATCAAAATGATGAAACATTTATTGTGTCAATGCCCAACTTTTGTACATGCAAGATCCCTATACTTCGGGTCTGACACATTATCCAGATCTGACTCACCTCAGAGAATCTGACTGGAAGATACGGAGGAAACATGTGACAAGCATCGATTCACTAAATATAACTTAAAACAGATCATAAATAACTTTTATAATAATAACACAACACGACGATTATGGCTTAAGTGTATGTCCAAGGACGTGAGACGTTGAAACGTCTACTCTTTTCAAGCTAACCTGTCTTGGGTTACAGAAAAACCATCCGACTCGGTAAATTGAATCCTGTTAGATCTAGAAAGTTGTTGTTGCTGGAATGTCGCGTAATATGTGGATGACGTGGCAATCGAAGTAAATGGCAAAATTCCAAGCGTCCTCAGAGTGAATTGGCAGAATACTAGGTAATAGAAACGATCTCCACTTTTCGAAGCTTGATGAAAAGGTTGGCTTTGGAGTACACTGTGAAGAACTTAGTTTGGATATAGGTCACAGACTACCAGATACCTGCAGTGTCTATCAAGCCTAAATAATGGCAATATGAGAAGTCGCCAAGTGGAGGAGTCGCAACATAGTAACCAATCCTGGCGTTGTCATTTACTGGGACAGCCAGGCTGTCATCAATTCTCTGGAGGCAACATCCCTAAATTCACAAACATCTCTCGACTGCCGCAGATCTCTTAACGAGATGGCTGAGCAGTTTAATATACACCTCATATGGGTGCCTGGGCATAGGGATATCCCGGGGAACTGCAAAGCCGATGAACTTGCTAGGAAAGGGACGACATTACAAATTCTCGAATTGGTGCGCCACTATCCACGTGCAAGCTTTGGCTTAGGCAATCAGGCACTCCAACGAAAGATGGACAGAAATCGGCACCTGCAGGGTAGCTACTCGTAGGCAAATCTGGCCAAGGTATGACCTGAGAAGATCAAAATATCTCCTCGCACTAGAGAGGCAAAGATTGTCTACGTTAGTATCAGTTCTGACGGGACGCTGCTTGATCGGCGAACACGCCGATTGGGTATTGACTCCAATGACTTCCGCAGAAGCTGTGGAGATGAGGAGGAAGTGGAGAGCATTGAGCACTTGCTATGCGAGTGCCACGCTCTGAGTAAACGACGACTGGACATATTGGGGTCGGCCTTTCTAGGCAGCCTAACAAATCTTTCTAGTACCGATATTCGTACTATCGATAAATTTGTATATCAAACAGGTTGGTTTCGATGAGGGGTATTTCAGCCCGCGGTAACTCTAGGGATTAGGGATTACGGCTGCCACCCTAACCTAAACCTAACGCCGCTGGACTATTTTTTGTGGGGTTATGTGAAGTGGCTTGTCTACGCAAATATATAAGCCCGACACGATTGACGAGACGCCTTGGAAGATAATACTTGGCGCGTTATTGCTGACATATAGCCCCAAATGCTGCAAAAAGTTGGCCTCTCGGATGGAATTTATTCGAGCCAGACGAGGCGGCCACAGCGACTCAATATCTACAAGTCCTATTCCATCTACCGCCCATTGATATTGTGGCGAGAGAAGTTGCCACCAACCAGAGCGATATTGCGATTGAACTGTTTTTCAATTTGTAGGTATAAGAACTACGGCCATGAGGATATCACAATATAGTGCTATGATAACCGACCTAGTGGACTATATTCTAACGATGTACTCCTTCGAGAAGAACTTTACAACTAAGATACCCGCCAGAGAGGAATGGGTGTTCAGAATACCAGTAAACAGAAACCATCTCCACTTCTACACAGATGGTTCGAAGCTTAATGATGAGGTTGGCTTCGGAGTACACTGTGAGGAACTTAATATAGCTCACAGATAACCATATATCTGCAGTGTCTATCAATCAATAAGGGAAGTCGTCAAGTGACTGAGTCGCAACATAGAGACCAACACTGGCGTTTCATATACTCGGACAGTCAGACTGTCATCAAATCTCTGGAGGCCACTTCCCTAAATTCACAAACAGCCCTCGACTGCCGCAGATTTCATAACCAGATGGCTGAGCAGTTTAACATACACCTAATATGGGTACGTGGGCATAGAGATGTCACGGGGAACTGCAAAGCTGATGAACTTGCTAGGAAAGGGACGAAATTAAAAATTCTCGAGGAGTTTGCATGTATTGGTGCGCCACTGTCCACATGAACGAACTGAGAATGTCAAAATGTCTCCTCGCACTAGGGAAGATAAACCTGTCTACGTTTGTGTCAGTTCTGACGGCACTCTGTGTGTTCAGCGAAAACGCCAGAAGGTTAGGTTTTGAATCCAATGACTTCTGCAGAAGCTGTGGTGATCAGGCAATGAAGCCGACCAAAATTATCGACGGCGGCGGCGCATGGTAAAATAGCGATCGGCGACGGCGGCTGATCGGCTGAGCCGGTCTAATTTCAACAATCGGCAGATCCGATAAAGTTCCAACAAACGATGGCTCACGAATACCATTCTCAGTCAAAGATGGCGCTTTAAGATATTTACAATAAGATCAAAAACTTTAAATTAACACAAAAATTTAACAAAACTTATGGAAATTTTGATGTAATGTCGAAAATCGGTTCAATAAATATCTACTTATTAGTCTTTGTTGTAAAGGAGATTTTGTTGTGAATGACATAGTGCCTGTGTGTTCTCTTTAAAACGACGTAAACTTTGTACAAATTGGTCCGGCCGCTCAAGAGCTATTGTAATTTCCGTAAAAACCAAAAACGCAATTTTCAATTTCAAATCCCATATTTTTTTTAGTTTTTTTTTTAATAAATGATAGCGAGATCCATTTAAAAACTTTTATAAATTTTTACGCAAAAATGAACTCCATTAAAAATTCTAAACCTATTGTATTACTTAGTAGCCACATTCTTAATTTTCATGGTTGCATAAAATAAATCTTTTTGACTCACTAAATAAAGTTTGGCGGCTGAGTTTCAGCCGATGCGAGCCGATAAAATTGGCTGCGGCGCCGGCTGAAAAAAATGGCCGGTTGCGGCGCGCCGCCGACGTGAGCCGCGTCGGATTCATAGCCTGGTGGTGATGAGGAGGAAGTGCAGAACATTGAGTACATCCTTTAATGCGGTCCATCATTAAGTAAACGGCGTCTGGATATACTGGGGTCGGCCTTTCGAGGAAGTCTGACAAATCTTTTCAGTACCGATATTCTTACTATTGATAAGTTTGTATATCAAACAGGTTGGTTTCTATGAGGGGCTTCTGAGCCCGTCGTATCACTAGGGACCTACATTCGCCTATGTGAGCCGGCAAATCTGGCTGCCACCCTAACCTAAACCCAAAACTGCTGCAGCACAGATCCCTATACTTCGGATGACTCAGCAGAATAAGTTGCTGGAACAATAAAATGCTGAATCACACTTACCTACGAGTATATTTCATCTATCTCAAGGAAAACAAGACGCATACATTAGTTTTTATTACTTTTTATTTCACCTCCTAGTGATTGTTGATTGATAGAATTAAATCTATATTAAGCTTAAGACTACGAAAATAATTTCTAATTATAATTATAAAAAATAAATGTTTAAATAATAAAACTTAACTTAGAAGATACCACAGAATAGTTTTTGTTGTTGCTTGATGCGCAACATTTTTTTTTCAATTTCAAAAAAATTTTCAAAATTCTTTTCATTACATAAAATTTTACAGATCATTCATAGCTTAAGTTAAATGACTAGCATAATATATATATATATATAATTACATAAATAGTTAGTTGCTGAGGAATGACTAGTTTTCGTTTTCGATAGTTTTTGATTAATTGCACAGTTTTTTTTAGTAATTTTTGTAGAGTTTCGGTTGGTTGTCTTAGTGGAAAATGTACATATAGGCGGGTGTTTTCAAAGAAGTAGTTAGTTTTTTAAATCGCATGTCATCATTTAAGTGGCGAAGACTAATATACGAGTATGAATTTCCTTACGACTTACACAGCCCGTTTCTCTATTTCGCACGAAAGAGATGCGAACGAATATACGAGCTGATTTTAGACCTACTAAAAGGTATCAGAACGACAAAGTGACTGCAAACATAATGGCTGATGCCAATTAGTAGGTCTAAACTCAGCTGTTTTTCGTTCGCATCGCTTTAGTGCGAAATAGAGAAACAGGCTGACAATTCAGGGCCAATATACGCGCAAGCAGCGTGATGCGTTGCCAGCGTTGCCAAAATTGCGTTGTTTTGAAAAACAGCTGAACTAAAAATAGTGACAGATTGCATGTGACAATGCCAAATCATGCGGCCGAGCGGAGAATCGCGTATCGTGTACCTTGTCCCTTCACCATTAATTGTAGAAGTTATAATGTTAGTAATATATTTTTTCCTTGGTCAATTTGAACTTAACCCAAAAAGGAAAAATTATTACGAAGAAAAGAAATTTTAGACAACTACATTTTGTACTTCCAGCTGCTGAAAATTGGTTTGCTCTATCCGAAAAATATTTCTCCTAAAGCGGGGTTTTGAATTGAGCAAAGGAATTTTTTAAAATATATGTGTAGGATTAATAATCTTGAATAGGTAAATTAAAGAGTTTATAAGGGCTCTTAGCAAGATACCTTTTCAGATTTGTAGGTAGAAATTATTGTAGAACTCTAATTTGGTCTCAAGACAAGGACTAGTTTGGGATTTTCTTTTAAAGCGACTTTTGGCAAATAAAGTAAAGTTGGAGTTATTCTTTGTTGAGATTCCCAAGTAACTCCAACATTAGATTATTTTTTGCATTGCAAGTGCATATATTTTTTATTAAAAATCCAAAATGTATGTTTTTTTTATAGAAATAGGTCTTTCTTATTATTTTCTGATTTCTGGAGGGAAATGCCAAAGTTAGGTATTTTTTAAATGAATATTATTTGACAATAATCTGATCTATAGCTACGACAGTAGGTTCGTACTAACTTTAGGATTAGGATTAAGGTTCAAATAAGGTAAAGTTCAAGCTTAAACTTGTTATAAAATTCAGCTATAACTTTAGGCTATTTAATTTATCATAGGCAGGGTCAAAATTTTATATATTAGATGCTGCTTGCAAAATTTTGGACTGAATCATTCAATAATTTGTCCTAGGATAGCATTTCAAAGACTGTGTAATACTGAAATAAGGTAAAGTTATAGCTAAAATTTATTATAACGTTTAGCTACTATAACTTTAGGCTATTTGATTTATTATTAGCAAGGTCAATTTTTTTATATTTTGTAGATAGATGCTGGTTACACACCCAGTAGATTCTGGTACAGCTTCAAACTGTTGAATATTTGCGATAGTATACACTGAAAAAAAATGTCATAAAATTAAAGAATGGATCCAAAGACGTCATTAGTTTTTAAAATAGGTAAATTTTATGCTTATAATATAGACAATTTCATTAATTTTAAGTAATTTACCTAATTTTAAGTACAAAATATACTTATTTTGAAGACTAAGGACGTCTTTGGAGCATTTCTTTAATTTTATGACAAATTTTTTTCAGTGTAGTTACTTTTCTCTGATTTATTTTCGTTTTCAGGAAGCTCTGTTTAGGTTCCGGTAGGGCTGATAACTGTAACACCTCGTTAGCGTTAACAGAGCTTCATGAAAATGGGATTTGTCCTTATTTTCGCTGTAAAGGCAAATTTTCGCTTCGCGCAAAAAACTGTCAAACTCCATCTAAAAAACTTCACGCGAAATCCATTGTTAAAATAAAACTACAGCCATTTAAGCAACTCCACTCATCCCAATCTTAGACATTACTTCTTCTTATTCATACTATAGACCTGGTATTTTGTCCCAAGCATTTGAAATCTGCATTATTTCTTATGGATCTACCAGTGAAACTGTCGAACCTAGTAGTTTATTTTCATTGTAAAATGCCGGGTGGCATGAAACATTCTTTAAGAATATTGTTATACCAAAATTGCACAATTTAAGACATAAAAAGTTCTGCAAAAAATACTCAGAAGAACTCATCATCAAACATTCTCACATAGAAATGGCCTACGTTGAATTTGAAGCTTCGTAAACCCCTTCGCGGCTCGCCTGGAGTATGGGAAAAGGTACACTAGGGAGCGCATTGCTCCCCTTAAGAGAAGCCCTGTTCTAGGAGAGACATTGTTATATGTATGTAGCGCATAGGGTAGAGTAACATCTGCAGGTCGCGCTATTATTTAATGAAAAATGTTTCAAATTTCAAATTGTCAGTTTTATAATTCCTTTAGATGACCGAAAAAGCATTATTGGGAGCTGCTGCTCCCCTTTTATGAAGCCCTGTTATAGGAGCATGGGAGACATTGTTCTATATATGTAGCTGAAAGGATAGAACAACAGCGTGTGCAGGTTCAGATAGTATTTAATGAAAACTGTGTTTTTGTGAATTCCAATAAAGTTTTTTAGTTTTATAGCTCCCCTCGTGGAATAGCGAAACATTGGGAGAAACTGCAAAGGTACTGCGGGCTGAACCAAATGAGAAGAAAACCAGTAGTTTTCTGAAACTAAACAAGAGCGATATTAGTAAGATGATTAGTGTTCTAACGGGACTCTCAAGCTTATAAGCACATCTTCATCGAATATGACTAGCAGAAAACGACGAATGCAGGGCATGCAGGGAAAACATCGAGACGATGCAACATTTTCTGCGCCACTGCCCGGCTTTCACACATGCAAGATCTCGATATTTTGGGTCCGACTCATTGCCAGACTTCACTCATCTCAGAGGATATGACTGGAAGATACTGAGAAAATCCGTGTCTAGCACCGATTTTCTGTAACCCATGAGGTGTTAAAAATATCATAAATATGGAGCGCACAACAGGCCGAACCACTGGCTTAAGTGTATGTCCATGGACATGAGACGTTGAAACGACTCCTCTCTTCAACCTAACCTAACCTGATAGCTCCTCTCGAGTGCCGAAAAAACACCCTTGGGAGCTGCTGCTATTATTTTTTGAAGACCTGTACTAGGAGCACGGGAGACATTGTTCTGTGTACGTAGCGGAATGGGTAGAAGAACAACGTCTGCAGGTTCAGCAAGTATTTAATGAAAAATTTTACAATTCTCGTTTGCAGGAACTGACATTTCGTTTGTTGTGACAGAAACTTATTTTGCGTAAACAATTGTTTGTTCTGACTAAAAGAAATTTCAGTTGTGGTAAACGAGATTTGTAGTTGTCTAATATTTGGTTTCGCAGACAGAAACTTATTTAGCGTAAACAATTGTTTGTTCTGACTAAAAGAAATTTCAGTTGTGGTAAACGAGAATTGTAGTTGTCTAATATTTGGTTTCGCAGAAACGGATTTTTTCCTTGCGTGTAGTATCCATTTTTACTGGTTGAATTTCTACGAGCTCTGGAAACATTGGCAAGTGTATGTATGTAGTGGAATGGGTAGAATAACAAAATCTCCAGGTTCAGCTAGTATTTAAAGAAAAATTTACTTTTGTGTAATTTTTAAATAAATTTTCCACTCGAATAATCTTAGTATCCACCATAACTGGTTGAAGTTAGATTACAATGACGCTATGCGAATTGTGACGTTAAGAAGACTCTATTTTTAGTTTTTGGAGATTTTGGGGAAAACAAATTTATCTTTTACACATTTTCATTTAATAGTTTTCTTTGCTAGACCTTAGATGTATCAACCAGGAATACCAAATTATATAAGAGATGTGTGAACATATGTGGCGACCTGTCATAACGCCCAAATTTTTTTTTGGGCCTTATGACCTCTCTAATTGCGGTCATAACACCCAAATTTGATTTGGGCCTTATGACCTCTCTAAATGCGGACACAAGGGCCAAAAAAGAAGGGACATAACGCCCAAATATTATTTTGTAATTCTCTCTCTATTAATGTGTAAAGTCGAATACTTTTGGGAAAAATGAATTATGATTGTAAAAGAAGTAACGGTTCGAAAAGAAGTTCAGGTTCAGAAATGCCTTCGATGGGGTGATATAGTTGAATTTCAGTTTGCTGGGGGTGCTCGCAGAAACTGCGAATTAGTTTACACCAAATGCAAAAGGAAAAACCTAAATATAGAAGCATTGGCATTATTTTCAATAGGGTATGATATATGTTGATATTAAGTCTTAAAGCCATATGTCTGCAAGTTCTTATCCTCCTCATACGTATAG
Organism: Eudasyphora cyanicolor; assembly: GCA_963930755.1. Classification (NCBI taxonomy): domain Eukaryota; kingdom Metazoa; phylum Arthropoda; class Insecta; order Diptera; family Muscidae; genus Eudasyphora; species Eudasyphora cyanicolor. The sequence continues at coordinate 61,747,809 of OZ005734.1, read as the reverse complement.
GGCCTTATCCAAATTTAGTTTCCCAAACATTTCAAATATGGTGGTATTAAATCGAAAAACAATATATGTGATGTAGTTAAGAACTTGCAGAAAATCCGAGAGCAAAGAATTCTACGAGTAATCGCGCGCGCGATTTCTCGTAAAATTCTTTACACTCGGCTACGAGAAATCGCGCGCGCGATTACTCGTAGAATTCTTTACACTCGGCCATTCTACCATATTTGAAATGTTTGGGAAATTAAATTTAGGTAAGGCCTTATCGTATGACGAAGATAAGGGCTTGCAGAAAAGCCGTGTGTAAAGAATTCTACGAGTAATCGCGCGCGCGATTTCTCGTGGAATTCTTTACACTCGGCCATACTACCATATTTGAAATGTTTGGGAAATTAAATTTAGGTAAGGCCCTATCGTATGACGAAGATAAGGACTTGCAAAAAAGCCGTGTGTAAAGAATTCTACGAGAAATCGCGCGCGCGATTGCTCGTAGAATTCTTTACACTCGGCCATACTACCATATTTGAAATGTTTGGGAAATTAAATTTAGGTAAGGCCCTATCGTATGACGAAGATAAGGACTTGCAGAAAAGCCGTGTGTAAATATTGTTTTTCGATCTAATACTACCATATTTGAAATGTTTGGGAAATTAAATTTAGGTAAGGCCCTATCGTATGACGAAGATAGGACTTGCAGAAAAGCCGAGTGTAAAGAATTCTATGTGTAATCGCGCGCGCGATTTCTCGTAGAATTCTTTACACACGGCTTTTCTGCAAGTTCTTATCTTCATCATACGTATTGCTTTAAGACTTAATATAAACTTATCATACCCTATTGAAAATAATGCTAATGCTTCCATATTTAGGTTTTTCCTTTTGGAAGAAATTTACATTTGATTTAAATTGAACCATATCTTTAAAGTACTTTCAATAAATATTAAATTACCACATAAATTATTACTACTTATTATTACAAAAACAAAAAAAAGGACATAAAGCCCAAAAAAAAATTTGGGCCTTATGTCCGAGCATGGGTCGGTCATAAGGCCCAAAACCAAATTGGGCGTTATGACCGCACTTAGAGAGGTCATAAGGCCCAAAAAAAATTTTGGGCGTTATGTCCGTTGGGCGTTATGACCGGTCACCAACATATGTAACAACTTCAGAAAGAGCTGTTAAGCTTACGATGTCTCAGTGTACTTAGTTATCAAAAAAACCTAGTATTGCAGTGTTACCGCCTGACTCACGGTGTCGAACGTTAACGTTCGTATGACTTCTATGCGAGAAATCATCAGAAGGACAAAGCGAATGAAAACATGTGCCTGATGCCTGTCAGTTGGTCGCAGATCAGCTGTTTTTCGCATAGAAGTCATGCGAACGTTAACGTTCGACATTGTGGGTCAGGCGGTACAACTCTTCACTTACCCGTTGACTCTGAAACCCAGTATTAAATGGATTTAATACATTCAAACATCTGTAATAGTTTAACAAGTTCAAAAACAGCTGTTAGGCTTATGATGTCTTAACGCAAAGTAAGTAGATATCCAAAAAGTCTTGAAGTGTAAAACTCTCCACTTAACCGTTGACTTTGAAACCCTGTATTAAATGGATTTCAAACATTCTAAATAGTTTGAAAAGTTCAATAACAGCTGCTAGGCTTATGATGTCTAAACTCAAAGTACTTAGTTATACAAAAGCAGAACCTAGCTTCGAAGTGTAAAACTCGCCACTTAATCGTTGACCGTGAAACCCGCCGCATACTCTGTTCTCCCGCTCATAGAGCTGCCAACCTTATGCGAAGATTTATAATCCATTTTGTTGCTGCATTTCGTTGTATAGTTCATGACAACTTCTGGCCGCGCTTGATGTAGCGGTATTTGTGGACTCATTTAGGGATGACGATTCCGAAGAGGAACTATTACAGGAATTTGGGGAATTGTAACGCTGAGAATGCGATTGCGAATGATTGCTGCTGTTGTGCGTTAAAGCTGGGGGAGCCTGTGCCTGGGTTTGTTGCTGCAAATGTTGAGCCACTGAATGGCTAATATGTGAGCGGGGATCTTCGGGGGTCCAAGTGCGGGCAAATAGCTTACTGCCCGGATAACGATCACCACGACGATACCAGGATAAGGAGTGCGATATGCCGCCAGCTGTAAGTAGACAAACAAGAGAGTATTTTTTAATTAATAACTTTTTTAAGCTGTTTAAAGTAAAGAGTTGGGAGGGAAAAAGTAGGTTTCCTTTTTTTTGTTAATCCTTTGATAAGTGTCAATTGTTAAAATTAAAAAGAAGGCTCTTTTTGGAGTTGGATTTTTTTCATTAAGAGTTTCAAATAGAGTAAACTGCAAATACTTACGCGCACTGCTTGTTACATTGTCTCTACCCTTTCCTTTTTTTTTGAAAATATTTTGGGTTGGGTTAGTTTTGGTTTATTTGATTTGAAAACACTTGAGAAAACATTAGTGTCTACATTACAATGTCATTAGTGGTAACGTGGTAAAATGATAGAGATGACGTTTGAAGTGTTAGAGTTTTCCCCACACAAACAGAAAAAAAAAGTGGTGGGTTTTTTTGGGAATGTGCAAAAATCCGCCAGGGCAGAAGCAAATAAAACGTTTGTTGTTGCAGCTGCATGCTGGGGATTTAATTGTCTGCGCTAACAAAATATACACGGGAGAGACAAACACAGAAGCATATGCTGTCATCCCGGCAGTCAGCCAGCCAGCCACCCAACAAGCCGTGGCAGGAGAGCTCTATGTAACTTCCAATCAGATTCATTGGCTATGCTACATACATCCTTTGGGGGATGATTTCCTTACATTATCCATCCGTCCGTCCGTCCCTCATGCACTTGTTTGCTTATATCCGCGGAGCGCAATTTGTTGAAAAGTTCTGGAAAATGCGGGTGTGAAATATTTTGTGGCCAACAGAAGGGCAAATAACTCCCAACTTGTACTCGAGAGCTTTATAGAGTGTTGCTGGGTGTTACTAATCCCAAAGAAGGTACTCGTACATGAATGGGTACATTAAAAGCACTTCATCATTAGGCACCCCTCCCAGGAAATTAGCAGGGCTACAATTTGATGCTATTTTTTTTTGGATGTTCCTTAAATGTTCGCGTATAGTGTCTGTCTGTCTATCCATCCTTACATTAAAAGCAAATCATCTTTGTATATCGTATACTCTGTCATGTGTTGTTTTGCAAGTTGGTGTGAACAGTTGCCAGTTGTGTCGTTCTCCCTCTCTGGCGAGGATTAAAAATTGAACTCCATTTTTTCAAATGGCCTTTAAGGTTGTTTTTTTTTTGGGGGGGGAGGTGGGCGGACGTTCGATAGAGGTTTGCGTGTATCAGGGAATCGTCATCACTCCCCTTCTTTCTTGCTAATGCAAAGTTTTTTTTTTGTTATAATTTCTATAGGAAAACAGAGCAAACTTGCGGAGAATGTCTGTCTGTCTATCTGTGGCTAACATGAAATTGTTGTTATTGTTTCGCTTCGTGGGACGACAGCTGTAAAAGCTTGGAAAATTTCTCACATTGTAATTATTGGGATGTCATATAGGTAACAATAATATTCCATTATACTCGCTCCATATACATATTTCATGTTTTATAGGCATTCTTATCAAGGTAGACATTTATAATGTTTCTTTGGTTATCTCCAAAGAGATTTACAAGATATATGTAGTTTCTGATAGTTTAATAACAAAAAAGAAACAAAAATGTTGGGAAAAAAAAACCTTAAAATTTAATCCAAAATACAATTTTTATCCTTTGAAATTTTAGTTGGAAAAATGTCTATTGAAATAGTTTATATAAATTATAATATTCCACTTGCATTATAGGTTAGATTAAGTATTGTGGTAGTCTTGTGTTCAGACCCTACGGGAAAAGTAAATGCCAATATACCTGAGTTTGCTGATCCCAGTAAAATTGGAACCTATCACTGAACTGATGACATAGGGAATGATTGATGTCCGTTCATTAGGTTTAAATGCACCAAATGATAGTTGTGGATGCGGTATATTATCATACAACTGCACCAGATAAATCTACTCCATATTCGACGACCAGTTGGTTTATCTACTCCTTACTAGTTGAGTTTTCTACTCCCTAGTAGTGGACAATTTTGTAATCTATTCTTTCGTAGAGTTACCGTTGGATAATCTTCTACTTAGCAAAATACCCGTAGATTTATCTACTGTTATCTACAAATGTCTATAAAGCCAGTTGGGTTATCTACGACCTAGTTGAGGACAAATTGATTTTTTTACTCCTTGATAGATTTACTGTTGTGTTTAGTAGATAACCAGTTGGTTTATCTACTTCATTGTAGACTGCGAGTTGGGTTATCTACTCCATAGTAGACTACCAGTTGGGTTATCTACTCTTTATTTGTTGATAACCAGTTGTGTTATCTATTCCATAGTAGACTACGAGTACTGGTTGGGTTATCTATTCTTTAATTGGCGGCCAGTTAGGTTCTCTACTCCTTATTAGAGCACCAGTTGAGATCACTTACAAATGGCTGCTACCCACAGAGTACATAAATGTAATCGTTGGGGATAAAGCCATTATATATTATCACTCACTAAAGTATTTAAGAGTTATGATAGACAGTAGGCTGACAATTAAGGATCGCGAGAACGACGGCAAGGATACTCCCCAACTCGAGAGACGCAAAAAACTGGACGATAAAAGACAAAGGCTCGAAGTATTCAAGGCAAAGAGATCTGCAAAGATCGGTACTTCGCGGGGCTGGTGGGATTAGACGAAGAAAGGAAGGTGACACCACTTGGCAGCGTCGGTGAAATTTATCGACGAACGGATAGTCATCTCGCGTCCTTATCCCAAAAACACATATATCTGACTTCGTACTATTTATGAGTTTAGAACCATTTCGAAAAAAAGCAGCAGGTACGGTTGCAGGGCTTATACCTTTAGGTATACTGGCAACCAAGCTGAAAAGGATATGTGACAGAAACCCGAAGGATAAAAGACAGAAGGTCGAAGTATCCAAAGAAGAGAGATCTGTATCGATCGCCTCTCGGCACGATCGGTGGGATTTGTCCACGAAAGAAAGGTGAACGCACATCATTACTCCAATTATATGTCTGTCTTCGAGCGATTTGATTTGTGGGTGTAGAACTACTGGATGCAATTTTGGCAACACTTTTTTTTTTGCAGCTCAGCCTTTTGTATTAAATATACCGTTCTATAGACTCAAATAAAGATATCATAATTTTCCCTAAATTTAAATAATATCACTCTATATATCGGAGGAGTTCTACCTATTACTGGACTTCTACCCATTGACATGCTAACAACCGAGATGAAGAGGATATATAAATCGAAGTAGGCGAGAAAGAGCGATCTGTATCGATCGCCACTTGGCAGATTCGGTTGGATTTTTCGATGAAAGGAATGTGAACACACGTCCGTATCGCAAATATATCTTTCTTCGAGGGATTTGTGGGTGTAGAACCGTATCGGAGGGAGCAAAAGCTGTTATTGCAGGGCGTATACGAGTATCTAACGACATACAAACAACCGAGATGAAGAGTGTATCGTATATGACAGAAACCCGGAGGATAAAAGACGGAGCCTCGAAGTATCCAAGCAAGAACGATCTGTATAGATCGCCACTTGGCAGGGTCGCCGGTATTTATGGACATAGGAGTTGAGGGTTTTAAGTGCGTACCCACCGCAATGGCCTTACCGCACTGTGCTCTTAACACAGGTGAATACAATGCGACTACCAACGCCCCCACACAGAAGTGCATGAGTACCAATTCGACTTCATGTTTTTGGCATGTCGTCCCCTCTGATTAAGGGCGGAGTCTACCTAAAACTCCTTCCATTCTATGGGTCATGGCACCCGGCTGAAATGCAGCTCCACAAAGGAAGATGGACATACGTCCTTAAAAAACGGAAAAGAAAGAGGAAGAGCGATCTGTATCAACCGCCACTTGGCAGGGTCGGTGGGATTTGTCGACGAAAGTTATGTGGCCACTAGTCCTTATTCAAAATATTTTTGTAGGACTGGATAGGGAACATGGTGACACAAAATATTTTTTGAAACAGTTCCTTACAGACCATGGAGGCTTCCCGAAGTATCCGTACATATTTGACAATAGACGCAAGTTGTAATATTGCACTGTTCGAGGTTGGAAAGGTCATACCCACAATGGAAAACTCAAACGTGATTGAATTAATACTACGTAGTAAGGAGGATTGACAGAAGTTCTATGTTTTGCTGGCGAGGATTATTGTTGAACTGCAAAGCATTGACAAAGAAGCGATATGTTCAATAGAATTATTGGCGTTTTTTATGTTGACACAAATGTCTCGAACATATCGCTCATTTAGAAAAAGAACGTCACAGCTCAAAATTTGACATTTCAGTAAAGTTTGATTTGAATGATCTATACAAAAATAACTAATTTGCAGAATGGGATGACAGAACTTCTGCAGTGCGCCAAATAATTTTGTCTTCCTCAGGAATCAGGCCAAGCATGGATCAGCTTATAGAAAAAAAAAATATTTTGAGTTGTATCGTTATTTTTCTAATTGAGCGATATCTAAGTTAAGTTTGTTTGTGGGAGACAACAGTTGAACGAGTTTTGCTTCTTAGTATGACTTATGATGTCGTGATTAGAGAAATTTCCCGTCTTGATAGAGATAGCAGATCATGAGATATTTTAAATTGATTTTAATATCAGCCATGTTTGCAAACTACCTAACTACCTTCTGGGGTAAAGTGAGAAGTGTTATATTAATTCCGCCTCATCTTCGTTTCCGCAGTTTCTGCAGAAGTAATTTCGCAGGACCTTTAAAATCTCTACGTGCCGTCCAATAAGGAAATGGCAAGTCATTACAGACACAGTAAGTGAGACATACGGTCTCGATAACGACAGTAGGGCGTTGGTGCGTTAGGAGTTTAGGCAATGTTCCTGACTAGTGGCATTAGTTGTCGTAAGGGTACTTCTCTCAGCAATAGCTTGTAGGTCGCTAGAGGCATGCCCACATATTCCAGTTCCCCAGGAGCGTGTAATGTAGTTACTAGTCCTACAAGTTAATCTGCTTTGCAGTTTCCTGTTAGGTCCCCTGTAGCCCGGCAATCAAGTCCAGAGACTTGATTGCTGTCTGACTATCAGAGAAAATATTAATACCGACTTTGGTCAGAACATGAACAGCCTCCCAGTAAAAAACTTTCCGAAAAAGCAATCGAGTAGGGAATTAAGCAGCTTTGTGCGTACTAATTCCCGATTCGCTTCCCTAACCGATTCTTTTTCGCACATTATATTCCGGAAGAAAAAAATACAATGAAGAATTAATGTGTTGGCGCCCGTTCTACAACTACTTTAATAGAATGCAGAGAGCAATGCCTAATTGGATCTTGACAAACGAAACTGGAAGTATTTCTGGGCGAGTCAGTTACAAATATAACCAGTCATTTTTTACTGGGCTGTTTCTGTAACTTAAAAATTTGCTTTCGTTCGACTGCCAGACGACAAACAGCTGATATGGGTTTCACTAACTACCATCACAACGACAAGCCGCAGGGTTGATTTTTTGGCTACGCTAGTGTAAAGAGTACAGAGGTGTATTTACCAAGGCCGACCATACGAAAATGTGTGCTTTTATAAACTGTAAGTTGTGTAATTATTGATCTGGAAATTACATTATTTTCCAATTGGTAAATTGCTAACGTCATTGACGTAAGGCCAGGCGAACGAATGAACCTTAGAGAAACGAAATTCCTGACGAAAGTGAGTGACTGGTATTCGTTCGCAGAGACTTTTGTTAGAAATACAGAAACAGGCCGTAGAATTCAGACCTTCTGCTATCTCTGTAATAGGTAAGATTACTGCCTGGTAAACACCATTTGCAATGTATAACTCTAGTTCCTTAGAAACGAATTGGTTGTTGAGTTTGGGACCCTCTGTATAGAAGTTAACGAATCTCCTCCTATGTATGTCCTGTGATACGACCATTCCAATCTAATCTATCAGATATAAGAGTAAGACACTTCTTGTCATAGACTGGTTCAGACATAGTGTAATCAACAATACCCCGAAGATCAGGCATTGTGTCCAGAATGACACTAAGTCCGTTGAAGTTTTCTCACCAGTTTGAAGATTCCCTGAGTCAAACAGCAGTAGATGTGGCATATTACCTTGCTATAATACCTAGCGGCATTTAATGTAGCGGGTTTTCCAATAGGGATGATATGATTTTGAAGTGACGTTTCGGCCATTTGTAATATGTCATGATCTGTCATTTGTTTTTCATTGAATAGTGCTTACAATTTCATCATGGAGAGATATACGCAAGAACAACGTTTACAAATTATGCAGTTTTATTATCAAAATAATCGTTCTCCAATTGCAACTTTTCGTGCGCTAAGTCATTTTTTTTTTTAAATCCAAAAAAACACTTGCCAGTCGAACTACGACTTTCCGATCCGACGTACCGTTAAGGAGCTAGAGCAATAATAAACTTTCCGTTCACATTTGAAAAAGATACTAAGTCCATCTTTTTTTTAAATCTAAAAAAAACACTTTTCAATCGACATACGACCTTGACACACATGAGCAATATTTTAGCTCTCGTTAAGAGCTATCTTTTTGCCATTGACCGATTGTGGCTACACTGAGGGAAAAAAGACGTTGCAAAATAAACACCGTTTGGTACCAATTTATAAACATAACGTGCATGAAAAATCGCCACCGATTCGTTCATTAATTATCAACGAAAAGGGGGGTGATTTTTTGACCGGCGTTGCGTTATGTATTGTCGCCGTAAGATTGATGATTATTTGTTCGGCTTTGTGTTGTTCATTGGATTTGTTATTGTCTGTTCTTAGAAGAAGAAACCACGAGGATTTATAAAGACGTGAAAAATGAAAATTATTGACGAAGAAATAGAATTTAATGACCTGTTTGATATTGTGGATGATTCTCTGGGCTATGGAATGAGAAGGATAAGGTAATTGCAAAATCCAGTGACATCTTCCTATTGCAGAAATTTCTAGAATCAATAGAAATGGTGTCGGCCTACGAATATGTAACAACCTAAGCTTATAAAAATTTCAATTTGAAAAGTTAATAATGAGTGTGTATGTTTTTTTATAGAGCACAGGAATTAAATTTTGCAGTACATAAAGGCGAATGATACGAAGGAGACTGCCACCATTAGGGTTACGAGCTGAATTCCGAGAAAAAACAGAGGTAATACTGTGTTGCTGCTTAGTGATAAATATGCAAATTTACAATTATATGTTTGTTGTGTTAACGTTTTATTTACTTATAACATTAATAAATGTATTGAAACGCTAATGCTGTTTAAATAGTTTTAAATGGGGAGTGGGTAGGGGGTGGGGGATTTAGAATGGAAAGTTATCCCAGCGCGTGCTTTATTCGTCCTCAGCAAGTGCTTTAGTCGTCCCCCACACTTTCTATAGTTGTCCCCAACACTTGATTTAAATTATCCCCAGTTGGTATTCATTTTGCAACGAAGCGTTGTGGATTTTTGATGTTTTATTCATGCACCGCCTTGCTTAAATTCGTAACATACGGGGTTGGTTCATTATCATAAACGAATTTGCAAAGATTAAGCACGTATGTGCTTGGTTTGAATTGTTGTGAGAAAAGTTTGGAGATTCGATTATTTCAAGAAATTGTGATATTGAATGGCCTCCAAGAAGTTGTGATTTAACACCATTATACTATTTCTTTTGGGGGAGTTATTTGAAGTCATTGGTCTTTCGAAATAAACCAGACTCTCTTCAAGCTTTACAAGTCAATATTAAACGTGCATTCATGTCATACGACTTGATTTGGTAGAAAAAGTGCTCGAAAATTGAGTTCATCGAATTCGTTCCTGCAGAAGAAGTCGTGGAGTCCAATTGAATGACGTATTATTTAAAACTTTATCGTATCGATTGTACTTCACATTAAATAAACAACTTTTGAATTTCCTTAAAAATAAGTGTGTTTTTTTCAAGAAATCATATCACTCTTATTGGAAAACCCTGTAGTATAACATTTAGGACCTCAATTAGTATATTTCTCAACGCACCAGTCGCAATGCACATACATAACTAGCACACGCAAAGAAAAAATTCGTTTCTGCGAAACGAAATATTAGATAACTACAATTCTCGTTTGCCGGAACTGAAATTTCGCTTGTTGTGACAGAAACATATTTCCAGTTATTCGCTTAATTATATTTAATATCGCCCAGAAGTTGGATTTCTGCAGAGCCATCCACCAGACGACAAAGCCATCCACCAGACGACAATGCCGTACAGCATTATCGGTCTGACATTCCCATTGCCCTTTTACATGTATGTATACTCGTATAGCGCTACCACAGCCTGATTTTCTCTTTCCTGAATGATGGGTTTGATGTATAATTTCTGTCTAGTAAATTACCTAAGTACTTTGCGCTTTCAGAAAAGGGAATTTTAATTCCCACCAAGGTGACAGGTGCTACAGTTAGTACCTTATATCTATTGCTGGAAAGAACTAGATCTGTCTTGGCCGGGTTGACACCAAACCATTATTGAAAGTCCATCATGCGGTTATATGAAGAACCTAGGTCAGGGTGGTAGCCGGAGTTACCAGCTCACATACAACAATAGAGGTCCCTAGTGATACCACGGGCCCCGTTGCCTGTCATCGGAACCGACACTAATGCAGACAGTCTTTAACCTCTCTAGTGTCAGGAGATATTTTAACCTTCTTAGGTCGTGGTTTGGCCAGATTTGTCTAGCTACCCGACATGTGTCGATTTCTGTTCATCTCTCAATAGACTCCCTCTCGCCTAAGCCGAAGTTTGTACTGGCGTAATGTACTGTGTAATGGCGATCCTTTCCTAGCAGATATTATTCCTAGAGATATCCCTATGCTCTGGTACCCATATGAGGTATATTTTAAGCTGCTCAGCCATCTCTTTGAGAGATCTGCGGCACTTAGGGACGTAGTCGCCAGAGACTTAATGGCAGTCTGGTTGTCGGAGTGAAGGACCTACTACAGGATGTCTCTAAGAGTACTCGGGAATTTCTCTTTAACCGCTATTGTCACATCATCTGCAACGGCAATAACATTAAACCTCATCTTCTCCAGAGAAAGCAGAATATTGTTCACAGAGAAATTCCATACGATGTAGAGGAGACAGAACGCCTCCTTGGGGAGTTTACACTAATCATATGATAATTATACTGACATAAAATTAGTGATATTAGTGAGAAATTTGGTACATTACGATATAATACTTTCGCAATTGCTAAAGGGTCCAGTCATTATTTACGCAAAATTTGAATCAATGTGATGAAATGTTGACTCTCTATAACTCAAAACAGTCAGCTGTAATTTTTAATTTTCTTTCATTGGCAACACTTTACCGAACAATAGAGAATTTATTTATTTATTTCCCACTTACAGTGCATGATAGCCATTTTTTCAAAAGTGAGATGATATAATTCAAAATATATCACGTTGGCAACGCGTACTAGCTTAATACAAGGTGGCGCAAAAGTAATCCTCCTTTCAGAAAATGCTATAAATTTTGCGATTGGCCCCTAATGTCAGTTCTGTTTTGACATTTGTGTAGTAAACACATGCGAAATACACGTTAATAAACAATGTTACGCTACACTGCTCCAGAACGCGGAATATTGCTGACTATTTATTTGACCAATAATCGGTCGGTGACTTTGGCACAACGTGAATTTCGTCGCAGATTTCCTGGCCGTCCAACGCCTACTGGTGAAACACTGCGACGTTTATCCGCTCGCCTCGAAGAGACTGGCACAACACGAGATGCTGCCAGGCGTGGCAGACCCCGGAGTAGCCGTTCTACAGAGAATATTGCTGCTGTAGCCGAGGATGTCATGGAAGCGCGTTCGACATCGAACAGACGACGTGCCACGCAAATGGGTATCAGTCGACGGTCTCTACAGCGAATTTTGGTACAAGATTTGAAGATGTTTCCGTACAAAGTCCAGACGGTGCATCAGCTGTTAGCTGCTGACCGCCAATCGCGTCTAACATACGCTCAAGCCATCCTTAATCACCACCAAGGGGAAGATGATTTTTCATCAATAATAATCATGAGTGATGAGGCCCATTTCCATCTTAGCGGGTACGTAAATAAGCAAAATTTACGCTTCTGGGGCACTGAAGATCCGCGTGTAACCCACGAAGAGCCATTACACCCGCTCAAAGTCACTGTATGGTGTGCTGTTTTCGCTGGAGGAGTCATCGGACCTTTTTTCTTCGAAGACGTCGCGGGCCAAACGGTTACTGTGAATGGTGAGCGCTACAGAGCAATGATCAACGAGTTCTTTTTGCCGCAACTTGATGAATTGGGATTGGAAAACATGTGGTTCCAACAGGACGGTGCAACGGCACACACTGCACGTGCCACAACCGATATGCTGAAGGATGCATTTCCCGGACGCCTAATCTCCCGTTTTGGCGATTTGCACTGGCCAGCAAGATCGCCTGATTTGACCGCTCCAGACTTCTTTTTGTGGGGCTTTTTGAAGTCGCGGGTTTATGTCAACAAGCCTCAGACTCTTGCAGCTCTTAAAGACAATATCCGTCAAGAATGTGAGGACCTATCGCCGGAAGTTTTGGCCAAAGTGATGGAAAATGCCATAAAAAGGGCTCAAATGACAATCAACTGTGGCGGCGGCCATTTACATGACATCATATTCTCGACTTGATGTAAAAAAAATTAAAAGACCAAATAAAAATAATCCACAAGAAGAATTAAAGTTTTTCATTTTTTTTTTAAATTACAGCCAAAAAACATCGAAAGGTTACTTTTGCGCCACCTTGTACAAGACGTTAAGCGGATTTCTTAACCATCGTCTAACATCAGTAATAGCCAAGCTTATCACAGCTTTTAAGCGATTAATATGGGGTAAGTAACTATTTCTTTTTTTTTGAATTTTTCATTGCGATAATTTTTTAAAATTTTCATAACGGTAATATTTTTAAAATAAATCAGTAAATAATGAAATAAACAAATATTAAAATATTGTACGAATAGCTTACTTAAAACCTGTTCATTCATAGAGGACCACTTTATGCAAAAAATCTCCTTTTTCTTTCTCTTGACCATTGCATATAATTATCCCTTTGTGATATAACCTTGCGTGATCGATAACACCCACTGCAGCTGCCAAAAGGTTAATAAACATATTATTAAACATCCTACGCCACCATATTTGTGGGTAGATATTTGCCAATGTCATAAAACAATATCCTAATCAAAGGTCTCTGAAGCGTAGAAAACAAAATGTTGTTGATAAACGATCTCTGAAATATTCAAATCGATTTGGAAAAACTATTGAAAATATTTTTGCAAAAACACGCAATCACCATCTCTTCCTCCTCCCCTTCACATATTCAATCAACGTCAAGCGCTGACGTGCTGGAGGTGTTTGTAATGAAGAGCATATGGCTGCAAGGACCAACGAACGAACGTACGAATAAAGATGGTTATCTTAAACGTTTGTCGAGAGAGTTGAGTGAAATCCCTACCGCTGCCATGTAACCACAAGTTAAGGGTGGTGGTCATGATACCACAACAATTCCTCATTCCAAACATTTTGTTGTGATGATCAACAACGCACGAACCATGAACCATCCATTCATCGACTGATGATTGCAAATAGTTCATAGCAACCATGCATTCATTCATTCATGGTGATATGCTGATGTACTCGTACATAGCTAGCTACGAAAAACATCGGTCTGTAACTAATTAGAATTTTCACACTTTTTCCTCATACATAAGGGGAGAGAATAGAATGGATGGCAGGATTCTTCCAGCATGCTTAGCTAGCTAGCACTAAGCCACATGCAATTTGTTTTATACAACCGACGACGATTTGTTGCAGTTGCGGGATTCTCTTCGTATTACCAACGAATAAAATGAAAAGTTCGCTAATAAAGCCGAAATGAAAACGAATTTCCACAAATTCGTTACAGTCTTTTGGTTAATAATTTTTCTATTCAAAATGTATGTGAGCTAAGCTGCCGCCCAAAGAAGAAGATCGATTAATTTGGAAAAGGTACGAGTATCCATTGGCTATGGTATTAAAACGAATTTATTTATATAGGTTTGCCTCGAAAGGGGTTAGATTGGGTATTTTTTGTAGAGGAGAAATGCTAATGTTTTTTTGTGAAAAAAATTACTACCTTTTTTACATAAATGTTTAGGTAAATTTCTATTTAAACTAGTCAAAACAGCTATAAATTTAGTAGAAATTGAAAATCCCTTAAGAATCAGATCTAAATAAGTGGTTGAAGAGTTATTAGGACTGGTTTTCCAAAAAAAGACTAAGATCAGTGTTTCTCATAATGAGGAGTCTTTTCGATACTGCAGGTTGAAAACATTAATAATACAGAGGAATTAAATTTAGGACATTTCTGTGTGACAACGTTTGCTTAACCTGTTCGCACGGATTCAATGGAGTTGCAGAACAAAATCTGCTAAAAAGCCCCGAGCAAGATCAAGTTTCAATAAATGGCGAACGGCTTAAGATTTAACAGAAATTGAAAATCCATCAAGCCTCACATCTACAATAGTGGTCGAAATATTATTGAAGTGGTAATACACTACATCAGAGCATCTCAAAATCCGGAGCATTTTCGCTACTCCAGAAGAGCCGTTGGGAGTATGACTGTTACGGATAATGTTGACATAGTAAAAAACGAGTTAGCGGATTAACATTCTTCAGAATGTAAATATAATTCGCCCCACTCTTGTTATAAGATTAAGAAAAACTAAATAAAATCCAAGTACCTGCAAAAGGCGATCCTTTTCGCTCATTCAGGTGAGCAATTCAGAGTTGGAAAATGAAAACTTTTATAAGACAGGGAAATTTAAATTAGGGCATTTCTGTAGAGGGAGCCGCAGAGCAAAAACTGATAAGAAGTCATGGAGTGATCATTCTTCTTTAGACAAAGAACATCAAAATTAAATTAAATGTAAGCCTTAGGGCTTACATCTACATAAGTGGTTGAACTGCTTTTGGTCTGTTTTTAAAAACTATAAAATACTAATTTTTGTTCCATATCTTCCGCTACACCCTAAATTTATGGTTATACATACGTTTGTCTTCCCTTTTCATACAAGAAAAAGTGAATGTGAAAAGATTTTACAAGGTACGAGAAGATATCTGATCGATTATCGACAGAACCAGACATTCTGCAAAAAGTTGTTTCCGATATACAGTTATCGCCGAACTTCTGTCGAAGAGTAAAAGTTTTAATCCATATTAGTCCATGGTATAGCTAGTTAGAATGGATCTTCAGATGAGCAGGAATAAATGCTTATCATGGGACCTAAACTTAAGACTCCTGTTAGAGATTAGATCAAAAGCAACCTATATCTGGTCCGACAGGGAATATAAGGATGTTCGCATAAGAAAGGCGCTAACAAGCTGCTGAAACACACACAGTTGCTACTCATTGCAAAATTCATGTTTCAGATAAAAATATAAATGTTTTTAAAAGCAATTACGTTTAAAGTGCTGTTTTAAATATACTCAAAGAGCCGCCCAGTGGATATTTCATGTTGGCTCAGCCGAATAGCCGCACGACATATAATTTCCAATCACAACCCCCGTGGCCTTTTTTGACTCGGCTTTATTTTCTGCTATGGAGTCTGGAAGCCACCGAGCACTGGCGACCCTTCAGGCGGATCATATTTGGTTAACAATTGCAGGATGAAGTAGTACGCTTTCGAAAAAGATATCAACCTATGCTACAGACTACCATACTTTACAACAGTTCTACCGGGCGAAATGCCATAAAGTTGTTCGTCGTGGATATAGAAAATCGGACATACTGTTAAAAGCCAACTCCATGAATGGCACATATATCCCAACAAAATGCAATGTATTGGAGGATATAAACGAATTAAAATGCAAGTACCTGTACTAACAAATAGCCCGATAATATTTGAAGAAAGGAATGATATTGTTATATTGAAGTTATGCAAGGAATAAACACTAAATATTGATAATGTAGGACAAAATACACCAAGCCAAACGAAATTTGATTCATCCTACATGGGAGATATATGAGCAAATTTGGTGGTACATTGCCTCACCATCATTAGCTTGAAGGTCACTGATGCTTAGTGCGGCAAGGAAAGTAGGGATGTTCTCCTATCAGCAATTAGTTCACAAACCCGCCGAATAAGACTGACTATAGCCGAGGCTGTCTGAACCGGCAAGGACTATGGAGATGCCACGTCACCCAGAAGAATCCTGAAGTCATCATTCCCGACGTTACTCGATATCGAACCGGACACAATAACCAATAATGTCTATAAGTCAAAATTCCGGGATCAAGTGAGTTTTAGAATCCTCATTCCTGAACATGATATCGAACTGACTTTTGGATCATCCTATATGGAATTATCCCTCACCATCATTAGGTTAAATGTCACGGAGTCTAAGTTCTATCATTAATTCACAAACCAGTCGAATGGAACTGACTATGGGTATGGCTGTCTGAATCGGCAAGAACTATAGGGATGTTTACAAGTATATTAGACAAAGCCGTTAAATTCTATACTCGCTGGCGAACTATTAAGGACCCAACGGGAAATGAAGTGTCAATATATAATCAGTTGGGTAATTTGCTTCATTATAGGCAGCCAGTTGGGTTATCTACTCCTTAGCAGGTGACCTGTTGGGTTATCTATTATTTCTTAGATGACCAGTTTGGTTATCTATTCCTTACTAGACGACCAGTTTGTTTATCTATTCCTTACTACATAGACGACCAGTTGTGTTATCTACTCGTTAGTTGAAGACCAGTTGAATTATCTATTCCTTAGTTGACGACCAGCTGGGTTGTCTATTCCTTTGTTGACGATCAGTTGGGTTATCTACTACTTATTAGGGATTCAATTTAGTTATCTACTTCTCAGTAGACGACAAGTTAGGTTATCTATTCCTTAGTTGATGGCCAGTTCGGTTATCTACTCCTTAGTTGACGACCAGTTGGATTATCTACTTCTTAGTTGCCAACCATTTGGGTTATCTACTACTTATTATTGGGTCAATTTAGTAATTTACTCCTCAGTAGACTACCCGTTAGGTTATCTATTCCTTTATAGAGGACTAGTTGGACCCAGTCGTACCCATTTTTCGAAGTTAAATGTTTAAATAGTAAACATTTAATTAGTTTCAAATGTAAGTTATACTGTGTCTGACATTGAATGTTTTGATACCGTAGGAAATATTTTAGACCAGTACGTGGATATGTCACAAGGTGTCAATTGACGACCTCCAATGACAAAGTCATGTTAAAGTTATCGGGTTTTATCAAATAGAAGGGACACTTTGTGAACCAATCCCTGTCATTAAAGGACCTATCACACGTTTGGTTTTGTACTGGTCCAAATTCCCTTATGGGATATACGTTGATGGTTCAAAATTGCTGAAACAAGTGAGAATTTAAATTGACATTTATGACCGACAGGCCAATCTGGCTTTTAAACCATCCTACATGGGAGAGTTATATGTAAAATCTTGGTGGCACATCCCGTCAGTAAATGAAAAACAGATTTTCTTGGTTTTTGGGGTTGGTTTTTGGATATCGGTTCGAGTTCATTGTTTAATAAACTATCGAGGCGCTAATTAATGTTAAGGGATTTTCACTGATGGTTTTAAATTCCAAGTAGGCATTGGGTTGAATGTTTTCACCTACTGGATACAGTGATATACTTTGACTATAATCAGAGAGTTATAGCAATCACAAGAGTAAGATAAACTCAATAAAATGCAAATACCTGCAATCATATATAGTCTGGCTCTCGTATGACGAAATTAAGACTAAATATATTAAAGCTAACCAAAGAAAGAACACACAATTTGGATAGCGTAGAAAATACTACAACAAGCCAAAAGAGTACGTCGTTTTTGCACCAACACTCAGCTGATAATTATATTAAAGGCCGTAATTGTGTGGATCGCCAAATATTATGGGAATGCTCCAGCACCCATAAGTTACCGGACCGAGCTTAATGATCTATACATTATAATGTCGCTGATGAACTGTTATGTTCTGCTTATAAAAGACCTACAGCATCCAGGGTTGTCAATGACTGGTGCGCATCTCTAAACGATATGGCATACATATCATACATATGACACTCTTGCCTAACAAAAAATAGTATAGACTCCTTAAAATCCAAGAAAAAAAAACGGTTCTGGACCGGGTCATTACGCCAAGCAAGTTGGTCGTGATTTCTGTCGTAGATGTCATGATGAAAACAAGGAGGAAACTCCGGAGTAGTGCCACTGTATAGAAGGAAATAGAGAGGAATAGGTCCAAGTTGAGGATTATAACCAGAAATCTCGAACTCGCTGATGGTATAAGTCCGATTCTAATGTTTGGCACATTATGAAGTATTGATACATTATAAGCAGGTGGATTGGATTCTTAGAGCGGGAGCAGTACTCATCATGGAGGTGTGTGTTTGATCCTCATAGAAGCCCTTCTATCCTTATTAACTGACACCGAAATGATCTACAAGATAAACAACTCACCTTACTGCCTGATATTAGATTAAAAAGGACTACAATATAAAAATGCTTTCATCACCACGGAGTTGACTATCTTTAATAAAAAAGTACTTCACGGAAACAAAGACCCAAAAAATCGCTTTAGTAGTTTTGTAAACATCTCAACTATGGGCAATTTAATAGATAGCTATATACTCGTATTCTTCAAATGGGAACGAAATTTTAAACTTTGTATTTCACGTCTTATCTCAAAAAGAAATTTCAATAGTTTCTATATTCAAATCCATTGATCTTAGATAAAACTTCCACTTTGCATTCTTGCTTTTTTCTTATCCAGTTTGCAGAAAATTATAAATGTTACGAGTATTCATATACTTTTATCGTACTTACAGCGATCCTTTAGTATGATCTTTTTCGGTGGTTCCTTTTGATATTTTCTTTTTAAAGTCAAACCAGGTTCATTGCCATTTTTATCTTTTTTCACCATTTCACTCAGGAACGTTATATAGCTAATGGCCAATTTCAGAGTATCGACTTTGCTCAAACGTTTCTCGTACGGCAAGGTGGGTATGTGAGAACGCAGTCCCTCAAAGGCCTCATTGATGGACTGCATGCGACGACGTTCACGTAAATTGGCCGCCTGACGTTGTTGGGCCACCTGGGAGGCACATTTCAAGCGGCGGGTTTTATGCGATCGCCTGAAAGAGAGTGGGAGAGAAGATTTGAAAAAAATTATTTAGATACGTCTGGAAGGAGTGATAAATGTGGAATTTGTGGGGTTAGTCAAATGTAACGACACATACAAATTTAGTGAAAAAAGCTCACGAGGTGTGAAGGAATGAGATGAAATTTTAACCATTGGTTCTAATCGTACTAAACTATATTTTCCAATGAGACACTCTGGAGGGTATAACAGGTGTGACTACCCGATCATGTTAAAACCGTAGCGTAGGATCAACACTCTTCAAAGCGTTCATTCTCACAATCACTCCATTCTCATCCTACAAGAGTAAGATAAACTAAAGGCCGGGTTAGGCAAACTTAACCGTAATTTAACTTTAGCGCCGCCATAACGTTGCCCGCTGGAGCAATTACCAAAAACTTCAAAACCGTGCCATATGACTCGGACATTCACAAAATAGCAACTAATTCATTTTAATTTATATTTATTTGCTTTTATAATTTATCATTTTATTACTTATCCATCATTACTTTTCAAATTTTTCGCATAATATTTTTCTTTTTACTGATTTTGTTTGCAAATGCACGTAAACGTACCGTCCAAATCAAATTTCAGCAGATTCAGCGTTTCGTTTTCGTTGGCTAATCGTTTACACTGATTTCCATATGTCTGATTGAATCAGCTGATTCGTTACGATACGGGGGTGTTACGGTTACGTTTGCCTAACCCAACCTTAAATCCAAGAATCTGTACTCAAAAACAGTCTGTTGATAAGAGATTAGCGACTTGTAAGTAGAATAATTTTAAAGTTTTTATAACTCGATCCGTAGAAGACACAGTAGTGAAGCTATTTCCTGTATACGAGCATACATGGGGGGCTGTGGCGACTCAAAGTAAATATATATCAACTTTAAATGTTTGTTTCTAATCTTGGAAGGAATATTTATTCTCGAGTGTAGTTTCGTAGATATACTCGTAGGTTTTTAAAATGTCCATTATTATATTTTCGTTCGTGTTCGGTCTTATTATAATTTTGATTTGTAATTAACACATTCTACTGGTTCAAGACCATTTTTTGCTAAAAAAAATGCAATTACTAAATTATGAATATGATAATTCAGATCTTGTATTTTGTCATATTGTTTTGAAAAAACTTTCCGTTATAGAGACACCTTGAACCAGGAGAATATCCTAGTTAGTTATCAATTTGTAGAGCAGAGACCGCAAATCATACCAACAGAACATATTATGGTCAGAGGTCAGTCAAATCCGGTATTCGCTTTGCAAGTAACTGCGAATCATTTGTATCAGACAGGTACTACAGGTTGTACGGAACCCCAGCGCTGCTACAAGAATGGCTCTTAAGTAGGGTGTAAAACGAGCGGGACTGGGAACTGTGTATCTTTGGGTATCAGGGCAAAGCTGAGTAATTGGAAATTAACGAGCGAACATTTTTAAGAACATCTTCACCGTATAGGATAAGCAAATAACGACGAACGCAGGGCTTGTAGGGATGACATCGAAGCGATGGAACATTGTATAGTTTTGATGCATTGCATAGTATTTGACTGGAAAATATCGATCCACAGGCGTAAGTGTATATCTATGGACATGACTAACCTAATCAATGTATAAGATACACCACACTTTACTATAGAAGTACATCAATTTTAAGGAAAGAATAAATTCCGGCGCGTAATTCCCTCCACAATTTTTTGCCAAGCAATACCTTGACAAATATATGTGTAGGGGTTATACCAAGCTATTATTACTAGGAATTGTTATAGGTTCAATATGTCATATTTTTACAAGGAGTTGTACTGGACAAAATGAGATGTGGGCTTCAATTTGCGCCAGATAGGTTACACAATTGATTCCCCAGGGTTTAGATTAGAAACTGAAGCGATATGCCAATTTCAATAGAAACTATTTCAGGCAGGATGAAATATAAATGTCTAAATTTCAGCCTGAACGGTTAAAAATGCCTTCTCTGACAGAAGGCATTTTTATGACAGAATCCCAGAAGACTACAAAAATTAACATTTACGAGGCGATCTATGCAATGGCATAATTGATAGCAGTAGCCCGTCTGACAGAATCCCAGAACACTAAAAGTTACCGTCAATGCGGGAAATGAACTGCACATTTACCAGAGTCTATTTATCCAGAGCGGGTTACATTCGGACCTATCTCTGATCTGATCATGTAGCGTAAATTCACTGGACAATATTGCTGGAAGTGGAATGTCATCGTACTAATGCTTCGGATAAATCTATTCCTTAGTAGCTGACCAGTTGTGTTATCTACTCCTTATCTACTTCTTACGTATAGTAAGGAGTAGTTTACTCCTTACTATACGTCAAGTTGAGTTATCTACTCCCTAGTAGAGGACTAGTTCGGTTATATTCTCCTAAGTAGAGGATCAGTTCGGTTATATACTCCTTAGTAGGCGGCTAGTTGAGTTATCTACACCTTAGTAGAGGACCAGTTGGGTTATCTACTCCTTAGTAGAGGACCAGTAGGGTTATCTACTGCTTAGAAGTGGATCAGTTGGGTCATATACTCCTTAACAGAGGAGTATAGAGAGCTGTGTTATTATATACTCCTTAGTAGGCGGCTAGTTGGGTTGTCTATTTCGTTAGTATATGATAATCTGGGTTGTCTACTCCTTAGTAGAGGATCAGATGCGTTATCTAATTCTTAGTAGAGGACCAGTTGGGTTATCTACTCCTTAGTAGAGGAGCAGTTGGGTTATCTACTTCTTAGTAGAGGACCATTTGTGTTATCTACTCCTTATCTACTTCTTAGTAGAGGACCAGTTGTGTTATCTACTCCTTATCTACTTCTTAGTAGATGACCAGTTTGGTTATCTACTCCTTATCTACTTCTTAGTAGATGACCAGTTTGGTTATCTACTTCTTAGTTGAGGACCAGTTGGGTTATCTGCTCCTTAGGAAAGGACCAGTTGGGTTATCTACTCCTTAGTAAAGGACCAGTTGGATTACAGTATACAGACAGTATTTGGATATGATCAGATCCCTTTTCCCTATCCTAATCCTATCCTTATACCAGTTAAATTTCTTCTGGGCGGGTCAAAAAAAAATATTGCGGTTGTCCGCATCTCAAATGAAAGCTTGTTTTGTTTAATGAATATCCCCCTAATATATGTAGGCTTTATCTTGAGCCGCCAGTGAGCTAGAGCGATATTACATAACCTCTAAAATTCATGTTTTTCTTGAAAATGTCGGACATCATTGACTCAATCGGGAGCATTTCCATGTATGCAACTAGAACTCGCTACTCCGCTTCTAACGATACCAATATTGTGATTCTCGCGATAATAGAACCAAAGATATTCACGATTTAAGAGCGTAATTTTACGTTTTTTCATTTTTTATAAATACGCTTTGTTGAAGAACAGAATATAATTTGTAAATGTATATTTTTGATTATTGGCTAGGTATATTTTTGCACTTCTAATATGTTCGCGATGCTGTTATGCATGAAATTAGCTGTGGTCAGGGGATTGTCATCCCTATTACACAGAGAGAAATACGCTCTTAAATCGTGAATATCTTTGGTTCTATTATCGCGAGAATCACAATATTGGTATTATCAAATTTATCTTTAAATATAAACTTACCTTTTCTCAGTATTCTCTTGATCGCTATTAAATCCGCTGCTATAGGCATCATCCTCATCTGTATCCGTACTATTATCATCGCCAAAGAAAAATTCGGAACTTGACGAAGACGATCCGTTGGTGGCTTGAGAGCCCTCGAAGAAATGGCGTGCCATTGTTGCTTCCAAATCGAAATTGTCCAGGGAAAACATTGCGAGGCGTTTAATTTGCACTGTGATTGGAAAATATTGTAGTGATTTTTTGTGATTTTGTAATTATTCCTTGACAGGCCGTGGACTTGTGTGTTTTGACACCACTGACACGTGCGAGGTTCGTGTGACCACTTAACATCGATTATCTTAGTTGTATAAATATAAACGATTGACGAAAGGAGCTTTGTATAACTTGTTTTAATTATATTCTTTCTTGATTTTATCCTTTTTTAATCACAATCATCGTTTAACATATAATTTAATAATTTCTTGTTTGTTTATTCAATTTATGTTTTGCCACTTAAATATCTAATGCACTTAATTCCCAAAACGTGCCGTCAATTATGTGGACACATGACCACTTTTCACTGCTCACTTTTCCACTTTGTTTGTTCTTTTCCTTTTCCGGTATTTGCGTTGGCGTTGCCGTTTGCACTTAACACTTTCCGCCGATTGTCTTGCGTATCCGTTTCTTGTTCTACCAACTTCCGTTGGCGCACACGTTTCACTGGTAAATGGCACGACACACGGCGCTAACCTCGTCCTTATAGTGTTAATTTGTAATCAGTTCCCGAAAAAAACACTGAAATAACAATGCAATATCTATGCTTTCAAACAGGGGTTGGTTGGTTGGTCCTATATTTCTTCCTCCGGTCGATTGCCAGATAACAACCAACAAAGCATAGTGGCAACCCCCTTTTGCGTGCATGTGTGTGTCTGGTAACGGTACAATCTGTCATGGCTGCCGCTAAACTTCAAACACAAGGGGCGGTTCTTAAGACTATCGGCTGTGATAGCCAATCAGAGTTCGAGAATGTTTTTTTCTGTTTTGCAAATATTAAATGGGACCACCAACTCCGGTTTATTTTCTTTTACTAGGGGAGAATTTGGGTCTCCAGTTTAAATAAATTTCTGTAGGTGTTCCAATAGTTGCAAAGAAAATTATAAATTTATTTTGTAAAACTTATGTATATTCAAGGATTAACCTGGAGAGTTTTAATATTGGCATCGTTGTGGGGGAGATTAACCCAGTGAACACTTTGAATTTCAAACATGAAATTTTAGCTTAAACTACGAGTATATTTCCATTAGAGATAGATAGGTTTAGATTAGGATGGCAGCCAGAATTACCAGCTCACATAGACCAATTGAGGTCCCCAGTGATACCACGGGCCCAGTAGCCCCTCATCGAAACTAAGCTGTTTGATAAACGAAGTTATCAATAGTACGAATATCGGTACCAGAATGATCTGTCAGACTTCCTAGAAAGGCTGACACCAGTATATCCAGACGTCGTTTACTTAACAGTAGGTTTAGGTTAGGGTAACAGCTGGAGCTACCAGCTTACATAGACCATTTGAGATCCCTAGCGCTACTACGGACCCAGTTTTTCCTAATCGAAGCCAACCTGTTTGATACGCAAAGTTATCAATAATAATCGAATATCGCTACCGGCAAGATCTGTCAGACTTTCTAGAAATGCCGACCCCAGTATAACCAGACGTCGTGTACTCAATGCGGGACAGCAGGTTTAGCTTAGGGTAGCAGCTGGAGTTACTATCCTACATAGACCAATTGAGATCCCTAGCGCTATCGCGGGCCCTGTTGTTCCTCATTGAAACCAACCTGTTCGATACACAATGTTATCAATAATACGAATATCGGCACCGGCAAGATCTGTCAGATTTGGTAGAAAGTCCGAAACCAGTATATCCAGATGTCCTGTACTCAATGCGGGGCAGTAGGTTAGGGTAGCAGCTGCGGTTACCAGCTTACATAGACCAATTGAGATACCTAGCGCTACCAGGGTCCAGGTGTTCCTCATAGAAGCCAACCTGTTTGATACAAAAGGAACTCTGTACAATCAACATAGTCCTTAATTGTTTTCCTGTCTACGCCCCTAAGTTGGGTGAAGTCTGTTAGAGTATCATTTCCTAAGAAACGGAATCTATTGTTCGCGAACGCTGGACACTGGCAGAGGAAATGCTCCAACGTCTCGTCATCCTCCCCGCATGCCCTGCATACGCTGTCATCTACAACTCCTATCCTATGTAGATGTGCTTGTAAGCATGTATGTCCCGTAAGGACACCCATGATCTTACTGGTCTCTATTTTGCATAATTTCAGCAAGGTCTTGGTCTTGTCCTCGTTTGGGTCATTCCACAAGACTTTCGTTGTTTTCCCAACATTTACACTACGTATTCCATAGCATGATATGCGCTTTGTTTGTAGTTCAGAACTCTAGGGTTGTCGTTTGCAAGTCTCTGGCTCTAGATGCCAAGGCATTTGCTTTCTCGTTTCCCCTTGCTCCGTAATATGATGCATATTGTGCTGTGTTCGGAGTAAGCGTCAATCGCCATTTTACAATCTAAAACTGTCCTCGACTTCACCGTTCTAGACGTTATTGCCTTGATAGCCATTTGGCTGTCTGTGAAAATATTCACATTTGTTGGTCCTGTGTTAGCGCTCACACATTCTGTAATTGCTCGGACTTCCGCCTGCAAGACTGTGTTATGGGCTGGCAGACGGAATAAGAGTTCGGCTTCCGGTTCCTCGATATAAAGTCCCAGCCCCGTTCGCTCCCCTAGTTTCGAGCAATCTGTACAACAGCCAGTTCCTGATGGTGTCTGCGCTATGGTTCCATCAATCCAAGATTGTCTGTCTGGTATCAGGGTCTCACACTCGTTAACTATTGATCTTTCAGGTATTCTGTCGGATTCTGATGCTATGTCAGTTAAATCCACCGTCACTACCTCAGTTATCTTTTGACGATATGACTTGTGATCGCTTTCGATCCATTCGCCCATCACTTTAAGTCTCGTCGCCGTGAGGGCTCTTTCATATCTAATCTGTATTTCTATTGGTTGGATATTTAAGATCGTCTCCAATGCCCTGATAGATGTGTTCCTCATTGCTCCGCTTACGCCGAGCTATTGTAATATTATTATGTAGAACTTATTTTTCATCGATGTCCACCGCACCATTGATGCGTAAGTTAGAATAGGTCTGATTACGCTCTTGTAGAGCCAGTGTTTCATCCTTAGATTAAGTTCCCATTTTGAGCCTATGGCTTTTCTACATAGTGCCCAGCTTTGTTTGCTCGTTCCTTCACGTGGCACTTCCAATTTAGTTTCCTGTCTAAGATTACACCTAAATATTTAACCCTGTTCGTACTTATATGTCTAGCCAACTATTTTCATCAGTAAGGCAACGTCAGATTTGTTCGACATTTCATTTCAATGAATAAAAGAATTATAGATGCCAACTTGTCAAAATAATCGACTAGATCTCGATGTAGATTATCTCTAGTTGAAACATAATGATGTGACTCAGAACAGTTCAACCATATTGACCTGTTCATTGGCCTCATTACCAGTTATTACCAATTATTATGAGGAATCCACATTTTCAGACCATTTATCATTAGAGCATGTCATAGATTTACGAATGCATCCCTTTTATGGTGGAATGTTATGTCCGTTTTTATTCCGAATGCACGTAGATTGAACTATAGTTCTGCCAAAGAATTTATGCCTATTCGTCTCTCCTCATAATCTTAGATGACAGAATCAGAAGTAAGCTTGAAATGGGTTTCTTCTCCCGGAATCAACATGCTTACTTAAAAGGTAGATCGGCAGAATCTGTTCTACATTGTGTGTTATAAATGGATTATATCAAAAGAGCTATCGATTTCAAAGAGTTTACTCTTGCAGCATTCTTTGAATAATGTCCTTCCAACTGCCATTGGTTGTTAACTCGATTATAACTATGCTAAACTTCAGAGACTAAACTTAATTTCAAGTTACCACTGGATGTATCTTGTCGCCGATACTTTGCATCCTCGTCATTGACGATGTGGTGAGTTCGGTTCTCTTTAATTACTTGGAATATATCGATGACGTATGTGTTCTGACCCTAGTTCAAAGAGATCTACAGAAAAATATTGAAGCCATTAGTTTCGAGTCGTGTGCAGTTGGGCTGGAAGTCAATATTTGAAAAAATATGATAATACCTGATGGATATGGCCCAAACTCTTCACCACACATCAATGTGGATAACGAAGTTGTGGAATGTGTTGGGACCTTCAACTATCTGGGCAGTACGGTAACTACAAAGAGTGGTGCCGACGAGGCCATTGAAGCGCGTATTAATAACGCAAAAGCTGGATTCGGCATGCTCCGATCTATCGGCAAATTTCAACAATTACTAAGCTACGCATATACAATTCGAACGTCAAGTCGATCCTGTTATATGGTTGCGAAACTCGGAAACGCACAAGCGCAATCGAAACATTAAAAACAAATGCCTTCAGCAAATTCTAAACAATCCCGAATCGAACAGGGAACGTTGAAACACGGGAAACCAAAGCTTTCCTGTGTAGGTGTGTCTACGGAAATGGCGGTGAGTAGACCACACAATTCGAAGGCCAACTGGGAACATTGTACGACATGCGATGCGGTGGAATCCGCAGGAAAAGGCCGGCCTATTGGTGTACCTGCTAGAACGTGGAGAAGGTCTATTGATGCGGAGCTGCAAGCAGAAAACTACTCATGGAATGACGCCAGCCAAAAATTTCGCAATAGAGTCCGGTATAAGAGGATGGTTAAGGTGCTATGCTCCACTGGGAGTCAAGGATAATAAAATAATTGAATCTTCAGATATATCACGGTATGTTTCGCAACTAATTCAGTGCTGAGGAGAACGACTAGAGGTACCCCTCAAGGAAGTTTTATTTCACCACTTCTATGGTTATAGTAGTAAATACAATCTTATTAAGATTAAGTTCTTTCTACAGGTAAATTCCTATCGTCGATCTTAGATATTCTAGAGGATTCTCTATTGCAACTATCAACATGGGATATCTAATTTGCACGGAAAACAAATATCTATATATATAAAAGAGAGTGTCTGTTTGTGGGTTTGTTTGTTTGTTTGTTTGTATGTTTGTTTGTTCCGTATAGACGTCTAACCGGCTTGACCGATCATCTTGAAATTTTCACAGAATGTACATGTGTAGCGGGTGCTGAAAATAGGGTACTTGAATTTTCGATATATCAAGTGGGCGTGGACCCGCCCATATGGGTCAAATTTTGGTATTGAGAAAAATTTTTAGCTAGAGTGCTGGAATTTTGTGTGTATGCATTTAGTGACAGATTATGTGAATTTTCAAAAAATGGGCGGAATCGGACCAATGGGCGTGGCCCCGCCCATATAAGCCAAATTTTGAAATTCAAATATTTTCCACAATTTATTAGAGAGACTTCTGTATTTGAGTGTGTATGTATCTGGTGACAGTCTACGTGATTGGTCCAAAAATTGGCGGGATCGGCCCAATGGGCGTGGCCCCGCCCACATAGACCAAATTTTGAAATTTCGATATCTTGAACAATTTGCTAGCGAGAGTGCTGCAATGTTGTGTATATGTATCTGGTGACAGTCTACATGATTGGTCCAAAAATTGGCGGGATCGGCCCAATGGGCGTGGCCCCGCCCACATAGACCAAATTTTGAAATTTCGATATCTTGCACAATTTATTATCGAGAGTGCTGCAGTTTTGTTTATATGTATCTGGTGACAGTCGCCGTGATTGGTCCAAAAATGGGCGGGATCGGCTCAATGGGCGTGGCCCCGCCCACATAGACCAAATTTTGAAATTTCGATATCTTGCACAATTTGCCAGCGAGAGTGCTGCAATGTTGTGTATATGTATCTGGTAGCAGTCCACGTGATTTTTCCAAAAATGGGCGTGATCGGACCAATGGGCGTGGCACCGCCCATATAAGCCAAATTTTAAAAATGTGATATCTTGCACAATTTGTTACCGAGAGACCTGGAATTTTGTGTATATGTATATGGTGGCAGTCTGCGTGATTGGTCCAAAAATGGGCGGGATCGACCTAATGGGGGTGGCCCCGCCCACATAGACCAAATTTTGATATCTTGCACAATTTGCTAGCGGGAGTGCTGCAATGTTGTGTATGTGTATCTGGTGGCATTCTACGTAATTGGTCAGAAAATGGGCGGGATCGGACCAATGGCCGTGGCCCCGCCCATATAAGCCAAATTTTGAAATTGAATTATCTTGCTCATTTTGTTAGCGAGAGTGTTGAAATGGCGTATATGTATCTGGTAGCAGTCTACGTGATAGGCTTACAAATGGGCGGAATACGACCAGTGGGCGTGGCCCAGCCCATATTTTGATATATCTTGCAAGTATTATATAGGAAATACATGAACAAAAATGCTCGGTATGCGATAATTACAGCTGCTCACTCCAATACAATCGCAATATGATAATGTGATGCAATATCAATGAAACAAGAATTTGGAAATTTTATAAGTATTCGGTATTTTTTCATTCAGTGAATTTATTACTAATACCAGTAAGGAAAGGCAGAAAGTCGGGCGGGGCCGACTATATAATACCCTACACCTCCCTAACAATGCGATAAGGGTCATTGCGATAATAATTTGGAATAATTGGTAAATGTGGTGTGTGTGTATGTATATCTTATTTTGAACCGATAATCGCTAAATTAAGCAATATTCGTTCCTAAATTGAGAAACATTTTTCTGGAGAACTTTGTAATGATCGGAAGTAAAGTACAACTTCTATAGCGCTTTGTAACCAAATCTGGAGGAACATATATATAGAGGTTATATATAAATCGGAATCGATTTTCCTTGAATACTCATTCATGTAAAATAGAAACCTGTTTCTGTCGAATTTCGTACTGATCGGATATAAAACACAGTCTCTACAGCGCTTACATGTCAAATTGGGGGTAACATATATATATGGGGGCTATATCTAAATCTGAACTGATTTTCTCCGAATTTTGCGGCATTCCTTCATGTAATAAGAAACCTCTTTCTGCCGAATTTCTTACTGATCGGATATAAAATACAGTTTCTACAGCGCTTGAATTTCAAATCGGGGGTAACATATATATGGGGACTATATCTAAATCTGAACCGATTTTCTCCGAATTTGGCAGTATTCCTTCATGTAATAACAAACCTCTTTCTGCCGAATTTCGTACTGATCGGATATAAAATACAGCTTCTACAGCAATTTCTACAGTAATTTTGACATGGGCAGCGAAACGCACCGGGCTCAGCTAGTGCTAGAAATAAAAAAGCTTACGCGGTCCTGTATTCATGCCAAAAAATATATAGATTATAGATGAGGGTTAAAGCCTAAACCTATCCATTGACTTTACTGGGCAAGGCCGGTCCTAACCTACGGTGGTCACATATGGTGGACCATTATGGAATGCGACAGACATGTAAAGTGACTGAGTAAAGTAAACAAAGTTGCACTTAGTTATCTGATTGGAGCGATGAACTCCACGGTTACAAGATGCTTAGAGATCATATTGGGAAATTTACCGATTGATTTATTTAAAAAAAGAATCAGCGGAAATATCTGTGGTCACAAGAAATCGTCTTAAGTCAACATTCGAGAAAAATCACGTTTAATTATCCCTCACATTAGAGAGGAGGGTATATATCATTTGCTTGAGCCAAAAGTGACATAAGACCCTAAGTACATATATTCGGCGAAACTCCGTTGTGGGTAATTTTAAGTCATTTGAGCAATGTCCGCCCGTCCGTCCGTCTTTCTGTCTGTTGGCTGGTGCGTCAGGGGTAATCGATTGACTTCAAATTTGGTATTCGGCAATGTTTTTCTCTATCTCCGGTTAAGTTGGAAGATAGGCCATTTTGGGTCACTCCTTCTAGTACCTCCTCCACAAAGCGTTAACATTTAGTGAAATATTGATTCTTTAATGCCTTCTATACTACTTACGCGAATCTTCTGAAATTTCACAAATAGTATTAGCTTGTTAGTCGCTAACACGTCAAGAAAAATGGGAGAAGTGGTCACTCCCTTTTTGGTACCTCCCACACAAATGGACCATTTTGCACAAAAATTTAACTGCTTATGGCTTAAATATCAGTTCATACAAATATTGGAAATTATGTACAGTGTAATGCTTTTATTGTACCTAAAGTCCAGAGAAAAGTGGGCGTTATTGGCACGCCCCTTTTTGTACCTCCCACACAAATGGACTATTTTGTACCAAACGTTACCAGCTTATAATTTTAATACCAGTGCACACAAATACTTGACATTTAGTACAGTATAATGCTTTTATAGTACCTAGAGTCTAGAGAAAAATGGGCGTTATTGGCACGCTCCTTTTAGTACCTCCCACACAAATGGACCATTTTGTACCAAAATTTAACAGCTTTTAACTTTAATGCCAGTGAATATAAATACTTAAATTTTTGTGCGGTGTAATGCTTTTAAGGTATCTAGAGTCCAGAGAAAAGTGATCGTTATTGGCACGCCCCTTTTGGTACCTCCCACACAAATGGCCCATTTTGTACCAACTGTAAACAGCTTTTTACTTTAATACCAGTACATACTTAAACGTTATTAAATGCAATTTAAATTGATAATAATTACTTAAAACAAAAAAAAAAAATTTACGAATACTTTTCTGGACTCAAGGTGAGGGGATCCATAAGTCGGTTTACCCGACTGAACTTTCTTACTTGTTTTTTTGTAATGGGGCTTCATTAAAAAACAATGTTAGAGACAAGGTGATTTCACGTAAATATAGAGTATTGGTAGTAAAATATGATATCATACTTAACTCAAGTCTTTGTTAAGTGGGAAATAAGAATCCTATAAATAGGAAAACTGAGCATATTTCCTCGAGTAATGTTGAGGAAGATGTCTACGCACCCCTCACGATAATTAAACCTTTGGCATCAGCGATGGAATTCAACATCTGGGTGTGTTCAAACGAAGACTGTATGGGAAAAAAAGTCTATTCAGAACACTGAGACATTGCTAAGTATGTATAAATCGTATTGACGTCTGATTGTGGGTCTTAAAACAAGGCAACAACCTCGGATAGCATATGCTTAGAAGTATCATGAGGAATCACAATAGATAGTTATTGGTCTCATAAATTCATTATCATGAAAGGAAGAACGCTCTCAAGATGCCGATTTGTCAATCGCGCCGTAGAGAGATCGACTGGAAAGTCTTCTTACCGCGATGTTGTTGCGAAGACCGTGCATGTTACAAGGACGCGTCTTTCCCATCGCCTAAGGCTTTCCATTTGGCAGGAAAATATTCCCAACCAGGATGGAAAAACATAGGCCAATTATAGGTCTTATGATCTGTTTGTAGATCAAAAGCTGCTGAGTCATCCGCGTCGTCTCAGCAAGGAGACAAAAGGGAATATATTCGATTGACTTCTGCCAAATATGAGCACACGAATTTGAAGTCCGTCGAAAAGATGACACCTAGGTAATTTATACTGGGCGGCGTCTAATTTAGATCGTGTCCTATGCTAATGGCAGGAATTTAAGTCATCACATTAGGATAAAGGAGCTTGCGGCTGTCTGTAAATATGATGCTATCACATTTGATACATTCAATCGATATAGTTCGATAACTTTAAAAGATACGAAATTATTCTTGAGTTTACGGTTGAAGCTACAGGCCCGAAGGAGGCAATGAGTATATCATTTGAGTAGTTTAGAAACAAATCGCCAGTAGATGGTTGCGGAATATCCCATAGAAAAATTTTTTGGAGTACTGTACAGAGGAGGGAGCTCTGCGGTATCCCGCAACTACTGTGTTTCTGTCATAGAGGTCGTTACCGACCTTCACTCTATATGAGCGGTCCCTTAGCAAGCTCGCTACCATCCGGTAGGGGTTGCCACAAGATCCCAGCGAGCCAAGCAGTGTCAAGCGACGTGGACAAATCAAGATTATCCGCCATGGTCGCAAGTCTCCTATTCAAGTCCTTGGCTATGTGATCAGATAGTTCGGTGAGTGCATGTGATGTGGAATGTCCCTTGCGAAACCCAAAGTGGTTGTCAGCAAGTATTCGTACATCGTCTATCGTGTCTCTTATTCTGCGCAACAAGTAGTTATCCAGAAGATTGCCAAAGGCTGAAAGTAGTAATATTGGTCGATAGCTGCTGCTTTGCTTGGCATTAGAACAAGGTTTTGGAATTGGAATCGTGAGCAATTCCTTCCAAGACCCGGTGAATTTCCCAAGTTTAAGCAGTAATTAGTAATTTTGGACAGATATGTCCAAACCATTATTCCAGTATTTTTTAAGACAATATTCAGAATTTCATCAGCTCCCAATCGTTCCCTAACCTTGGATTGAAGCGTCCGCTGTGAGTTAATCATCGAAGTTAACGATAGGGCTGAAGTCATTCAGTTCGGAGATTTCACTATCAACGATCTCACCGAATGTGTTATCTACAGGCTGGTCGAAGTCCAAGAAACATAAACATCAGATATTAGGTTGCCATTAGAGTTAAGTAAGGCAGATATAGGTGGCCGGGTTATTAGCCCAGCTGCATCTTTTACTAGTCTGAATGTTTTGTTGTATACTAGAATGGTCTGCAGGTATGCAGTCCAGTAAGAGCGCTCGAGTTCAGCGATCAGGATAATTTTAACCAGGTTTAGGATTTAGGCACTGTAGGTGAAGGCGTTTCTTTTCTTGCACAGTTTCGCGGAAAGCGATGACCATGACGCTCACACACTCAACAATTTCGTCAGTCGTAAGGTTGCGATTGGTCTGTAGTTGATTTCAGTTCATTTTTTAAAGTCAAAGTATTATAGTCTTCTGTCGTCAGAAGCAAGTCCACCTTGCTTTTGTACGATGTAAACAGCCTTGTGGTCAGATTCGTAATTAAGAGTCTTGACTCCAGGGCCTTAGTCTCTCCCACATAGGATAGTTGCGAGGATACCATGAAGATATCGATGTACGTAGACTTTTGAGCTACAGGTTAGGGAAAGATCTGCAACAAGCTATTCAACAGGGACAAATTTACTCGTCTCACTAATTACGGGGATGTCTTTACAGATCAACTCAAAATCTATAAGAAGGACCAAAGACGTTCTTGGCACACCTTCTGTGGATAAGTGGAAAAGGTCTCAGATGACACAAGGCTGAGGAATATACGCTCTGTACAGTAATTTATCTGTAAAATAAGGATAACATCTGGACAAAAATAGCCAGAGAGCAAAATACTACTTGACACATATTTCCCGGGATTAACGGGAAGACGAGTGGACTACAAACGTCCCTAAACTGTTGACCGACAAATACTGACTAAAACCTCTGTTCTGTATACCGACAGTGAATTGAACCTCGGTATACAGAAAAGTGGCCTATAATTTCTGTTTGAGGACCTTTGAAGATTCTCTGTAAATGAAGATTGCCTTCATTTATCCATTCGAAGCATATGTATATAATACAATCAGAATCATTTGGTTTGGATTCCGTTTCAAGACACATTCGGAATACAGAACACTGGCGTAAGCTGGGCCACTAACAGCTTTGATTCCCTCAAATCACCTGCTCCAGCTGGCATTTCTCCAGTAGAAATGCAAAAAATTATGAAGTACCTAATCCCCTTGTTGGGGAAAATATATGAAGGCTGCATTAATAGCTTGCTTCTGTGCGAACGAAAGGTAGTCACTCGAATTCTACTCAAATTGGGTTTGTCTATCTGGAACGTCTTCGTTCGTCTGCAATTATTTAAATAAGTAAAACAGTATTGACCATTCTAAAAAAATATGTGTTTGTTGCCACTTCCCCCAAAAGTACAAAAATCTTGTCAGCTGGTAATAACAAATGGAAAAAGGTAAACAAACAATATACATATATTTTTTTTTAAATTAAGAGACATTAGTTAATTTCACAAAACCTTCTTCGAGATTGGACGGCTGCTTGATTGCCCTCAGCAATAGATTTATTGGAATAAAATGTCTGAGACTTTGCAATTATGCGGTACCCTATTTGGTCACAATGGCTGAGTAACCCATATCGCCACTAACCCAAGAATCCCGATACCATCATCTCTGTCTGCATCTCGTTACAAGACCATGATTGTCTGGAAATTATCCCCGTGATGACCATGATTGTCTGGAAATTGTCCCCGTGATGACGACACCAATTACGGTTTGTACGGTCACTTTCAATTCATAAGTGACGTTGTTTTGGCCTCTGATGGCAACTACGCTTTGTCCGATTTCTGGAACAAGACCTTGCGTTTGTGGGATTTTGCCGCTGGCAAAACAACTCACAGCTTCGAAGATCACACCAAGGATGTTTTATCTGTTGCTTTCTCAGCTGACCATCGTCATAGTGTCCCTAGCTCTACCAACAAGATGGTCTTGTTATGGAACACTGTCCAAGTGCAAGTTCAACATCCAAGAAGGTAGTCGTTCCGATTGGGTATCTTGCGTACGCTTCTCCCCAACAACTCCAAACCGTATCATCGTGTTCTGCGGTTGGGATCGCACCGTCACGGTCTGGATGTTGGCTATCTGCAAGTTGGAGAACAACCACCACAGTTACTTGTACGCTGTCGTTCCTGACGGTTCCGGTGGCAAGGAATACAGGGCTTCCTTGTGGGACTTGAATGACAGCAATAACTTGTAAACCTTCGAACACAACGACATCATCAATGCTTTGTGCTTCTCTCCCAACCGTTACTGGTTGTTCGTTGCCCACGATCCCTGCACCAAGGTCTAGGATTTGGCCTGCAAAAAGACTGCCGACAATGTCTCCAAGGCCGATCTACCTCAATGTTTGTCCTTGACCTGGTCCAACGATGGCCACACTTTGATCGCTGCTTACTCTGACAATATCATCGGCGTATAGCAAGTCTCTATCTGTAAGTATATACAGTGAAGCAGCAGAACACATCCGGACGTTCCTGTAGGTTCTTATTTTCCGCAATTTTCTTCTTTGTGCTGTATTTCAAAACTTTCCCATATCTGAAGAGGAAAATAAGACCAAAATATATAACACGACTTGTGTAAAGTACAAACAAACCTCTTACTTCTGCAACTGAACTCGAGATTGTCCGACTCAGATTCCTCTGGTGAACTCCAGATTTTCCTTCACCAAAATTTGCCGCCGCTCTTTTATTGACTTTTTAAGAAGGAATTATTATTTTATTGACACAAGACAATTATTATAATTTGAATATTCTATCCACTATTTTTAATATTTCCTTTGTTTAATTTATTTTTATTTTG
Organism: Eudasyphora cyanicolor; assembly: GCA_963930755.1. Lineage (NCBI taxonomy): Eukaryota > Metazoa > Arthropoda > Insecta > Diptera > Muscidae > Eudasyphora > Eudasyphora cyanicolor. The sequence goes on along the minus strand of OZ005734.1, from coordinate 61,711,642 downwards.
TTGAACAGAAGAGTGGGCGACAACTGTTGTTTTTCGGTTCACTTAAAACACAAGTGTTTTTCTGTATACACAATTTATTTTAACGGTTCTTTCTATATGGGTTATATTTGAACCGAAATGACGTAGACTAATTCAAAGCCAGCTCAATAAAAAACACATAACCACAAGTCTTGGGTCCACAACTCTAACAATGTTTGTGAACCGAGGCACGATACAGAGAGGAGTACTGTCTTAAGTGTAAGATGCCTTGGCTTGTGATAAAACATTGAGCGATTTATACCACATCAAGAAGTCAAATCCAAAAGGACATTTATTTGGAGACTATATCAAGACATGAACCGATATGGACCATTTTCACTAGGAATGATTTTAGGTAATTTGAACTTCAACTTCCTAAATTTCAGAAATATCGGCTAAAAACTATAGCCACTAAGAGGTCAAGGGGTCAAAAAGGAAGGAACCCATGAAGTAAATCCCTTTCGCTATATGCTGAATATTTTAGGAGATATAACCATTTAAAGTTGTTTAAACATTGTCAATGTGACCCTATGCTCCTCAATGGAGTAAAAAGAATAAACAATATAAAACGTTGTCAATATTTTAGGTGATAGATTATAAAGGTATTTTCTTGTGGGTTATCTGTAGTCGCAGGTCCCTCATATTCAACATAAGCGCTCGAATTCAACCGGATTTAAGGGACAGTCATTGAAAATCTTGACTCCCGGATCAGAGTCACGGTGAGAAGTCACGGCAGACTTTTGAATGACCTGTTAAATAAAAAATTTCGTTATTACCGCACACACAGTTTGTTTTATTCAATTTCAAAACGACCCGCCGTTATTGGAAAACTGTTGATTGCTGATTGTAAACTAGTGTAGCATAACTTTCCTTCCAAGTAGACGAATATGTTGTGTGAATATTACATCAATCGGTCAAGCCATTCTATATATAGGGACGGCCTCGAGAAACGCACAAAAGTTGTAGATAATCATAGTAAAAAGATTTAGTATTACTGAATTAAAAGTGATTTTATCTAAATTTCATCGCTATGTTGTTTGTGGAGCCATTATTAAAACTTTCGAATGTACATTGTACATCTCCCTTGTTTGCACAAGGAACAACAATTTCCATTAACTTTCTAATAAAACGATTGAAAACTGGATTATTATAATTTCAATTTAAAACCATTGAGGCGTAAACCAGAAAGGATTAAAAATTAAACCTCAATGTCAATAGAATCCTTAAAACTAACTACACACACACGCATTCAGCCAAAGGTATTTGTGGATTGTCATTGAGCAAAAAAATAAAGATCCTAGAGTGTGATAAGCTTATTTTGATCTTTTCTGTCCAACCATCCATCCATCTCCCGGCCCTATTCTAATTGTTGAAGGGATTTTTTTGAAATATCAAAAAAACGGATATCGTTGCATTGCCTTCCACAAGGCGAAGGGTGCGAGCAACCCTCTAGACTTGGAACAATTGCACAACCTTATTGTTCTCATTGCGACACAAAGCCGCACGCAGGATATCGTAATAAGAACACTGCAATTGTTTGTAATGATATCCTTTAAAGTATTGTCATGTAGACAGACAGACAGAAAGTTCTGCCAAGTGCTACAGGACATTCACTTAGGTAACAGACCGATTTTAAAGGTGGTTATGCTTGATTGTTTTTCAATCTATAATTATTAAAACTAACTAATAAATACGGGAATAATTGTGGGTTTCTGGGAAGGAAATTTAAAAAAAATATTTGTTATTTAGTCAAAATTCATTTGGTTCATAGCCCATATGTTTCAGTTGGAGAAATGTAATAGAATAAAAAATATAATTATTAATTTCCATTATTTAATTATAGATTTTTTCATAGTGAATTGAAAGTTAAAATTGTCCTTCCACGACTTTGGTTCACACATGTCTGTCCTCTTACGTTTATTATTTTATTAATTTCCATATTTTGCTTTGAGGTTTGCATTATTATTTCCTTGTCCTCCTGAAAACCTAATTTGTTTATACAGCTGCCAAAAGGACAGAGTACAGCGAAAACCCTGAAAGGCGACAGCAGCAGAAACAACAAGCCCACGGACTACACAGCACTGGGTTTGCATTGTCTGTCTGTGTGTTTTCGTAAACACAACAAAACTGAAAATAACAACAAATTTGAAATTTGTTTATTATGGTAACCTTAGTAGAGACGAGTGTAAAAAAAAGCACATCTTCATCATCATCATTAATGCACAGTGTTGCGAAACCTTTTTATTAAACTTAATTTGTTGCAAAAATCTCCTCGTCCAGTCAAAAACATAAGATTACTATTACAGCGAACAATTTCTGCTGTATTGTCCGAAGTAAATTTTACCTTTATTAAAAGGGTGTACATAGATGTTTATTTTTAACCAGTATAGTAGATAACTCGTATATACGTATAAGCAATATCTATACATTTTTGGCCGAAACTGATTACTACACCCGATTTTTACTTTATTTTTTTAGCCACAATTTATTCTCGCTTTTGCTCGTGCTTGGTGCACAACTAAGGAGATATAGCCATTTAACGTTTTAAATTAATTACAACGAATATTTGATTTATCACAAATTGTGATCCATTCCGCTCTATCAAGCCATTTAAAAGTTTGGCGATGAATTCTGAATATTTTGGTTAACTTCTGGAGATATAGCCTATTTTTTGTGAACATTTTAATTTGGATGATGTTATATTCCCAACGTATTCTTCTTACAAATAAAAATTTCGTGTTTGTTCTTGGTTGGATAATTAAGGAGATATAACCATTTAAAGTTTTAGATTAATTACAGAGAATATGTGTATGTATTATCATAAATTATCTTCCATCTCGCTTTCGAAAGCAATTTAAAGTTTCCGATGAATTCTCAAGATTTTGATTGAGTTTAGGAGATATAAAGATCGTATAAATTCCAGGCGAGAGGCCATTTTTCGACCACTTTTTGCAGAATTTGGGGCTGTAGGTCAGCAATAACACGCCGAATATTCTCTTTCCAGGCGTCAATCGTGTCGGGCTTATCTGTGTAGACAAGCGACTTCACACAACCCCACAAAAAGTTATTAAAATGGGGCCAAAAGTTACAGTTATGTGGGGGAGCTAGAGGGTTAAAATGTTCCACAAAAATATTGGCCTTAATATTTTCTATAAAGTTGCTGTACATGATCTATACCAAAAAAATATATTTTTGTTTCATAACAGTGAAATACTTAAATTTTTGGGGTACAATGTGGTTTTTTGAGCTATTTATGGTGCCTATACACGTTCAGATTGTATTAATATGTTCACAAAAGTTGTTCACATTTACGTTGGCTACAATTTTGTAAATGATTGTTAGTGAAAAATTACGAGTCCGCGGAAGTTATGCTGAAAAAATTGAAAAAAAAAATATTTTTTCCTTCACTTTTTCAAAAAAAAGTACCGGAAAAAATTTTGTTTCGCGGAAAATGTTAAGATACTTGATTTTCAGAATCGTTGGAGGCCCATAAAACAAAATTGGTCTCCAATTTCGCCAAACCGAGTATAGGGTTATACTACCCTTTGATAGTAGAATCGAACCTATACTGTCAAGTCCGTGTATTTTTTTCACTGTTGCACAGTGTTATAGGTATTCTTTTAGACAAGTACTTGGATATATCACAAGGTGACAATTCACCACCTCTAATGACAAAGTCATTTGGTGCCACCACTGTGACTGACCCGCGTTATTTTAACAGGCAATTTATAGAGCACCCCGTGAGTGACAGAGGGGAAAGGAGAGTCATGCGTCGTATTCATGCTCTTCGAGCCGAAGAAGTACCACCACAATTTATAGTTGGATAAGTAACAAATGTCGTCCGTATCGCTAAGTCATCCAAAGCGCTTGGCCCCGACAGAATTTCTATACTGATGTTGCAGGACGTACCGGGAGTCGAGTATCAGACTAATGTTTTCAACCTTTCCTTAACCACTCTGATAATATCCGAAGCCTGGAAGATGTGCAGAGTGGTCCCGCTACTGAAACCGAAGATGCGAGTAAGGGAGAATCGTAGAGTAGCAATGATGCTTTAATCCACCCGAGCCTAATTGGACATTTTTCAATCTTTGAACTGATGCCTGTTATCAGTGGGAAAAATGTTTCCTGAACAAAATTAGGGTGGTCACAAAAATTAATTAACCTACATATGTTGGTTTTTTTGTTTTCACATTTTAAATATTCAGGCATGTCACAGAAAATGAAATCGAAAATTTTTGAAACCAAAACGTATTTAGCTTCTCCAGAAAACATAAAACGAAAAAAAATTTTCGATTAAAACCCATTACAAAATCTGAAGTGAAATTGATATTTTAAGTAAAATAAACCCTAAATTGAAATGAAATTCTGTTCAAAATTAATTATGAATATTGATTTTATTAAAAAATATACTAAATACGTTGAGTATGATTTTTATTTATTTGTATTTATTTATTACAATTAAAATTATAATAAACTTAATGTAAAAGGCACTAGCATCTCAGGCTATCGGCCAAGACTTGAGTATGATAATTTTAACATCTATAAAGTAACAGGCATGTAAAAGAATTCTTATCGGCTAAATTGTATGATCTTGTCACAAATGAACCATAAAAACAAAAAAAAAAAAAAAAAAATCTGAAGGAAACTCCGCAAAGAAATGTAAGTATTTGTTTTAATAATAAAATTAATAGCTAATTTGCAATATTTAAAGGGGCAAGCACAAGAACATCGCTCAGGAAAAAATTTTTATAAATTTTATGGAATGCCACCAAGATATTGCGAGAGGTTATGTAAAAGGAGACAAGGTGCTTGTGGAATCTCTTTGGAAAGAATTAACGGAGAAGCTAAACAGTGCTGGACCACCTTCTAAAAGTCTTTCCGAATGGAAAAAAAACTGGGCAGATTGGAAGGCAACTGTGAAGAAGAAGATGTTCCACAACAAAAAGGAAATTGGAAAAACCGGTGGCGGAGAATACAACCAGTATGTATTAACTGATATCGAAGAAAGTATGTGCAGACTTTGTGGTTTTTACAAGAGTGTAGCCGGTATCATTGGCGGAAAAACCTTTAGCGAACCGGAGCTAGAGCAATGTATGAATATGCTTTGTGATTCTAATGATGGAGAAACGACGAGTCAAAAATCAAGTGGAGAATCAGAGTCTGAGAAAGAGAATGAAGAGATGGATTTTACTCCATCAACATCCAAAAAAAGTCTCTGTTCGCAAACATCTGGTGCAAAGAAAACAAACTCCGGTACATCATCTCATTCAAAAAGAACCAGGCCAAGTTCTCCCCATTCAACTAATCGTAAAAGACCCGACACTCCATGCGCTTCCATACGTACACCCCAACAAAGTATACCTAGATCTATCACTTCCCCTCAGATAGGTTCAAAAAATACAAGACCTTGTGCTCCTTCAACTTCTTCAAACGTTGCAGTCACTCCAAAAAGGCCCAGATTTTCCACTCCATCAAAACCAGACCTTAATAGCCTTTTAGCTGAGCAAAATAAATATTTAGAAAATTTAGAAAATTTGCCCAAGATTTGTAAACTTCTGGAGGACCAAAGAAACGAAAATAGAATTCTAAATGATAAAATTGAAAGGCTTTGTAATATTTTCGAAAAAAATCTACATAACCTAGAAGTACAAAAGAGATTGTGCGAGAAAAATGAAATGAAACTTAAATTAATTGATATCGAGGTGCTAAGACTGAACATAGAAAAAGAGAAATCACAAAAGCGATAAGACCAAAAAAAAATACTTTAAAAAGTTGATTTGGAAACTCTCAGTGATCTCTTATTTGAAATATTTTTTATGAATTAAACTTTTTAACATTGATCTCATGTTAATACAACTGAATTAATATTTTTTGTTATACATAGAAACTTAAAAAAAGAAAAACCAAATAAAATAATAGTGAATTTTTAAAGTTTTTCCATTGTACCTTTGTATTTAATACAATTTGAATTAATTAAAAATTTGTTTTATTTCAATTATAGTTTTTAACATTTATATGTATCATATTATTTGGCTGGCTATTCTGTCCCTTATTACAGTTGCTGCGTTGAACAGTCTTCTTTGAGAAACATCTCTTGAGTCATCGAAATCAATTTCATCAATTTCTTCACTTTCATTTAAAATGGGGTCATCAAGTTGTAATTTGTATTCTCTGCATATGTTATGCAAAGCACAACACACATTAATAATTTTAACCACTTTCTCCGGTCTGTAGACCAAGGTTCCCAGTAAACATCGGAACCGACTTTTCAATACACCAATTACACGCTCTACAATGTTACGAGCTGATGTATGCATTTTGTTGAAATTGTGCTCTGCGGTTCTTATGGTAACATTTTTATATGGCGTAATTAAAAACGGTTCCAATCCATACCCAGAGTCACCCAACAAACGAGAATTCGTGTCGCCATTTCTGTATTCATTTAAGAAATACATTCTTGCTCCACTTAGGCCCCAAATAAATGCGTCATGGCAAGATCCAGGCCTGCAAGCATCCACAGCTCTCACTTTCATGTTGTGATCACATATCTAAAAACAAAATGCCATCAACATTGAATAAAAAATAAAAGTGCCAACTTACTATCATTGCGTTTATGCTAAATGTTCCTTTCCTATTGTAATAAAGATACTCATCGTTAGTAGGTTTGGATATTTTGATGTGGGTACCGTCTATGCATCCAATTACTCCGGGTAGCTGGTATTTTGTGAAAAAATGCAATTTGGCTCTCTCCTTCTCTTCAGACGTCGTTATCAATTTTATCCACTGTGGACATATTTTGTTTTCAAGAGCATTCACTACTCTCCAAAGCATTGTTGAGACGGTACTTCTTCCCATACTCAAGTCTGCGTCCTTGCCTATTACTCCTTGGTATGCTCCCGTAGCAAAAAACGGAGTGCTGTTGCCAATTGAATAATGGCTGGTATTCTTGACCTTTTCAGGAACGGTTGAATTTCTTCCAACACCATTACAAACGCCTCTTTATTCAGGCGATAACAGCTTATGAAACTAAAAAAATATTTTAAGCAAGCAGTCAGTTTATTGTATGCACATATTTACTTACACAGCACTTGGACGGGACAAAGGATCCGATGCATCCCTTAGACTTCGGCGATGTAATTTAATTTGAGATTGTGCCCTTCTCTCTTCTTCTATCACAGCTACAATTGAAACACCAGGCATATTTTTTGATTTTTTGTTTGTTTATTTACTTTTTTTTAATTACAATTACATTCAAAGTGTGGAGACGCAACGAAAGTTTTGACGGCGGTGGGTAAACCAGCTGTTTCTAATTTCAATGCTACCACATTTTTAATAGAAATATTCTATTTCCATTTTTTTCGATTTCATCAAACCCAAGAATTTTTGAAGAAGCAAAAGTAAAATGTTATGATTTGGAAATACGAAATCAAATCGTTTTCGTAAAATTTCTGTGACATGCCTGATTATTGGAGCAAAATTAAGTGATTGATTTTCGATTAAATTCCAAAAAATTTAATTGGCAATCCAAAAGTATGGTTCGATGTTTCAGAAATCTCTGCCCTAATTCTTTAATTTTACCTAGCAAAATGATGGTTCTCAACACTGTGCCTTTGCACATAACCTATAAGAACACACACACCAAAAAAGGACATCAGTACAAGTCTCTGAATTAACCCCCATTGATGATGACGATGAGTAGACAATATACATACGAGCCAAAAACAAATTATGTTTTGACACAGTTCGTTTTGCCCGAAAGCACCCCCTCTCTCACTGCAGAGAGCTCGCAAGAAAAAGGATCTTATTCCTTACATTCGACTAAATTCAATATTTATTTAGTTGTTCGATATTGTTTTTGATGAACATTTCAATGAAATTTTGAAAAATTATGCTGGTTGGTGACAAATACACAAAAAATGTGTATGAGTTCGTTTTTTTACATTTCATCATTAGTTTAAGTTGGACTCTTTTTAAATGCAACAATAATTGTTACAAATTAATGTTGTAGAGGATTTACCTAAAAGGATCAACGTAATCAAGGAATATCGCCTCTTTTTGGAATCATTAATCAAGATTTCCTTTTTTTGGAAAGATGATGAAAAGATTGTTATGTCACTGTCATCACCATGAAGGTCTCCTTTATTTCTGGCATCATTTATATTTAGTTTTATATGAACCATATATTCGTTTATATGATTCTGTAGATCGTTGTAAATGGAGCTTTCATTTGATGTTTTATTTTAGCATTCATTTGATGTTCTATAGCATTTTTAAGGGTGGGGAAACGCCCTAAAAATATACACTGAGTACTTCTTTTAATACAATATTAGGTGTATTCTCTTCACAAACTAGCAATTATTCCAAGTTCAAGAATTTACACCCTTTTTTGCAATTGTCAAAATAATTATATTGATTTTGCTCTTCTTCTACTCTTTAATTAACAAATAAATAGCAAAAGACTCTACAAAAAGTAGTTGCCACACTGCAAAACGTAGAACTTCACACTGGCAATACCGTACTTGTTAAGACAGGCACGCAAGCTGGAAACCCTATCAACCCGCTCTCCGCAGGAGTTAAGCGTATATGATGGAACGAAAACACACCTAATATGATTCTGCAAATCTTAGGAAATGTATCTTTCAAATGATAAATATTTTATTACAATCTGAAGGTGTAATTAACCCTAAAAGTGTACCACAAATATCTGTTTAGAGCTAATGATGCTAAGAATTGTCATTTCTAAGAGATTTTGTATAATCTAACTTTAAAGGAGTGAATTTAAGATGTTCCTCCTAAGACCCTAAGTTTGTTTGGTGGAAATCCTTTTTAGGACATTTATGTCATTTGGGCCTTCCGTCTGTCTGGCTGGTGCACACGATAACTCTCGAAAGGAGTGACGGATTGTCTTCAAATTTGGTAATGGGATAATATTTTTTTCTATCTTAGACTATGTTTGCAGATGGACCTTCTATTACCTCCCTCACAAAGGGTTTCAATTAGTGAAATATTGGTTCTCTAATCACTTGTATAGTACATATCCGAATCCTCTGTAATTCCACACATAGTAATATTTTATGTGTCGCTATCACCTTGAGATTGAGACATGGGGAGTCCCTTTTGGTGGGGAGTCCCACACAAACGAAACATTTTGTTAAAAATAATTAACTGCTTATAACTTTAATACCAGTGCAGATAAATACTTGCCATTTTGTGCAGTGTAATGCTTTTATAATTTTTTTTTAAGTTCCACCCGGCCTACCATATTACATTACTCACGAAGTGAGGTAATACCTTAGTCGGTTTACCCGACTGACATTTTCTTACCTACTTTTTCTCTTTTGTTTAGTGACATCTGTCCTCCGCTATATTGAGTTGTAATTACCAAAAATGGATCACTTCAGAAGGATCTTAGTAAATAATTCCTCGCCAAGAGGTCTCATTTGCTATGTGGCCAAATAGTTTACTTTTGCCTTGAAGAATATAATCCAAAAACCCGATTTTATAGTTCACTTTGCCCAAGTTGTTCACTTTTACTTTGAAGAATTAAATCCAAAAACCGGATATCCATTTTTTTACCTAAAACCGGTCCCCAAACAAAAATATTTTCCAAGAAATTGAGCTTCATGTATTCAAAATAATCGATTTGCTTTAAAATAACTGATTAGTTCATCCCTTGCATATTAAAACCCGATTAACCGGATTATTCTAAAAAATTCTCAGATTGAGAACCGGTTTATAAAATATTTTTTTTTTGAGCGCCCCAGTAGATGAGTTGGTAGCGTACTCGCCTATGAGTTTGGGGGTCGTGGGTTCGATTCCCACCAGAGGCTCTGGTCTGTCGCTGCAAACATTTAGCCATATGGTCTTTGTAACCCGGCCTTTCCCTGGACCGTAAAATTAGAATATAAATTTACTTTGTATTGTAATTCATATAAATAAATAAATAAATAATTTATTTTTTTTGAGAAACTCGAACTTTTTTCAAGACAATCAATCGCTTTATTTTTCACACTTGTCCTTTTATTGACTTTAGTGACTCCTGCAATCCGCTAAATTGAGTTCAAATTCCCAAAATGGGTCACATAAAATTGATCTAACTGATTCATTCCCCCCAGGATTTTACACTGGCTCAGCACAAGACATTTTCTTTGAAGATTATCGACGAGTATAGATTTTTTTGCAAAAGAATAAAATAAAAAACCTGTTATTGTCTGAACCCGAGAACCGATTTCTAAAATATTGGCTTTCTGAAGAAATTTGTAATTTTTGTTAAAACGGTTGATTTTTTGGTCACACCGCTTTTACTCTTTACGTTGGTATATCCTGTGCTGCACTATCTGGAGTTCAAATTATCAAAAATGGCTCATATAAAAAGGATCTAATTGATTCATTCCACCGCCGAAGTTGACATTTGTTCTGCACCTGAGTATTCTATATTAGCTTTGAAGATTATCCACGCATGCCGATTTTTTTGCAAAAGAAGAAAATAAAAAAAAACGGTTAACTGGTTTTTTCTTTGCAGCTTTTTTCGGAAACCGGTTCTTAAACAAAAATTCTTTAAGAATAATTTTAATTTCATGTATTCAACTAATCGATTTACTTATCAAATAACTAATACTTAATCATAATAATAACAACCCGATTAACTGAATATTTCTCAAACCGAGAACCGGTTTCCAAGAATTTAATTTTTTGAAGAAACTATAACTTTTTCCTAAATTATCGGTTTTTTTATTTTTGGTTACACTGGTCTTTTTGTTTAGTGCCTCCTGTGATCCGCTACATTGAGTTCTAATTACCAAAGAAGGGTCACAAAAAATGGATCTAACTGATTCATTTCACCCAAGAATTCGCAGTTGCTCTGCACCAAAAAACTGTTCCCATTTGATTTGAAGATTATACACGCGTAAATTTTTTATAAAGAAAATAAAATCTAAAAACCGCTTTCGGGATATTTCTGGACGATTATACCGAATGCCCGAATGTTCCCAAACAAAAACTCTTAATGAATAATTTAAGCTCCGTGTATTCAAAATAACCAATTTGCTTTTTCAAATAACTGATTAGTTCTACGCTAGCGTATTAAAAACCGATTAACAGAATTTTTCTCAAATCGAGAACCGGTTCCTAAAATATTTATATTTGAAGACACTATAAATTTTTAAAATTTGTCTTTTTTTGATAACACTGGTCACTCTCTTTTGTTTATGGCCTTCTGTCCTCGGTCACCCTCAATACCGATTAATCGGACTTTTCTCAAATCGAGAACCGTTTCTAAAATATTTATTTTTTGTTTGAGGCTACATTGAGTTCTAATTTCTAAAAATGGGTGATGTGATGTCTTAAAACTGATCTAACTGATTTGTTTCACGACAGGAGTTCACATTTGCTTTGTTTTGAAAAATAAAATCCAAAAACAAGTTAACCGGTTTTTTTCTTGGCGGTTATACCAAAAACCGCTTCTTAAACAAAAACTCTTTATGAATAATTTGAGATCCGTGTATTCAAAGTAAACAATTTGCTTATCAAATAAGAGATTAGTTCACACCTTACGTATTAAAAACCGGATAACCGGATTTATCAAAAAAAAAAACTCAACCCAAGAACCGAGTTCTAAAATATTTACTTTCTGCGGAAACTAGAACTTTTTATTCAAAATGATCGTTTTGGTTACAACGCTATTATTTTTGTATGTAGATCCTCCTGTGCTCCGCTACATTGAGTTCTAATTACCAAATAAGGGTCACAGACAAGAGATCTAACTGATTCATTTCACCCCAAGAGTTCACATTATATTCTCACCAAAATCGTTTACATTTGTATACAAATTTTTTCCAAAAGATAAAATTCCAAAACCGGTTATCCGGTTTTTTTCTTAGAGGTTGTATGGGAAACCGGTCCCCAAACAAAACAATGCTTCCGAAAATTTTTAATATGTGTAATCAGTATAACCATTTTACTTATCAAATTACTCGTTAGTTCCTCCTTTGTATATTAAAACCCGTTTAACCGGTTTTTCTCAGATTGTGAATCGATTTTTGAGATTTTAATTTTTAATGAATTTCACCCCAAGTGTTCACATATCCTCACCAAAATAGTTTACATTTGTATATAAATTTTTTCCAAAGAATAAAATTCCAAAACCGGTTATTCGGTTTTTTCTTAGAGATTTTAAGGGAAACCGGTATATTTTACTTATCAAATTACTCATTAATTCCCCTCTTGCACATTAAAACCCGATTAACCGGGTTTTGTCAGACCGCAAATCGATTTATGAGATTTTACTTTTTAATGAAACTATAACTTTTTCTTCTAAATTATCGATTTTTTAGACACACCTCTATTTGTTTCAAAAAATGGGTCACTTCAAAAGCATCTAATGTCGATTTCGTTTCTGGAATACATGTGCTTTAAGTCGGAATGATGTTGAACCTCGAATTTAACTTATCTCCAACTTTAAAAATTTCAAAATGTGTTAGAAATGTACAGTTTTCGGAAAAATGGTAAAGAAATTCCTGCACTTTTTCAAGAAACGAAATCGCCATAACTGATTCATCCATTGCATATTAAAAACCACCGGATTTTTCTACAAAATCTCGATAACCGGTTTCTAAAATGGGCACTTTTTAAAGAAACGGGAAAATTTGTTTTTCAAAAACTTGTTTTTTTATATATTTTGTTTTCTTAACATTTTAGCGTATTTTATCGAATATGTAAAAAAACTCGATTTGGAAAAATTTTCATTTACACCGTTAGCCTATATTTTAGCAATGAAAATGTGAAATCATACAAATTGAAGTGTTATCCATAGTTTAGCATCACCATTTTATTAAAAAAAAACAAATATAATTATTCCCATATAAACATATGGGTATAAAACACCTAAAGGTATACCAAAATATTTGTAATATACTAATTTTGTACATTTAGGTATAAGGAAGCCGGAGAGCCAAAACGGCTGATAAGCCCCTTTTTTATATAATTTCAGTAAATTCTAAACAATAAAAAGCCGCTAAATACACTAAGTGTGTACCACAAAACGTTTAATATAAAAAAAGGTTTAGTTTTCCCAAAATCACCTCACAATCTCTTCGCTGCATATCTGGAAAACTTATGTATAGGATCAATTTTGTCCGCAAACGAAATACCTCTAAATGAAAATATTGAATTATCCACTTCGTACAGTGTCTCAAAGTTCAACTTTTCACCGACAATCTGTGAAAAACGTGAAGTTAATGCCGATGCAATGGCCTGCGGTCTCTGATCTCTCAAGTGGGCGGGCAGCTCTTGCATTTCCTTTGCATTGCCCTGCTTTAATTTTCGTGCATATTCTAGTAAATACGCGGTTAATGATTCACCAATTCCACGGCGTCCATATTCATTGCGGGTCGAAAGAAAGGTCAGCTCAATCCAACAATCGATTTGCCATTCGTGGCTTATGTCGTAGGTACATTCGACGGCATGCAAATATTGGTCCACAGTTTTCATATTTTCAGTTCTGAAGGTTTCGAAAACTTCCCCAAGTGTTATGTTCGCAGAAGGGTTCTGAAAAAATTCTCAATGCAGGTCAATTCATAAAATACTTTTTTTATATACATATAGTACATACCATCATTTTATTGACACACATGGCTACTAACTCTTTGGTATTCACATCTCTGGCTCCGAAGGAAATATTGTCCTTTAGTATGGCTCTAATCAATTGTTCCATTTCATCGATGGTTTCTGGCGATTCCAAAAGTTCACAGGCTATGCTCACATTTTCATACTTCATGAAAGTGTTTTGATAAAGCTGTGGAAAGAAGTATAAAAATGTATAAGAATTTTTAAGTATACCAAACTAATTTAAAAACCAGTAAGGAAAGGCAGAAAGTCGGGCGGGGCCGACTATATAATATCCTACACCTCCCTAACAATGCGATAAAGGTCATTGCGATAATAATTTAGAATAATTGGTAAGTCGGCAGCAACATATTATCTAATTCTGAGCCGATAATCGCTAAATTAAGCAATATTTGTTCCTAAATTGAGAAACATCTTTCCGGAAAATATTAATGATCGGAAGTAAAGTACAACTTCTATAGCGCTTTGATACCAAATCAGGAGGAACATATATATGGAGGTTATATATAAATCTGAACCGATTTTCCCTGAATACTCATTCATGTAATAAGACCTCTTTCTGTAGAATTTCGTACTGATCGGATATAAAATACAGTCTCTACAACGCTTACATGTCAAATCGGGGGTAACATATATATGGGGGCTATATCTAAATCTGAACCGATTTTCTCCGAATTTGGCTGTATTCCTTCGAGTAATAAGAAACCTCTTTCTGCCGAATTTCGCACTGATCGTATATAAAATACAGTTTCTACAGCATTTACATGTCAAATCGGGGGTAACATATATATGGGGGCTATATCTAAATCTGAACCGATTTTCTCCACATTTGGAAGTATTCCTTCGAGTAATAAGAAACCTCTTTCTGCCGAATTTCGTACTGATCGTATATAAAATACAGTTTCTACAGCATTTAGATGTCAAATCGGGGGTAACATATATATGGGGGCTATATCTAAATCTGAACCGATTTTCTCCACATTTGGCAGTATTCCTTCGAGTAATAAGAAACCTCTTTCTGCCGAATTTCGTACTGATCGGATTAAAAATACACTTCTTACAGCGCTTACATGTAAAATCGGGGGTAACATATATATGGGGGCTATATCTAAATCTGAACCGATTTTCTCCAAATTTGTCAGTATTCCTTCATGTAATAAGAAACCTCTTTCTGCCGAATTTCACACTGATCGGATATAAAATAACGTTTTTACAGCGCTTACATGTCAAATCGGGGCTAACATATATATGGGGGCTATATCCAAATCTGAACCGATTTTAACCAAATTAAATAGGGATCGTCCTTGGGCCAAAAAAAAGATATGTGTAAAGTTTCGGCAAGATCGGGCCATAATTGCGACCTGCACTTTGATTACAAGAATACATCTACAGACGGACAGACAGACGGACATAGCTAAATCGACTCAGAAAGTGATTACAAGTCGATCGATATAATAAACAATGGATCTATCTATTCTCCTTTTGGGTGTTACAAACAAATGCACAAAGTCATAATACCCTGTACCACAGTGTGGTGTAGGGTATAAAAATGGAACGATACACGATTCAACAACGCATTGAAATTATCAAAATTCGAAAAATCGAAAATCATCTTGAGTGATGAGGCCCATTTCCACCTCGGTGGCTACGTCAACAAGCAAAATTGTCGAATCTGGGCCTCGGAAAACCTAAGAGTTATTGTTGAGAAGCCTCTCCATCCTCAACGTATGACTGTTTGGTGCGGTTTATGGTCCGGCGGGGTCTTTGGGCTTTACTTTTTCGAAAATGTGGTTGGATCAACAGTTACGGATGTTATGTTGGATGGTATTGATCTGGACAACGTTTACTTTCAGCAAGACTACGTGCCACACAAGCAACGAAACCATTGCTCTGTTACGGGAAAAGTTTCCGGACCGTGTTATCTCTCGAAGATGGGATCTCAATTGGCCACCTACATCTTGTGATTTAACACCTTGCGACTTCTTCCTTTGGGGCCATGTGAAAGATAAGGTCTACGCCAAAAGCCAAGTGTCGATTCAAGACCTCAAAGATATAATTCGTGAGGATGTCGAGGACAAAGGGCAGCCACTTTGGTTATGGAAAATTTCATGAAAAGGATATGGTCTTGCAAGCGTGGTCGTGGTGGTCATTTGGCTGATGTTGTTATACCCTACACCACACTGTGGTACAGGGTATTATAACTTTGTGCATTTGTTTGTAACACCCAAAAGGAGAAGAAATAGACCCAACGTTTATTATACCGATCGACTTAGAATCACTTTCTGAGTTGATTTAGCTATGTCCGTCTGTCGGTCCGTCTGTCTGTCCGTCTGTGCATGTATTCTTGTAATCAAAGTACAGGTCGCAATTATGGTTCGATCTCGACGAAACTTTACACATATCTTTTTTTTGTCCCAAGGACGATCCCTATTGAATTTGGTTAAAATCGGTTCAGATTTAGATATAGCCCCCATATATATGGTAACCCCGATTTGGCATGTAAGCGCTCTAAAAACTGTATTTTATATCCGATCAGTATGAAATTCGACAGAAATAGGTTTCTTATTATACGAATGAACACTGTTAAATTTGGAAGAAATCGGTTCAGATTTAGATATAGCCCCCATATATACGTTACCTCCGATTTGATATGTAAGCGCTGTAAAAATGTTATTTTATATCCGATCAGTGCGAAATTCGGCAAAGAGAGGTTGTTTATTACATGAAGGAATACTGCTAAATTCGGAGAAAATCGGTTCAGATTTAGATATAGCCCCCATATATATGTTACCCCCGATTTGACATGTAAGCGCTGCAAAAATTGTATTTTATATCCGATCAGTGCGAAATTCGGCAGAAAGATGTTTCTTATTACATGAAGGAATACTGCCAAATTCGGAGAAAATCGGTTCGGATTTAGATATAGCCCCCATATATATGTTAACCTCGATTTCACATGTAAGCGCTGTAAAAACTGTATTTTATATCCGATCAGTATGAAATTCGTCAGAAAGAGGTTTCCTATTATATGAATGAACACTTTTAAATTTGGAAGAAATCGGTTCAGATTTAGATATAGCCCCCATATATACGTTACCCCCGATTTGACATGTGAGCGCTGTAAAAATGTTATTTTATATCAGATCAGTGCGAAAGTCGGCAAAAAGAGGTTTCTTTCTACATACATGAAGGAATACTGCCAAATTCGGAGAAACTCGGTTTAGATTTAGATATAGCTCTCATATATATGTTACCCCCGATTTGACATGTAAGCGCTGTAGAGACGTGTATTTTATATCCGATCAGTACGAAATTCGACAGAAGGAGGTCTTTTAACATGAATTAGTTTTCAGGGAAGATCGGTTCAGAATTATATTAAAGCTCCATATATATGTTCCTCCTGATTTGGTATCAAACCGCTATAGAAGTTGTATTTTACTTCCGATCATTAAAATTTTCCAGAAAGATGTTTCTCAATTTAGGAACGAATATTGCTTAATTTAGCGATTATCGTTTCAGAATTAGATAATGTGTTTCTACCCATTTACCAATTTTTCCAAATTATTATGGCAATGACCCTTATCGCATTGTTAGGGAGGTGTAGGGTATTATATAGTCGGCCCCGCCCGACTTTCTGCCTTTCCTTACTGGTTTTTCATTATTAACGGCATACCTTCATCTTTATTATGAAATAAACATCCGATCATTTATCTCAAAAAATGGAATTTTTCTTTGAATACCAAAATAACACCTCTTGTTGGAAAACCCTTTATTATACTTATATAGCTAACGCTTTTGTCCCCTTTCTGTACCATGTATAACCCCGTAGCATATTCAACTGACTTTGCCCACCGTTTCCGCACAACGAACCCCTTAAACCCCACTACTTTATTAGCCCTTGTGCCTCTTCTGCCTCTAATTTCGAAAAAAGGCTATTTATATCAAACTAGCTGAGACCAGCAGACGTTGGCCTGCAAGTCCTGTTTGTGATGTAGTGGTTCGGTATTTATTGATATATTATTTAAAAATCCATACATTTCAAGTTTAAGAAAAAACATCATAACTATGTTTATTGGTCCACTACAGCGCCATCTACGAGTACAGGTAGAATCATACATATGAACTATTTTCAAGATAAACCACACATAAAAATTTTAGTCAAATTACTCTAAAAAAGTGCATTTTGCAAATAACTTGACCACTCTGCCATTTATCGCTGTGAAAATAATTATAAAACAGTGACGGCCCCGAACTGACACTATTGTGTAATTTTTAACCTATTCGCTCTTATGGTTTCGGAGATAATGCGTTACAAACAAACGTACAAGGATTTTATATATAAGATATAAAGATTTATGTTTCATGAGCTAACATCACACCTTGGGACAATTTTCTATCCTTTTTTTCCCTCACTGTAGTATGTATCATATTTAACTCTAATTGGCCCACTGTACCACATTTAACACCATTTTGCTCCAATGTACCATATTAAAATTTTTTTTGCCCCCATAGTAACATATTTAGCATTTTTTGCCCCACTGTATCATATTTAACCCTTTATTCACATTTTGCCCCAAATATACAAAAAAAAAATTTACAAATGTTTACCCATTGTACATTATTTAACTTCGTATGCCAAGTTTATGTTTCGAGAGTTAACCCTTATCCCTGGGACCGTTTTTTCCATTCTACCAAATTAAAACATTTTTGCCCAACTGTTCCATATTTAACCCTTTTGCCTTACTGTACCATATTCAACACTTTTTGCTCCACAGTACCATATTTAACACCTTTTTTACCCACTGTATCTCATTTAACACATTTTTGCCCCACTTTACGATATTTAACCCATTTTGGATCACTATACCTTATAAATTTTTGCCCCACTGTACCATATTTAAAATATCTTTGACACTCTGTACCATATTCAACACCTTTTTGCACCACTGCACCATATTTTACCCTTTTTGTCCCTCTGTACCATACGAAATACATTTTGCCCCACTGTACCATAATAAATCCCAATGTACCATATTTAACACCTTTTTGACCCAATGTACCATATTAAACCATTTTCGCCTCATTATAACACATTGGCCTCTTTTGCCCGTTTGTATCATATTTAACAGTGATGGTACAATTGTACGGTTTTACAATCAAACAACTTTTGGTACATTTATATGTCTAATAAAAATAATAAAAGGACACGGAGAAAAATGTAGGGGCTATATCAAGCTATTATCACTAGGAATTGTTGCAGGTTATATAGAGTACATATAGGATAAAAAAGTAGCATCTACACTGCCAAAAAGTCAAAGTCGTCTGGAACCTTCATAGGTTCAAATAAAATGAGTTATCTAGAGCTTCAAGTCGTGGATCCATTTTATGGGGCTATATTTACTTGTCATTGGACTAAAAGGAATAAATATATATCAAAACATGGACAGATGTACGCAATTTTCTTTAGGGACGATTTAGAGTAATATATAGCACAAACGCTTAAAATTCAACCAAATCGGTTCAAGTATAGGAGGTCAAAATATCTAAATGGAAGGGAAATTAATATGTGGACTATATTAAAACATGTATACCATTTTCAATGGGGATCGTCCCTAGGCTAAGAAAAGCCTCTGCACCTATTTTCGTAAATATCACTTCATATTTACGCAACATTTTCATCTCTAGGCCAAGAAATCCCCCTGCACCTATTTCCGTATTTTCATATTTGCTACCTGCGCTTTGTTCATCTCTTCTCTTTTTGGTCGTTACAAACAAATCACACTCATAATACCCTATGTATGTATATACCCTGTCCGGTATAATAAACGTTAAAACAAACATAATTATCCACTTTTGTTATTGTGGTACAATCGTGAATTTGTAAATTGGTAAATTTTTTGTCATTATGGTACAATTAGAAAATTTTCAAATTCCATCACTATATTTAAAACATTTTTAACCCACTTTACCGTATTTAACCAATTTGTCCCCACTGCACCATATTTAATCATTTTCGCCCATTATTGAACCATTTTTTCTCCACTGTACCACAAGTAATCTTTTTTTGTCCCTCTGTACCAACAGTAGCACATTTTTGCACCCACTATATCATATTTAACCATTTTTGCCACACTGTACCATACTTATTCAGATCTCCCACTCCACTGTGCCTCTAAAAGTATGAATTTGAAAAAAAAATCATATTTATAGTTTATGTTCTAAGAGCTTCCCTCGCAGCGTGGGACCATATTTAATCCTGTATACCCAACTGTAACATACAACTTTTTGCCCCACTTTACTCCTAAAAGTACGAATTTCGAAAAATAGCTTCCTAAGGAGAACCCTTGCATCAAATTCTGCAATACCATATTATTTGTCCTACTGTGCTAGTAAAAATTTCAAAAATGTCGTTAACTAACTGACTGACTGACTAACTAACTGACTAACTAACTAACTAACTGACTAACTAACTGACTGACTGACTAACTGACTAACTAACTGACTGACTGACTAACTAACTGACTGACTAACTGACTAACTGACTAACTGACTAACTGACTAACTGACTAACTGACTAACTAACTGACTGACTAACTGACTGACTAACTGACTGACTAACTGACTGACTAACTGACTGACTAACTGACTGACTACCTGACTGACTAACTGAATGACTAACTGACTGACTAACTGACTGACTAACTGACTGACTAACTGACTGACTAACTGACTGACTAACTGACTGACTAACTGACTGACTAACTGACTGACTAACTGACTGACTAACTGACTGACTAACTGACTGACTAACTGACTGACTAACTGACTGACTAACTGACTGACTAACTGACTGACTAACTGACTGACTAACTGACTGACTAACTGACTGACTAACTGACTGACTAACTGACTGACTAACTGACTGACTAACTGACTGACTAACTGACTGACTAACTGACTGACTAACTGACTGACTAACTGACTGACTAACTGACTGACTAACTGACTGACTAACTGACTGACTAACTGACTGACTAACTGACTGACTAACTGACTGACTAACTGACTGACTAACTGACTGACTAACTGACTGACTAACTGACTGACTAACTGACTGACTAACTGACTGACTGACTAACTGACTGACTAACTAACCGACTGACTAACTGACTGACTAACTGACTGACTAACTGACTGACTAACTGACTGACTAACTGACTGACTGACTAACTGACTGACTAACTGACTGACTAACTGACTAACTGACTAACTGACTAACTGACTAACTGACTAACTGACTAACTGACTAACTGACTGACTAACTGACTGACTAACTGACTGACTGACTGACTAACTGACTGACTAACTGACTGACTGACTAACTGACTGACTAACTGACTGACTAACTGACTGACTAACTGACTGACTGACTAACTGACTGACTAACTGACTGACTAACTGACTGACTAACTGACTGACTAACTGACTGACTAACTGACTGACTAACTGACTGACTAACTGACTGACTAACTGACTGACTAACTGACTGACTAACTGACTGACTGACTAACTGATCCATTTACCAACATGCCGAATTTGAGAACAATCGTTTCAGTTTTAGTTATAGCCCCCATATACAGGGTTTTCCAATAAGAGTGATATGATTTCTTTGAAAAAAGACACACTTATTGTTAAGGAAATTCAAAAGTTTAATCGATACAATTAAGTTCTACTAGGGTTGCTATTTATATTTCGGTCCTGACAATGCTGGTGTTGCCAGATGAAAACTGGAACTTCCATTGGAAAGTAGAACATTTTTTAGCACAACTTCACTCAGAAGTTATTTGAGCGCGAAATGATGGTTTTTGAACGCTTCAACGGCTGCTTCAGGCGTCGCAGACCAAGCAGTGTGAGTGAATAAGAAGAAGTCATTGGGTGTCAAATCAGGGCTGTACGGCGGATGACCGATCAATTCGACGTTTTAGCCGGTGAAAAAGGCGCTGGTTTGAACCGATATGTGAGAACTCGCACTGTCATGGTGCACAATGATTCGTCTCATCCTGTTCGTTTTTCGAATTTCTCCGAAGACTTCAGGCAAACAAATTGTGGTGTACCTCTCAGAATTGACCCGTCCTACGTTGCTCAAGCGGAGCAGTCGCCACATGACCAGTTTTACCGAAGAAACAGGCGACCATTTGCTTCGAAGTGATTCTTCCACGAACAACTTTTGCGATCGTATTTTTTCAAAATTTCTTTGCACCAATCGACACGAGCCTTTTTTGAGCGATTGTCAAATTGTGCGGGATCCAAAGAGAACAAACCTTTTTTACGGCCAGGCGTTCATGCAATATCAAATGTATGCTGGGTGTCAAGGTCATAGGTCGCATGGAAAGGGTTTTTTTTGGGTTTAGTTGCAATTGAAGAACGATTATTTTGATAATAAAACTGAATAATTTGTAAACGTTGTTCTTGCGTATATCTCTCCATGATGAAATTGTAAACACTATTGAATACAATGAAAAACAAATGACAGATCATGGTCACAAAGGCCGAAACGTCACCTCAAAATCATATCATCCCTATTGGAAAACCCGTTATAGGTTTCCTTCGATTTGTTCCTTTAGCCCTATACGAACTGTATTTTACATCCAATTGTTTTGAAATTTAGCATGATAGAGTTTATTGATCTATTAACCCATCTTGCCGAATATGAAGAAAATCGGTTCAGATTTAACTATAGCCCCCATATATATGTTTCGTTCGATTTGGCCCTTTAGACCTATATAAGCTATATTTTACATTTGAATGTCTTGAAATTTAGCATGGTAGAGCTTCTTGATCCATGGACCAACATTGCCGAATTCGAGGAAAATCTTGCCCTTTGGATCCTCAAATCAAAAGGGCCGTTGTAAGAGTCTTTAAATTCAGTGTTAGACTTTGGGACTGTAAAATATGGCGATTTTAGAAGAAAATCTTTTCACAAAAAGGTTCGTCTATCAATTGGAATTTGATGATTTATACTGATTTACCTATGAAATTTGTCAATTTGTGTACGTGTATTGGGGGGTACCGATAGAATAGAATTTCTAAGATATTTAAGAACCTCATCTGCTAAGCAGAACAAAGGAAGACACAAAATATATGTCGCATTAGTTCAATGAATACTTTGTTTTCTATTTATAAATATGTATATCGTTCATTTCATCGTGCAAGAGTGTTACGTTTCTAAATTGAACATTTTGACGAAAGTGCGCCACTCACTTCAATATCTATCTAAAAACAAGCCAAGAATGGAGCAATTACTGAGTTATACATTATTGCGTCTCCCACTGCTTTTGTCGATTATTTTAATATAGGACATGACACTTCAAGCTCTTAGGTGAAAATTGTGAATTTTGAGTTATGACACTCTTTTGCGAAATCATCGATATGTTGTTGACAAATTCAAGTAAACAATAACAATGATCGGAAATAGAACAAAACATCAATGAAATGAAAATGAATGAAAACAAAAGTGGTCGCAATAGAAACTACATTATATATGGCTTGATATAGAAATTAATAAATTTTATTTAATCTTGGGAATTGAAATTCTCTACTCGTTCCTACTCAGATTCAAAAGAAATAATTTTCGCAAAAATTCAAATTTTTATTT
Organism: Eudasyphora cyanicolor; assembly: GCA_963930755.1. Classification (NCBI taxonomy): domain Eukaryota; kingdom Metazoa; phylum Arthropoda; class Insecta; order Diptera; family Muscidae; genus Eudasyphora; species Eudasyphora cyanicolor. The sequence goes on along the minus strand of OZ005734.1, from coordinate 61,688,346 downwards.
ATCGTCTATGAAATAAACATATACATACCTCAATTGCCGCATCATATAAATCTTCGGTGATCTTCACAATTTCAATATCACCTGAAAAGAATATTAATTTTTAAATTAAAAATTTGAAATAAAACACTAAAAAAATTCAAAACTATAATTCAAATCATTACAAAAAATAAATACCATCACATATAGTTTTTAAACACTCCGCGTAACACATTATGCGTTGTTGATGTTGTTTTCTTTTCAGTTAAACTGCGTTGAGAAATATTCGTATGTTGTTTTTTTTTTGTTTGTTTCTTCTTATTTTATTTATTATTCGAAAATGTTTAAACGACTGTTTTCCTACCCCAACGGTTTCCAACTAAATTGTGATTAGCTTCTTGCTCGCATTTGCAGTTTCATCTTTCTATATTACCATGCCGGCCGTGCCGGTCCGCGTGATGCTCATCACAATTGCTGTTATCTTGGGTTAGACTCTGCCATCGTTCAGTTGCTCGTCGTTCATTTGCTCGTCGTTCATTTGCCGGCTACACCCAGAGACATTTTTTCATTTCATAAAATTCCTTAAAACAAAGAGATTGAGAAAAGTGTTCATCCACCTGTACACTGAAACGAAAACCTTTGTAAAATTTACAAAGTGTGGTTCATTTTCCGACAGTACTCAATTGTGATCGACTCATCGAGAAATGGAAACTTTTTACGCACCCTGAAACCATATTTAACCATTATTACTCCACTTTGCCTTATTTAACCCTTTTTGCCATGAAAGTAGCTTATTTAACGCCTTTTTACCCCACTGTAACGTATTTCACACCTTTTGGCCCCAATGTACCATATTTATCCCCGTTTCCCCACTGTAAATCAAATTTAAAAATGTTTGCCCCAACTTAAAATCCCGATCCCAGCTTCTAAGTACAACCCTCGTTCAAATTTCGCGATTCTAGCTCTAGACATTTGGCGTTGGTACATTTGGACATTTATCCTGAAGGAACCAATCGCACGCCTGGTTTTTCACAGGTCCAATTTTTTCGTAGGCATACAACAAGTTCAGTTATCCATTCCCTAGTAGAGGACCAGTGTGTTTATCTACACCTTAGTAGAAGGCCAGTTATCTACTGCTTAGTAGACGTCCAGTTGAGTTATCTACTCTTTAGTAGGCGGCTAGATGCCTCATCTATTCCTTAGAAAGCTCCAAGTTAGATTATCTACTCTTTAGCATAGGGCCAATTGTGTTATCTACTCCTTAATAGGCGGCCAATTGGGTTATCTACACCTTAGTTGACGACTATTTGGGTTATCTACTCTTTAATAGAGATACAGATGGGTTATCGGATCCCTAGTAGACGACCAGTTGGGTTGTTTACTCCTTCGTAGATGGTAAGTATTCTTCCAGGCCAGTATTTGGCGGCAGTACATAACCTCCAATAAAAAAAATATTAAAGTTTCCGGTTGTTTTCATTTTAAAGGGGCAATCTGCGGACCAGTCCCTGTCCTTAATGAACCTATAACGAGTTTGTTCCGGCTCAATTTCCAGGGAATATTTACATATTATAATAAAAGATTCCAATCCTGGTCTGCCGGCCCATAATTGGAGAATTAGCAAGGTCGGTGAGGCGGATGGTTAAAAACGACAGGTCAATTTGATCCTTAACGCTGAATCCACCTCCCATATACAACGTGCAAGTGCAACCCTGCAATATGGTTTCGAGACTATACATAGTCTTAAAGGTATACAAGCAGGATATAGCTCCCACTGCGCAAGGCTAGTCGTCAACCGTGGTTGATACAAGGCTTTCTGGAGGTGCGGAGGTACACACGACCATTATTTCTGGTGACTCCAACTCTAACAGAAGATCTGTAACGTCCTTCTCTGAGGATGAAAGCACTACTTCGGACACAGAGGGGCTGAGGGGAGTCTCCGGACTCTTTGACGCATCTGGCGGGGACACGCTTCTCGATGATACGGACGAAGAGTTCGATAACACCCATGTCGGGGTGGATGTCAATCTTTCGATTACCAATGATGGTAAGAATTCTACAGATTAACCTCCATCACTCTAAAGCAGCCTCAGTGGCTCTATTGCTGCGCCTGCTCACAGGCGCAGTAGACATCGTCCTGATCCAGGAGCCCTACGCAGTGGGAGGAAGGGTGTGCGGTATCAGGACACCCAACTTTAAACTGCTTGTGGCCAACTGTGAAGGCACTCCAAGAACCTGCATTTTGGCTAGGAAAGATTTAAGTATTTTTCTACTGACTAATTTAAGTGGTAAAGACCAAACAGCTGCTAGTCTGGAGATCGGCAATCGCATATACTGGGTGGTCTCCAGTTACTTTCCTTATGAAGCTGTAGTACCGACAGCTCTCTTCAGGGAAGTAGTAGAAGAAGCACTGTCTGACGAGCTCGAGCTGATTATTGGCGCAGACACGAACGCTCATCATACTATCTGGGGTAGTACGGATATAAACAATATGGGTGATTCACTTTTTGACTTTATTCTAACTACCAACCTAAGTATTTGTAACATAGGTAATAAACCGACCTTTACAATTAAAGACTGACAAGAAGTACTAGACGTAACATTTGCATTTCTTGACATAGAAGGAGCTTTTAACAACATTCACTCAGATGCGGTAATTGCGGCACTGTCACATCCTACAGATGGATCTGAACAAGTTGGCTAGATGGACCAGAAGCAGCAGTTTGGGCGTTAACCCAAAAAAGACAAAATTGGTTCTCTTTACTAAAATGAATAATATCCCACATGTGGATCCTCCTCCTCGGATAAATGGAACAGATCTAGTCTTTTCTGAAGGTGCAAAATTTTTAGAAATAATTCTAGATAGGAAAATGTTATTTAGACTTAACGTATTGGAACGTGTAAGGAAGTCCAACGTCGCCTTATATTCCCGAAGGAAGGCGTAGGGTCGCGGTGGGGCCTCTCCTAAAATCGTCCATTGGATATATATAACACTGTGAAGAACTTACTTTGGATATAGCTCATAGACTAGCACATACCTGCAGTGTCTATCAAGCGGAAATAATGGCAATATGGAAAGTCGCCAAGAGGCTGAGTCGCAACATAGTAACCAACACTGGCGTAGTCATTAACTCGGACAGCCAGGCTGCCATCGATTCTCTTGATGTCGCAACCCTTAGTTCACAAGCCATCGACTGCTACAGATCTATTAACGAGATGGCTGAGCAGTTTAACATACACCTCATATGGGTGAGATATCCCGGGGAACTGCAAAGCCGATGAACTCGCTACCAAAGGGACGACATTACAAATTCTCGAAGAATTTGCATATATTGATGCGCCACTATCAACGTGCATGCTTTGGCTTAGGCAAGAGGCAGTCCAATATGGACAGAAATCGGCACCTGTATGATAGCTAGAAGGTCAAAATAACTACTCGCAATATCTACATACTTGTATTACCATTTGAAGGTGTTAAAACCTCTGAAAGTGCACATTGTATGTATAGAGATCTCATGCTTTGAGCAAGCATATCTAGTTATATTGAAAAAAAAATATCAAAAACCAGTTAACCGGTTTTTTTCTTGGCGGTTATACCAAAAACCGGTTCCCAAACAAAATTTCTTTTCGAAGACTTGAGCTCCATATATTCAAAATAACCGATTTCCTTATCAAATAAACATCCGTTGAATATTAAAAACCGTTTAACCGGATTTTTCTCAAATCGAGGACCGGTTTTTATAATATTTACTTTCTGAACAAATTTAAACTTTTTCAAAACTATCGATTTTTACTATCAAAAACCAGTTAACCGGTTTTTTCTTGGCGGTTATACCAAAAACCGGTTCCCAAACAAAATTTCTTTTCGAAGATTTGAGCTCCATATATTCAAAATAACCGATTTCCTTATCAAATACACATCCGTTGAATATTAAAAACCGTTTAACCGGATTTTTCTCAAATCGAGGACCGGTTTCTAAAATATTAACTTTCTGAATAAATTTAAACTTTTTCAAAACAATCGATTTTTGGGTCAGACTGCTATTTTCATGACATTGAATTCGAATTTCCAAAAATTGGTTACAAAAAAGGATCCTTTATTCCATCCCAGGAGTTCACACTTTTGCTATCCGCTGAAGTAGTTCACATTTCCTTTGAAAACAATCCAGGCATATAGATTTTTTACAAAAGAAAAAAATTCAAAACCCGTTTAACCAATTTTATTTTTCTTGACGGGTATAGATGACATTGGTTCCCAAACAAAAATTATTTGCAACGAATTTGATCTCAATGTATTCGAGATAACCGGTTTGCTTATCAAATAATTAATTAGTTCATTCTTTGCATAATAACAACCGATTAAACGGATTTTTCTCAAAACGAAAATCGTTACCTAAAATATTTATTTTTGAAGAAACTATAACTTTTTCAAAATGATAGTTTTTTCAAAAACACTGGTCACTCTCTTTGGTATATGGTCTCCTGTTTTCGGCTACATCAAGTTCTAAACACCAAAAATGGGCCCTATAAAAATAATCTGATTAGTTCTGCGCCAGGAGTTCACGTTTGCTTTGAAGAGTATCACCTCGTATATATTTCGATCGCAAAATAATGTTAATCCAATAACCGGTTAACCGGTTTTTTTCTCGTTAGTTATACCGGTTTCCAAACAAATATTGTTTTTGAAGAATTTTAGCTCCAACGTAATCGATTTCCTTATTAAATAACTGATTTGTTCATGCATTGCCTTAATAAAAACCGATGTTGGCTCAACTCTCAAACCGATAACATGGTTCTAATATATTTACTATTTGAAGAAACTATAACATTTTTAAAAATGATCGGTTATTTTGGACACGCTGGCCTTTCTCTTGTGTTTAGTGCCTCCTATGCTCGAAATTACTGAAAATGGGTCACATAAAATTGATCTAACTGATTCATTCCACCTCAGGAGCTTACATTGGCTTAGCACAAGTAATTACCATTTTTTTAAGGTTATCCACGCGTATCTATTTTTATTGCAAATGTATTAATCTGGATTTATACCGGTTATATCGAAAACCGGTTCCCAAACAAAAACTCTTAATGAATAATTTTAGCTCTATTTCTCAAATCGGGAACCGGTTAATGAAATATTTATTTTTGAAAATATATTTGCTAAATATATTAGTTTTGGTAATACTGGCCGCTCTTTTGTTTATGGACTCCTGTTCTGCGCTACATAGAGTTCTTATTACCAACAAGTAAAGACAGATTAAATTCGGCCATGCCATATCTTATATATCCTTCACCGTGAATCGCACGTGAATGGTTTCGGGTACAAATAAACTCATTATACAAAATTTCAGCCCAATTCGTTGAAATTTGAAATTTTTGTGGCGTTACGAAGTCAAATTTATTAGGACCTTTATATGGGGGCTATATCAAAACATCGACATATGACCACTGTTGTGCATGTGAAGAATTCCGGGTATAAATAAACCCCAGTTACCATTTTAAGCCCGATCAGTTGATATTTGTGGTCCCTATGACGTTAAGAAGTCAAAACGGCGAGAAGTTATATATGGGAGATATATCACAATATGAACCGATATTTCCCATTTTCAATCATCAGTTTCTGGCAGCTATAAGAAGTATCTATACCAAGTAATGGATCTAACGGATTCACTCTACGCCAGGAGTTCACACTGGCTCATCACAAGTATTTCCAATTTCTTTGAAGATTATCCAAGCGTATCTATTTTTATTGCAAAAAAAAAAAAATAAGGTCCAAAAACCGGTTACCCGGATTTTTTTCTTGGCGGTTATACCAAAAACCGGTTCCCCAAAAAAACTCTTTAAAAATAATTTGAGCTCGGAGTAATCAAAATAAACAATTTTCTTATCACTTAACTGATTTGCTCAACCCTAGGATATTAAAAATCGATTAACCGGATTTTTTCAAATCGAGAACCTGTTTATGAGGTATTTATTTTTGAAAATATGTACTCTATTTATTTTATTTTTGCTAATACTGGTCGCTCTTTTGTGTATGGCCTCCTGTTCTTAGTTCTAATTACCAAAAATGGATCTAAAACATTTTCTGACTGATTCATTCCACCCCAGGAGTTCACAGTTGCTCTGCACCCAAGTAGTTCACATTTGCTTTGAATATTATATACGCGTACTGATTTTTTCAAAAGAGTGAAACCCTAAAACCCGTTAACCGTTTTTTTCTTGGCGGTTATACCGAAAACCGGTTCCCAAAAATATTGTATATGAATAATTTGAGTTCATTGTATTCAAAACCATTAATTTGCTTATCAAATCGCCATCAATTGCTAATTAAAAACCGTTTATCCGGATTTTTCTCAAATCAAGAACCGGTTTCTAAAATACTTGGTGTTTTTTTTTCAAAACGATTGTGTTTGTTTAGTACCTCCTATGCTCGGCTCCATTGAGTTTGAATTACCAAAAATGGATCTAACTGATTCACTTACCCGGATTTTTCTCAAATCAAGAACCGGTTTCTAAAATATTTATTATATAAAGAATCCTAATTTTTTCAAAACGATTGTTGTTTTTTTCATACCTGAACCTTCTCATTCGTTTCGTTCCCCTCGCTCGGCTACATTGAGTTTGAATTGCAATAATGGGTCACATAAAATAGATCTAACTGATTCACTCTACAACTGGAGTTCACTCTAGCTCATTACAAGCATTTTCAATTTCTTTGATCTTGGCGGTTATACCAAAAACTGGTTCCCAAAAAAAACTTCATAAATAATTTGAGCTCGGAGTATTCAAAATAAACAATTTTCTTATCAAATAACTGATTAGCTCAACCATAGGATATTAAAAACCGATTAACCGGATTGTTTTCAAATCAAGAACCTGTCTATAAAGTGTTTATTTTTCAAAATATAAATAGCTGATTAGCTCAACCATAGGATATTAAAAACCGATTAACCGGATTGTTTTCAAATCAAGAACCTGTTTATAAAGTGTTTATTTTTCAAAATATGTACTCTATTTATATTATTTTGGTAATACTGGTCGTTTTTTTTTGTGTATGGCTTCTGTTCTTAGCTACATACATTGAGTTCTAATTACCAAAAATGGATCTAAAACATTTTCTGACTGATTCTTCATTCCACCCCAGGAGTTCACAGTTGCTCTGCACCCAAGTAGTTCAAATTTGCTTTGAATATTATATACGCGTATAGATTTTTTCAAAAGAGTGAAACCCTAAAACCGGTTAACCGTTTTTTTCTTGGCGGTTATACCAAAAACCGGTTCCCAAAAATATTGTATATGAATAATTTGAGTTCATTGTATTCAAAACCATTAATTTGCTTATCAAATAGCCATCAATTGCAAATTAAAACCCGTTTATCCGGATTTTTCTCAAATCAAGAACCGGTTTCTAAAATATTTGGTGTGTTTTTTTAAAACGATTGTGTTTTTTTGTCAAACTGGTCCTCCTCTTTTGTTTAGTACCTCCTATGCTCGGCTACATTGAGGTTGAATTACCAAAAATGGGTGACATAAACTTGATCTTACTGATTTACTCTATTCCAGGAGTTCACATTGGATCATCACAAGTATTTCCAATTTCTTTGAAGATTATCCACGCGTATCTATTTTATTGCAAAAAATAAAATCCAAAAACCAGTTACCCGGATTTTTTTCATGGCGGTTATACCAAAAACCGGTTCACAAAACAAAACTCTATAAATAATTTGAGCTCGTAGTATTCAAAATAAACAATTTTCTTATCAAATAACTTATTAGCTTAACCCTTGAATATTAAAAACCGATTAACCGGATTATTTCCAACTCGAGAACCTGTTTTGGTTTACTCCCTCTCTGCTCGGCTACATTGAGTTTGAATTACCAAAAATGTGTCACATAAAATGGATTTAAATGATCCACTCTACCCTAGGAGTTCTCATTGGATCTTCAACCAAGTAATTTACATTTTCTTTGAAGAAAATTTAAAATTTTTAGCAAAAGCATTAAATCAAAAATTCGGTTACCCGTTTTTCTTGGAGGTTATACCGAAAACCGGTTTCCAAAAAATTTGGTATATGAATAATTTGAGCTCCATGTATTCAAAATAACCAATTTACTTATCAAATAACTGATTAGTTAATCCCTAGCATATTAAAAACCGATAAACCGAATATTGCTTAAGCCGAGAAACGGTTTCTAAAATTTTACTTTTTTTAGAAACTAGATCATTTTTTAAAATGAGTAGTTCAATTAGGATTTAAAGAATAGAATAAAAAAACCGGTTACCCCGGCTTTTCTTTGCGGTTATACCGGAAACCAGTACCCAAACAAAAATTCTGTATAAATATTTTAAGCTTCATGTATTCTGAATAACCAATTAGATTGTCAAATAACAGATTAGTTCATCCCTAGCATATTAAAACCCGATTAACCGAATACTTCACAAACTGAGAACCTGTTTCTAAAATTTTACTTTTTGATGAAACTAGAACTTTTTTTGCACAAAATTAGCAGTTCACTTTTGCTTTGAAGAATAGAATAAAAAAACTGGTTATCCAGTATTTTCTTGGCGGCTTTATCGAAAACCGGTTCCCAAACAAAAATTCTTTATAAATTTTTCGAGCTCCATGTATTCAAAACAACCAATTAGCTTATCAAATAACATATAAGTTAATTCATAGCATATTAAAAACCGATTATCCGAATATTTCTTAAAACGAGAACCGGTTTCTAAAATTTTCTTTTTTGAGAAACTAGATCTTTTTTTTTAAAATGAGTAGTTCAATTGGGATTTAAATAAAATAAAAAACCGGTTATCCCGGTTTTTCTTTGCGGTTATACGGGAAACCAGTTCCCAAACAAAAATTCTGTATAAATATTTTGAGCTTCATGTATTCAGAATAACCAATTAGCTTATCAAATAACAGATTAGTTTATCCCTAGCATATCAAAAAACCGATTAACCGAATATTGCTTAAACCGAGAAATGGTTTCTAAAATTTTTGTATTTTAAGAAACTAGACATTTTTTTAAATGAGTAGTTCAATTTGGCTTTAAAGAGTAGAATAAAAAACCGGTTTACCCGGTTTTTCTTTGCGGTTATACCGGAAACCGGTTCCCAAACAAAAATTCTGTACACATATTCTGAGCTCCATATATTAAAAATAACCAATTGCCTTGTCAAATAACAGATTAGATAATCCTTAGCATATTACAAACCGATTAACCGAATATTGCTCCATCCGAGAAACGGTTTCAAAAATTTCTTTTTGAAGAAACTAGAACTTTTTTCAAAGTAGTTCACTTTGGCTTTGAAAGATATAGTATAAAAAAACCGTTATCCAGTTTTTTTGCGGTTATACCGGAAACCGGTTCCAAACAAAAATTATTTTCGAATAATTTGTGTCTCTCTTTTAATAGAACTTTTTTCAAAATGAGTGGTTCACTTTTGCTTTGAAGAATCAAATCCCAAAACCGGTTATCCATGGTTTTCTTGGTGGTTATACCGGAAACCGATTCTCAAACAAAAATTATTTTCGAATATTTTGAGTTCCGTGTGTGCGAAATAACAGTTTTGCTTACCACATAACTATTATCCTTTAACCGATTAAAAACCGATTAACCGGGTTTTCTTTAAAAAATTTCACATAGAGAACCGTCGACTAAAATATTAACTTTTTAAAGAAACTGAAACAGGAAAATGTCATATCATAATTAAAAAAATTTTCAAAATCGAGTTTTTACATACATTTTCGGTTAAAATTTCAGTTTTCTATCGAATATGTACTATATTTTAGAAATGAAAATGTAAAATCATACAAATTGAGGTGTTATCCATCGTTTATTAAAAATCAAATACAATTATTATTATATATATTATATTATTATTATATATGTATATATATGTATAATATACATTGTATATATATATATTATTACTATATATATATATTATTATATAGATATATGCATATGGTATACCTACCTAAGGCTATACTATAAAATTTGTAATAGAATAATTTTATATTTTTGGTTATAAGGGAGACGTACGGCCAAAGCGGCTGAGAAGTCCCGAATTCAAATAATTTTTTTTAACATCCTGAATAATTATTAAAGCCGCTAATTACATTAAGGTTGTACTAAAAAATGTTTTAAATACCATTATTATTTATAAGATAATTAACTGATAATAATCTTTGCCCCAAAAACTCCACCTCACAATCTCTTGGCTACAAATCTGGAAATCTTATGTATGGGATCAATTTTATCCGCAAACGATTTGCCTCTAAATGAAAATTTCGAATTCTCCACTTCGTACAGAGTCTCAAAGTTCATTTTTTTGCCGATAATTTGTGAAAAATGTGAAGTAAGTACCGCTGTTCCAGCCTTTGGTCTTTGTTCTCTCAACTGGACGGGCAGCTCTTGTACTTCCTTTGTATTTCCCTCCTTTAATTTCCGGGCATATTCCACTGAATATTCAGTTAAAGCTAAACCAATTCCACGGCGTCCATATTCAGTGCGGATCGAAAGAAATGTAAATTCAATCCAACAATCGATTTGCCACTCGTGACTTATGTCGTAGGTACATTCGAGCGTATGCAAATATTGAGCCACAGTTTTCATATTTTCCGTTTGAAAGGTTTCGAAGATCTCGTCTAGTGTGATGTTGGCAGAAGGGTTCTGGAGAGTGAGAAACTAAGTTTTGGGTTCATTCATAAAATGATCTTTCAGCATGTACATACCACCATTTTATTGATACAGATTCCTACGAATTGTTTGGTTTCCACATCTCGGGCTGCGAAGGAAATACCATCCTTTAGTATGGTTCTAATTAATTGTTCCATTTCATTGATGGTTTCCGGCGATTCCAAAAGATCACAGGCAATGCTTACATTTTCATACTTCATGAAATAGTTTTGAAAAACCTGTGGAAAGAAATATATTTCTAAATATACCAAACTAATTCAAAAACGTGTATTAAGTATGGTACTTTTGGTCCTGGTATAACCCATAACCTTCATATAAATGTTTTTGAGGGATGGAATTTAGAGATCTTACAATAATCCATATGAAAAGAAATCAAATAAGTAAAAATGGCTAAAAATTCTGCTGGGTTCAAAGGCGGGTCGGTCCAACTATATGATAGCCTACAATTATATATATCTCAAAATTTGACTTATGGCGATTTCTTTTCTGCAAAAAAGTGCAACATTCTCGTTGCCTTTTTCCCGAAAAATTTTTAGTTTTATACCACATTTTGGAATTTTAAAATAGGATCTAAGTTTAATTCGAGGGACTACATCTGTTCAACCTAAAAGGGGCAACTATTTTCAGAATTTCACGTCGATGTGCTAAAAATTTTTTTTTGCAGAGTCGAAATCACTATTGCATTTTATGTACCATTATGTGGGACTTATATCTAAGGGGTATTAATGGAGTAGTGACGTGTCTTCTATAGCCAGTCCAACTCAAAATGCCAACTTCACCTGCAAGTGGTGTTCCCTGTCAATAACCAACGAGTTCACACAAAACTGCCTTCCTGGAGGCGCCCTGGCAGCTCCAGATCCAGGAGATCAATTACACTATGCAACATTTTTTTTGTTTCCGTGACCTGAAAATCTTTTTTTGTGTGGATTGCGGCATACTATTTTAGGAAAACAAAACAAAAAACTTGTTTATAGTAAAGCGAAATTTTCTATTAAAATGTAATTTCCACTAAATTTACAATAAATATGCAATTTTGAAGAAATTAGCAAGAAAGTGTGAATTTAGGCAAGATTTTCTAAAAAAATACATTTTCGTCAATTTTCAATAAAATCTTTTTTCGACATAATTTTCTATAAAAGGTCCAATTCTATAAATTTATTTATATAATTGCATTTTGTGAGAAATTTTCGATGAAATTGTATTTCTCTAAAAAAATAATTACGCTAGAATTGCATTTTCTACAAAAATTCGTTAAAATAACATTTTTTCTAAAAAATTTCATAAAAATTCCATTTTTATAGAAACAAAATGTAGGTGAAATTGGATTTTTCCAAAAAAAATCGTGAAATCGCATTTTTCTAGAAAAATTTGTTGAAATTTTTCTAGAAAATTTCGTTGACATTTTTTTCGAGAAAATTTAAGTCACTGGACGGATTAGTCAGTAGACCGACTACCGCTTCAAAGGATTTTTCTGTAAATATGCAATTTTAAGGACAAAATTTGACAAAATTTTCTATGGAACTGCGATTTTAATTAAAATTGCAATCAAATCCATTTAAAACATTTAAACATTTTTTTTTATTATTTTTCACCAAAATTTCTAGCATATTCAATTTTCAGATTTTTTTAAAAATACCAATTTTGAAAAAATTTTCTATAAAACTGCGACTTTTATGAAATTTTCAATTAAATTCTGTTTCATCGAAATTTTCTCAAAAAATGCAATTTTGTTAGTTTTTTATAAAAATAAAATTTTCTATAAAAATTTAATGTCCATTAATTTCACAATAAATATGCGATTTTGAAGAAATTATCAAGACAGTATTAATTTAGGCAAGATTTTTTGAAAAATTAAATTACAGTCCTTTTTCGACATAATTTTCTATAAAAGTTCAATTTGATAAAATTGTTTTTAAAATTTCTATAAAATATTTAATAAAATTTAATTTCGTAAAAATTTTTCAGTTGCATTTTTCTCAAAAAAATTTTATGAAATTGTATTTCTCTAAAAACATTACGCTGGAATAACATTTTTCAAGAAAATTTCATAAAAATTGCAATTTTTTTTTATTTACAAAATTGCATTTTGTGAGAAAATTTCAATAAAATTGTATTTCTCTAAAAAAATTACGCTGGAATTGCTTTTTCTACAAAAATTCGTTAAAATTAAATTTTTCTAATAAATTTCATAAAAATTCCATTTTTATAGAAGAAAAAATTTACGTGAAATTGTATTTTTCAAAAAAATCGTGAAATCGCATTTATCTAGAAAACTTCGTTCAAATTTTTTTTCGTGATAATTCGTCGAAGCTGAATTTTTCAACAAAATTTAAGAGTCACTGAACGGATTAAATATCGACCGACTACCGACTATTTCTCTAAAAAAATTTCGCTGGAATTGCTTTTTCTACAAAAATTCGTTAAAATTAAATTTTTCTAATAAATTTCATAAAAATTCCATTTTTATACAAGAAAAAATTTACGTGAAATTGTAGTTTTCAAAAAAATCGTGAAATCGCATTTATCTAGAAAACTTCGTTGAAATTTATTTTTCGTGATAATTCGTCGAAGCTGAATTTTTCAACAAAATTTAAGAGTCACTGAACGGATTAATTGTCGACCGACTACCGCTTTAAAGGATTTTTCTGTTAATATGTAATTTCGAAGAAATTTTGAGGACCAAATTTGACAAAATTTTCTTTGAAACTTCGATTTTTAATAAATTTTCAATAAAATCCATTTAAACATTTTTTTTATAATTTTTCACCAAAATTTCTAGTAAATTCAATTTTCAAAGATTTTTTTTGTAGATTATTTTATAAAAATATTTTTTAAAAATATCAATTTTGACAAATTTTCTATAAAACTTCGAGATTTATAAAATTTTCAATGAAATCAATTTTTGCCGAAATTTTCAAAAAAAAAATTAAATTTTGTTCAAGTTTTTTAAAATAAATAAAATTTCGTTGAAATTTTCTATAAAAATATAATTTCAATTAAATAAAAGTTCAATTTGATAAAATTATTTAGAAAATTAAAATGTCTATGAAATATTTAATAAAATTAAATTTCGTAAAAATTTTTTAGTTGCATTTTTCTAAAAAAAATTGATGAAATTGTATTTCTCTAAAAAAAATTACGCTGGAATTGCATTTTCTACAAAATTTCGCTGCAATTAAATTTTTGAAGAAAATTTCATAAAAATTGCAAATTGTTGAAAATTTTTTTTATTTGATAAATTACATTTTGTGAGAAAATTTCAATAAAATTGTATTTCTCAAAAAAATACGCTGGAATTGCATTTCCTACAAATATTTGTTGAAATTAAATTTTTCTAAAAAATTTAAACATTTTTTTTTATTATTTTTCACCAACATTTCTAGCATATTCAATTTTCAGATTTTTTTAAAAATACCAATTTTGATAAAATTTTCTATAAAACTGCGACTTTTATGAAATTTTCAATGAAATTCTGTTTCATCGAAATTTTCTCAAAAAATTCAATTTTGTTAAAGTTTTTATAAAAATAAAATTTTCTACAAAAATTTAATTTCCATTAATTTCACAATAAATATGCGATTTTGAAGAAATTATCAAGACAGTATTAATTTAGGCAAGATTTTTTGAAAAATTAAATTACAGTCCTTTTCCGACATAATTTTCTATAAAAGTTCAATTTGTGAAAATTAGTCGAAACTGAATTTTTCAAATAAATTTAGGAGTTATTGGACGGATTAAAGTTCGACTGACTACCTCCTTAAAGGATTTTTCTGTAAATATGCAATTTCGAAGAAATTTTAAAAATATAATTTCCACTAAATTTTGCAATAAATACGCAATTATGTAGAAATTATCAAGAAAGTATTAATTTTGGCACGATTTTCTAGAAAAATACATATTCGACATTATTTTCTATAAAAGGTGCAATTCGATGAATTTATTTATAAAATTGCATTTTGTGAGAAAATTTCGATGAAATTGTATTTCTCTAAAAAAAAATACGCTGGAATTGCATTTTCTACAAAAATTCGTTGAAATTACATTTTTCTAAAAAAAATTCATAAAAATTCCATTTTTAAAGAAGAAAAAAATGTAGGTGAAATTGTATTTTTCCAGAAATAATGGTGAAATCGCATTTTTCTAGAAAAGATCGTTAAAATTTATTTTTTTAGAAAAATTCGTTGAAATTTATTTTTCGTGAAAATTTAAGAGGCACTGGACGGATTAAAGGTGGACTCACTACCGCTTCAAAGGATTTTTCCGTAAATTTGTAAGGAATTTTATGGATAAAATTTGAAAAAAATTTTCTATGAAACTGCGATTTTTATTAAAATTTCAATCAACTCCATTTAAATCATTTAAACATTTTTTTATAATTTTTCACCAAAATTTCTAGCATATTCAATTTTCAGATTTTTTTGTAGATTATTTTCTAATTTCTTTTTAAAATACCAATTAAAAAAAAATCTATAAAACTTGCGACTTTTATAAAATTTTCAATGAAATCCATTATAAAAATAAAATTTTGCTGAAATTTTCTATAGCAATTTAAATTCCATTAAATTTACAATAAATATGCGATTTTAAAGAAATTCGCAATAGGTAAGATTTTTTGAAAAATTAAAATCTTATTTCGGCTTAATTTTCTTTAAAAGTTCAATTTGATAAAATTGTTTTAAATTTTTAAAATTTTTATGAAATATTTAATAAAATTAAATTTTATAAAAGTATCTCTCTAAAAAAAATTACGCTGGAATTGCTTTTCCCACAAAAATTTGTTAAAATTAAATTTTTCTAATAAATTAATAAAAATTCCATTTTAAAAAAATCAATTTTTGTTGAAGTTTTTTAAAATAAATAAAATGTTGCTGAAATTGTCTTTAAAAATATAATTTCCATTAAATAAAAGTTCAATTTGATAAAATTGTTTATAAAATTAAAATTTCTATGAAATATTTAATAAAATTAATTTCGTAAAATTTTTCTAGTTGCATTTTTCTAACATATTTCGATGAAATTGCATTTTTCTAAAAAGAAAATTACGCTGGAATTGAATTTTCTACATAAAAATTGCAAATTGTTGAAACATATTTTCCAAAATTTAGATGAAATTGCAGTTTTCCAAAAAAAAATTCTTGTGATCGTTTTTTTTCTAGAAAAATTCGTTGAAATTTATTTTTTCTACACAATTTTGTTGAAATTGCATTTTTGTGAAAATTAAAGCGATACCCTTTATATTAAAGAAAATTATGATAGCAACAAATGTTGGGAATATCACTTTCACGTAGACATAGTGTTTTAGTAACTGTCATTAAAGCAATTAGAAAAAAAATATTTGTTTTCATAAAAATCGTTTTTTGCTGGCGCCAAAAAAACCTTGAAAAATACAGAAAAAATCGCAAAAAATATTGTTCCAGTTTTTGAAAGCTAGCATCCTAACGCTGAAATTGAGGTATTTGCCGACTTTATAGAGCTTATACGAGTACTTCAAAAATATGATCCAAATACTAAGAAAAATTTAAAAAAAAATACCATAACAAATTTTAATATTGTTTCGCGTTTAAGACACCATATTACACCAGAAAATGTTATGTACAGTCCTTCGACAAAAATGCTGTTGCATATTGTAACCGACGATGCATTGATGGCCTATCATGGGCGGTATAACCCTCCAAGTGGTGCAAAGGAACAAAAAACTGACTTCATAGAGGCGCCCTGGCAGCCTAATCAGCTACTCATCCTAAAACCAATGATTACCGAAACCTATATAAATTAATGAAAATCTACCAAAGATATCTACATATATATCAAACCTTGGACCGATTTGTGTAAATTTTTCCAGGGATAGTTAAGGTTAGGATAGTTATGTTAAGAATGGCAGCCTGAATGACGGGTTCATTTAAATTATCTAGTCCATTGTGCTAACACAGGGACGTAAGGGAAAATGTAAGTTTTTCATAATCCATTTTGTTGAACCAATTTTATTTCTTTTAAAAATTCAAAAGTTGCAGGATTTAACTACAGCCAAGCCAGCTAACTCTCCAAAAAAATTGAGATCCTATGGTAGCCTGCTGTCGTCTATAGAAAGAGGGGTGTTATATTGATTTCTCTAAATGTTCTTATCCGTAATCAAACCTTTCTTATCCGTAATCAAACCAAACCTTCAATCTCTCTGCAAGCCGTCCAATAAGGCAGAGTAACCCGTCATGACAGACACACCAGGTAAGACGTCCGGTCTAAAGATAACGACAGCGTTTTGATTTCAGGCAGGGTCACATTACCATGAAATGTAAGCAGTAACTGACCAGTGATCACCTTTCATTTGTTGCCATAATAGAACTATCTCTCGAGATAACGTGGTGCGCTTTGAGTTTAAGCAAGGCCACATTAGCATGAAATGTTAGCTGTTCCTGACTGGTTATCACCTTTTATTTGTTGCCATAATGGGACTATCTCTCACGATAAGCTAACAGGTTGTAGATTAATGTCCATATAATCCAGTTTTCCTGGAGCATGTAAGTTAGTTCCTAGTCCTGTAAGTTCATCTGCATTGCAGTTCCCGGATACGAGTATGTCCCTGTAGCCCCACACCCAAATCAGGTTAGTGTTGAACTGTTCACCCATTTCGTTAAGAGATCTGCAAAACAGTCGAGGGCAATTTTAAGGCTCAGAGAGACAGTCTTTATAGTGGCCGGACTATCAGAGAATGCGTGTTTATTGGTACTGACTTAAGTCTGAACATTTATTCTCAGTCATTCTGCTAACTCTCTGATAGCTAAGATTTATGCCTGGAAAACACTACAGTGATCAGGCAGTCTTTTTGCAATAGATAACTCTAGTCCCCTTGAAAAGTCCCTGAAGCCTCAGGGAATTGTTATGTCTGGAACCGTCTATTTATAGAAGTTCTCTATTTGTGTACGTACAGAAGTACAGGGTCGGCTTTATCAAATCTCCCAAGGTTCCCATATTCCAGCTCCCTTGGAGCTTCAGCAAAAGTAATTTCGACTAATCTTCAATATCTCAACAAGCCTTCCCATAAAGCTGTGACTCATCATGACAGACACGCCAGGCAAGGTTATCTTCTTTGAAGTTCCCTGGTATGTTCCTATGGCTCGGTGCTATTCAGCCATTGCTTGAAGAGATCAGAGCTCAGGAAGACAGTTTCCAGGAACTATCAGCGAATATATTAAAATTGACTTTAGTCACAACATTAATTCACAACCATTCTGATAGTTCAGTGTTTTGGCAATTGATAGCTCTAGTTTCATAAAACTCAACCTCAGGTGTTTATAAAAGTTCACGAATCTCCTATCCTCTCCTTCTTCAAAAGCAGATCAGTCATAGTACAATCTACCTTAAATAATGACAGTTCCTACAGTAGTATCTGTGGTATATTGCTCATTATATTTTCACAGATGCAGGCCCTGTATTATGCAGTGTCGGCTTTATCAAATATCTCTAGGACCCTTCGTCTTTGAAGGATGGGTATGCTTTACATCGGAAACCGAAATACCAGGTATTACAATTGCCTGAGAAGATGATGTTTTATAGCAGGGCCTGTTGTCAGGCCAAGTTTTAGATCTGCTGTCGTGTTGGCTTCCCTTTTCCTTGTTTCGTTTCGAGTTCTAGTATCGCTGAACAACTTTTCCGTGAATTTAAAAAAATCATTTCACCGTGAGTTGATATAAAAACAGACCCCTATACAAAGCGTTTTACAATGACTAAATTAGCATTTGTCTCCAAACACCACACAAGGTGACACATGAATACCACCATTCAATTACTCATTATATTTGTAATATGTAACACAGTTTGTACTACAGTCTTTAAATACGAAATACTGAAATACTTTTCCATTCATTTTTGTGCCGAATTATTTTCTGCAAAAAAGTGCAACATTTCCGTTGCCGTTTTCCCGAAATCTGGACTTTTACACCATATTTTGGAATTTTGAAATAGGAGCTAAGTTTATTTCGAGGGACTGCCAAAAAGGGCAAATATTTTTCAGAATTTTGAGTCGACGGGGCAACATTTGTTTCAGAATCGAAATCACCATTAGACATTAGAAATCACCATTATCGAAAACAACTTTTTTACAATGACTGACGTAGTAGATCCACTAAAGTTCTATTGAAGGATCTCTCTCTGTTGAGGAATATGCTATGGTAGCTTTCGTAGATATAGAGGGAGCCTCCAGTAACATAAATACAATCGCAATAGCTATGGTTCTGTCAACACGGGGGTTTTATAACATTATACGAAAGTTTATTCATAACCTACCGATTACACTGTGTAACAGTGTAAAAAATACACAGACTTGACAGTATAGATTCGATTCTACCACTACTAATTCTACTAAAGGGTAGAATAACTCTATACTCGGTTTGGAGAAATTGATGACCAATTTTATTTTATGGGCCTCAGAAGTTTCTAAAAATCAGTGGCCCCCTCGAAAAAGGTGCCATCAGCTTTTGTCCAACAACTAATTCAGACTTGGTGATAACGCTTAACTATATTTGGAAATAATGTAGCTAAGAATATGCTGAAAACAGTTTCCTAACATTTTATGGAAAAATATGTTTAACGCATTTTTTTGAAAAAGTGAAGGAACAAATATTTTTTTTACTTTCAGGGACTCGTAATTATTATTATAACAATACATATTTAACAAAATTGTAGCCACATTTCACTATTATGCAACAAAAATATTTTTTTGGTGAAGGGTATTTTCAGCAACTTTATAGAAAATATTAAGGCCAATATTTTTGTGGAACATATTAACACTCTAGCGCCCCCGAATAAACGTAATTTTTGGCCCATTGTAACAAATCGTAAAAAACACTCCTTAAAATGGGGAGGGCGGGGATAAAATGTTCTACAAAAATGTTGACCATAAAATTATATGTATCAGAACACACGAAAGCCCAAAACTTAACACAAAAACCAAAAAAACGGTAAAATTCCCAAACATAGGAGATTCGTGAACTTCTATACAGACGGTTGCAGCCTCAACAACCAAGTGGACTTTGGTGTCTTTTCTAAGGAACTAGAGCTATCCGCACTGCACAAAGACTGTCCGATCACTGCAGTATTTAGCAGGCAAAAACTCAGCTATTAGAGAGATAGCAGAATGCCTAAGAATAAATGTTCTGTCTAAAGTCAGTATCTATATTTTCTTTGATAGTCAGGCTGTCACAAAGTCCCTGGGAACTGTCGTCCTGAGCTCAAAAACTGTCCTCGACTGTCACAGATCTCCTAACGAGATGACTGAACGGTTCAATATTAACCTGATTTGGGTGCCGGGCCTTCATAGCAGGGAACTGCAAACCCGTTGAAGTTGCATGACTATAAAAAACGCCTAAACCCGCGTGTCTGTCATGATGAGTCACTGTCTTATTGGACGGCACGCAGAGAGACTGAAGTTCTTGCAAAATTACTTTTGCAGAAGCTGCGGAGACAAAGAGGTGGAGTAAGAATCAATGGAACACCTTCTGTGTCTGTGTCCCGCTCTCTCTAGACGACGGCAGGGTACCCTAGGTTATCATTTCTTTGGAGAGTTAGCAGGGTTGGCTGATGCTAAAATCCTCCAACTTTTGAGCTTTCTAAAGCATTCACATTGGTTCGACGGGAGGGACTATGTTTTTACTTACATAACTGTATCAGTAATCTGATACAAGCTGCCACTCTTAACCTAACCTATGTAATAGATAATGCAATTGGTCGTCAACTAATGTGTAGATAACCCAAGTCGTCGTAAGATAAACGTCAAAGGATTAGATAAACCAAATTTTATTTAGTAGAAGAATATTCATGGAACCTCTACTAAGGAGTAGATAATACAACTGGTCCTCTACGAGTATATAACCCAACTGGCGTCATCTAGTAGATAAGCCATTTGGTGCTTTATTAAGTAGTGGATAACCCAACTGTTCCTATACTAGGGATTAGATTGCCCAACTGATCGTCAAATAAGGAGTAGATAAACTAGTTGTTATTTTACTCAGTTGTAGATAACGCAACTGCTCGTCAACTAAGGAGTAGATAACGCAAATGGTCGTAATCTAAGGAGTAGATAACCTAAATAGACATCAACTAAGGATTAGATTATACCATACTGGTCGTCAAATTAAGAGTAGATAACCCAACTGTTCGTCAACTAAGGAGTATATAGTTCAACTAGCCCTCTAGAAACGAGTACATAACCCAGCTGGAGTCAACTAGTAGATAAACCAACTGGTATTTTATTAGGAAGTTGATAACCCAACTGTTCGTATACTAGGGAGTAGATAACCCAACGGGTCGTCAAATAAGAAGTAGATAAACCAATTGTTTTTCTACAAAGTAGTAGGTAAGACATCTGGTCATCATTTAAGGAGTATATAACCCAAATTGAAGTCAACTAAGGAGCAGATAACCCAAATGGATGTCAACTAAGGAGTAGATAAACCAACTGGTATTTAATTAAGTAGAAGATAACCCAACTTATCATCTACTTACAGATATCAACTAAGGAGTAGATAAACCCACTGGTATTTTATTAAGTAGTAGATAACCAATCTGGTCCTATACTAGGGAGTAGATAGCCGAACTGGTCATCAGCTAAGGAGTAGATAACGCTGCTGGTCGTCTACTAAGCAATATATTTCCCTGATGCAGTATAATGATATACCACATCCTACAATATTGCTAAATAAATTCCTACAATGTAATGGTATGTTTTTGTAATATTGGCGTCTTTGACTTTGAATTCACAAGAAAATCTTGATTTTTGATTTTTTAATTTAACGCATATGAAACAAACATATATACATACCTCGATAGCCTCATCATATAAATCTTCGGTGATCTTCACAATTTCAAAATCGCCTGAAAAGGATATTTATTTTTTAAATTTCAAATAAAACACTCCAAAACAACAAAACTATTGATCATTAATCACTAGAAAATAAAAATAAATACCATCACATATCAACTTTAAACACTCAGCGGAACTCATTATGCGTTGTTATTTTTTTTTCGTTTCAACTACAATGAGAAATATTCTTATATTTCTGTGGTTTCTTCTTATTTTATTTATTTATTTCTAAACGACTGTTTTCCAACCCCAACGGTTTCCAACTAAATTGTAATTAGTTTCTTGCTCGCCGTTGCAATGTCATCTTTCTAAATTACCATGCCGTGCAGTGTCGCGCAGCTCCGCGCCGCGCTGCGCTGCGCTGCGTTTGTACTGCTCATCACAATTGCTAGCTGTGTGGCTGCGTGGCTTGGGGGTAGACCCGCTCAGTTGCTCGTTACTCGTCGTTCATTTGTCGGCTGGCTATACCCAGAGATAATTTTTATTTAATAAAATTTCTAATAAAACAAACATATTGAGAACAATTTTCATGTAGATACGAATAAACACACTAAAACAAATAACTTTGTTATATTTACAAAGTTTTGTGAGTTCTTTGATTTCCTGATCATACTCGAGAGATACATAGTTTATTTAATAAAATTCCTAAAAATATATAATCTACTTCGAAGTCTAGTTGATTATTTTTCAGCCAGTTGGCAACGATAATAGAAATAAAATTCCAAACGAGTTTGTCGTTGCCAACTGATGAAAATAATCGACTAGATTTCTTAGTAGATCTTAGTAGTTTTATAGCATATTTCCACAATTAGATAATCTATGATACCAAAAAATCTAATCGATTGTTTTGATCAATTGGCAACGACAGACTTGTTGTACATTTTATTTCAATGGGTAAAAGTATTATCGCTGCCAATTGATAAAAATAATCCATTAGTATTCGAAGTGGAATATCTCTATTATATAAAGTGTTAAGGGTCAAAAACAGGGTTGATAGTGGGCGTGACGTTCTTACTAAGCCATGTATAGACGATTGTCAGATCGGACAACGTTATTAACCTTGTTAAAATGCTGCAACTGTACGGACAGCGCAGATTGTTAGGCAAAGGTGAATTGATTGCAAGAAAACCTTACAATTTAATATATTTATGTACAATATATTATATATTTACTAATAATAATATATTACATATATATACATACATCTAACAATCTGCAAGACAAAAATTGTATGTTCACACGGTTGTACGTTCACAGGGTTGTATTTTCCGCCATTTGTCTGACGATATTGTTTGATCTGGCAATCGTCTATACCAGCTTAAGCGCGACGGAAAAGTAAAAAAAATGGTCGGAATCGGGCAAGAAGGCGTGTCCACGCCATTATGACATAATTTTGAAATTTTGTGAGAATTCATTTGAAAGCAAGGTGAGTGGCTGCTATGGCTCCAGTACTGGTCTGGAAGTTTGGAGTAGATGCTTTTGATAGTACTCTATGCAATTCGATAAAAAATCAGATCATTTGGAATATCTGCTCAGATGCAGTATGAGTGACCTAAAGACTAAATTAATTAAAATAGGAGATATCGCCCATGCGACTTTATCCTCCACCAACAGTCTTGCAAATTGATATGACTGCATTTCACCACCAGCAGAGAATGGGCGATGTAGGAAAAGTAGGCAATATCAATGTCCTTCAATCAGGGATCAATGACCTTGAATCGGAGCTATTGGCCTTTAATTCGGATTTATTGACCTTTAATTCTGGGCAATAACCTTTAATTCGGGGTCAGTTACCTTTAATGTGGATCATTGACCTTTAATCTGAGGTCAATGACCTCTAATCCGAGGCCAATGACCTTTAATCCGAGGTCAATTGTCTTTAATTCGGGGTCAGTCACCTTTAATCAGTTTCAATGCGCTTCAATTGGGGTCAATGACCTTTAACCCGGTGTCATTGACCTTTAATCCAGGATCATTGATCTTTATTGGGTTCAAAGAGTATCGGGGTCATGACCTTTAGACTGGTCATTGATTTTTAAGCGGTGTCATTGACTATTAATTGAGGCCAATGACCATTAATACGGCGTCAATGAGCCTTAATCCGATGTCAATGATATTTAATGCCAATGACCTTTAATCCGGGGTCAGTCACCTTTAATCTATGCTCAATGATCCTTAATCCGAGGTCAATGGCATTTAATCCGAGTTCAATGTCCTTTAATCTGAGGTCAATGACTTTTAATCCGAGTTCAATGACATTTAATCCGAGGTCAATTGCCTTTAATCCGGGGTCAGTCACCTTTAATCGGTTTCAATGAGCTTCAATTGGGGTCAATCACCTTTAGTCCAAGGTCAATGACCTTTAATCCGGGTTTAAAGACCTTTAATCGGGGTCAATGACCTTTAATGTGGGTCATTGATGTTTAATCCATTGACACAGGATTAAATATCAGTGGCCCACATTTAATTGGAATCTTTGACCTTTAAATTGAGGTCATTGACCTTTAATCCGGTGTCAATGACGTTTAATCGGTGTCAATGGCGTTTGACCTTTAAATTGAGGTAATTGAACTTTAATGCAAGGTCAATGACCTTTAATCCAATTTAATGGTTGAACTTCGAAGACTATTCCCAACTGTGCCCTTAGAAAGGAGTAATCTAATGGTAATCTATTAAGGTGTTGATAACCCAATTGTATCTC
Source organism: Eudasyphora cyanicolor (assembly GCA_963930755.1). Taxonomy (NCBI): domain Eukaryota; kingdom Metazoa; phylum Arthropoda; class Insecta; order Diptera; family Muscidae; genus Eudasyphora; species Eudasyphora cyanicolor. The sequence goes on along the minus strand of OZ005734.1, from coordinate 61,664,116 downwards.
TATTAAGGAGCAGATAACTCAATTTGTTGTCAACTTAGTAGTAGATAACCCGACTGGCCCTCAAACTTAATGTCTACTAAGCAGTTGATAAACCAACAGGCATTTCACTAAGTAGAAGATAACCCAACTGGTGCTGTACTAAGGAGTATATAACCCGTTTACTAAGGTGTAGATAACCCAACTGTATCTCTACTAAGGAGCAGATAAACCAGTTTTTCATCATCTAAGGCGTAGACAACCGAATTGGCCATTTAATAAGGAGTAGACAACTCAACTAGCCCTCAACTAAGTAGTAGATAACTCAACTGAACGTCTTCTAAGCTGTAATTAAACCAAATGGCATTTTACGAAGTAGTAGTTAATCCTACTGGTACTCTACTAAGGTTAACCCAACTGTATCTCTACTAAGGAGAAGATAACCCAATATGTTGTCAACTAAGACTTAGATAACCAAAATTTACATCTACTAAGGAGTAGATAACTCAGCTCGTCCTTTAATATGGAGTAGATAACCCAAATTAGTGGTCAACTCAGGCGTAGATAACCCAATTAGTGGTCAACTCAGTCGTAGATAACTCAACTGTCCACCTACTAAGGAATCAACAACTTAACTGAACGTCTACTAAGCAGCAGAGAACCCAACTGTCCACCTACTAAGGAATCGATAACTCAACTGAAAGTTTACTAAGCAGTGCCACCTATTAAGGAATCGATAACTCAACTGAAAGTCTACTAAGCAGTAGAGAATCCAACAAGGTAGTAGATAACTCAAATTGTCGTATACTGAGATAACCAGATATATTCTGCCTGTCCGTCTCTTGGTAATAATAGAGTTTTTTAGGTAATAATAGAGCTTTGTCGATGAAATTCGGAAGAAATATTTCTTATAGTTGCAGATTGTGGGAGATTTAAAATGAACCGTATCGGGTAATGATTTGTTGTAACTCCCCTATAGGGGTCGTTCCCAAATAGTTTTTTTGGAACCTAAAACGTACATTTTCTAATCAATTTAGCTGAAACTTTGCAGATTGAATTATTTTTCGACAGTAATTCACCGCAGCAAAAGCTGATCAAATCGGCTCATATTTTGGCCCATATATAGAGGTCGCTCTCAAATATGCTTATTTAAGCTATAAATACCACATTTTTCTGACGATTAAGCTGAAATTTTACAGTTTGTGTTTTACACATATGGGCATTTCCGCGGGTCGCGAAATTACGTTCGTACGATTTTGATGTACAAAAAATATAGAAAACAAAAATTTTCCCCGCATTTTTTTTTGGTGATTTGATAGCATATTGGTAGCTCTATGTTAGGTGCAAAAGATGAGTTTCATCGAGTTTTAGTTTTCATAATGATAGCAATAAACATGTGGTCACGAACGTACGCGAAATAGAAGTCAACTTTGGCTGAATCTAGTAACATGCAAAAATCTGCGAAAAGGAACGGAATATTCTAAAGCTATTAATTTATTTTAAAAGAGGATTAATGTAGCTTTCTATCGAGTATTTACACAATAAATTATCTCTATTGGTTTTTTATAATTGGCTTAGGTGCCTGTCGCGAACGTACGATTTTTCCATCTGCTTTAACCGTTAAATTATTCGTTAATCGAACTTTTTTTTGGTCTCCTTGCATTTTTCTCTTCTTAATTGGTTGTAATAGAGGAATTTTGTAGAAAGATTGCAAGCATAACACATGTTTTTATATGTAAAATAATTAGATAGAAAAATGTCTGTTAAATTAGCTTAAAATGGAAAAAAATAAAATTTTTCAGTTTTTAGGCAAATTTTATTTTAAAAATTTTGACATTTTGTATTCATTTTTTTATAATTATTCACAATAAAATACGATGATTACCAACATTTTATTTTTCGGCCCTGGTTGACCATTCGGCGGAAATGCCCATATGCGATTAAATTCTGCATCACGAAAATTTACATGTTTTGATAGACATAGTCCCCATAAAGAGTTCGCTCAAAATTTGCTACTTTATGTGAAAAATAACACATTTTCCATTCAATTGGTCTAACATTTTGCAGTTTGTGTTTTGTGTTTAGTTTATATTCATATTCTGTACAACAGAAATTGATCATATCGGTTCATGTTGATATACATAGTCCGCATATAGAGGTCGCTCTTAAATATCTATATATTATTTTAAATCTTAGATGTCATACTTTCTAAACAACTTTGGCTGAAACGTTGCAGCTTTCGTTTTATTTTTCTAAATATTTTTGTAACTAAAACTGATGTCATAAATTTATCCTTTGGACTTGAGCAACGTCACAATTTTATTCATTTGAATTTGCAGTATTTACAAAGATTGTCCGCTGACTGGCTGTTTGCCTGTCCCTACTTGATAGATATGTTATATTTATTATGTTATTGATCACAATAAATTTTTTCAGATAATCTAAAAAAAATCAACTTTGTAATATTTACAAAGTTTACCCGTATCGTTATCATTTAACCAATGAATGGGAGTTCTAGACGAGGCAACAACTATTATTCTTATCTACGAAAAAATTCATGTCTGTATGTGGACCTTTTATTCGCCGATTCTGTATTGTGTTCCCGGATAATTTCTCTCAGCGTATCATACAGTTAATTCTGTTTTGGAGAAAATGTCTAGAACAAATAAAACTAAATTTCTCTCAATGAACAAGGCGAGCCGACGATCGTCGTTTAGTTACGTTTTATTAAATGATGAGTTCGTAGTGAATCGTTGTTTTAGACAGTTTTTTGTCGTTTTTTTTGTTTATTAAATGTCTAGAAAAATTAATTGAATGAATACGATCGAATTAAATATGTATGTAGTTTACTTTTCTTTAACACACACTCACTTTGTATCGATTTAGATATTAGGGTGGTGCGAAAATGGGAATTGTGATATTTTCATTAGAGTGGTAGGTCCGTATGAAAGTCGTGAAGTTAATCGATTAATGTGAGGGAATTATTTTTTAAAGGAATTGATTTTTTATTAATTTCAATAGAGTGATCCATGTAGAGCTTTTTTTATTTTAAATTAATGACCTTAAATATAATTGAATGTCGGATTCTCTATTATGACCCACAAGAACAATCTCTGACATTTACTTTTAAAAGATAATGTCATTCAAATGTTGGCCCCGTTTCAAACGTTAGGTTAGGTTATCTGAGGATAGCGCCCGGCTCAGTAACAGCCAAACGTCCACTGATGCCATATTTAATCCATTGTGATTCCTCATAATTACTTGTTCTTCATACTCAGTTAAGTCTGGAGTTTCGTTCTGATGCCTTAACGAAATGTAAAAGTCTGAGAGGGTACAACCCTTTAAGTTCAGCCAACTCCTGAAAGAAAAATCAGCCCAGTATTTTATTTCTTCCATACGATAAATGTAGAACATTGGCAAAGGAATTGAAAGGAATCTTCATATCAGTCCATATTCTGTGAAGACATCTCGTCCCATAGAGCTTTAATTTGTTCACATCCGTCTACTGAATATCATCTCTGATGCCATACGTTTTTATATTTCAATTTAATACCAAAAAAGATTAACAACAGGGGTAGGTATACGTCAGCGCCGACATTGCTCGGGGATTTGGCTCCAGTTTTGGTTAGTTTATCCGCAGCTTCATATATTTTTGTGACCAGGTGCCCAGAACAGAGTTATTAAATCTTGGAGAACCTTTAGTTATCTACGACAGCGGCTGACCACCTTAGACTGTATATTCGTACTCTGTAATGCCTTTAAAGTAGCCTAGCTATCGATGAAAAAGCAAATATCGCTTGAATATATTTGCATCAACGAAATAAGTTCAGCCGCTTTGGCAATCGCATATATTTCTGCTTGGAGGATGCTCCATTCTTTACGCAAGCGAAGAATTGATTTGGGAGACTTCCAAATCAAGTACATTTTGTAACCATCTGTAAAGACATTCATATAGAGAAGTCTAAGATTCCCTATCTGCCACTCTGCCAAAGTAGGAATTTTAACAAGTACCCGAGTACTAACTCCTCAAATGCCTAAGGCCGCATGCCGTCTTCTAGAGAGAGCGGTGGACAGACACAGAAGGTGTTTTATTGATTCCTCCTCCTCTTCGTCTCCACAGCATCTGCAAAAGCCATTATGCAAGTCCAATAAGACAATGACCCGTCATGGCAGTCACGCCAGGCGACACATCCGGTCTCAATGAAGACAGCAGCGCTTTCGTGCCTTTTCAATTTAGGCAGGGGCATAAGCAACAACTCTGACAGCCATCATCTCCAGAGAAAGCAGAATATTGTTCATGGAGAGATTCCATAGCAGAGTAAACAGAACATCCCTTTGCGGCGTTCCCCTGCTGACAAATCTATGGAGATCATTTGACCCTAGGTTAGCTCAAATGTGTCTCTTAATCAAAAGCTGATGAATTAACCTGCTTATACTGCTACTAACCCCCAAGGTTGCTGTAGCCGTAATTATAACGGCTGAATTTATGTTATTTAAGGCTCCATATCTAAGAAATCTACCATAGTATATTCCTTAACATAGAGAGATCATTAACAAGGCCGACTAGATCATGCATGACAGTTTCGGTGGACATGCTCTTGCGATTTGCATGAGGATGATTGGACAGTAGCCTGCGATCAATTTTAGCCCTTAGGTAAATAAATATCTACTCGTATTAATATCTCCAGGGTTTTAAGGAGATATGTCGATACACTCCTATATGGGTCGACTTTGCCGCTTGAGGGTTAAAAACAACCTTGGTTTTTCTCTTTATTTTATTGGTATATAGTCCCGATTGATACAACATGTGTACATCTCTCTGAGCCAGGGAGCAATTGTTTCAGCCACCGCCTATAGTTCAGCCGGTAAGACATTGTCTGGTGCTGGCGACTTAAAAGATTTAAAGATTTTGATAGCTCGAGTAATTTTAGATTCGGTTAAAATTTGGCTGCCGACAAATTTCTGCTGCACTTCAACGGAATCCCCAGTTAAAGTATTCAATTCCTCTTCAAAATTGCCCGGAAAATGTGTAAGCAGGAGCACCCTCAGCGATTTCACACTGGGTGTAGTCCAATATCTATCATCTTTTTTAGGTACCCAATAGGGCAAGGTGTTGAAGCTGAAATTGTCCATAACATTTAGGCTTCGGATGAGCTTTCTACGACATTGCAGAAATCTATCCAGGATTTATTTTAAGCCCTTCTCAACTCCTTTTTGCACTGCTTAAGTTCTTACCTATAGATGTCCCAGTCCTGTGGAGCTCTTGTGGTATTTGTCTTATTAAAGAGCTTACTGCAGAACTTCCGCAGCATAATTTATTGAGATGTCCACAATGGAGGTCAATGTTTGTCCTTGTCCTAATTTTGGGACATGTGGCTTGTAACAAGCAATTATGAGTTGTAGTGACTCGTGCCACAGTTTCTTTTACATCCGCGATAGTTTGCACCTTCATTTCAGGTATTTTTGGAAGAGACTTGAATGTGTCTCTAAATTTACCCCAATGAATATTTTGGGGGAAGACGTTTTTCGTTTATGCGAAAGCTAATTTATATGTGTCCGAAATATTTACCTATTGGAAATACATAAATATTAAAATATATGTATAAAAACCAGACCTCGATCAAAGGAAAAGCTATGAACGTCAAAAAATGTCCAATCAGAAATTGTATCGCTTTTATTCTCGTAGACAAGGGTAACATCGAGCTTCTCTTATCTGTTTCTAGTAACGAAGGTAGGTTCATGCCTTCTGCTACGAATTACAATATATTCGATAAGTAATTCGACGCTTTCCTTGATAACAGTACCCACGATCATGCCTTCGTTATTTTCGTTTGCCGCTCCTGCCAGTGATTTTTGCACAGGGAACCATGTACCAGATAAACGGAAGCCAACCAAATATTAGAGTTTTCTAACTCCAGGCTGGTTGCTGCTATGTCTTCGCTGCTGAAAGAATGAAGAAGATACATACATATTAAGGTTGTCATATACATACATAACCTGAACCGTGAAGAAACTTAAATCCAGTCGTCCTATTCTCACAAACAATATCTCCTCTCAGTCATGTTCTTGGATTAAAATCATATAATCCTCCACCCTTATATATTAATTGTCGTCGGTGTCTGTTAGAAGATCATCTTCACAAACCTCATCCCCACATGGTTCTTCTGATCCTGTGATGAAGAGCTTCTCAACGCATCCAAGCGCATCCGAAATGGATGAAACGCTAATTTCTGCCAAATGTTGCTCGGTCACTTGAGAAGAAGGAGGTTCATCTTCAGATACTACACCAGTGTTATCTGGTAGAGTATTTGTCAAATCCCTTCCCTTATCGCTCTTGTACATCTTAAGCCGAATTTTGCTGAATACATATGAAGCTATGCCATCAGACTTGGAGATGTGTGATAGAAACTCGGCATTCAATATGAATACTGCGAGCCTTCGAGACCTATCCGTCCCATCCAATCGACAGACCTCCCAGTCGCCAGTTGGAAGACCGCCACATCCAATCGACTGACCTTTTATTTGCCAGTTAGGAGACCGTGATTGCAGAACTTTAGCATCTTAGTGATAGATTTCGCATCGGAAGGAACAGTGTGTGAACAGCATGTGATCTGGACCGAGACGGGATGTCTATCTTTTTGGCAACATCCAATGCCGCAACCGGCCAGATATCACCAATCTCCGATACCAGCCTGCGTCGTCACAGTCGGGAGCCGGACCCGGATGCTCCTTAAGAACGTCGAAGTAAACAGAGAACAGTGCGTTCTCTATATCACTTCAGCGGATGTTGTCTTCCTCTCCCCTGTTGATGACCAGCAGTACCAAGCTGTCCTTGGCAACGTGAGCGAAGGGACGTAGATCACCACCACTGACCTTTGGTCCTTTTAAAAGCCGACGGTTCATATGGAGAGCGCAGCCTTTTAATATACAGCGGAATCTGTTCTTCAGAAATACTCCTTGCCCATTTTAGAGATTTTCTCTGCTATTTGGACGGAGCTGCTGGATTGGCATTCTCAAGACTCATAAGCATCCTGAGAGCCATGCGCCAATCATTCATCATAGTCTCCAAAACGTGACAAGGCCTGTGCTGTGGACTCCGGTATCATCAAACGCAACCGTCAAAGCACAGTCTACGGTAACCCTTGCGTGAGAACCAACAAGTCCGATCTGCACGGTACGCATAACACTCAGGACTTGGTGAATTTCGTTTTAAGTAGAACCACTACTGTAAGCCATTTAGCGTTATCCAGGGTGCAACACGACGTGGAAGCGGACTACCTATCTAAGCCATAAGCTAAAACTATATATTTCGAAATCTTAAGGTGTGTTGGTAGGGTGCTCGCCATGAATTTGGGGGTCGTGGGTACGATTCCCAACAGCGGCTCTGGTCTCTCGTTACAAAAATATAACGCAACATGGTATTTGCCATACGGATGTTCCCTGGACCGTAAAATTAGAATATAAATTTACTTTGTGTTGTAATTCGTATAAATAAATAAATAAAAATTTCGAATTTCTTAAAAAAAATTAAATAACTCGAACCAATATCTTATATAGTCACCGTATATAGAGGTCGCTTTCAAATTTGCAACTTTCTGTCATAAATAGCACGTTTTCCAGTCGATTTGTCTGATATTTTGCAGTTTATGTTTTATTTATTTACTTAAATTTTACAAAAAAAATTTACCATATCGGTCTACGTGTTGCTATAGTCCCCTTATATATAGGCCGGTCTATACTTATTTTGTTTATGTTATAAGTACCACATTTTCTAAACAATTTAATTTAAATGTTGCGGTTTTCGTTTTATTTTTACAAGAATTTGCTACAGAAATCCATAATTAACCATGATTTCCTTCTTTTCCACTACAATCCATGTTGGATGATATATAAGATTCGACCCTGCCGATCTTACTATCGTTCTTACTTGTTGTTCAATTTATTTATTTCACTTCACCCTAAAACAAATAGGTAAGTAGGTTACTAGGTATATTGATATTTTAACCTTTATTAGTTAAGTGATAATAATTGAAAAAAAAAAAAAATAAGGACAACGACCCAATGTGAACTTTAAATTAATTTAAAATACACGGAGCAAAAAAAAATGTGAAATGTGTTTTGCTATTTGGACAAATAGCATTTGTTAACTTTTAACACAATAGCTATTATTAAATACCAGTCTAAACTTATACTTTTAAGTATAACCGACATTTTATTATAAACTCTGCACCCCTAGTGTGATGTAAAAATAACTGCATAAAATTTAAATTTGTATGCAAAACAAAAAATATATTAAATTCCGTATAGAATGTAGCAATGCAAATTATAAGAATATTCATCACGTTTTTATTTTCTATAAAGAATTTAGTTTGTTGCCGTTTTAGCGTTCCATTGCAGCCAAGATAAAAATACCTTCTCGTCGCATCTGCCCATTATTGACATCCGTAAATAAGAGTAATAACCGTGATCAGCGCACCTTATCTTAAAAGAGCCGCGCACTGTAGGGAAATTTGAAATAATGACTAGTACGAGTATAAACCAGTAAGTCAATGTCAGTCGAGTATACCCTCATAATATGCAATTTGCTACTTTGTGTGGGAAATGCAAAAAAAGTTGGAAAACTATTCCAATAGTCCTTGGCAAATTAATGTAAAATGCAGAATTTAAGGCATATGATTGTCGCAGAATTTATGGAATAATGATTTCCGTATAAATTTGTATTAGAGCTGAACAGTAGAAACTTAAAAAAAACGTTTATAAACCTTTTTGCATATTTTTGTATTCGATATTTTGAATGGAGAACCTTTCAAGAATGTTGTGTAAAAATTTGAGATGAATCGTAGCAAAACTGACGGGGATACAGTAGCAGCAACCACGCCTCATACGTGACTTTAAAGAGTTTTTCGCACAACACACGTTTTCCAAGTCGCTGAAATTTTGAACACTCTTTCTATACATAATTTACGAGGTAAAACTGTCATTTTTTTCAAATTTTTTAATATTTATTATTTTACCAATAAGTAGAATTTTCTCGCAAAAATCGGGATTTTCACTTCAAAGGGTTCCCAAAAATTTAATCCCATCACCTTAGAGAGGAGGGTATACATCATTTGCTTCGATTCAAAAGTGTAACACATCGAAGGAGTGACCTAAGACCCTAAGTATGTTCGGCGAAAATCTGTTTTAGGTCATTTAAGTCATTTGAGCAATGTCCGTCCGTCTGTCTGTCTGCTGGCTGGTGCGCACGATAACTCTCGAAAGGAGTAACCGATTGACTTCATTATTGGTGTGCGGTAATATTTGTCTCTATCTCCGGCTAAGTTCGAAGATGGGCCATATTGGTCCACTCCTTCTAGTACCTCCCCCACAAAGGGTTAACTTTTAGTGAAATATTGATTATTTAATAACTTCTATACTACTCCCTTGAATCTTCTGAAATTTCACACATAGTATTAGTTTGTTAGTCGCTAACACGTCACGAAGTAGCCACTCCCTTTTTGGTACCTTCCACACAAATGTGGAACCACGCTGTGGTTAACTGCTTATAACTTTAATATTAGTTCATACAAATACTTGAAATGTTGTACAGTGTAATGCTTTTATAGTACCTTGAGTCCAGGGAAAATTGGGCGTAATTGGCACGCCCCTTTTGGTACCTCCCACACAAATGGACCATTTTGTACCAAATATTACCAGCTTATAACTTTATTACCAGTACATACAAATACTTGAAATTTTGTACGGTGTAATGCTTTTATAGCATCTAGAGTCCAGAGAAAAGTGACCGTTATTGACATGCCCCTTTTAGTACCTCCCACACAAGCGGACTTTTTTGTACTGCAAATAAGTTTGAAATATTAGATAAAATTATCCTTTTCAAATAAAAATTTAATTTAATTTAAAATAAATAATTTATTTGACAACCAATTGCTGGTCAGCTATTCGAGTCGACTGCATATTTTGACAAGTTATTGTACGAAAATACTGCACAGGGTTGTATGTGAGTTTTGTTGTTGGGCAAGTGATTTTACCTTCTATTATTGTATCATGATAGAACAAAAGAAGAAACAATGACAATTGAATAACTAGACACCCCAAAGGCTTTTGCCGGCGTACATTCGCTTCTGCAAACTCAAGATGGCGTTGAATAGATTTTTAGATAACATATTTCCCCTTAAAAATACAAAAAGATAACGCAATTTTCACTCAATGTTAGGGATTTCAAAAACGAAATTTTTACTTAATGTTAGGGATTTCAAAGAAGTATGAGTGGGGAAATGCCAAAAAATGTTAAATGTGTAGTGATGTAATTCTGCCTGCAAAGGCCTTTTGTGTGTCTACACCTTTTGAAGTTTGCAATGAGAAAATATAAATTACAGTAAGAAAATATAAATTCATATTGCGAAATGCATATTCGTAATGAGAACATAGAAATTTATATCTAGAAATATAAATTCGAAATGAGAAAATAACGGAGAATATAAGCTCGTAATGAGAATGTGTAAATTCATATTGACAAATGTACGAAATAAATGATATGAAATGAAATAGTCGTCATGGTATTATGTCTATTTTTAGCTTCCCAGTTCCCACTAGTTTTAAAATCATCAGCACGTGGGCAGTATTTGGAAAAAATCGTCACCACAACCGGTATCCCATTTTTCGCCTTTCCTCCTTCGGGATATTAAATAACGGTCCTTTATCGCTTCCATCCTATTTGCATTTGCAAATCTTAAGCGTACTTTCTTTTTATCGACTAACCTCCAATTTCACAACCTCCGGTTAGAGCTAACTCACAGTTAAAAAATAAAACTTTCATACAATTTGACAGCTATAACTGTAGGTTAGCTCTAACTGTAGGATATACGGAGATAGTGGATTTGGCCGTTATTCAACAAGTTAACCGAATAGATTTTAAAATATTTTTTACAAACTGTAAACAAAATACGAAATTCAAACTTTATAATGACATTTCAACTACTATGAACATGAAAATATAGATAGACCACATGCTCGTAGCTCAACCTTTATAATTGAATCGTGATACATACATGTAGGTCTTTAAATATGTAACAAATCGAAATCTAAAAACGAATCAGTAATTAAATTGTCATACATCTACATATATTTTTTTTCTCACTGTATCTTATCTATCTCTATCTATCTATATACAAGGTGGCGCAGAAGTAATCCTCCTATCAGAAAATGCTATAAATTTTGCGATTGGCCCCTAATGTCAGTTCTGTTTTGACATTTGTGTAGTAAACACATGCGAAATACACGTTAATACACAACGTTACGCTACACTGCTCCAGAACGCGGAATATTGCTGACTATTTATTTGACCAATAATCGGTCGGTGACTTTGGCACAGATTTCCTGCCCGTCCAACGCCTACTGGTGAAACACTGCGACGTTTAGCCGCTCGCCTCGAAGAGACTGGCACAACACGAGATGCTGCCAGGCGTGGCAGACCCCGGAGTAGCCGTTCTGCAGAGAATATTGCTGCTGTAGCCGAGGATGTCATGGAAGCGCCGTCGACATCGACCAGACGACGTGCCACGCAAATGGGTATCAGTCGACGGTCTCTACAGCGAATTTTGGTACAAGATTTGAAGATGTTTGCGTACAAAGTCCAGACGGTGCATCAGCTGTTAGCTGCTGACCGCCAATCGCGTCTAACATAACATCGAAAGGTTACTTTTGCGCCACCTGTTATATAAAAATGGAAAAATGTTTGTATGCATTTTATAGACGCTTAAACTACTGGCCCGATTTTAATTTTTTTCTTTTGTTTGAAAGCTATTTTTTCTGAGATGGTTTTGGAAAAAAAAAATTTGCAAATAGTGGACCAACGAAGTGAACCGGGTCCATTTTATATATAAGGCAATTTTTTAAGTGATTCCTACTGTTCGCACCTACTAATATAGATTCCTACTGTTCGTACCTACGAATAGATTCCTACTGTTCGTACCTACGAATAGATTAAAGAGATTCCTACTGTCGGAAATCTGAAGTGTGGGGGCAACGAAGTGGACCGGGTCCAGCTAGTATACATATATAAAAATGGAAAAATGTTTGTATGTATGTATGTGTTTTATAGACGCTTAAACCACTGGAAAGATTTTAAAATTTTTTCTTTTGTTTGAAAGCTATTTGGTCTGGGATAGTTTCGGAAAAAAAAATTTGCAAATAGTGGACCAACGAAGTGGACCGGGTCCAGCTAGTTTAGAATAAATTGACTTTCAATGTTTTCCATTTTGTTAATTTAAAGTTTTCATACTTTTATATTTTGAATAAATTTGAAGATGTTAAATGATGTATTCAATCCCCCATATGTACATAGCTCATTTACTTAAAGAGTTGTATAACTCAAAAGTTCTTAAATGGGAATTTTACAATTTGAATTTATAGTCTTTAGTAACGGTAAATAGATATATGAGTGGAAGGGAACTTAACAATATAATTCTTAAGACTGTAATGTGTTATCTTAACAATTTATAAGAATGACACTAGCACCAGGTTTTACCATTAGACATATGGCGAATTCTTTTCTGCAAAAAAGTGCAACACTTGCATTGCCCTTTTTCCGAAAACTGCACTATAATATCGCTTTTTTGAAATTCTAGTTGTGCTAAATTCGAGTAACTTAATTACAAAATTTCAAAAAAGTATTACAAAAGTGCCGTTTTCGGAAAAAGGGCAATGAAAATGTTGCACTTTTTTGCAGAAAAGAATTCGCCAATAGTTATTAATTATACTAATGTACATTCACATTTTAAACATCAGTGAATTTTAGTATGTAAGTAAACAACCATATTACGGATCATTCCAGCGTTTTTAAACATATTATTTTATGTTACTTATCTGTTTATACAGTTTGCGTTATGGCACTCTTGAAGTAAAAGAGCGATTTGACTGTTAATCGAAACCGAAAAGGTTAGCAAGTACATGTTTACTTCTAAACAAACTATAATATTTCAATAATAATAAAGAAAATTATTCAAATTAGCTTTATTCCTTTACATATTCTGTTCAAAGGCATAATAGGTCATTCTCGGTTTCTGAAATATGTTGCATCAAAACAAACCGTATCACCATTAGTCATGTCCAAAACTTCTGAAAAATTGTATGAAATGAGCCAACCGCAACTTCTCCAAAAGACACGGGGCAATTCTCCAATATCTTCACTGCTTCGACGTTTCGAATGTTTATTGGTGTCATATGCCATATACGGCGCAAACTTTTTTTGTGAAGTTCTTGTACGACTTATAATAATTGGTCAAAGTACACTAGCCAAATGCTACAGGCATAATTAACTGTTATTTTAATTTTCTCTCCAAATAAAAGTCGACAAACACACTAGTGAGCCATGATAAAGAACTTGGTGAGAAGCTCTTGTTCAAAGAGTGAGCCGTACCAAAACAAATCATGGACTTACTTTGTCAATCACTTTTCTCAAACAAGCAAAGAAAGACAATAGTGGCCAGAGAGGACTACATATGTATATGATTCACCACAACAGCAAAATAATGAAAAATTCCATACGGGCATTTTGTATAAAGTGTTAATAATAGCTTATATCTTTAATACAAGTACATTCAAATACTTGGTATTTTGTGCAGTGTAATGCTTTTACAACAGCGGTGTCCCACGTTCCTTTCGGTACCTAACACACAATTTAGCAAGTCATAGCAACATTAAATATCAGATAATTTTAATACAGACATTATTCTGCGCAAAAGAGACGTGTTTAACAAAGCCTCCAGCCTCTTCTGGGTCCCACACAAATTCGCAGATTCATTAGAATAGAATTTAAGCATCTCTGTAAATGATTTTATATTATATTTTATATATATTATATTTTATATTATAGACTGGGTATACCTTAGGTTTACTGGACTGAAATTTGCTTACTTGTTAACTTCTCCGAAATTACTTTCCATTTTATGTTTGTATTTATAGAACTGTTTCAGATTCCATTTCAGCGGGGCAGCTTATGGAACATTTATATTTTTCGGGAGACGGACAATGATGTTATGCGTATACTTAATGGTAACAAAGCCCGTAATGTGAATGCGGCAAGTCGGTCCTGGGCTGGCTGTTACTATCATTATCCAAGAAGTCACGTACAATGTTTCCACGTCTTTCACCGACACATTTTCGCCGAATTTCTGTACAAATTGTTTTGAATGTTTCATTCAGGCGGCAAAATTCTCGTATTTTCTTTCTCCAACTCTTGTTTTTGGTCAAATACATTTTCAATTAATTTTCTGTATATTCTCCAAAAGAAACCCTCCGCACTCTTCTAACCTATAATAAAAACAAGGACAGGTATATTACACGCATTTATCTGCGAGAGAAAATAAGTCTGCAAAGTTTGAGGGAAAATTACTTCTCTTGAGTGACTTGTACGCGAATTGAGTGAATTGTACGAGAAAGGCCGACACATCTCCCCCTGACGGATTTGTTGCGAACATAGCATGATGTGTCTATAGTTTTAATTGTCATTGGAAGAAATGTAAATCAGCTGTTCGTTGTGTACTACCTGTAGTAATTATATGATGGTGTCATGATACAATTACTACAGGTATTGAACAGCTGATTTGAAATTTGTTCAACATCTACGATACCAAATCCCCTTGGAGGCAAATATATATTATCAAACCCAACGTCAAATATCTTGATGTGAGAGGGGCACAGGACAAGATGGACAGGCTGTTGCATTATATCACACATATACTGACAGTAGATGCAGTGGGTTTGTGGGGATATTTACAGATGTATCCAAGACAGATAACTTATTTTGATATTGAAGCGTCCTTTTCTCTGGACCCGGGGAGATCCATTTAAAAAAGAAATAGAAAATTTCAACGTATCCCACTTTAAACAAAAAAATGTTGAAATCTGGTTTTATTGAAAATTCCTTCAAAATTTACGAAATTGTATTTTTCTATAAATTCTTGCCAAAAAAGTTGAATTTTTTTGGAAAATTGTATTGATAAATCTTTTTCATAGAAAATTTAATAAATAAACGCAACTTTATAGATAATTTTTCAAAAAATTTTTTTTAATTATTGGAAATAAATTTCTCTAAAAAAAATATGATATTTTCGAAATTCCATTTTTATAAAACTTTGTCAAAATTGTTTTTTCTGGAAAAAATCAATTGAAAATTCATTTCTCTACAAAAAATTGTCGTCAATTTCAAAATTGCATTTCCTTGAAAATTTCATCGAAATGGCATTTTTTTAAATTCCGCCGACATGTTGTTTTTGTTAAAAAATTTAATTTTTACAATTTCATAGGAATTGCATTTATTTTTCTAGAGAATTTCATAGGAATTGAATTTTTCTAAATTTCGTCGAAAATTCATTTTCACTGAAAATTTAATAAAAATTGCAGTTTTGTAAGGATTGCTTATACTAAACAAATTTGAAGAAAATTACATTTTTATATAAATTGAATTTTCTTCAAAATGTCGTCGAAACTGCATTTTCTGAAAATTTTGTAGATAGCAAAATTGATATTTTTTTTTTAGAAAATGTTGTCAAAATTTCATTCTTCTAGAAAAATTCGTCGATTTTTTTTTGAAAATTTAATAAAAATCGTAGTTTAAGAATATTTTGTCGTAATTTTTTTTATAAAAAATTCGTTGAAACTAATTTGTTTTAAAAAACTTTTGAAAATTTAATAGTATTATAGTTTTTATAGAAATTGAATTTTCGTGAAAATTTCATCAATATTGTAAATTTCCCAAAGTTTTATCGAAAATAATTTTTTTATTAAAACATTCGGTTTTTCGAAATCGATTTTTCGATTTTTTAAATTTCTTCGTTTTTTTGAATTTTTTAATTTTGGTCTTTAAATCGTTATTGATTTTAACTATGATATTCTCCTCGCATCTTTGCCTCTCTTATTTATTTTTTTTTTGGAAAAATTTAACGATAAATCGTTTTCATTGAAACGCAACTTTATAGACAATTTTTCAAAATTATTTTTTTTAATTATTGAAATAAAAATTTCTCTAAAAAAATTAAGATTTTTATAATGTTGTTCGAAATTCCATTTTCTTGAAAACTTTGTCAAAATTGTTTTTTTTTTAAAAATGTTTTGAAAATTCATTTCTCTAAAAAAATTGTCGCCAATTTCGAAAATTTCATCAAAATGGGATTTTTTTGAAAATTTTTTAGAAAACATTTTTTTTTTGTTAAAAAATTTAATTTTTACAATATATTTTAAAAATGTAATTTTTCTAGAAAATTTCATAGGAATTGAATTTTTTTAAATTTCGTCGAAAATTCATTTTCACTGAAAATTTAATAAAAATCGCAGTTTTATAAGAATTGTTTTTTCTAAACAAATTTGTAGAAATTACATTTTTATATAAATTGCATTTTCTTCAAAATGTCGTCGAAATTGCATTTTTTTGAAAATTTTTTAGATACATAGATTGATAAAATTTATTTTTCATTGAAAATTTAATGAAAATCGTAGTTTAAGAATATTTTGTCATAATTTATTTTTAATAAAAATTGAATTTGTTTTAAATTTTTTTTTTGAAAATTAGATGGTATTATACTTTTTTTAGAAATTGAATTTTCGTGAAAATTTCAACAATATTGCAAATTTTCGAAAATTTTTATCGAAAATAATTTTTTTATTAAAATATTTGGATTTTCCAAATTCGACTTTTCTAGAAAATTTCTTCGTCTTTTTTATTTTTTTTTTATTTTGGTCTTTAAATCGTTATTCATTTTAACTATGATATTCTCTGGCATCTTTGCCTCTATTATTTATTAATTTTTTTTGGAAAATTTAACGATCTTTTTTATTGAAAATTTTATAAAAAAGCAACTTTATAGACAATTTTTCAAAATTTGTTTTTTTAATTATTGAAATTAAACTTCTCTAAAAAAATTAAGATTTTTTTATAATATTTTTCGAAATTCCATTTTCTTGATAACTTTTTATACATTTTATAACTTTGCCAAAATTGTTTTTTCTGAAAAAATGTTTTGAAAATTCATTCCTCTAAAAAAACTGTAAAAAACTTGAAAATTTCATCGAAATGGTATTTTTTTTTTTGAAAATTTTGTCGAAATCCTTTTTTTTTGTTAAAAAATTTAATTTTTACAAAATATTGTGTAAATGTCATTTTTCTAGAAAATTTCATAGGAATTGCATGTTTTAAATGTCTTCGAAAATTAATTTTCAATGAAAATTTAATAAAAAAAGTTTTAGAAAATAAGGTTTTATATAAATTGCATTTTCTTAAAAATTTCATCGAAATTGCATTATTTTTTAAATTTTGTAGATAATAAAATTGTAAATTTTTTTTCTTAAATATTGTCAAAATCCATTTTGCGCGAAAAATTCGATGGAATAACTATCTTTTTTTGAAAATTTCCTCAAAAATTATTTTTCATTGAAAATTTAACAAAATTCGTAGTTATTCTAATATTCTTATTTTGTCGTAATTTTTTTTAATAAAAATTCGTTAAAAACTAGTTTGTTTTAAAATTTTTTGGAAAATTAAATAATATTATACTTTTTATAGAAATTGAAGTTTCGTGAAAATTTCATCAATTTTTCAAATTTTATCGAAAATAATTATTTTATTAAAATATTTGGATTTTCCGAATTCGATTTTTCTAGAAAATGTGTTCGTTTTTTTTATTTTAGTCTTTAAGTCGTTATTGATTTTAACTATGATATTCTCCTGGCATCTTTGCCACTATTATTTATTAATTTGTATGGAAAATTTTAACGATAAATCTTTTTCATTGAAAATTTAATAAAAAACGGAACTTTATAGACAATTTTTCAATATTTGTTTATTTTTAATTATTGAAATTAAATTTCTCTAAAAAAATTAAGATTTTTTTGTAGTTTTTCGAAATTCCATTTTCATGAAAACCTAATAACACTTAGTCAAAATTGGTTTTTCTGAAAAAATGTTTTGAAAATTCATTTCCCTAAAAAATTTTGTCGCCAATTTCGAAAACTTGAAAATTTCATCGAAATGGGATTTTTTTTTACAATTTTGTCGAAAACATTTTTGTTTGTTAAAAAATTGAATTTTTACAAATTTTTGTAAAAATGTAATTTTTCTAGAATATTTCATAGGAATTGCATTTTTTTCGAAAATTAATTTTCAATGAAAATTAAATAAAAAAAGTTTAGAAATTGAGCGCCCCAGTAGGCGAGTTGGTAGCGTACTCGCCTATGAGTTTGGGGGTCGTGGGTTCGATTCCCACCAGAGGCTCTGGTCTGTCGCTGCAAAATTCAGCCTATGGTCTTTGTAACCCGGCCTTTCCCTGGACCTTAAAATTAGAATATAAATTTACTTTGTATTGTAATTCATATAAATAAATAAATAAAAGTTTAGAAAATTATATTTATATTTTTTTTTCATTTTTTTTAAATTTTGTAGATAATAAAATTGTATATTTTTTTTTGGTAAATATTGTCAAAATTAAATTTTTCGAGAAAAATTCGTTCAAATAAAAATCTTTTATTTTTGAAAATTTCCTCAAAAATTATTATTTATTGAAAATTTAATAAAAATCGTAGTTATTCTTATAGTTATTCTAATATTCTTATTCTAATACTCTTATTTTGTCGTTTTTTTTTTTATATAAATTTCAAAAATTAAATAGTATTATACTTTTTATAGAAATTGAATTTTCCTGAAAATTTCATCAATATTGCATATTTTCCAAAATTTTATCGAAAATAATTTTTTACTAAAATATTTGGATTTTCCGAAATCGATTTTTCTAGACAATTTTTTTTTTTTTTTTGATTTTTTTAATTTTGGTCTTTAAATCGTTATTGATTTTAACTATGATATTCTCCTCGCATCTTTGCCTCTCTTATTTATTATTTTTTTTTTTTGGAAAAATTTAACGATAAATCGTTTTCATTAAAACGCAACTTTATAGACAATTTTTCAAAATTTGTTTTTTCAATTATTGAAATAAAAATTTCTCTAAAAAAAATAAGATTTTTATAATGTTGTTCGAAATTCCATTTTCTTGAAAACTTAATAAAACTTTGTCAAAATTGTTTTTTCTGAAAAAATGTTTTGAAAATTCATTTCTCTAAAAAAATTTTCGCCAATTTCGAAAATTTTAAAAACTTTAAAATTTCATCGAAATGGTTTTTCTAGAGAAATTCGTCGAAATTACTTTATTTTTTTTTTAAAAATTTCTCAAAAATTATTTTTCTTTGAAAATTTAATAGAAATCGTCGTTTAAGAATATTTTGTTATAATTTCTTTTTAATCAAAAAATAGTTGAAAACTAATTGGTTTTAAAAAAATTTTTGAAAATTAAATGGTATTATAGTTTTTTATAAATTGAATTTTCGTGAAAATTTAATATCGCATATTTTCGAAAATTTTTATCGGAAATAATTTTTTTATTAAAATATTGGATTTTCCGAACTCGTTTTCTAGAAAATTTCGACGAAATTGCATATTTTTTGGAAAATTTCGACGAAAATAAATTTTTATTAAAAACTAGCTGAGCCCGGTGCGCTTCGCTGCCCATGTCAAAATTCGCGCTGTAGAAACTGTATTTTATATTCGATCAGTACGAAATTCGGCAGAAAGAGGTTTGTTATTACATGAAGGAATACTGCCAAATTCGGAGAAAATCGGTTCAGATTTAGATATAGTCCCCATATATATGTTACCCCCGATTTGAAATTCAAGCACTGTAGAAACTGTATTTTATATCCGATCAGTAAGAAATTCGGCAGAAAGAGATTTCTTATTACATGAAGGAATGCCGCAAAATTCGGAGAAAATCAGTTCAGATTTAGATATAGCCCCCATATATATATGTTACCCCCAATTTGACATGTAAGCGCTGTAGAGACTGTGTTTTATATCCGATCAGTACGAAATTCGACAGAAACAGGTTTCTATTTTACATGAATGAGTATTCTAGGAAAATCGATTCAGATTTATATATAACCTCCATATATATGTTCCTTCAGATTTGGTTACAAAGCGCTATAGAAGTTGTACTTTACTTCCGATCATTACAAAGTTCTCCAGAAAGATTTTTCTCAATTTAGGAACGAATATTGCTTAATTTTGGGATTATCGGTTCAAAATACATTTACCAATTATTCCAAATTATTATCGCAATGACCCTTATCGCATTGTTAGGGAGGTGTAGGGTATTATATAGTCGGCCCCGCCCGACTTTCTGCCTTTCCTTACTGGTATTAGTAATAAATTCACTGAATGAAAAAATACCGAATTCAGTGGAAAGTCCAGAAAATAGAAATGTATGCTTATAAAATTTCCAAATTCTTGTTTCATTGATATTGCATCACATTATCATATTGCGATTGTATTGGAGTGAGCAGCTGTAATTATCGCATACCGAGCATTTTTGTTCATGTATTTCCTATATAATACTTGCAAGATATATCAAAATATGGGCTGGGCCACGCCCACTGGTCCTATTCCGCCCATTTGAAAGCCAATCACGTAGACTGCTACCAGATACATATACGCAAAATTTCAACACTCTCGCTAACAAAATGAGCAAGATAATTCAATTTCAAAATTTGGCTTATAAGGGCGGGGCCACGCCCATTGGTCCGATCCCGCCCATTTTCTGACCAATTACGTAGAATGCCACCAGATACATATACACAACATTGCAGCACTCCCGATAGCAAATTGTGCAAGATATAAAAATTTCAAAATTTGGTCATTGTGGGCGGGGCCACGCCTATTGGTCCGAACCCGCCCATTTTTGGACCAATCACGTAGATCGCCAACGGATATATATACACAAAATTCCAGGTCTCTCGCTAACAAATTGTGCAAGATATCACATTTTTTAAATTTGGCTTATATGGGCGGTGCCACGCCCATTGGTTCGATCCCGCCCGTTTTTGGATCAATCACGTAGACTGCCACCGTTTACATATACACAAAATTCCAGCACTCTCGCTAACAAATTGTGCAAAATATCTCAATTTCAAAATTTGGCTTATATGGGCGGGGCCACGCCCATTGGTCCGGTCCCGCCCATTTTTTCACCAATTACGTAGAATGCCACCAGATACATATACGCAACATTGCAGCACTCCCGCTAGCAAATTGTGCAAGATATCAAAATTTTGTCTATGTGGGCGGGGCCACGCCCATTGGTCCGATCCCGCCCATTTTTGGACCAATCACGTAGACTGCCACCGTTTACATATACACAAAATTCCAGCACTCTCGCTAACAAATTGTGCAAAATATCTCAATTTCAAAATTTGGCTTATATGGGCGGGGCCACGCCCATTGGTCCGATTCCGCCCATTTTTGGAAAATTCACATAATCTGCCATTAAATGCATACAAACAAAATTTCAGCACTATACCTATAATAGGAGCAGAAATATCGGATTTTTAACCTGCGATTTGTATGGGAGGTACCACGCCCCTTTGTCCAATTAATTTTTTTTTCTATATAAACCATCTCGTGAAAATTTAGAATCGAATAAAAAAAAATCATCCAAATCGCTCCAGCCGTTCTGACGTGATGCCATTACACAGATGGACCGTTTCATTTTTATATATATAGATTCAATTAATTTTTAATGTAATTTAAAGCCAGTAGGCCAATTAATGGTAAATTACAAAATTCTTCAAATATAACTGGTTTAACTACAGTGCAGAAAAAAAATATTTCAAATTCTACTTACTTATAATAACTTTTTAAGTAATAAAAGCAATCGCAGATTGCCATTTTATAATTGGTACTACAAATTTCGTCGAAATTGCATTTTTCTACAAAAATGCAAATTCAAATTGCATAAAATTTCGTCGAAATTGCATTTTTTAAAAAAAAAATAATTAAAAATTGCATAAAATTTCGCCGAAATTTAGCTTTTAAAGTTTTGTCCAAAATAATTTTTTTATTAAAAATTTTATTTTAGTTTATTTTTCTAAAAAAATTATTATTTTCTATAAAATTTCTTCAAAAATTATTTTTTTTTGAAAATTATGTCGAAAATTAATTTTTATAAAATATTGTCAAAACTTCAATTTTTCTAGAAAATTTCGTCAGAAATGTTGATTCTACACAAATTTGTTAAAAATTATTTTTTCTACAAAAATTTGTTGAAAATTAAATGTTTTTATATGTTTTTCAAAATTGCATTTTTCGAAACTTTAATCGAAAATAAATTTTTTATTAAAAATTTGGATTGTTAGGAAATATTGTCTAAATTCGATTTTTCTAGAAAAAAATACCGTCGGAATTGGTTTTTTAGAATTTAAAAAAAGTCACATTTTTTATACAATTTGTTGAGTCAGATATTTCTATATATTTTTTTTTTATATTGCATTTTGGAAATTGGATGGATATCGATTTTTTTTTTTTAATTTTTGACGAAAATTTGATTTTAGGATATATTGTCAAAATTCCATTTTTCTAGAAAATTTCGTCGAAATTGATTTTTTTGAAAATTTTGTAGAAAATTAATTTTCATTGACATTTTTATCAAAATCACCCTTTTATAGAAAATTTTGTAACATCGTTTTTTTCTAAATGTGTAAAATTCATATTTGAAAAAAAAAAACAAATTAAAATTCCATTTTTCTATGCAATTTTTCGGAAATCGTTGTGTCCTGTATAGCACGACTTTCCCGCTTTTGCAATGAAGACAACATTGGTTTCTCTCCATTTCACTCCAGGATTGCCCAAGCGACGTCTCACTGGACGTACTTAATCCAAGAACTATCATCTTTCTTAATGTACCCAATAGAGCAAGGTGTTAAGGCGAAAATTGTCCACAGCTTTGAGGTTTCAGATGAGCTTGAGTCATTACAGAAATCTATCCTAGATTTATTTGTAGCCTTTCTCAACTCTCTGTTTGTTGCTTGAGTTCTGCCGTGTAGATGTCCCAGGCCTGTAGAGTTCTTATGAACATTGCTTCATTAAAGAGTTTCCTGCAGCACTTTCCCAGCATAACTAATTCAGACGAACAGCAGGGTGGCCTTGGCATAATTTTGCGATATACTGTTTTTAACAAGTAATTTAGGGTGGTCGTGACAAGCTCGACTGCTTCATCTACATATATACATATCCCCGATAGCATGCACCTTCATTGCACCTTTCATATTATGGACGTATTTTCTAGGTTATATGAATTTCGATTTGTTCAAAAAATAATACAAAAAATCACACTTTTTAAATAATACATTTTCTTTATTCATTTATTTTTTTATAAACTTTATTTTAAGCTATTAATTTATAAATTGTCCTAAAAATTCTAGCTGGGAATCCAATTCGTATTCAATCCCTTAAAAGAAATAGACGGCATGCGCACAAGTTTTATGAACGTCACCTATACGTTCAGCAAATGTTTTACCATTATATTGATATCGTGTATAGGGTACAGTATTCACAGGCTTAAAACCCACCGCTTTACCGACAGCCTGCGAAAAATTCGATGTCCACAGCACCGTTACAGCTTCAGGGCGTCTCGAGCGCAACGATGGGTGTATACAATCCAAGCCCTTGCCCTCTTTAAGTTCTTTTGTCAATTCGATGGTATGTTGGGACAAAACGCGACCAATACCTTTGCATCCCCACTGCGGTAATGTGGCGAGGAACATAAGCTCACAGGTACATTGGAAATTGAATTTTTCAAAGACATCATATTCTGCATCGACTTGAATCATAAAGTCCATTAGGGATTGTGATTGCGGAGCATGGGCCTTTTCCTTGCGGAATTTCACAAAGAAGACATCATCGCCATTTTCGGGTATGAACTGGAAAAAGAGGGGAAAGATAATGAAATAAGTACACATATTGAGAGATAACGTAGATATACAGAATAAACATCTGTTTACTCTGAGTACTACAAATTGTATCGAAATTTTATCTCCTAATTTACCTTACAAAAATATGACATTTTCTTAGGTATACAGAATAAATTTTGTTATCGGGATTTAATCTCCTAATTTACCCTACACAAAAGGAAATTTTCAATGATAAATAAAATTATAATAAAATCGATAAATCTATTAAAATTGTGATTAAAATTTCGATTGCATTTTTATCGAATTGGACTTGTTCAGTTTGTCCTGCACACTCTCAATATATCTTTAACTTGCCGTCACTTTATTAGATAAACCGACCAAGTGCATTTTCGATTAATTTTGTTATCGATATCCTAAAT
Source organism: Eudasyphora cyanicolor (assembly GCA_963930755.1). NCBI lineage: Eukaryota > Metazoa > Arthropoda > Insecta > Diptera > Muscidae > Eudasyphora > Eudasyphora cyanicolor. The sequence goes on along the minus strand of OZ005734.1, from coordinate 61,639,934 downwards.
CAATTTTTATACGATAAATTGGATAATGTTTTTACAAAGTTTTCAGTCAATTTATAAAAGGAAACATATTTAATAAAAATTTCGATATACATGAAAAAATTCAAATTGAAATTTCGATAGAAAATATTTATCGGAATGGAAGGAAAATTGAGTTGAAGATAAACTGAACACCATATTCGATAATTTTTTTTAAATAATCGATTTACACGAGATATTGGGCATATTTCTACACGGTTTTACTTTTTATTATCGGAAATTGAAATAATCGAGTTACATTGGATCATATTTAAACAGGGTTTATATAGGGGGAATTATTCCATATATTAGTGAAGAAAAATAATTTATATAATAAAATTGTGAATTTAAATTAAAATTTCTATACAAAACAAATATTTAATGAAAGAGACTGGTCAGTTTATCCTTCGATATATTTACTACAAACTAGTATATTTACTACTAAGTAAAATCATAAAAAATTTCAATAAACGTGTTAAAATTTAAACTGCAATTTTGACAAAAAATATTTTTTGAAATTGGCTTTTTTCAGTTACGCTGTACACAGTGGTATTCAGAGAGAAGGTAATTTCCATAAAAATTTTATATGGAAAATTCAAAACAAGCTACGTTTAATAAAAAAAAATCCGCCCGATCGGAGAAAAGTGAAAATTTTCGATAGCAAAATATTATCAGAATGAAATAGCAGAGTTTTTTCAGTATAATGACAATACTAAGGAGCCGACTATTCCTGAATCGACATACTGTATAAGTTACCATTTTCGATAAAATTTTGTTATCGAACTTGTTCAGATTATCCAACACACAATGACATTTTGAAAGAAGTTAATTTAAAAATTCCATATTAGCTCTGTTTTTAAGAAATCTGAACGTTCGGGGAAAAACGAAATCATTTTTCGATTGCAGAATAAATGGTAATATTTAGGTAAAATGATTTGCACGATAAATCTAAAATCTAAAGAAATAAATTGAAAAAAATATAGAAGATGACATCTTCTTTAAACTAGTAATGAAAATATTTAATTAACATTTATTAAATTATAAATTAAAAATATTTATCGAATAATATGTTTTCGAAAAGGTATTCACAACTTACCTGTATTTTATTAAAAGATACCGCTATTGGTTTTCCACTTGATTTTTCGATGGCCACCAATGAAACACCATCTTCTGCCGCTATTTTGCACAATTCACGCAACTCCTGGCGAGCCTGAACATTCTCGGGTAAATTTATTTCCGAACCAATGCTCACTGATTCGTATAAAAAGAAGGAGCCATCCAAAACCTTGACAAAATAATATCAGTTAATAACAATTCTGTGATAAACATTTTTTAAAAAGAAGAAAAGTGAAATATCGGAAATTTAAATTTTACAATTTAACTTTTCAATTAATAATTAAAATTATTAATCAAATACCTATATCGAAATAGTCTAACAATATTTTTTGGTTAACCTAATATATGAAGGGGGTACCGTTAATTCGTGCAAAAAAAAACACATTTTTATGATTTTTTTGTGACGAAATGGTTAACATTTTTTGATTGAACCCAATGGTACATTAAAGTAAGCGTGACCCATTTCGAGGTTCCCTACTTTTTAAAAAAAAAGAAAATTCAAATTGAAAGGGGAATGTTTATTATCATTTGAATGAACATTCTTTGGCATTTATTTTTTGAAGATTATGTCTATCAAATGTTGGCCGCGGCTACGTCTCAGATGGTCCATCCGTTGAGACCAATTTTCGATGACTCGTTCGAGCATATCGACTGGTAACTGGCGAATGACACGCGTAAACGTTGTTCAGGCGTAAGTCTTTCCATGATGAAATGCCAAACAATACTTAACAAAAATAACATGACAGCATGACACGGCCCACACGTGATCTGTCAAAAAAGGCTATTGAAGAAAGTATCTCTACTTGGATCACCCTATATAACTTTCAAAGTTTATTGTGTAAAATTTTCATAAAAAATATTAAAAAATATGGCAACGACATCATTTATGCGGAACCGTCTCGAAAAAAGTTGAATTGCGGCGTCCCTCATAACTCGATACCGAATCATCAGAAATTAAAAAAATAAATTTATTTAGTAAGATAACTCGACAGCGTAACCTCGTAAATTATGTAAAGAAATAGTGTAAAAAATTTCAAAAGAATCGGTTCAGATGTTTTTAGTTATGAAGGGCACCGTCTTTGAAAACATGGGTTGTGGGAAAAACGCTTTAAAGTTTTTCTGATGTACTGAGTCACGTATGAGGCACGGTTGCTTAGACTGTTGCATCTTTGTCAGTTTTGCTCCGATTCACCTCAAATGTTCACACAATATTCTTGGAAGGTTCTTCTTCTTTTCAGAAAAAAAATTCAATTTCAATAAAAAAATATTCGAAATGACCGGAGTCAGTTTGTACGGTATATGTTTCTACCATATATCGAGGATAATTTATCGAAAATTATAAATTTATCGGAAATAATATATGTATCTATCAAAAATTATAAATTTTACGAAAATTTGAAATTTATCGAATGTTCTAAATTTATCGCAAATTAATAAATTTATCGAATATTCTAAATTTATCGCAAATTAATAAATTTATCGAAAATTATAAATTTATCGCAAATTTATAAATGTATCGAAAATTATAAATTTATCGAAAATTATAAATTTATCGAAAATTATAAATTTTTCAAAAATTATAAAAATTTCGAAAATTATAATAACAAATATTTATAAAAATTATTATTATAAAAAAAAATATTTATAAAAATTACGACAAACCCGATAAATTGAAATTACGATAAAAAAATTATAAATTTATTAACAATTGTAAAATTTTCGAAAGTGATAAATTTATCAAAAACTGTTAATATATCGAAATTATAAATTTATCGAAAATTATAATAACAAATATTTATAAAAATTATTATTATAGAAAAAAATATTTATAAAAATTACGACAAACCCGATAAATTGAAATTACGATAAAAAATTATAAATTTATCAACAATTGTAAAATTTTCGAAAGTGATAAATTTATCAAAAACTGTTAATATGTATATCGAAATTATAAATTTATCGAAAATTATAAATTTATCGAAAATTAAAAATATATCAAAAATTATAAATTTATCGAAAATTTATAAAAATGTATCGAAAGTTCTACATTTGTCGAAAATTAGAAATTTATTATTATTTTAAATTATGTATATTAATACTATAATAAAAAGTATTTATAAAAATTATAATTATAGAAAAAAGAATTGTAAAAACTACTATAAACCCGTCATTATTTCTATTGAAATTGCGATAAAAAAACTTATAAATTTATCAAAAATTAAAAATTTATCGAAAATTATAAATTTATCGATAATTATAAATTTATCGAAAATTATAAAATTATTGAAAATTATAAATTTATCCATAATTATAAGTTTATCGAAAATTTAAATTTATCGAAAATTATTAATGTATCGAAAATTAAAAATATGTAATACAATTATATAAAATTGTATAGGCAATAAAATTTCCTATATGACGAAAAAATTGGTTCGATATACACAATAGTACAAATAGTTATGAAATTTGAAGAAAATCGAGGGGGAGAAATTTTTTCACACAAAGGTTATTTAAAACAAACGTTCGTAAATTTTTTTTTTTTAACTTATAAAAATTACGACAAACCCGATAAATTGAAATTACGATAAAAAAATTATAAATTGTAAATATAGGCGAAAGTGATAAATTTTTTAAAAAGCTATTAATATATCGAAATTATAAATTTATCGAAAATTGTAAATTTATCAAAAATTAAAAATTTATCAAAAATTATAAATTAATCGAAAATTTAAAAATTTATCGAAAGTTCTAAATTAATCGAAAATTAGAAATGTATTATTATTTAATATTATATTAACACTGTAATAAAAAGTATTTATAAAAATTATATTTATAGAAAAAAGAATTGTAAAAATTACGATAAACCCGTTATTATTTCTATTGAAATTGCGATAAAAAAACTTATAAATTTATCGAAAATTATAAATTTATCAAAAATTAAAAATTTATCAAAAATTAAAATATTATCAAAAATTAAAAATTTATCGAAAATTATAAATTTATCGAAAATTATAAATTTGTCGAAAACTAAAAAAATTATCTAAAATTATAAGTTTATCGAAAATTATTATAATTATTAATCTATCGAAATTATAAATTTATCAAAAATTGTAAATTTATCAAAAACCATAAATTTATCGAAACTTATACATGTATCAAAAATTGTAAATTTATCGAAAATTATAAATTTATCGAAAATAATAAATTTGCTGAAAATTTATCGAAAGTTCTAAATTTATCGAAAATTATAAAATAATTGTAAATTAAAAATTATCCAAAATTATAAGTTTATCGAAAATTATAAATATGTAATACAATTATATAAAATTGTATTGGCAATAAAATTTCCTATGTATATGGCGAAAAAAAATTGGTCGATATACACAATAGTAAAATAGTTATGAAATTTGAAGAAAATCGTGGGGGAGCAATTTTTTTCTACAAAGGTTCTTTCTAAAAAACGTTCGTAAATTTTTTTTTTTTAAAAAAAATCTTTACCGTAAATGGCTCATTGTGCCCTCTTTAAAAATAATTTTTCAAAAATTAAAATGGCCATAAAATTTAAAAAAAAAAGTGATAGCGAGATCTTATTTTGCCTAACTGCTTATAAACATTTTAGCCAAAAATAAACTACATAGGTCGATATTAAATATTCTGACCCGATACAATTGAAATTTGGAATTGAAATTTCGATAACAAAATTTATCGAAAATTTATTATTTTATCGAAAATAAATTATTTTATCGAAAATTATAAATTTATCTAAATAAATTTATAGAAAATTATGAATTTATCGAAAATTATAAGTTTATCAAAAATTATAAATTTATTAAAAGTTTTAAATTTATCAAAATTTAAATATTTATCGATAATTATAAATAATACAAAATTCCGATAACAAAATTTATCAAAAAATATAAATTTATCAAAAATTAAGAATTTATCAAAAAATATAAATTTATCGAAAATTATAAATTTATCAAAAGTTATAAATTTATCGAAAATCATAAAATTATTGATTTATAGATTCATCAAAAATTATAAATTTATCGAAAATTATAAAATTATCGAAAATTATAAATTCATCGAAAATTATAAATTTTCGACAATTATAAATTTATCGAAAATTATAAATTTATCGAATATTATAAATTTATCGAAAATTATAAATTTATTGAAAATTATAAATTTAACAAAACTATAAATTTATCGAAAATTATAAATTCATCAAAAATTATAAATTTTTCGAAAATTATATATAATACAAATATAAAAAATAAAAGAAAATACAAATTCCGATCAACATAAATTATCTTAAAATTTCGATACCAAAATTTATAGAAAATTATATATTTATCACAAATTATAAATATATATCACAAATTATAAATTTATCAAAAATAATAAAAAATCTAAATTTATAAATATATCGAAAATTTTATATAATTATATACTATAAAAAATATTCATCGAAATGGACTTGTCAGAGAAGAAAACATCTAAAAGGTAAGGAATAAAATAATACAAATTCCGATAAACACTAATTCAAATTTGGAATTAAAATTTCGATAACAAAATTTAGCAAAAATTATAAATTTATCGAAAATTTTAAAATTATCGAAAATGATAAATTTAACAAAAATTATAATACAATTTGTTTTACAAAAATTATAATTATAGAAAAAAGAATTATGATAAAACAAATAATTATCAAAATGGACGTGTCAGTTTGTCGTGTACACCCTTGATACATAATTGCATATCTGTGATTTAAATGGTATTACTCTTTTTCCTATCACATAACATTACTGATATAATATTTTTCTTAGAAACCTTATTATCTATAATATTTGAAATACATAATATTTTTATAGGTTTATCGAAAATTGTTATTACACTTTACTAATTTATAGGAAAGAAAGAAAAACGCTGTAATGATATGTCCCTATTTTTCTTGTAAATCATGACTTTAAATTTCGATAACAAAATTTATCGAAAATGAACTTGGTCAGTTTACATAGTATGCCGAGGTATAATACATTGCCACCAATTTTTAAGAGGTAGCGAGTGAGAGTTTCTGTTTCTTTAAGAAATATATTTGCCCAAGTATCCTCGAAATTTCTTTCTCGGACATGAAAGGTTTATTCCAAAGTATTCCGCTTCAAATTCATTACTGAAAGGACTAATGACTTTTTGATTTCTCAACAAACTTTGTCTGCAAATATCTCAAAAGTATGATCTGATAGGAAACAAAAACGGTTAATGTGTCATTTGACTTAGAGCACAAAATTTATGCGGATGCACACACAATGTTATTTAACGTAGAAACTTGCTTATAAACTTAGCTTAATTAGCATTCATTATTTTGTTTCCAAGTGTTTTCTCTTTAATATCTATATGGCTACAGTGGGTGTGGAAAGTATGCTAAAATCAAGAATTTCCATCTCTATTTTCATTTCTATTAACTTAACTTATCGAGTTCTGATTTATAATTTAATAATATTTTAAGTCTAACACTTTTGATGCTCACTGTTTATCTTTCTACGTTTATCACCGGCACTGTTATACTACATTTGATTTATGTTATAATTTTTACTTATGTTAAAAGTAATTTCAAGATCATCATTATCATCTGTGTTCTTGTTTTTTACTCACATCCAAAGCTTCTTCCAATTTGTCTTCTGTCAATGATCGCACCTCAATCTGACCTGTAAATCAAAATTAACACGTTCTTTACTATTATTTTGCCGATTAAATCATATCTTTCTTAATACCATCACAGATAGTGCTCCAAAGGCGACCATTAGTTGCTTTCATTTTCAATATTCTCGAAATTAGATTTGTTTCTAATCCAAACAAATAAATAATAATTATTTGTATTCCAGACGAGACTTGAAATAACTATCGACTAGACTGACTGTTGTTCAGTGAGAGACTGATAAAACCGGACAAGAAACAAATTGTGTTCTTTTTTTGTGTAAAGAACATTAGAGATAGTGTGTATTGTGTATGTGTTAACAAATACAAATATAAAAGTAAACAAAAGCAATTGTGATGGTGGCAAGTGCCCGGTAGACCAATTATTTTTTGTAATAATTTTATTTATAATACACCTATTATTTATATACAAGATCACGCGATAGAACACTTCAAAATAAGAATAAAAATAAGGGACATGCTATCGATACCTCGCTTAGTTATCGGAAAGATGAAAAAAACAAAAAAAAATAAATAAAATGTTTCGAAAACTAATTTAGTTATCGAAATATCCTAAATAAAAAACCGATTTTTGAGCTCATTTGAATGATAACTGCGAAAATTAGGTAAAAATCATGTAAAGTATCAATTACTAAGGCGGTACCGATAACAAGAAAATTTATCAATTTTTTCTTATATTTTTTCAAATCCGATAATTAGATAACTAATATGAAAAAAAAGAAAAGAATAAATAAAATTTGTCGATAACTAGCTTAGTTATCGAAATATCAAAAATTAGTATTAAAAAAATCCATTTTTTGAGCTAAAAAAGCCTTTGAACGAAAAATTGGGTAAACATTTTCGATATCTTTCGAGTGATCAATATTCACGGCAGTTATCGATTACATAGGCTGTTAACGATAGCTAAAAAAAATATATACATATAACTGTGATTTTGATAGAACACCTCAAAATGAGAATACAAATAAAGCGGTATGTTATTGACATCTCGTAAGTTATCGGGTAATTTAACGTTAAAGTAAAAATCAAAATAGGTATTTTTGTAAAATGAGCTCAATATGAAAAAAAATAAATAAATATGTTCGATAACTATGTGAGTTATCGAAAAATCGAAAATGAAAATTAAAAAAACGTTTTTTACTTTTTTTATTATTGCGATGTCATTTTAATGAAATTCGGTTAAACATTTTCTTTCGAGTTATCGATAATCAAAAAAGTTATCGATTACTAAGGCAGTTAACGATAACTGCAAAAGTAACCGATTTTTTTAAAAAATATTTTTTCAAACTTTAACTTCCGATTACTCGATAATAAGCGAGATATCGATAACATGTCCCTATATACATATGTACGAGTATGTTGTATATGTACGTATTTTTTTGGCAAGAACTGTAACTTTGGTGTTATCTGTAAACAAGTTAGTTATCGATTACTAAGACAATTATCGATAACAAAAAAGGTTTCAATATTTTCTTATAATTTTTGAAAAAAGATTTTTTCAAGCATTATCTCATAGATATTCACGGTAGTTATCGATTACTAAGGCTGTTAACGATAGCTAAAAAGGTTTTTTTATATATAATTTAAATCCGGATCCGGATAGAACACCCTTAAAATAAGAATAAAAATAATGCGTCATTATATCGACATCTCTCTAAGTTATCGAGTAATTGCACGTAAAGTAAAAATCAAAAAAGTGTTATTTTATAGAATGAGCTCAATATGAAAATAACGGAAAAAATAAATAAATTTGTTCGATAACTATGTTAGTTGTCGAAATATCGAAAATGAAAATTAAAAAAATTATTGTTTTTTTTACTTTTTTGTTATTTCGATGTCATTTTAATGAAAATTGGTTAAAATATAAAATATTTTTCTTTCTCGATAACTAAGCGAGATATCGATAACATGCCCCTATATACATACATACGAGTATGCATGTTGTATATGTACGTATTTTTTGACAAGAGTTTGCTATCCGAAGCCCCGCGATCTGTATAGAACACCACCAAATAAGAATAAAAATAAAGCGACATGTTATCGGCTTTGTTATCGATTAGTCGGACATTAAAGTTTGAAAGAAACCTAAAATAATATTTCATTTTTATTTTGTAAAATGAGCTCAATATGAAGACTATAAATAAAATGTTTCGATAACTAACATAGTTATCGAAATATCCAAATGAAAATTGAAAAAATCATTTTTAGCTCAATTTAGCTTTTAATACAAAAACCGAAAATCGGTTAAAATTCTTCTATAACTATCGACATCCCGCTTAGTTATCGAGTTATCGGACGTTAACGTTTAAAAAAATCTCAAATAAATAATATTGCAGTTTTTTTGTAAAATAAGCTCAATATGAAAAAATAAAAAAAATGTTCAAAAAGTTATCGATATATTCAAAATGTAAATTAAAAAACGATAATTTTAATGAAAAAGATCGAAAAATTGGCTAAATATTTTCTGTAACTTTCGTGTTATAGACAAACAAGTAAGTTATCGATTACTAAGACAATTATCGATAATTAAAAAAGTTTTCGATTTTTTCTTATAATTTTTTAAAAGAAAATGGATTTTTTCAAACTTTAACGTCCGATAACTCTATCTAAAGATACCCCTTAATTTGTATTCTTATTTTGAGCTCAATATGAAAAATAAATAAAAATTTTCAATAGTTATCGAAATATCCGAAATGAAAATTGAGAAAAGCGATAATTTGAATGAAAAAAAAATCGAAAAATCTGGTAAATATTGTCTGTAACTTTCGTGTTATCGATAAACAAGTATGTTATCGATTACTAAGACAATTATCGATAACTAAAAAAGTTTTCGATTTTTTCTTATAATTTTTGAAAACAAAAAAGATTTTCTCAAACATTAACGTCCAATAACTCTATAAGTAAGCGAGTTATCGATTACATACCCCTTAATTTGTATTAATATTTTGAGATGCTCTATCAAAATACGTGGTCAAGTCGGGGCCTCGGATATCATACTCCCCTATATTGTAGTTGACCGATTTAAGAAATATGTAACTGAACGAAAAAAATAATTCAATCTCTTTAATCAATTTTTTTGGTGTTCAAATAAATCCTCAAAATAAATTGAGTGTTTAAAAATGTCAAGACTTTGTTCGAAAAATTTCATTATTCTTTTGCACAAAACATAGTCATGTTTCCCATAATAATATAATAATTGCTTTCTATACTTATAATAAGAAATTTTTCTCTGGGTGTAATGCATACACACATACGTACATAAATGACAATGCGATTAGTTCTAATCACTGAAATCATTATTTTTTTGGTTTTTAACATTATTGCTTATTAACTATCACTATGGCTTATTACCTATCTCAATTTGTGTACATGATACATTTAATGGGATGGCAAACAAACATACAAACATATTCATGATACTCGTAATTTTACCTGTACCAGTATAACTACTTGTTGCTGTTTCAATACCTCAAACAAAGATATCGAGTTCAATTACAAATAGACGAGCAATTTTTGTATCACATTATTAGCCGTGTTTTCGTTAAACCACAATCGTTTAATTGGTGTGGAGTGCTAAACGATTTTAAGCAATATTAGATCGCGATATAACGTCCCGCTCCGATGCCACTTGTTGACTTTATAGTGTACTAAATGGTCTCTATTCAAAATGGAACACATCGGTCCATGTTTTGATGTAGCCCCCATATAAATTTCTACGCCGTAGAGTTCTCATTTTTCAACCTTTTTCGCTAAAATTTATATTTTTGATTTTGCATTAAATCTTCCCTAGTGAAAATGGATCACATCGGGCCAATCTTCCGATTACATTTCTTGACGTTATATTTTCAACCAATTTGGCTTAAATGTAAGAGTTTATAACTTTAAATCCCTTAAACAAATATAGTACATTAAAACATATTTTTTTTATAAAATATATGATCTTGGGGCCTCGGATTTCGTGCTATCCCCAGTTAATAATGATGGAGAAAAACCGCCCATTATAAGTCTTTCCTTACTTATTTAATTACAATTTAAATTCACCGTTAAATAAATATCTGTGGCAGCACCAAGACTACCGTGTTCGAATGACAGACAAGCTGGCAAGTTTGTAACGAACCAGAGGAGAAGAAAACAACAGAAGTTTCGCTCTACAGCTGTAGCATTTCTAATAGTACTTCTTTAATGTTTGTAAACTAGTTTTTGTAAATAACAATTGGGTTTAAATAAATAGTTAATATGAACGTCTTATCATTACATCGGCAACTATATATCCGTTCCAAATTGGAACGGAAAAGTTAGTACATTAGTACTTTTCCACTATCAAAAGCACCGAAGTACCCCCGCGACCGTTTCAGCACTATTTTCTTTTATCGATTTATTCTGACAAATCACATTTTTCACACACTCGACGTACGATTTCTGTCAAAATTGTATACATAAAAATTTCGCTTTCAAAAAAAACATCATATAAAATTTGCAAATCTGGTCAAGTCATACATATAAAACATTCCCACGACAAAACGCATATCTATTCTGAATTTCAGTCAACTAGCTCTTAATATGTCAATAAATTGACCAATGAATGCAAATTTTACTTGTTCCCTCGTACGATTTCGGGGATAGGAAGTTTTAAAAGCGTTTGAAAAAAGCATATGTCGAAGGTATGTATTAGATGCGATTGTTAATGGTATTTATTGTAGCATTTTCTAAAAGTATTGTTTGACAGTTCTAAAATGATGTTTTAGCGGAGTGGCCAAATTTTAATATATATAGGCAAAATCATTTAATAGTTTATGTTAGATAGTTTGAAAGAGCGTAGCCGTTTTAATGTCTCATGTCCATGGACAAATACATCAGCCATCATTTAATATATCGTTAAAAAAATTTATAAAAAAAATTTAGCAATTTTATTCTATCTTTTTCACATGAAAAAGGAAAAAAAGTAGTAAAGTACCTTTCCAGCTTAAAAAATACAATTTTAGTACTTTTTAAAAAGTTGAATTTTCCATCCCTGGTTCCAATAACTGCCATTAAAAATTATCTCATGCTATAAAATTTAACTTCAGCTGATGTGTTGGCAACTCAAATGTAGAACATCATTTATGTGGCAACCCAAGAATTTTTAGAACATCACGTCATGAACAGCTGATTATTTTTTTGCGAAAAACAACATAAATAAAGAAAAACAGCAAACATTACAAACTCGTATTCATTTGTTAAAAAAAAGAACTAAACAAAGTGCAACAATACTAAGGAGATTTGTAGTGAAATCTAACAACAGAATTTAAACGAAAACCAACTCGAACTCATTATCATCATCAAGGAGTTACTATGACGACAACATAAACAAGGATAATTTTCAACATCGGTGGTGGTGGTGAGTAGTTGGTTTGTGTTTCACCAGATATAACATTTTTTACATCAATACTTTGTTTTCAGATTTGAAGACACGTCGTAACTACTTACAAGAACACAAACGCAAGCCAGCGATATAAAGCAAACATAAAACATGTTTATTTTGGATAAAATTATACCACTGATCTTTGTCTATATACGTCCATTCATTAAGTGGTTCCTGCACACATTCACACGGTTATGTGAATTGCAAAGGGTCTGCTATGGAGCCCGCGCCGGCTCCAGTCGCACCCGACAGGTCGAGAGATCCTTGTATTTATCACAAAAACCCGATATCAAACAACTCTTAAGAGAACTCGATGAAGCCGTCGAATATTGTAGTGAAGAAGAGCTATTGCAATTGCCCTCCAAGGCTGTGGCCATAGTCACCCGGGTAAAACACATAAAACCTAGAATACATCCCGACTTTGCTGGTCTCTTTGGTACATGTGTCTTACACATCTGGAGTTATAAACATTTAATGCATGAAGTCGAAAGACAGCGGGCAGAAATGTATGATTCTCAGAATCTGGAGCATGAACAAAAGCTTTTGGAGCTATGGAAGCGACTGATGCCGGAAGAGCCGTTGACTGGTCGTATCTCAAAGCAGTGGCAGGACATTGGTTTTCAGGTATGTACCAATAATAGAAAAGAATTTCATTTGAAATTTGAAACTCATAAATTGCAATTCAAAATTCGTCAGTAGATATTCACTATTTCCATTTGAAATTCAGAGCTCGTCATTTGAATTTCAGAATACATATGTACATATATCATTTGAAATTCAGAACTCATTAATTAAAATTCGGAACTTTGACTTGAAACCCAGAAATTACAATATTTTAAATGGGTAAGAGTGAAGTGACTATGAGCCGTTTTCAATATGATTCTGGAAACTCGGGCAGCTCATTGTTGAAACTTGTCTTCTACAAAAATTCATCGTTGGTGACATTTCTTGTAGAAAAGTTCATCATTGATGATTTTTCTTCTAGAAAAGTTCATCGTTGATGACTCTTCTTTTAGAAAACATAGCCGTTGATTACTTTTCTTATAGAAAAATTTATCTTTGATAACTTTTCTTATAGAAAAATTCATCTTTGATGACTTTTCTTATAGAAAAATTCATCTTTGATGACTTTTCTTATAGAAAAGTTCATCGTTGATGACTTTTCTTATAGAAAAGTTCATCGTTGATGACTTTTCTTATAGAAAAGTTCATCGTTGATGACTTTTCTTATAGAAAAGTTCATCGTTGATGACTTTTCTTATAGAAAAGTTCATCGTTGATGACTTTTCTTATAGAAAAGTTCATCGTTGATGACTTTTCTTATAGAAAAGTTCATCGTTGATGACTTTTCTTATAGAAAAGTTCATCGTTGATGACTTTTCTTATAGAAAAGTTCATCGTTGATGACTTTTCTTATAGAAAAGTTCATCGTTGATGACTTTTCTTCTAGAAAAGTTCATTGTGGATAACTTTTCTTCTATAAACGTTCATTGCTGATGACTTTTCTTCTCGAAACGTTCATTGTTGATGACTTTTCTTTTAGAAAAGTTCATCGTTAATGACTTTTCTTCTAAAAAAGTTCGTCGTTGATGACTTTTCTTCTAGAAAAGTTCGTCGTTGATGACCTTATAGAAAAGTTCATTGTGGATAACTTTTCTTCTATAAACGTTCATTGCTGATGACTTTTCTTCTCGAAACGTTCATTGTTGATGACTTTTCTTCTAGAAAAGTTCATCGTTGATAACTTTTCTTCTAGAAAAGTTCATTGTTGATGACTTTTCTTTTAGAAAAGTTCATCGTTAATGACTTTTCTTCTAAAAAAGTTCATCGTTGATGACTTTTCTTCAAGAAAAGTTCATCGTTGATGACTTTTCTTCTAGAAAAGTTCATCGTTGATGACTTTTCTTCTAGAAAAGTTCTTTGTTGATTACTTTTTTCATAGAAAATTTCATATTTGGTGACTATCCTTATAGAAAAGTCAGTTATGACTTTTCTCATAGAAAAGTACATCTCGATGATGACATTTCTCATAGAAAAAGTTAATCTCGATGATGACTTTTCTCATAGAAAAGTTCATCGTTGATGACGAAACGAAAATATTAAAACAATTTTGTAAACAGAGTACCTTAAGGCCGCAAAGATACATTACATACATTTTATTAGATTCGATTTTTTATTTTCTGTTTCATAGTGTAATTATCTAAAATGAATTAATTTGTTCTCTCTTCTAATAGGGCGACGATCCAAAAACCGATTTCCGTGGCATGGGTATGCTGGGTCTGGAGAATCTTCTCTACTTTGCCCGTGAATACAAAGAAGCCGCCCATCATGTCCTCCTGCATTCGAGACATCCCAAATTGGGTTATACCTTTGCCATTGTGGGGATTAATTTGACGGCAATGGCCTATCGTCTGCTCAAGAGCGGTGACGCAAAGACACATTTTTATAATTTGGCACAAAGACTAAAGCAGCCCAGCTCTATGATACACTTCCATAAATTCTATTGTTACTTATTATTTGAATTCGACCGTTTTTGGTTGGAATCAGAGCCCACAAATATAATGGATTTCCGTGAAATCTATCAGAATTTTGAGATAACCATCATGGAGGCCTTACAAAAAGATACAACAATATTTAAGACAAATTTGGTCGTCGAACATGTTTAGTGAAGATTTTTGTAAATATCTAGCTAAATTTAGTTAAGTCTCGATTTTTTCTCTCACTGCTATTAAGTGTGTGTGTGTGTGCGCGTGGATGTATGCACTTTATTTTAGGTGAACTAATAATTATATATTTTATATTTAACAATTTTTGCAATGATTTAATAAAATATAGTTGTAATTTGTTAACATCAATTGCAATGTGTATACAAATTGTTTTCAATTTAATTTTTAGAATATTTTAGGAACTAAAGTCTGTAGAGGAATGGACAATACTTTCCATTCCACCCGACGTTTATTTATTTATTAGATGTTCTGTAAAGTTGTTTCACTGATGAGGCCCATTTCCACCTCGGTGGCTACGTCAACAAGCAAAATTGTCGCATCTGGGGCTCGAAAAACCCAAGAGTTATTGTTGAGAAGCCTCTCCATCCTCAACGTGTGACTGTTTGGTGCGGTTTATGGTCCGGCGGGGTCATTGGACCTTACTTTTTCGAAATTGAGGTTGGATCAACAGTTATGGTGAATGGATTGCGCTATCGAGAGATGATTAATGATTTTTTATGGTCGGAGTTGGATGGTATTGATCTGGGCAACGTTTACTTTCAACAAGACGGCGCTACGTGCCACACAAGCAACGAAACCATTGCTCTGTTACGGGAAAAGTTTCCGGACCGTGTTACCTCTCGAAGAGTGGTCACAATTGGCCACCGAGATCTTGTGATTTAACACCTTGCGACTTCTTCCTTTTGGGGCCACGTTAAAGATAAGGTCTACACCAACAGCCCAGCGTCGATTCAGGATCTCAAAGATAGAATTCGTGAGGCTATCGAGGACATAGGGCAGCCACTTGCGATTTGGTTATGGAAAATTTCATGAAAAGGATATGGTCCTGTAAGCGTGGTCGTGGTGGCCATTTGGCTGATGTTGTTTTTCATTATTAACGGCATACCTTCCTCTTTATTATGAAATAAACTTGCGATCATTTATCTCAAAAAATTGCATTTTTCTTTGAATACCAAAATAACACCTCTTGTTGGAAAACCCTTTAGAAAAGCTTATCGTTGTTGACTTTTCGTATACGAATACAAAAGCTCATCATCGATAAATTTTCTCATTGAAAAATATATCGTTAATGACTTTTCTCATAGAAAAGTTCATCGTTAATTAGTTTTCTCCTTTCTTATAGAAAAGTTCTTCGTTGATGACTTTTCCTGTAGAAAAGTTCTCCGTTGATGACATTTCTTGTAGAAAAGTACATCGTTGATGACTTTTCTTATAGAAAAGTTCAGCTTTGATGACTTTTCTTATAGAAAATGGCATCGTTGATGAATTTTCTTATAGAAAATGTCATCGTTGATGAATTTTTTTATAGAAAATGTCATCGTTGATGACTTTTCTTATAGAAAATGTCATCGTTGATGACTTTTTTTATAGAAAATGTCATTGTTGATGACTTTTCTTATAGAAAATGTCATCGATGATTACTTTTCTTATCGAAAATGTCATCGCTGATGACTTCTCTTATAGAAAATGTCATCGTTGATGACTTTTCTTATAGAAAATGTCATCGTTGATGATTTTTCATATAGAAAAAGTCATCATTGATGACTTTTCATATAGAAAAAGTCATCATTGATGACTTTTCATATAGAAAATGTCACCGTTGATGACTTTTCATATAGAAAATGTCACCGTTGATGACTTTTCTTATAGAAAAGTTCATCGTTGATGACTTTTCTCATAGAAAATGTCATCGATGATTACTTTTCTTATAGAAAATGTCATCGCTGATTACTTTTCTTATAGAAAATTTCAACGATGATTACTTTTCTTATAGAAAATGTCATCGCTGATGTTGTTGTTGTTGTAGCAGTATATGTGTTTGTTATCCATTAGTTGTTTTTCATTCGCCTTGTATAGTGGTTTCTGCTGTATTGGTTTCCAGGCCGAGGAAGATGGCTGCTTCCACTGGTTGGGTCCAAAGAGACCTGGGAACAAGTTGAGTAGGTTTGGCAGGGCAGTTAAAGAGGTGTAGTGTGTCGTGTGGTCCCTGGTTACAGGCGGGACATATGTTCGACGTGGTGCCATCAATCCTTGCCCAGTATGAATTGAGGCGGCTACACCAGCCAGATCTTAATTGGGCCAAAAGTACTCTTGCCTGTCGTGGTAATTCCTCTTCCTCTAAGGCCACTGATGGAGGGTGGTCTCCTAGTACGACATTGACTCTGTAGTTATTCACGGCTTCAGCGACTGCGTCAGAGTGTATGTCAGCCAGACCTGCCTTGAAAGCTCTTTGGTCTAGAGGTTCTCTCTTGTAGCGTTGGACCTCGCGCTCTAGATCATGAAGGTCTTTCCTGATCTGCCTGGGAGGTGGGCGCCTATCCACTAGATGGTGATTGGGATGGCTGGGACGGTAGCAACCAAGCAGATACTGCTTCGACAGCAAAAAATTGTGTCGTCGCACGGTTATGATCTTCGTCTCCTCATGTAAGTGGTCCACAGAAGACATGAGGAGGCACCCTGTCGCAGTTCTCAGGGCGGCATTTTGGCAGGTCTGTATATTCTTCCACTGCGTCTCGCTCACATTCGGTGACCACACTGGTGCTGCATAGTTTACCACAGACCGACCTATCGCTTTGTAAGAGGTCAACAAGGTTTCTTTATCTGTGCCCCAAGTGCTGCCGGCTAGCGACTTGAGGACCTTGTTCCTACTTCTCATTTTATTGCAGATAGCTGTGGCATGCGCGTTAGACCTGAAGAGGCTATCAAATGTGACACCAAGAACCTTAGGGTAGTAGTCATCGCTGATGACTTTTCTTATCGAAAATGTCATCGTTGATGATTTTTCATATAGAAAAAGTCATCATTGATGACTTTTCATATAGAAAAAGTCATCATTGATGACTTTTCATATAGAAAAAGTCATCATTGATGACTTTTCATATAGAAAATGTCACCGTTGATGACTTTTCATATAGAAAATGTCACCGTTGATGACTTTTCTTATAGAAAAGTTCATCGTTGATGACTTTTCTCATAGAAAATGTCATCGATGATTACTTTTCTTATAGAAAATGTCATCGCTGATTACTTTTCTTATAGAAAATTTCAACGATGATTACTTTTCTTATAGAAAATGTCATCGCTGATGACTTTTCTTATCGAAAATGTCATCGTTGATGATTTTTCATATAGAAAAAGTCATCATTGATGACTTTTCATATAGAAAAAGTCATCATTGATGACGTTTCATATAGAAAAAGTTATCATTGATGACTTTTCATATAGAAAAAGTCATCATTGATGACTTTTCATATAGAAAATGTCACCGTTGATGACTTTTCATATAGAAAATGTCACCGTTGATGACTTTTCTTATAGAAAAGTCCATCGTTGATGACTTTTCTCATAGAAAATGTCATCGATGATTACTTTTCTTATAGAAAATGTCATCGCTGATTACTTTTCTTATAGAAAATTTCAACGATGATTACTTTTCTTATAGAAAATGTAATCGCTGATGACTTTTCTTATAGAAAATGTCATCGCTGATGACTTTTCTTATCGAAAATGTCATCGTTGATGATTTTTCATATAGAGAAAGTCATCATTGATGACTTTTCATATAGAAAAAGTCATCATTGATGACTTTTCATATAGAAAATGTCACCGTTGATGACTTTTCATATAGAAAATGTCACCGTTGATGACTTTTCTTATAGAAAAGTTATCGTTGATGACTTTTCTCATAGAAAATGTCATCGATGATTACTTTTCTTATAGAAAATGTCATCGCTGATTACTTTTCTTATAGAAAATGTCATCGTTGATGACTTTTCTTGTAGAAAAGTTCTTCGTTGATGACATTTCTTGTAGAAAAGTTCTTCGTTGATGACATTTCTTGTAAAAAAGTTCATCGTTGATGACATTTCTTGTAGAAAAGTTCATCGTTAATGACTTTTCTTATAGAAAAGTTCATCGTTGATGAATGACTTTTCTTATAGAAAATGTCATCGTTGATGAATGACTTTTCTTATAGAAAATGTCATCGTTGATGAATGACTTTTCTTATAGAAAAGTTCATCGTTGATGACTTTTCTTGTAGAAAAGTTCTTCGTTGATGACTTTTCTTGTAGAAAAGTTCTCCGTTGATGAATTTTCTTATAGAAAATGTCATCGTTGATGAATTTTCTTATAGAAAATGTCATCGTTGATGAATTTTCTTATAGAAAATGTCATCGTTGATGACTTTTCTTGTAGAAAATGTCGTCGTTGATGACTTTTCTTATTGAAAATGTCATTGTTGATGACTTTTCTTATAGAAAATGTCATCGTTGATGACTTTTCTTATAGAAAATTTCATTGTTGATGAATTTTCTTATAGAAAATGTCATCGTTGATGAATTTTCTTATAGAAAATGTCATCGTTGATGACTTTTCTTGTAGAAAATGTCATCGTCGATGACTTTTCTTATAGAAAATGTCATTGTTGATGACTTTTCTTATAGAAAATGTCATCGTTGATGACTTTTCTTATAGAAAATGTCATCGTTGATGACTTTTCTTATAGAAAATTTCATTGTTGATGACTTTCCTTATATAAAATGTCATCGTTGATGACTTTCCTTATAGAAAATGTCATCGTTGATGACTTTTCTTATAGAAAATGTCATTGTTGATGACTTTTCTTATAGAAAATGTCATCGTTGATGACTTTTCTTATAGAAAATTTCATTGTTGATGACTTTCCTTATAGAAAATGTCATCGTTGATGACTTTCCTTATAGAAAATGTCATCGTTGATGACTTTTCTTATAGAAAATTTC
This sequence comes from Eudasyphora cyanicolor, assembly GCA_963930755.1. Classification (NCBI taxonomy): domain Eukaryota; kingdom Metazoa; phylum Arthropoda; class Insecta; order Diptera; family Muscidae; genus Eudasyphora; species Eudasyphora cyanicolor. Next base: position 61,620,195 of record OZ005734.1, on the reverse strand, counting down.
ATTGTTGATGAATTTTCTTATAGAAAATGTCATCGTTGATGAATTTTCTTATAGAAAATGTCATTGTTGATGACTTTTCTTATAGAAAATGTCATCGTTGATGACTTTTCTTATAGAAAATTTCATTGTTGATGAATTTTCTTATAGAAAATGTCATCGTTGATGAATTTTCTTATAGAAAATGTCATCGTTGATGACTTTTCTTGTAGAAAATGTCATCGTCGATGACTTTTCTTATAGAAAATGTCATCGTTGATGACTTTTCTTATAGAAAATTTCATTGTTGATGACTTTCCTTATAGAAAATGTCATCGCTGATTACTTTTCTTATAGAAAATTTCAACGATGATTACTTTTCTTATAGAAAATGTCATCGCTGATGACTTTTCTTATCGAAAATGTCATCGTTGATGATTTTTCATATAGAAAAAGTCATCATTGATGACTTTTCATATAGAAAAAGTCATCATTGATGACTTTTCATATAGAAAAAGTCATCATTGATGACTTTTCATATAGAAAATGTCACCGTTGATGACTTTTCATATAGAAAATGTCACCGTTGATGACTTTTCTTATAGAAAAGTTCTTCGTTGATGACATTTCTTCATATAGAAAAAGTCATCATTGATGACTTTTCATATAGAAAATGTCACCGTTGATGACTTTTCATATAGAAAATGTCACCGTTGATGACTTTTCATATAGAAAATGTCACCGTTGATGACTTTTCTTATAGAAAAGTTATCGTTGATGACTTTTCTCATAGAAAATGTCATCGATGATTACTTTTCTTATAGAAAATGTCATCGCTGATTACTTTTCTTATAGAAAATGTCATCGTTGATGACTTTTCTTGTAGAAAAGTTCTTCGTTGATGACATTTCTTGTAGAAAAGTTCTTCGTTGATGACATTTCTTGTAAAAAAGTTCATCGTTGATGACATTTCTTGTAGAAAAGTTCATCGTTAATGACTTTTCTTATAGAAAAGTTCATCGTTGATGAATGACTTTTCTTATAGAAAATGTCATCGTTGATGAATGACTTTTCTTATAGAAAATGTCATCGTTGATGAATGACTTTTCTTATAGAAAAGTTCATCGTTGATGACTTTTCTTGTAGAAAAGTTCTTCGTTGATGACTTTTCTTGTAGAAAAGTTCTCCGTTGATGAATTTTCTTATAGAAAATGTCATCGTTGATGAATTTTCTTATAGAAAATGTCATCGTTGATGAATTTTCTTATAGAAAATGTCATCGTTGATGACTTTTCTTGTAGAAAATGTCGTCGTTGATGACTTTTCTTATTGAAAATGTCATTGTTGATGACTTTTCTTATAGAAAATGTCATCGTTGATGACTTTTCTTATAGAAAATTTCATTGTTGATGAATTTTCTTATAGAAAATGTCATCGTTGATGAATTTTCTTATAGAAAATGTCATCGTTGATGACTTTTCTTGTAGAAAATGTCATCGTCGATGACTTTTCTTATAGAAAATGTCATTGTTGATGACTTTTCTTATAGAAAATGTCATCGTTGATGACTTTTCTTATAGAAAATGTCATCGTTGATGACTTTTCTTATAGAAAATTTCATTGTTGATGACTTTCCTTATAGAAAATGTCATCGTTGATGACTTTCCTTATAGAAAATGTCATCGTTGATGACTTTTCTTATAGAAAATGTCATTGTTGATGACTTTTCTTATAGAAAATGTCATCGTTGATGACTTTTCTTATAGAAAATTTCATTGTTGATGACTTTCCTTATAGAAAATGTCATCGTTGATGACTTTCCTTATAGAAAATGTCATCGTTGATGACTTTTCTTATAGAAAATTTCATTGTTGATGAATTTTCTTATAGAAAATGTCATCGTTGATGAATTTTCTTATAGAAAATGTCATTGTTGATGACTTTTCTTATAGAAAATGTCATCGTTGATGACTTTTCTTATAGAAAATTTCATTGTTGATGAATTTTCTTATAGAAAATGTCATCGTTGATGAATTTTCTTATAGAAAATGTCATCGTTGATGACTTTTCTTGTAGAAAATGTCATCGTCGATGACTTTTCTTATAGAAAATGTCATCGTTGATGACTTTTCTTATAGAAAATTTCATTGTTGATGACTTTCCTTATAGAAAATGTCATCGTTGATGACTTTCCTTATAGAAAATGTCACCGTTGATGACTTTTCATATAGAAAATGTCACCGTTGATGACTTTTCGTATAGAAAAGTTCATCGTTGATGACTTTTCTCAGAGAAAATGTCATCGATGATTACTTTTCTTATAGAAAATGTCATCGCTGATTACTTTTCTTATAGAAAATTTCAACGATGATTACTTTTCTTATAGAAAATGTCATCGCTGATGACTTTTCTTATCGAAAATGTCATCGTTGATGATTTTTCATATAGAAAAAGTCATCATTGATGACTTTTCATATAGAAAAAGTCATCATTGATGACTTTTCATATAGAAAAAGTCATCATTGATGACTTTTCATATAGAAAATGTCACCGTTGATGACTTTTCATATAGAAAATGTCACCGTTGATGACTTTTCTTATAGAAAAGTTCTTCGTTGATGACATTTCTTGTAAAAATGTTCATCGTTGATGACATTTCTTGTAGAAAAGTTCTTCGTTGATGACATTTCTTGTAAAAAAGTTCATCGTTGATGACATTTCTAGTAGAAAAGTTCATCGTTAATGACTTTTCTTATAGAAAAGTTCATCGTTGATGATTATTCTTATAGAAAAGTTCATCGTTGATAACTTTTCTTATAGAAAATGGCATCGTTGATGAATTTTCTTATAGAAAATGTCATCGTTGATGAATTTTTTTATAGAAAATGTCATCGATGATTACTTTTCTTATAGAAAATGTCATCGCTGATTACTTTTCTTATCGAAAATGTCATCGTTGATGACTTTTCTTGTAGAAAAGTTCTTCGTTGATGACATTTCTTGTAGAAAAGTTCTTCGTTGATGACATTTCTTGTAAAAAAGTTCATCGTTGATGACATTTCTTGTAGAAAAGTTCATCGTTAATGACTTTTCTTATAGAAAAGTTCATCGTTGATGATTATTCTTATAGAAAAGTTCATCGTTGATAACTTTTCTTATAGAAAAGTTCATCGTTGATGACTTTTCTTATAGAAAAGTTCATCGTTGATGATTTTTCTTATAGAAAAGTTCATCGTTGATGACTTTTCTTGTAGAAAAGTTCTTCGTTGATGACATTTCTTGTAAAAAAGTTCATCATTGATGACATTTCTTGTAGAAAAGTTCATCGTTGATGACTTTTCTTATAGAAAAGTTCATCTTTGATGACTTTTCTTATAGAAAATATCATCGTTGATGAATTTTCTTATAGAAAATGTCATCGTTGATGAATGACTTTTCTTATAGAAAAGTTCATCGTTGATGAATTTTCTTATAGAAAATGTCATCGTTGATGACTTTTCTTATAGAAAATGTCATCGTTGATGACTTTTCTTATAGAAAATGTCATCGTTGATGACTTTTCTTATAGAAAATGTCATCGTCGATGACTTTTCTTATAGAAAATGTCATTGTTGATGACTTTTCTTATAGAAAATGTCATCGTTGATGACTTTTCTTATAGAAAATGTCATTGTTGATGACTTTTCTTATAGAAAATGTCATTGTTGATGACTTTCCTTATAAAAAATGTCATCGTTGATGACTTTCCTTATAGAAAATGTCATCGTTGATGACTTTCCTGATAGAAAATGTCATCGATGATTACTTTTCTTATGTCATCGCTGATGACTTTTCTTATAGAAAAAGTTCATCGTTGATGACTTTTCTTATAGAAAAGTTCATCGTTGATGACTCATAGAAAAGTTCATCGTTGATGACTTTTCTTATAGAAAAGTTCATCGTTGATGACTTTTCTTATAGAAAAGTTAATCGTTGATGACTTTTCTTATAGAAAAGTTCATCGTTGATGACTTTTCTTATAGAAAAGTTCATCGTTGATGACTTTTCTTATAGAAAAGTTCATCGTTGATGACTTTTCTTATAGAAAAGTTCATCGTTGATGACTTTTCTTATAAAAAAGTTCATCGTTGATGACTTTTCTTATCGAAAATGACATCGTTGATGACTTTTCTTATAGAAAATGTCATCGTTGATGACTTTTCTTATAGAACATGTCATCGTAGACGACTTTTCTTATAGAAAATGTCATCGTTGATGACTTTTCTTATAGAAAATGTCATCGTTGATGACTTTTCTTAAAGACAATGTCATCGTTGATGACTTTTCTTGTAGAAAATGTCATCGTTTATGACTTTTCTCATGGAAAAGTTCATTGCTGAAGACTTCGTCTTCGTTGATGACTTTTCTTATAGTAAAGTTCTACGCTGAAGATTTTTCTTATAGTAAAGTTCTTCGTTGATGACTCTTCTTATAGTATAGTTCTTCGTTCATCACTTCACACTTTCGATGTGTTACCACTTTTTTGTAGCAAATCATATAAACCTTGCAATGAATACATCATAGAGTAAAGAGTGACTGTGGTGGCTCGTGGTATATACTTAATAATTAATATAATAATAATAGTTAAACACACATACAAACATAAAACAATTAGAAAGCTTAAACTTTTTTTTACTGTTTACTTCGCTAACTTTAATTTAAACAATCGCTGCTTTTGGTTATGAGGTGAATGAACTTCGTTCATATTTCTTTGGCTAAATGATTCACTTTCGCCATGTATTTAATGTTTGGTCATGGAAATTATACACATTGAATACTAAAGTATTGAATCATTGTTTCTTCTTATTTAAACGTTATTGTACAATAACCACAATTCCACTTGCCCAAACTGGGAATTAAACGATTGTGGAATCAGCTACACTAACAGATGGAATAGAATAATAATTCAAACACAAAATAATGTTTGTATTATTATTACTTCTAGATTGGAATATATTTATTTTTGCTATATCGATTCAAACCTTTAAAATTCTCTCCTGAAAACTTGCAAAAACACACATATGGGCATTTCCAACGAGATGTCAACCGCAGCCAAAAAATTAAAAGTCTATAAAAGTTGTTGTTTTGCTATTTTTTATAGGGAATCTATCAAATTTAACTAATTTTCCCAAAAACTACATTTATTCATAACACATTTTATAATATTTGAGTACAAAATCGAATAATTGCAAAATTTATGTTTTAAACATTTGTATTGCATGTTATGTTCTGATTAATGGTCTCTCTTTTAAATCTTGATTTATATTTAAGGGATGTAAGACAAATAATTTTTGTTTGTGAAAATAAATATGTATATTGAATACATTAAAAATCATTTATAATCAACCTTTGGACACTTCCGGGCAGCCATTAGAGGTGACTACATCTATTTTATGTTAAGAGCAAACAATTGTGAACTATCTCTGTTTCTGTATAACAATTTTAACAATAAAATCAGTTTTACTAATTAATTTATTTGCGTAGTACGTAGTACGCAATAGTGGTATTATTTTGCCACAAAAATTGTGTTTTTTGTCGAAAATTTCCAATAAATTAAATACAAGTGTGTGTCAGTGGAAGTGATAGCTGTGGATGGCCACTGAGCTGGCGAACACGATGGATGTGGCACCGATGGAGACAGACTCCATTATACTATAAGCAATGAAAATGGTGGAAAAAACACCATCGAAACTAGAGGAAAGCTTGTAAGAAGGTCAACTGGAAAAACAGGAGGAGACAGAGACAGACTCCATTATACTGTGCCATATAAGCAATGACAATGGTGGAAGAAACACCATCGAAACTAGAGGAAAGCATGCAAGAAGGTCAACTGGAAAAACAGGAGGAGCCGGTGGGAGCAGTATGGCGACAAATGAGATGACTGTGGAAAATAGTGCTGGTGGAATTGGGATGGAGGTGGATAGCAGCCAGAGCAAGGAAGCTGGGAACAGTGTAAGAGGACGGGATGAGGATGAAAACGACGACAACAAAAGGAGAAAGATTGCGCAAGAGGCAGTACGATATACGGACAATCACACAGGTGAGGTGTTTGTATTGGTAGATACTCGTACGTCAGATTCAGAAATTATAAAAAATAAACGTGTAAAAAATGGGCTTTATTTTGTCCAGAAAATCAAAGATTTGAAAAGTGAGGAATTCAATAAAATTGAAAGGGTTGAGGCCATCGGGGCCACTTTATACAAACTTCTGTTTCGTAATGTGCACATGGCAAATACGTTTGTTGAGAATGATCAATTAAAAAGGAAAAAGTTAAGGGCTTTTATCACTAGGAATTTTGTGGAAACGTTTGGAGTGGTCAGAGGTATTCCGTTGAGTTGGTCAGAAGAGGATATTTTGGCTGGGGTAACTGCTCGTAAAAAGGTTGCGTCGGTCAAAAGGTTTACGAGACGTTCGGATAAGGATCGTAACAAGTGGGAAGAGACTGAGACGGTTTTTATGGAAATGAGCACCCATAATGGATCATATTCAATCGCACTGTTTTGTTAGTTATCACTTACAACCCAGCAGTGAGACAATGTCATAACTGCGGGAGATTTGGTCACACAAAGCAAGCATGCAGAGCCAGGAATAGGTGTTTGAAATGTGGAAGTGAAGAGAACTGTGAAGGAAGATGTGCTGCAGTAAGGTGTATACTTTGTAATAATGAAGGCAGTCAGTTACGAACGAATAGGAATTTGATTCCAACGAGTGAGGTTTTTCGCGAATTTTTTAGACCGTTTTTCCCGAATTTTTTGTAATTGTCACAATTAAAAAATTAATATTAATCGATAAGTGCAAAAAAAGTTCAAACAATGTTCGCGGAATGCTGTTTTTCGCGTGTTACAATTCATTCCTGATAGATTTTGACGTTTCGGCCTGAAGGAATGTCTTCTTATATTCTATTTGTCTTTGGGATAAATGTGAAAAGTGGCAGACGCAAATAGCAAGCAACAAAATAATGACGGAGAAAAAAATGTCAAAGGGGGAAGTTATACAGGCGTACAACAACCAGAATAGATTTAAAGTTCTATGGGACAAGGAAAATTTTCCGGAATTATCACAAGGAATGAGCAGGAATAGTAGCAAGAAACAAGTTATGCACATAGTTAGCAATAAAGATACCGTGGTAAATAGAATTCTGACCCCGTTTATTTGGTTGCAAAAAAAACCAAGGAAACCCTATATTCACCAACCAGGTGTGAAAATGAATGATGGGATGTTTGAGGAGCCTTCTCCTTCTGCTCCTGTCTACATGAAGGATGAACACAGAGTTAGCGAATTCGAAAGAGTTACCCGTGAATTGTTAAAATTTATGCAGGATTTCTTCACAGTCAATCACAACCAGATGGCGTTGGATGCAGTTAATCATTTTGAGGCGAGAAAAAATAAAGTTAGTAACGCTAATAAAAATTGCAGGAATATTACAAACCATGAACTCAACAATGACAATAAAAATACTACAATCGCCCATGTGATGGCAATCGCATTTCCCCTAAAATTGGCGATTGTGATTTCAAGTCGCAAAATGCATGTTCTGAATACTTTTTTAGCACAACAATTTTCATTTATTAAAATCAAATTATTTATTACAGTGAAAAATAACTACACCCATGTGTGCATTTTATTAAAATTTAATTTCGAAGACCATTAAAATTGAAAGGGAATTTTTTGGCGTTTTGCGATTTGAACTCACGCGATTGTCATCACATGGGCGAATATAATATTCAGTCTTTTATAACAAATAAGCCATATCTGGAGTTTTTTGCCAATGGCAAAAAACTATGATATTTTAATTCTATCCGAAATCTTCTCTGAAAATAAGAAAAATCCCAATAAACTTCTTAAGTTCAACATGGTTCAAAAGTTTAGACATGATGGCTATGGGGGAGTGGCCATAGCCTTAAAGAAATTCATAAGATACTCTAGGATCATCTATGAGACATCCTATGATATACTTATTGTGAAAACTTCAAATCTCAAGCACAATCTAGTACTAGTGTCGGTGTACTTTCCACCGATGTTACCAGTTGAAACCTTTATACAAGAAATGAAAAAGCTTCACCTCTTTCTGAAGTCTTATGAAAATGTAATTCTAATGGGAGATTTCAATGCAAGGAACCAAATCTGGGGGGATTCCCAAACATCTAAAAGAGACAATGAACTGGAAGCTGTGATACTGGGCGGCGCTCAGATGTGGCAACACTGGAAAAAATACTTTTAGAAGAAGCCTTAACTCAGAGGGATCAGTTTTGGACCTTACATTTGTAAGTCACAGGCTTGATGTCACTGGGACACGGTGGATTGATATCTGGGAGGGAGTAGGCTCTTCCCTGTCACTCTGGACCTCAACGCCAGAGGAGACAGATCAGGAAAGTTCCTGTCCAAAAAAAAAAATCGCTCAACTGTCATGAACTCGAACCTGACTTTGATTCTATTGAACACACCATTAAGGAAGAAATGCATGGATGTACCCCAGTTACATCAATCTTGAAAGCGCGAGAGAAGAGATTGAGCTTTGGAAGAAAGAAGTGGTGAAGGACAGTTTCATAAACAAGATTGAGGAAGTAAACGGAGCAGCTAATTCGAGAATGGCTTGGAAATTCATCAACCAAGTCAGAGGTCGATGCAGCCCGTCTAGATCTCCTTGGAATGATGATAATAACCTACGATATCTCAACCTGTTAAAGGACCAGGTTCCCACTTCACTCTTGCCTACAACGTAAATTTTAAATGTTACTGACAACCTACAAACTGTTCCCCTCGAGTTTGAGAAGTGTCTTGAGAAAAAGACAAAAGATTCAGCTGCTGGGTATGATGGAGTTTCATATGCAATGCTTAAGGCCTTGACAGGCATTTTCAAGAGGGCCATTCTAACGGCCATGAACTCAGCCTTTTTGGAAGGCTCCCTGAGAGATAACTGGAGAATCATCAAAATAATTCCGATCCCCAAACCACAGAAAGATCACACAGATCTGGCTAACTTCAGGCCGATCTCCTTGATATCGGTTGTTCTCAAATGTATTAATATGATTGTTAAAGTCAGAATGACGGAACCAGTTGAGAACAACAAAACTATCCCTGAGAGGTCTTTTGCGTATAGGTCGGGGAAGTCCACTGCCTCGTGTCTGAACGAATTTCTTCATACAGTGGCCATTCTAAAAAAAATAATTATAAGGTCCTTGTTCTTTCCTTGGACATAAGCAATTGTGTTAACATTGAAACACTGCATAACATTCTACTTGCATCCAGAATTGATGGCTATCTATGCAATTGGGTCAAGAACTTCTTGGCCAAAAGAGTCCTAAAATTGGGCACTTCGCAGGTTACAGTTGTCAATGGGCTGCCCCAAGGCAGCTGTCTCTCTCAAATGCTGTTTAATGTTTATACTGCGTCGCTGCATAACTTAGAAGATGGACGAACCATGGTGTTTCAGTACGCCGACGACTTTTTAATTTTGTCCTTTAACTTGGTTTTTGACTTAGCACACAAAAATCTTAGTGATAAAGCTGCCTTATTCAGGGAAAGATGCAGATCCCAAATTTGTCCTTCAACCCAGAGAAGAGTAGCACGATATACTTTGCTAAAAACAGCATAAAAAAGATTGAATTGTCTGTAGATGGGTATCAGATTAGTCAGCTAAGAAAGCTGAAGTTCTTGGGTAGAACTGTAACTAACTCTCTGACAGTGAAGGATCACTGCGAAACTATTGCTGGTGAAGTCAACAACAGGGCTAACATGCTCAAGTGTCTAACCTCCAAAAAGGGGGGTTTACACCCGAAGCAAGCCATAAATGTTTATAAAAGTTTGGTAAGATCTAAGATTGAGTATGCTAGAACTACTACAGCATACATAAACAAGAGAATTCAGGTGTTACAAAATGAGATGCTCAGAAGATGCTTGGGAGTGACGAGATCTACTCTCATTCACGTGCTATATGCCCTTGCTAATGAGATGCCACCTAAACAAAGATCGAAATTCTTAACAGCCAAGGAGCTGATAAAAATAAAATCAAACAACTTTAACCTCTTTGACATTATTGCTGTTAATCCCCCTGTAAAATCTAGTTATAGCTTTATATATCATGAGTTCAAAGACATTTTTGATAATATTGCCTACTCAACCTCTTTTTCACGTCCAGGAGCTTTAACGGTCAGAGACAAAACACTCTCCAAGAGCAAAATCAACACTTGTACGGAAGATATCCTTGCTATATAGAGGAAAGAAATAGCATATTATAAAAAGGACGGATTTGTGGTGTTTGCTACGGATGCCTCGGTGGCTGCGTCGGCTACTTGCTTTGGTGTCTACAATCACACTCTGGAACAACAATTTTATTTTAAACTTGAATTCGCTTCCTCGTCCATGTTTGGTGAACTATGGGCCTTACTAAAGGCTCTTCAAATTGCCATTGAGGTACAGTGTGTATTTCTCACTGAAAGCCTTGCGGAGTGTAAGGCCTTAATCAGTGAAAATACGGGAAATTACATCGTAGCAGAATTCAACAATAAACTCAACAAATCTATGATAAGGAAGTGCCATGTGTTGTGGACTCCAAGCCACAGAGGAGTATCTATTAATGAAGAAGCAGACAATATTGACAAACTGGCAACAGAATGTGGAGCTGAGCTCAATGTTAAATTCACCCCAGAAGAAGCCTTACACTGTGTAGAACGACGTCTCAAACAACAATGGAATGAAGAGTTCCTTACTACACCACTTCAAAAGGGTCAACACTTCGCTTCTTTAATCAATAATGTCTATGACAAACCATGGTACCATGGTGCTAACATTGAACCAAAAGAGACGAAGCTTTTAAATAGACTGATAACGGGTCATACTTATGACAACTTGTACTTACATCGGATTGGTGTAAGTACTTCGCCTAACTGTGATATATGTAACGTACCTGACTCCACTCACCACATGCTATTTAATTGCCAACAGTACCTGATATTTAGAAAGAAGTTCCCCATATTCACAAAATTTCACAACCTAAAAGAAATCCTCCTAACAAAACAACATAACATCTACACCCAAAAAAAAAAGTTTGCTGTTAATAACAAACAACGTCTGCTAATTTTCAGCAAACATTTTTTTTGCTAATACAGCAAATTTTCTGCTGTAATAGCAAAAAGTTTGCAGTTTTGCATTAGCAAACGCACTGCTGAAAAATTTGCAGTTTGCTGAAAATGTTTGCTATTAATCAAAATATGTGAAAATAAGACAAAAGTTGCAATAATTTATATGATAAAGTTCAACTACCATTGAAAATCAAAAAGGTTAAGGTCATTCGTGCGCTGAGAAAAATATATTTTGAAAAAAATTAAATAATTTGTCGGCGATATCTATTTTCCGATTTACGGTTCTCAATATTTTTATTTTTTCATTGGATTTATAAATATTGGAAATAGGTAGGAGTCGAATAAAACGTGAAAATAGAGCGATTTCAAAATCTAAGTACCGGACATACAATTAAAATTAATCTATGTATTGCGTTTAGATTTTACTTTCTAATATTTTATATTTTAATGAACCCAAAGCTAAACATTAATATTTCAGTGCGATTTGTAAAAATGTTTAAGTCCTGATTCACACAAAGCAATTTTTTTCAAGCAAGTGTCAAAGTTTGTTGGAGAGAGTGGCAGAGAGCTCTTTCCGCCAGCCTCTCTCTCCTACAAATTTGGTCACTTGCTTGGAAAAAATTGCCTCATGGATTCAGGACTAAGTCTTGTGTATGCAAAAACACAAGACCACAGGACGGCAAATACTTCTGAAATTTTAGGTTTGAAATGGAAAGTCCCGATTTACGCGGGGCGATTTTTATATTCTCTAATTCTCTTTTGAACTTGCCTTTGCGTTCCCACGGCTATTCCTAAATGTATTGTTGTTGTTTCAAAGTGCGAATGAAAAACCAAAACGACCGATTGATTCCAAGGAGGGTTTTCCCCTCCCTTTCCAACTGCCACCCTACAAACATCGTTAAGCCGCTGATAAAATTGACTCGTGTAAAGCGGGAAGAACATAAACCCCATCAACACACGCGGCAGTTTTCCAAGGCAATTCGGTGTTTTAAGGAGAGAGGCATGCGGAAGATAATGGGGAAAGTAGATTCTTGTACTGGCAAACCGTTTTGTGTGTTTTATTCGCACTTTGCTGCCTTTATCTTCTACAAACACCGAATTGCCTCGCGTGAATCGGGACATAGACATGCTTCATTAGTCCTGATTCACATTAGACAATTTTTTCCAAGCAAGTGTTATAGTTTGCAGGAGAGAGAGGCAGAGATTTTTTCCGCCTGCCTCTCTCTCCTACATATTTTGACACTTGCTTGGAAAAAATTGTCTCGTGTGAATCTAGACTTACGGAAAAAAGAAATTAAAAAAAGAAGCGGCGTTTAATTTATATTCCTTGCCATTGAAATCAATTTTTTCCATTCAAATGTGCTTGCGATAAGTTATACATATATTCATATTTGTGCAGATGACAAAATCTCATATTAAATGTTTAATTCGCATATCAAAAAATATTGACAGACGTAATATGCTTTCACTGGCATTCAAGAGTAGTCCTCTTTGACAGACATCGTGCGCAGACTTCTGCTATTTAAGTAGCACCCTTTGAAGTGTAATTGACGCCAAATAAAATTGAAATTTTCGTTCAGTTTGTTAATTCGCATTACAAAGGCGTCCCGTCCCGCTGGCGTAGTAAAGAAATCATTTTGGCAAAGAGATAACATCCATCAAAGAAGATAATGCAAATGATTTTAATGAGTAAAACTATCCCGGGGGACAGCTACAAATGGCTAAAGAAAGAAGTCGGTTTAATATTTCCCGAAAAGGCGAAATTGTTTATGCCTTGGAGGATAGAAGACACAGGACTGAAAATATTGAACGGTGGATGGGTGTTTACGATTTCTTAATGAAATTCATAAGGGATGTGGCACATAAAGAACCGCATTATCAATTTATCAAGTCGCAACAGGTAAGCGTACACAAATTGCAAATTAAATTCACTATGATTGTGAAAGGCTTATTTCTGGTTGTTTTCACGATTCTCAGCAAGCAGCGTCCTATTAAAACCCTCTACTTAAATACGGCTACAAAAGATGAACTTAAATTTCATAGCAAATATATGCTGTCCATACAGAGAACTTGTGAAAGCGATGGACTAGCAATTTATTTCCTTGTCCACTTTTCCAAATCGCATACACCTCTTGGAAGTGTGACGCTAATGAAAATACCTGCAACAACTCGTAAGTATTTTCTTTTTTCCTTTTTGTGATCCGTTTAACGAAATGGCAACATTGATTTTTTACTCCATATGCTCCAACGATGGTCGCTAATATCCAAGTCACGAAGCAACTTTTGGCTCCAAAAACACTCGCAATAATGTAGTCTAATTTGGATGTAATCCATGGATAAGATAATTTTGCCCAATGATTTGGCTCTGGACATGTACAATTACCGTTTCTATAGGTTGAACCCAACACATTGGCCAACATTGACAGGGTTCGCGTCGATGTCGTACGATTTATGTTCTTTATATTTATCCTTCGGACAAAAAGAAGATAATTGTTAATGCCAGTGACCGGTAAGTATTGTTTGTAGATACTCCTATTGCTATTCAATTTTACTAAATGATTTCTTTTTCATTTATATTTTTAGATCAAGCGTACATACAGATTTCACAGTTCGAAACGCTTATCAATACATGGGCTGAATAACTTCAGGTTGGAATCCTGATTGATATACTCTTCTCAAACATCAGGAAAATATAAAATTTTTATTTCTTTTATTAAAATAAAAAAGAAAAAGACGTATGCTAGAACAACAAAAATAGTTTGTTAATCCAGCCGCTTTTTTCTGTTGAATAATAGCAAAATTAATTGTTAAAACGACTGTTTTAGTTTGCTATAGTAGCAGGCAAATTTGTGTGCTAGAATAACAACCATAGCGATGCTAAAATAACAGACGAAGACTGCTTTCCCTTTTTCAGCAGACACAGACCGTTGAAACAACAAACATTTTTGCTAATGATACTCACAAAATTCTTTGAGTGTACAAATCCCTTACTGATTTCATCAAATTAGCCAAACTAACGATTTAACCCTGTTTGGATTTCCCATGTCAACAAACTAATCTGTGATACTTACCCTACAATTACCAATACAATTACCCACCTGGTTTGTCACTTTTAAGTAAACTTATTAATAAGTGTTGTAACTAAAACAACCGTTCTTGTTGAAGAATATTATTAGAGTAATTTATTTCTTAGTGTTAGTGATGATATTCACCTATTAGTGATGAATATAAATAATCCATATGCATGTAATCTGAATATATAATACACGCTGAAAAAAAATCGCTTCTGTAGTATATTGTCCCAAACATATTCGGCTTGAAATATACATATCTTTAGGGTACACTCCAAATATATAATATTTGACACACACAAATATTATATGTTTGGGAGGATGTTGTTCTAAACAAAAATATGCTCCCGTTCAAATATTGTTTTTATTTGGAACTAGTATTTCCGAAACAAAAGATTAATTTGTAATTATTTATTTTGGCAATGTATCAATGCCCTAACTTAAAGACAAGTTTTCTGTTTTTCAGATGTTCAAAGAGCATTATTTTTATATATTGTATATGTTTGTAAAATTTAATTAAAACTTAAATCGATTAATCTTTCGTAAAGATAAATTGCATTGATGTATTGACAAAAGACGATGAATTGGAATAATTATAAATTAAGAAATTTTCAGCTATAAAGTTTAACACGAAATCGAATAAGTCAGCAAAGTTTTAAAAATCTTTTTTAATAAAATATATTTGGAAAACTTCTTAAACAATATTTTTGTTTGTGTGTAAACACATATTTTATTTGTGAAATTTAGTTTGGAAAAAAATTATGTTCTAATATATTAATATATGCGTTCCAAACAAAATTTCTGATTTTCAAATAAAATGTATTTGTTAGCAAATACATAATGTTTAAAAAAATCATTTCCAAGTATATTTTCTTTCAATTCAAACATATCAAAAATGACGATTTTCCTCCGTGTAGGAATAATCGACGAATAAATACAATGATAATATGTTTACGTTATGACATTTCTCCCCCTTAATTTAATCAAATTCAAGGTAGGGATCAGCTAAACGTTGAGGTACTTTTCGTTGCCTTGTTGATCGGCGTAGCTCGTCAGGAGTTGACGTGGTATTTCCTGTTCTCGGAGTTTCGTCGGGAACAAGAACATTTTTATCAGTTGGATTTGAGTCTGCTTGGTTGTCTGAGTGTATTTGATTTCCAGGAACATTCGGAATGGTTGGTTGCAATCGAGTTTGTTGGATCAATGGTAAAGGTAAACTTCTAGCTGATGTGTTGTTTGTTATAGTTGGTACCGGTCTTGAATATTCAACGTTCGTATTCACGCATTCATTTACCGCTGATTTTCGTATTTGATCTACATGTCTACACGCCAAATACGACCGTCGTCTAATCTGACATCATAATGAAGTTCCGCATATTTTCTCTACATTTCCATATCGCTACTTCACCTTTGATAAGTAGTATCGCACTGCAACTCTCTCACCCTCAAAAAATTTATTTGATGGGACAGCGCGTAATTGATCGTATGCCTCCTGATTTACATCGTTAGGAATTAACAAATCTAAACGCGACTGAATTTGTCTGCCAAACATTAAAATTGCTGGTGATTTCCCTGTTGTTGAGTGTATAGCCCGTCTGTATGCCATCAGTATCTTTGACAATTCCGCATGTATCGTATCGGGTGTACATTTGGATGCCATCAACTTTGATTTGATTGTTTGAACATAACGTTCCGCTTGCCCGTTTATTGCAGGATGGTATGGTGCACCTTGTTTGTGACAAATTCCATTCAGTTTTAAAAAATGTTGAAACTCATTCGAGTCAAATTGCCTCCCATGGTCGCTCACAAATATATTTGGAATCCCAAATTGAGAAAAAATTTCGCGACACTTCTGGATAGTAGTATCAGTATTCATATTCGAGCAGATATGAACCTCAGGCCATTTTGTGTACGCATCTACCAAAACAAACAGATATTTACCAAATATTGGTCCAGCATAATCAGCATGAACTCTCTCATATGGCTTTTTAGGGCCCATCCACGTGTGTGTAGTAGTAATCTTCTTAGGATCTGGGCGCGTATTTTGGCATTCTACACATTTTCCTACTACACTTTCTATTTCCTTGTCCAAGGTCTTCCTTGAACAAATTTTGTTTACTGAACCGAAGCCCTCTGCTCCAAAAATATTTTGCCAATTTAATTTAATTTTCTGTAACCATTCTCTTCCTAGAATTGGTTTTTGGTTCGATCGCACAATATACAATTTTAATTTGTTATCCTCATCGCTACCTGTCACTGCGACACATATCTATCCAACACATTGCAAAGTTGTACCGGAATAACTCACAAGCTCCACATCGGGATGACACACTTTCAATGTCGGGAAATAACGTTTGTCATCTGACAAATTAATAATTGATACCGGTGATCCCGTGTCTATTTCGAAAGTTATCATTTCTTCATTTACCCGCAGACTTTGCATGATTTTGTTGCTTAACTTATTTACTTCGCCTTTAGTTTTCACCAACAACAATTCTTTAACTGTCGTTTCTTTTTCACGAACTTGTTGTATTTGTTTTTTCTCTTTAAAACACACTTTTCTCAAATGCCCCTTTTGGTTACAAAAATGACATGTAAAATTTTTGTATTTGCATTGGTTTGCCATATGCGAGGTATTACCACATCTAAAACACTTATTGTTTTCATGGGTTATGTTTGCATCAGCCTTTTTTGCATTCCTTTTGAGATCGTTCTTCTTCTTTATTTTATTCACATTCGATTTCTCACCACCATTTTGTAGCTCCATGCCGCCTTTTTCTGCCAATTCACTCGCTGTTACCACACTTAACGCATCCTCCAAAGTCAGATCTTTCTTTTCCAACAACCGACTTTGCAATTTACTATCACATAGACCAAATACAAATTGATTTCTGAGAGCCTTACCCAAATAATCACCAAACTCGCAACCAACCGCCAACTTTTTCAATGACACCACAAAATCACCTGCTGACTCAGACTCTTGTTGCCTGCGCATGTTGAACCGAAAACATTCCACCAACTCTCTGGGCCTCGGCTCAAAGTGTTCTTCCAACACCTTGATTATTTCCGCGAATGTTTCTTCCTCTGGTTGTTTAGGTGTCAATTTGTCGCATAAGACGTTGTAGGCGCCTGTACCGATGAAATTCAACAACAATGACTGTTTCTTGTCCTCTTTACAATCGTACAGCTTCATAGCCATCTCAAATCGTTTCACCCAACGACACCAAGAAATCTTTTGTGGATCAAAAGCATCAAAGTTAAAGAAATTTACGCCAGAATCTGCCGTTTTATTCACTTTCCGTACACTTGTACTGTAAAAAATTTATATGTCCAAATGAATAACGTGAGATTCGTCTCGTAATCCTCGTCGCCAAAATTGTTGTAACTAACTAAAACAACCGTTCTTGTTGAAGAATATTATTAGAGCAATTTATTTCTTAGTGTTAGTGATGATATTCACCTATTAGTGATGAATATGAATAATCCATATGCATGTAATCGATATCGAATATATAATAGGAATAATCGACGAATAAATACAATGATACTATGTTTACATTATGACAATAAGCTTCCCCGATCCCCTTCCCCAAATTTTCCCTTGTTTTATTCTTATAATTACAGCCACCAACTGCTCTCAACTTCAACAATCAAAGTTGCTACATTAATTGAGGATTCAATGCGTAACCCCTAACATGCAACACTCGTTACTGCACCTTCATATTGCTGAATAACCATAAAATCATCCTCCTAATTCAAATGGTATTTTTACCACCCGATCTCAACTGTAGCGGATGAGCTACCATCACTACATCATAACCGACACCTGGATGTGTTGGCCATCCTTGACCTAATATTTTGATCTCACATATAATCCAAGCCAGCATACTGTTTATCTTTAACTTCGAATTCACAGCTTATCAACTGTCATCATAAGCAGCAATTTTGCTGCTTCTGAGATCTCATTGCTTGCACCAGGAGGTGTGGGCTGTCCTTTATTTTACTGCTGGACATAAACCACAACAGATGCTTTTGTGAGAGCATCAAGGGATGAACTAAACTAACCTGGCGTATAGTGAATTTATTCACTGCCAATTTCGAATCACAACTCAAAAAAAAATCAACCTTTGGATGTCTAGTTGCACAAAATGTAAAAAATAAACATAAAAAGAACGATAGAATAAAATGTCGCGTGCGACATGTCGCGTGCGAATATGATTAAAATTAAATAAAACAAGTAAAAGTGTTAAGTTCGGCCATGCCGAATCTTATATACCCTCCACCATGGATAGCATGTGGCCTCACAAAATAACTCAAACCTAAAGAAAATAACACCGAAAAACACAAAAAAATATAGTAGATGAGAACAGTAGGAAACATATAGTAGATGAGAACAGTAGGAACCACAATAAGTAAGATGCTATATACGGGAGCTATATCAAACCATTGACCGATATGGCCCATTTGCAATCCCAAACAATCTGCAACTATAAGAAGTATTTGTACCAAATTTGATCAACCTAGCTCTATTATTGCGGACTGTAGCGTGATTACCACAGACGGACGGACATGGCTAAATCGTCTTAGAATTTTACGACGATTAAGAATATATATACTTTATGGGGTCTCAGATCAATATTTAGAGGTGTTACAAACGGAGTGACAAAATGAATATACCCCCATCCTATGGTGGAGGGTATAAAAAGAACGATGGAATAAAATGTCGCATGCGAAACGTCGCGTGCGAATGTGATTAAAATTAAATAAAAAATAAGCTACTTAATATTTTTGAATAAAATAAAAAACATTATTAAGATACATGAATCCATGACATTTTAAAATTAGTCGCATTAAAATATTCCCTCAGGTTTCGCTGAAATCAGTGTTTGATTGGTTTGCTTTGAAAGCGACTTCTGTTTTTGTCGCGTGCGAATGGCTTGGTTTTTTGTAATTATCTTGAACACGAACAATTGGCCAAAATCAACCTTAGCACCAATTATAGTGCTAATCAAGAGCTATAAGTTTCGCCTTTGGTCAAAATGAAATAATGTTTTGGCATATGTTTTTTTACTTTGAATGCGTACGAATGTCGCATTCGACATTGAAGAAATGCCCTGTTATGCCTTGTGACCACAGATATAAAGGGTTTTCCAACAAGAGGTGTTATTTTGGTATTCAAAGAAAAATGTAATTTTTTGAGATAAATGATCGGATGTTTATTTCATAATAAAGAGGAAGATATGCCGTTAATAATGAAAAACAACATCAGCCAAATGGCCACAACGACCACGCTTACAGGACCATATCCTTTTCATGAAATTTCCATAACCAAATCGCAAAGTGGCTGCCCTATGTCCTCGATAGCCTCACAAATTCTATCTATGAGGTCTTGAATCGACGCTGGGCTGTTGGCGTAGACCTTATCTTTCACGTGGCCCGGACCATAAACCGCACCAAACTGTCACACGTTGAGGATGGAGAGGCTTCTCAACAATAACTCTTGGGTTTTCCGAGCCCCAGATGCGACAATTTTGCTTGTTGACGTAGCCAACCGAGGGGAAAATGGGCCCCATCAGTCAAGATGATTTTTAGAATTTTTATAATTTCAATGCTTTGTTTGTTTTTTAGTATTGGCGTAGTTTCTACTTGTCAAATGTCAAAGAATAAAAGCTTCAAAAGTGACAGCTACCAAAATACCGGGTGATTCAAAATAACACATCTTGTTGGAAAACCCTGTATGTACATTATGGCAGGTCTTTTCAACCGGGAAGCCGAGGCTCCCCAGTGGGCGTAGGGATCTTCCATGGGAGCCCATATTATATGTAATAATACATATAATATGGGCATTTCCAGAATTTCCCCACCTTAGAGAGGAGGGTATATATCATTTGCTACGAGCCAAAAGTGTAACACATCGATGGAGTGACCTAAGAGATAAGTATGTTCGGCGGATATCCGTTTTGGGTCATTTTAAGTCGAATGAGCAATGTCCGTCCGTCCGTCTGTCTGTCTGCTGACTGGTGCGCATGTCGAAAGGATGGACCGATTGACTTCGAATTTGGTATGTGGTAATATTTTCTTCTATCTTCGGCTAAGTTCGAAGATGGGCCATATTGGTCCACTGCTTCTTGTACCTCATAATACACATAATATTAGTTTATTAGTCACTATACACCTCGAGAAAAATAGGTGAAGTTGCCGCGCCCCTTTTGGTACCACCAACACAAATGGACCATTTGCGCCAAAAGTTAACTGCTTATAACAATATCACCTTATGCAAATACTTGAAATTTTGTAGTGTAATGCTTTTATAGTACAAATAGTCCAGTGAAAAGTGGGCGTAATTGGCACGCCCCTTTTGGAACATCCCACACAAATGGACTAAGTTAACAGCTTATAACTTGAATACCTGTGCATACAAAAACTTGAAATTTTGTACAGTGTAATGGTTTTATAGTACCTACAATCCAGGGGAAAATGGGCGAAGTTACCACGCCCCTTTTGCTACTTCCCACACAAATGGACCATTTTGCACCTACATTTAACAGCTTATAATGAATAAAAATACTTGAAATTTTGTACAGTGTAATGCTTTTATAGTGCCTACATTCCATTGAAAAGCGGGGGTTATTGCCATTTCCCTTTTGGTACCTCCCACACAAAGGTACCATTTTAACAAAAAGTTAAGAGCTTATAGCGTGAGTACCAATGCACGAAATTACAACAAAATTTTGCATAGGGTATAATTTTTAAATTACATATAGCGCTATGGAAAATTGGCATTATCAAGACGCTCCTTTTGGTACCTTCCACACAAAATGGCCAAAATCATACCCAATTTCAATAGATCATAACTTTAATATATCAGTGCACATAAACGCTTACAATTCGGTACAGTGCAATATATTTGAAGTATCTACAGTTTAGCGGAAAATAGGAGTATTTGTTAACCGCCCTCTGGTACCTCCCATACAAATTGACAGATTAATTCGTGTAATATTTTATATTACAGTACTCACAAGTGAGGGTATACTCGCACCTTAGTCGGTTTACCCAATTGAAACTTTCTTACTTGTTCTTTTATATTGTTTAAGAAAAATTTGAATTTAAAGAATATAATGAGTTTACAGCATATTTTTGTTGTGAAATAACGCGTCTTCCAATAGGGATAATATGATTTTGAAGTGACGTTTCGGCCATTTGTAATATGTCATGATCTGTCATTTGTTTTTCATTGTATTCAGTAGTATTTACAATTTCATCATGGAGAGATATACGAAAGAACAACTTTTATTATTCAGTTTTATTATCAAAATAATCGTTTTCCATTTGCAACTTTTCATGCGCTAAGTCCATTTTTTTAAATCCAAAACAAAAACACTTTCCAGTCGACCTACGACCTTGACAACCATGAGCAATATAGCTATCGTTAAGAGCTATCTTTTTGCCATTGACCGATTCCCGATCCGACGTACATTAAGGAGCTAGGGTAAAAATAAACTTTCCGTTCACATTTGAAAATGATGCTAAGTCCATTTTTTTTAATCCAAAAAAGCCACTTTCCTGTCTACCTACGACCTTGACACCCATGAGCAATATTTTAGCTCTCGTTAAGAGCTATTTTTTGCCATTGACAGATTGTGGCTACGTGACACACAGCAAATGAAACAATTGAATTGTTGCGAGAAAAGTTTGGAGATTCGATTATTTCAAGAAGTTGTGATATTGAATGTTGTGATTTAACACCATTATACTATTTCTTTTGGGGGAGTTATTTGAAGTCATTGGTCTTTCGAAATAAACCAGACTCTCTTCAAGCTTTACTAGTCAATATTAAACGTGCCATTCATGACAAACGACTTGATTTAGTGGAAAAAGTGCTCGAAAATTGGGTTCATCGAATTCGTTCCTGCAGAAAAAGTCGTGGAGGCCATTTGAATGACGTTTGATTTAGAACTTAATTGTATCGATTGTACTTCACATTAAATAAAAAACTTTTGAATTTCCTTGTGGCAGCACCAAGACCGCCGTGTTTGAATGACAAACAATCTGGCAACTGTGGAACGAACCAGAGGAGAAAACAACAGCTGATTCCTAGAGAAGTCTTCGCCGTCAACAGTAGCATTTTTAGTAATACTTCGTAAGATTTTGTGAACGTCTTATTACAACATCGGCAACTATATCCTTAACAATAAGTGTGTTTTTTTTTCAAAGAAATCATATCACTCTTATTGGAAAACCCTGTATTTGAACAGAAAGTCACAAATGTTTTTTTCATTTTTGGCACCTTGAAAAGTGCTGGCTTTGCTTTTCGCTGTTATTTGTTATTTATTAATTTTATGGTTGCAATCTTCGTTCAAGATCTTTGTGCCAACTACAAACTACATATTAAGAAAATAGAAACAGAGGTAAAGCAAACATCGACTAACGGTAAATTTTTAAGTTTCTTTCCCCTGCTATTTTGGTGTCACGTTCGCGATAACAAAACACCATTTTGAATCAGTACTGCTCATTCAGTCGAAGCAAGTAGTTGAAAATTTATACTCAAACAAAGTTATTTGTGCTCTATTTAAAAAAAACAAACAAAAACTGTGTGCTGTTGCTTTTGAGTAAGCTTTAATTTTAATCAAAAGTTTGTCGCGTTCGCCATCGTAAGTTGGGCATATTAAAACAAAAAAAATTTTTATATGTATGTATATGCTTACTTTTAATGCAGATGAGTAAAAATAATAATAAAGAAGCTTCACGACGATATGCAGAAAAAATTAAATCGGATCCCGCCAAACGCCAGAAGTACCTAGAAAATGCTGCAATGAGAATGAGAATACGGCGCGCGAAATTGAAGGAATTGGCAAACAAAGACAAGAAGCTTCTGGATAGTAAGCGGGAAAAAGATCGTCTGAGGCAGCAACATTACAGGAATAAAATTAAGAACAATGCAAAGCAACAAGCGAACGTCGTTAAACCTTTTAAATGTATGCAGACTTTTGGAAAAGCTTTGAAAAAGGTAGAAAAGTCCTTACCTCAGGCGTTGGATAAAAAAATTGTAATTTTAAAAGCGCTCTATAAGAAGTACGTTCCGGCTGCGGAGCAGGTAAAGGAATCTACATCGGAAAAATAATATTGTCACGTTTGCAATGTCGCGTTACAAATATTACTAAAACTTGTAATATAAATAAAATAATAATAATATGTATATCGTAATAATGTCTATAAATGGAAAACTACATTATTTTATTATGGTTTAACAGTAAGTATTGTCTTTCAATACTTACGCAATCGCCACTTTTCGCTGACTTTTGCATTTTTCAAGATGAAGTCAAATATGACTTCCATTATTTGTCGCGTACGCGATGCATTGTTTTCTATTAATAACACGAAAACGACAAGTCCACAAAATTTGTCTTTTATAAGAAAAATTATGCTTAAAAAATGCATTAAACACGTAAAAAACATTTTTGAAAATGTTAATTTTTGCTATTTTTTTCGTTTAAAGACGTACGAATGTCGCGTTCTCGATCCTGCAAATACCCATATGTAATGCATACATCTGTTTATAATACTGTGAAATTTAGTATAACGGTATATTTTACAGCTATACAATTCTGAAACATGATGTCATTTGTCATTAGTAAACGATTTCCATCAAAAAATAAAATAAATTACGTCTTTTTTGCGTTTAAGGCTCGATATGATCTATAGAGCGCCAAGGAGTGACATCAAAGGGGACCTTTATATGAGGGATATACCAAAACATGGACCAATGTGCCCGATTTTTACTATGGATGATTAGGTCTAATGTAAAATGTAGAATTTCTCAAATTTTAGCCAGATCAATTGAAAAATGCGTTTTCTAAATGGACAAGGAGTGACAGGAAAGCATAAAAGGAAATTGAGATAGATTGAGCATACCCTACAGAAACCGGATGGCGACATCACGAAAGCATCCATTGAATGTAACCCACAGGGAAGCCGCAGAAGTGGAAGACTCATAGCTGAAGAAGACAAAAAGAGGAAGAAGGAAGTCATTAACAACTTAGAGATGTCAATGGAAAATATTTCAAGAGTCTCTAAATCTTCAAGAAATGACACCGGAGGGGATCTTTATATCAAAACATGGTTCATTATGCCTCATTTTTACTAAGGACGATCACGTACAATATAAAGTATAAATTCTTAAATTTTGGCCAGATTAATTGAAAAATGTGTTCCCAAGAGCGCCACGTAGTGGCATTGGTGGGGACCTTTGTATGGGGCTATATCAAAACATGTACGATATGTTCCATTTTCAATAGGGATCGTCCCTAGTCTATGAAGTAGGCCCTGTATCAATTTTCGTAAAGACCGTTCTATATTTGCGACCTGCACTTTGATCACAAGAATACATGGACAGACAAACGGACATGGGTAAATCGACTCAAAAAGTAATTGTAAAATATTCCGATCGGGATAATAAACTGCGAGTTTATCTCTTCTACGAAAACCAACGAATAGAATACGTTGAAAGCTTCTGCTACCTAGGAAGCACAATGTCTGTGAACGGAGGGGTTAATGAAGATGTCGTAAAAAGGCTAGAAGGCATAGGGATATCCCGGGGAACTGCAAAGCCGATGAACTTGCTAGGAAAGGGACGACATTACAAATTCTCGAAGAATTTGCATATATTGGTGCGCCACTATCCACGTGCAAGCTTTGGCTTAGACAAAAGGCAATCAGGCAGTCCAACGAAAGATGGACAGAAATCGGCACCTGCAGAGTAGCTAGACAAATCTGGCCAAGGTATGACCTGAGAAGATCAAAATATCTCTTCGCACTAGAGAGGCAAAGATTGTCTACGTTAGTATCAGTTCTGACGGGACACTGCTTGATCGGCGAACACGCCAAAAGATTGGCTATTGACTCTAATGACTTCTGCAGAAGTTGTGGAGATGAGGAAGAAGTGGAGAGCATTGAGCACTTGCTATGCGACTGCCCCGCTCTGAGTAAACGACGACTGGACATACTGGGGTCGGCTTTTCTAGGCAGCCTAACAGATCTTTCCAGTACCGATATTCGTACTATCGACAAATTTGTATATCAAACACTTTGGTTTCGATGAGGGGCGTTTCAAATGCGCATTTTTACCGCATGCGTTAAATCTACTCTGTTGTACGGAAGTGAGACATGGTTGACCAACGAGTCGATAAAACAACGACTACAAGTTTTTATAAATAAAAGTCTACGCATAATATGTGGAATATTTTGGCCTAACACCATAACAAATGAAAATCTCTGCAGCTTGACCCGTGAGGAACCCATCCACATACAAATAAAATGCAGAAAGTGGAAATGGATAGGTCATACCTTGAGAAAGTCAGTTGAAAGCGTAACCAGGATGGCCTTGGAATAGAACCCCCAAGGAAGTAGACAACGAGGAAGACCCAAAAATACTTGGCGCAGAACAGTAAGAAAAGAGCTAGCAGCAATAGACAAATCATGGGAAGAAGCTAAAATTATTTCATGTAATAGATTAAGTTGGAAATATCTTGTTGAAGCCCTATGTTCCTTCGAGGAATAAATAAAGGAAAAAAAATATATCTCTTCTACAAACAAACGCACAAAGTCAAACCACAGTGCACAGTGCTTTGTCCCATTGAGAAAAATCGATAATAATGTATTGGCTCAAATAATGGTAAAATTGATACTCATAATATCTTAACGACCCAATTAAGACAAATATTAACAATATTTTTTGATTTAGCACTTGTTGACACCACGAGAGGGCGTCAAAGTCAATGGTTTTATGTGCAAATCGACCAAAATATAAATACCTTAAAAAAAAAATTTAGTATGGTGCTTTTATGTCAAGAAATCAAAAATAAATATTTTATATCATCGGGAAAGAAAATCGCAAAGATCTCCATTTTTTTCTCATCTTTATATATAAAACATAAAAGTTTCAATTATTCGTGCACAAAATTACGAAAAAGTACTTTTGCAAAAAAAATTAACATTAATGCATTTAAGGAGTTCCTAATAGCAACAAGGACAATAGTTTGATACGCTTCCAATCATATTACTTATACGAGTATATGTCAGTAATGTACATAAAGTACTAATTCACGATTACGTTGTTATTAGTTACCTTAATTTGCCAATAGGATTATAAATATTGAAAATTTTATTTCCGAAAACATTTATTTAATGGGTCAGAATATTTAATATGGACCTATGTAGTTTATTTTTGGCTAAAATGTTTTTAAGCTATTACAATTAGGTAAAATAAGATCTCGCTATGATTTTTTTTGGGCATTTTAATTTTTGAAAAAATTAAAAAAAATAGTTTTTGTGTTTTACGAAATTTGTAGTTACTCTCGAACTGCTGAACCGACTTTACAAACAGTACAATAATACGCAAAAATACTTTGGTCCACGTACCCGGAGTTTGACATACAGGAATTTTCTCTAGAGAGTCTTCAACTTTTTCAAAATTCCCTTTGATTTGATGGGTCGCACGATATATGGACAAAAAACGCTTTCTTTCAAGATCTTCTAGGTGGCTGTCGAGAGGTTTCTTGAAACGATTTCTCCCAAATTTATGCACACATTTTCTTACAGTAAGCCTATTACGCTTTACAAACTTTGGTCGAAATCATTGCAACTCTTAAGCGTTCTTTACATTTTTTTTATTATTATTATTGTTTTCTTTATTTCTTTTCTCCACTTCGTTATAATAAGTTATACTTTTTTGTTACTATAGTTAGTGTTTTAAACTCAAATTAAATAAAGAAATATTTAGCTTGGTCCATCGAACCGTGAGCTTGAAAATCTTATGATTTACTAATTTAATGATTAAATAATTTAACAGTTAAATTCCCTAATCAACATTTGTCTATATACATAGGCTTCCTTCAGAAAATGATAAAGGTTCTTCCAAGAAAATCCTTCACATCCATTTAAAATATAAATTAGATCATTATCATCAAGAATGACTTTTCCAAAGTTTTTGTACCTAGTATGATTAAATATTGGACAGCGGCCGATAAAATGCGTCAATGTTTCGTGTTCTCTCAAATTACATATGGAGCATAGCTTGTTAGCGTCCTCTCGGTACGAGACACCGTTTAGATACATCAGATCACCTCTGGCTCTAAGAATAAATGAAATATGTCTTTGATTGAAATTATCGTTACAGTATGTTACACCCGCAGAGGGATTCAAATACTTATAGAATCGTGATTCGCTTTCTTGGGACTTCCGTACGTGATCATTATGGATATTTTCATTTATTTGATCCGATAACTGGTGACAAGCATTGTACCAGTCCCTTTTGCTGGCGTATATATTTTCGACCCATATATTTTGTGATTCCAAACGATCTGACAGTTCCTTGCACCAGAAAATATTTTTCCCTACTATTTTTAATGTAAGTTTATGTGGCAGTCTGTGGGGTTCCAAATCAAATAATATTTTGGCTACATACTTCAAGTGCATTGCATACGTATATATATGCCCTGGTTCATAACCAGTTTCCAAGGCAATGACTTAGTTTGGTGTGTTATCAGGTATTTTCAATATTCGTTTTATAAAATAACGATATAGTTTATCAACTTCATCACAAATCTGACATCCATAACTCTGGACAGATCGGCATACTGAGAGAAATAATTTCCATTTGGCTCTTAGTGATATACCATCCTTCCCTATGAAGTTCCTCCAGGTTGCATTCAAACAATTTTTGGCTGCATCATTTTTTCTCGATATATGTTTCGCGAATGCCAAATTGGGGGTCAAAGTTATTCAAAGTATACACTGACGATTTTTATGTACTCTCCCTCATATGCCGCTATTCTGCCTCCTTTTCTGAAAATCATTATCTCCGATTTTTCCCGATTTACCTCCATGCCCCAGTTGTCACAGTATAGTGCCATCTCGGATCCCGGATCATCTTACTATGTCATCTGCATACATTAAAAAAAATATCTCCTAGAGCGTCATGCATATCATTCAGGTAAATGGCGAATAAGACAGGTGATACTAAGCACCCTTGTTTTACGCTCACTCTACTTTCAAAGTAGTCGGATATCTCATTTCCGTTCCAAACTGCAGATTTGGTCTTGGTGTAAATCTTTTCTATGAAGCGCACCAATTTCAGCGAAACCCCGTTCATATATAGCTTGTAAATTAATTTGTCTCTGGGAACACTATCAAAAGCTGCTTTGAAATCAACAAAGAAGGCATATACCTTTTTGTTCTGCGTAAATTTTATATTTATTATTGCCACAAGATTGTATATATTATCTTCCGTAGAGTAGCCACTTCTGAAACCTGCCTGGTATTCGTTCAAGACTTTTATCCTATTTATCCATTCATTAATTCTTGTATTCACCATTCCCATCATGAACTTGGCAATACAATTCATAAACGAGATACCCCTGTAATTGCTTACTACATTTGGGTCGCCCTTTTTATGGGTGGGACATATTATGCTTGTTTGGAATACCTCAAAATCATCATACCCGTTGTAGATTCTTGTGTATGCATTACACAAAGCGGCCAAGAATGTATCCGGGGCGTATTTGAAGAATTCATATGGTATTCTATCTTCTCCAGGTGCTTTATTTTCATTTACTTTCCTTAATTGTATTTTTATTTCTCCCAGTGAGAAATTTCTATCCATTATCTCATTTTCGACATTATTTGGGGCGTATTGGATCTCTGGTAGCTGAATGTTTGGGATTAAAAGGTGTTGAAAATATTCTTTTAAGGCCTTAGCAGATATTGCATCCTATGATATTTTCTATTTGACTTATGTATTTCCTTTGCTATCTTCCACCATGATTTGCTGTCGGAGATTTCCTCCATTCTGTATTCCAATCGCACATAATACTCATGTTTCTTTTTTTCGCATAGGTTTTTATATTTTTTCCTTTGTGCATTATATATTTCTTTGTGCACCAAATTGTTACTCGATCTAAACATGTTGAGTTTTGTATGCGTTTCTATTCGGGCATCTAAGCACTCCCTGTCGAACCACTTGTTTTTGAAGAATGTATTTCCATTGAAACTAAAATTTTGCTTTGGGTACGTATCTTTTAAGTTATCCTTCCATTTCAGTTTTGGCAAGAGTTTTAACTATGTTTCTTCTCGTTGCACCTTTCCTTTTACTATCAGACTCAATTTTATAGGAAAGTGATCCGACCAGATTTGATTTTCTTCAGAGAAATGTATTACATTTCCCAAAAGATCGATACATGTTGCACAGAGGTCAATCACCGAGCTGCCATTCTTATTCGTGAATGTAAACTCACCAGCATCATCACCCGCAAATCTTCCATTAAGTACCACAAGCCCATTATCATTGCAGAACTCTATATAATTTCGCCCCGACGCATTAAGTATCATATACTTCGATCTTCTCTGCAGGTTGCATATATTTGCGTTTTTCAAAAGTTCTCGTTGGAACTGTTGTTCCTCTCCAATTCGTAAGTTGTGATCTCCTATAACAATTTTTTTCTTTCACTACCTTCTTTTAACCATGAAAAATCGGCAGTCCAATTAGCGGTTCTTAGATAGACTGGTATCATTTCAAATTGTAGTAAATTCACTTGGCAAAGTATAACATCTATGTTATTTCGACATAATACTTCGTGTTTGATGCCTTTCTCCTCTAAGTCCTTTCGAACTCCACAAATTTGTCCTCCAATAGCTCTGACTCTGTTGCTCTGCCTGGTAGCCGCCATCCAATATGTTTTGAAGCCCCTAAATCTGTTTTCATATTTTCCCTTGTCTTTGGATTCTACATGCGTCTCTAGCAGGATAAAGATATCAAAGTTTTGAATGTATTGGAAGAACTCATTGTGAAGGATTTTGTTGGCTAAGCCAAAAATATTATACGCTACAATTTTTAAATTAGTAATATCATTAATATGTTTATCTTTCGCTTGGTACCAAATTGCATAACACTGCTATGCTATGAAGACAGAGCACTGTGCAGTGTGGTGTCGTGTCGTGTATAAAATATGGTTAAATATGAAAACGCCAAAATTGTTCCTTCAACTTTAATGGTCTTCAAAATTGAATTATAAAAAAATACACACATTGTTGTTATTTTTCCCTGTAATTAATTTTTAATAGTTCCAAAAAAGAATTCAGCAGATCTAATTTGCGACATTGAAATCTCAATCGCCAATAAGGCGAAATGCTATTGCTATCACATGGACGTATATCCATTTTTGAATGAAATTATCAATAAATATCAAATTAGTATACCCAAAACATGACGGACAGGATAATATCTGCTGGAAATGACTAGCCTTTTCGAATTAATTATTTTTTAAATGAATTTTCTGTATTTCTTCTAATATTTGAAAGTATATTGTGTCGGAGTCGAGCTCTGGATAATAATTTACTTTAAGTATACTTTCGCGTCTTGTTCCTTTTCCAAATTTCCCAATTTCTAAAAACCACTTTTGAAATAAAACACAATTATCTTTTGTTTTTTGTTTTGTTTTTTTTTGCGTTTTTCTTAGTAGAAGTTAGTATTTATTATTCAGATAAATGTCATTATATATCGTAATTTATGATTTTTTTCTGCCTTTTATCGTATAATAATAATAAACTGTAATCCATCGTTTTTAGCTCAAAACGATGATAGGGGGGGATGAAAGACTGAAATGTATGGGGGGGTGGAGATACTGTGATACTGTGTAGTACCACTCAGTCACTCGCCCATGCTAAATCAATCAGCCCTATGTTGTTGGTTTTTGTTACTCTCACATGGATGTTGTGTTGTGGTGTAACTCAAGATGTTTGTTGCTTGATTTTTTTTATTATATCACCAGAATAAACAACTAGAAATTGGCTCTCAAAAAACCTGATGTTAGATGTTGTTTGGCTTTTCGGCTAGTAAAACGCACTTCCTACACAATATATATTTTTTTTTTGATTTATGCATTATTACTAGGCTAGAGATGTTGTGTTAGCTGAGCTAATTTCTCGCTGTGCATATTCTAGTGATGTGAATGTTTTGAATCATTTTTGTTTTTTTGTTTTGTTTCTTAGTTCTAAAGTTCTCTGCAACTGCCATTAGTCTTGGGGATCTCGTAGACAGATCTAAAGGTCATGTAGAGATAGAGAATGGAAGCTGTTGCACGTCTCTAGATGTTAATGGTAAGATACAGCCTCCAAGTTCCCGTCTCCGACTATGACAACAATAGACAATTGCGAATCCTTACAACTAAAGGAGTTTTAGTTTATAATCGTAAATCACTTAGAGGCTAATGTTTTTCTTTATCATTTATATGTAGTTATATATAGTATAATCATATATATATATATATTGTAGTTTGGGGGGGGCTATGTTTTTTTGCTGGAATGTCAGCTTTCTTTTTATCATATAATCGGGGGATCATGCTATTATCGTATGTATATCATAGTTTCTTTATGTTGTTTGATGATTATTTGTATTATGTTTTATAATTGTTTTTTGTTTTTGCATGCATTCGGGATTTGCTTAGTTGTTTTTTCTTTTGAAGTGGTTTTTGTTTAGTGAAACGATCCGGGATGGTGGGGGATCGTTTTTTATACGATTATGTATTATCTTTCATATAATTGTTGTACCACAATTCTAAAATACTAATAATAATATTGTATGTATATATATGAATTTATCAGTTTTTCTGTTTTGTTAATATTATAAGATACTAATCAAATCGTTTTAATATTATAATAATTTTTTATAATTATTAAATAATTTTGTTAGTGTAAATAGGAACATGTGGATTGACATTGAATTGTCGGTGAATTCCACTTCATTTTGTTTTATGATTTTTGTTTTCTTTTAAATTTTAAATAATAATAATAATAATCGCTTTCTTCTTTTTCATCGTCGTTTGCATCTTTTCTTGATGTTTTTTTTCTTGTTTGTTTAAAGAAGTTTCGTTTTCATTTTTGTTATACTCTCTTTCTAATGTTTCCACATTAAATGTTTGTATAGAATATATATTTTTTTGGGGGTGATTTTTTTAGTTTTTAAATTTTTTTGTAGATTTTTTTTTAATTTTTTTCTCTTCTTCTATTCCCATTACTATACATCCGTGTGGTGTATAGTATAATTTTCTAATGTATATATTTTGTTGTCCTTCAAGATTTTGTTTGCTGTTGTTGTTGCTGGTTTAGTTTGTGAATATCGTGTCTTTGGGGACTTTTTATGTTATCGTTCTCTGTTGTTAAAGAATTGTTGGTTTAAGAAACAAAGTTTCATCCCTTTTTGGGCAGTAGGGAGAAACTTTGTGGGATTTCATGTCATTGATTTTAGTTTGTTGTTAATCAATGGGTTAAGCATTTAATATAATTCTTAATTCTAAAGAATATCGTTTTTATATTTTTTATCATAATTATTATTATGATAAGATTTTCAATATTATTATTATTTTATATTTGATGATCGTCATAAGGGGCGTCTGAAACTGTAAGTCCGGGTTGGGCAATTGTTTTGTATCGTTCAATATCAAAACAATTGTGACAAGTCTGTGTAAAATATGCGGCAAACATAAAAACCTTTTAAACTGATCAGGAATAAAAGGTCATTTACATTTCCCTTTAAAATAAAAATAAGATTTAATTTCATATTTCAGGAAAAAAGAATATCCATCAAGGTTAGGCTTTCACAAAAACAACCCCTAGAAATGTACAAATCCGGAATGTTGAATGGATTTGTGCTCTTAACATTCCTTTATAGTTGTTTTGTTTTGAACTTAACATTGATCTGCTATTCCAATTGCCAATGGAATTAAATCTTAGGTCAAAGTCTGGTTAGTTAAAATTTAGTATAATTTTTGTAATACCAAATTTCCTTTTTTGTAATATTTTTTTCTTTTGTTTTTTTTTGTGTAACTTACTTAACTAAGGGTTTTGTTGTTGTTGTTTGTATTATGTCATAATTCAAAAATTATGAAGCGAGGTTTTTGAGTTATGCGAGTTTCGAGTTTACGAAATTGTTTCGTAATTTCGTTACATTTTTGATTTTAAAATCTTCTTTGTCATTATTGACACTTTTATCATTGTAGAAATCTTGTGATTTTTTTTTAATTGTAATTCTTAATATTATTCCGTTCCGTAATCCATTTGCATAGTCCTTTTAAACGTTTTTTGCCAAAGTTGTCAACAAATAATCCTCCATCCCAGGCGTCTTGATACAGTATCCATTTAAATCGTTAAGCATAGTCCAGTTCACGTTTTGCCTTGGTCATAGTTTATAGCCCCAGTTTCCAAATCTTTATCTAGTGCCAGTGAATCGTTAAACATAGTCCTTGTTGCGTTTGCCAAAAGTCGTCAACCAAATTCCGTCCGTGTTAAAGCCAAAGTTAATCCTAGCGATAGAATTTAACTTCGGCCTCAACACAATCTTTCATTAGTTCATCCAATTCTTCAGTGACCACGGGGTTTTCATTGAGATAAGCCGAAACCTCTTCAACACAAGCCGCTTCCAAAGCCTTTAGATGTTCCAATGCCGAGACCTTACGTTGACCATGTAGTTTGTGCAGCAAAGTTACCTCCCCATCGGGAGGAGCCTTGGTTAGCGGCGATATCTTGGGCTTGGGAGCAAAGACAAAAGGCTTAAAGACCGATTCGCTAGCATTGGGAGTAGCCGTAAACCAATGAGAAGAGATACCATTTTTCGAGAGCACAAAGACCGATGCCGAGCGAGACGTTTCTTCATTAGCAGCCGACCTCAACGTCTCGAACATATTGGTCAGCGTAAAAGAGCCATCATCGGGTGGTTTTTCACCAGACCATTCACTACAGTCCGTGGGAGAGCTATCAAAGGCAGCCGCAAAATCGATTTCGCCCTAAATAAAAAAACAAAAAGAAAAATTAAATATTAATATGTGTATCTACCAATAAAACATTATTTTGTAACAAATCTAAAACGTAATTGAAAAACAATCTCTATATAGAAAAAATACTCAAAATATTTTAAAATATTACGTACAATTAACCGTAGCCCTTACAAGGCAAGATACAACTTTCAAAAATAAAGGCAAAACCTCTTTAGTTCTAGTTTTTTTTTTCGGAAAACCATCAAAACAAAATCCATCTCTAAAATTTTAATTATATTAATTCCCGTTGTTGCAATGTGGAGCATAGGCCCATCATTTTTAAATTGCAAGACTAAAAACAACATTTTTTTTCTTTCTTTCGTTTTCTCTTTAAATACTGTATAAACAATTGCATATTTGCTTTTTCTACATAGAAAATGTCCTCCGCTTACGTTTAAAGTATTATTTGTTTAGTTTTTTTTAATTAAATGCACATATAAAACAGAAAACGTACCGATTTTTGTTTTTAATTTGAGGATGGATGGTTGAATTAATAACAGAATACACCTTCTGCAGAATCCTAATCATAATTGCCAGCAATCAATTATCAATTTTTATTTAGAGTTTTGGGGGTGGGGTGGAGATGTATCCAGGAGCATTGTCCGTATTTCGTTAGCCAAGTGTCGTCAACGCGGTATTGTGCAAGCATGAGTTATACGATTTAATGTTCCATAGGTTCCTATACACAGACAGACACATACACATACATAAGACGTGTTTAGAATTGTGTTTGGTAAAACGAAATGTTAAAATAATATTTGTCCATATCTATCTTTGGTTAATAAGATCAAGTGGTTTTGTATATATGTAATTGGTGTTATTTTGTTTATAACAAAACTTAATTTCTCTAACTACATGTCGTATAGATAATAAAGGGAGTACCTAATTCTAATAATTATACATCGTATAGATAATTATAGAGGGGTAAGTAAACAAAATATATCGTAATTTCAATATTGTACTTAGTTGAGATATTAACGATCGATCTATTATTGTATTTAAACCTGGTAGTTTCTACCACATTTATGTTTAAAATGTCCCAA
Organism: Eudasyphora cyanicolor; assembly: GCA_963930755.1. Lineage (NCBI taxonomy): Eukaryota > Metazoa > Arthropoda > Insecta > Diptera > Muscidae > Eudasyphora > Eudasyphora cyanicolor. Next base: position 61,585,123 of record OZ005734.1, on the reverse strand, counting down.
TTTTCCATAAATGATGTTTAGAAATCCACATAATTTGTTGATACTGTGAGAATGTTGGACAATATTTTAAATTTTTCTAACAGTAGTTCAGAGAAGTCGAAGTAATTCATTTCTTTCATTTATTTAGTAATACTAAAGCCTTCAAGGCTTTGTATCACCAACCTACTAACAAAGGTTCAGAGAACTGCCTGCCTGAGCATAAGCGGAGCCTTAAGGACTACAGCGACCGAGTCTCTACAAGCCCTACTCCATATACTGCCGATTAATATTGAGGCGAGAGAAGTTGCAACCAAAGCGGCAATAAGATTAAACTGCCTATCAATGTGGAGGTACAAAAACTACGGTCACATGAGGATATCAAACTGTAGTGCTATGGCAAACCGACCGAGTGGACTATATACCAACGGTGTACACCTTCGAGAGAAATTACATCACTATGATTTCCGCCAGAGATGAATGGGTCGGCAGAATACCAGGTAATAGAAACCATCTCCACTTTTACACGGATGGTTCGAAACTTGATGAAAAGGTTGGCTTCGGAGTACACTGTGCAGAGCTTAGATTGGATATAGCTCACAGACTACCAGATACCTGCAGTGTCTATCAAGCCGAAATAATGGCAATATGGGAAGTAGCCAAGTGGCTGAGTCGCAACATAGTAACAAACACTGGCGTTGTAATTTACTCGGACAGCCAGGCTGCCATCAATTCTCTGGAGGCAACATCCCTAAATTCACAAACAGTCCTCGACTGCCGCAGATCTCTTAACGAGATGGCTGAGCAGTTTAATATACACCTCATATGGGTGCCTGGGCATAGGGATATCCCGGGTAACTGCAAAGCCGATGAACTTGCTAGAAAAGGGACGACATTACAAATTCTCGAAGAATTTGCATATATTGGTGCGCCACGTGCAAGCTTTGGCTTAGGCAAGAGGCTATCAGGCAGTCCAACGAAAGATGGACAGAAATCGGCACCTGCAGAGTAGCTAGACAAATCTGGCCAAGGTATGACCTGAGAAGATCAAAATATCTTTTCGCACTAGAGAGGCAAAGATTGTCTACGTTAGTATCAGTTGTGACGGGACACTGCTTGATCGGGAACACGCCAAAAGATTGGGCATTGACTCTACTGACTTCTGCAGAAACTGTGGAGATGAGGAAGAAGTGGAGAGCATTGAGCACTTGCTATGCGACTGCCCCGCTCTGAGTAAACGACGACTGGACATACTGGGGTCGGCTTTTCTAGGCAGCCTAACAGATCTTTCCAGTACCGACATTCGTACTATCGACAAATTTGAATATCAAACAGGTTGGTTTCGATGAGGGGCATTTCAGCCCGTGGTAATACTAGGGACCTAAACTGGTCTATGTGAGCTTGTATAAAAAATACGGCTGCCACCCTAACCTAAACCTAAAGCCTTCAAGGCCAAAAATGTATTACATGTTATTATATTCCTAAATAGAAACTTCGAATCACTAATAACATTAAAAAATACATATAAATATTTTATTGTTTTGTTTTTTTTTTAATAAATAAACAAGCTCGAGGTGAAGTTTTTAATATGTATTTATTTTTCGATATTTCGTTCCTCTTTGAGGAACATCTTCAGGAATATGAGTATCTAAACATAACTATCACAAAACATAAAAAGACATACGTCTTGCCTTGTTGCTGTATGTTTCGTGTAAGAAAACAACAACAATAATATAGAACAAAAGATCGATTAATCAAAAAACTAATTTTCAATTTAAATAGTTTAAAGACGTTGCTCCCTAGCCATAATTACATAAAAAATTGTGTATACTTGTATCATTGGACTATGGTTTTTCGAGTAGTGCATGTACCATGCTGTGCTCTTATCTTGCTAATAGGCGTCAATTGGTAAATGTTGATAGTAGGTACAGTAATATTATTCCTGTTAAAAGTGGTGTTCCGCAGGGATCAGTGTTGGGGCCGTTGCTATTTATAATATACATAAACGACCTTTTCCCCCGTTTACAAAACTGATGTGTTCCTTATGCTTTTGCAGATGACATTCAGTTGCTGTTTAAAGGCAACTGAATGTCATCTGCGGAGACTCTTCAGTCTAAAATGGATCTTGTTTTCGAAACATTAAGTGTTTGGATGTTGCATAAAAAGCTTTGCATAAATCCGTTAAAAACCAAGGCACTATATTTTTCTTCCGTTTGCTACAATAATATTCAGTTAAAATAAAATAACACTCGAATTGAATTTGTCCGTCGCATGGAATGCCTCGGAGTTCAGTTAGATGATAAGCTTTGTTTTGAACACCACATTAATATGGTAGTTTCGAGGGTGAATCTGACCTTTAAAAAAGCTGTATGGTACAGATTTATCTCTGCCACTTCTTGTTAGGGAGCGGCTTGTGCATGCCCTGGTTATGCCAACTGTTTTGTATTGTTTGGAGGTATACTCTGGGACTACACAGAGAAACATGAGTCTAATACATCTGGCTATAAACAGAGCTGTGCGTTATGTGTACCGATTAAATCGACGAGTTCATATAACTCCTTATGTTGAAAATTTTCTAGGGTGTAGTTTCTCCACTTTTTTGAATTCCCGGTTATTAATTTTCTTCTACAAGCTGATTAGGAATCAGTGTCCGAGTTTCCTGGTGAGATCATTTGAGTTTTGTCACTCAACTAGAAGAAATCAGTTATTAATACCTAGGGTATTTCACCTTTTGGATGATGCATTTCTTGTAAGAGTAGCACGTTTATACAATGCTTTACCTGCTGAATTAAAAAGCTTTAGTTTATCAATTACATCTTACTCTAATCGGCTTCTTCAACATCTTCAATAAATTTTGTTCTATTTTGATTATTTCCATATATGAGTAGTTATTTAATTATCCTAAATACTTTTCCGTATACCCAATCTGTACTCATATTATTTATTCCTTATTATTATACCCTACACCACACAGTGGTACAGGGTATTATAACTTTGTGCATTTGTTTGTAACACCCGATCGACTTAGAATCACTTTCTGAGTCGATTTAGCTATGTCTGTCCGTCTGTCTGTCTGTCCGTCTGTCCGTCTGTCTGTCCGTCTGTCCGTCTGTCCGTCTGTCCGTCTGTCTGTCTGTCCGTCTGTGCATGTATTCTTGTAATCAAAGTACAGCAATTATGGTCCGATCTGGACGAAACTTTACACATATCTTTTTTTTTGGCCCAAGGACGATCCCTATTGAATTTGGTTAAAATCGGTTCAGATTTAGATATAGCCCCCATATATATGTTAGCCCCGATTTGACATGTAAGCGCTGTAAAAACTTTATTTTGTATCCGATATCCGATCAATGAACTCTGTTAAATTTGGAAGAAATCGGTTCAGATTTAGATATAGCCCCCATATATACATTACCCCCGATTTGACATATAAGCGCTGTAAAAATTTTATTTTATATCCGATCAGTGCGAAATTCGGCAAAGAGAGGTTTCTTATTACATGAAGGAATACTGCTAAATTCGGAGAAAATCGGTTCAGATTCAGAGATAGCCCCCATATATATGTTACCCCCGATTTGACATGTAAGCGCTGTAAAAACTGTATTTTATATCCGATCAGTGCAAAATTTGGCAGAAAGAGGTTTCTTATTACATGAAGGAATACTGCTAAATTCGGAGAAAATCGGTTCAGATTTAGATATAGCCCCCATATATACGTTACGCCCCGATTTGACTTGTAAGCGCTGTAAAAATGTTATTTTATATCCGATCAGTATGAAATTCGGCAGAAAGAGGTTTCTTATTATATGAATGAACACTGTTAAATTTGGAAGAAATCGGTTCAGATTTAGATATAGCCCCCATATATACGTTACCCCCCATTTGACATGTAGGCGCTGTAGAGACTGTATTTTATATGCGATCAGTACGAAATTCGACAGAATGAGGTCTTTTTACATGAATGAGTATTCAGGGAAGATCGGTTCAGATTTATATTGATTGTTCCTCCTGATTTGGTATCAAACCGCTATAGAAGTTGTATTTTACTTCCGATCATTAAAATTTTCCAGAAAGATGTTTCTCAATTTAGGAACGAATATTGCTTAATTTAGCGATTATCGTTTCAGAATTAGATAATATGTTTCTACCCATTTACCAATTATTCCAAATTATTATGGCAATGACCCTTATCGCATTGTTAGGGAGGTGTAGGGTATTATATAGTCGGCCCCGCCCGACTTTCTGCCTTTCCTTACTGGTTTTACTTAGGTTTAAACAAATCATATAAAAAAAGCCCTTGGTTAAAAAACTTAGTTAAATGCATATTGTAATTAATGTTTAATTGGCCAGACGGCTTTGAATTACAAGTTTGTACGAAATAAATGAAAATGAAATGAAAAACCAGTAAGGAAAGACAGAAAGCGAAAATGGGCAATGCGATAAGAATTTGGCAGTGTTGATACATGTAATAAGAAAACTATCGCTGTTGAATTCGGTACTGATCGGACATAAAATACGGTTTCTACAGCGCTTACATGTCAAATCGGGTGTAACATATATATGGGCACTATATCAAAATCTGAACCGATATTCCCCGTATTTGGCAGTGTTCATTCATGTAATAAGAGAAAACTCTCTGCCAAATTTCGTACTGCTCTGATATAAAATACAGTTTCTACAGCGCTTACATGTCAAATCGGGGGTAACATATATATGGGGGCTATATCAAAATCTGAACCGATTTTGACCAATTTCAATAGGGATATTCCTTGGGCCAAAACAGCACTGTGCAAAATTTCATCACCATCGGATCGTAAATACGACCTTCACGATTCGATTACAACGATACATCTACAGACGGACGAACGGACATGGTTAATTCGACTCAGGAAGTGATTCCAAGTCGATCGGTATAATAAACGATGGGTCTATCTCTTCTCCTTTTGGGTGTTACAAAGAAATGCACAAACTCATAATACCCTGGACCACAGTGTGGTGTAGTTTATAATAATAAGGAAATGTCCCAACAACATGTACGTTTTGAAATAAAATAGAAAAGAAATTAAGTTTCATATTTTTTCAAACTTTATGTTCATTAAAGAGCTAAATATGAAAAATACAATGCAATGTTGTACTTTGTTTAAATTTACCCTAGAAGGATACCAAACAGATGTCTCTTATCAAAGTAAAACAAGTTACTTTTGACCCGGCTGAATCTTATATACCATCCACCATGGATTGCATTCAATTTTATTGCTGAATGAAACGATCCTGTTTGTTTAAGTAAATTATTAAAACAACAAACGCTGCAATTTTTAGCCGCAAATTCTTAGCCAAACTCTTCACCTGAAAAAGGTGGTATTATTTATGGCTTAAAATAGCATTTTTGAGAGCGTGTAGATACACGGGGGCTACAACAAAATTTAATTTGATTTGTATAAATTTAAATGAGATGAATTCATGCCGAAATAGAATACAAACAGCAAAGTTTCAGCTAAATTTCGTAAAAAATGTGGTGTTTACGGCTTAAATAAGCCTTTTTGGGAGCGGCATCTAAAGGGGGACTATAAACAAATATGAATTGATTTAAAAAAATGTTACAGCAGTAATTTCTTGTCTTATTTAAATACGAACTGCAAAGATTCAGTTAAAATGCTTAGAACATGTGGTACTTAAGGCTTTAATGCGTATAATTTGGAGCGACCTCTATAGAGTGACTGTAACAAAATATGAACCGTTTTGCAATGGAGTGACAAAATGAATATACCCCCATCCTATGGTGGAGGATATAAAAACTGAAATAAGGGAGGATTAGACGAATTTGTACCAAAATTCCTATATATTTTTTTAATTCCAGCATGTTTATAACTGATGGACCCACATTACATAAAATTCACGATGATTATGAATATGTGGGGCCCCTGATCAGTACGCCGAGGTATTAAAAAAGAGTGATAAAATTAGCACACCGCCATTATTTAGTGAAAGGTATAAAAACAATACTCTACAATATTACCCAAAAAAACATTTATAGTTTTAACAATCGTATGTTTATAATAACAGGGACAATAATTTGGTGTTTGAAGCTTCTCAACTGCAATTCATATCAAAAAACAAAAAAGCAGATAAATTCCTTAAATGTTCACTTTTGATGAATTTGAAAAAAAAAACGGCAAGGAAAGGCTAATGAAAAGCTGGGCAGACTATACTGAAGAAACTAATAAAAATTGTTTACATAAATTTACTTTTGGAACATTCAAACATGTTTAAATGTGAAATACAGGCTATATATGGAGGCTATATCTAAATCAGAACTGATTAACCTCAAATTCGCAATGTAGGTCCTCGGATGAAGAAAATGTACTCTGCTAAAATTATTGGATTGAAAATACAGTTTATACAGCGCTAAAAAGTCAAATCGGAAGGAATATATATATGGGGGCTATATCTAAATTTGAACCGATTTTGACTACTTTCAATAGTCCTTATTGCCAAATCTCGGCAAGATCGGAGTGAAATTGCGACGTGTACTTAACGAACGACTTAAGAGGAATAGACGTATGGACGGACAGACATGGTTATCGATTCAGCTAGTGATTCTGAAACGGTCGGTATACTTTAAGGTAGGTCCAGCTCTCGTATTTCTAGGTGCTACAAACATGTGACACAAAACAAACATATAATAAAGGAAACAATTTGTTTTTAAACATCTCTGGGTAATTCTTACCCAGAAAAAAAAATATGAAAAATTAAGCTTTTTTTTAAAAGATCTTCTTAGTTCGTTTTGAGTTTGTAATAATGATGATTTGGGGTCTAAAAAATAAACAAATAATCCTAACAATGCATGTATCAACATCTGGGAAAAGGTAAAATCAGTAATAAATAAACAAATTAAATAAAAAACCAGTAAGGAAAGGCTAAAGTCGGGCGGGGCCGACTATATAATACCCTACAACACTCTCGTAATATTGAATAACTCTGAAATATACATTTTGTAATTTTCTACCGATTATCTTCAAATTCGGCAATGTTGGTTCAAATCTTTACAGCTGCGAAATGCTCTAAACTGCAAAATTTCAGAACGATCGGAGTGAAATTGCGACCTGTGTTAAATCGACTCAGCTAGTGATTCTGAGTCGATCGGTATACTTTAAGGTGGGTCTAGCTGTGTTATTTTCAGGTGTTACAAACATCTGCCGTGAAACAAACTTATAATACCCTGTACCACAGTGTGGTGTAGGGTATAAAAAAACATTGTAATAGAGATTTATTAGTAAATATTATGACGTTTTTATAGGCAAAAAGCCAATGATTGGTTATGTGCTTCCATTTATATTGGTCATTTTCAGTATAAACACTCCGCCCAGAGTGTTTTAGACTTCGGGAGATTGCACTATAATCACAGAAGATGCCGTTTGGAGAAAAAATCGACCACCTTCAGAAATGTTCGATTTATTTTGTTTCAAAATTTTAATGGGCCAATATGACCCCTAAATCTATTTCAATTGTTTGAAATAAAACGGGTCTATGTACGAGTATCTGAAGAATAATTGAATTTTAAGGGTTCCCCATTTTCAATGACTTTTAAGCTTTTCTTTAAAAATTATGAGGGGGTCTACAAATTGTCTCACAGAAGACAGGCGCGAAGACCTAACACATAAAACAATTTATGAAAAAAATATATAAAACAAGTAAAAAAATTGCAGTGGGGTAAACCGACTAAAGTATACCCTCACTTTTTATACCCTACACCACACTGTGGTACATGGTATTATATGTTTGTTTCATGGCAGATGTTTGTACCCACCTTAAAGTATACCGATCGACTCAGAATCACTAGCTGACTCGATTTAACCATGTCCGTCCGTCTGTCCATCTTAAGTGGTTCGTCGACTATAGGTCGCAATTTCACTCCGATCGTTCTGAAATTTTGCAGTTTGGAGTCTTTCGCAGCTGGAAAGAATCCTATTGAATTTGTTTGAAATCGGTTCAGATTTAGATATAGCTCCCATAAATATCTTTTGTCCGATTTGGATTTTTAGTCCTGTAGAAGCTGTATTTTACATCCAATCGTTTTGAAATTTAGAATGGTAGAGTTTCTTGATCCATGGACCAACATTGCCGAATTTGAAGATAATTGATTAAGATTTAGCTATAGCTCCCATATACATATATGTAGCTCTCCTACAAATGTTGCTCAAACAATTTGGCTGAAACTATCCATTATAATTTTTTTCACAATAATTCTTCACAACAAAAAGATTGTGGATATTCAGCTCGGCCCGTAAATATATGTACATGTTTAACTGGGGCAAAACATGTTTGAATATTATACTAAACTAATTTTTTTATAAAATTAAATATAAATTATATGTTAACTGCATAATTGAAATTTAAATGTGGCACAAAAAATAGGTTGCCAACTTGAACGTCCTGTTTTCGAACATACAACATTTTCTAAACCATAATCTGACATGAAACCTGTTTGAACAATATTCTTTCTACTAAATCTGAAATATCTTAGGAATGTAATAATGATGCGCATTTTGCATCGGCAAAAATAATATAATACCAGCTGCAAACCTCTGCACTTCAAAGTGATAGGCAGACCTATTTAGTTTGTATTAAAGTGATAACAATCTAAAGAACCCATTCTTGGCACATGATTCTTATAAACGGCATTGCCGCAATGACAAATTAAGAGGAAAACTTTCAGAAGATTTTGTATTCATTTAATACTAACCAATTAGGTGTACCTATTATTATGATTAGGTGTGCATTTAATTATTTTTATTTCCATTCATTTAAATATTTCCCTTTCCTATGAAATAAACAAAAATGTTAGTTTTGCAAATTCATAGCACACACTAATTTACTTGCCACAGCCCCGACTGGTGTAATAAAAATTTTACTAAACATTCATTCCCCGAAATCGAAACCCAGAGATTTGTACTGATGATGATTGCAGCGGTACTCTGTCCGGCAATTATATGTGCTCGTGTGTGTCCACTACTGACTGGCTCATTGTTAGTTACACTACATAATCTGATAATGAATGAAACTCATTGAAACTATTTATCCAATTAGTGAGACCTATGAAAGGAAACATAAGAGATGACATGACAGACAACACACACAATCCCCCAATGGGTGTCGAGTGATAATTTTAATCTTTAATAGACAACGGAGAGAGAGATGCTTAGTAAAATGGTACATCATTTTTTTATTTATTATTATTTTTTGCTTAAAATGACACCACAAACAAAATGAATTCTGAGGAGAAGTGCAGCAAAACACATTAAATATTCAACGGTCTTTATTAGTCATTTAAAAAAAACGGTTATTATACGACAATCGAAAGACAAATCAACAATAACACTTTCATTATGAAGAAATGAATTGGAATACTTAGAGAAATGTTCATTGAAATTAATTAAAAAGAAAAGATAATAAAAAAAGTAAAAAATGAATTTGGGTGTTGTTGGTTTAGATTTAAAAGTAAATTTTTGAGTTTTCCATTCGTTTTTTAGATTATTTTGAATACATCTCTCTTACAAAGCTATAAATAGAGAAGAATTAAAAACGTCTTAATATAAACGGAATTGTATAAGTTTTCTTTATTTTTGCCTTTCTTAAAAAAACTTTTCAAATTTCTTTTATAGTAAGATTTTTTATAATTCTCGCATTTATTAATTTATATTTAGGAGAAAAAAGTAAAAGCGTTAAGTTCGGCCATGCCGAATCTTATATACCCTCCACCATGGATTGCATTCAATTCTATTACTGAAAAAAACTTTGGATATGAAGCAAATCATGAAACAATCCTTTTTGTTTAAGCAAATTATTAAAAAAAAACAGTAAGGAAAGACAGAAGTCGGGCGGGGCCGACTATATAATACCCTACACCTCCCTAACAATGCGAAAAAGGGCATTGTGATAGGAATTTGGCAGCTTTCATACATGTAATAAAATCTGAGCCGATGTTGACTGAATTCAATAGACCGTTAATAGACCGTTAATACGACCTTCACGATTCGATTACAACGATACATCTACAGACGGACGGACGGACATGGTTAATTCGACTCAGGAAGTGATTCCAAGTCGATCGGTTTGATAAACGATGGGTCTATCTCTTCTCCTTCTGGGTGTTACAAACAAATGCACAAACTCATAATACCCTGGACAACAGTGTGGTGTAGGGTATAAAAACGAACGCTGAAAAATGTGGTATTTATGGCTTAAATTAGCACATTTGAGAACTAGATCTACACGGGGACCACAACAATATAAAAACTGATTTGTATAAATTTTATTGAGATGAATTCTTGCCAAAATAGAATACAAACTGCAAAGTTTCAGCTAAAATTTTCAGAAAATGTGGTGTTTATGACTTAAAAAAGTATTTTTGGGAGCGACATCTATAGGTTGACTATAACAAAATGTGAACTGATTTAAAAAAATGTTACTGCGATGAATTCTTGTCTTAATTAAATATAAACTGCAAAGATTCAGTTCATATGCTTAGAAAATGTGGTATTTATGGTATTTATTGATGAATTCTTGTCAAAATAGATTGCAAACTGCAAAGTTTCGTCTAAATTGCTTTAAAAATGGGGTATCTATGGCTCAAACGACGTATTTTGGAGCGACATCTACAGCTATATCAAAACATTTACCGATATGGCCCATTTGCAATCCCAAACAATCTGCAACTGTAAGAAATATTTCTACCAAATTTGATCAACCTAGTTCTATTATTACGGACAGCGTGATTACAACAGACGGACGGACAGATGGGCATGGCTAATAAACATATCGTCACCTGAAATCCAAGATAACGTAACCCACATGTTCGTGCTTTTTCAGGAGAAGCTAAAAACAAATTAAAGTAATTTTAATCTTTTGACCAGATTTATGGATTTCTTGGCTATTAAGGCGAAATCAAATAACAAATGTAGAGCAATTAGTTGTGGCGTACATTTTGAATAAAAAAAATAAAATTTTATGAATCTTTCCTCCTTTTTAATGACCTTGTTTGCTGTGACATCTTTTTGAATTTCACTCGTAAAATGGTCATATTGAACTCTAAAATTTTGTAGGAATGTGTAGTTTAATTTTGATTTTTTGATGTTACGTTATTTTGGATTTCAGATGACCATATATACTTTATGGGGTCTCAGATCAATATTTAGAGGTGTTGCAAACGGAGTGACAAAATGAATATACGCCCCATCCTATGGTGGAGGGTATAAAAAGACTTTAGCATTCAATGCTAAATTACCTCCTATACATCCTTTATTCAGACAAGTTAGAAAATTTCAGTCCGATAATCCAACTAAGTTAAACCCTCCCTCACTTTGTGAGTAATGAAATATGGTACTTCGGGTGGGAGATGTCAGAACCTCATTCATTGTCAATCTACAGTCATGGCATACAAAATATTTTTAATGATTGCTATAGCTGTTATTCGAAGTTCTGTTCGAATGAATCTGTCAATTTGGTCTGTCAATTATGGTACCAGAAGAGTCTTGGCGAATACGCCTATTTTGTACTGAACAGTAGATGTTTTTAAAATTTCTTTTATATTAAGATTTTTGATAATTATTCGCTATTTATTAATATAATTATTCCAAATAAATAACTTAATAGAGAAGAATAAAAATTTGTTTAGCATTCAATGCAAAATATTAATAATCTTTGGAACGGAAATAAGATGCAAAAATCAGGAGGAAAGAAAATTAATTAACAAGTAAGAAAGTTTCAGTCGGCTAAACCGACTAAGGTATAGCCTTACTTTGTGAGTAATATAATATGGAATATTACACGAATTAATTTGTCAATCTGTGTCGGAGGTACCAGAAGGCGTTTATCAAATACACTTATTTTTCGCTGAACAGTAGATACTTTAAATAAATTGCGCTGTGCCAAAATGTAAGCTGGTTACTTTTTGTACAAAATGGTACCTTTGTGTGGTAGGTGCCAAAAGGTACCTACCACATTTTTCTCAATTTGATAGCGACTGATAAACTATTACTAAGTGTGGAATTACAGAGGATTTAAGTAAGTAGTATAGAGGTTATTAAATAACAATAATTCATTAAATATTAACCCTTTGTGGGGGAGGTACTAGAAGGAGTGGACCAATATGGCCCATCTTCGAACTTAGCCTGAGATAGAAAAAAATATTATCCCATACCAAATGTTAAGTCAATCCGTTACTCCTTTCGAGAGTTATCATGCGCTCCAGCCAGACAGACAGACGGACGGACATTGCTCAAATGACGTAAAATGGCTCAAAACGGATTTCCGCCGAACATACTTGGGGTTTAGGTCACTCCTTCGATGTGTTACACTTTTTGTCCGTAGCAAATGATATATACCCTCGTCACACTAAAGTGAGGTTATACAAATTGTAGGTGAAGTACGGGCTATATATTTTCATCAAAGATCGCTAGCAAGATTGGCTATCAAAAGCTTTAAAACATTTAAGTCGCTAGAACCATATAATGTCTCGCCGGCGGAAGTACAGGCAGTGACAATTGCTCCCTGGCTCAAAAAGATCAGCACATGCTGTAATAATCAGACTTATATACCAAAAAGGGGGAGAAACCAAGGCTGTTTTTATCCCATATAAGAGCTAAGGATTTCATGCCAATTAGTCCATCGTCATTTCTCCTTTAAACCCTGGAATTGATCTCAGGCTACTGTTCTATGAACAGCATGTCTATAGCAAGATCTAGTCAGCATTATTGAATTAGCCCTCTCTGTTAAGGAATATATTATGTTAACTTTCTTAGATATAGAGGGGGCCTTCAATGACATAAATCCAGTCGTCATAATTACGGCTTTAGCAGCCCTGAGTGTTGATGGCTATATACGTGGGTTCATTCATTCTTCTGATTAAGAGACGCATTAGCTTAGGCTCAACTGGCCTTCATAGATTTGTCAGTAGGGGAACGCCCCAAGGAGGTGTTCTGTCTACTCTGCTGTGGAATCTTTCCAAGCATAATATTCCGTTTTCTCTAAAGATAACGAGTGTTTATATTATTACCTATAGACATTGAAGACGCTTTTAACAATGTGCAGACCGATACAATTATCCAGTCCTTACGCGAGTTTCAGGTTGACCGGGCGCTGAAAAACTGGATCAACAATATGCTAATATGGAATAAGTGGATTATTTGTGGGTCATATGACGTAGAAATCAGAGACAAACAAGTTAAATCGTGGTATACCTCAGGGGGAGCATTTTATGACACCTTCTATGGGTTACGACGATACACAGTCTCCTAAGAGCCCTCACCAATGATGGACTTAAACCAGTCTGTTATGCAGTCGACGTTGTAATACTTCTAAGGGTCAGTCATCCAAACCAATTATGTAGATCTTCTAGAAGAACGAGTTACCAAGGCCCACATATGTTGGTTGTTATACAGAAGTGTCACAGGATCAAAATGGGGACTACGTCCGAATATGACACACTGGCTTTATATTTTTTTAAATTTTTATTCTAGATAGGAAACTCTTATTAGACTTAAGGTATTGGAACGTGTAAGGAAGGCCAAAATCGTCCACTGGAAATATATAGCAGTAGTTCGTCCAATACTATTATACGGCATTGTGGTATGGTGGAAGGCAACTGACAAACTAACCATCACCAACCTACTAACAAAGGTTCAGAGAACTGCCTGCCTGAGCATTAGCGGAGCCTTAAGGACTGCAGCGACCGAGTCTCTACAAGCCCAACTCCATATACTGCCGATTAATATTGTGGCGAGAGAAGTTGCAACCAAAGCGGCAATAAGATTAAACTGCCTATCAATGTGGAGGTACAAGAACTACGGTCACATGGCGATATCAAAGGGTAGTGCTATGGTAACCGACCGAGTGGACTATATACCAACTGTGTACACCTTCGAGAGAAATTACATCACTATGATTCCCGCCAGAGATGTATGGGTTGGCAGAATACCAGGTAATAGAAACCATCTCCACTTTTACCCGGATGGTTCGAAGCTTGATGAAAAGGTTGACATCGGAGTACACTGTGAAAAACTTAGTTTGGATATAGCTCACTGACTACCAGATACTTGCAGTGTCTATCAAGCCGAAATAATGAAAATATGGGAAGTCGCCAAGTGGCAGAATCGCAACATAGTAACCAACACTGGCGTTGTCATTTACTCAAACAGTCAGGCTGCCATCAATTCTCTGGAGCCAACATCCCTAAATTCACAAACAACCCTCGTCTGCCGCAGATCTTTTAACAAGATGGCAGAGCAGTTTAATATACACCTCACATGGGTGCCTGGGCATAGGAATATCCCTGGAAACTGCAAAGCCGATGAACATGCTAGGAAATGGACGACATTAAAAATGTTCGAAGAATTTGCATATATTGGTGCGCCACTATCCACGTGCAAGCTTTGGCTTAGTCCAACCAAAGATGGACAGAAATCGGCACCTGCAGGGTAGCTGGACAAATCTGGCCAAGGTATGACCTGAGAAGATCAAAATATCTCCTCGAACTAGAGAGGCAAATATTGTCTACGTTAGTATCAGTTCTGACGGGACACTGTTTGATCGGCGAACACGCCAAAAGACTGGTTATTGACTCCAATGAATTCTGCAGAAGCTGTGGAGATGAGGAAGAAGTGGAGAGCATTGAGCACTTGCTATGCGACTGCCCCGCTCTGAGTAAACGACGACTGGACATACTGGGGTCGGCCTTTCTAGGCAGCCTAACAGATCTTTCCAGTACCGATATTCGTACTATCGATAAATTTGTATATCAAACAGGTTGGTTTCGAAGAGAAGTATTTCAGCCCGTGGTAACACTAGGGACCTAAACTGGTCTATGTGAGTTTGAAAAAAAAAATACGGCTGCCACCCTAACCTTAACCTAAACCTAACACCTCTGTAGTGTGGTGGGCATCAATGGTAAATAAGTGCAACGTAATACCATTGAAAAAAGTTAAACGTATATACTCTCTAGACATAGAAATCCGTATATAGTATGAAGCAGCGCTCACAGCAAGACGTCGGTATTGCAATCACTAATTGGCCATATTCAAACAACGGAAATCTCCAATCGGATTCCTGAGGTACGGCTTGCAGCTAACTGTGAATCATTTGTGCCAGAAAGACACTCCAGGTTCAAAGAAATACTAGCGCATGTGCCCGTCAGAACCCTCTGCTACACGGATGAATCCCAACATGGCCGAAAAAAGGGACTACCTCCCAGACCATAACACAGTATTTCAAGCAATCGCGGTGTGTGTGAACTGGCTCAGTAACACCACTGAATCTTTCGGTGCCACGAAGGAGGAGTTAATGGCTCACAAAACTGTGAGGGATAACGAAATAGTAGGCAAAATTGCAAATGTACTGTGGAGTAACGCAAATGAGAAGAAAACAAAAAGTTTTCTGAAATTAAGCAAGATCCAGAGTAGTAAGAAGATGAGTGCTCCAACGGACACTCAAGCTTACAAGCACATCTGCATTGCATGGACTAGCAGATAACGACGAATGCAGGGAAAACATCGAAACGATGGAACATTTTCTGTACCAACGCCCTGCTTTCACACATGCACATTACCAGGCATGGGTCATCTCAGAGGATATGACTGGAAGATACTGAGAAAATTCGTGTCTAGTAACGATTTTCTGTAACTCATGAGGTTTAAAAAGATCATAAATAAGGTGCGCCGAACCAGTGGCTTACGTGTGTATGTCCATGGACATGAGACGTTCAAACGTCTCCTCTCTCCTCTAACCTAATACTTTCCGGAGAGGTGGTACCATAAGCAGTGGACCAGTTTGGACCATCTTCGAAGTCTTAGCATGGGATAGGAAAAAAATATTACCACATACATAATTTGAAGGTCATCTATCAGTCCTTTCGAGAGCTATCAGTCGTACCTGTGAGACAGAGTGACAGACATTTGAAGCAAACAAATGAAATGAAACAAATTTCCGTCTTCGATGTGTTACACTCTTTTTGTAGCAAATGATAAATACCCTCTTCCACTAAAGTGATGACATTAAAATATTTGAATCCTTATCAATAGACCTCGGTTTTTTGAATATTTTTAATTATTCATCCGATTGAAACCAAACTTTCCATTTATACGTTTTATCGTTCAAAATTTGGCAAATTGTAGGGCATATCGAAAATATGCAAAAAATATATTTGAACGATAAAGCGTCTAAAGGCAAAGTTTGGTTCCAATCGGATGAAAAAAGAAAAATATGCAAAAATTCGAGGTCTAATTATGAACAAGAATTTTTTTATAATAGTGCGTTATTCGGATTCTACCATTCCCATAGAGAAATGTGCTCAAAAAGGATTTCTGCCTTTATTATGTTAAACATTTTTTCGTAGCAAATGAAAAATACACTCCCCACTAAGGTGAGGATATAAAAAGATGTTATCAACCCGTACATTTGGTTATAATAGAGCGTTATTTCGAATCTACAACTTTCATAGAAAATATATCCGCTTAACAACAAGAATAGGGCGTTATTTCCGAATCTACCATTTTCATAGAAAATCTCGTTTGATTTTGCGGATACACATGAAATGTTACAGAGACACGTAGTCCATTACATATTTTAACTAACCTATTTTAAACTAATTAAATGATACTTCTCCTCTTGAGAATACCACCGATCATTTTGTATCTACATATACGTAAATACATACATATGTACATTCAAAATGTATTTGTCTTTATAATTATTCATACATAAAAATCCCACATGAAAGGCAAACGGCAAAAAGAAAATCCTGGAACATTCTCTACCAGCGAATATAAACAATTCTCTTCATCTTTTTTAACAGCCATGTCTGTACATAACCCGGCTAAAAGTTCACATACCTCACCAACAAAATGGCATTGCATCCATCTCTTATTAATCAACAACACAATCTCAAAATCCTCACCTTCTTCATCGCCCACATACACTAGGCGGAGGGGGAGGAGGGAAAGAAGATACACACACGAAGAAAAAGTCCTTAAAACACTAACGACGACGACGTCAGCACAGCAGTACAATCATATTTGCAAAACTGTGATGAGGGTCGATGACAAGGGTATTTATTTATGTATTTCTTATAAATCAGTCTGTGGTACAAGTGACTATTTGACTTATTTGTAACAGGAAACAAGTACGTCAGTTGTATAGCAGGTTTTTTTTGTTAATCTACCCTTCGGGAATTTCGAGTTTTGTAGTAAAGATTAATGGAAATAGGCACAATTTGTAATTTATAAAAATTTAAATTTATAATTAATAACGCAGTAGATTATTAGAAGACTATCTGAAATATCTGTGAAAAAATGGGTTTATGACCCGCCTGACCCACGATGTCGAACGTTATGGTTCGCATGACTTCCATGCGAACTACAGCTGATTTGCGACCAACTTACAGGCATCGGGCAATATATTTTCTTTCGCTTTGTAGTTCTGACGATTTGGTATAGGCCGCAAAGCAACAGTTTTTCGCATAGCAGTCATGTGAGCGTTAACGTTCGACATCGTGGGTCAGACGGTTAATCGAACTCGAAAAAGTATTTAAACATACTTTAGAGAATTCCTGTAAATAATACATTTGAACTTCCAAAAATAATTGTTCTTCGATTAAAAATGTTCTTTTTAACACTTCTGAATATCTTCGCGAATTATATACATAAGTTCTGCGAAACATTCTTCTTAATCTCTGAGGAGAGTTTCAAAAACTTGATTTAACTCCTACTTAAGACTTAGACGATCTGGAAGTACTTTTTTGTAAATTATCCAACGATATCAAAGAAACAAGGTAGGGCAGGACCGACGTACACTGTATTCATAAAGGTAAATGCATAATATGTATCTAGAGCAGGGCTTCTCAACCAGGGAGTCGAGGCTCTCTAGGTGGGCCGTAATGATCTTCCAGAGAAGCCGTGAGAACATTTAATAAATATAATTTTAGTATTTACTGTGGATGATGTATTAAAAATACACAAATTCTAATTGATAATTTTTACGAATTGAAAATGTCCAAAAATATCGTAGATTAGGTTAGGCTAAAGGACGCGTTGTGCACTACCAATTTGGCGTGCACTGCTCCACACGGAGACCGAAAGGTCCATTGAGTTAGTCCTATAAAGATTTGGAGAAACAGTAGAACAAATAATAGATTGAAAAATGAGAGGGGCGGAGGGGGTCCCCAATAAGGAGTGAGAAATGCGGAAAAAAGAAAATATCGTAAGGTCTTAGGTTTAGTGATGAATTAATCGAAAAGTGATGAATTAATCGATTATAATGGACTTCTTTTAAGACAATAGAAAAGACTCTGTTGAAAATTTAAAATAATTACATTTTTACACTAAATTTCATTTTTTAATAAATTTAGTCGAAAATGGAATTTCATTGAAAATTTAATAGAAATTGTAGTTTTATAGAAAATGTCATAATTGCTATTAATTAAAAAATCGTTAAAATTTGATTTTTCTAAAAAATAATCGTTGAAGTTACATTCTTTTTAAAATTTTGTCCAAAATACGTTTTTATTAAAAATTTGTATTTTTTCTAGAAAATTTCTTCAAAATTAGATATTTCTTCAAAATTGCATGTTTCTAGGAAATTTCATCAAAATTGCATTTTTTTTTAATTTGTCGAAAATACATTTTTATTGAAAAATTTGTTTTTTTCTAGAAAATTTCTTTGAAATTAAATTTTTTTCAAAAATTTCTTTAAAATTTAATTTTTTCAGAAATATTTTTCGAAATTTCATTTGTCTAGAGGATTTTTTTGAAACTGCATTTTTCTTTAAAATGCTATTTTCCGGAAAATGTTCTTTATCGGCCTTTATTAAAATCAACGACCTTTAATACGTCGATGACCAGCAGTGGCCTTTAACACTACTGGGATTAAAGGATGTTAACCGGCATTTTCTAAAAAATGCGATTTTTCTAGAAAACGACTATATCCTTGATATTTTCAATATAAATGGCAATTTTGACGTCATTTTCACTTAAAAATATTTAATCGATTATTATTATGGGGATTTAGATTTTTGAAAATGTCAAAAAATTACGAAAGAATGTCTTAAAGTAATAAATTAATCGATTATATTGTACTTCTGTTAAGACACAGTAGAATTAGTCTTAGTAGAAAATTTCAGCAAAATATAAGTTTTACAAAAAAATTTTAATAAATTTATTTTTTTTAGAAAATGTCGTCAAAAATGGATTTTCATTGAAAATTTAATGGAAAAGACACAGTAGAATTAGTCTTAGTAGAAAAATTCAGCAAAATATAAAAATAAGTTTTACAAAAAATTTTAATAAAATAATTTTTTTTAGAAGATATCGTCAAAAATGGATTTTCATTGAAAATTTAATGGAAATCGTAGTTTAAAGAAAACATTGTTAAAATTGGTATAAATTAAAAAAATAGACAAAATTTAATTTTTCTAAAAATAATCGTCGAAATTGCATTCGTTTTTAAATTTTGTCGAAAATACGAATTTATTTAATATACATATTTGTTTTTTCTAGAAAATTTCGTCAAAAAATACATACATATTTGTACAAAATTGCAAATTTCTAGAAAATTTCTTAGAAATTTAATTTTTCTAGACAATTTCGTGAAGTTTTATTTTTTTTAAATTTTGTCGAAAATACGATTTAATAAAGAATTAGTTTTTTTTGTGAAAAATTTCGTCAAAACTATATACATATTTCTAAAAAATTTCTTCGAAATTTCATAGTTTAAGACAATTTTTTCGAAATTTTATTCTTTTTAAAATTTTGTCGCAAATTCGATTTTATTAAAAATTTGTTTTTTCTGGAAAATTTCATCAAAACTACATATTTCTAGAAATTTTAATTTTCTAAAAAATTTTGTTCGAAATTTCATTTTTCTAGCCCTTATAAAGTCAAAGATTAAGGGCCAATTAAAGGCGTTAACCGGAAATTTTCTAAAAAAATCTGATTTCGTCAAAATTTTTTAGAAAAATATAGTATCGATGAAATTTTCAATTAAAATGAAACTTTGGCGACATTTTCAACAAAAATTGCCTATAGCTTCAAAAATTAACAAAAATCAGCTTTAACAAAAAAGTGTATTAAAATTTACTTTAAAAAAAATTCCAGAAAAATGCTAATTTAAGTTTGAATGAATAGAAAATTTTGAAAATACGATATTATTTAATATATTTGTGTTTTTCTAGAAAAAATTTTGTCAAAATTGCATATTTCTAGAAAAGTTAATATTTCTAGATAATTTTGTCGAAATTTTATTATTTTTTTAAATAAAAAATTAAAAAGTTAATATTTTGTGTTGGAACTAAAGGGCGTTAGCCGGAAATTTTATAAAAAATTCTTATTTCGTCAAATTTTTCTAGAAAAATACAATATCGATGAAATTTTCTATAAAAATGAAGGCCAAAAAGAACATTAGTGCATCCGAAGAGTTAACTAACCCCCAACGAAACGCGTGATGCATTGGTTGATGTTTGATTTCAAAGTCATTTTCTTATTCACTTGACTATTCAAAATCACTGTCCTAGACAAAAAAGCACGGCAACATCGATAGACAAATGTAGTCTATAGAACTAGACATTTAAACTAGTTATTGTTTTTAGGAAACGTAAAATACAAATTTCTAAATTTCATACTTATCAATTACAACACTTGGTTTCTAGGGTCTTGGAGTCAAGCCGGAAAGGACCTTATTACGTGATTTAGAACATTTTGAAATATAAAATATGTACAATATCCGAATTTTAAACAATTTCTTCAAAAATGCATTTATCTAGAAATTGACTTCCAAATTGCTTTAAATTCTTCTTTTTAAATATTGTTAAAACAGGCGGTTTTATTATTCGTTGAAATTGCATTTTTCTTTAAAATTTCATTTAATAAAGACAACGTCCTTTATCCGTTCAGTGGCCCATAAGTAGGCCGGATTAAAGGCCGATGAGCGGTTCAGAGGTCGATGACAACAGTTTAAGGGTCCCTGACGGGATTAAAGGGTGTTAGTTGGAAATTTTCAAAAAATGCGATTTCTTTCAATAAAAATGCAATTTTGACATTTTCACAAAAATGCCTAGAGTTTAAAAATCAATAAAAATTCAGATTTAAAGAAATTGTGTAATTCATTATTTAAAAAAAGCTATAACTTTTCAAAATATAAATATAGTACATTTTCGACGTTTTAATAGATTTTAATACAAAAATTATTAAATTTTTATAAAGAAAAATGGGGTTTTTCGCAATATCTTGTATGATATCTTTGAAACTGATGTTGGATGGTAAAAAGGCTGTTAGATGAAGATGAAGGTTGTTTAATTTAGAATCTCTTATCTTTTCTGACCCAATAAAAGAATAAACTTAATCCAAGTTTCATCCGGATCAGAAGACTTGGGTTTTAAGCATTCACTCACTTGACATGAAATCCCCCATATGTATGTATATTTCCAAATATCATAGAGATCGACTGAAAAATATGGTCTCTAAAGTGTCAGGAATTCAAGACAATTGAATTTCGGAATTTTTAAAACATTTGGGAACTAATAAGCTTTAATGTTTCTCGTGTCATGCTAAAATCTGTGGTTCAACCTGGGGTTAAAGATTTTCTCCTATGTGTGCCAAAGTGACAACGTGGAATCGATGTTATCGACTACAACTGACTTACACTGAAGTCAACCACTATTAAGTCAAAGGTGGTTAATGAGTGCGTTTGGAACTACAGCAATTGGCAGATATAATCAGACTGTGCTGGGTCCCCGGACACTGTGATATCGCGCGGAACGAGAAGGCTGACGAACTCGCGCGGAATGGATCAGCAATGGACGCTGCGAGGGTTGAGTCATCACTATATCCCCCTTATGCGAATTTTTCAGTAACAGTGTTTTTACAAAGACCTGACTGGCCACTGTAATGTTAGATCTTTAACATCAACGAAGCAGAGTGATTCTGCCAACTACTGTCGACTCTGTGAGGATGAGGAGGAACTGGAAACAATCGAACACCTTCTCTGCCAATGTCCCACTCTATCAAGACGAAGGCATCGCTATCTAGGTGATTACACGATACAAAATCTGGAATCTCTATCATCCCATGATATTGATAGAATAACGGGCTTCATAGGTTGCTTGAGATGCGATTTTTAGTCTATTGGAGCTTTATTATTCAGTTCAGATTTACACTAGGTTTTTCAACAGCTTATCTTCAAATTCTCTTTTGAACTTGCGCGTTTAGGGAGAGTTTTTTCCACCTCTTCCCCCTCTCCTACAAAACGCCGATAATCTGCTGAACATTCAACCAGTGTAAATCGGAACATACCCTATGTTGTCAAGAGGGATAAATAAAGGCTAAAAAAACTTGATACCTAAGCGACATATCGATAACATACCCTTAAATTTTTCTGGTAAGGGTATGAGGCCCCATCATTTGACACATCTTTGGATAAAAGCACATCAAAATTAAAACAAAGAAAAATCTGTTCAATGTGAGAAAAATAAAAAAAATATCGATAATAAAAATTGATAACTATGTACCTTAGTTATCGTATTTGATATTTTTTAATATTATTGTTAGATAATAGCGTTTTTTAATTTCTTTTTTCCTGTTTTTGTATATATTTTATCCCTGATAATGACTAATAATAATAATAATTAAAGATTGATAAAAATTAGATATAACTATTCGATAACTTTCGAGTAAAATCGTCCGGGGTTAAAGATTTTCGTCATATGGTAATGACGGGTATGCGGACCAAAGCGAACATGGGTTGCCGGCCATCGGAAGGGTTGAAGAGTTTCTCATTTGGGATATATACAAAGCGGACCAAAGTAATTCTGCGTGACCGCCCTTCGGCCGAAATAATGTCGGGGTATGTCGGAGTTATAAATTTTTTTATATTTTTTTTCTTCTAAAAAGTTATACCATTTTTTCCTTCTAATTTTCAATTTTGAGCCCATTGGAACGAAGAAAATAGAATTTTTAATATGAACGTCCGATAACTAAGCGGGATATCGATAACGCTTATTAGATGTTGATGTTATTTTGAAGTGCTCTATCCAAATATGTGGACAGCGAGAGGCCTCTGATATCATGCTTTCCTCCTCTAGACTTGAATTTTGAAAGTTCTGATTTGGTTAGGAGGTGGAAATGTTAATTAATAACCAGACAACTTAGACTTAAAGATTATCAATTAGCGTCCCCAAAATAACAAAAATTTCGTTACAAATTATTTATCATAATTTACTTCGTCAGTTTATGGTCCATATCCTCGATAAACTGAAAATCAATTAACTAAAGCCAAGTATACGCGATTGCCAGATCGGACAACGTTATCAACCCTGTTAAAGTGCTGCAAATGTACGGACAATGACAGATTGTTAGGCAAAGGTGAATTGACAGTTCAGACAGTTGCAAGAAAACCATTAAATTCCATATAATTACAATATTTTTTGTAAATATTTATATGCAGTATTGCCAATAAAAATATTTTATAGACAGTGTTGCCAATAAAATGTTTTTTCTGGCAATGGCGTCGTTGTCACATGCATAAACTTCGCACATCTAACAATCTGCAACTTATCTCGCAATGACTTTTCTGCTAACGTTCCAAGACAAAAATTGTATGTTCACACGGTTGTAAATTCATTCAGGGTTGCGTTTTTCCGCCATTTTTCTGGCAATATTGTCCGATCTACAAATCGTGTGTACTTAGCTTAAGCTAATTCCGATTTCAAGAATTAAGACTTCTATAGTTTAAGCCGGAAAAGCATTTCAAGTTAAATTTTATATCTGAAATTTCTATAAAATCCTTGAAATTTTAACATTTTTGCTTATTGAGTAAATTTTTTGCCGTCTCTAGATATTAATAAAAAAATCTCTATATTGTATATTTGCGTATACCAACATAATTCATAATTCTCCATTTTGTGACAACAATCTAATTACATATTCCTCTTTTTTCCACATCCACCCATTACATATCTTTGAACTCCGGCAAAGAAAAAAAAGTTCATGTACATCAAGTATTTCGTCTTTTTTTTATTTTGCATTCATTGTATTTGTCGTCTCTTCTTTCACTAATCTGCAACACCAAATGAAAATCTTCCTCAACCACCACCTTGCTGCCTCCCACCCACCACACACTTAATAAATACACACGATGAAGGCAAAAAAAAGTCCTTAACATCTAACGAGCGACGATGCTTCCTCCTCCACTTCAGAGGGAAAAAAATACACATACATAAAAATACAAAGTGGTGAAAAAACACAGAAGAGATGATGAAAAAAGTTATTCTTATGTACAGGAGGCAACTTTTTTCTTATACAAGAAAATATTTCGAGAAACTTTTTTTTTATTCATAAATGTAGCGAAGAGGAAGTCCTTTTGCATCTCATTACTTTTGCTGCCGGAGAGCATACGGCAGCAGCAGCAGTAGTAGCTGAGGTGGAGTGTGTCTGATTGGAAGAGCGGGTGAGTGAGTGGGTGGGGGTGAGGGCTCGAGGGTGTGCGCTCTGCCTCTTTTTGGTACATGAATGGATACTTCATCCATCCTCAATTTGATGCTGAGCGAATACAACCCTGTGTGAAGGAACTGTAGGAATGTGCTAATTAACAGAGTTGTATTTTTCAGGCTAACGAAGACGGAATTAAATTGTTGTGCAGAGAAGAGTGAATTGAAGTGTGTGGGGATTATTTTAGTACGCATGTTGTTGTTGTTGCTGTGTAATGTAACGTACACATTGGGGAAAAAATATAATTAAAATTTAATTGCAAACACAAAAGAATGTTTTCACAATTTTGTACGAGACCCACGACGTACGAGACGTTATGTTTGGGGAGCGTACACAGACACACACACACACGGAAACACGCGCGCACGCACACACTCCGAATCGTATGTACTCGCAATTATAATTGGAGGTTAATTAAAAATGTCTCATTGGATAATAAATCGCAACGAGTACGTTTTCTTCTCCGTAAAGGAATTTTTGTTTACACTTTCCATAACGGCTGGGCGCTGTGATGAAATAGATACGTATTGCAAAAAATTTTCCAAAAGGAATTTTGAATTTTGTTGCTTGGGAAATGAATGTTCTTATTGGATTTTTTTAATTTGTTCTTCTCATTGGAATGTTGTTGGTTTCTGAGTTTTGTTTATGTTTTCTAATATGAAAAAGTGCCAGATTTCTGATGCTAGATGGAACTTTCGTTTTTATTTTCTTTTTTCGATTTTAAATATTTTGAGTATCTTTACTATAGGAATTTTCCAAACAAATTTAAAACAAGTTGTAATTTTCGTTTGTTTTGGGGGGAGATGAATCGAGAGTTAAAATTCGAGAGGCTCCTCTTAACTTACGATTTCAGGGACCTTTTTAAATAGAAATAGTACGTTACTATCGCACATTTATATAGAAGGCATTTTAATAATACATATAATAAAAAATGCTTAATATTTACCTCTCCATCCCAGCGTGCTTTCTTCCTTAGAGTTTCTCCCAGATCCTCGTTAGATCGATCAATATCCTTATTCACAGCCAGGCCGTCATTGGGTAAATGTTGAACTCCTTTGATAATCTGCTGGCCAGCCCAATTCTTGCCGGCACAGCTGATTATCCACACCTTGGTGGGATCGCCCACAATCAAGCTAAACTTAGCATCATTATCGCCATAGCGAGTAATCAGTTCCAAGATGCAGTCAAAAGCATCATCAGCCGTTTCCGAGGAGCCCAGAGCCAAACGTATAACATCGTAGACGGAAACATCGCCCTTGATTTCATTAGCCCAGGTTATGGCGATGCTGACACTGCGCTCATTGGAGCCACAATCGCCGCCCCAGATTCCGGGACTGGGCTTTTGCAAGACCACTCGTAAAGGGGTGCAGTCACCCAACAGATGTCTCTATATGTTTTCCGGGGGGAATAGGAAATAAACAA
Source organism: Eudasyphora cyanicolor (assembly GCA_963930755.1). Classification (NCBI taxonomy): domain Eukaryota; kingdom Metazoa; phylum Arthropoda; class Insecta; order Diptera; family Muscidae; genus Eudasyphora; species Eudasyphora cyanicolor. The sequence continues at coordinate 61,559,198 of OZ005734.1, read as the reverse complement.
AACAAAACATACACACGCACATTAATAAACAATGAGGTAATTCTGTTTCTTAAAAAACCAAACAACAAAACACACAAGGCACAGCCAGAAAAAAAACAAAATAACAACAATCACTCAGCCAGGCAGACAGACAGACACACAACAAACACTTCCACCACCTTCTACAAACAGAGCACATATCACAGAACACATAGCACATACCTTCCCCTCCAAAGACTCGGAGGGCTCATAGTAAGCCACCTCCTGAGCCACACCCACTTGGTCAGCATTCTCCGAATTACGGCCAATGATGACGGTGTCCGGGGCCGTGTATGGCGGCATGGCCACAAAACAATCACCTTGGGTAGTCGCTGGAGGAGTACCACTCATTTTCCGGCGGTGGCGGTCTTCCTTAACACTTGAAGAGGAGCGCCACAGAATATTCCAGACGTAGACAGACAATAAAGACCACGAACGACTTCACTCGTTGCAATTAAAGTTAAAAGTAATTCTCGCAGATAATTGATTTTTTTGCTTTCTTCTTCACTAAAAATCAGCAGCAGCAGCAGTGGCTGGCAGCGACAAGTACCACGACAAGACGAGACGTTGTCGAACGGCGAACGCCAATTTACGGGTAATGTACGTACGCAAACAAAGACCCCGAATTCCGAATTAGAGACAGAGCAATCCACAAAAACAACTCCGTTTTAATGAGACCAACTAAATAACAAATTAGACAACAACAAATTTTCCTTAGTTAGCACCTTTTTTCTCTCAAAATTATTCTCTCATTATTTCATTATTTATATATTTTTTATTTTATTTTATCAAAAACTCTTCACATAATTTATTTAAATTTTCCTGGTATTTGTTTTTATTATTTAAACCCTTTTTACTCGGTATTAATTTTTTAATTACCTCGCGATTTTTTCGATTTTAATTGTGTATATGACTTTTTGTTTCTATATTCCAATCAGGAATGAATGAGGGTGGTTGGTTTGTGTAGTAGGGTTGTTGAAAGCAGCAAAAGCAACTGTTTGTAATTGCAAATGGGAATGTTGCGCGGCGGCAGCGGCGGCGGGTAATTAGGGTAAAATTTAGGCCTTGCTGAGATTAGCATTTTGCTCTCCCGAGTTGAGATTAGAATGAAGCAAGCAAAAGACACGGTTATGCAAAGCATTTTAAACGGACATGGAGTGGAGAGAAACCTTGCAAAGGTTCCGCAGAGGTTGGGGATACGTTTAAGTATTATTTTTTATTGTTTTTATATTGTTTATAGATGTTGGGGAACATTTATAATTACATTTTGTTTAATTATTTTGTCTTAGTACGTTACGTTACATGCGTACTAAAGTGCTAAATGCAACTCTGGTAATTAACACCTTCGAGTGAAGAAATGAAAACAGTGTTGCATTTTAACACCTTACCACTCATACCTAGTCTCTCAATATTTTGCGCGCTCTCTCTCTCAGAGTCATCACTCAGTTTCAGTGTTGCCAATTTAGTCGTTCTGGGATTAAATTTGCAGACAGAGAAGCAGTCGTTTAAGTTAATGAACAAGGGTATTAGTCGCGTTTTATTTAAAAGTGCCAAAAATAATTTCTTTACCTTAATTCTGAAGCACATAACTGAAAATTTTTGGAAATCGCTATTTTGTAGTAATTTAAACGTTTTCTATTACAATCTATAAAAAATAAGCGATTTCAAAAAAATCAGTTATGCCCTTTCAGAATTAAGGTAACGATACGCAAAAAAGGCGACGCCGATAAAGAATGGTCAGCCACACAGTTTTAGAATGGCTTAATGAATCCCAAAATGCCGTACGTCACCTGAAAGCTGCTTCTATAATTTTCTCGCGACACGAAATAAATGTAACAATTATCCATGTTCACATTTTATAGAGCCATATTTCAAGAACTAGGGATTTCCTTGACATTTTCTTACTTTTTATACCCTAAACCATACTATGGTTTCTTTTTGAGGCTGGTGCTTGTAAAAACTAACAAGTAAGAAAGTTTAGTCGGGTAAACGGACATAAGAATCCCCTCACCTTCAATATATCCCCCATATATACATATATTTCGATTTTGAGTCTAAGCGCTATAAAATCCGAATTTCTCATCAGATCTACAATATGGCAGATAACAGTTTCTTGAACCAAAAACGAACGTTGTCAAAGAAAATCGGTCCAGATTTTGATAAAGCTCCCATATAAACCTACATCACCATTTTACATCTAAGGGCTATAAAATCTGTATTTCTGAAAAGACCTTTATACAATTAGCAGATAAATTGGTTGACAAATTTTGAGAAAATAAGTTCAGAGCTATATATAGTTCCGTATATTCCTGTATACAGATTTTGCATCTAAGGTCTGTAGAATCCGCATTTCTAAACATAGCTCTATAAAATTTGACAGATAACAGTTTCATGAATCAAGAACGATAAGTTGCAAATTTGAGGAAAATCAGTTCAGAATTCTATATAGTCCTTATATAGGGCGATCCAAGTAGAGATACTTTTTTCAATAGCCTTTTTGACAGATCACGTGTGAGTCGTGTCATGCTGTCATGTTATTTTTGTTAAGTATTGTTTGGCATTTCATCATGGAAAGACTTACGCCTGAGCAACGTTTACAAATCGTTCAACTTTATTACGAAAATTCACGTTCTGTGAGGAATGTGTATCGTGCACTTCGCTCAACTTATGGTCAACATAATCGGGTCTTACGATCACTGTGAGTCGTGTCATGCTGTCATGTTATTTTTGTTAAGTATTGTTTGGCATTTCATCATGGAAAGACTTACGCCTGAGCAACGTTTACAAATCGTTCAACTTTATTACGAATATTCATGTTCTGTGAGGAATGTGTTTCGTGCACTTCGCTCAACTTATGGTCAACATAATCGAGTCATCGAAAATTGCACTCAATGGATGGACCATCTGAGACGTTGTTCAGCTGCTAATAAACTAGTACTCTGTGTCGAATTTTAGAAGAGTGGAATAAGTAGTATAGAAGTTATTAAATTTTGCACTAAATGTTAACCCTTTGTGGGGAGGTACTAGAAGTAGTGGACCTATATGGACCATCTTCGAACTTAGCCAGAGATAGAGCAAAATATTACCGCACACCAAATTTGAAGTCAATCGGTTACTCCTTTCGAGAGTTATCGTGCGCACCAGCCAGCAGACAGACAGGCGGACATAGTTCAAATGACCCAAAACGGATTTCCTTCAAACATAATTAGGGTCTTAGGTCACTCCTTCAATGTGTTACACTTTTGGTTCGTAGAAAAATATACCCTCATGTCTAAGGTGAGGGGATAATTAAGATTTAAATTTCTCATAATAGCACTTCCACAGGGAAACAGAACTTTAATAACTGTCGTTAAATCTTTTAAGAAAATTGATTTTTTTTTAAAAAAAAAACTTTTTTGGTTGTTACGAAAAGGCCATAAGAAATAGCTAGCATCCTACCGAAGAAAACAATACTTATTTGAAAAAAAATCTATAGATAAATGTAGAAATTATAGCTCTTTTGGTAGAAATAAGAGAATTTCAACATAATCCGGTTGTTATACCCCTACTATTGTGAACAACGGTATATATCAGATCCTGCGGGCCAAATGTGTAACACATCAATGGTGTTACCTTAAAGACCCCAAGAATATTTGGCGGAAATCCGTTTTGGGCCATTTGAGCAATGTCCGTCTGTCTGTCTGGTTGATGTGCACGATGACTTTCGACAGAATTAACCAATTGACTTCAAATTTGGTATGTGTCAATATTTTTTCTATCTCAGTCTAACTTCAAAGATGGATTATGTTGGTCCACTCCTTCGACTGCCTCCCTCATAACTTGTATACTACTACTCAGAATCTTTCACAATTCCACACATAATATTAGTTTCTTGGTCGTTATCATCTTGAGAAAAATTGGAGAACTTGCCACGCCCTCTTCCCATACGAATGGACTATTTTGCATCAAATGTTAATGGCTTATATCTTTGATTACAGTCCACTGTAATGCTTTAACAACACCTGCAGTCCTTTGAAAAGGGCGTCATTTCCACGCCTCGTTTTTTACATCTCATACAAATGGACCATTGCACCAAAAGTTAATTGCATACAAACACCCAAAATTGTGTACAGTGTAGTGCTTTTATAGTACCCATAATCCATTGGGCGTCATTGCCATATAACCAAACATAAAACAAATAAACATATGAAAAATGTTTTTTTATACATTTGCACTTATAAATTTATCCATAGATTTATTCTAATAGGTATATTTCATAATGTTTTTCTTCAAAAAATTCGTCTGGAGCGATGTGCCAAATTTTCTTTGGGGACGATTTATGGCGATTTTTGTTGACCTTTTCCCGATAACTGGACATCTATGCCACATTTTGGAATTTTGAAGTGGAAGCTAAGTTTAATTCGAGGGACTACATCAGTTCCACCTAAAAAGTGCAAATATTTTTCAGAATTTCACGTCGACGGGGCAACATTTTTTTCAGAATCGAAATCACCATTAGTGAAATAAAAGTAATAATGCTTAAATTCTAACTTTCCCTAGAGCTTCAACTCGGAAGAGACTTTTATGCGGGAGCTATACGAAAACATGGACCGATATGCCCCATTTTTACCAGAGGCGATTAAGTGCAATATAAAGTAAAAATGCTTACATTTCAGCCATATCAATTAAAAATTGTGTTCTCCAGAGCGTCAAGTGGGACTCCATTTTCAAGTGGGATCGTCCCTAGCCTAAGAACTGCCTCAGAACCAATTTTTGTCAAGATTGCTTCATACACTTTGATCACAAGAAAAGTATGAAGTTCAATCTGGTAAACCGACATACAAATCCCCTCACCTTCAGTCCCAAAAAATAATCGGAAAGAAATTTATTTATTTTTTGTTTTAATTTAAATTATTATCAATTTAAATTGCATTTAATAACTTTAAAGTAAGCGCAGGTATTACAGTTATAAGCTGTTAACTTTTGGTACAAAAAAGTCCATTTGTGCGGGAGGTACCAAAAGGGGCGTGCCAATGACGCCCATCTTTCTCTGGACTGCAGGTCCTATAAAAGCATAACACTACACAAAATTGCATGTATTTATAGCAGTGCATATTAAAGATGTTAGCAGTTCAATTTGTATACAAAATGGTCCCTTTGTGTGGGATAAGTGAATTTTTCTCAAGGTGATGGCGACAGTTTATCTGTACATGTATTATTATGTGACGAATTACAGATGATTCGAATAAGTAGTATAGAAGTTATTAGATTATCAATAGTTCACTAAATGTTAACCCTTTGTGAGGGAGGCACTAGAAGGAATGGCCCATATGGTCCATCTTCGAACTTAGCCTGAGATAGAGAAAATATTATCACATACCAAATTTTATTCCTTTTAAATGTTATTGTGCGTTCCAGCCAGAGGGACGGACATTGCTCATTCGACTTAAAATTACGCATAACGGATATCCGCCTAACATACTTGGGGTCTTAGGTCACTCCTTCAATGTGTTACGCTTCTTGTACGTAGGAAATATTATATACGCTCCTCCACTTAATTGAGGGTATTAATATCTTAGTTTTAATGAAAACACGACTAATATTATAAACCGGGAAATTATTAATTATTAATATCAAAACCATTACTTTTAAAAAATTAAATAAGTAAAAATCTATATTTTTATAAAAAACACACCTAATATTCGAAACCGGAAGATTGTCGTTATCAACTGTCAACAACATTGGCAACACTTGTCACTTTCTCTCATCCCATAAATCAATCGGAGAGACAAAGTCATCCATGAAATGAAATGTAGCGTTATTTTGTTCTTTTGTTCATAAAAACAAATGAGCGGCGGCAAATGAGTAATAAAAGTGTCCCCATCCCATTTTTGGGGCGCAAGTACGCATGTAAGATGTAATGTAATGTACGCATGTATGAGATATAAGATATAGAGATAGAATATGCAAATATTCATTAATTACAATGCTCTTCATTTAGGTGTGTATAATTATTTCATTATTTTATTTCTTTTTTCGTTATTTTATAATTATTTTTTGTATATTTTGCTAAAACAAACTAATTTCATAATTATTTGGGAGAGTTAGACAAATGAGTGGTTTTAAAGGACAATTTTAATTCCTGCCTTTTGTATTGTTTTCTACTAATTTGAACCTTTTTTCTTAATGGGTACATCAATTTGTTACATGCGTACTGCATCCGCCGGAGCTAATGAAAATTTCCATTTTTTCCTTTGTTTCAAAAGACCGACTTAACATATAGACACCTCAAAATGAAATTGTTTATAATAATTACAAAATTTTTAATTATCACTTTAGACATTTTTAAGTACGGTATACAAATTAATTAGTTGATTTTTTATTTATTTGTTGTATAAATTATTACTATTACAAAAATTGGATTTTAAACTTCGATTATTTAGATTTTTTAATTACTGGTTTAATTTCGCTTTTGTTTATGTTTATTAAAACATTATTTTTTTATTAATTTTTAATCTTTTTATTGTCTCTATGAAATATATTTTGTTCTTTAGTATTTTATTACTTACATGAAAAAAATTCTATTTTTTCATTAAGCAAAGTCACAGTCAGAGTCACAGTTAAGATGTTGTTTTAATTGCGGCGAAAAATCTGTTACTGAATCTGAAAAAGAAAAGGATTGTGTGTTGCAAATAAGTTCTCCATAACTACTGAGAACTCATTTTACGAGAATTTTTCGCGTTTGAGAACCTTAATGAATGTAGTATTTTCACATATGCAAATTCTCCTAAGGATGGTGGATGGTGGAAAGGATATATGTGGGGGTAATGAGACAACAACATCATCCATCTTCTGAAAAAAAGAACTCCTTCGCAAATGCCGCCACCAACTCTCTTTTTCACACAAACAAAAGGTGTAAGGTGTTTGGCGTCGAAATTAATTGCTTAAAAAAACGTCAAATTGTCGCGCGATACAAACAAACCCCTACGAACAGTGATGGCATTTCAACATTTGGAATTTGGTACCAAAATGTACCACATCACATTTGGTCCGGATGCCCTGCAAAAGAAACGTACATATTCGGCCTTTCATTAAACATTCTGTTTGATAAACAACGCTGTCAATTGCACGAATATCGCGGTACCGGAGGGATCGGTCAGACTTCCTTCAATTCAAAGGTTGTCCCTAGTATATTCCGACATCGTTTACTTAATGAGGGACTGTATGAAAGCATGTGATCAATGCTTTCCAATCCTTCCTCAACATCACAGCAGAAGTCATTGGACTCAATACCTAACCTTTTGGCGTGTCCCGTCAGACCTTACACTACATAGACAGTTTTTCCTCTCTAAAGGTGGGTACTATGTTTTTTCAGCTTGAAAAAATTCCACAAAATGTTATTTCAAGTTGAAAAATGAAACGCTTTTTTCCTAAGGTCGCATTACATTTTTGAAGTGTGTGTGTCGAAATGTCACTTTTATTTGAATGAGTGTGTGTGTAAGCATGTGCATTTTTTTCCTTTTTGCTTTTCTTGAAAACAAACACGAGTTTAAATTATAATCAATAAACAATTAAATGAAATAATGCCGACTTAGAAAATATTTAATTTAAATTGCAGAAAGGAAATAGTTTTGAAGATAATTGTGCTAATGTTATACATACGATGGCGATGCTTGTTAGGCATCAGAAGCCAGGGTAATACAATGTTACTAATAACAAAATAATTTCCTACCGTTGTACGAATATAAATAAATTAAATGATGTTTTGATGAACCGAAAAAGATGTTTTATTATTATTTTTAAGGATTTGCATTATATTTGTTGACTTATACAAATTATACTTCCATCCATAAACGAAATTTCTTCTTCCAACTTCTATGGTTGGCAAGAACTCACTATGTTCTTAAATACCAATTAAAAACACGATCACAGGCACTACCCAATTCCATTGTCTTACTGGTTCGGTAGCGATAGCCGTCCACAATATTTTTCCAGGCTTTTCGTCGCGATTGTTCTAAACATACAAACGTAAATGTACATATGTAATTACAAGACAAACTCCACATTATTACATATACATAGTTACATGTCCTTCCAGTGTTTTGCACATTTGCTTTGCTATCCAATCGGAATGTCACTCTTCTCGTTTATTCCATGTACATAATTATTTTCCCTCCTTTGCATTAGTTTTCTTTATTTCAGATAATTTAATTTAGTATTCTTTATTAATAAATTTTATTGCTAATATTTACAACAGTTGAATTTCTCGCGGACAAATATGAATGTAAATAAATAGGAGTACAATGCTGGCGACTTCAATTTGTTGCGGCGTTCAATTAATTTGTATCGGCGCAAAATGTCAATTTCTCACGTTGAAATAAACACAGTACCACAAATGAAAAAATTTCACTCAGTTTTTCACAACTTTGGTTTTTGTATGGGTTTTCACCGTGAAACGGGAACATAGTACCGTGCTTAATGCGAGGCGACATATTGACCCTTCCCTATGCCCAGGTACCCAGATGAGGAGCATGTTTAACTACCCAGCCATCTCTTTAAAGAGATCTGCGGCGGTACAGGGCTATTTGTTAATATAGGGATTTTGCCTCCAGAGAATAGATGGCAGCCTGACTGTCCGAGTAAAAGACAACGCTAGTGTTGGTCACTATGTTGCGACACAGCCACTTGGCGACTTCCCTTATTGGCATTATTTCGGATCGATAGACCCTGCTTGATGATGTTCAATGCGCTTATATGCATATTTTGAATGTTTTATTCATTTTCCCAAAATATCAAAGTAAACACTAAAAATCACGATTTTCTGCAATGAAATTGCCAGTGCTTAGTTTTTGTGAAACCGACCATTACACAATAAAATCCGAGCCATTTTTTTATCAGATGTCCAAATATCCAAATTTTAAGGTCACTTTTTCATGTTATTAATTGAATGTCCAACATATTTTTTAATAAATCGGAAATAACTTCTACAATTTTGGTCCGATTTTCTCCTTCCATGACTCGTTGTAGACATGCTGACCACTAGATTTAATTTATACAAAAAAATTAACCATTTCAGGGCCGTAAAATTTATATTTTGATAGTTGGTCCCAAATGGGTTAAAGCGAATTAATAATAAATAGCCATTTTTTACCTTATTTCATTTAATTCGAAATGTTGGAACAAAAATCTAATGATCTGAAAATAATAAGTGGTAACTAATCGATTGCTTATAAAAAAAATCAGAACTAAACCAAATCGTGAAATTTAAGATTAAAATGTAGTTTCTGGGAGAATTCTCAAAATTAAAAAAGCCCTATCTTGTTCCGTCAAGCCCAAAAGTAACGAACTCGGACCTATGAGGCCCTCAAGAACACGGACCTGAAAGTATACTCAATAGTATACTCAAATTAAAACAAATTATTATATTATATTACCAATATGGCGGAAAAAAGTTGAACACGCCTACTGGGAGCCCCCTGGAGAGTCAATTAAATTAATTTCGGGTCCTAATTAAAAGAAAATTCTTGCAAATTGCAAATATGTTACGAAATTAATTCAAGATTAATTCTTCGCTTACAATGTGGAAAAAAATTGTCACTGCCACAGGATCTAATATTATGGTGAAATGTTCACATTGAAACTGAAACAAAATATCAGCCTCAAAATGGAATAGCCAGCATTTGTTTACTTAAATGTTCTACTATGAATTAAATTTGCTATCGCATTTCAAATTTAAAAATCGGTTATTTGTGTAATACTAAAGTAAGCATGTAAACCATAATTTAACATAGGAAACAATGACACAATTGTCAGAAGTCAATTAGATTTTAGTTTAAAAAATTGCTAAATTTCAATTAAATACAAAATCAAAATATGTTATTAATTTATTTAAGTGAAATTGTCTTTGGCATTGCAGATCGATCAGCTGATTTGCGGCGTACCAAATATGCGCAGCCGTTTCCCATCACTGTTTGTGAGAGACAACAGTACGAAATTCCAGCAAGTGTGAGTGAGACAGCTCTCCGAAGAGCAAAAGTCAGTAAGTATGGCTGTGTGTGAACATCCCTATTAGTTTTTTTCATTCTCATTGGTGGTTAGTGCGTCGTTGTGAAAATGCATTAAAATAACAAAAAAAAGAAAAAAAATAAACACAAATCAAATAAACGTGAACCGAGTGATGAGTGATCAAAACCCCGCTAGCTCAGTCAAGTGAAAATTAATAAACAATTGAAGAAAAAAACAAAGTTTAGTTGAACCAAAATAAAGAAAAACAAAAACGTCGACTCCACTTAGAAAGGGTATGTTCAGTTAGTGAGAATTTCTGTGGTATTTCATAATGTGCTCGTCTCACTCGCACCTTAAGAATTTGTTGGAATTCAATCCAATCAGAATCGAAAATAATACAAAAACAGTAGTGGTCAGAGTAAGAAAATGAAGCCGTGACAAATCGTCAGGGTAGCCGGCATAAAACAGTCATTTGGCGGCACTGTGGTAGTGAATATTGCATTTTACGTGTTGTTTGCACATAAATATTTACATCTAGCAATACCAAGAAAAAGAATGAGGGAAATATTTGTATGAAAAAAAACTAAAGAAACTAATAAAGCATTTTTGTGGTCCCTTCCCAACATTTTCATTTGTCTTCTATAAGAGATAAAAAATAAAAATTATTTAAAAGTTCTGCCTGAACGGAATAATGTTACTAAAACTTGGCCGGTCAAAGGAGTAGAAATGTAAAAATTTATGACCGCTAACCAAGACAAAATTTAATTTGGCAGGAGATGTCCAAATAGTTTTTATAGGGAAAATTTAGACAAAAGGAGGAATTTAAAAAATTTTAAGTAACAAATTTTGAGACGAGGTCTAGATTTCGAGTTATGAACCTAAACTTTTGGGTTAAATCTAGTTTAACTCAAGAGAATCAAATAGGTTCAACTATTACGAGTATTAAAAAAATATAAATTTTTTGGAGCCGGCCCATATTTTCCGAGATATGGATTCAGGCCTTCAATATCTTCCATGATTCAATATCTTCCATGTTTTTTCAACCTCTTCATAAAGTACACTTTTTTCGGGCAAGAGTATGATAACGATCTGATAGAGCACCTCAAAATATGAACAAAAAGTAATGTGAATTTTTTCGATAACTTGCTTTATCGGACGATAAAGTATGAAAAATATTTTTTTTTGTAAAATGGGAAATAAAGATAAAATTATGTAGAATTTTAGTTTTTATTACTTAAAAAAAATATGCGATAACTTTCTAGTTTTCGAAATGTCCAAAGCAGTTACGCGGACAAAAGTATTTCTGAGTGACCGGTCTTAGTTATCGAAAATTTTTATATTTTACAAAGCCCATTTTTTCGATTTTTTTCATTCTTTGACGTCCGATAACTCTATAACAAAGCGAGTTATCGAAAAAAATCACATACTTCTTTTTTCTTATTTTGAGGGTGGAATTCCTCCCGCTCCACTCCCCTACGATGGGTAGAATCGTCGAGCAAATCGTGACTTACGGAAACCGTTGTTGAGCTGCCGGTTAACATTTATGAAAAAAAACTTTTCGATGATAATAACATTCCAACAATGAATTGAGAAAAGTTCCAAAAATGTATGTATTGGTCTTTAGCTTAGAAGTGTGGTAAAATTTTTAATTTCAACAAATTTAGAGCCATAGCTACAAAAATCACAGAAATATATCAAAGGGAAAACAAGAAAAACTTAAAAAAAATATGGGCACCCATAACTCGAAAACTATACATCGACCCCAAATTTCTTAATTTATATATAGACCTCCGAATTTTGCGTTAATTGTATTGTTCATCCGATTGGAAATTTGCATATATGTTTTATATTTCAAATATAGAAAATTTTATTTTATATAAATAATTTTATCGAAAATGGGCAAGCAATATATTTGAACGATAAAACGTCTAAATGCAAAGTTTGGTTCCAACCGGATAAAAATATGCCAACATCCAAGGTATATATGTATATTTTTTGCTTAGAGTTGGATTTTTCCATTCAAATTTGAAGCAAATCGGTGAACTTTTCCAACTAGATCTAAAACATAAAAGTCAGAATGTTGCCGGCGGCGCCGGCGTTTGATACTCATATAGTGGCGGCTTCATACTCTGATAGTGGTGTGTATGTGTTTTCATTGAATTGTTTTTTTTATTACAAAATTTCTCTCTTTATCGGTGTTCTTCTTTTACGGCTATGGGCTACGTTGAAAAATTCAGAACGTCCTCAGCTTTTTTTCGGGGGACACAAACATAATGAAAATTAGTGAAAAAATGGAAATTCTATCAAGGAAATGAATAAAACTACTGAAAATCAAAAAATATAAACAAAGTCATCCTAGAAAATATAAAAACCTAACGAAAAGAATTTTGCTGTGTGCTCTTTCTGTGTTTTGTGTATTGTAAGAACAAGTCAAGTGAATGAATGTGGTGGTTTGTGAAAAGCAGAAAAAATCAATAAACTAAACTAGAGATTCCGTGTTGTGGAGAGAAAAGTGAGTTTTTTTTGTTATATTTTTATAAAATAAAAAAAATGTCGCGGAAATCTGTGAAATATGAAAAGTTATGAATTTAAATGGCCAAACAAGTTTTTCACACTTGACATGACAGCAGCTTCATCAAGAAGGCGTGTTACGTTTTTTGTTCTCCGCGCTAAGCACTGTCCGTGTTTTTTTGGTTCTTGTGTATACTTTTATCCACCAAAAAAAGCTAAAACGCGTTTCAGAAATGATTTCTAAACTAAAATTCGGAAGTGTCAGTAAAATGAAAAAAAAGGATTTCTTTCCGTCCAAGTGCAAAAATTTCAATATGTTTTTATCAATCAATACATCTTTTTTGTATACACAACAGTATACAGCAGCGCGCTCCATCCATTCCTCTTCAGCGATCCCATTTGTTAAAAAAGCGCCCTTTTTCCATCCGCATTTTTTCCCTTTAGCTTTTGTTTTTCACCCTTGCCCCCTTCCCCCTTTTAACGTCTTTTCACATGTTTTTCTTGCTATCCTCTCTATGTATCCATCCTCCCTCACAACAACGTTTTGTATTCTTATTGTCGCTGCTGCTTGTTATGTTCTTCGTTCGGTTGTAAGGTGTTTTTTTTTGTTTTCTTGTTTGTGTGTGTATTTATACATTCGCTCTTCTTCGTTCTCCTCTATTTCTATTCTCTTAATTCGTTTGTTGTTCTGTTTTTATTTTAGTTTTAATGTTATGTCAGCATTTTTTGTTTACAAATAAAGAAAAATGTGCTGTTTTGTGTGTCCTCGTTTTGCAGTTTGTAGGCTATTTGCGCTAATTATTTATTTAGGCAGTGGCAGTGACTAAGGCATAAAATTAATTATTTTTTGCAAATGTTTTGCTATTTATTTTGCACTGTTTTCCTTCGAAATCAGCTCTAAGGCTGCTGTGACCGATCATCTGTTTTTCTTCATTTCAAAACACAGTGTGGAATGCAAGACATTTCCGCATGGTGCCTTTACACTATCAGAAGGTGACAAAATTAAAGCCTATTTCAGGTTAATAGTACAAAAGCTTTTATTTCTATTTGTAAATACATGTCGATACCTCCATTCCAAAGTAAGTCGAAACAAATAGTTTTTCAGGAAATGTGATAGAAGTTGTAAGACATTTTTAAATTTGTATGAAGTTCTTTCACAACGTAAATCAAATGACATCTACTATTTTGTACATGGTTTTTTTTAAAGCTTGAGAACTTAAAAGACTTTAACTATTTTGTACAGGGTTTCTTTAAATGCTTGAGAACCTAAAATGATTGAATGATTTTTTTTAATTTCGACATTATCAGCTGTCAAACTGTAGTTATCGATAAAAAAAATACCCATTATATAACTATTGATGGGATAGACCAAAGACAAATAGAATATAAGAAGACATTCCTTCAGGCCGAATCGTCAAAATCTATCAGTTACGAACGAATAGGAATGAATTGTAACACGCGAAAAAACAGTATTTCGCGAACATTGATTGAACTTTTTTTGCACTTATCGATTAATACTAATTTTTTAATTGTGACAATTACAAAAAATTCGGGGAAAATGGTCTGAAAATCCGCGAAAAACCTCACTCGTTGGAATCAAAATCCTATTCGTTCGTAACTGACAATTGCTTGCTACAGGAAGGAATGTCTTCTTAAATTATATTGTTTTTGGGATAGACAGATAAACACCAAATTTTTACTGAATATAGTTTTTATAAATTATAATTTTAAACTGGAGGCTTGCTAAGCCGACATTGCATGTTTTGTAATGAAGGTATCGACGTGTTCTAAAACGCAGTCTCTGGTATATGCCAACACGAAATTTAGCAGCTAAAACAAGTTTTGCACTAGCTTAGCGATGCGTTTCGTTTTTATTCAATTTGTCTCTCGTGTTGCATATTGATCGGCGACCAAATAAGTTCTATACATTCTTGTCCGAAAAAATTCTAAAACGATTTAGCTACGTCTCTCTCTTGAAATTACGCTACCGTCCAATAACAAAAACCAGTAAGGAAAGGCTTATGTCTCTAGTAATACTGAACATTATATTATATTTGGATTACAGCTGGTATAGCGCTTAGAATATAAAGGGTTTTCTAATAGGGAAATAAAAATTTCGTATCTTTATGTCAACGCAACCTCAAACATTTTTAATGATCTTTTAGTGTCACAACGCAGTAGTCCTTAAAGCCTGCTTATGCTTATGCAGGCAGTTTTCTAGAATTATTCCCAGAAATTTTGCACTTTCAGAAAAGAGTCGCCCTATTCCATGTTTTCGAGGAGGATTCACAGGTGGAATCTTATACTTCCCAGTAAAGAGAACCATTTCCTTCTTGTTCGGTTTCAAGCTCAAACAATTGCTTCTGACCCATCTGGCCAATTTGTTCAGAACCACCTGTATAATGTCCGATGACGGTGGGGAATTTGCCAATTGCTGCGATTGCAATTTCGTCCGCATATGCCACGACTTTGCAGCCAAAATCTTCTAGATCTTACGGGATTCCATTAACTGCTAGATTACAAATTAGGGGAGACAGTACTCCTACCTGTGGAGTCCAACTGCTTACAAATCTCGCTAGTGTTGTGGTCCAAGGACATGTTCTTATGCGTCTTCTTATTATCATGACATAGTTCACCCTTAGATGCGCCAATAAGTTTGGGAATTTATTTTTTGTTTATAAAGTTTTTTAACGTAGTTTTAATAAAGGAAATCCTTTTTTTGACACCAATATAACCCAACATTTTTAGGATCCAACTTTATTGGGTCCTTCTGCTCTTCTACACCATTTTCAAGATTTCGAAGATTCCATTTGAAATTCGAAAAAGGTCAATTGAAATTCGAAAAACATCAATTGAAATTCGAAAAACATCAACTGAAGTTCCAAATACATCACTTGATATTCGAAGAACATCAATTAAAATTCGAAAAACATCAATTGAAATTCGAAAAACATCAATTGAAATTCGAAACACATCAATTGAAATTCGAAACACATCATTTGAAATTCGTAATATTGCAATTGAAATTAGGAACACGTCAATTGAAATTCGAATTTCTCCATTTGAAATCCGTAATACACCAATTGATATTCTGAAAACATCAATTGAAATTCGAAATTCATCATTTGAAATTTGCAAAATGTAAACAAAATCAATGGTGTATATTACACCATTTTCAATTGTAATTCGAAAAAAGTCAATTAAAATTCGAAGATTCCATTTGAAATTTGAAAAATATCAATTGAAATTCGTATATTCAATTTGAAATTCGAAAAACATCAATTGAAATTCGAAAAACATCAATTGAAATTCGAAAAACGTCAATTGAAATTCGAAAAACATCAATTGAAATTCGAAAAACATCAATTGAATTTCGAAAAACACCAATTGATATTCGAAACACATCAATTGAAATTCGAAACACATCATTTGAAATCCGTAATACACCAATTAAAATTCGGTAAACATCAATTGAAATTCGAAATTCATCATTTGAAATTCGAAAAATGTAAACAAAATCAATGCTGTACATTAGATGGGGTAGCATTTAAGTGATACAGTTGGTCTGTGTTAAACCTTTAATATTAAAATATTTAAATATGCTTTGTTTCAACTAATTTTGAATAAATATTCATAAAAGATAAGATCATCTATATGTTTTCTGTTCGTCACATTATATGTTAAGATTTAGACAGCAAAAGATTTTAAATAAATTCTACACAATATATAATGTACAGATTTGTTTACATTTCGAATATTAATTGATGTTTTTCGAATTTCAATTGGTGTATTACGAATTTCAAATGGAAAAATTCGAATTTCAATTGATGTATTTCGAATTTCAATTGATGTTTTTCGAATTTCAATTGATGTATTTCAAATTTCAATTGAAGTTTTTCGAATTTCAATTGATGTGTTTCGAAATGCAATTGATGTGTTTCGAATTTCAATTGATGTATTTCGAATTTAAATTGATTTTTTTCGAATATCAAATGGAATCTTCGAATTTCAATTGACCTTTTTCGAATTTCAAATGTAATATTCGAATTTCAATTGATCTTATTCGAAATTGAATTGATTTTTTCGAATTACAGTTGAAAATGGTGTAGATGTGGTAGCATTTAAGTGATACAATTTGTCTATGTTAAACCTTTAATATTAAAATATGTTTTGTTTCAACTAATTTTGAATAAATATTCATAAAAGATATGATCATCTATATTTTTTCTGTTCCTCACATTATATGTTAAGATTTAGCCAGCAAATGTGTTTAAATAAATTCTACCCAACCTTATGTACAGATTTGTTCACATTTTCGAGTTTCAATTGATTTATTTCGAATATCAATTGATGTTTTACGAATTTCAATTGGTGTTTTACGAATTTCAAATGGAATCTTCGAATTTCAAATGGAATCTTCGAATTTCAATTGACCTTTTTCGAATTTCAAATGTAATCTTCGAATTTCAATTGATCTTATTCGAAATTGAATTGATTTTTTTCGAATTACAGTTGAAAATGGTGTAGATCTATGATTTTTCAATATTTCCTTTATAAAGACAACCCAACACATAGTGGCTTACTATATTTTTATACCCTCCACCATAGGATGAGGTATATTAATTTTGTCACTACGTTTGTAACACCTCTAAATATTGATCTGGGACATCAAAAGTATATATATTCTTATTCGTCTTAAAATTCTAAGACGATTTAGCAATGTCCGTCTGTTGTAATTACGCTATACTTGAGCTAGGTGACTGAAATTTGCTATATATACATCTTATAGCTGCAGGTAACTTGGGATTGAAAATGTGAAATATCGGTTCATATGTTGATATAGCCCACATAGATAGCATCGGACAGATTGACTTATCTACATCCTAGAGACCACAAATGCCAATTAATAGGGATACAAATTGGTAACTGGGGTTTACTTATACCCGGAAACATTTACACGAACTACGGTAGCCATAGGTCCATGTTTTGATATAGTTCCCATACAAATGTCCCTCTAGATTTTGCTTCTTAATGCAACAAACACTGCAAATTTCAACAAATCGGGCTGAAATTTGATAATATGACTTAATTTGTGCCCGAAACCTTTCAAATGTTATCCATGGTGGATGGTATATAAGATTCGGCATTGCCGAACTTAACGCTTTTACTTGTTTTTATTAAAAATGTATTATTATATGGGTTAGAATATTTAATATCGACTTATGTAGTTTATTTCTGGCTAAAATGTAGTTTATCTTTGGCTAAGAAGTTACCAGTAGGTAAAATAAGATCTCGCTTTAATATTTTTTAATTTTTTTTTTTTAAATTAGCAATAGCCAGTTTCGCAAAAAACAAAAACTATTTTTTTTAATTTTTTCAAAAATTTAAACGCACATAAAATTTTATCAAATTTTTTTTTTAAGTAGTGATAGCGAAATCTTATTTTGCCTATTTGTAACTGCTTATAAATATTTCAGCCAAAAATAAACTACATTTTTAAATTCCTAACCCAAGGACCCAACTTTATAGGGCAATTTTTTTCAATATTTATTTATTTATTTATTTATTTCATTTATTTATCAACCAAAGCCCATATTTGGACTATACATTCATTGAATATTATACTTTCAGTATAATATTGATTTTTTGGAATTGGGGCCCCACTTTACTGCTCCTCTTGGGCCTACTGGAACCACTTTAAATATTTCATTTTCATTTTAAGTCTCTGTTCACCATTTCCTTTCATTTGCTAATAACATTGACTATGTCGGGGACCAGGACCATTTTAGGTCCTTAGTCCCCATGA
This sequence comes from Eudasyphora cyanicolor, assembly GCA_963930755.1. Classification (NCBI taxonomy): domain Eukaryota; kingdom Metazoa; phylum Arthropoda; class Insecta; order Diptera; family Muscidae; genus Eudasyphora; species Eudasyphora cyanicolor. The sequence continues at coordinate 61,540,879 of OZ005734.1, read as the reverse complement.
TCCCGTCTTTATTACACCCCGCGCTCTACTACATTTGTTTTTGCTTCCATATTTATTAACATTTTTTAAATTTCTTTGAATATAATATTGATTTTCTGTACCTGGGGGCCCCAAATATATTTTATTTTTGAAGCCGTAGAGAACATATTTTTCTATTGATCTGTCTGATATTTAAGCATTTATAATTTGTATTACCATAAATTGTCCTTGGAGAAAATCGGGCACATCAGCCCATGTTTTCATATTGCTCCCATATAAAGGTCCCCTCGCTATCATTTTTTGACGCCCTAGAGAACACGTTTCTTAATTCATCTATCTGAAAGTTGAGCATTTACACTTTAAAATGCACTTAATCGACCCTAATGAAAATGGGATATACCGATCCATGTTTTCATATAGCCCCCATATAAAGGACCCATCTGATATCACTTTTTGACGCCCTAGACAACACATTTCTCAATTTATCTATCTGAAATTTAAGCATTCATATTTTATATTACCATAAATTGCCGTAGTGAAAATGGGACACATCGTTTCATGTTTTGATGTATCCACCACTGATTTCACTTCTTGACGCACAAGAGAACCCATTTTGAATGTATTTATCTGAAATTTAAGCATTTTACTTTATATTGCCCTTAATTGTCCCTAGAGAAAATGGGACACATCGGTCCATGTTTTAAGGTCCCCTACGATGGCGCCTTTCGACCCTCAAGAGAACACATTTAACAGTTCTGTATAAAATTTAAGCATTTATTTTTTATATTACCATAAACTGTCGTAGTGAAAATGGGGTACATCATTGCATGTTTTGATATAGCCCCCTATATATAGGTTCCCTCCGATGCTACTTCCTGACTCTCAAGAGAACACATTATTCAACCGGTCTGGCTGAAATTTAAGCATTTATACTTTATATTACCATTAATCATCCCTAGTGAAAATGGGGCACATCGGTCCATGTTTTCATATAGCCCCATATATAAAGATCTCCTCCGATTTCGCTTTTCGACGCCGTAGAGAACACATTTTTCAATTGATCTCTCTGAAATTTTATGATTTATACTTTAATTGCACTTAATCATCCTTATTGAAAATGGGATATATCGGTTCATCATATAAAGTTTCCTTTCGATAAGACTTCTAGACGCTGTAGAAAACGCGACTTTGAACCGATCATGCTAAAATTTAGGCATTTGTACCTTATATTGCTCTAAATCGTCCCTAGTAAAAATGGAATGTATCGGTACATGTTTTGATATAGGTTCCATATAAAGGTCCTTTCCTACTAGACTTCTTGCTGCTCTAAATAACACATTTTTCAAACGATTTGACTGAAATTTAAGCATTTATACATTATACGGCTTTAAATCATACCTACTGAATAGAGGAATATCGGCCCAGTTCTTAATATAAATCCCCATATGAAATGTCCTTCTGATTTGGCTTCTTGGGGGTGTAGAGAATAAGAGTAAATAAACTATCTGTCTGAAATCATTGACTATACATTTTATTTTGTCCATTAGCACATTTGCCATATCTGTTCACGATAAAAAGCCCATATAAAGGTCACAAATAATTTATCTTCTTGTCGGTGTAGACACAACTCATTAACTGCTTTAACCTACAATAAATCCTAGTAACAATGCTCTGATATTATCATTATTATCCATGTTCCTAAGTGGAACATAGGGCCACAACAAAGTTTTTCCAATCACTTCTAATAAATATGTACCAAATGTTTTGTGTATTCCATTCCAGGGCTTCTTTCTTTGGCAATATTTCCTTCTGGCTCTGTCCTATCCATCGCAACTTCCTGCTTTTGATTTCCGCACACATATGACTTTGCTTGCATCTCTCAATTAGTCCGCTAGTGAATTCGAAATATTCGCCAAACATTGACGAATGCTGGAATTCTACCTTTAGTTTTTGCTGAGGTATTCCATGTTTCGCATTAATATAGAAGAACGGTTTTTTACATTCGAATTTTAGATGCTCTGATATAGTCCTTATCTATTTTCTACGCATTGCTTGGCAAATGTTGGTGGAGGGTATTATTAATAGCCATCGCAACTTCTTGCTTTTGATTTCGGTACACATAGGTCTTTGCTTGCATCTCTCGATTAGTAAGATATTATATTCGGCCAGTGAATTCGCAACATTCGCCGAAGAAATCTGTTGACGAATGCTGGAATTCTACCAATAGTTCTTGTAGAGGTATTCCATGTTTCGCATCCATATAGAAGAACGGTTCATACGTTCGAATTTTAGATGCTCTGATATAGTCCTTATCTTATTATAGTACGATATTATATTCGTCCAGTGAATTCGCAATATTCGCCGAAGACATCTGTTGACGAATGCTGGAATTCCACCTTTAGTTTTTGCTGAGGTATTCCATGTTTCGCATCCATATAGAAGATCGGTTTTACATTTGAATTCTAGATGTTCTGATATAGTCCTTATCTGTTTTCCACGCATTGCTGGGCAAATTTAGGTGGAGGGTATTATTAATAGCCTATGAAACAATTATGTTATTTCTATCTACCATCTATAGATAAGGAAATCTATTAAAGTTTTTCTTTTTCTCCCTTCACTGGTTGCCTACATTTCATTCTATATCCGCCAGGTTGTTGTAAATGTCTTTAATTATGTTCTTATGTGGCCACCAGTAGTAGAAAACTTCTTTTCTATATCTCATCATTTGGTGGGTCTTTTTCAGCATATGTATGTATGTATATCTATCTACGTTCATCATTCTTCTTTCTTTGGCGTTTGCCGGCTGTTATTTTGAATTTGAAATTAGAAATGCTGTATTTTTTCGTTGATTGTTTTTGTTCCTCTTCGAGAGTAAATTTATTGGATGTCGTGCGTTCAGCAGCAGCTATCTGTCTGCTGTGGTTGCTCTTACGTGTTTTTCTTTCCGAAGCCATTCCGAGATACATTGTTTATTTTAGATGAATAATTTTTGTTGCTCTTGCTGTTGTTGTTAGTGTCTGCCAAAGAGGTCATTCACTTTAAATTGAGTTTTTTTTTCGATAGTTTTTCGTGTTTAATTGTATTTTCTAATTTCATTCATTATTTTAATTTATTTTCCTTAATTCCGAGGATGTCAGAAGTTAACGAAGTTGAGGATTTTTAGAGCTTTTGTAATTTCCCTCAACAAACCTAATTGGAAACGGAAGGGAATAAAAAACTGTAAAAAGTTTTTGAAACTATTCATACTATACATATATATATATATATAGGCTGTGGTTCCTTTACTTTCTACAAATATATATATAAAGGGTTTTCCAACAAGAGGTGTTATTTTGGTATTCAAAGAAAAATGCAATTTTTTGAGATAAATGATCGGATGTTTATTTCATAATAAGGAGAAAGGTATGCCGTTAATAATGAAAAACAACATCAGCCAAATGGCCACCACGGAAACTTTTCCCGTAACAGAGCAATGGTTTCGTTGCTTGTGTGGCACGTAGCGCCGTCTTGTTGAAAGTAAACGTTGTCCAGATCAATACCATCCAACTCCGACCATAAAAAATCATTAATCGTCTCTCGATAGCTCCATTTCACCGTATTTCATTCACCGTAACTGTAACATTTTCGAAAACCACCGGATCATAAACCGTATCGCTCTCTAGAGGGTAAATACGTCTTATCGAAAGGGCCCGAGCCCCAGATGCGACAATTTAGCTTGTTGACGTAGCCACCGAGGTGGAAATGGGCCTCATCAGTCAAGACGATTTCTCAATAATTTTCGATTTTTCGAAATTTAATAATTTCAATGCGTTGTTGAATCGTGTATCGTTCCATTTTTAGTAATGGCGTAGTTTCTACTTGTCAAATTTCAAAGAATAAAAGCTTCAAAAGTGACAGCTACCGAAATATAATATAATACCGATTCAAAATAACACCTCTTGTTGGAAAACCCTGTATAAAACGGTTTTGAATAGTTATATATATAGGCTGTGGTTCCTTTACTTTCTACAAATATATACCAATCATTCCTTTTTGTTGCTAAATTCGTAATTTCGCTCCAGATTTTGCTTGGTTGGGAATGCTCGACATCCAGTAGACTTCACCAAATGAGGGAAAGTTGGCACTTCTTCAGCTTTGCAAGATGCGTACATTAGATTCATTTCATTTCATTTATTTCATCATAACTTGTAATTTAAAGCCTCAAATACCAATTTAAAATAAATTACAAAATGCATAATAAATAATAGCAGATTAGAAGACAACTCCAACAAACATGATTCGATTTATTTTATCCAACATATCCGGCGTATATCCATAATCGACACCTGAACTTTTGTCTCCACTGTTCGATGACCTAATTTCGCTGGAGGAAATAATACACCATCGGAACATCTGCTTTATTTTCCTAAAGATAATAAAATCTCATTATTTTCCTCGTACATAGCTTTTTTTTACAAACTTATTATTATTATCCGGTCATTTTAGTTTGTTTAAAATCCTATTAGAACTCTTTCAACAATTTTATTGCATGTTTTGTTGAAATTGTTATGTTTTTCGTTTTTATTTTCGCTATTCATCACCCTGACATTGTGTAATGCTATTTTATTCTCAGTTTGTTGTATTTCGCTATTAATAGCTAACAACAATTGTTAGTTTTTTGTTTTGATTTTTTATTTGCATTATTAACTATAATGACATTCAAAAATTATAAATTATGAAGATAAGTCATCCCGAGAACTGTCAAAATCTATCAGTTACGGACGAATAGGAATGAAATGTCACACGCGAAAAAACACTTTTCCGCGAAGGTAATTTCAACTTTTTTTGCACTAATCGATTGATATTAATTTTTTAATTGTGACAATTACAAAAAATTCGGGAAAATCGGTCCGAAATCCGCGGAAAACTTCACTCTTTGAAGTCCTACTCGTTGAAATTTTTATTCGTTCGTATCTGATAACTTACTCGCTCCGGGATGACATATCTTATTATTCATTATTTTTGATGACATTCACCTAAATTGTATGTAAACATTCGCTTTTGATAGTACTCGTACATACTTATGTATGTATTTGTTTGTTCGAACGCACGTTTGGAATGAAGAGGGAATGAATGGAGTCAGTGTAATTATTAAGTTAAATTTGAGTAAATTTAAAAAATATAATAATATGTAGGTGCATCATTCCATAGATAGCACCTGTGGTGCAGTAACCATTTCTGAATTGTATTTGAGAAGATTATTTTGGTATTTTGCCTTATTTAATTTAAAATTTAGTTATAAGGAACAGCAGTTGCATTTTTTTCTTATTATTTTCAAGACAGATCGTCATATATGACTCAGATTTTAATGTTTATACCCTACACCACACTGTGGTACAGGGTATTCAAATTAGGATAATAATAAATAAAAATAAATAGACCCATCGCTTATGATACCGATCGAATTGCCATTACTTACTGAGTAGATTTCCCTATGTCCGATTGTTCGTCAGTATGTGCATGTATTATTGTAATCAGGACGCAATTATTGTCTGAACATTTGGCACGAATATCTTATTTGGCCTAACACTATTGAAATTGTTAAAATCGGTTCAGATTTTGATATAGCCCCCATATATGTATATGCTCCTCCCGATATATTCACAAACGAGTACTGCTAAATTTTGGGAAAATCAGTTCAGATTTAGATATAGTCCTCATATATATGGGGAATTCCACAATAAATCGGCGGTCTAAAAAATAATTTCGAATTTTTTTTTTTTTTTAGAAATTTTAGTTTTATTCATAGATTTGTTTATACAATATATCTTTAGAGCCCCAGCGCCTTATAGGCTTTATAGAGGCAAAACTGGCAACATTAACAAAATATCTACAATATTAAAAAAATATCTCAAAAATAAAAAAATAAAATAATTATGAATGTACATAAATTATAATTCGAAATTGAAAACAATTCTAAATTTTATGTTAGAAGTGTTTCTAAATTCTCTAAAAGGTGTTGTTTTACCATTTTTTTAAAAGTTGATATTACCGATATATTCTTCAAATCATCAGCCAAATCATTATATTCACTTGGTCCAGCAAAACCAATACGTTGTTTAGTTAAATCAAGTCGGCATCTTGAAACTACCAAATTATTTGCTTGTCTGGTATTTTTACCAGTTCTCATTCGATTTTCTCCAAATGTCATAGTTGTTGCACCTCTTGTTGACTTGAACATGTACATTAGGATTTGATGTTTGTATAAACCTCTGATTGGTAACACATTTTTAGTTTTATATTTATACAAATTTAGTGTGTGATATCTGATTGGTAGGTTATGTACAATTTTTAGAGCCTTATTTTGAGCAGATTGTAGGGATTTTAATGGAGTACTCACTTTACATCCATATATTATCGGAAGATACGTTAAATGAGAGTGTACAAGGGTTTGATAGGTCAGTTCTTTCGTTTCAGTGTTTAACTTGTTCTTGAATTTGTATAAGATTCCTGTAGCTGAAGATATTTTTGCGTTTACATCTTCTATATGAGAATCCCACAACAGATTATGACTAAAAGTAACTCCCAAGTATTTTACTGTTCTTGATTCAGCAACAAGAGCACCATTTATGTGAACAAACATATCACCGTCACTACGATTAACATGGGGCTTGAATCGTATGAATTTCGTTTTACCAGAATTTAAAACCAATTTATTAAAACGGGCAAATTCAGGTAGAATAGCAGCATCATACTCAATCTGCGTTTTGAGGACCTTTTCGTGACTATATTTATAAAACAAACAAACATCATCCGCAAACATGTAAAGCTTTCCATAAAAATTTATATTTTTAAGATCATCAATGTAGATTTTGAACTATAGGGGGCCCAAAACACTCCCTTGAGGAACACCATGTTGAACAGGTAACATACTACTTCTGGAATCTCCAAATTGAACATACTGATACCTTTTACTAAGATAATCCTTAAATAGTGCCAAAGTATCATTAGACAACCCTATATTTTTAAGCTTCCTCACTAAAATGTCATGTTGAACCAAGTCAAACGCCTTTGAAAAGTCAAAGAAGACACCTGCAACTCCTTTAGACCCATCATCAATTTCACTACAAATATACTCTACTACATTTATAACTGCTTCTTCAGTGCCAGATCCCTTTCTGAAACCATATTGTCTCTCAAACAAAATGTCATTAACAAGAAGATATGTATTTAGACAACTGATCAAATATAAGTTTTTCCAAAACTTTGTCTATAATTGATAGTACGGATATGGGCCTAAAGTCAACAATATTGCTCGATTGAGCTTTTTTGGGTATCGGTAAAATTTTATGAATTTTCAAGGATTCAGGGTATTTTTTATCTACAATCATGTTGTTAAATATTTTTGCTAGAATATCTATTATTAACTGTTTTTTAATAAATAGCATCTTCGGCATAATGTTGTCATAACCAGGGCTTTTCTTAACTCTTAAATCATCCAGAATATTCTCAACTTGCGATGCATCAACTCGATTATTAACCTTTTTTTAATTTTTTACTCGTAGTATACCTGAAAAAACGCTTTGTGTAATTTTAAGAGATTTTTCCGATTACTTGTTCAGAGGTTATCGATATTTAAAAAATCGTTAAGATATAACTCTGTGTATGCGGTTTTTATCCATAACTTCTTAAGATATGGTCTAGGGTAATCAAAAACCGCACCGGTTAACCGGTTAATCAGTTTCTTTTTAAAAACCACCTATCGGTTTTCGGTTTTCTGCATTTTCGAATAACTCGAACCGTCGATTTTTACAACTCGACTTTTCGGTTTTTTGAAACCATTATAAAATGATAAAGAAAATATTATTTTTGAAATAGGAACCTACCTAAAATTTTGAAAACATCAGTATAAAAACCGTTGACTTCATTTGTGCATATCCATCGATTTCAAAATGCAGTTTTATATGTATTTATACTGTATATTTTATAGAGGGTCTAGGCGATTATTGCGGTATAGAAATTAATTAACAATCCTTTCTAATTTAAATGTAGGTATACATAAAAATGCATTTGTCCAGTTTCACATTTCGACAAGTTTTCATCTCTATAGTATGCTCAAGTCAGAATCCGCTACTACTGATAATATACAGGGTTGCCCATATTCGACGGACCCATGTTTTTTTGGGCCCATTCCAATCGACGAGGCTTGTCCGCAGGCAACAATCTTTGCGTCAATTGAATTTTGTACGGGAACAAATGCAAATCAACGCGAATAATCCGTTGTAAAGTGGACCGAGCCATGCCCAACTGCTGAGAACGGCGTTTTTGGGATGTTCTTGGGGACCTCTCAACACTGGCTCGTACGGCAGCGATATTCTCGGCCGATTGCCTTGGTCGACTTTTATTTGGCCTCTTCGGATTAGAAATAGCCTCACCAGTCGAAAATTTTTCGTATAAACGCTTAATGGTGTTCTTAGAAGGCGCACTTCTCACATTTCTTAATATTTTAAAAGCACGTTGACTTGACTTCTTCTGTTGAATGTAAATTTCAACTATTTCAGAGCGCTCGCGTGGCGTGTATTGTTCCATGGTAAAAATCTGCTTGGACTGACGCTTCAAACGCGGTATGTCATTAAGCGATCTGACATCTCTGTCAAAAGTTATGGCGTTGCCAGATGGGTCCGTCGAATATGGGAGACCCTGTATGTATATAATCGGTTTGCCATAAGAGCCATTCATATGATGCCAAAACCTTAGATTTTGCCGATCTTCACTAAGTTTTATAAAAATCATAATAAATTTTTTAATAAATATCGCAGATATTATAATATTATATCATAAATGAAATCGAAACAATTACCTATTATAAATACTCGTAAAAATATGAAGTGTTTAAAATACAATTTTCAAATAAATCTTAATTTAATTGAAATATGGTTGCGTATTGAATTAAAAAATAAAATACGCTTATTTTACGTCATCTAACTAAATTTTGAGCATTATTTATGCATTTTTATTAAAAAAGAAAAACCGAAAACCGGTTTTAGAGTTAACTAAATTTTCGAAGAAACCGAAAACCGTATTTTCAAAATAACCGGTTTTTTGATCACCATAATATGGTCCGATTTAAATTTTTTTTGGAATGTTATTTTCGTGTACTTTTCAGAAAAGTTAAAAAAAAAATATAAAATTTTTTTTTGTATGCGATTTTTAAATTTCATAATTTAAATGCAATTTTTTAAAATTGTTTGTACTCTCCGATTTTTGCGATTTTTTTATATTTTATGGCAATTCAACGGTTTTTTTATATATAGTATTTAGTTTTTTTTTTGGTATTGAAATGTTCCTTTCAAAAACAAGCAATAAATGCGATATATTAAAAAAACCGTTGTATTGCAGTAAAGGTATATTGTTGGTACCTATAGTGATTTTTCACAAGGAATCTTTTTGTCGAATACTTCACCTAAAAATCCATCGGTTTCTACTAAAGGGTTATCTGAGTACAGATTAGAGTTGGGCACTATAGTTCTTTTAAGTGATCGCTCTTTTTAGTTCAGTTCAATTGAGTGAACTAGTTCGTTCATTTAGTTCAACAGCTCACTTTAGCACACATGCTCTTTAGCTCACCAGCTTACTCTACTTTAAAAGTTCATTTAGTTCAGTAGATCACCAGTTCAAATAAGCCGATATTAAAGGAATCTGATTGGAATATGAATGGAAGAGTTGGGAAAACTAATACAAAGGCGTTTGTGTAGGTAGAATCATACATTGTTGATGACATAAAAATGGAAACAACACGTTACAGCAGAGAAGAGAGAACGAAATGATATGGTTGAAGCAAAAAAAACATGAAGAAAAAAAACAGTGAACTACTGAGCTGAAATTAACGAGTTGTGTGAACTAGTTCGTTCAGTTCCGTATAGTGACCCGTTCAATTGAAATAGTTCGTTCACGAACTACACAACTCTAGTAGATATACTTTTTTCAATAGCCTTTTTTGACAGATCACGTGTGAGTCGTGTATTGCTGTCATGTTATTTTTGTTAAGTATTGTTTGGCATTTCATCATGGAAAGACTTACGCCTGAACAACGTTTACAAATTATTAAGTTTTATTATCAAAATAATCGTACGCCAATTGCGCTAAGTCCATTTTTTTAAATCCAAATAAAAAAACACTTTACAGTGGAACCACGACCTTGACACCCATGAGCAACATTTTAGCTCTCGTTGAGAGCTATCTTTTTGCCTTTGACCGATTCCTGATCCAACGTACCGGAATCATCGGACCATATTTCTTCAAAAATGATGCCGGTAAGAACGTAACCGTCAATGGCGACCGTTATCGTGCCATTATAACCAACTATTTGATGCCTGAAATTGAAGCTCGTAATCTCGGCGACATTTGGTTTCAACAAGACGGTGCCACTTCCCACACATCGCATCAATCAATGGATTTATTGAGAGAACACTTCGGTGAGCAGATAATTTCACGTTTTGGGCCGGTCGATTGGCCACGAAGATCGTGTGATATCACACCGTTAGAGTTTTTCCTGTGGGGATATGTAAAGTCTAAAGTTGATGCGGACAAACCCGTGTCATTCGCCAGTTACCAGTCGAAATGCTCGAACGAGTCATCGAAAATTGGACTCAACGGATGGACCATCTGAGACGTAGCCGCGGCCAACATTTGACAGACATAATCTTCAAAAAATAAATGCCAAAGAATGTTCTATCAAATGATAATAAACATTCCCCATTCAATTTGAATTTTCTGTGTTTTTTTCTTTAAAAAAGTAGGGAACCTCGAAATGGATCACGCTATGTTCTCCCGATTTTGTATCAAAGCGCTATATAAGTTGTACTTTACTTTTGATCATTGCAACATTTAGCAGAAAGCAGATTCTTAATTTTGGAACTATGTACTTTGTTAACTGACACAAATAAGTAGTCCAAATTATTATCACAATGCACATTTTCGCATTATTAGGGAGGTGTAGGATATTATATAGTCGGCCCCGCCAGACTTTATGTCTTTCCTTACTGGTTTTAAAATATAACGTTCCAATTCCATTGCCTTTAGTATTTCGACATTATTTTTAGAAGTATAGGCCCGATATATCCTTGATATCAAGTAAATTGAAAAAAAAAAAATATGGGCTACAGATGTTGGGAATATCATTTTTACGTAGAGATAGTGGTGTAGTTACTGTCGTCAATAAAATAAGAAAAAATGAGTTCTTTGGTTTTTGCTGGCATGAAAAAAGAATAAAAAATATAAAAAACATCGCAAAAATTTGTTTCCATGTATAGATGTATAAATTACGAAACGTATTGTAAATGTAAGGAAACTCAAAAAAATCATTTTTAATATTTTGGCCATTTTGTCTGGGAGGTATCAAAAGGGGCGTGGCAATAACGCCAATTTTTCAATAGACTACGGGTAATATTGCCGATGTGTTACACTTGTGGCCCTCAGCAACTGATAAGAACATACTTTTTTGAAATTCTCTTACTTCTGCCAAAAGAGATACAGGGTTTTCCAATAAGAGTGATATGATTTCTTTGAAGAAAAAAAGCACACTTATTGTTAAGGAAGTTAAAAAGCGCTATGCGCTACCTACACCACATTAACCGTTTTTCCCACGTCAGTCCCTTTTTAGAAACATTTTTGGGCTGTTCTTTCAGTGAGTTTATTGGCCTCCGTTCTCTAGTTCTTTTTTACAAGATTTACAAAAATCAATTCCCATTATGTAGGTCATTATCTTTCACCCGCTCATCTCGCTGTAATCAATTGATTATACCAGTTAGAGTAGCTCGATTGTTTAATAAATTGCCGGTTACTCTCAGATATTTTAACGTATCGGAAGCAAATTGTCGAAAAAAAATCCTACAACATTTTCAATCCTTCAGCTAGTTTTTCTTTAGAGTTCTACTACTATCATTAAGTTTCTGAATAATAAAAACAATATATATAACTGGATATATACACATGTAGTTATTGTATTAATATATTGATAAAATCATCCGTAACCCTGTAATCTACTATTACTACTCGGTAATTATTCCGAGTAATAATTAGTAAATATTTATTTGCTCTTTTTTGTTATCTAGCTTCCCTAGTTTTAAAGTGCTAGGAAGTCTTAGAGTAGTAAGAGCATGGTAGCTTCTTATATTTTTTAATATTGTCTACTCTTGATTTACTTCCCTTTTCTCCTTTTTTTTCCATCTTGGCGTGTCTCATTTGGGAGCTTAAAAATTCTAATTCACGGCTTCTATTTTTTTTTTTAATTTAAAAGATTTATTTTCTATGTTTAATGCTTATTTTCTTAATCTTGTTAAATTGTAGTAGCATCTATAAAGTAGCAATCTGCGATTGCTATTATTACTTAAATAGTTATTAAGTCCTTTGTCTAGAATTAGATATTCTTTTTTCTACACTGTAGTAGAAACTTTAAACATCAAACATTAAGTCAAATTATAGTATAAACCAATTATTTTTGAAGAATTTTGTAATTTACCTTTAATTGGCCTTCTGGCTTTAAATTACATTAATAAAATAAAAATGAAATGAAAAAATGGCGGAAACGTCACTTCAAAATCATATCATCCCTATTGGAAAACCCGTTATAATCGGGGTTATTGCGGAATCCAAATCGGAATTGCTCATATTATTCTTCTACAAGAATTATACATACAGCAACGTTTAGAGTATCCGACAGTGCCCTCCATAGGAGACTCCTCCAGAGGGTGGCATGTCACATAGTCCAGGGTCGTAATGTCCATGGACCAAAGTGTTTTAACGTGGCTGGACTTCGGCCGGAATTAAACATTTTCTCCTTTGGTGCCTGTTCAAAGACGGATGCGCTGACCAAAGTGTCCGGTCATCGGCCAAGATTAAAGATATTCTCCTCTGGGGTAAGTCCAAAGCCGGCTACGCGGGCCAACGTGTCATAAGGTCCATGGACACTTTTGAAAGTGTCATAACGTTCATGGACATTGTGACCCTGGACGTTATGACATGTCAACCTCCAGATCTTGTCAGGTTTTTATAATATTTCACTACGTACGAGTTTTTATCCATAAATTACACCAACAAATCACTCTCCATTTTATTTCTATATTTTCCCCTATTTATAATTATATACAAACAAATAGCCAAATGTTTATTTAAGGGTACAAATTAATTTTTCATTTACTTGGTGTATCAAAATTCAACGGCTAAAACAAAAACCGAAAGAATTCTGCAAATCTGCTAGCTGACGGCTGATCGGATTGCTTGTTGCATCAAAACCGATTAATTCGGATTCTATGACACCAAATGCCGACATAATTCTTTTCGTATCTATGACAATGTACCGTCCTTTGACAAAAATGTTGTAAACTAGTGTAATTATTCTAACATCGTTTTATTTATTTTTTTTTCTTCTTTCCAGACTTTCCCCTTTTTCCAACAATTGAAATATTGAACAATTTCATTAATACATATTTCCTGTCATCTTGGGTATGAAGAATTACCGCAAAAATAGATTCACGCAAGCGTAAAAGGTTTTTACAGACCACAATGAAGGAGATGGTCGGTGGATGTTGTGTTTGTTCCGATGAGCGTGGATGGCCCGAAAATCCACTAGTGTATTGCGATGGTCAAAATTGTACAGTTGCTGTACATCAGGCATGTTATGGCATAGTCACGGTGCCCACTGGTCCGTGGTTTTGTCGCAAGTGTGAAAGTCAAGAGCGTTCGACACGGGTGCGATGTGAGTTGTGCCCGTCTCGTGATGGTGCTTTAAAGAAGACCGACAATCAAGGTTGGGCGCATGTGGTCTGTGCCCTGTATATACCGGAGGTGCGATTCGGTAATGTAACTACCATGGAACCGATAATTTTGCAGTTAATACCTCAAGAGAGGTATGGTAAAAGTGAGTATAGTGTTTTTTATGCCACCTTTACAAATCGAAGAATTTCTAAACTTATTTGGATTTCTTTTACAGACTGTTATATTTGCCAAGAATTGGGCAAACCACATCGCGCCACTGTCGGCGCCTGTATGCAGTGCAATAAAACGAATTGTAAACAACAATTCCATGTGACATGTGCCCAAAGTTTAGGTCTGCTGTGCGAAGAAGCCGGCAATTATTTGGACAATGTGAAATATTGTGGCTATTGTCAGCATCACTATAGTAAATTGAAGAAGGGAGGCAACGTGAAGACTATACCGCCCTATAAACCGATTAGTCATGATACTTCCTCAGATTCTGGATCATCACCGGAAAAGGAAATAGATTCGACCATGAGTGCAACGGCTTCGTCAACATCGGCCACCAGCATTAAGATTACCACAACGCAATTGTCAACCTCCTCGTCGTCCTCGTCGAAACAGAGAAAATCTTCGAATGCTACCAAACAGTCATCATCGTCGTCCTCGTCGTCAATGGGCCCCAGTAATGCCGGCAATCTTCCTAGTTCCGTGCACAATCTTAGCAATCCTGCTAGTGGAGGTTTGGCTGGCACTGGTGCAGCTAATCTAAACACCAACTCCTCTAATGCCTCTTCTTCTTCTTCAGGTTTTGTTGGTGGTAGTAGTAGTTCATTAGCATTAGGTGCAGGCACCAACTCTTCCAATCTAAAGTCATCGTCGGGAGCCTCGTCGTCCAGTAGTTACAAGGAGAAAGATAGCAGCAAACATAGTAAAAATCTAAATAAGATATCCAGTTCTAGCAAAGATAAGGACAAGGACAGTTATTCCTCTTCATTCTCTTCGCGAGATTCTAGAGAAAAGTCATCAAAGTCGTCGAAAAATAAAGACGCATCCTCCAATAGTAATAGCACCATTAATTCCAATATTAATACCACTATAGCAATCGCCGCCTCCTCCTCGTCATCGAATACAGCGACCAACGTATTTTCCTCTTCCGACCATCATGGCAATCAAGGGGTTCAAAATCTTTCCACGTCCAATAATAGCAGTAACATGACATTTGGTGGTGTATCTTCGGCATCATCCAATCTACATGGTAGTCTGGTGGCATCTGCTTCATCCTCGTCAAAGGAAAATAGTAAAAATCCCTTTGCCTCCTCCTCCTCAACAGCGTCCTCATCCTCGGCAGTAACAACCAGTCACACGTCGTCCTCGAATTTCCTCTCTGAACATCATTCGGATGCAACAAATTTAACACCAATACCCATGGATATTATACCACCCAGCGGTGGTGGTGGTGGCAGTAGCGGCGGCGGCAATAATTCAAATATCCCCACAAATTTAAGTTCATCATCCTTTAACAAACATTCTAATAATTCAATGCCGTCGATCAGTGGCAATGGATCAAATCCCAATATGCATGGCAGTTCGTCGTCACAGCCCTCGTTTACATCCAAAAAACGCAAAAGTGATGCAAAATCGAATAATTTCTCTACAGACGAAGTTAATAGGTAAATTGTGACTATCTATTTACTTGATTGATGCCCTTAAATCATCTGTTATTTATTGTGATTATCTTCATTTTCAGTTCTTTTCGTGATATTATTAAAGATGTTACCGTTACTCTAACACCTTTGACAGATTTTGAAAAGGAAATCGAGAAGAGCTCGAAAAAGGTAAGTGGAAATCTATAAATTGCATTTAATTTTGAAATGTAAAATTGTATATCAAATCAAACTCATAAATTGCTAAATGGTATGACATTTTAAAAATATTAGTAGCGGAACATAAAACGTCATAATTATATATCTTTAAAAATATTTCAAGGACAATTTCAAAAGAATTGAGGAGGAACAAATTTGAAAAATCTTCTCAATACTATAAAAATAATAATAATATAATTAAAGCAGTAAGGGAAGAAAGAAAGACGGACGGGGCCGACTAATTAATACCCTCCACCATTGTTTGCCAACAATTGTATGCATAACCATTATTACTATTAACTGCAGGTTAAATAGAGTAAATTTCTAAATTCCAAGCACATATGTTCATGAGGGGCTTATACTTATCAAACAACAAATACCCCATCTTCACTAGAGACGATTTAATTCAATATGAAGTACAAAAGCTTGAATTTCCGCCTGATTGGTTAAAAAATGGGTTCTCTAGAACGCCTAGAAGTCTAATCGAAAGGGACCTTTATATGGGAGCAATATCAAATATATACCAAAACATGGACAAAACATACCCCGATGTGGTCCAATATAAAGTGTAAATTGTTAAATTTCAGACAGATCAATTGAATAATTCGTTCTCTAGAGCGTCAAGAAGTGGCATCGGTGGGGAGCTTTATATGGAGGATATACCATAATATAGAGCGATTTACTCCATTTTTACTAGGGACGATTTGGTTAAATATAAAGTGTAAATTCTTAAATTTCAGCCAGATTCATTGAAAAATGTGTTCTCTAGAGTTTTTTCGGCCAGATCACTTGAAAAATATATTTTCTAGAGCGTCAAGAAGTGACATCGGTGAGGACCTTTGTATGGGGGCTATATCAAAACATGGACCGAAGTTCCCCATTTTTACTATGAATGATTAGGTCCAATATTAAGTGCGAATTCTCAAACTTCAACCAGATCAATTAAAGAATCCGTTCTCTAGAGCGTCAAGAATTGGCATCGATGGGGACCTTTATATGGGAGCAATATCAAAACATGTACCGATGTCCTCCATTTTTACTACGGACGATTAGGTCAAATATCAAGTATAAATTGTCAAATTTCAGCCAGATCAATTGAAGAATCCGTTCTCTAGAGCGTCAAGAAGTGTCATCGGCGGGGACCTTTATATGGGGGCTATGCCAAAACATGGACCGATGTGCCCCATTTTTACTAGATACGATTAGGTTAAATATAAGGTGTAATTCTTAAATTTCAGCCAGATACATTGAAAAACGTGTTCTCTAGAGTGTCAAGAAATGATATCGGTGGGGACCTTTATATGGGGGCTATATCAAAACATGGACCGATATGCCACATTTTCAATAGGAACGATTAGATCCAATATTAGGTATGAATTCTCAGATTTCAGCCAGATCAATTGAAGAATCGGTTTTCTAGACCGTCAAGAAGTGGCATCGAGGGGGACCTTTATATGGGGGCTATATCAAAACATGGACCGATGTTCCCCATGTCGATGAAATGCCCCTATAACAATTTTTGTAAAGATTGCTTTATATTAACGATCTGCACTTTGAACACAAGAATACATGGACAGACAGACAATCAAACAGACAGACGGACATGGCTAAATCGACTCAGAAAATGATTCTGTGCGATCGGTATAATAAACTATGGGTCTATCTCTTTGTTTTTTTTTTAGCGCTACAAACAAATGCACAAAGTCATAATACCCTTTATACCCTGTCGGGTATAGAAAGTCGCTGCCCCTTTCTGCCTTTCTCGATAGATGAAGGAAAGTTGTCTAAGGTGCTCCTTCCACCACAAATAATGGAGATTTCCCTGTCCTTTAAAAACGATCCTTTTTATTCGGTTTTGAACATGGAAAAAATCAAGTTTAGGTTATTTTATTTTCCCAAAAATGAAAATATCATAAAACAATTTCTTAAATTTCATTTTCATTTATTTATTCATCAAACATAATTTCCAACGTTCATATTGTGAAATGGTAAAGTTAGGTTTGGGGAGGATGAAACCATATGCTTTCAAGGTTTGGAGTCCAATTATACAATGTTTGACCCATTGTGATTCCTCGTACAAGTCTGAAAGAAGGGATTCGAGTTTTTTTTTATTATTAGCAATTTAAATTACAAGAGAACTAATTTTGAATTTCTTTTTAAATATTGATGGGTTATATGTTATTGATATTATATTGATGTAAATATTAAGAGATTTTATAATATATTGAATGATTATTTACTACTATTGTACCTAATACATCACTGAATTGAATGTATAAAAAATGTTATGTGAAATGAAAAATGATGATGAAAAATTTAAAAGATCTGGATCAAAAGCTGATTGTGCGAGGTCAAAATCAAAGTATTATATTGAATATCATAGATGCTATGTTTGATACTTATAGAAATTCGTTCACAATTATTTGATGCATCCTAAATCTTTCTATGATTTTTTTAATACGAACGTAAATCCATTCCAATACCTTTTAGGGTTAGAATGGATCGCCGATTACACTGTACAACAATTTTGAACTTTTTTTTCCAAAATAACGGGTTTCCGACAATGAATTCTGGTAGCGGAGAAAGAGAAAAATATACGTGTATTGGCGCTTTGAAAGATAACATCGGTATTTTATTTTAGAGGGATTAAAGTTCCCCCTTTGGCCTGTTCGTGGAGCATATCGGTATATGAAACTATGTGTTCTTTACATCTGAGGTGTAGGTAGTGATGTCAAAAGGGATTGGTTTTCACAAATCCCGGGATTTTTAAATTGCAAATTCCATGATCCCGAAATTTTCCGTTATCCTGGGATTTTCGGGATAAATCGGGAATTTTTCATTCTTAATGATGTGATATTTCGAAGTGGAATACAAACATTTTAGTTCAGTTTTAATATAATTTGCTAAAAAATACTACCTTTTATTAAATATTTCACAACATCTTAGCTATGGAATAATTTTGGCCAACTTCAGTTCATCGTCTGAATTATTATTGACGTTATAATTTTCTATCATTAAAACACGAAAATATTTTTTCAACTTGAGAAATCAGTTTAACTAATTCCATTTTTATGAGAACCAAATCGATGTGTCGATCCAAATGAGATTGTATATGTATTAGGATTTTTATTAAATTTGAAAGAATATAATACAATGTTCTTCGTTTTGTGGGGCATAAACTCCATTTGTGGGGTTGTTTTAGGATTACTTGTTTATAATTAAATGTATGATATATTTTCTCCAAATTTAAAATTTTTTCGCCGGATTTTGTCAATGTTTTTTGATATTAAGAATCTCCTTTATTAGTTTACATTTTCGACAGATTGTATCTATCCTTCACTTAAAGTTTTATACGAGACAGCTTCATATATTATTATTAAAATATCTCGGGATTCATTTTAAAAAATCCCGGGATATTTCAGGCTCGGGACTTCCCGGGATTTTCGGGATCGGGATTTCCCGTTTGACATCACTAGGTGAAGGGTATATCTTGTAGCAAATTAATTTGACCAATGTCCGGTTTATAACTTATACATTTATCCATAGAGTTAACCATAGGCATTGTTCTCACCGTTAGGATGATATCTTTAAAAAAATGGAATGAAATACATTTTTGTGATTGTGATGCAAAATATTGTTAACGACTGTTAGTCAACCACGGTTTCTACGTGATTTGTAGACCTCAAAATTTCCTTTAATTTAACGCGTATCCCTGCTCTATCGGGCTTACACTTCATTATAGTCAATGTTGTACTAAAATTATACTCGTAGTCCAAATACTAAAGGAACTTTCCATGAATAGGCTATTAGCCTTTTGATGGAACTGTCATATTTGGCGTAACTGAAATGGCACAGCATTTCTTATATAAGCCGCTCGTTCCGAGACACGCTGGGTGAAGGTGGGTTGTTGTGGTACATATTTAGGGGCGGCAACTAATCGCCTCGTCGTAGCATAGAGTGCTATCATCCGACAATCGCAGCTAACCTTTATATCTAAAGGCCGTTCACTATCTGCAACATGTGATACTTCTGGTGGGCTTCAGCTTGGCCCTTCCAAAGACACCCTTCAATATTTCCGCGACCGGAATTCGCATTCTGTAATAACTTGTAATCTAGGAGATTTGGTCTCACTGAACACTTTATTGTGTTCATTTGGATTCCGAAATTAATTTTATAATTTGTAAAATTTTCCAATATTATAAAGGGTTTACAATGCCCAGAAAGAAGATAAACACTCGAAGCTTTTTTATGCCGAACGACTTAGTATCACAGTTTGGAATAAAGTAGCCACGTTCATCTGTCTGTCCATATATTCTGGTGATCAAATCTTGTATCAGTGGAAATGGCGATATATGAAGGTCTAAGTTTTGATGTAGCCCCATATAAAAGTATAGGCCCCCACCTATTTGATTTATTTCCAAACATTAGAAGCAAAATTTTACAATTAAACTGGTTGAAATTTGGCAGTTTATAGTTCATTTGGTCATATAACATTCCTATGTAAATTTGATGTATGTACATAGCTCCCATATAAAGATCCCTTTCGATTTGATTTCCTGACGTTCTCGATCCAAAATTTCTATTGATATGTATGCACATAAATATATTTATACAAAATATGTAAATAATAAAATGTGTGAATTTAAAAGTATAATTTCATGAAATTTGCAAAAACAACACCGGCTCCGACTCCACAGCCCTGGCGGCAACTAATCGCCTCGTCGGTGTAGCATAGAGTGATATCATCCGATAATCGCAGCTAACCTTTATATTTAAAGGCGGTTCACTATCCGCAACATGTGACGCTTCTGTTGGCCTTCAGCTCGACCCTCCCGAAGACACCCTTATAATTTTTTTCGCGACCGGAATTAGCATTCTTTAATAACTTCTAATCTAGGAATTAACACAATAAATTGTTCTCACTGATTTATTGTGTTAATTTGGATTCCGAAATAAATTTTATAATTTGTAAAATTTTCCAATATTATAAAGTGTTTTTACACTGCCCAACAAGAACGGCTTAGAATCAGTAGCCACGTCCATATAGTCTGGTGATCATATCAGGTTGCAAATACAAACCGATCTTTGCGAAAATCTGCATACAGGGTTTTCATTCATTAGTGAAAATGGGTGATATATGTTGATCCATGTTTTGATGTTGGCCCATATACGGGACCCCTCCGATTTGATTTATTTTTGCCCTAGGAGCAAAATTTTTTTTCAAATACTTTCAGATTTAACTTCTTCACATCGTATATGATGTATTTTTCAGCCGATTTTGCTGAAATTTAAGCATTTATATCTCATATAGACTAAACCCGTTCCTTGAGAAAACGAGGCATATATGTAGGCCATTGTTTTGATATATGGGTAAAATTTTTTGAAAAAAGCATAAAAAAAACTTTTGTCGAATTTTGTGATGAAAATTGGTATGCCTGGTCCGGAGGGCAAATAAAAAATACAATTTGAGTAGTTTTGCAGAATTTTCATTTTCGCGGAAGTTATGACCTAAAATGTCCGCTCATGCCACATTTTTGTTTTTTAATTTTCCTGAGATCTACTGTACGGATTACGCTGAATTTTTGCATGTACATAAAGCTTAGATGCTACATATAACTAGTAATTTATATTTTGCAAAACGATTTCGGATGCTGCAAAAATTTGAAATTTTCACAGAGATTTGCATTTTTTGCAACTTTCTCTAGCTGCGTTTTGAAATATTTTGTATCTTAAATATTGCACATTTTGTTGATATATATATTCAAGAATAAAAAGTTTGTACTCTTGATACGGACATTTAGATTTCCGTGTTTTTCTAATATCACTTCATACCACATTATACTTTATCGGCAGCATTATACGTAGTAAACGTCTATGATGATTGAATACATTTGTTAGATTTGATGTAAAAATTCACCCAAATTATAAGGACCAGCTTTAAAAAAAACGGCCTTTAAAATTTCTAAAGAAATGACCGCTGGCTAAAATTTATTTTACGCAATATGTATTAGACTCAATTTCAACTGAATTCGGTACGCTGAAGTCGAATCTCTATATTGTTAAAAAATTTCGCGTTCGGGAGTTATATAGATCCAGATTATAACTAAGAACATAGTTCATTAAAAAAGAAAAAATTGTGGAACTTTAGTTCGTTAGGTTTAGTTTTATTTGGAAATATTATTTTTAGTAACAGTTACTAATGTTTGGCTATTGTTTCAAAAAATATCATGCAGTTAAGGGTATTTGTGGAGGCTGGATAAAAAGCGTGATATTGACGAGTGTTTTTAATTGTTTTCACATCTTTATAGCGCAATTCCAAACTTCCTTTACATTTAATGTGAACATCCGTCGTCGAATAATCAAAATAAATTTTTACTGCGCCGCTGCAACTGCAAGATATGTTCTGAATTGACCTTTAACTGCAAGATATTTTTTGAATCAATAGCCAAACATTAGTAACTGTTACTAAAATAATATTTCCAAATAAAACTAAACCTACCGAACTAAAGTTCCACAATTATTTCTTTTTTAATGAACTATGTTCTTAGTTATAATCTGGATCTATATAACTCCCGAACGCGAAATTTTTTAGCAATATAGAGATTCGACTTCAGCGTACCGAATTCAGTTGAAATTGAGTCTAATACATATTGCGTAAAATAAATTTTAGCCAGCGGTCATTTCTTTAGAAATTTTAAAGGCCGTTTTTTTTTAAAGCTGGTCCTTATAATTTGGGTGAATTTTTACATCAAATCTAACAAATGTATTCAATCATCATAGACGTTTACTACGTATAATGCTGCCGATAAAGTATAATGTGGTATGAAGTGATATTAGAAAAACACGGAAATCTAAATGTCCGTATCAAGAGTACAAACTTTTTATTCTTGAATATATATATCAACAAAATGTGCAATATTTAAGATACAAAATATTTCAAAACGCAGCTAGAGAAAGTTGCAAAAAATGCAAATCTCTGTGAAAATTTCAAATTTTTGCAGCATCCGAAATCGGTTTGCAAAATATAAATTACTAGTTATATGTAGCATCTACGCTTCATGTACATGCAAAAATTCAGCGTAATCCGTACAGTAGATCTCAGGAAAATTAAAAAACAAAAATGTGGCATGAGCGGACATTTTAGGTCATAACTTCCGCGAAAATGAAAATTCTGCAAAACTACTCAAATTGTATTTTTTATTTGCCCTCCGGACCACGCATACCAATTTTCATCACAAAATTCGACAAAAGTTTTTTTTAGGCTTTTTTCAAAAAAATTTACCCATATGTGCATAGCTCCCATATAAAGAACCCTTTCTATTTTATTGCCGATAAGTCTGAAATGTAGACGGGTGTTTTCGAATATAAAATATATTCATGGAGCCTAAAATTATTTCTAGTTAAATGGACCATATCGGTTCAGGTTTTGATATAATAAAGCTATCTTCCGTTTTGGCTACAGGTGATGATTTTTCGATATGATAATGCATATCGTTGATTCCATGTCAAACCGAACACCTTTTTTGGGTCACCATTCCCGATTTCAAAATAAATTTGCATATCGGTACTCTGCTCAAAATAAAACATCTTATAGTTGGAAAAAGAAATACAACAATTTTTTCCAGATGTTAGTAGCATCTGAAATAATAGAAAATAGGAAAATATTCTCAAAAGGCGTACGTTTCGAGTTATGTATTTTCGGAACGCATGGACGAATTTTTACAAATGAAGGCTCATTTTAATGGTCGTAAGTTGTTCTTTATATAGCAGGTCTTCATCTTCGCGTCCTTAACGCTTCTTAATGCACCCGATGCATCTGCAAATTCAATATGCATTTTACACATCAATGACACCAACTTAAAATTCTGTGAAAAATATAGTTATGTAGGTCCATATATTCTACACGAACGCTGAAAAATTTAAGTTCAGCCCAGTTATTTTTTTAAAAAATATTTATTAAAAAAATTCCTGAGATGTGAATATTGCATTTCTTATATTTTAAAAACGCGTTTGTGTATTTATACAAGGTCTTGAATATGACATCCTAGATATATGCCAAAATTCGACTATATTTGCATATATCGTTATATATTTTTCCTTTTTAATTTTAATTTGCATACTGGACCAGGAAAACACCAACATAGATTTTTGAAATAAATATTGGAATGTATTCTTATCTAATCTGAGCTGATCCGGTAAATTTTAATTTAATTTAACCAGCATTAATATAAGTACTTGAAAGTACAGGTCACGACCTTACAAACGAGTCTTCATTTGTAAAATTCAGTCCACGCGTTTGCGTAATCTGAAATACGGCTTTTCACATATTTTCGCAAATTTTTCAGATGCTTTATCATCTAAAAAAATTTTGATTTTTTCTCGCCAACTACAAAGATGATTCATTTCCATATTTACTATGCGTATAAAAATTTTACAGACAATCGTGAATGTCGACCAGTTTTTTTTCGAAAAATCGTTTGGTTTGACATGGAACGAACGATAAACGTATAATTAAATGCAAACAGACAAATTTCAGCATAATCGGTGCAGCTTCTACAGCGTCAATAAGTCAAGTCGGAAAGGCCATTTATATGAAGGATTTTATTGTTGTTCTATAGCGTTGAAAAGGGAAATCAGCAGGATAGGGAGATATATCAACAAATAGATAGATATTGCCACATTCAATGGAAAATATGCATTATTCTTCTTAATTAGCCTATTCGTTTTTCGTTCTCTATCTTTAGCTTTGCTTAGAAGGTTAACAACTTCATGTATACCGGTTTACCCCCGAATATTATCGATCCATGAAATTTCCTTTTTCCAAATTTCCAGTAGGCCTTCCTTCAATATTTACACGAATAATTGTTTGCAACAGCATATATATCGGGTTTCTTATTATGTGGCCTAAGTATGCTGTTTTTCGTTTCTTTATAGAAGCCAGGAGTTCTCTTCCACGATGTAGTATCTGAAGTACATCATTGTTTGATATAATATGGGCTCATGTAATCTCCTCTGATACGTAATCTCTCTATGAACACACTCTTTGGAGATGATGGGTGTCAGATTTGTTGTCTATGCAGATTACGTGGCATTCGCTGTTTGAGGGAAGTTTTTGGATACTCTTAGAGATATCCTACAGCAGGCACTTCATACAACCGCAAGGTGGGCTTCCGATAATGGTTTTGGTGTTAAGCTAACCTAAGACGGAGCTAGTTCTTTTTAACAGGGGAAATAATGTCCCACCAGCTACACCGGTTGAACTCTTTAGGTCCAGCATATCCAATACATTGCTTCGTCAATTCCAATCGACATCTTTTGATTTGCAGATTACCTGCTTGTCTGGTTAGATTTAGGTTAGGGTGGCAGCCATTTTCTTTTTTTTTCTTCAGCTCACATAGACCAGTTTAGGTCCCTAGTGGTACCACGGGCTAAAATGCCCTTCATCGCAACAAACCTGTTTGATATACAAATGTATCGATAGCACGAATATTGGTACTGGAAAGATATGTTAGGCTGCCTAGAAAGGCCGACCCCAGTAGGCCCAGTCGTCGTTTACTCAAAGCGGGGCAGTCGCATAGCAAGTGCTCAATGCTCTCCACTTCTTCCTCATCTCCACAGCTTCTGCAGAAGTCATTGGAGTTAATACCCAATCTTCTGGCGTTTTCGCCGATCAGGCAGTGTCCCGTCAGAACTGATACTAACGTAGACAATCTTTTCCTTTCTAGTGCGAGGAGATATTTTGACCTTCTCAGATCATACCTTGGCCAGATTTGTCTAGCTACCCTACATGTGCCGATTTGTGTTCATCTTTCGTTGGACTGCCTCATTGTCTCTTGCCTAAGCCAAAGCTTGCACGTGGATAGTGGCGCACCAATATATGCAAATTCTTCGAGAATTTGTAAAGTCGTCCCTTTCCTAGCAAGTTCATCGGCTTTGCAGTTCCCCGGGATATCCCTGATGCTTGTCTGGTTACTCGTCCCGTTCTTCTAAAGTTGAAAACAATGGATCTTCACTCGATGTTTCTAAGTGACTTATAAACAAACAAAAGTAACTGCAGTTTATATAATCCTCGAATTGGAAGAACATTCTTAGCCTTCTTTTTGTACAACCTCAAAGTTGAATAACGTTGCGGCCAATTAAAAACAATTTTAGGTGCTTTGTTTTGTGACCGTTGTAGGAATTTCAAGGAGTCATTCTCTTTACATCCATAAACAATGGGAAGATAAGAAGGATTTGGTGTCTTTTCTGAGGAACTTGAGCTATCACTTGCAAAAAGAATGCCTGTGATCAGTGTAGTGTTTTTCTAGGCAGAAATCTTAGCTATTAAAGATGTTGCGGAATGCCTAACAATTAATGTTCTGACAAAAGTCGGTAGAAATATTTGCTTTGATAGTCCGGCTGATATCAAGTCCCTGAAAACTATATTCCTGAACTGCGAAAACTGTCTTCGACTGTCGCAGATCTCTTAACTAGATGGCTGAACAGTTCAATATTCACCTTATATGGATGCCGGCCACAGGGACATACCAGGGAACTGTAAGGTAAATGAATGTGCAAGACCAGAAACTACCTGACACGCTCCAAGGGAACTGGAACATGAGGGCATGCCTCTACCGACCAGCAAGCTCTTCTTGAGAGATAGTGCACTAGCGGCAACAAATGGCAGGTGGTCACTAGTCAGGAACTGCATCATTTAAGGCTGATGTGGCCCGGCCTAGAATCAAAACACTCTGCTGTCGTTGTCGAGACCGGACGTCTCAGTTATCGTGTCTGTCAAGACGGGTCACTGTCTTATCGGATGGCATGCAGAGAGATCGAAGGGGTGGCATAATGACTTTTGCATAAGCTGTGGAGACGAAGAGGAGAAGAAATCAATAGAACAGCTTCTGTGTCTGTGCACCGAACTATCCTAGACTCTTATTTCTTTGGGGAGTTAGCTAACTTGGCTGATGTTGGACTCCGCCAAGTTTTAAGCTTTTTAAAGCAAACAAATTGGTTCAACGGGAGGGGCTAGGGATAACTTATGTTTTCCCTTACGTTAGAGACATCGAAGGGGTTGCATAATGACTTTTGCAGAAGCTGTGGAGACGAAGAGGAGAAGAAATCAATAGAACACCTTCTGTGTCTGTTTAGAGATCTTTCTTAGACTCTTATTTCTTTCGGGAGTTAGCTAACTTGGGCTTTTTAAAGCAATTAAATTGGTTCAACGAGAGGGGCTAGGGATATCTTATGTTTTCCCTTACGTTGCCGTTGTAACACAATGGACTGTATAGTCTAAGTCAGTCTGTTTTACAGGCAGTCACTCTTACCCAACATATCCTAATCCGTAAAACTTTTTTTTAAAGTGTTTGCGTGCGAAATAGGACAACATCCTGTCGTGGG
Organism: Eudasyphora cyanicolor; assembly: GCA_963930755.1. NCBI lineage: Eukaryota > Metazoa > Arthropoda > Insecta > Diptera > Muscidae > Eudasyphora > Eudasyphora cyanicolor. Next base: position 61,513,919 of record OZ005734.1, on the reverse strand, counting down.
AAGATCCATTGCCACATCTTTATACAAAATTCAATTTTCAGGAAAATTTGGTCCCCACAATATTACAATAATAGGCTAATATGCATGCCTATAATAGGCTATTGTTATATTGAAGTGACGATTTTATGTAGAAAGATTAGAAGCGTCTAACGCGAATAAAGGGACAAATTTCAATCGCCTATTGGAACATAGAATTAAATTTCTAACAGATCAAATGAAGTTATTTTTATTGCTCAAATAACTCTAAACTCTTAATTAATATTATAAAAAATGTGATGGATTTGTTCTTATTTTTTAATTCTAAGGCTATTGTTCAGAATAATACTAAATAAACTTCCCAATTTTGTTTGCTTTGCAGATTTTATGAGTCCTTGTATAGCTTTGGCATTTTCGTTGCTTTTGTTTTGGCCACCACTGTATTTATTTTTTTAAACATAAAAGGTGTACACTAAATATTTTCGCTTCAAATTCATACATAAACTCGGGCTAACCTCTTCGGTTGGAGAAAAGCGCCTGTTCTTCGTACAACTGAGCGCATCGAATTTATGCATATGCCTAGCTTTTATTGAAAATATATTTCGGTACACACACGCTATGTTATTAATGACAATTTTAACCCCATCGATATAAATGTCACGCTTAATACAAAACAACCCACTGCACTTATGACTTTGTTAATCCATCCACAACCATCTAAATAGCTTCCTCATCCGTTTCCATTTTTTAATCAACGAACTCATTCAACTATGATGCACTCATTCACACAGTCGGTAGATTGGTATTTGCGGCTTCAGTGTTAATTGTGCGCATAGAGTGTAGTGAAACAATGAAAGGTCCATGGAACAACACAACCACCACCCACTGGCGGCACAGCAGCAATGACTGATACTCCAAATATTTTTATTTAGCACCGCAACAAAAACGAACAACTGTTCTTCTGTGCGACACTATTCTGTCCTATGTTTGTATATTAATAAACCTTGAGGAGCATAACAAATTTGCTAAGTAATAATCAGTGTTCGTTTGGCAAAAAAATCAACATTTCACGCTAAGTTAAATACGGCAAAGGACGTCAACTGCTATTGTTTTCTATTTTATGGCTTTGTGTGTTCGCGTGAATAGTAAATCGAAAGTTAGTTAGTCCTATTTGAGTAAGCGTGTAACGCACACACTTGTACTATATCCCTTTTTATGGGACACGATTTCGGTTACTTGTGTGTTTTTTTAGACATTTCTGAAATTTACAGAGTTTGGAAGGTCATGAAAAATTTATGAGCATCATAAATGTTTTTTCTTCTTTAATTTTTTTTTGCTATTTTGGTTTATTGCTTTGTTATGGAAAATCATTACAAAATAACCCAACAGGAGGTAATTTTTGTTAGCACGTGCTAACATTTTGTCCTGTGGAGAAACAAACTGCGTGATTGCGTTTTGTGTTAGTAGTCAAAAGAAGGGTGTTCTTTATTTTTCGCAGAAATTCAATTATAATTGTAGACCGGTCAAAGTTAATAATGAAAATAATAATGCATTTTTTTTTAAAGGAAAGAAGGATTTTTATATTATTTTTTAATGGTGCAATGTATTTAAAAATAAGGAGGATGTGTACTAAGTATTTATTGTAGACCTGGAACTACGTAGAGTTTACAAACTGGCCAGTTTTTATACCCTCCACCATAGGATGGGGGTATATTTATTTTCTCACTCCGTTTGTAACACCTTTAAATATTGATCTGAGACCCCATAAAGTATACTTATATAACGGGTTTTGCAATAGGGAAGATATGATTTTGAAGTGACGTTTCGGCCATTTGTAGTATGTCATGATCTGTCATTTGTTTTTCATTGTATTCAGTAGTGTTTACAATTTCATCATGGAGAGATATAGGCAAGAACAACGTTTACAAATTATTCAGTTTTATTATCAAAATAATCGTTCTCCAATTGCAACTTTTCTTGCGCCAATTAAATTTTTTTTAAATCCAATAAAAAAAACACTTTCCAGCCGACCTACGACCTTGACAGCCATGAGCAATATTTTAGCTCTCATTAAGAGCTATCTTTTTGCCATTGACCGATTGTGGCTACGTGCCACACAGAAATTAAAACAATTGAATTGTTTAGAGAAGGCTTGGAGATTCGATTATTTCAATAAATTGTGATATTGAATTGCCTCTAAGAAGTTGTTATTTAACAAACACCATTAGACTATTTCTTGTGGGGTTTTTTTTTGAAGTCATTGGTCTTCCGAAATAAACCAGACTCTCTTCAAGCGTTACAAGTCAATATTAAACGTGCCATTCATGACATACGACTTGATTTAGTGGAAAAAGTGATCGAAAATTGGGTTCATCGAATTCGTTCCTGCAGAAGAAGTCGTGGAGGCCATTTGAATGGCGTTTTATTTAGAACATAATTGTATCGTTTGTACTTCACATTAAATAAAAAACTTTTGAATTTACTTAACAATAAGTGTGTTTTTTTTAAAGAAATCATATCAATCTTATTGGAAAACACTGAAAAACGAGTAGAGCCAGACAGACAGGCATTGCTCAAATGACTTAAAATTTCCTAAAATGGATTTCCGCGGAACATACTTAGGATATTGGGCCACTTCTTCGATGTGTTACGCTGTTGGCCCGTTTCAAATGATATATATCCTCCTCCACTAAAGTGAGGGTATAAAAAGTCATAGAAAACGACCTAGCTGAACATTCATAAAGCATAGAAAAATGGTATCCCATAAGGGCCTTCTCTTAGGGTCCCCACAATTTGGAAGTCAATTTGTTTCTTTTTTGAAAACGTTGTGAAGATATGTCAATAGAATCAAACATAGATGCGATTAAGTTCGATTTAGGACGAGTCTCCTATTGAAGAATTTGTTGTACTTATTAAAGGGGCTATTATTTGGTGGATATTTTGTTTACCCTCCTATATTCATTTTGTCACTCCGTTTGTAACACCTCTAAATATTGATCTGAGACCCCATAAAATATATAGGTATATATTCTTAATCGTCGTAAAAGTCGAGTTAGCCATGTCCGTATGTTGTAATCACTCTACAGTTCGTAATAATAGAGCAAGGTTGATCAAATTTGGTAGAAATATTTCTTATAGTTCCAGGTTGTTTAGGATTGCAAATGGCCCATATCGTTCAATGTTTTGATATGGCTCCCCTATAGAGGTCGCTGCAAAATACGGGTTTTGAGCCATAGATACCACATTTTTAAAGCAATTTAGCTGAAATTGTGCAGTTTGTTTTCGATTTTGACAAGAATTCATCACAGCAAAAATTTTACAGAGCGGTTCATATTTTGTTATACGTCACCCTATAGAGTTCCCTCCAAGATATACGCCTTTAAGCCATAAATACCATATTTTCTAAGCATTTTAACTGAATCTTTGCAGTTTGTATTTAATTAAGACAAGAATTAATTTTTTTAATTTTTTAATTTAGTTTATTTTCCATCATAGTAACCGAGCCTATAAGGCCTTTTACAGTTACAAAAAACAGCAATATGTAGACTACTAAAAAATCTTAAATATCTAAATAAATAAAATGATTAAATTATAAAATAAAACAGAAAACAATAGAAAGAGTAGTAAACAACCGGGTAATCGATTTTCTCCTAACTTTCACAGTATATATAAACAGTTATAGAGCATCTAACAATAAAAAAAAACTACTCACACACTGTGAGAAAAAAAAAAAAATACAAAAATCAACTTAATTTCATAAAAAAACTTGTACGTATGTAATGCAATAAATAATAAAAATAATTAAAAAAAAAAACAATAAAATTAAAGAAAATACTAAATCAAATTACGAGGCGACTGAACTGAACTACTACTCACGCAAAAAACTACTCTGACAGGCTATATCATCCAATTAGGCAAAAGGAAAAATAATAAACAAGAAACAAAAATCATGAATGAGCATATTCGAAGAGCTTATATTTATATGTATGCAACGAAGAACTTAAAAATTCTAAGCGATACCGGTAGATGGTTGTAAATGCGTGCCACTCTCACAAGAAATGACCTATCTAAGGTAGCAGTTAACCTCGGCATAACAATTTGGGTATTTCTCGTTGATCTACTAAAGCTAAAAAGATCCAACATAAATCGCGGCGTTTGCAACTTATGCACTTTATAGAAGTGCAACAAAATTCTTATTTTGATGTAGTTAGAAAATGAGCACCCAAGAAATCGGTTACATATTTCGAAATGTGATCGTACCACTTCACAGTATAAACATATCGCAAAACTCTTTGAAATAATAATCTTACCTTCCGCATAACATAACCTACACAACCAGAAAATACCTCAAGACCATACAAAAAAATAGGCATTATCAGAGCATGAACAACACGAATCTTAACACTACGAGGAAGTACCAAATCCAGGTTGTACAACTTTCGTAAAATAAAGTTATCTCTGGAAATTATTGAATTAAAATGCACATCAATAGACAAATCATTATCAAGCATTACACCAAGACACTTAAAATTGCTTACAACTTCTATAGCTGTGCTACAGATTGAAACAGATAAAGCACCTGCTGGTATATTACCAAAAAACATAGCTTTGGTCTTAGAGGCATTTATCGATAAGCCATTATCCCTCATCCAACTGACTAACAAATTAATAGTAAAGTCAATTGTATTCTGCAGTACATCTAAAAACACAAAATCGCCGTTAAATAAGATCTGTAGATCATCTGTAAACGCATATACGAGGCTATTTCTGCTAACAACACGATTAAACAAGCCATTAATATACATAATAAACAACAAGGGACCCAAAACTGAGCCCTGTGGAACACCACTACTCACAGGGAGGACACTAGACGAATAATCCTTACTACATACATACTGCTTTCTACAAGACAAATAAGAATACATCAATTTACAGGCCGTGGTGGAAAAATTAAAATTGGAATGAAGCTTTTCAACTAAAATGTTATAATTAATTCGGTCAAATTACTTTTCGAGATCGAGTGACAATAGTACACATCATCCGCCCTCACTTACTCTTCTCCTAACATTATCCGTTAACCCAAGAAGAGAAGTGGTGCTCCGATTACACCTGAAACCAGACTGACTGTCATGCAAAAGTAACATACTATCTAAATACCTGATCATCTGGGACTTAATTATATGCTCAGCCATTTTAGACAAAATGGGCATAATGGAAATTGGCCTTAGGTCGCTACTCTCTTTATTCTTCCGAATTGGCACAATTTTATCAACCTTCCAATCCTTAGGAAAAACCGACATAGTCAACAAAGTATTGATGATATGCAGCAGATAACCACCAATGTGAGGGATGATAAGTTTCAAAAATCTAAGCTTAAAACCATCATAACCCACTGGAGTTGACTTGATCATACCAAATGCTTCAACAACTTCAGAGTAATCAACAGAACGAAACGAAAAGCCATCATGAACACTAACAGGTATATACGGAACACTCAAACTGCTACTAGTTTGATTCGCTACGAAATCACGATTTAACTGCTCAACATCTAAAATTTGGACATCATCACTATCATCACACACACCATTCCTGTTGAGAACCGACCACATTTTCTTGGGAGACTTATCAGCGAAAAGGTTTTTATGTGTCAATCTTTTTATTCGCCTAATAACAGTTTTTGCACGATTTCTACATTTACAGTATACTCTCCAGTTATCCGAACTCTTTTCATCAAGATACGCCTTAAATGCAAGGTCTCGCAGCGACAGGTGATACCGAATTTCGGCAGACTTGAACCAATCACCTGTATTTAGTTTACATGCGCGCCTCTTAACAGGAATAGTGGAGTGTATTCGTTGATGGTTCATATTCAACACATTTAATTGAACATCAACATTAGACGTTACATATATATCACTAAAACTACACGAAGTTACAGCTTCTTCCATGATTTCAGGAGTAAGGGAGTCATAATCTGGAAATTCATAATATTGACGAACATGACGACAAACAACATCAAGTGACAAAAATATAAACGTATGGTCAGACATTCCTGGGGAGCAGAACTGGTTAGAAAACCGCAATAATTCCGGCATGACAATAAAAAATAATCTAACAGCTAAGTAGATTCGTGGGCTACATCATAATGCGTAGGCATAGAGTTATGAATTATACTGAGATTTAGCTTATTGCAAATACTCCTTAACATTGCACATTTAGGGGCATCAAATAAGTTATTGCCTCCATGACCATAACACGGTATTTCAAGCAGAAGTTCGAGCAATCACAGAGTGTGTGAACTGGCTCAGTAACACGACAAAGCCTAAATATGCCAACATCTTCACAGATAGCCAAATGGCGATTAAAGCAATAACATCGGAAAGGGTCAAATCCAGAACTGTGTTGGACTGTAAAAGAACGATAAATGATTAATCAGCCCATGGTCAATTGCGTATTTGCTGGGTACCAGGCCACAACGGAGTGATTGGAAATGAACGGGCAAACAACTTGGCTTCAAAGGGCAGAGAACTTCGAGTAATAAACTTGAAAAATTGGAAACCTTTCGAAGCCACGAAAAATGAGTTGAAGCACTGGGCAGTGATGGCTCATAAAACTATGTGGAATAGCGCAACAGTAGGAGCAACTGCAAAGATACTGTGGGGTGACCCAAATGAAAAGAAAACAAGAAGTCTTCTGAAACTAAACAAGATCGATATTAGTAAGATGATGAGTGTTCTAACGGGACACTCAAGCTTACAAGCACATCTTCATCGCATAGGACTAGCAGGAAACGACGAATGCAGGGCATGCAGAGAAAACATCGAAACGATGGATCATTTTCTGTGTCACTGCCCGGCTTTCACACATGCAAGATCCCAACATTTCGGGTCCGACATATTACCAGACTTGACTCATCTCAGAGAATATATCTGGAAGATACTGAGAAAATTCGTGTCTAGTACCGATTTTCTGTAACTCGTGAGGTATAAAAAGATCATAAATAAGGAGCGCACAACAGGCCGAACCACTGGCTTAAGTGTATGTCCATAGACATGAGACGTTTAAACGTCTCCTCTCTCCATCCATAATTACAATATTGTTGTACCTAAGTACAAAATCAGAAATTTGTTCCCCCATAGAGGAAATATCTCCATGAGGAAGATATACTACTCCCACTAACAACGTTATTCCGTTGAAAATCATTTCAAACAAAAAATAAACTCAACAATGCCATACGAATTTCCTTTACAAACGATTTTATGCCTAATGCTCTGGGACACATACAGAGCAACACCACCTGCCCTCATAACAGGGCGATCATTCCTGTGGCAAACATATCCCGGGTTATGTTCAACAGCATTAGTGGATATCGAAGACTTTAGCCAGGTTTCCGTCACTCCAAACACATCCAAATTCCCACCCTCCAATGATATTTTAAGCCATAAATATCACATTTTTCAGGTGAAGAATTTGAGACCTAAAAATTGCAGCGTTCGTTTTTTTTTTTTTAAATTTACTTAAACAAAAAGGATCGTTTCATAATTTGCTCCATATCCAAAGATGTTTCCAGTAATAAAATTGTATGCAATCCATGGTGGATCGTATATAAGATTGCCCATCGCCGAACTTAACGCTTTTACTTGTTTTTGATTGTTTCAACCTAAATCCTGCTATCGTTATAAAGCTTTTCCTACTAATCGGAGATAATCCTGTATCCGTAAGCATTGCGGTTACAGGATCAAACTGTTCTACAAAAATATTAGTCATACGATTTTACTGAAAAAAATCCGTGTAGGGCTTTTTTTCCAAAATGAACACAACCAGGTGGAATTCCATTTAATTTTCTATATTCTTCGTGAAACGAATAAAATCGAAAGTGAAAATAGACCTTCTTTGTTCGAAGCCCAGACATTTTGCATGATTTTGTTACACAGTATTAAAAATATAAATTAAAAAGGATATAATGTTTCTTTTTCAGTTTTACATTCTTTGTTTTCTTCGGTGAAAGCGATTTTCCACCTCCTGCAAATTTACAATGCAAATCTATCCCTTGAATTTGTACATCATTTATGATCAGAATGAAGAATGAATAAAGACCATTGACACTTATTTGTTGTGTGTTGTGGTGGTGTCCTCCATTCTATATTTTATTAAAATATTCTAAAAACGTTTTTCTTTTTTTATATCTAATTTACCGTTAATTTTTCATTGTGTTATGAACAAAAAAAAACAAAAAAAATTTGCATAATGCATTTCTCATGTCGTTTGTCATTATTTCTGTAAAATCCGTCTGACTGAATGACGGACAGACGGACGACACGACAAACTTGCATGCAAACTGGCAAGGTACACAGACACAGGCATAATCACGTGTCTGGATGGTTGGCATGGCCCTTGGCTGGTCGGTCGGCGGCCACCAACATACAGACATACATACATACTCGTACCTATGGTAGGTATGTTTGTAAGTGCAACAACAATTTAACATTGTGTGTCGTACGTTCGCTCAGTCTCTGTCTGTCTGTCTGTCTATATTTGAGTTTATTTCTTTTTCTTTTACTGAACCCAGAAAAAAACTTACCTCATCGATTTGTTTATTTTGGACTTTATTTTGGAATACGCCCTCCTCCTTAAACAATAGTTCTTTGCCTTTGTAGTTATCTACTTATGTGGGGATGTCATTATATAAAGACATGCATACAGTGGCTCAAAGAAAACTGTTGCAGTGGAAATCTTAGGATTTAATCTTTTGTTAATGGATGTTAACTCTTTGAAAATGATACATATTTTACTTAGCAAATCTCTATAGATCACTGGGTACTCCTCGATGATTAGCGATGTATAGAAAATGTATGGGGAATAAAAAAATAAGAATCTTGTTAAACACAATCATTTCGTTTGGAATGACTTGTTTAATAAACATGTCTAGTATTATTAGACTTGTTCCAAAAATAACTATGATTAGTGCATAAATTGTATGATATAGGTGAAGAACGTGGTGATATACATATGTACATAAGCCTCTGATAGGGAAGGATCTTGAACCTTAATAATACAACTTTTAATAAAACTTAATAGATTTTTTTTGTTAATTTTAACTTCAAATATAAAAATACAGGTACGAATTATTCCTTATTTCGTTTGTAAATTGTTTAAAAACTTTTTGACAGTTAAAAATTACGGGGATTTTTAAGAACTACAGCAGGACTAACAAGAGAGCGAGAGGACTGCAAGCTTCACTTGGTTGTTGACTGAGAAATCCAGAATTAGCTGGTCTATTAACAGCTTTCGAGTCCTTTAAATCACCCCGACCAGACGGCATTACTTCAGCAGAATGTACCAGAGTGGTATTCATATCCAAAGCGGGTAAGGCATCACATACTAGGCCAATTAGCCTATTATCCTTCCTCGTGAAAGCTCTGGAAAGACTTATATTCTTTCAGCAAGCATGCTTCTGATAGTAATTTGCACAAGATCGTGCAGCTATCAGAAGTATCTGTATTAAATTTCTGTCATCTAGCTCAATTGTTGCAGATTGTAGCGTGATTTCCGTGACTTGGTTAAATCGTCTTAGAATTTTATTTTATGGGATCAATATTCAGATCAGATTAATATTTAGAGGTGTTACAAACGGAGTGACAAAATCGTCCCTATGCTTATATTTATCGTATCTTACCTACATTTCAAGAAATTCACTAAGGTGGCCTTTCTTGACATGCAGGGTTTTCCAACAAGAGGTGTTATTTTGCATCACCCGGTATTAAGGTAGTTGTCAGTTTTGAAGCTTTTATTCTATGACATTTGACAAGTAGAAACTACGCCATTACTAAAAATGGAACGATACAAGATTCAACAACGCATTGAAATTATTAAATTTCGAAAAATCGAATAATCATTGAAAAATCATCTTGACTGATGAGGCCCATTTTCACCTCGGTGGCTATGTCAACAAGCAAAATTGTCGCATCTGGTGTTCGGAAAACCCAAGAGTTATTGTTTAGAATCCTCTCCATCCTCAACGTGTGACTGTTTGGTGCGGTTTATGGTCCGACGGGGTCATTGGATCTTACTTTTTCGAAAATGAGGTTGGATCAACAGTTACGGTGAATGGATTGCGCTATCGAGAGATGATTAATGATTTTTTATGTTCGGAGTTGGATGGTATTGATCTGGACAACTTTTACTTTCAACAAGACGGCGCTACGTGTCACACAAGCAACGAACCCATTGCTCTGTTAAGAGAAAAGTTTCCGGACCTTGTTATCTCTCGAAGAGGTGATCACCGAGATCTTGTGATTTAACACCTTGCGACGTCTTCCTTTGGGGCCACGTAAAGATAAGGCCTACGCCAATAGCCCAGCGTCGATTCAAGACCTCAAAGATAGAATTCGTGAGGCTTTCGAGGACATAGGCAGTCACTTTGCGATTTGGTTATGGAAAATTTCATGAAAAGGATATGGTCCTGTAAACGTGGTCGTGGTGGAAAGTGCGAAATTTCTAGGAATAATTGTTATTCAGACTTAATTTATTGGAAAGGGTAAGGAAGGCTTATATTCCTGTAGAAAAGCTGTAGGGTCGCGCTGGGGTCTTTCTCTCAGTCCAAACAATATTTAAACCGAGCTAGATTCTACTTTGGCGGAATCTGCTCCTTCGTTTACAACTATAAAATATTGGATGGTAGAGTTTAAACTGGGCCTTACGAGTTGCCAAGACGAACACCGTTGTGTTCGACCAAATAAAAAATACACTGAGTGGCATTGCTTGACCGTCGGTTGAAGGTTCGTTAGCTAGCTGAATTCAAAGGCATTTCAAAAAGTGCTACACATCGCATATTGACGGAAAATATGATGATGAGGAAGCTGTGCCCAAGATGGGTGCCACGTTTGCTCACAATCAAGGCAATGTACCAGTTCACACATCCACTATTACGATGGGCAAAATCAATGAATTAAAGTTCGAATTGCTTTAGCACGCACCTTATTCGCCAGATTTAGCTCCCTCGGATTATTTTTTGGTTTCCAAACATGAAAAAATAGCTCGGCGAAAAAAAGATTTGCCAGCAATGACGAGGTGGAGGAGGTTGCGGTAGATGGCTATTTTCAGGAGCTAGACAGTTCTTACTATAAACAGGGTATTAAAGCTATTGAAAATAGCTGTAAAAAGTGTATCGGGCTAAAAAAAAGAGATTATGTTGAGAAAAAAGGAACAATTTTCCCAATTTTTTTTTTCTTTGTTAGGTCGGCTAATTTTGGGACCGCTCTCATAGGTTATGTGAGGCAGGCACCAGAGCTTGTCTAATGTCTAGAAAAATACATATCAGTAGTTCGCCCAATACTACAGCACGGTATTGTGGTGTGGTGGATGGCAGCTGATCCATCACCAGTTAATTAATGAAGATTTAGAGAACTGACCGCCTACACGAGCCTTTAAGGACTCCAGCGACAGAGTCTCTGCAAATCCTACTCCATCTACTGCCGATTGATATTGTGGCTAGAAAAGTTGCAACCAGAGCGCCATCAAGTGTAAACTGTCTATCAGTGTGGATGAAGAAGAACTACGGCCACATGAGGATATCACACTGTAGCGCATTGTTAACCGAGCGAGTGGACTATATACCAACGCTGTTCATCTTCGAAAGGAAACTTTGCAATAAGATACCTGTTAGAGAGGAATTGGTTGTAGGAATATCAGGAAATATAAACTATCTCCACTTCTCTGCAAATGGTTTTGCGCTTGATAAGAAGGTTGGCTTCGGAGTACACTGTGAAGAACTTAGTCTTGATATAGCTCACAGACTACCAGATACATACTTGCAGTGTCTATCAAGCCGAAATAACGGCAATTAAGAAAGTCGCCAAGAGGCTGAGTCGCAACATAGTGACCAACACTGCCGTTGTCATTTACTCGAACGGCAAAGGCTGTCATAAATTCTCTGGAGGCCACATTCCTAAATTCACAAACAGCCCTCGACTGCCGCAAATCTCTTAATGAGATTGCTGAGCAGTTTAACATACACAACATATGAGTACCTGGGCATAGGGATATCCCGGGGAACTGCAAAGGCGATGAAATTGTTAGGAAAGGGACAACATTACACATTTTCGAAGAATTTGCTTATATTAGTGCGCCACTGTCCTCCTGCATGCTTTGGCTTAGGCAAGAGACAGTCAGGAGGTCGAATGAAAGTTGGTCCGAAATCGGCACCAGTAGGTTAGCTAAACAAATCTGGCCAAGATATGACCTGAGAAGGTCAAAATATCTCCTCGCACTAGAGAGGATACTAACTGTCTACGTTAGTATCAGTTCTGACGGGACACTGTTTGATTGTCGAACATGCCTGAAGGTTGGGTCTGCTGCAGAAGCTGTTTAGAGCATTGAACATTGAGACCTTTCTAGGATGTCTGACAGATCTTTCCGGTACCGATATTCGAACTATTGTATTGATAACTTTGTATATCAAAAAGGTTGGATTAGATGAGGGGCCGCGGTAACAATAGTCAGAGAGCAATGGATTGGCAGGATACCAGGAAATATAAACTCTCTCCACTTCTATTCAGATAGTTCGGAGCTTGATGAGAAGGTTGGCTACGGTTTACACTGTAAATAACATAGTATTGATATAATGACAATGGGTGAAGTCGGCAAGTGGTTAAGTCGCAACATAGTGACCAACCCTGGCTTTGTCGGTGTAAATGACAAAGCCAGGCTGGCATTAAATCTCTGGAGGCAACTTCAGCCCTCGACTGCCGCAGATGGCTGAGCAGTTTAACTTAAGCCGATGAACGTGCTATGAAGGGGACTGCAATATAAATTCTCGAAGAATTTGCATATATTGGTGCTCATGCAAGCTTTGGCTTAGGCAAGAGGCAGTCAGACAGTCCAATGAGAGTTGGACAGAAATCGACACACGTAGTATAGCTAGACAAATCTGGTTAAAATACGCCATAAGAAGGTCATAGTTTGGCCTTACATTAAGGAGGAATAGACTGTCTACGTTAGTGTCTCTTCTGACGGGGCACTGCTTGATTGTCGAACACGCCTGAAGGTTAGGTATTGACTCCAATGACTTCTGCAGAAACTTGGAGATGAGAAAAAAATGGAGAGCACGGAGCACCTGCTGGATATACTGGGGTCGGCCGTAGGTGGTTTAACAGATCTTTCCAATACCTATATATAACTTGTATATCAAACAGGATGGTTCCGCGGAGTGGCAATTGTGCCAGTGGTAGCACTAGGGACCAAAATTGGTTTATGTGTGCTGGTAACTTCGGCTGCAACACTAACCTGAACCTAAACGGTTAACATTTTTTTTAATTTCCGGTTAAACTGAAAACCAAGGGACAAATCACGGCATTCGAAATCGAGTACTTTACGATCGAAATGTGTGTTTTTTATTTATTTATTTATTTATTTATTTAAGGCCGGGTTACAAAGACCATATGGCTAAATGTTTGCAGCGACAGACCAGAGCCTCTGGTGGGAATCGAACCCACGACCCCCAAACTAATAGGCGAGTACGCTACCAACTCACCTACTGGGGCGCTCATGTGTTTTTTATTTACGTTAAAAGAGTATATTTTCTGTCGAATTCGAGTAAATTATCTAAATACATTCTTATATAGCTTATCGCTTATATATTTTAACTAATTCCAATGTTCACTTTTTCTTATTAACAAAAATTAAAATTGCGTTTCGATCGAAAAGTTCTCGACATTGAATGCCGTGATTTGACCAATGTTCATAGTGCTTTTAAAAATAACCCGTTTTTTGGATCACCCTAGTTCGGACACATCCTCATTTCTTTAGTATTAGTTTAATAACGAGTGATTTTTTAAAATCTTTAGGATTTGATAAAAAACACATAAAATTTATAGAAATGTATGAAATCTTTATTTGAGTCGATAGAACGGTCTATATAATTCAATGTTTAAAGATGATTTCATGTAAATGTTGACCACGGTTCGCCTCAAATGGGTCATACACTGGGTTCAATTTTGCCATACTCTCTCCAACATATCGGCCGGTATCTCACGCAAAAATTCTTCAATATTGGCTTCCAGTGCGTCAACCGTTGCAGGCTTGTCCCTATAGACATGAGCTTTAACATAGCCCCACAAAAAATAACTTAAAAGCGTTAAATCGCACGATCTAGGCGGCCAATTGACCGGCCCCAGACGTGAAATAAACTGTTCACCGAACTCGCCTCTCAATTGGGCCATTGTTTCGCGTGCTGTGTGGCATGTGGCACCGTCTTGTTGAAAGCACATGTCAGCCAAGTCTAGCTCTTCCATTTTGACCAAAAAAAGTTTGTAATCATCGCACAATAGCGTTCGCCATTCACAGTAACGAAACCACATGACAGCCATGTCCAGCTCTTCCATTTGGTCAAAAAAAGTTTGTAACCATCGCACGGTAGCACTCGCCATTCACAGTAACGATCCTGCCTTCGTGTTCTTTGAAATAGTAAGATCCAATGGTGCCACTGGTCCATAATCCACACCAAACATTGCATTTTTCGGGATGCATTGGCAGTCCTTGCAATGCTCCCGCCTGCTTTTCACACCAAATATGACAATTTTGTTTATTCACGTATCCATTCAAGCGGAAATGAGCTTCGTCGCAGAAGTGCACGATGCTCCTTCATAACCGAGCATGATTTTCAATAATCTGCAAGCGTTGTTCTTTTGTAAGTCGATTCATGGTTTGATTATAGACGAAACTGAACATGTTTGACAGTAACATGTTACACGAAAACAGCTGAGCTGCCAAAAAATCACCCTTTACATATTGTTGCAGAATAATTGTTAATACATATGTTGCAGAATATTCCATATCGCATGTCTCATTTGGGCCACTGTCTATGCTTTGCCACACACAGCAGTGAAATGAAGATGTTTAAGTGCCTAAAACTGGGCGCCTATGAGATTGAGAGAATAGGTTCTCTTGTGGCGACAATCTTTCTTGGTTGTGCGGTGTAAGGCCTTCCAGAGAACTTCTGAGCGAAATTTGATTCTTATTTTAATTCATTTTGCCCTGGATTACCATTTCCTTCTATCTTCCTTCGACAACTTATCAGAAACCTTCTGAGCGAAATGTGATTCTGATTGCACACCTTTTGCGCAGTAAGGCCCACGATTTTTTGCCGTCCACGCCTTATCACAGGACATAGTGTGATAAATTAATTGGAATTAGCCTCAGCCTCATATTACCATTTCTTTCAACAAAGATCTATCTGTTACAGGGGCCCTTTCCTTGCTCCGCTGAGTAAAATTAATTCAATTAAAAATTGAAACAGACTCAACCTCTAGACTACCATTACTTCCAACAAAAGGCCTTCTTCTAATAGGGGACTTTACAAGCCCTTCCCTTGTGCCGCCGCTGCTGGCAGCGTATGACTGTTTGTCGATATGCCTTCGCGCCCATGCGTGCATATAATGTTCGATTAACACTGCATTGGGAAATTTGTCTTGAACATTAAAAATCACGTATGCATGTCCATCATGCAAGTTCTGAAAACGATCAATCCCGAAAGACAAACAAAAACCAAAAAGGCACCAACACCACCGCCAAAAACAACAACAGCAACCATTGACAACAAATTAAGGTGCCATTGGTGTTGTTGCTCCGTACCTCCTGTGTACCTATTTACATTGTTTGGTTTTTTCGACTTTTTGGTATTTTTTTCCTTTTGTATTTAAATTAAGTATTATTATTAGTATTACCTGACCAACTAACTGCTTGTTACAATAACTAAGTGCGTCATAAAAAAATGAAAGCAGCAACTAAAGATTAATTTTAAAAGTAAACACAGATGTTTTACGTTTCTTTCCCTATAATTACATCGTTGTTTATTAGCCTGAAAAAATACAAAATTAATAAATTAGTCTTACTATTTCTTTGGAAAAATAGTTACTAGGTAGAATTCTTAAAAAGAGGATTATTTGTTATTTTTTGCAAATTTTTTGAAGAAATTTTATTATTTAGTTATTTATATGAGTTACAATACAATGTAAATTTATATTCTAATTTTACGGTCCAGGGAAAAGCCGGGTTACAAAGACCATGTTGCTAGATTTTATGCAGCGATAGACCAGAGCCTCCGTTGGGAATCGAACCCACGACCCCAAAACTCATAGGGGAGAAAGCTACCACGTACTCACCTACTGGGGCTCTTAAAGGAAGAATTTTTTAAACGTGTAGTCATCATAAATTAGTTCTTTTCTAATGTATCCTTCATTCGAAGGGCATGATTGTCTAAATTATTGGAACAAGGAATTCACATTTTAATTTAATCAACTAAAAAATTTAGTAAATTCCGGCCGGGCCGAGTCTTATATACTATACCTTCCAACATGGATTGCATTCAATTCTATAATCTGAAAAACCATTGAAGTGGAATAAAAGCAAATCATGGAAAGATATGGATTTTTTGGCAAATATAGTCCCCTTTATATGGGGACTATATCAAAACTTACACCGATATGGTAAATTGTCTCTGTGCAGAACTGCAAAATTTTAGTCAAATCGACTGCAATTTTTAAGACAACATAAGGGATTATTTGAACACAGTAGACAATTCCAACAAAATTTCATGTTTTTTTTTTTAAATTTTGTCGAAAATTGATTTTCATTAAAAATGTATTAGAAATCGAAGTTGTATAGACATTTTTCCCTACCTTCTTGTACTTATTGGTTATTATATCAGTCAATATGCACTGATTTCTTGTAGATCACATGTTTTTATCAAACAATAATAAAATTTAGTAAGAAGAACGAACAATCATAAAATTGAGTAAGAAGGATAAAAGAGGTATAAAATGTTTATTGTAGGTCTGGTCTAGGAGTATCCACAGAAAAAAACGCCACTCAAATCGGACATTCCATTCAAAAGTTAGAAGCAGATGAAAATTTTGTATACCCGAGGTCGTCAACTTTATGGCCCTATAGCTCCGCCCCTGTATGCGATAGGGGGCCCAAGTTCCGAACTTAAACTCTCTAACACCTCTTGTATACACACCTAAAATTTCATCGCCATACGATAAGTGGTTTTGAAATGGCAGAATTATGTCAATTTTTTCCATTTTAGCCCAATGCGAAGGGTCCGTTGCATTTTCGCAAAAAAAGAAAAATAATTTTCAAAAAAAAACTTCAAATTTAAATTTTATTGTCGAAAATTGATTTTCATAAAAAATTTATTAGAAATCGAAGTTGTATAGGAAATATTGTCAAAATTGCAAATCTCAATCAAATTTAATTTTTCGGAAAATTTTGTCGAAAATGGATTTCTATTATAAAATTAATAGAGATAATAGTTTTATCGAAATATAGAAAAATATTCATTACAAAATTC
Source organism: Eudasyphora cyanicolor (assembly GCA_963930755.1). Classification (NCBI taxonomy): domain Eukaryota; kingdom Metazoa; phylum Arthropoda; class Insecta; order Diptera; family Muscidae; genus Eudasyphora; species Eudasyphora cyanicolor. The sequence goes on along the minus strand of OZ005734.1, from coordinate 61,496,593 downwards.
GTCAAAATTAAATTTATCTAAAAAAGCATTTCAAAACATCTTTTTCAATTTTTCTTTGCAAAATTGAAGTCTAAAACAATTATTTGAAATTAAATTTTTCGGGAAAATTTTGTTGAATTCCACTCTTTTTTTAAATTTTGTGAAAAATAAGTTTTTATTAAATATCTGTTTTTTTTCTTCTAAAAATGCGTTTTGTTCGAAATTTTCTAGAAAAATGCAAAACCGATGGAAGCTTCAATAAAAATGGTTTTCAACAAAATAAAAATTGTGAAAATCGATATTTTCCAAAAAAAAAATTTTAAAATTGCATTTATCTAGAAATTTCTTCAATATGGATTTTTTCTAGAAAATTTCGTCGAAATTGCATTCTTTTTTAAATTTGTCAAAAACACATTTTTATTAAAATTTTTTTTCTTCAATCCATTAAAAATCATTTTTTTTTCTTTTTTTCTAAAAATGCGTTTTGTTCGAAATTTTCTAGAAAAATGCAAAATCGATGAAAGCTTCAATAAAAATGGTTTTCATCAAAATAAAAATTGTCAAAATCGCATTTTTCGAAAAAAAAATCTTCAAAATTGCATTTATCTATAAATTTCTTCAATATGGATTTTTTCTAGAAAATTTCGTCGAAATTGCACTTTTTTAAATTTGTCGAAAACACATTTTCATTAAAAATTTGTTTTTTCTTAATCCATTAAAAATCTGTTTTTTTCTAAAAGTGCGTTTTGTTCGAAATTTTCTAGAAAAATTCAAAATCGATGAAAGCTTCAATAAAAATGGTTTTCATCAAAATAAAAATTGTCAAAATCGCATTTCTCGAAAAAAAATCTTCAAAATTGCATTTATCTATAAATTTCTTCAATATGGATTTTTTCTAGAAAATTTCGTCGAAATTGCACTTTTTTTAAATTTGTCGAACACATTTTCATTAAAAATTTGTTTTTTCTTAATCCATTAAAAATCTGTGTTTTTCTAAAAATGCGTTTTGTTCGAAATTTTCTAGAAAAATTCAAAATCGATGAAAGCTTCAATAAAAATGGTTTTCATCAAAATAAAAATTCTCAAAATCTCATTTTTCAAAAAAAAAATATCTTCAAAATTGCATTTATCTATAAATTTCTTCAATATGGATTTTTTCTACAGAATTTCGTCAAAATTGCATTCTTTTTTATATTTGTCGAAAACACATCTTTATTAAAATTTTGTTTTTTCCTTAAGCCATTCAGTGGCCCGCATTAAAGGTTCAAAGGTCGATGACCAAAGATTATGGGCCATTGACGGGTATAAAAAAGCAGCATTAGGAAAATCGAGTATACAAATTTTATTAAATAGAATTAGAAAAATATAAATTTGTTGGAATTTTTTCAAAAAAATTTAATTTGTATGACTTTTTTTTGCAATAGACAGAAAGTAACAGAAACATATGGGCTCAAACCAAAATAAATTCTGACTGAATAACAAAAGCACAGACCAACAATAAATAACAACAACACATTTTTAGGAATTATGATAAAATTTTCTATAAAATTACAATTTTTCGTCGACATTTTGTAAAAAAAATGCGAACCCAACGAAATTTTTTTTAGAGAAATGTAATTTCGAAATTTTGTATGAAAATCGTTGAAATTTTTAAAAAGAAAAAAATCTATTTCGATGACTTTTCAACCAAAATGTAGCTTAAACGAAAATGTGCATGAAAAATTGATTATTCAAATTGAAAATTTTAAAAAATGAAAATCCAAAACTATTTTTTTTAACAAATTAAATTTTGTTGAAATTTTAAATTTTGAAGATATTTTTTAGAAAAATTAAATTTTTTTTTAGACAATTTTGTTGAAAATTGATTTTCATTGAAAAATTCATTTTTAAAAAATGGATGTTCATTAAAAATTTTATAGAAATCTTAGTTTTATAGAAAATATTGTCAAAATTGGTATAGATTAAAAAATTGCTTTTACGAGTACATACAAAAATTCTTCAAAATCGCATTTATTTAGTAAATTTCGTGGAAATTGAATTCTTCTAAAAAATTTCGTCTAATTGCATTTTTGAAATTTTGTATACATTTGTTCATTAGAACTTTTTTCTAGCTATTTTTGTTTTTTATATAGAAAATTTTGTCAAAATTAAATTTTTTTCTTAGAAAATTTCGTCGAATTTCGTTTCTAGAAATTTTCTTCGAAATTGCTGCATTCTTTAAATGTCACTAAAATTGCTCTTTTCTTAAAATGTTTTCTACAAAAATGCGATTTCGTCAAAACGACATTTAGACGACATTCTATCTATTAAAAATATTTATATCAAAAACAAAACTATGAAAAATATTTCAATTGATAATTTTGGTATTCAAATCAAAATTGTGTTTTTTTTAAGAAAATTTCAACATAAATGGATTTTTATTGAAAATTTTATAGAAATTGTAGTTTTACAAAAATATCGGTACTCATTAAATATTACTCATTGATATTATTGATATTTTTTAGAAAAATTAAATTTTGACAATTTTTTTTATATATGTATTTATAATGGAAAAGTTATGTGAAATTAGATTATAAATTTACTTCGTATTGTAATTCAAATAAATAAATAATATAAAATCGTCAAAATTGAATTTTTCTAAAAATATCTTCAAAATTTAAAATTTTAACAAAATTTTTTTGCCGAAAATTTATTAGAAATCGTCAAAAATGGTTTTCATTAAGAAGATTCCTCAAAATTTTATTTTTCTAAAAAAATATCTTTAAAATTGCAAATTTCAACAAAATTAATTTTTTTTAGGAAATTTTATTGAATAATTTCATATTTAAAAACGGATTTTCATTAAAAATTTAATAGAAATCGTAGTTTAAGAGAAAATATTGTCAAAATTGGTATTCATTAAAAAAGCGCTAAAATTGCGTTTACCTACAATTCTTCAAAATTGCATTTATTTAGTAAATTTCGTGGAAATTGATTTTTTTTTTTTTAGAAAATTTGGTCTAATTGCATTTTTGAAATTTTATAAATTTTTTCATTAAAATTTGTTAATTAAATTTTGTCAAAATTCAATTTTTTTCTTTGAAAATTTAGTCATCATCATTCTTTAAATTTCACTAAAATTGTTCGTTTCTTAAAATGCTAACCAGAAATTTTATACAAAAATGTGATTTCGTCAAAATTTTCTAAAAAAATCAATATCAATAGAATGTTCTTTATCGGCCTTTAATAAAGTCAACGACATTTAATCCCTTCAGTGGCCCGAATTAAAGGCGGATGACAGGATTAAAGGTCGATAACCGGATTAAAGGTCTCTGGTATTCTTTAAAAAAATCGTCAAAATTGCAAGTTTAAATTTTTTTTAAATGAAAATTTCGACAGAATTTAATTTTTTAGAAAATTTCTTCCAAAATGTGTACTCATTGAAAAATTAATAGAAATCGTAATTTTATAGAAAACATTTTCAAAATTAATATTCACAAAAAAAGAAAAAAAGATTTTTTCAAAGAAAAATCTACAAATTTTTATTTTTCTAAAAAATTTTAAAATTTAGTTTTTCCAAAAAAAAATCCTTTTAAATTGCGTTTTCCTAGAATATTTCTCGAAATTACATTCATTTTTAAATATTGTCAAAAATACGTGTTTTTCAAAATTCGTTTTTTTTTTCAGAAAATTATGTCAAAATTTAATTTTTCTAGAAAATTTCGTATAAATTGCATATCTAGAAAATTTATTTTAAATAACATTTTTGTTAAAAATTTCTTCGAAATTATTTTTTTTTTGATAATTTTGTCGAAATTGAATTTTTTATGTTTCTTCGGAATTGCGCTTTCCAGAAAATTTTCTTCATCGACCTTTAATAAAGCCAACGTTATTTTTCGGATTAAAGATCGATGCCTGGATTAATGGTCGATAACCGGATTAAAGGTCAATGAGCGGCTCAATGGGCAATGACCAAAGATTATGAGCCACTGACGGGATTAATTTTCTAACAAAAAATGCAAATACGTCAACATTTTCTAGAAAAATGTAATATAGATGACATTTTTAATAAAAATGCGATTTCAACGACATTTTCAAGAATATGGCAAAAATATAGAAGAATGCAAATTGAAGGAATTTTCTAAAAAAAAAATCACTTTCTACTAATACGTCATAGTTATGATGAAATTTTCTATAAAATTGCAATTTATAGAAACTTTTGTCAAAATTGGTATTTTTCTAAAGAAAAAAATCTTTAAAATAGCATTTATCTAGAAAATTCCATTTTTCTAGAATTTTTTTTTGGAAATTGTATTCTTTTTAAAAAGTTATCGAAAATACGTTTTTATTAATTCGTTTTTATTAATTTTTTTTTTTTTTAAAAATGGTGTCAATATGAATTTTTTCTAGAAAATTTCGTCGAAATTAAATTTTCCCTTCAAATTGACTTTTTCTTTAAAATTTCTTCGAAATTGCGTTCATTGAGAATTAAATAGAACTCGTAGTTTTACAAAAAAATTTTGTTTTCATTAAAATTACAATTTTCTATATTTTTTCAAATTGCCAATTGCGACAGATTTAATTTTTTTTTTGAAAATTTTCTTCGAAGATATGTTTTTATTGAAATATTAATAGAAATCGTAATTTTATACAACAAATTTTAAAAATTTGTATTCATAAAAAAAATTATCAAAATTGAAAATTAGAAAAATTCTTTAAAAAAACATTTTTAAAGAAAAATCTTCACGTTTTTATTTTTCTAAAAAATTTCTTCAAAATTGCATTTTTCTAAAAAATCCTTCTAAATTGCACTTTTCTTGAACATTTCCACAAATTTTTAAATTTTGTCGAAAATACGTTTTTTATTATTTTTTTTTAATTATATAAAAATTAAATTTTTCTACAAAATTTCTTCGAAATTGCATATTTCTATAAAATTTATTTAAAATTGCTTTTTTTTGTTCAAAAATTTCTTCTTGAAATTGCTTAACCTGTAAATTTGATTTATTGGCCTATAATAAAGCCAATGACCTTTAATCCCTTCAGTGGCCCGGATTAAAGGTCAATGCCTGGATTAACGGTCAATGCCTGGATTAACGGTCAATGACCGGATTAAAATTCCATGAGCGGTTCAACAGTCGATGGCCAAAGATTAAGAGCCACTGACGGGATTGAAGTGTGTTAACCGGAAATTTTCTAGAAAAATGCGATTTCGTTGAAATTTTGTATAAAAATGCAATTTTGACGACATTTTTCAACAAAAATTTAGCTTTAACGAAATTGAATTTAATATAAAAAACGTTAAAAAATTCAATTTGTAGGAATACGTAATTATTATGAAATTTTTTTATACAATTGAAATTTTTTTATAATATAAATTGCTTTTTTCTACCAAATATTGCGAAATTGCATTCTTGTTTAAAAAAAACGTTTTTATTAATCTTTTTCAGAAAATTATGTTAAATTTTTGTAGAAAATTTCTTCGAAATTCCATTTTTCCGTTTTTCAAGAAAATTTTCTTCATCTGCCTTTAATAAAGTCATCGACATTTAATCCGCTCAGTATCCCGGATTAGAAGTCGATGGGAGTTTCAAAGGTCGATGACCAAAGATTAAGGGCCACTGACGGGATTGAATGGTATTAACCGTATATTTTCTAAAAATGCGATTTAGTCGAAATTTTCTAGCCGACATAAAGAAAACACAACAAATTTGGCGATATTTAAGCTTTAAAATTCTGAATACAGGAATACCAACCAACCAACCTTGATTTCAACACTGTTATAAGTTATCATAATACTCTTTACTATTGTGAGCAAACACGGCACCCATTGTACGCACAATTTGCGATATATATCACTTTTTGAACGGTCTATCATTTCAGCTAACACACCTCCATCCAATTCCATTTTGAGGGGTTTCTTAACAGTTTTTGGCCTGGACAACTCAATTGGTGGACCACTACGGTGTTCGTCTTAGCATATCGTACGGCCTCGTTTAAACTCTGCCACCCAATATTTTATAGTCGTAAACGAAGGAGCAGATTCCACCGGAGTAGAATCTAGCTCGGCTTTAATATTGGTCGGACTGAGACCTTTCAAAAAGAATTTATTGAATTACATTACGGTGATCAATTTGTTCCATATTTACAAATTCACTGAGATCGTTTATTTTTGATGGCTCCAAAAACATATTAAACAATGTGGCGCCTTGAACCTAAAACATATGTCTAATAAGGTTGCCACATTTTATGAAAATACTTTTTTTCGAACTACAGCCGCCATCTAAACCTCAATTCAGCTAAGTTTGGGGCGCCCTCGTACTATCGTTTTGTCGTGACAATAACGTGGTTGCGTTGTAACAGTATATTGGCCTTGTGGTCATATTAGTATTTTTAAATTTTATTGCTGCGGGTATGTTTACTGCAACCTAATTATATGAAGTTCTGGGTAAAAACTGAATGGTTACTGCGACCATGTTCAATCACATTTTTGTTTCTCCATATTTTGATTTGGTTGATGGATTAACTATAAATTTTGGCAGAATATTAATTGGAATATTTGAAAAGATATTAACTCGACTTATCATAATTTTGAATGGAGCTATCGATTTATATCTAAATTGATTTGGAAAAAAATGCTGCACTCACTTCCCCTTTGTTATAATCTCAAACGTTTATTTTAAATAAATACCCATTAAAAGCTGCTCCCTAAATCAATCCTTTTGCTCGGGGAGGTTAGTTTTTAAGTCTCACTAATTTGATAAATCACTTGTTAAAAACGCACTCATTTGTATGAGACAGACAGCAGTTTTTTTTCAGAGGATGTGGTTTAAACCATCACAGCTTCTTGCTGGAGGTCTCTTGGATCTTTTGCCGCTAAATTGAAATCGCTATGGCTTTTTAATAACCCCAGCATAAAAGTGATTGTGTGTGATGAACCTATTTGCACTTTTTTGCTCAAAACAATAAAGCGGAGATGTGCGGATGCACAGGACGAGGAGATGTAGAATGAGGGAGTAGACGGCAAAGGTGAGGAATGTTTTCATATTTCATCCCTTGTGTGATGTGTTTTTTCCAGACCAGCTATTCAAATGTCTGGCTATGTGTCTGGCTTTTTTTTTTGAATAGGAACTGATACATAACAAATGTTTTCCCGGCATACGTTTTGATGTGTTACCACAACTCTATCGAAAATTGTTATTTCTTCAGCTCAACTCCACCTACATACACAGTTGGATATTGACTGGAAAACTTAAACTTCTCCCCCTCTTCCTCCTCATCAACGCCAGTAAACGTTGTGAATATGTTTTACAAATATTTCAAGTTTTTGTTGAGACTTGGAGGAATGTCATGCATTTTTCTTTTTATTTTGTCTGCAGTTCAAATTTGCAGTAGAACTCTCGAGATTGAACTTTTTTATATTACTTTTTAAAATTAAAAAATGTTCTTACTTCACTTAATTAATAAAACATTAAACAAAAATCTAGAATTCTTTGGGCTATCAATAACTTTAAACCTTTTTAGTCGCCAGGGCCAGACAATATCTCGCCGGCAGAGATACAGGCGGATGATGATACAATTGCTCTCTGGCTTAGAGAGCTACATAAGTATATATAGCGTGAACCATTTCGCGGTTCCCTACTTTTTTAAAGAAAAAAACACAGAAAATTCAAATTGAATGGGGAATGTTTATTATCATTTAAAAGAACATTCTTTGGTATTTATTTTTTTGAAGATTATGTCTATCAAATGTTGGCCGCGGCTACGTCTCAGATGGTCCATCCGTTGAGTCCAATTTTCGATGACTCGTTCGAGCATTTCGACTGGTAACTGGCGAATGACACGCGTGATGTTTTGTTCCAAGGCCTGAATCGAAGCGGGTTTAAGTCTAACGGTGTGATATCACACGATCTTGGTGGCCAATCGCCCGCCCAAAACGTGAAATTATCTGCTCACCCGAAGTGTTCTCTCAATAAATCCATTGATTGATGCGATGTGTGGGAAGTGGCGCCGTCTTGTTGAAACCAAATGTCGCCGAGAACACGAGCTTCAATTTCAGGCATCAAATAGTCGGTTATCATGGCACGATAACGGTAGCCATTGACGGTTATGTTCTCACCGGCATCATTTTTGAAGAAATATGGACCGATGATTCCACCGGCCCACAAACCACACCAAACCGTTGCTTTTTCTGGATGAAGTGGCAGCTCTTGAATCTCTTCAGGTTGCTCTTCGTCCCAAATGCGGCAATTTTGCTTGTTTACATACCCATTGATCCAGAAATGGGCCTCATCGCTGAACAAAATTTGGCTCGAAAACGTCGGATCTTCTTGGAACTTTTCAAGAGCCCATAGAGCGAAGCGATGTCGCTTGGGAAGGTCGGGCGGCTTCAGTTCTTGCACAAGCTGTATTTTGTATGCTTTCAATTTGAGATCTCGACGTAAAATGCGCCAAGTCGCTCCATACGTCAGTCCGAGTTGCTGCGAACGGCGCCGAATCGACTCTCCACGGTCTTCGGGTACACTCTCAGCTACGGCCGCTACATTTTCTTCACTGCGTGCTGGACGTGGTCTATTCGGTCGAATATTATACAATAATGAATGCTGGGTCTCAAGATGGGTGATGGTGTTGCGAATAGTACACTCAGTAGGCCGATTATGTTGACCATAAGTTGAGCGAAGTGCACGAAACACATTCCTCACAGAACGTGAATTTTCGTAATAAATTTGAACGATTTGTAAACGTTGTTCAGGCGTAAGTCTTTCCATGATGAAATGCCAAACAATACTTAACAAAAATAACATGACAGCATGACACGACTCACACGTGGTCTATCAAAAAAAGGCTATTGAACAAACTATCTCCACTTAGATCACCCTATATATTTAAAAAAATCCTCAAAATTGAAAATGTTCACTCTTTTTTAGCTATAGCCTGTATATAAAATCGTTTTGCATTTTAACTAAACGTTTTTGTATATATGTACATATACGAGTATTATAAAAATGATAAATGTTTTATGCTCCAATTTTTTCGATAACAGAGACTGTGGCTACATTTTGACATTTACACAAACTATGCTGTAATTGGGCAGATCAAATTGTAAACACGTTTAATATACTTCTTGATATCTGGGGATCTTTGCAACATAACGGCAAGATCTGACCACATATTTGGATAGAGCAACTCCAAATAGGAAAAAATAAAGGGGCAAGTTATCGATAAAAATATAAAATTGTTCGATAGCTACCTTAGCTATCGAAATTTAAAAAAATATTTTGTTATGTTGAGCGCATTTGAATGAAAAAATCTGGTAGAATTTGTCGAGAGCTTTCGAGTTATTGCAATTTTCAAAGGCGGCTATGTGGACCAAAGTGTGTCTGGGTAGCCAGGCTACGGCCGGACTTCCATCGGGTTTTAGGTTTTTCTTCTCTAGCTATGCCCAATGCCGTCTAAGCTGATCAAAATGTATGCTTGGAATCGAAAATTGTAGAAGTTTTCGATACTAAGGCTATAATTAAAAAGTTATCGACACCTAAAAAAGTTATTGGTAACTAAAAAAGTTATGGTTAAGTTATCGATAACTTTATCGAATACTAAAAAGTTATCGATAACTTTATCGAAAACTAAAAAGTTATCGATAACTTTACCGATAACTTAAAAGTTATCGATAATTGTTTAGTGAAAAAGCTATCTATAACTGAAAAGTTATCGATTTGTTTTTCTAATTTTCTATTTTGAATGTATAAGAACGAAAAAAATAGTTTTTCCAACATTAACGTACGATAGTGACATTTCGATAATATACCCCTTAATGTTTCTTATTATTTTGAGGTGCTCTATCCAAATAAGTGGCCAGATCGCGGATAATCATTTCTTTAGGTCGCGACTAGCAAATACCCACAAGAAAATTTTGTTAAAATTGGATATAAAAACACCGAAGCCAAACACATTCAAAAATTTTGCATTTACCAGGTAGCGAACTTCGAGGCTTCTGTATTTATAAGAGGTAGTGCAGCATTCACAATGTAAGCTCTCCCCATTGTGCAAAGGATAATTCGTTGCATTTACGTTACATTACGTTTACGCAATAGTAACACAGTTATCCATCAAACAGATTTTATCAGCCGGCTCATGCTACTTACCCCTTCACCTTTGTTTTTCTTGTTATTGTCCTACATTTCGTTATCAAAGAAAATTATTTTTGGAAGTTAAAATAAAAGTATTCGCTAAATAACTCCTAGCGTTTTTCACAAAAAATAAGCTATCATATCTGTGATGCAGAATATCCGTTTTGTATTCAACTCTGCTTAATATTTATGAATGATATTTAATTAACCGGAATTCCAATAACAAAAACCCAACGTCCGTGAAAAAAAATCTGTACCACGATTTCCCAGAATTTTCAATACCTCATCTCAACTTGGATATATAATTTACCCACCATGGAGAAAAATCACCATGAAGTGTGGAAATGGAATGTTTCTCTCCCTGCCAATAAAAATTCCGCACCTATTGATGTAATTGGATTTTTATAAATGTTACATAGGCACATACGTAACTATGTTCGTACGTACTAACTACACTTTACGAGAATGAAAACCGTCCACAACCTGCATTTGAGAGTACTCATAACACAAAACAATAAAAAAACAACAACAATAACGTTTCAACAACAAGTATTATTATTAAGTAATAATAGTTTGATGCAGTTCTCTTACATTATGCCGAAGTTCTCTATCTCTCTTGCTCTTTGTGTATCTGCCCGATAAATGCAACTCTAATAAGACCAACTGTTGTTGTCGTCACTCTTTGTGGGATTGATTCTCTTTTCAAAGAAACAGTGGATCGAATGAATTTAAGCGGTGACACAGAATAAGTTACATAAACTTGCCATTTTTAAATCGTGCTGAAGCCACAGATATACGAGTATGTATTCCAATACATATATCTGTGGCTTTGCCTACATTTGGAATGGTTCCACTCTATGTGAACATTATCATGATGTGACAGTTTCGTTAATCAAGTTCGTTCTTTTAGTGAGACAATGTTGCGACAAACGATTTCTTAGTAATCTTTGAAGACGGGGAATCCACCAAAAGCCATTATTCGATTTAGCTAACATTACGATTTGCCAGTTTATGGGGTCTTCAAGACAATCACAGTGGTCGGACTGCAGAATCTTCTCAATTGTTCATCCGTGGACCTCTAGGCATCAGCTTTAATTTTCACCTTTTAAATATAGTAACAGATAAAATACAAAATTTTGGTTTGGGTCTAAATTTCCGAGTTATGCACACTCAAAAAGGTTGGCAATTAAATTTTTGACATATATTCATCAGTTTTTGTTGGATTTCGGAATGTTGTTAGTCATTGGTCAGCGTGTATTTGGGATACATTTTTTTGTGGGTTATATATAATTTGAAATTCCCTTATAAAACTTAAAACGGTCATAACTCCTTAAATAAGCGTCGTCGAAATAGAGACTAAAATTCGGAATTGCTACTCCTTTCCAAAGTCATCACGCCCCAATTGTTATCTATTTTTTTTATAATTTTTTCTAGAGTTTTAGTCGGATTATATCACAGACATCCAAAAAATATAAAGTACAAAATTTGGAGGTCCTATTTGGTTATCTACTGTTTAGAAGATGAGCAATTGAGTTATTTACTCCTTGGTACGCGTCTAGTTGTGTTATTAACTCCTTATGTGACTTCGCTTACTCACATTGAAGGGTCGGATACCGTAGGTGTACTTTTACAGGGTTTTCCAACAATTGGTGTCATTTTTAATCACCCGGTATTTCGGTAGCTGTCGCTTTTGAAGCTTTTATTCTTTGACATTTGACAAGTAGAAACTACGCCATTACTAAAAATGGAACGATACACGATTCAACAACGCATTGAAATTATTAAAATTCACTACAAAAATGGTGAAAATCTTGGAGCCACACCTCGCAAAACTAAAGCATTTTTGGGTCGTCGTGAAACACCTTGTCGGGCCGCAATACAGAAATTGGTGGAAAAATTCGAGCTGTTGGTACAAGTTAGTGATGTTAAGAATAAAACCCGTGCACGTCGCTCAAGAACAACTGAGAATATTGCTGCTGTAGCCCAAAGTGTTGAAGAAAACCCAGGTTTGTCCATTCCTCGTCGTTCTTTGTAATTGGGCATTCCACAAGCGTCATTACCCCGTATCTTGCATAAAGACTTGGGTCTTAAGGCTTATAAAGTTCACTTAACACAAGAACTCAAGCCGTCCGATCATCAACAACGTCGTGTCTTTGCTGATTGGGTACTGAAATGCATGAAAATGATCCGGAACTCCATCGAAAAATCATCTTGACGGATGAGGCCCATTTCCACCTCGGTGCCTACGTCAACAAGCAAAATTGTCGCATCTGGGGCTCGGAAAACCCAAGAGTTATTGTTGAGAAGCCTCTCCATCCTCATCGTGTGACTGTTTGGTGCGGTTAATGCTCCGGTGGGGTCACCTTATTTCTTCGAAAATGAGGTTGGATCAACAGTTACAGTGAATGGATTGCGCTATCGAGAGATGATTAATGCTTTTTTATGGTCGGAGTTGGATGGTATTGATCTGGACAACGTTTACATTCAACAAGACGGCGCTACGTGCCACACAAGCAACGAAACCATTGCTGTGTTACGGGACCGTGATATCTCTCGAAGAGGTGATCACAATTGGCCACCGAGATCTTGTGATTTAACACCTTGCGACTTCTTCCTTTGGGGCCACGTGAAAGATAAGGTCTACGCCAACAGCCCAGCGTCGATTCAAGACCTCAAAGATAGAATTCGTGAGGCTATCGAGGACATAGGGCAGCCACTTTGCGATTTGGTTATGGAAAATTTCATGAAAAGGATATGGTCCTGTAAGCGTGGTCGTGGTGGCCATTTGGCTGATGTTGTTTTTCATTATTAACGGCATTCCTTCCTCTTTATTATGAAATATACATCCGATCATTTATCTCAAAAAAATGGCTTTTTTTCTTTGAATACCAAAATAACACCTCTTGTTGGAAAACCCTGTACATTCCATAGACTTAGAAGCGTTTATGTGCACTGGTATATTAAAGTTATGAGCTATTCAGTTTAGTTTTGGGTCATTTTATGTCGAGGTTCACATTTTGTGTGGGAGGTTCAAAAAGGGGTGTGGTGATAACGCCAATTTCACAGTGCTATAGGTACTTTAAAAGCATTTTGGTGCATTGGTACTCACACTGTAAGTTGTTAACTTTTTGTACAAAATGGTACATTTGTGTGGGAGGTACCAAAAGGGGCGTGGCAATAACTGTCACTTTTCACTGGACTGTAGGCACTATAAAAACACTACACTGTACAAAAATGCAAGTATTTTTATACACTTGTATTAATGTGATAAGCTGTTAACTTGTGGTGCAAAATGGTTCATTTGTGTGGGAGGTACCAAAAGGGGTGTGGCAACTTCGCCCATTTTTCTCGAGGTGAGAGCGACTAATAAACTAATACTATGTGTGGAATTTCAGAAGATTCGAATAATAGAAGTTATTAAAGATACAATATTTCACAAAATGTTAACCCTTTGTGTGGGAGGTACTAGAAGGAGTGGACCAATATGGCCCATCTTCGAACTTAGCCGAAGATAGAAAAAAAATTATTTATTTTTTTTATTTCGCATCCAAATTTGAAGTCAATCGTTTACTCATTTGGAGTGTTATCGTGCGCACCAGCCAGCAGACAGACGGACGGACATTACTCATTCGACATAAAATGACCCAAAACGCCGAACATACTTAGGGTCCTAGGTCAATCCTTCCTGGGTTTATTAATTGTAATTAAAATAATAGGATATAGTTTTAAGAAATCACACCATCATTGTTCAGCACACATTTTATTATCTCTAGAAAAGACTCAATAAATTAAATTAAATATTAGGATAGCTAGACAAATCTGGCCAGAAAATGTCAACATATCTCCTCGCACTAGAGAGGAAAATACTGTCTACATTAGAGTCAGTTCTGACGAGACATTGACTTCTGCAGAAGGTGTGGAGATGAGGAAGAAATGAAGAGCATTGAACACTTGCGATGCTACTGTCCCGCTTTGAGTAAACGTCATCTGGACATACTTGGGTCAGCCTTTATTTTCCATTAATAACTTTGTACATACATATATCAAACAGGTTGGTTTCGATGAGGGGCATTTCAGCCCGTGGTAACACTAGGGACCTAAACTGGTCTATTTGAGATGAAAAAAAAAAACGGCTTCCCCCTAAACTAAATCTACCGGTTGTTTTCATATAAAAGGAACAATCTGCGGATCAATGCGGACCTGTGCGTTTGATATTGTACCGGTCAAATTTCACCGCTGCTCATAATCACGCTCCCCGAACAAAATTGTTGGTATCCAGATCTTTTAAGATAGATTTTTCCGTTCTCATCTGTAAGGATTATTGAAAAAATTAACAGTTTTCGATAAATTTCGCAGAGTGATGCATCGGACGAAGGATTTGGCAATCGCAATTTTGGGAAGTTGCGGATACACCACCTAAACGATTGGTTTCGGAAGTGCACGCAACTGCTTCCCCTTAACATTTCAATGTGGCAAGGCTGTGTTATGTTATTATTATATTTGCGCGAAAGTGAACTGTCAAAAATTGTTGGATCATAATAATAGATATCGATACCTCCATTCTAAATTATGGTAAGTGCAAAAATATAATAGTTTTTCAGGAGAGGCGATCAAAGTTTGATGCATTTTTAAAATTTGTGTGGAATTCCTTTATGTATAATAAATGACCTGTACTGTTTTGTGAATAACTTTTGAATGGGTTGACGGATAAACACCAATTTTTCCTAAAAACATGCTAAGTCGACTTAGCGTGTTTTAGAATAGAGTTTTCGATATGTACATATGTACTTGATCAATGGATAATATGTTTTTCTTTTTACGGACTTTGGGAACCACTGTGCAATAAAGTTAAAAGCTAAACTAAAAAACTTCAGCGGAAATTATATAAAACTAAAAATAGTTAAAACAACTAATGGCAACAACAACAGAGCAACAACATGTAATTTCAAGAGAACCGCAAAAGAAGACAAACAAACAAAAACAAACAGCGCGCAGCAATGATGATTAATACAAAACTATTTTCTATTTGTGTTGTACATTTTTCGCCTCATATGGTGTTATGGCCGATCGGTCGCTCATACACACAAACGCTGTTTTCGTTCGCCCGTCTCCCCACTCTATATATTTCCACACTACAAACTAAGCGGCAGCAGCTCCAGCAACAAAAACAACAATAATACATATCACCAAAACAACAACAACGAAGACGAGAACAGCAACAACCATAAACAGTCATAGTGTTATAGCACAAAAAAAGAACACAACAACAAAAAGGGCACTGACATTGGATAAAAGTACACACACACAAACACACATCATAATGATGACAATGATTATCAACATCATTATCAATATAGCGATGATGATGTTGATAATAATGTCGTTGTTGTTGGTGATGATGATGATGACGTTTCGCCATTGTGTATAAAAGAAATAGAGAAGTGTTCTAATTTCATATTATGTATTGTTGTTGTTGGCAGTCAGTCGGTCGGATGGTTGGTTGACTGGTTCGCCGTTCATTATTATTATTATTATTACACTTTACGCTGTACGTTGTATCTAAAATACTTCCTGCCGTTGTAATCTTGACAAACCGTAAGATAAGATACATAGCACGAGTGTGTGTATGTGGGATTTATACAAAAAAGTACTTAATGTGGAGGCTAAAGTTTTTTCTGTTGTTGTAATGTGTTTGATTATTACCACATACTAAGCACTACTATCAGTGTCTCTAGCTAAAATATATTTATTTTATTATTGCATACTTGTTACAATCAAACACACATAGATACTCGTACTCTTTACCTTGCAGACTCTTATTTGCATTGCTCTCGCTCTGTCTCTCGCCCTCTTATGTGAAACAAAATCTCTTGCATTTCCTGACTGTGTTTATATTTTTTGTATGGGACCGTCTGTCTGTCAACTCTTTGTACAAATTCAGTGAGAGCAAGAGGGTGTTTTTAGTACTTTCTTACCACAACTGTACAGCATTAAATGTTGTTGACTGTTGTTTTTGTTATTGCTGCCGATTGTCGATTTCTGTCTGTTTCCTTTTTTCTTCTATACCTAATAAAAGGTATAGTGGGAAAAAATTGTGCCTACGTGCAGATTTAGATTGTGGAAACCGGCAACGTCTGTCTAATAATTGTGCGACGTCGAGGACTACTGTATGTGTGCGTGAGTTGAGTTTCATTTAGTATAGCCATTATCGAATTGTGGTATTGTGTGCTTGTGGGAAAATATTTATGACCGACAATAAAGAGAACATTAGCCAGCTGTTTGTTTTGTAACAAAGAGAAACTCGCAAAATCAAAGAGATATACATATCTCTACTAAGATCGAAGAACTTACTAAAAACGTCAAATTGAAGCAGGGCTTTTTCGCAAATGATAAATTTATGTACATAAATGCAACAGTAGGCAAATGTCACATGTTCCATGAAGCGATTTGCACAATACAGTTGAAACACGATATAACGAATGGCAAAATGTACATTAAAATTTTTTAATTTTTCAATGAGCTTAGTCCAGAAACACACGATGTAATTTTTTCCAAGCAAGTGTCAAAATCTGTTGGAGATGGAGGCGGTAAGAGCTCTCTTCCTCTCTGTGCTACAAACTTTGACACTTGCTTTTAAAAAATTGCTTCGTGTGATTCAGGACTTAAGATGATACCTGAAGGTTTATTTTCTAAAATTTATTAAATACCCTAAATATTAGCCTTTAAATTGAGGAAGTCATTTCCTACCCATATGAGGTTCTTTGGCCCTTCAATTTTATGTACATAAAATGAAAATGAATTTTTAAATATGCATCCATATTTTTCACATCTAAAAACAATGAAAAAAATCTGGATTTCACTAAGTAAACCAAAAGTTAGAGCGGAAAAACTAAACATAGCCAAAAAATCAAGCAACAGCCAAACTCGGGCAGACCCCAGTCATTACTTCCATAATTGCAACTCTATGTTATTAAGGCAACCAACATCACTATCTTCATTGGGAACGTATTGAGGAATACCCACATTGTAATTTTAAGATCATTGTGCAGGCTACCCGAAAATTAAATCATGGGTTCTAGACAAAAGGGTTAAACTCCCATCGAGATCAGAGAACTTATCACAAAACATTCCCAGGATGACAAAAGTGTGCGTCAAATCTCGAAAATGGTTAACATTAGCCACTCTACAGAACACGATATCATAAAATGTTTCAAAACGGTGCAAAATAAACCAAAGGCTCATAACAATTTTTTTTCTGGCGCAAGAGAAACTTTTCTAATTAATTGTTACCAATTAAAGCTAATCCCATTTAGAGTGCACCAAAACTGTATTCCATAGCCAAAAATGAAATGACTTGGGTAAATAAGTGCATCTACAATAACATATGTAATTTACAAAGCCGGTCCAAATGGACGAAAGGTAAAACAAAAACCGATTATTAACAAACGTATCCAAACTGCGAATAAATATTGCAAAGGAACATGAAAACAAGGACTTTTCTTTCTGGAGGAACATTTGAAAATTTAATGTTATTCGGTAGGATGGTAAATCTATTGTTCGGAGAGGTAAAAATCAGGAAAAATAGGAAATACTTAAGTGAACCTGACATACAGGCTGAGCAAATATTACCCCTTTTTATGATTTAACATGTTTAGTTCCGTAAAGAAAAAATATTGTTTAGTGATATTTTTGAAAAGAAAAACGCTACAGTGGTTAACACTTTTTCTTCTACATTGCTCTTAATCTCCCTCTCCCTTGGCGAAAGAGAGAGAGTATCTGTATCTCTTGAATTTAGTGTTGGGTTAATAAACGTTTAGTAGGCCTGTTTCTTACATTGTT
This sequence comes from Eudasyphora cyanicolor, assembly GCA_963930755.1. Lineage (NCBI taxonomy): Eukaryota > Metazoa > Arthropoda > Insecta > Diptera > Muscidae > Eudasyphora > Eudasyphora cyanicolor. Next base: position 61,478,666 of record OZ005734.1, on the reverse strand, counting down.
AGTGTTGTTTTTTTGTTATTATTATTATTGTTATTATTAACGTGACTGCCACACACACGTGAGTGAATTCTAGACTGTACGTGCGAGTGTATGCGTGCGTGAGAGAAGAGAGCACAGTGAGAGCATAACATTTTGTAGATGATATGGTGGTTTTTCTATGCCTTGTGGATTTAACCAACTCATGACTGACAGTCAGTCGTTTAGTTACAGACGCAGCATTAAAACGTTGGAATTGTTTGGTACGCTTGTCGTCGTTTCCGTCACCGTGCTTAGTAGCTGGCTGTCTCGTCTATAGAGAGTCTCGTGAATACAAACCAACCAGAAAAAAGTTCTTTTATTTTATTATTTTTTGTTTCTTTGTTTTGTGCATTGTTTCTTCCTCTTTTAAAAACAAAAAAAATCGTGTGTTTTTGGTTACGTCGTCCGTCGTTCTCCATCATCGTTCACTGCCGTCATCATAGCCCCCCTTCAAATACGTCCCGCGTTCGAGTCTTCGTCGTTATTCGTGTGTTTCTTCTAAACCGCTGCGCTGCTTCTTTTTTTTTTTTGGACGTGTGATTGTTTTCGTCATCGCTTTGCACCGCCATCGTCGACGTCGTCATTGTGCTTTTGTTGGTGTGGTATTCTTTTAATACGGATCGGCTGCTGTGATTTTTATTATTGAGTGTGTGTATGTGCTTTTTCGGCCTTTCAACGTGTGTTTTTGATATTTATTCTTCTTCTTCTGGTATATTATGCTGTATGGTTGTGCTCTGCTTACTTACCTTTAACAACATACTACATAGTTGTGTGTTTATCGTCATCATCATCGTCAATTGTCTCAATTCTTGCTTGCTGGCTGGCTCGCTGGCTGCTTGACTTGGCTTGTAGTGTATGACTGCCTCTCTACAGTGTTTGTGTGTGCAAGAGTTTGGCCTTTTTCGTGTTGTGTATTTACTGTTGTTCTTGTTGTTGGTTGAATGTGGATACCAACCAACATCACCGTCGTCGTCGTCGTCGCCTGTCTTATGGGCTCCAAACATAAGGCCACATTGAGTTAAAAAAAAAGAAAAATAAACGGAAAAATATCAACGTCGCCACCAAAAAGAAGAAGAAAAAACGCAAACAAACGATTTGAACGACAATACCAACAATAACAAGAAAGAAAAAAATCAAGTCTTACTTTTTTACTATCCATCCCAGACACCACAAAAAAAACAAGAAAAAACAGATTCTTGATATGTTTCTTTTTAAGTTTTGTTACCAATAATAAACGGTGTGTAGCCAATGGCTTTTGTCGAGGTGGTAGTGAGTGATGATAATGATTATAATAATAATGATGATGATGGTGGTTGTCTGAAGTGTATTTAAGAAGGCTAAGATTTTCGATTTTTTTCTCTGTCTCAAAAGAAACCCTATAATTTGTAAATATACACTCGTACCAAAATAATGAGAAGAGTAACAAAACAAAAAGCGAAAACACAAAAGAATACAAATTAACGAAAAAGATCTTATTAAAATACCAAAAAGACTGATTATACAAAGTAAATTAAAACAAAAGCAAAAAACAAAAATAACATCAACAACACAAACAAAATGAATGAACGATTAAGTTTATTTTTACGTATAATACTCGCAGCATTTGTGTAATAAAAACAAAAGGAAAGAGAAGGGAGAATATCAAGTGTTAAATAACAAAAGAACAAAGAGAGAGAGGGAGAAATATCACTACTCTCTTGCACTATCAAAACAAAACCAAAACTAAACTAAGAGACTGTGATAATTTGCAAAATAAACCACAAGAAATATTGCTTCACTCAAACTAAAACGTGAAAGTGAGAGCAGAGACAAAGAGAAAGCAAAGAGACAAAACAGTGATAATCACTTCATCACTTGAAATTACATAATTGCAATTTTTTTTTTGTTATTTTCACACAATACATATTGCAAAAAAAAAAACAATTTCAAAATGATGATGATGGATACTACAGTTGACAGCAGTTCTACAATATCACACCATTCACAACAACAACAGGCCGTCACGGGCATAACCGCCATGGATACCACGCCCCCGCATGATGTCAACGATCAATTGGCCCCACCGCCCAATGCCACAACCATTGAGGCTGCTTTTACCGTTGTCTCCATGGACACTCAGAGCAATTTGGATATGATGACTTACAAAGAGAGTCGCAAACACAAGAAAAAGAAACGAGAGAAACGTGAAAAAGATCGCAAACATCGTGATAAGGATCGTGATCATCATCATCGCAGCGATCGTGAACATCGTGAGAAAGATCGTGAACATCATCGAGAGCATCGCGATAAGGAGCGAGAGCATCATCGAGAGCAGCGCGAAAAGGATAGAGAAAGAGAGCGTGATTATCATCTGCACAATAGTCTGCATCATCATGCAGGACAGCCTCTTCTAACAACATCTGCCTCGTCTTCACCTTCGTCATTGTCGACGTTATCGGCCTCAGCTTCACCTGCCTCGTGTTCATCATCATCAGCCGGTGCTGTCGGTGGTGGTGGCGGCATATGTGTAACAAATGCCACAGCCACATCGTATCCACACAATTTGAAAATACGTTTCCTGTTATCCGGGGTAAATATAGAATTTCTTTTTTTTCATCTTGACTACTTTAGTGAATGAATTTAGGCTCGTTTGAATAGTTGTATTTTTCTACATGATTTATGCGAAAGATATCTTCAGCATTTGCGGAATTGTTAACCTTTGTCGATATATAGATATTGCTCAACATTAAATTGCTAAGTCCAGATTCACACGAGACAATTTTTTCCAAGCAAGTGTCAAAGTTTATAGGAGAGAGAGGCAGGCGGAAAGAGCTCTCTGCCTCTCTCTCCTACAAACTTTGGCAATTGCTTGGAAAAAATTGTCTCTTGTGAATCTGGACTAAAACAGCTGACTTGTTGTGGTGGTGCAACCAAATTAAAATCGTTTTGTTTATGTCAGAATTAATTGCGGTTATCATGTAAAAAGTAAAATATAAATACATTGAATCGATTGAGATATACCTTGTAAAGTGTCTTCCAATAACAAGTTTTTTTGTAAAGAGGATGGTATGCTATTAATAACGGAAGACCATATCAGACAAATGTGGCCTTCGTAGCGCAGTGGTGCGTTAAGACTTGGATTCCGAAGGTGCTGGGCTCGATTCCCAGCCGAGCATTGGCAAAACTTAACATCAACAATTCATGTTTTCATCATAATTACAGTTTCTGCAGCAAAAAATAACTTGCCGGATGCAATACCACAACAACCACGTTTCTAGTGGAGAATAGAAACGATAAAACTCAAATAATACCCATTCCTAAGATTAGCAGAAAAATGTTAATTAAAATCCGGATAATATTGACTAAGATGAAAGTAACAGAAGGTTCCAACGATAATCGGATATATACTGGAACGAAGTTTATAACAAAAATAGACTTAAGAATTATCACCTCAGCTTCTCCAAGCTGCTACAATAACAACAAGTTCGTCCAACGATGGCAGCCAAGGCTAGGCTTGCAGAACCATATTCTTTTCTTGACATTTTTCATTGTTAATTCGCACTTTTGCGGCATTATGTCTTCGATAACTTCACGAATTCCATCTTTGGGGTCTTGAATCGATATAGACATTATCTTTCACGTAGCCCCAAAGAAAGAAGATAAATCACAAGATCTCGAAGGCCAATTATACCGATTTTCTGTAACCACAACAGGTCGAACCACTAGCTTTTCATGTTCATGGACATGAGACGTTGAAACGTCTCTCTTCAACCTACCCTAACCTAGGAACATTTTAAGTGTGGTATATGTGAGCGATAACTGCAAATTACTTTTCAGTCTTTTCGATAATAAACCTATTTATGCAGTTTCTCAAACAGCTGATATCTTGTGGCAACTTTCTTGGAAAAAGTTTAGTATAAACTGTGATAGTTATCGACATTGATTTTTTTTATTTTTTATTATTATGAACCTTTTGAATGAAAAAAATGATAACATTTTTCAATAACTTTAGAGTCAACTCATTCGATGGCCGGACTTTTGGCTTAAATGCAGTATACCCACACTGCTCTTTTCACTTCCACAATCATCATTCCACAATCATCAATCATCATCCATCATTATTTGAGCGAAATATAACGATTTTAATAATTTAAGGTTAGAATTTTTGGAGGCCCATACAACCGGAACTATGGGTTTCCGGAGAAAAAGTTATGGGTTTGTATAGGAATGACGAGCTCTACCAATGGTGAAATTTTGGTGGAAATCCGAGCAGATTGGGTAAATTGCATTTGTTCCTCTTTAAAAGATGATTTATTACGAACGAGTACAATCGTGAGCTGTAATATAAAACAGCTGTTTTTCAGTGATGCATTTTTCTTTTGAACAAACTATCATAAGTTGTCATATTTTCATTTATATGAAACAGTGAATCCTTTTTAGGCAGGAATTTTAAATAAATTACTCTCTGAAATAGCTTAAGTTTGTGATCCCTTGATTTCTATTCAATGGTGAGCTGTAATAAATATAAAACAGCTGTTTTTCAGTGATGCATTTTTCTTTTGAACCAACTATCATAAGTTGTCATATTTTCATTTATATGAAACTGAAACCTTTTAAGGCAGGAATTTTAAATAAATTACTCTCTGAAATAGTTTAAGTTTGTGATCCCTTGATTTATATTCAATTACGTCAATTTCCCGAAAATTAAAAATATACTCTCGTTGTTAATGAAGTTCTCACTGAATCACCATTATCACATTAGCAATTTCCAAGAGGGATGTACATTTCTAAATAACCAGTCTATTATTCTCACATCATTTTTTGGGGGTGGATAATTAAATGAAAAACCTCCGGCGTGGTGTAAATGTTAACCAGTAATTCAACAAACATATTTTCAATTATTTTCAGCAAATTGAAGGATGTGTGAATGAAAGGGTCAGAAGAAATAACAAAAATTAATAAAAGCTATACAAGTGAATGAAACATTTCAAAAATGGTCAAAGGATTACAGTATGTAGGGTGGGCTGGGCATTATAGAGCAAATTGTACATTGAAACTACGGTGGGGCAGAAATGGAAGTAAAACGCTAATTGACAAATTTGTATGATACTGTTGTTGTTTACTTTAAGTTCTTGGTATCTAATAAATAAATCCTTTCTCAAGTCCACACTCACTACTATAAAGTATTTTCATGTGACTTTAAGGAAAATATATGGCAACTTTGATCATTGTCTGTATAAAAGGATTACCCAAACAATGTTTCTGTCTATTTTTATTTTGTAGTGTCAGATAATGGTATTGGGTGAATTATTTAGGTGTTCCCTAAACTCAGTACGCGGAATATTTTTAATTTGAGGAAAAAACTCTATTTTGCTAAATGATAAATTAATTGGTAACGCAGAGGTTTTTTGTAAAATTTTAATTTAACTTAATCAAATGTATTCATTTTATCTTGCTTTAGGGTAGGGCCAATCAAAAGATGTGACACCCTAAACACACCTCATTTTTTTTTGTATTTTTTGAGATAATTTTCAAATTATCGGTTAAACAAATTCTCTGACAATTTGGTTTCGATTTTTTTAATAAATATATTTGTTTATCTGAGACGGAACACACAAAAATGTCTGTATTAAATTTTGCTAATTTGTACATTTCCTCATATACATTTTATATGATATTCCCCAATATTTGTGAAAAATTCTGCAACGTATCACCTTAGTAAAACATCTGTCATAGTTCTCGAAAAAATACCCCAACAAAACAAGGCTATTTATTAATAGCCCTATTTAAATTGGTCGACTAGAAAAAACGTACCGCAGAAAAACAGCTGTTTAAATGAAATGAAAGAAAATATTTTTTGAGATTAAACTGAAAAGTCGAAATGGCGCTTAAAAATACAATGTTTTCATTTGATATATTTTCCCTATTTTGATATTCCATAATATTTATCAATAATTACGCAAGGTATCAACCTTATAAATAAAACATTTGGCATAGTTCTCCAAAAAATATCCCAACAAAATAGCTTTATTTAAATTGGTAGACTAGAAAAAAACGTACCGCAGAATAACAGCTGTTTAAATGAAATGAAGGAAAATTTGTTGTAATCAAAACAAAAAAGTATTTTGTTGATATATTTGCTTTATTTTAGTTGCAAGTCGTCAATACAAACAGAGTTGCGAAAAAAATTTGCCCCGTCGACTAGAAATTCTGAAAAATATTTGCACTTTTTGGGTGGAACAAATGCAGTCCCTCGAAATAAACTTAGCTCCTATTTCAAAATTCCAAAATATGGTATAAAACTCCAGATTTCGGGAAAAGAGCACCGGAAATGTTGCATTTTTTTGCAGAAAAGAAATCGCCATTATTGTTTGCCATATAAAACACACCTTTTAAATACATACTTGGCAACAATTGAATGACAGATTTCCTTTGAAGGAATCGAGGTGCTCTCTTAACTTTTATGCCACATCTATTTTTCCAATCATTCGTCAAATTGTACCACATGCCTAAACTTGTCCACATTTTAACCTTAAAACCGAATTTAATAGAATATCATTTCACCTTGAGATCAGGAAAAACCAATATGTATTAGCTTATCATTTAACAGCTATTTCTAGTGTCTTTGTCAATGAGTATGTAATTAGTCTTTCGTAATATGCTACGTTTGATTCCCCTTTCGTAGATTAGTATTTAGTTAGAAACGATAAGCTTTTGGATTTTTTACCCTATCATTTGTCAAATTGTCCCCTAGGCAAAAAGCTTGTCTTCATATTTTAATCTAAAAATTGAATTTATTAGAATAGGTAATATTGTAATATCATTCCGACAAATATTGTAATATCATTTCCTTGAGATTTGTGAGAAGAAAATGTTATGTAAAGCTTATCATTTAACAGTTAGTTCTGGTAGCTTTGTCAGTGATTCTGTAATTCCTCATTTGTAATACAATTGATAGCACGCACAGCATTTGGTTCCCTTCTATTGTAGATAAGTATTTAACTAAAAACGGTAAGCATTTAGAAGTGATAAATATATTTTACACCTTGTTATATTGATAACAAAAATAAAACAAAACTGTTTATTATAGCCCTGGGAATAAGCATTATTCATGAGAATGTTGACTTAAATTATAAACAGATGTTGGCTTTATACGAAGTACTTAAATAATGTATTGTATATGTATAGATATCAATATTTTAACAAAATTATACTATATTACATGCAGTGTCTATTAAGCCGAAATAATAGCAATAAGGGAAGTCTCCAAGTGGCAGAGTCACAACGTAGTGTTCAACATTTACTCCGACAGCCAGTCTGTCATTTCATCTCAAAAACCCGGGGCTCGCAATGGCGGTGAACTTGCTAGGATAGAGACGATATTATCTATATCTAGAAAAATTTATATATATCAGTACGCCACTGCCCGCATGCAAACATTGGCTTAGACAAGAGGCTTGCGATGAAAGATGGACAGAAACCGGCACTTGTAGGTAGCTAGACAAATGTGGTGCTGTTCTTATTACCTGAGATGAAAAGACAGTCTACGTTAGCGTCAGTTCTGAGGGCACTACCTTGGATTTTTTTTTCAAATTACCCAGAATATGTTCCAGGCTTTCAAAAGACCAAAACAGATTTTTTCAAAAAAATAAATGACGGCTTTGTCTAATTTTACCATATTAGAATCTTTTTAGGTAAAAATAAAATTCATAGGTTAGTATAATTACATTAATATATTACGGTAGTTTTTGTCTGACGACATGGGGCCTAATTCCCGCATCCGTTTCGTATCGTAATTCGACTACGTAAGATCCAATAACTCTAACATTTATGTGCATATATTAATGAAATTTCAGCATATCGTTTCAAGGGTGATTCATAACTTATTTATATAAAAATAAACGAAAAAAGTTTCCCAATTACTCGTTTTATGCTCTCGAAAATTCAGATTACGATACGAAACGGATGCGGTAATTAGACCGCTGATTTTGTGCTCGATAAATATTGCAAATCAAGCGAAATCCCAAGCCTTTCAAAATAGAAAAAATCTGTTCTTATTAGGCGATTTCTCAACGAATTCGAGTGGTATTTACAAATAGCTGCTGATAAGTGGGGTTATTAAAATCTAAAAAAATGGGAATGGGATGTTTATGTAAAACAGCTGTAACACAAGTAAAAAGTATTCCTCAATTATTGAGGAAAATAATATAAAAAATAATATAATATGATAATAAAATGTGTTTTTTGTGAATGCCTCAATCATATGTCACGTTTTCAAAAGTTGGCTAATTACTCTGAGTGGCAAGGTTATATTTACTCTAAAGTTACATTACGTTAACGATGCCAAATTGTACCCTACCAATTGCTGCACTGTAACAGGTATATGCAGCTCAAGCTTATCTTATTCCAAATTTAAGGCTGGTTTGGGCAAACGACCATTGTTTTGCTGATTTTATTGGCATTATAACCTCACTTTTCTATCAGCTGTAACGCAAAGTCCACATCAAATTTAACCAGGTTCTTCGTTTCGTTCTTCTCTTCTACGCTACGGTACGGTGCTACAGTTTAGATTGGTGTAGACACGACAAAATGTAAACAAACGAGTTCTCACAAAATACACCATTATATTCATTAATTTCAGCAGAATTGTTGAAATTTCCTAGTGCTAACAGTTTTTTTAGAAACATCATTTTCTGGTACAGCAGAAGAAATTACGTTTGGCGGAAAGTTTTTTCTTTCGGTTTAGATATGTATATAGGAAAGCATTTATGAACAAATTTATTTATAAGCATTGCTATAGACACCTTTATGATATTTCCTTTCTAAATACACTTCTGCGATTTAAGACAATCATTCATATGCGCAAAAAAGTTTAATAAGTCCCAGGTGCTTTTGAAAAATCCCCGCATTTTCCCCAAAGCTATTCTTGAATTACCCACTCCCCGAAAGTTATACACTCAAAAATATGCACTAGTTAAATATTTTTATTTTCTATACAAATATTTACATATGTATAGTATTTCGAGAACTTTCTACATTCCCATAACACAAAGCCAAGAGAAAAGGGTATCATAAATATTTGATTCAACCAGGATATGGAATTCTGCGCAGATGTTATTTAAGTCACGTACACAAACCACCGGTAAAATAACACAGCAAAGAAGAGAAGACTCCCATGTTCAGTCAGAGGGGCGGACAAGGACATTTGCAAAATACAGGATAGAGTAGAGGGAGAAAGAGAGTGGTGCGATGTGAAAATGATTGTATGGTTGTTGCACTACAAACTGCACGTTGTCAAACAAGTGACCAAATAAACAACAACAGAATAACGGTCAGAGTTAGTGGATAGAGAGAATAATTGAAATACGAATACAACTGAGAGAGCGCGCATAAGTGCAAGGAGGAAATACAAAGGAGGGAAAGAGAGAGTGTGGGAATAAGGATTTGTTGTTAATGCAATATTGAAATTAAGTTCCGGTGTAAATCGACAATGACAAGAAAGAAGAAGAAAAACAACAACAACTACCAAAGCAAATGAAGTTACAAGTAGTCAGTAGCAGCAGGACTCAATGGTAGCGGGAACATTTTTGCCTTGTTGTTTGTTCATTCCTTGTTGTATTGAAATAATAACTGCTATAACAAACAACCCCCACAACAACGGACGTCAGACGTCGGACGACGCTCTCAATAATTTATAGAAATAAAAATTCAATTATTATTTATAGAGGAAGAGCAAAAAAATGAGGGATTGGTTGCCATGTGTAGAGTAGAGCACAGTGAATGGCATACGGCCGGTCGGTCGGCTGTTCGTTCTTCGGTCGTTGCCTTAGACAGACATATTTTATGCTGGATTTCCCTGCCATTGTATAGTTGTCGCCCCGTTGTGTGTTATGCCTCGTCCTTCACTGGCATTCAAAGGGTTGAATATGATGAACTGATGTGATTAATGGAATCATGTGTGTGTGTGTGTGGCGCGTACATAAATGGATAAACTCTACCAATAAAATATCAAATTACCTAGAGCACTTTTTTGTTTGAATTCACTAAAAATATCGCCATGCAATCCTTCTCGTGTCTAAAACAAATAGATAATCTTGGACAAACAATGGTTTGCTTTAAGAGGTGACAGATAGGATTCTTAAAAAATCCCCAAGACAGCAGCTGTTTTAGAGGCGTTTATTTTTTATTATTGGCACTTTAGGTGAGACAGCTGCTTGATGGATGATATTTCTAAGGTCGAAAAAGGTAGAATAGATGACAATTAACCATTATTATATTTGAGAATGTGATTGTCGTTATTTAGGATAGTTTTTTCTAGGATAACATTAAACGATATTTTATAACCTCTTCTTATTATAAACAATAAATTGAAGAGGATATTTAATTTATTTTGTTTACAGAAAATAAAATAAAAGAAATTGCTGGGCTTTTGGAATTTTAAATTTCTTTAAATTTTCTGCGACATGTTCCATTTTTGAATGAAAATTTACATAAATCTGACTAATTAGAATAAATGATTTTTCAAGCTCGAAAATTTCAAACAATACCGCTACATTGATGCAGCATAAGGAATCAGCTGATTGACGAATTGGAAGCCCTAACTTAACTTAAACGTAACTGTAGCGTTGTACGACTGAATAACTACCCATAACTTGAAAAACGCGACACATATGTCTCACACATTCACAACAAATATAGCAACAACTTAATTTTATTTATATATCTGTGTCATTTTGACAAAAGAGCCGATCTCAAAAACCAAAATTTTAGAAGAAAATAACGGACACTTTTATGGGGCCACAAAACCGGGGTACAGACATTTTAGCAAACATAGAATTTCTACTTTGTAGGAATTCGTGTACCTTTATTTTCCAAGTTATACCTATCATTCTTCCTGCTATAGCAGTTGGCGAGAAAATTACCAAAAACTGTAATGTATTTTTTGTCAAAAATAATTTTGTTTTCAGATCGGTTGTTTTGTCAAAATGCCACAGATATTGATTTATATGAATTATAATACAAATTAAGTTTGTATTCTATTTTTTAACGACAGACCAGAGCCTCTGGTGGGGTTCGAATCCACGACACCTAAACTCATAGGTGATACTCTACCACATCACCTCTCATTATAAAATTGTATTTATTATTTGGCATTACATAGAATTGTGTTTAGGTTAGTGTTAGGGTGGCTGCCGGACTCTCCAGCTCACATAGATAAATTGAGGTCCCTAGTGCTACCACGGGCCCAGTTGCCCCTAATCGAAACCAAACTGCTTGATACACAAAGTTTCAACAATACGAATATCGGTCAATGCTCTCCACTTCCTCCTTATGTCCACAGCTTCTGCAGAATTCATTGGACTTAATTCCCAACATCCTGGCATGTTCGCCGATTTAGAGATTTAATGGCAGCCTGACTACCCGAGTAAATGACAACAACAGTGTTGGTCACTATACTGCGACTCAGCCACTTGCGACTTCCCTTTTTGCCATTATTTCGGCTTGATAAACATTGTATCTGGGAGTCCGTTAGATATATCAAGAGTAACTTTACAGTGTAATTTGAAGCCAACCTTCTCATTACGTCTCAAATCAACTGTATATAATTGTAGATGGTTTTTATTTCCTGGTATTCTGAATATTACATTATTTTTGCATAAATTTATGATTTTATTTTTTGATCAGCTGGTTGCAAATGTACCTAAACACACCCTTTAGATCGAATTTCAGCAGGTTCCTCCGTCCGTTTACGTTTCCTATTCGTTTGCTAATCGTTAGCACTGTTTTCCAAATGGCAGATTGCTTCAGCTAACCAAATCCTGAATGTTAATTAACAGAATACTAATGTATAACTTTAGTTCTCACCTATGGCTGTCGATGTAGAAAACGTGACATTCGAACATATTTAGCAAAAAAGAGATGCAGTAATATTATTTTTTTAATAATCAAAAAAAAAAAAACTTTTTCCATATTTTTCCTGATTTTATTGACATTTTAATTATACTTTCTAATCAGCTGTTAAAAGATGTCACGTAAGCGTATCGTTGAAATTAGAAGGTTATTTCACTTCGTTTACGCAACAATTCCGTAGTCTAATCGTTTACAACGATTTTATGGCAAGGTTATGTTTAGGTATCGCAATCTGTCCTTTATCTGGTCGATTAAAAGGTGAGGCTATAATAACAAATATACATTTTAACAACAGATTAACAAAAAAACGCAGATTCTCGAAAAGAAGCTATGCTAGCCATAAGCCAAAAGCTACGCAGAATCATAAAACTGTATTTAAAGAGCTATGTATGTCAATTTTTGTGGTACACTAGAACAGTGTTAAAAACCTTCAAATAGTAACGAGAGGTTTATATATAAATGCCGCTAAAAAACAGAGAACTTATACATATCTATAAAAAAAATGTCATACATGTGTTTATGTTTTATGTTTGTAAATAGTATGATCGCTCATATCCGAAAACGGATGCGCAAATAAAGAAGAAGAAAACCAAAAAATTACTGAAATATGCAAAATCCTATTAAGAATTTTACCCAACGCCTCTTCTTTTTGTAGCGCTGTGTTTTTTCTGTCATTTGTCAAATTAAACGATTTTTGTATGGGACATTTTAGCAGATAATACGCAGCGTCAAGAAACAGCAGTTGACTATATCTGGTGTTCGTTATAGTATTGTTGGACTGTATTTGAACTCTGGCTTGAGAATTTCAAGACAATTGGGGTTTTTTCCACGCAAATACTGATAAAAGTATTTCAATTATTTCACACATTTTTTTTGCAAAACCTCAGTAAAACGTTTTAATGTGAGTTTAGCTATCACCCAATTAGAAAACCAAGATAAGGTTTGCGCGTTTTTCTTTGAAATTGGTTAGAATTAGCTTTTTTGGTTAATAATAAGAAAGCTGCAGACGAATTGATTAAAAGGCTCGGTCACGTAACCGAATTGTTGAAATCATTTGAACAAATTGTTACAGATAGAGAGTAATTTTGACAGTTCAATATTTTTATTGCGGAAGTTGTATGCGAAAAGTATTTGTAATATTTAGATTTTTAAACACGTTTGTATTTTAGCTTGAAACCTTGCCAATCTTATTTAATCAAAAGAATTGGAAAACAAATATCAAAAGAGGTCCAAACTATTTTTTTATGTGGTGGAAGACATACATATATTTACGAAAAAAATAAAATTAAAAAAAGCGACGGGCCATATTTTCCGAGTTAAGGGCCCTCAAATTTCTTAAACCATGACGATTTATTGTACAATATATATGAAGATATGGAAATATGTAGTTTTCGAAATTTTCAGAAGATACACCCATGGTAATAAATATACTTCCACATAAAAAAGACAATGTAATTGTGTTTTTATTTTTGGGAAAAACTTTTTATTGGAAGATTGTTCTTAAATGATTTGTTAAGAAAAACATGTGTTGACATTTCAATTTATATAAACTATCCGATTTTTAGAGAAAAATAAAAGTACTTCATTGGTAAAAAATATACTTCCAAATTAACTTAGACTAAACAGTTTCGAAACAATACATTTTTTATAAATAATATAATTTGTCTTATAATGAGTATTAGTGCCAGACACCATAATTTATGACATGAGTCATTATGACATGCAATCAATTAAGTTTGTAAGCAGTGATGTGGGTATATTGGGAGAATTGCCGCCAATTGTCATAAATTTGATTTGCCATATTCCCCAGGACGTTTTTGATCGGATTTAGATCTATATTTAACGCAGGCCTTCGCAGCAGTGGTATATTTTTGGCGTTACACCAGTCCGTCACAATTTTAGCTTTATGTATTCCGGCTTAATCTTGTTGAAAAATTATCGACGACTCAAAAATATCGTCCAAAAAGGAGATACGGACGTCATACAAAAGTTCAATGTAACCGATGTAATTTATCTTGTTGGTAAATAAAGAAATATTAACAAACATAGTTGCATTTTTTGGCATAGATGACTTTTTAGAACAACATTGACGTGTGGTAGTATATTTATTACCATGGCTGTATGACGACAACGTTTGTTCCAATTACGGGGAAATACATCTTAATTGCATTTTGTATAAGCTACGAGCAAATATCTGATTAGAAATAAACAATTTGAACGTTTAATTCCGATGTCCAATATGTGTCCAAATGATCACCCATTAAAGCTGCGCAAAGAGAAAGTAACGATTATTTCCAAAAAATTACGCGATTTTTATTTTCTTGCCGAAGGTATTATTTTGTGTTTGTTAATTGAAAAAGGGGGCGTTGGTGTATCTCCGATGAAAAACATGGAATATATACCTCCGAAATTTTGGGGTTCGTAACTCGGGAATTAAATATATGCTATATTTTTTACTCAGAATAAAAAATGTTACATATGGTGTGAATTTTTACCCTATCCGATAAGAATACATGGAAGATATCGATGAATATATTTTTTACTCAGAATAAAATGTTGTACCTATGGTGTGAATTTTGAGCCAGATATCGACGAGTATATCTCCGAGATTTCGGGACCGATAACTCGGGAAAATATGGGCCGCAGCCAAAAAAATATATATTCTATATTTTTTACTCATAATGAAATGTTGTACCTATGGTGTGAATTTTGACCCTATCAGATGAAAACGATGGATGTTATCGAAGAATACATATCGTTTTCTAACATTTTTTCATTGTGTATTGCTTTAGGGCGAAAAGAATAGACATTATTTAAATTGTTAAATCTATTTAATCCGTATATTTTAAACTCTTCCCCCCAAGAAAAACATCTTAATCACAAATCCTACAAGAAAAAATAACGACACCTTTTTCTATAATTCTTCAAAGGAAAACAGCTGTGCAATGAAATATTTTTTTGTTCTACATACTCACACAGAAAAAGCGGAGCACAATAAGCAAACCCCTAACATCTGCTGATTAAGCAGTAAAAAAATCTAGTTATATAACCGATCTTCAAACCTACCACTCACTGGTTGGCAGTATATGTTGTTGTTGTAACAGGCTGGCAGTATATAATCAACGTCCTCGTATCCTGGCTAAAGGATAATAAGAAATTTGAGAGAGCGGCAGCAGCTTTACTTTAAGAATGAGAAAAAATAGTTTTGGCGAACATATAGAATCTACAGCTGTCCCGTTTAAACGAAAACTGCAATGAAGTGTTACCTTCCCTCTCCCTCTCTTTCGGGATCTTTTGTACTTGTACACAAACATCCTGTCGGGTTTGCTGGTTTTGTGCCTTTAGCAGGATGTCTTTAAATATGTTGTTAACTTTTCATCTTATTACGAAAGGAGTTTGCTGCTTGCTCTTCAGTTATGTAGGTAGCTAGCTATTCCCTTTGATCTGTTTCCCCAGCAGCTCTACTCTGCGTAACAAGGATATGATGTTACTTGCATTTTCTATCAGTTCTTGTTTTTTTCTTTTCATTTCATTTTACTTGTCTTAAAAACGAAAATATGGTGTTATCCTTTTTGTAATTTGTTTGTTGAATGTGTTTTTTTTGTAAGTTGTGAATTGCACATGTTATTGTGCGGTGAGGGTCTAAATACATAAATATTATGTATGTATATATCATCCACATCTTCAAGCCGGCAGGTGGTGTGTGATACTTTGTCATCCTTCTTCATTTATCTACAATGTAGGAAAATTATTTCATTTTTTTCTTTTTCTATAATATCATTCAATTTCAAATTCTTTAGATGTTTACGTGTGAATATACAGCATTCAGGCTGTAGTAAATAAATGAATGACAAATGTTTTCAAGTGTCACTTCTTGGTAGGAAAGAGAATGAGAGAGGGAGACTGAGTTAAATGACAAAACAATGACAGTTACATTAATTATCCCACTGTCTTTTTGTTTTTTTCCTTAGTATAGGGACTTCCTTTCTGAAGGCTATGTTATCGATTGACACCTGCTGCTGCTAGTAATTTGTGGCCAAAATACTGCTGGTTATCTTATTTAGGGAATTTATTGTCGATCAGAAATGTGGTTTATGCGGGCAGTCTCATATTGCATACTAAAAATTCTTGCAATAACGAACCCATGTAAACAGGAGAATTCTTAAATTGTAAATTACATACATACCTTCATTGTAAGAGAAGAGGAGAATTCTTAAATTGTAAATTACATACATACCTTCATTGTAATCATTACTTCTAATAGTATTTGTTCATTCATCTGGAAATAATTTGCCTTTCACTGCGTGTATTCTCACCGCAAGTTTATACGGTGGATCCTTCCTCTAATTGAGTGGCTATTTGCAGCATATTTGTTTGTCTTCTTTTGCTCAATTTCTCACAAGACATGCAATCGACAACGGACAATCAGTCCAGACGAACGCAACTCCATCATTCGCACACATGAATCAACCTATCTATCATGCGTCATATGGCGGTGGTGATCCTATCCTGACCGTCTGTCCGCTGCATACGACGAGTTGACCGCACATCCTGCGATGTTGAAGATATGCGTGTTTTATTTGCAAACTTATTGTTAACCAATTATTGGTTTCTTTTTTTTTTTTTTGCTTTGTGGCTGGGTTGCCGGTTTCAGTTCACTTTTTTCTACAAATTTTTTTTGGGCCAGGCGGTCGGTCGCCGTTCTTTGTTTTTACCTTTGGGCGTTTTAAACCACAAAAATTGGCAAAAACTATAGACAGACAGGCAAATAACGACTATCAACAACAACAACAAAGGGGACAGAAAGGAGAGCAAAAAACAAAAAGTGAACAAAATGAAATGCAACACTTTTTTGTTTTGCAAATTATTTGTAACAACACTCAGACAAATTTCCCGTAACAAATGGAGAATTTGACGTGAAGATGTTGTCATAACAGAATTCAAATGCCTTTTAAGGCATATATGCCAATTAAATATAATATTAACAAATGGATGAAGAAAATAAACAAAAAGGATTGTCAATTATATATTTGAAACAATTACTTAATCAGATGTTTGCATTTCTTGCAAATTTCTTGAATGGCAATTGCGTACTTTTTTGAAGATTGTTTCAAAGACGACTGTAAGCAAATCCAGAATTATTTAGGCTATCGAAAGCTTTAAACCTTTTTAGTTCGGCAGGACCAAACAATGTCTCGCTGGAGGAGCTGCAGGCAGTATCAGCTGATACAATTGCTCACTGGCTCTGAGATCTACACATTTTGTATTAATCAGGCCTATATACCAAAAAAATAAGGTGTTTTTATCCCAAAAACGGGAAAACCTTCCAATACAGTAGCTAAGTATTTCCGTCCGATTAAACTATCCTCAAGACTCCTTAAAGCCCTGGAGATATTAATAGATTACCTTAGGGACTAAGCAAAACCGCCCTGCATGATCCATTCAGATTTATTGAAAGATCTCTCCCGAACTGATGTAGTTCTTCGAATTAAACATAGCTCATTTTTCAAAATTGCAAATGTAGTATAAAAGTACAGTTTTCGGGAAAAGGGCAGGGTGCCACTCTTAACCTCTAAATACAAAATTGTTATTGGCAATCAAGGTTTGCGATCAGACCTATAAAATCCTTTATTTTTAATCAGCTGGTAAAAAATGTCGCGCGTAGACTTAGTGATCCTGTTTATCCTCATATAATTTTAGCGTAAACGTAAGGTAGCTAAATATTTGACGAATACTTTATTTTTATTGCAACATAGTAACTTTTTGTTGACATTATAACCCCTCCTTTTTAATCAGCTGTTTGCTGTACGGCAGGATCTTCTATTCTGTTTTCGCAACGATTCCGATTAGTAATTACCCTGATTTTCTAAGGCAAATTCGATCAGCAGATTCGTTACACTAATCCAGCCGTAATAAAGATGAGATTAGCTAATTCGTTCGTCACACTACAGCAACGAGCTTTCACTTTAATGTTTTCTTGGAATAAGCTAACATTCAGTAAACTTTTTAAAACTTACAAAAAAAGTTTCGAATACGTTTCAACAAAATACACACAGAAAACAGTTTGGTTGCCTTGATCGAAAACTATTTTTATATATGAAAATAGTTTTCCTCCGAAAATCGTTTTCTGAAGCAATTATTGTGGCATAAAATTTCCAACAAATACATATAGGGAAAATCGTTTCCTGAAGCAATTATTTTGGCATAAATTTCCAACAAATAAAATAGGTATTTTAACTTTTTATAGCAAACAGTTGTCTACCCTCTATTATTTTCTCTGAGTGTAAGTATCGATTATCAAATCAGTTTTGCAAGTCGACAAACAACGTACCGTATCGCGTACATATGGCTTAACATTGTTGTGTTGGCAACTCAGCGGGTGTTGTTGCCGGACTGCATTTTTATGCGGTGCGTAACTCCTAAGACCGGCAGACAATCGAATATTCTATATCCCCCCACCCCCCAACCAACTATCCGTTGGCTCCTTTCGCGTCTTTGTCGTCCACCATATTTTGTGGTTCTTGTTTTGTTGAAGCTTGTTGGTTATGCGCGTATGCACATTTTTTCTTTATTCTTTGGTAGGCAAATTATTTCGGTTTTATTTTTAGAGTTTTTCTTTGGATTTTTCTAATGCAATGCGTTGTGTTCCTCCTGCAGAGTTTTTGTGGCCTATAATTTGTGCCGACAAATCAACATGAGACATAACAAACGAAACACATTTACACTGTGCGGCGCGCTTATTGTGGTGGCCATTGAAAGTTTTGGTTTTGATTTCGATTTTTCTTTGCCACCCCATATTTGACCCGCGTCACCAACTCTTTAAATTCTCCATATTTGCCGACCGACTTCCCCCTCATTGTCTTCATGTGAAGGAAGACCCCATTTTCCCGTTTGTCGGCAGATGCTCATAAATATAATATGTAATTGAATGTACATAGGTATGTATGTAGGTGTTTGTATTGTTGTGTTTATAAAATCTCCTCTTA
Source organism: Eudasyphora cyanicolor (assembly GCA_963930755.1). NCBI lineage: Eukaryota > Metazoa > Arthropoda > Insecta > Diptera > Muscidae > Eudasyphora > Eudasyphora cyanicolor. Next base: position 61,459,773 of record OZ005734.1, on the reverse strand, counting down.
CGCTCTGTACCTCTTTCGCCTTCTCTCACTCTCCGTTAGTACGTTCAACCTGTCGCTCTAATGCACTTTTGTGTTTATTATTCATGTTTTTCTTCTATTGCTGTTGTAGTTGAAGTTTTTTTTTTGTGGATTTCCTTGTTGTTGCTGCTGTTGCATTTGTGTATCTATCGCCGCTCTATCTATACATATCATCCATCCACCCATACTTACTTTTCTTCTCTATATAAATATGTATGTACATAGTATGCATACAAACAATGACGTTTGGTTATTGCAACATTGACTTTTGTAGTTTCTTGTATGTTATTTCACATTTTGTCTATTTGTATGGCATTTTCCAATTTTCCCCCAAATACCCTTTCGACAAGACAAGCATTTGTGTCAATCGCAGACGTCGTCGTTGCCTGTCTTTTTCTTTGTTTACCTTCTATCAACCACAACTCATCTGTTTTTATTCTTCAGATACACCACTCTCACTCATGCTGAGATACTAAGCTCTCTCATTCTCAAAGTATGCACATTTGCTTTTTTGAAAGAGATTCTGTGATGGTTGCAACATCTGTTTCTCTTTTATATCGAATGCAAAAAATTAACCGCTCTCTTCTGTAAATGTTTTTTTCGTTTCAATGGTATTCATTTGAAATTGCATTTCATTTGATGGTGGGGATTTATTATGAAATGCAATTTGTTGTCACTGTGCTTTTGCCGTCATTTTTGCTTCTCGATATGTACACGCAATTCTTTTTTACATAGCACTTTTTTTATTTCCCAGTAAAGCGGAAGTATGTACACGTACGCGTTTTATGTGGTGTCTGTTTTTTGTTTTGTTTTCATTTTCTTGTCACTACAGCAATGTTAATTAAATTTAATCTATGTACATATGTATGTAGTACATATGTATGTATCTTGTCTATGTTTGAAACAATGTTGAAAACAATATGAACCCAATTAATGTTAATTAATGTTTCAAGAATAAATGCAACAACATGCTGATAAGAAGTTGATAATATTGAATATTGTTCGCTACTGTATCAATTAAAAGCAAATCGTAACGTAAAGTAAAACTCACTTCGATACGTTACATTTCGGTCTAGTTTGTTCTTCTTAATGAACAGCTGGTTTGTCTCAACTGAAATGTGTTTGTTCTTAGGTTAGTCCCGTTTCACACGAGTCAATTTTTTTATAATCGAGTGTTAAAGTTTGCTGGCGAGAGAAGCAGAGAGCTCTTTCCGCCTGCTTCTCTCTCCTACAGACTTTGACACTTGCTTGGAAGATATTGTGAATCAGAACTTATGAATAAAAGGTAATACAGAGGACTCCCGATTGTAATCATTTCGTTGTTCACAAGTTGGGCGCTAATTTAGGGTCCCTAAATTGTAAAAAGATATAGGTTGTCCCAAAATGTATATAAGAATTTCAAGTAAGAGTATTTTTTATTGAAACATAAACGGGCCTAATCCCTTACATTTAAATAGGCGTTTAAAAACTAAAAAAAATCGGTATAACCATTGCGCACAAGTCCAATTGGATTATAACTTAAGCAAATCTTTACTGCTTCTATTTTCCCCCATTTTAAACAAACAAAAATCTAATCAACTTTTCCATTCCTCTTTCCATTTACAGCAAAAAACCGAATTAAGTCCACCTGCCCATCAATCGGTTGCCAGTTCCGCCGAAACAACAACAACACAAAATAGTCGAGGAGATGCTATCTCAATATCAACATCCAATAACAGTCAAAACGCGACGGGACATCATAAATCAACGGGAAATGAAGCCAAAGCCAATTCTGCCGCATCAGCTGCCGTGGGGTCAACTGGTACAACAACATCATTATCGCATAAAAATTCCAATACGTCATCAGCAGCTGCGGCGGCCGCCGCCAAAGAGCGTGAAGAACGTTATGCAGCCGCTCAAGCAGCTTTGGCCGCGGCAAATGGAGGCAGTGTAACAACAACAACAGCGACGCCGCCCCAATCAACGGCGGGCAATGCTCCCAGTTTATATGTATCCGTGCCATTGTCAAACGCAAATGTACCTGGAATTAATATACCCACAACAACAACGGCGCCAACAACTGGAAGCCAAGGTAAATTGAAATGTTTAAAAATCTAAAGAATTTAGTCTATAATTTTATAAACAAAACCTTTTTCTAAATCCACAGAACATATATCAGCACAAACTACACGATCAACTAGTCAACAACAACAATTGGCAGCAGCAGCCGCAGCCGCCGCGGCGGCGGCATCCTCAACAACTTCATCCCCGCTAGATCGTCAATCACCTTTTAATGTCTCGGCTACTTCAACCACTTCCTCAGTACCTTCACCGGCCAATCAACAACAACAGCATAGTGGTGTTATCTATCAGCAAAGTGGTAAATCTCCAAATTCCCAAACGTCAACACCTTCATCTTCCAGCAATGCTGGAATTAATCTGACAGCTTCAACGACAGAAACGGGCAATTTGAAAATTAGCTATGAAAAACAATCATCAAGAGTTAGCCAAATACAAGAGCAAGAATCGGCTCCTATACGAAGAAGCAGGTTAGTAGTGCTACCTTATCTTATTACCCAACTGTTGTCAATACCATGATTTTGTTATGTACCATACACGCCTTAAACACACATCAAAACTAAACAAAATTATTTAAATTTTCTGCATGCTTCTTTACTTTTTCTTTGATTACATATTTTAATTTTATTTTATTATGCTATATTTTCCTTTTACCATTGCATTTAATTTTCTATTTATTACTTTTTGTTGTTGTAAATTTTCTGTGTTGTTCGTTTTTAATTGTTGTGAATGGCGCCAAAGAATATCGTTTTTTCTTAATTCCTATATGCAATTTTGAAATGAATAATGGCGAAGTTCGATGTTGTTGCTGTTAATGCTGTTCAAAATTATTTTGAAACATAAATTAGAAATCATACAAACAATGAAGAGACATTGTGTTGTGTATGGCTTTTAAAACAAATAATATACATATCCTTATGTTGAAATCTTGAATTTGAAAATAAGCAGTTGAAATGGAAATATTTTTTTGCATTTCGAATCAATTCATATTACAATGCTTTCAATAAATTTGTTCTGCCTCATACTGAATTTATTTGAAATACATATGTACGTTACTAATCCCTCAAAAATTTTAAATTAATCGGATTTTTCACCAAAATACCTTGTCTAATTTTTGAGCAGGCTTTGTTATGACTTTCCTTCGTTGATTTCATCAGATTTTTCATCAAACACCTTATATAATTTTTGCGTAGGATTCGTTAATGACTTTTCTTATAGAAAAGTTCATCGTTGATGACTTTTCTTATAGAAAAGTTCATCGTTGATGACTTTTCTTATAGAAAAGTTCATCGTTGATGACTTTTCTTATAGAAAAGTTCATCGTTGATGACTTTTCTTATAGAAAAGTTCATCGTTGATGACTTTTCTTATAGAAATGTTCATCGTTGATGACTTTTCTTATTGAAAAGTTCATCGTTGATGACTTTTCTTATAGAAAAGTTCATCGTTGATGACTTTTCTTATAGAAAAGTTCATCGTTGATGACTTTTCTTGTAGAAAAGTTCATTGTTGATGACTTTTCTTATAGACAAGTTCATCGTTGATGACTTTTCTTATAGGCAAGTTCATCGTTGATGACTTTTCTTATAGAAAAGTTCATCGTTGATGACTTTTCTTATAGGCAAGTTCATCGTTGATGACTTTTCTTATAGAAAAGTTCATCGTTGATGACTTTTCTTATAGAAAAGTAAATCGTTGATGACTTTTCTCATATAGAAAAGTAAATCGTTGATGACTTTTCTCATATAGAAAAGTAAATCGTAGATGACTTTTCTTATAGAAAAGTTCATCGTTGATGACTTTTCTTATATAGAAAAGTAAATCGTTGATGACTTTTCTTATATAGAAAAGTAAATCGTTGATGACCTTTATTATAGAAAAGTTCATCGTTGATGACTTATGGAAAAGTTCATCGTTGTTGACTTCTTATGGAAAAGTTCATCGTTGATGACTTTTCTTATAGAAAAGTTCATCGTTGATGACTTTTCTTATAGAAAATTTCATCGTTGATGACTTTTCTTATAGAAAAGTTCGTCGTTGATGACTTTTCTTATAGAAAAGTTTATCGTTTATGACTTTTCTTATAGAAATGTTCAACGTTTATGACTTTTCAATTAGAAAATGTCATCGCTGATGAGTGTTTCCCTTGGATATGTGTACTTTCAACTGGAAAATAGCGTATTTCTTCCATTGTTAATAGCCTTTCTCTACAAAAAGATCACCACTGATGACTTTTCTACCGAAAGCTGGCTTTATTTATTTATTAATTTTAAAATTTCATTAAAGAAACCCCATTTCCGATTATGATTTTTTTATGTGTTGTGTTTATAATTCCAAAATGATTTATTAAATTAACAAAACCAACAATACACATACCCACCCATCACTTACAATTCAACCCCACCCACCCCCACTTACATTCGTACACAAACACATATACATATATATACACAAATTTATCATATGTTAATCTCTCAAAACAAAACATTTCCTCCAAATGTACTTGTAAACAGAAAAAAACATTGATTGTATATGGCAAAGAAATATATTTGATTTCTTTTTTCGATATTCTCTCTCTTCTTCCCACTTTTTTTACAAACATAACAATTAATTACAAATTCCAAATAAAATTACACTATCATATGCGCAAAACAAACGAAAAAATACACCTGTATTGGAATTTGTTGTGTTTGTATGTTCGTTCGTTTCATCATAAAATATTTTATGTGGTGGACAATTTACTTGGAAAAATATGACAAATATATATTTTACAACAAAAGATCACGCTCAGGTGAAAGTAGTATGTTGCAGGCCCAGCAGCAGCAACAACAACATAATGCATCGCAAAAACCCACCTCACGCTCGGGTAAAAAGCGTGCAGCTTCTGCTAAATCTGGCTTGGCCTCCTCAAATAGCAACAACGATTTGGGCGGCAATCCTACACAGGAAAAATTAGCTAAAACTTCAGCAGCGGCAGTAGCAGCTACAACTTCACCGGGAAACAATAACAGCACTGCTAGCACAAGTTCGCCGGTGCAACAACATTATCACGCTGATTTAACCACACCAACACCGCCACCTACAGCACCTTCACCCTTGTCACTGCCTCCACCGAGTAGTACACCGACACCTTCTACACGCACGCCAACGCCCACCTCAACACCCTCGGCCACGCCTTCGCCCTCACCTATTGGCATGTTACAAGGCGGTAGTAATGAACAACACACCAACAGCAGCAGCAGCAACAGTGGTAGCAATATATCATCACGAAATCCTACTTCCTCTTCACCCCATAATACTGGCGGTGGAGGAGGAGGAGGCGGCTCTTCAACGGCCAATCCACCTACAACCAGATCATCTCCTTTGTCACAAAACACCGGAATTACTCCCGCTAATTCCAATAATAATAATGGCAATGGCAGTGGTAGCGGCTTGACCAGTAGTGCTAATAATACTACGACGACGACGACAAACTCAACAGCAACAAATTTTTCCAAAACCAATAATCACAATAGCAACAACAACAACACCAGTAATAGTAGCAACAGTGATCAAAGTCATAATTCTTCTTCTAAAAACAGTAGTAGTAATTCTTCTAACACAGCCACGAGGGCCACAAGTAGTAGTCTTTTAACTAGCAGTAATCCAAGTACTAGTAGTAACAGTAATAACAGTAGTAGTTTAGCAGATGTTGCGACATCATCTTCGACAAACAGTAGCAGTAGCGTCAGCAGCAGCAACAGCAACAACCAGAACAACAGCGGCAATACCAATAATAAGCCCTTAAATAAGAAAATGTTAAGAGCACAGCAGTCGCATTTGCAACAACAACAGCAGCAGCAACAACATCACTCAGCTGCTGCTGGTGGTGGTAACTCGCAACCATCTCAGAAAGCTCAAAATCAAACACAAAGCTCCTTCGCCACCACAAGGCAACAAAACTCGCCTGAGCGTAACGCCTCTAAATTAGCCAGCCACAAATTGTTGGCCAATTCTTCCTCTAATTCTAATTCTAATGCGAATTCTAATAACAATAATAATAATAACGCCTTTGTAAATGCTTCAAATTCTACTTCAGCTACTAGTCTTTCCACCAATACTTCTGCTTCATCTTCCTCCTCCTCCTCAATCACAAACAATACCACATCCTCCACTTCTTCTTCTACTACTTCTATTTCAACTACTACTTCTTCTACTTATACCACTTCCAATACTACCACCACCACCACAACCACTAATAATAATAATACTAAGGCTTCAAATAAGTTAAATCATCAACAGCAACAACATGTTGCTGGTGCTAATAACAACAACAGCAGCAGCAGTAAAACTATCCATAAAAACAATGATAATAGTAATGATGTTATTGAAATTTTGCCATTAACCACAAATTCTTCTTCAAATTCTCTTTTATCTTCTTCTACCAATATCACCAATACCACCACCACCACAACCAACACTACCACCCAATCTTCCCCAAATTCTAATAACAACAACAACAATGCGACAACCACAACATCCAACTCTGCTACTACTTCAACAACATCATCATCAACAACAACATCAACCAATAACAAACATAATTCTACAACGAAAATGAAATCTCCGACAACAACTGCTGCCCCATCCTCTTCAACATTATCTACTACTACTACTTCTTCATCTTCCACCTCCTCCAGAACACCGGATAGTGGTGTCTTCTCCTCCTCGTCGTTTAATATTAGTAATGCCAGTACCGCCAGCTCATGTTCATCCTCTTCCATGGGTGGTTTGAAATTTACCTATGAAGCTCAACCGGGTGCCAGCCTATTACCGCCCTCCGTAGAAACAAATTTGCCCATTACCACAGTAAAAGATTCACCGCCCAGTTCACCGGGCTCCGAGACGGGCGGCAGTACAACCACCCGTAAAAGAGGACGTCGAGCCAAAGAGTCGTCAACCCCTATCAACGCCACCGCCACCAGCAACACGACAAATACGAACATAGCTAACGATCTCAAAGACATTAAAGTATTTCAAAATGGTTTACCGCCACCACCACCGCTACCATCTACATCGGCAGCCGCTGCAGCTGCTGCAGTAGCAGCCGCCTCCTTAGCAACATCCTCCTCCTCATCGACGGCTACACCAACGTCGATTACCGTGACCTCGGCGGCTCATATGCTGGGTAATCAGCTGAATCCGAACAGTGGCATGGCTCAAAAACTTTCCGATCAATTGAGTATGGAGATACAAGATCATAATGCCTATACGGGACCCGAAGCTGTAATGCCACAATTTGTTGGTGTACCATTTCCAGGAAAATTGGTAAGTTAAAATTTAATTTTTTTTCTTAATTTGCACCATTTTTAAATGTATTTCGAAAACTATCAGTAGAATTTAAAAAGATCTTTTGAGGAATCTTCTGTTAGAAGTCAAAAGTTACCTTTTTGTATGTTTTTTATACCCTACACCACACTGTGCTACAGGGTATTATAAGTTTGTTTCATTACAGATGTTTGCAACACCTAGAAAGTATACCGATCGACTCAGAATCACTAGTTGAGTCGATTTAACCATGTCTGTCCGTTCATCGCAATCATGTCGCAACTTCACTCCGATCATGCTGAAATTTTTCACTTAGGGGTTTTTCGCAGCTGGAAAGAACCCTGTTGAAATTGGTTGAAAGCGTCCGATTTGGCCCTTTAGCCTTACAGAAGCTGTATTTTACTTCCAATTATTTTTAAATTTATCATGGTAGAGTTTCTTGATCTGTGGACCAACAGTACTCAATTTGAAGAAAATAGGGTCAGATTTAGATATAGCTCACATATATATGTTTCGTCCGATTTGGCCCTTTATCCCTGTATAAGCTGTAGTTTACATCAAATCGTTTTGAAATTAAGTATGGAGGAGTTTCTTAATCCATGCACCAACATTGTCCAATTTGAAGAAAAGCGGTTCAGATTTAGCTATAGCCCCCATATATATGTTTCGTCCTATTTGGCCCTTTAGCCCTATAGAAGCTGTATTGCCGAATTTGAAGAAAATCTGTTCGGATTTAGCTATATCCATTATATAAATGTTGCGTCCTATTTGGCCCTTTAGCCCTATAGAAGCTGTATTTTACATCCAATTGTTTTGATGTAGAGTTTATCGTTAAGTTGGCTTAATTCTTCCCATAGTGTTGGTCCTGATGGCGTACCTAGTATAATCCTCAAAAATTGTGCTCAAAGTCTTGCCCTTCCGCTCACATTACTATTTAATACTTCGTTAAAATATGGCTATTTCCCATCCATCTGGAGAACATCTTACTTAACCCCTCTTCATAAATCTGGAAGCCTCACTGAACTTTTTGAGAAAATGGTTACTGAGATACTATCGTCTATTCTAAGTCCATTCCAACATGGATTTCGTAAAGGTCTCTCAACTTTGACAAATTTGGTGCAATTCTCTTCTCAGGTTATAAACGAGTTTGTTCTTGGTAATCAGACAGACGTGATTTATACAGATTTTAGTAAAGCTTTCGATAGAGTCAATCACAAACTCTTGATACATAAGCTTGATCTTATTGGTTTTAGTGACAACTTATTGCGTTGGATATCGACTTATCTTGATAGTCGTATTCAGATTGTGAAATTTGATATATCCTGCTCTGATCCGATCTTGGTTCCATCTGGGGTTCCCCAAGGTAGCCATATTGGCCCCATTCTATTTCTGCTATTCATCAACGATTTACCAGATTCAATTTCTAGTTCAAATTTACTGATGTATGCAGATGATGTTAAGACATTTTATTCTTATAAAACATCTGAAGATTCAATGCTCCTTCAAAATGATTTGATTAATTTTGGAAAATGGTGTGAAATGTAAACATATGTGTTTCTCTAGGTCGAGGGCGATTCCATCCAGTTTAAGTCTTCATGGTTCCAATTTAGATACTGTTGAATCCTTTGTGGATCTTGGTGTATTGATGGATCCTAAACTCAATTTCAATAATCACATAATTACAATGGTGAATAAAGCTTATGGCGTGCTTGGTTTCATAAATCGATGGGCGAAAGAATTCGTAGATCCATATGTAACTAGGCAGTTATATACGTCACTAGTTAGACCTATTCTAGAATATGGGTCCGTAGTGTGGGACCCCATGTACGGGACTTACGTTGATAAGATTGAATCGGTTCAAAAACAATTTTTATTATTCGCTTTAAGACATCTTCATTGGAATAGTGATTTTAGTCTTCCACCCTATACTAGCAGGTTGAGTTTGATAAGACTGCCTACTCTCAAGAGTAGACATATTATGCTGAACACAACCATGGTGCTGAAAGTTATAAATGGTGATGTTCCTTCTAATTTTATTTTGTCTAGGATTGGATTCAATGTACCTTGTAGACCTTCCAGATATTACCAATTATTACATATTGATTTTCAACGTACAAATTATGCTTCGGCAGAGCCCATTCGTAGAATGTGCATGGATTTTAACACTTTATATGAAGTTATTGAAATTGATGTAGAAATTGATGTAGTTAGATCTAGAATAATATCTTTTTTAAATGTGTAAGTAGACTAATTTTATTGTTTGCATGTGCCGGCTGAAGAAATTTTTCTGTAGCTGGTATTTCCACCCTCTACTATTAACCCGCCATGGTCCGGATCATGGTGTGTACGCAATCCCTACGTCATGGGAATGTGGCCCCCTCGGTCGGAAGGGGCGGGTAAGAGTGGTTGCGTTGGAAACGTTCTTTAAAAAAAAAAACGAAAAAAAAAAAAACATTGCCGAATTTGAAGAAAATCGGTTCAGTATATATATTTCGTCTTATTTGGCCCTTAGCCCTATAGAAGCTGTAGTTTACATCTATTCGTTTTGAAATTGTGCATGGTAGAGTTTCTTGACCAATGAACCAACATTGCCAAATTGGAAAAAAAAATCGGTTCAGATTTAGTTATAGCTTCAATATACAGCGTGATCATTTCGAGGTTCCCTACTTTTTTTAAGAAAAAAAACACAGAAAATTCAAATTGAATGGGGAATGTTTATTATCATTTGAAAGAACATTCTTTGGCATTTATTTTTTCGAAGATTATGTCTATCAAATTTTGGCCGCGGCTACGTCTCAGATGGTCCATCCGTTGAGTCCAATTTTCGATGACTCGTTCGAGCATTTCGACTGGTAACTGGCGAATGACACGGGTTTGTCCGCATCAACTTTAGACTTTACATATCCCCACAGGAAAAACTCTAACGGTGTGATATCACACGATCTTCGTGGCCAATCGACCGGCCCAAAACGTGAAATTATCTGCTCACCGAAGTGTTCTCTCAATAAATGCATTGATTGATGCGATGTGTGGGAAGTGGCGCCGTCTTGTTGAAACCAAATGTCGCCGAGATCACGAGCTTCAATTTCAGGCATCAAATAGTCGGTTATCATGGCACGATAATGGTCGCCATTGACGGTTACGTTCTCGAGGCTCCATTTAATGTTTTCCATGGTCAGTTCGTAATAGCTCGATCCTTTAGAACCAAAACAATTCGGACCTGAATTGATACTTATCCACGATATTCATGGATTAAGGATGTTTATACCCTCACTTTAGTGTGACGAGGGTATATATCATTTGCTACGGAAAAAAGTGTAACACATCGAAGGAGTGACCTAAGACCCCAAGTATGTTTGGCGGAAATCCGTTTTGGGTCATTTTAAGTCGAATGAGCAATGTCCGTCCGTCTGTCTGTCTGTCTGTGTGTCTGCTGGCTGGTGCGCACGATAACTCTCGAAAGGAGGAACCGATTGACTTCAAATTTCGTATGTGGTAATATTTTTATCTATCCCGGCTAAGTTCGAAGATGGGCCATATTGGTCCCCTCCTTCTGGTACCTCCCCCACAAAGGGTTAAAATGTTGTGAAATATTGATTATTTAATAACTGCTATTATACGTATTCGAATCTTCTGAAATTCCACACATAGTATTAGTTTGTTAGTCGCTATCAACTCGAGGAAAATGGGCGAAATTGCCACGCTCATTTTGGAATCTCCCACACAAATGCAACATTTTGCACTAAAAGTTAAAAGCTTATAACATTAATACCAGTGTTTTGAAATACTTGAAATTTTGTGCAGTGTAATGCTTTTATAGTGCCTACAGTCCAGTGAAAAATGGGCGTTATTGCCGCTCCCCTTTTGGTACCTCCCACACAAATGCACCATTTTGCACCAAAAGTTAACAGCTTATAACATTAATACCAGTGTATAAAAATAATTGAAATTTTGTACAGTGTAATGCTTTTATAATGCCTATAGTCCAGTGAAAAATGGGCGTTATTGTCACGCCCCTTTTGGTACCTCTCCCACAAAGGTACCATTTTGCACCAAAAGTTAACAGTTTATAACATTAATATCAGTGTATACAATTACTTGAAATTTTGTACAGTGTAACGCTTTTATAATGCCTATAGTCCAGTGAAAAATGAGCGTTATCACCACGCCCCTTTTTGTACCTCCCACACAAAATGGCCAAATTATACCACAATTTAATATCTCAACGTTAATATACCAGTCCATATAAACGGTTACAATTCGGCACAGTGCAATGTATTTAAAGTATCTACTGTTCAGCGAAATATAGGTGTATTTCTTAAACTGGTATCTCCCACAAAAATTGACAGAATAATTTGTGTAATATTCAATATTACATTACTCACAAAGTGAGGGTATACCTTAGTCGGTTTACCCGACTGAAACTTTCTTACTTGTTTTTTATATTTTTACCTACTATTACCACAAGCACATACATATTTGATTCCACTACCTTGAAGTAAAGTAGCAGAGCTTTTCTTTGGTCTTATTATCTTCAAAATACGTGAAGCGGTTTTAGAAAATATGACAATTTTAACAAATGGTAATTTGAGAAAAAGACTAGAAATGAATTTTGATGAATTAAAAACTCCAAAAAATTCCCACGCACTTGAAGAATTGTGCCAAATTTGATTAAAATTAGGGAAAATTTGAAAATTACCCATAGGCCAAACATTTTTCCACGAAAATATTCTACACAAAGAAAAATATCTTATGTTCTGCGCCAATCTCATTTTAACCTATTTTTTTCCTCTCCCCAGCGTAATCCCGCAACAAGTGCTGCAGTGCCACCACCCACCTCATCAGTTACTACAGGAGCTAGTCCCTTGGCCTCGATGTTTGGCAGTGGTGCCAATGGCAGTTTGGCCATACCACAAAGTTTGGAACAACTATTGGAACGACAATGGGAACAAGGATCACAATTTCTCATGGAACAAGCCCAACATTTCGACAGTAAGTACTTTTTGTGCTAATTCAATGGATTTCCTCTATTAAATACATTGTATTATTTCCAGTTGCTTCATTATTATCGTGCTTGCATCAGCTGCAAACGGAAAATGTTCGCCTGGAAGAGCACGTCTCAAGTTTGATAGCTCGTCGAGATCATCTGTTGGCCGTAAATGCTCGTTTGGCCATACCGCTAAATGCCACCGCCAATACAACACAGAGTCAAGGTAAGTAAGATATTAGCGACAAGAACAACAACACCCCACAAAAACAAAAATGTACCGCACAAACAATCAAAGAACAACCACCACGAACACCATAGGAAAGGGCGAAAGTCCGCCTTTATGTTCGGATGTACATACTATGTACACGTAGAAGCATGTGGCGCAACAGTTTGGGAAACAGTACAAAAGTGTGGGACTATGGAAATGGCAAACTTGTGGCAAAACATCCAAATTCAACCTATCCAATAATATCTTACAAAATTTCAAAAACTCTGTGTCTGTCTATAATAACACCAACCAACTCCACAATCACCACCACGTCCAAACCTCTATGCATATAAACGTTTTACGAATATAAATCTTTTTTTTAAATTCTACTCTATCTGTTTATTGCTGTCCTCTAAAAAATTGAATAAATGAATGGCTCCTCTTTTATTTGGAAGAATCAGTCAATTGTAACGTACAAATATAAATACATAAACTATATAAAAACATAACTAGGTATATTTTAATTTTTAAGTATTATTTAAAAATTATAATTATACTTAAGAAGGTCCATCATCAAACATTCACACAATCACCCATACCCACACCAACACCTAGCTTTTCTCTTTTAGCCCATCATCTATCTCCTTTAAAGCTAACCATAACCTAATAACCATAAGTCCTTTTTTTAAGTTTTAAATAATCACTCATAAAATTCATTGAATAAAACCCAAATTAAATTTCTAAATAATTTGTACATATATAATTTTTTTCACTACAAATAAAACGGTTAACAATTATTATATAAGTGTAAAATAAAAAAAAAACAATTTCATTTGTTCATTCTATTTCCTTTGCTCTCTATCTCGTTCACCTCCTCCCTGTATTATGCAAAACTACAAACATTTTTTTAAACTATATCTTTAAACCGTTTCTGGTATTTTTTTTTTGCTGATTTGTTATTAATTTTTAAAATGAAATTCATGTTTTCACTATTTTATTCTCAAAGGCAAAACAAAAATAAATTAAATTGATGATTGCGCATATAATTTAAGGTTTTTTTTAGCTTATTATCTTTATAATTTTTCCTATAAAACATTTTATTTGTTTAAAAAATAAATAAAACAACAATCCCTATTTTAGTAAAACAAAACAAACTATTTTAAGTCAATAAATAAAAATATATTTTGAAAACAAAATTCAAAAAATGCATTTGAACCTATTTTTTACTTACTGTTATTCTTTTGTTTTTGGTGGCATATCGTGTACAGATCGCTGATTTCGAGCAAGAGCGTCGCACTTCAAAATTGGAAGAGATTTTAGTGGAGATCTTACACAAATTGTCTGTCTACAAGCTAATCTAGGAAAATAACTGTATGGACACACAGTTAATTCATCCCATTATTTACGCTGAAACGTTAACAATTACATTTTAAAATTTTGAGATGTGACACTCTTGCCCAAAATGAACGGTTTGTTTAATATATATATTTTTTTTTTTGGAATTCTCTTTTTCTTATTGGCCTTTGGATTCTACAAAATCTCTATCATCACAAATTTTTTTTTTGGTTTACGGTATTCTTCATCACATCCCCCACTTTTCAACCATATTAATATTATTAATGGATCACGTGGTTTCTAAAATGTATATACGGTTTACACTATTCCAGGAAATGAAAAAATCTCAGAACATATTTTTTTTGCTGCGTTATAGTCTCCAGATTTCAAAATTGTTTGAGATTTGTGTTTCTGAGGATAGATTTTTAAAACTGGTTTTTAATTCCTATAATAATTTTGGAGATATTTAATTAGTTTTTTTTTCATATGCATAACAAGAAAAATATTCTGCTTAGCATTTTTATCGTAAAGTCAGATATCCCAAGAAGTTTAAAACTTAGTTGAACATTTTGGTTTGAGATGGTTTCTAAAATGACAAACACATTTTTGGAAAAGGGAATTATATTCTTCGATCTGTTTCTAAATTTACGATAAAGTTGATAAAAACGAAAACTAGACCTGTCTTTTTTATTTTTTTTTAACAGAATTTATTTAGTGAGAAAAATAATTTAGAATTCGACTATTGAAGGAATTAAAACATGGTTTTAGAAAAAGTTAAGTGCACACTTAGAAACATAGCATAAACACTATGCAACAAATGAACACTTTTTGAAAAATACAGGGACTTGACAGAATAGGTTCGATTCTATTATCACAGGGTAGTTTAACCCTATACTCGGTGTGGCGAAATTGGTGACCAATTTTTTTTATGGGCCTCCAAAGTTTCTGAAAATCAGTGGGCCCCTCGAAAAGGTGTCATCAGCTTTTGTCCAACAACTAATTAAGACTTTGTGATACCGCTTAACTATATTTGGCAATAATGTAGCTAAGAATATGCTAAACAAAGTCTCTTAACATTTTCTGCGAAAAAAATTTTTTCCTGTACTCTTTTTTTGAAAAAGTGAAGAAAAAAATTTATTTTTTTCTCTTTTTTCAGCAAAACTTTCAGGGACTCTGGTTGTTGTGTTAAGTTTTCGGTTTTGGTTTGTTTCTGACACATATAGTAAAATTTTATGGCGAACATTTTTGTAGAACATTTCATCGCCGCCCTCCCCATTTTAACGGGTGTTTTTTACGATTTGTTAAAATGGGACCAAAAATTACAATTATGAGGGGAGCTAGAGGGTTAATATGTTCCACAAAAATATTGGCCTTAATATTTTCTATAAAGTTGTTGAACATACCCTATACCAAAAAAAAAATATTTTTGTTACATATTAGTGAAATCATAACATTTATGGGGTACAATGTGATTTTTTGAGCTATTTAGGTTACCTAGACACGTTCAGATTGTAGTGATATGTTCACAAAAGTTGTTCAGATTTACTATGGCTACAATTTTGCCAAACATTGTTAGTTAAAAAATTACGAGTCCCTGAAAGTTACGCTGAAAAAGTGAAAAAATATTGTTTTCCTACAGTTTTTCAAAAAAAAGTGCAGGAAAACATTTTTTTCGCAAAAAAAAATTTAAGAAACTTTGTTCTGTATATTTATTGCCAAATATAGTTAAGCGGTATCACCAAGTCTGAATTAGTTGTTGGACAAAAGCTGATGACACCTTATTCGAGGGGCCCACTGATATTCAGAAAGTTTGGAGGCCCATAAAAAAAATTGGTAACCAATTTCGCCAAACCGAGTATAGGATTATACTACACTTTGATGGTAGAATCGAACCTATACTGTCAAGTCCGTGTATTTTTTCACTTTTGCACAGTGTAATCGGATTTAGTGGTATTTTTTCACTCAGTTTTTTTGGTAGTTGCCATTAGTATTTGGACCATATATGTATACCCTACACCACTCTGTGGTACAGTGTATTATAAGTTTGTTTTTTGGCAGATTTTTGAAGAACTCTAGAACACCTTAAAGCATTCCGATCGCCTCAGAATCACTAGCTTAGTCGATTTATCCATGTTTGTCGTCCGTCCGCCCATCTAAAGTTGTTCGTTAAGTACAGGTCGTAATTTATCTCAGATCTTGCAGAGATTTGGCAATTAGGACTCTTTCGCATCTGGAAAGAACACTATTAAATTTGATCAAAATCAGTTCAGATTTATATATTGCCCCAGTATATATGTTCTGTCCGATTTGGCCTTTTAGCGCTACAGCAACTATATTTCACATTCAATCTTTTGAAATTTAGCAGGATGCCGAGTTTAAAGAAAATCGGTTCATATTTACATATAGCCCCCATATATATGTTCCTTCCGATGCGACCTTTTAGCGCTACAGAAACTGTATTTTACATCCAACCATTTTGAAATTTAGCAGGGTAGAGAATTTATTCCTACCGACTTGGCCTTTTAGAAGCTGTACATCACATCTAACAATTTTGTATCTATCAAAAGGAATTCTATGTAAATTATTTTTTATGAAGTAATGGGTTTTCAAAGCAAAATGTCATTTTTTGAGATAAATGATCGGATGTTTCATAATAACGAGGAAGGTATGCCGTTAATAATGAAAAACAACATCAGCCAAATGGCCACCATGACCACGCTTACAGGACCATATCCTTTTCATGAAATTTTCCATAACCAAATCGCAAAGTGGCTGGCCCTATGTCCTCGATAGCCTCACGAATTCTATCTTTGAGGTCTTGAATCGACGCTGGGCTGTTGGCGTATACCTTATCTTTCACGTGCCCCCACAGGAAGAAGTCGCAATGTGTTAAATCACAAGATCTCGGTGGCCAATTGTGATCACCTCTTCGAAAGATAACACAGTCCGGAAACTTTTCCCGTAACAGAGCAATGGTTTCGTTGCTTGTGTGGCACGTAGCGCCGTATTGTTGAAAGTAAACGTTGTCCAGATCAATACCATCCAACTCCAACCATAAAAAATCATTAATCATCTCTCGAAAGCGCAATCCATTCACCGTAACTGTTGATCCAACCTCATTTTCGAAAAAGTAAGGTCCAATGACCCCGCCGGACCACAAACCGCACCAAACAGTCACACGTTGAGGATGGAGAGGCTTCTCAACAATAACTCTTGGCTTTTCCGAGCCCCAGATGCGACAATTTTGCTTGTTGTCGTAGCCACCGAGGTGGAAATGGGCCTCATCAGTCAAGATGATTTTGTATCGTTCGATGATCGTGTATCGTTCTATTTTTAGTAATGGCGTAGTTTCTACTTGTCAAATGTCAAAGAATAAAAGCTTCAAAAGTGACAGCTACCGAAATACCGGGTTATTCAAAATAACACCTCTTGTTGGAAAACCCTGTACTTTATTTACGTATAACTATTTTTATACCCAACTCCACACTGGGGTATAGGGTATTAGGACTTTGTGCATTTGTCTGTAACGTTTAAAAAACAAAGAGATAGACCTATAGTTTATTGTACCGATCGGCATAGAATCACTTTCTGGGTCGATTTAGCCCTGCCCGTCCATGTATTCTTGTTATCAAAGTGCAGGTCGTAAATACAGGGTTTTCTAATAAGAGTGATATGATTTATTTGGAAAAAAAGCACTTATTGTTAAGGAAATTCAAAAGTTTTTTATTTAATGTGGAGTACAATCGATACAATTAAGTTCTAAATAAAACGTCATTCAAATGGCTTCCGGTACTTCTTCTGCAGTAACAAATTCGATGAACCCAATTTTCGAGCACTTTTTCCACTAAATCAAGTCGTATGTCATGAATGGCACATTCAGTATTGGCTTGTAAAGCTTGAAGAGAGTCTGGTTTATTTCGAAAGACCAATGACTTCAAATAACCCCACAAGAAATAGTCTAATGGTGTTAAATCACAACTTCTTGGAGGCCATTCAATATCACAATTTCTTGAAATAATCGAATCTCCTAACTTTTCTCGCAACAATTCAATTGTTTCATTTGTTGTGTGGCACGTAGCCACAAACTGTCAATGGCAAAAAGATAGCTCTCAACGAGAGCTAAAATATTGCTAATGGGTGTCAAGGTCGTAGGTCGACTGGAAAGTGTTTTTTTATTTAAAACAAATTGACAGCATAATTTTCAAATGTGAACGGAAAGTTTATTTATGCTCTAGCTCCTTAATGGTACGTCGGATCGGGAATCTGTCAATGGCAAAAAGATAGCTCTTAACGAGAGCTTAAATATTGCTCATGGGTGTCAAGGTGAAAAGTGTTTTTTTATTTAAAAAAAAAAATTACTTAGTGCGCGAAAATTTGCAATTGGAGAACGATTATTTTGATAATAAAACTGAATAATTTGTAAACGTTGTTCTTGCGTATAGAACATATCGCCCACATTAGTACATATCGTCACCTGAAATCCAAATTGACGTAACGCATATGTTCATGCTTTTTCAGGAGAAGCAAAAAACAAAGTAAAGTAATTGTAAGTTTTTGACCAGATTTATGGATTTCCAGACTATTAAGGCGGAATCAAATAACAGATCAAATGCAATTAGTTGAGGCGTACATTCTGAATAAAAAAATATAATTTTTTTGAATCTTTCCACTTTTTCAGTTACCTTGTTTGTCGTTACGTCATTTTGAATTTCACTCCAAAAATGGTCACTTTTAGATATTGAACTCTAAAATTTTGTTGGAATGTGTAGATTAGTCTAATAGCCTATAACACTATGCAACAAATGAACACTTTTTGAAAAATACACGGATTTGACAGTATAGGTTCGGTTCTACTATCAAAGAGTAGTATAACCCTATACTCGGTTTGGTGAAATTGGTGACCAATTTTTTTTATGAGCCTCCAAAGTTTTTGAAAATTAGTGGGCCCCTCGAAAAAGGTGTCATCAGCTTTTGTCCAACAACTAATTCAGACTTGGTGACACCGCATAACTATGTTTGGCAATACTGTAGCTAAGAATGTGCTGAAAAAAGTTTCTTAAAATTTTTTGCGAAAAAAAAATTCCTTTACTTTTTTTTTGAAAAAGTGAAGGAAAAAAATATATTTTTTTCACTTTTTTCAACATAACTTCCAGGGACTCGTAATTTTTCACAAACAATGCTGGCAAAATTGTAGCCAACGTAAATCTGAACAACTTTTGTGAATATATCAATACAATCTGAACGTGTCGAGGCACCCTAAATAGCTCAAAAAACCACATTGTACCCCAAAAATATTAGTATGTATTTCACTGTTATGTAACAAAAATATATTTTTTTGGTATAGTAAAATTTTATGGCGAACATTTTCATCCCCGCCCTCCCCATTTTAAGGGGTGTTTTTTACGATTTGTCAAAAAGTGGCCAAAAATTACAGTTATGTGCCGGAGCTAGACGGTTAATATGTTCAACAAAAATATTGGCCTTAATATTTTCTATAAAGTTGCTGAACATGCCCTATACCACAAAAATATATTTTGTTACATAACAGTGAAATACTTATATTTTTTGGTACAATGCGAATTTTTGATCTATTTAGGGTGGTAGACACGTTCAGATTGTATTGATATATTCACAAAAGTTTTTTAGATTTACGTTGGCTACAATTTTGCCAAGCATTGTTAGTGAAAAATTAAGAGTCCCTGGAAGTTATGCTGAAAAAAAAAAATATTTTTTCCTTCACTTTTGCAAAAAAAGTACCGAAAAAATTTTTTTTCGCAAAAAATGTTAAGAAACTTTGTTCAGCATATTCTTAGCTACATTATTGCCAAACATAGTTATGCGGTATCACCAAGTCTGAATTAGTTGTTGGACAAAAGCTGATGACACCTTTTTCGAGGGGCCCACTGATTTTCAGAAACTTTGGAGGCTCATAAAAAAAAATTGGTCACCAATTTCCCCAAACCGAGTATAGGGCTATACTGTCCTTTGATAGTAGAATCGAACCTATACTGTCAAGTCCGTGTGTTTTATTCACTGTTGCAAAGTGTAATCGAACATAAAATTCATTTTGATTTTTTTATGTTACGTCATTTCGTCTGTCAGATGACGATATAAATATCCGTAACAGTTTTAATATGTACTACTTTTCGTCGGCTTAATGCTATTTTGGTCCATACGCCATTTTTGTGTTTTTTGAGTTAGGAGTTGATAATATCGGTTCCAAGCATGCTCTTTCAGAATCTGCAATCATTTTTTTTCTATCTCTCCTAGTTTTCGAGATATTGGTAGGGTAAATTTGTTTTACTCTGAATAACCGGAAATAATTTCGATATTTTTGTTCTATGTCTCAATTTTTCTATCGCCCTAAATTTTTCACTCAGTATTTTACGTTCTTTCGATCACAATATGTAAATTAGTGTCCTTCCATACCGACCCTTTTTGTGGTCCATGTAATAAAAATACGAAAAAATATTAAAATAAAAGTGGATATGGACCAAAATGCCAAGTACAAAAATTGTTATAACTTGCTTAATTTTGGATGTAATGGCATAGGAATGCATGAGAAACATACAAACACTGTTAGGAACCCTATGAAATAAAAAGTGTGTAACTCTTCAGTCCCGTCTTTACTCAAACAATAAATTGCGTTTTTCTCCGATCATACAAAATGGCGTATGGAACAAAATAGCATCGTGCAGAAATGTCGCCTTCTAAAGGCAATTTAAATTTTCCTATGTAAAAATAATCTCCTATAAAAATTAGATGAAATAAAATGTTCATGTAGTTGTCTTCCTCGGAATAAATCCCATCTAGGTTTGGCTTGAGTACATATATTGAAATGAGGGAACTTGTTGCATGACCACTTCAAAAAACTTTGAAATGTCTCCAGCGACATAAACATATACGTAAACTATATCTCCCCCATCCCCTATGTATTACAGTTGGTGGATCAGGGCCAGGCAATAGTAATGCCACAGCATCCAATTCATCGTCAACTGCGCCATCATCTTCAACATCAACGACGACAGCCACTCCCACATTATCAACAACCGCCTCTTTGGCAACAGCGGCATCCTTAGCCACTGCAGCAACCACCTCTATTTCCGGTACCACATCATCAAGTACATCAAGGCAACCATTGCCACCAACAACGGGCGGAGTAACTTCGGCCGAAAGAGGCGGAGGCAGAGGAGGCCCAAGTATGTCCTCCGCTGCCGCCAATAGTTCTGCTGGTGTCTTAGAAAATGGTTTAGACTTCCGACAACAATCATCAGCGGCCCTCGGGGCAATGTCTATGAACAACAATCCCATAGCATTGTCAGCACACACCGGAATGAGGTAAGCATGTAAAGGGGGTAGAGTGAAAAGAAGTATCTTTTAATATGCAATACAATATAACTGATATTTTTGCACTTTTTTTTAAACACCTGTAGTAGTTATTTTTCAACATAATCGAGAATTGTTTTGTTTTATCCCTCCCCTCCTGATATTAACAATTAAATACGTTCCAACAAACCAGACATCCCCAATCCTACCAATCACCACCTAATACCTAACGCGCCTTATATGTGTTCTATTCTGGGTCAGAATTTTAAATATCGATCCAAGCATTTTTTTGCACAAAATATTTTTAAAATGTCTGCAAATATGGTTGTAGGAGTGTTTCTTCGTATAAATATGAAAAATATGGGATTTAAAATTTAAAAGAGTAAAATTTGTTTTTTTACTAAAGGGTTTTCCAACAAGAGGTTTTATTTTGGTATTCAAAGAAAAATGAAATTTTTTGAGATATATGATCGGATGTTTATTTCATAATAAAGAGGAAGGTATGCCGTTAATAATGAAAAACAACATCACCCAAATGGCCACCACGCTTACAGGACCATATCCTTTTCATGAAATTTTCCATAACCAAATCGCAAAGTGGCTGCCCTATGCCCTCGATAGCCTCACGAATTCTATCTTTGAGGTCTTGAATCGACGATGGGCTGTTGGCGTAGACCTTATCTTTCACGTGGACCCAAAGGAAGAAGTCGCAAGGTGTTAAATCACAAGATCTCGGTGGCCAATTGTGATCATCAATTGTGATGGGCCTCATCAGTCAAGATGATTTTCGAATTTTAATAATTTCAATGCGTTGTTGAATCGTGTATCGTTCCATTTTTAGTAATGGCGTAGTTTCTACTTGTCAAATGTCAAAGAATAAAAGCTTTAAAAGTGACAGCTATCGAAATACCGGGTGATTCAAAATAACACCTCTTGTTGGAAAACCCTGTATATATGGAGTCAATCGCCCATGTGATGGCAATCGCATTGCCCCTAAAATTGGCGATTGTGATTTCAAGTCGCAAAATGCATGTTCTGAATTCTTTTTTAGCACAACAATTTGCATTTATTAAAATCAAATTGAGCGCCCCAGTAGGCGAGTTGGTAGCGTACTCGCCTATGAGTTTGGGGGTCGTGGGTTCGATTCCCACCAGAGGCTCTGGTCTGTCGCTGCAAACATTTAGCCATATGGTCTTTGTAACCCGGCCTTTCCCTGGACCTTAAAATTAGAATATAAATTTACTTTGTATTGTAATTCATATAAATAAATAAATAAATAAATAAATAAATAAAATCAAATTATTAATTACAGTAAAAAATAACTACACCCATGTGTGCATTTTATTAAAATTTAACTTCGAAGACCATTAAAATTGAAAGGGAAATTCTTGCGTTTTGCGATTTTAACTCACGCGATTGTCATCACATGGGTGTATACTAGGCCGGGTCGATTTGTGGGGAGGCAAAAAAAGTCGCCATTGCTCAGTGAAAATCGTATTCTAGGGATCAAAATAAGAAACTTTGCCGAAGGAACCATACCTCTAAAACGAATTCTGATGTCCCGGAATTTGGGTCGAAATTTTGGGTAGGGGCAAATTTTGAAAAATCCCACTTTGACCCATTTAGAGTGCTCCAATCGAGTCCAAATGTATGACCGACCCCCACTAACTTTGGAGGCCCGACCAACCCATGCCAGTGGCACACCCCCTGGGGGTTCCATACATTTGGACTCGATTGGAGCACTCTAAATGGGTCAAAGTGGGATTTTTTCCGGGACATCAGAATTCGTTTTAGAGGTATGGTTCCTTCGGCAAAGTTTCTTATTTTGATTCCTAGAATACGATTTTCACTGAGCACTTCACTGAGTGGGGGTCGGTCATACATTTGGACTCGATTGGAGCACTCTAAATGGGTCAAAGTGGGATTTTTTCCGGGACATCAGAATTCGTTTTAGAGGTATGGTTCCTTCGGCAAAGTTTCTTATTTTGATCCCTAGAATACGATTTTCACTGAGCAATGGGCGATTTTTAAATCGACCTGCCCTAGTGTATACCTAATTCTGAACCTATTTGCTTCAAATTTGGTAACAATTTTTCTTCTAGTATGGGATTTTCTCCAGCTATATTTCATGCATACCGTAGGTAAAATGTGTTCCAAAACGTAGGTAAATGTGTTCAACCACGGAACCGATTTTCACCAACGGACAAAAAGGCTTTGTGCCAAGTTTCGTCACAATCTGATCAAAAATAACCACTATGATTACAAGGATACATCAACGGACGACGGGCATGGTTAAATCGACTCAGAAGGTGATTTTAAGTGGTATAATAAATTATATACAAATAAATGCCCAAACCCTCGACAACAGTGCTATGTAGGGTATAGAGAAGGAATAAAATCTAGTATACACTAGGACCCTCAACACTGCAAGGTAGAAATAGGTCCGGAATATGTATGTATGTGCACACTACGACATGGCTTTTCAACAATTTAGCTCACATGGAAATCACCTAAATATAATTATATTTTTTTTCAACACTCAACGGCTACCCTGGAGTAGCTAAAAGGCTCTCTAGGCGGACGGGCATCCAAATTTCAATCGTAGGGGTGGATTATGCTGTAGTGGTCCTCATTAGCTTTGGAACAACCATTTATTAATATGTTTATCAAAATCTTGTGCTAAAAAAAAGCTTGGGTCTATATTAAAATTTCTAAATTTACCCCACCTATCAAAACAAAAAGTAATAATACTCTCTCGTTTCTATGTATGTACTTGCTTATCAATCAATTTACAATTTGCGCTTATTGACAACATTACAACAATCTTTAGTAGACACCTGGCCTCAGGAGTTGCAGCGGCGGGAGTAGCACCAACAACAACCACATCAGCTTTAGTGGGCCATAGCAATAACAACAATAATAATGGGGGCAGCAGTGGCAATATTTTAACTAGTAATATAACGCAACAGCAGCAGCAACAGCACCAACAACATATGCATATGCAGCAACAGCAGCAGCAGCAACAACATCATGCACCACTGCCGCCGCATTCACAGCAACAACAACATCACCACCATATGCCCACCACATTGCACCAGCAACAACAGCATCATACGCACTTATCGTCTCATACCTCCTCGTCCACCATGTCGTCCTCGTCTTCTGCACAACAACAACAACAGCAGCAGCAACAACAACCACATCCCATGACCACGTCGTCACGTATCGGAGGTAATGTAGCTCCTACTAGTACTAGTACTATGAATCCAACAAATACAACAGCTGGCAATCGTATGGGAGGAGGATATCACCACAACCATCACCACGCCCACCACAACCACCACCACCTTACACATACCACCACCAACTCCTTGTCCTCCTCCTCATGCTCGACTTCGTCGGCCATTATTGTAACGAATGATGCTGCTGATCATCATAAATCTGCTGCTGGTGTTAGTAGTGGTGGTACGATTCACAGTGGTGGTTCGATTCTTAGTTTAACGAAATCTTCTCATAAGATTGATAATAACATTGGTGGCATTGGTGCTAACTTAATCTCCTCCACTTCCTCCTCTTCTACTAATTCTTCTTCTACTACTACTACTTCTGCCACCGCCGCCGCCGCAAATTATCCAGGGCTTTATAAGCCTCATCTGCAGGTAGTTTGAAATACACAACAACAACAACAAAACCAATCAACAAACAAAAAATCTATATCAAAATCAATTCAAATCTGCGCCTTTTTCTCTCAACATATATATTTTTTGTGTGAATGGCAAATGATCAATTTTAAAACGTTGTTTTAACACCACATCTCATGTATTTGGTTTTTGTTGTTTTTTTTTCTCTCATCTCATACCTATTTCATTTAACTCATTTCCTCATCTCCACATCACAATATGCTTGTTTCCGTTTTATGTTTGTTGTACAACATCAGAAACATTCATCCAACCAATCAATCAATCGCGATGTATCGTTCATTCGTCTCTTCTGTTTTGTATCTTTCCGAACGAAGTGTTGTTTGGTGCAACATACGAGATCGATGTTA
Source organism: Eudasyphora cyanicolor (assembly GCA_963930755.1). Classification (NCBI taxonomy): domain Eukaryota; kingdom Metazoa; phylum Arthropoda; class Insecta; order Diptera; family Muscidae; genus Eudasyphora; species Eudasyphora cyanicolor. The sequence goes on along the minus strand of OZ005734.1, from coordinate 61,434,483 downwards.
CAAGCGCACGAGAGAGAGAGAGAGTTATTTTTGTAATGTTTACTAAAGAGTCCTAAACGAAAGCGAGAGAGTCTAAACGAAACGAAACGTTTGTGCGTTTTTCTGTCATCTATGCATATGTTTCAATTCATTTTCTCATTATTCTTCTGTGTATATATTTATTAAAAAAATGAATCATCTCAACTCAATTGGACAAACGAAATAAAACAAATGTTTTTGTTTTTTAAATATGTCTAAATTTTGCATTGTTTTCTCATCACCACCACCCACGAATACCAAAACCAACCACCACCACCACCCACAACCACTAAAAAAATAGACACCCTACAAAAGTTACCCCCAATTTCCCCCCAGCAACATATAATATATATATATATTTATATGTATTTATGTACAAATTACTTATACATACATATTTTATACTAAAATTATTTGTAATTTATTCCTTTATAATTTAATTTTTGGTCGCCGAAAAGAAATGTAACGGAGCGAACAGATTATGGACATTTGTTTTTTTTTTCTTTTCCATAAAGCTACATAAAGTAACCACTATTTGTGAAAAAAAATTTACAGATAAATGTAAAATGCGGACTTACAAATTTCGGTCCACTAAATCGAATAGCATTAGCCGTTTTTGACATGACATCGCGTTTTCGAAATATTTAGCCACTAAGTTTGCTGGGTAAACAAAGAGGTTAATAAATACAGACACAATTTTACAGGGTTTTCCAACAAGAGGTGTTATTTTGAATCACCCGGTATTTTGGTAGCTGTCACTTTTGAAGCTTTTATTCTTTGACATTTGATAAGTAGAAACTACGTAATTACTAAAAATGGAACGATACACGATTCAATAACGCATTGAAATTATTAAAATTCGAAAAATTGAAAATCATCTTGACTGATGAGGCCCATTTCCACCTCGGTGGCTACGTCAACTAGCAAAATTGTCGCATCTGGGGCTCGGAAAACCCCAGAGTTATTGTTGAGAAGCCTCTCTATCCTCAACGTGTGACTGTTTGGTGCGGTTTATGGTCCGGCGGGGTCATTGAACCTTACTTTTTCGAAAATGAGGGATCAACAGTTACGGTGAATGGATTGCGCTATAGAGAGATGATTAATGATTTTTTATGGTCGGAGTTGGATGGTATTGATCTGGACAAAGTTTACTTTCAACAAGACGGCGCTACGTCCGTTCAGCATCTTACAAGATAGCGCTGAAAGATCCTATTTTTTTGAGAATAATTTTAATAATAGTTATTAGAAAGACAAGAGAAGCGTTTTTTATGTGATTTTCTGTGAACATTTTGTAAATTATGCATTGATTTCCTTCGAATGGTTTCATTTTATTCGTGACCTATCAGGCTTTACGAGAAAATATTACTAATTTTATATTTCAACATATTTCGATGTTTTTATTACGCGTTTATTTAAAAATTATTAGAATTTTCTCAAAAACTAGGATTTTGTGCATATCTTATAACTGCTGAACGGATGACAAAATAGTACATATTAGAAGAAGTTGAAGGCTACATAAATCTGGATTCTTTAAAACTTTCCTGAACTAACCCACAATTTCACAACCTCCGGTTAAAGCTAACTCATAGTTAAAAAATAAAAAGTTCATTCAAATTTGACAGCCATAACTGTAGGTTTAGCTCTAACTGTAGGATAACCGGAAATTGTGGAATTGGCCATAATTCGGATAAATGGGTTTCGAGTTATGCTATAATATGCGTCCTTACCCCTCTATTTTTTCAAATCCCGATTTAAAGCGGGATCTAGACCTAATTCAAAGAAACTGCCTTTTAGGCTAAGGACTGTATTATCTCATATATATTTAAAACGCCTGCGAAACCCTGTGAAAATATTGACCAGCATAATGGATTGATAAGGCCCCTTAATATTTCTCCGTGGATTGGTTAGCAAACAATGGTGGAGGATATTATACAGATACTGGTTTACATATATCCCCTTTGGACATAATGCAAATTTAAAACCATGTCCAGCAATCCTATTCAAAAATAAAATTAGAACAATTTAGCGAATGTTTATATGCCATTCCTCGGTTCCATTTCCTTTCAACACTGTGACAAATAATCGTTTTTTCGATTTTCTCCTAAATTGTAAAATACAATTAATTTATATTCTTTTTGCAATCCCTACACCCATTTAGTCACAACTAAGGCGAGACGATAACATACCAAAGGCCAGCTGAAATTTATACTCTCATGAAATAACTAAGAAATCGGCTAAAAAAACGAATGCAACAAAATTATCAAATCATAAAGATGGAGATGTCGAACACAAAACTCTCAATACCAAATTAAAGGAAGGCGGCGGAACTCAAAAACCAAGGAAGAGCCTCCCAGAGTTGAAAACAAACGAAATTATAAATTTATCCTCAGATGAGGAAGAAGATAACAGCAAGCAGCCGCCGCCGCCAACGTCAACAAAAAACCGCAAACTTCCAGAAGATAGCCACAACAAACCCTCTACTACTAAGTCTACCAACAGCAAGAATTTAAATAATAAAACCGATACCAATTTAGATGAGAACAAAAATTCGGTGGTCATTAATGACACAGACAGTGAGTCATCTACGCAGACCACCACCACATCGTCCTCACGACAGTCGGAAAATTACGAGGCCGAAGATGAAAATGATTCGGCCATGAAAGCCAAACAACAAACGCAACAAGAGACACAGACCCAACAGCAGCTAATGCAGGTGCAAAGATTTCTCAAAAGTTTTGATGCAACCCATCATAATAGCCCACAACAGCAGCAGCAACAACACCATCATCGCCTGACTTTGGAAAAATCTAGCAATAATACATTGGCCGAACTGCGAAGTTTCAGGCATGCGAGTAAGGTTCACTTGCAAAGCAAACCAGGTAAATTCAATATTTCCACCAAGTTTTTACGCAAATCACGCAACAAATTGAAATCTCAATCCGCCGCACAACTGCAGCCCACTCACAATGAGCAGCAGCAGCACCACCAGCAGGAGCAGCATTCTCCTCCTCCATCTCGTCGTCAAGAAGAACGAGAGCAACCAACGGATATGAGTTTGAATAATAATAATTGCGACGAATCTATAGCAAAATTAAGGAAAGACTTTTCCATAGATTCTCTATTGAATAATTAATTTAATCAACAAACACACACCACACACACAAATATATTATTTATACATATGTATGTTATAATAAAACATGTTTTGTAACAAAAACAAATTAGCAGGTTTTTATTTTGCCTTTTCTTTTCTGAAAAATAGTACGTTTTAAGTACTATTTGTGTATTGTACTTTTAGAAAGACTTTAAGAAATGTTTTAAAATAAAACCAACCAACCATTTGAGGAAGAAGTTCATCTTCATAGCCTAACCTAGACTACCTACTTCTCTTGATCCGCCATTAATCTCAGACCCCTACCCACCTCCCCGTACACTCACAACTAGCCAGCATCAATGTTCAATAATTAATTAGAAAAAGAAAACAAATATCCCAATAACCATCAACTCCATCATGTAATTTTCCCTCTATCTACAACCAGACAGAAACCCTTGTTCCTCTATTTTATATTTTTAAACATTATATATAGAAATAATAAATAAACATATTGTATTATTACATGTTATTGAATTTAGCAATTTAACAGAAATGTAATTTTATATAAGTGAATTAGACATGTTTTTTCTCTCATTTTGTATATTTCTAGTACACAGATTTTTCCCCTCTCTCTTTCTATTTATAAAACAGAAATACTAAGTGTGTTCTTTTTTAGTTGTGATTTTTTTGTTTTTGTATATTTTATAAAATATTTTTTTTTTGTTTTTCAATGCATATAAAATAAAATAAAAAAAAATTAAAATAAATTATGTAAAAATAAAAATTCTAAATATGTATAACCGAAAATATGCAAAATGTTATTTATTTAACCATGGAAGGAAAACTCGGAAACTACAGCTGTGTATTAAAACGGTTTATGGGATTAATATACACCCTTGTTCTGTATTCAGAGAACGGATTGAATAGGAATTTGTTTGTTATTCTTAAAATTGTCCATAATATCTGTTTGATGGCGTTTGAAGATTCTCTGTAAACGCAGATAGATTTTATTTTCCCATTCGAACACATTTTATATACTCGAAACATATTTGGGTACAAAAAAACAAGTAAGAAAGTTCAGTCGGGTAAATCGACTAATGAATCCCCTCACCTTGAGTCTCAAAAAAATATTGTAAATTTTCTTTGTTTTTTTGTTTTATTTGAATTATTATCAATTTAAATTGTATCTAATAACGTTAAAGTATGTACTGGTATTAAAGTTCAAAGCTGTTTAGGTTAGGTTAGGTTGAAGAGAGGAGACGTTTAAAACGTCTCATGTCCATGGACATACACTTAAGCCAGTGGTTCGGCCTGTTGTGCGCTCCTTATTTATGATTTTCATACCCCACGGATTACAGAAAATCGGTACTAGACACGTATTTTCTCAGTATCTTCCAGTCATATCCTCTGAGATGAGTCAAGTCTGGCAATATGTCGGAACCGAAATATCGGGATCTTGCATGTGTGAAAGCTGGGCAGTGACACAGAAAATGTTCTATCGTTTCGATGTTTTCCCTGCATGCCCTGCACTCGTCGTTTTCTGCTAGTCCTATGCGATGAAGATGTGCCTGTAAGCTTGAGTGTCCCGTTAGAACACTTATCATCTTACTAATCTCGATCTTGTTTAGTTTCAGAAAACTACTGGTTTTCTTCTCATTTGGGTCACCCCACAGTATCTTTGCAGTTGCTCTATTCCACACAGTTTTGTGAGCCATCACTGCCCAATGCTTCAACTCATCCTTCGTGGCTTCGAAAGGTTTCCAATTTTCCAAGTTTATTACTCGAAGTTCTCTGCCCTTTGAAGCCAAGCTGTTTGCTCGTTCATTTCCAATCACTCCGTTGTGTCCCGGTACCCAGAAAATACGCAGTTGACCATGGACTGAGTAATTATGTATCGTTCTTTTACAGTCTAACACGGTTCTGGATTTGACCTTTTCCGATGTTATTGCTTTGATCGCCATTTGGCTATCTGTGAATATGTTGGCATATTTAGGCTTTGTGGTATTACTGAGCCAGTTAACACACTCCGTGATTGCTCGAACTTCTGCTTGAAATACTGTGTTATGGTCTGGGAGGCGGAAGTAAAGTTCGACTTCTGGTTCATCAATAAAAAGTCCCAGACCCGTCCTTCCTCCTAGCCTGGAGCCATCAGTGTAGCAGCTGGTTCCCACTGGCGCATGAGCAAGTGTTCCGTTTTCCCAGGAGCGTCTGTCTAGCACGAACGATTCACAGGTAGCTGTAAGCCGCACTTCAGGAATGCGGTCGGAGATTTCCGTTGTTTGAATATGACCGACCAGTGATTGTAATATCTTCTGATGGTACGACTTGTGGTCTCGATTTATCCATTCACCCATCACTTGTAGACGTCTTGCTGTGAGGGCTGCCTCATACTTTATACGGATATCTATTGGTTGGATGTGCAGTATAGTCTCCAACTAGGGTAATCAAAAACCGCACCGGTTAACCGGTTAATCGGTTTCTCTTTAAAAACCGCCTAACGGTTTTCGGTTTTTCTGCATTTTCGAATAACTCGAACCGTCGGTTTTTTCAACTCGGTTTATTCGACTTTTCGGTTTTTTGAAACCATTATAAAATTATAAAGAAAGTAGTATATTTCAAAAAGAAATAGGAACCTACCTAAAATTTTGAAAACATCAGTATAAAAACCGTTGACTTCATTTGTGCATATCCATCGATTTCAAAATGCAGTTTTATATGTATTTATACTGCATATTTTATCGAGGGTCTAGGTGATTATTGCGTATAGAAATTAATTAACAATCCTTTCTAATTGAAATGCAGGTATAAATAAAAATACATTTGTCCAGTTTCACATTTCGACAAATTTTCATCTCTATAGTATGCTCAGGTCAGAATCCGCTGCTACTGATAATATATGTATATAATCGGTTTGCCATTTGAGCCATTCAAATGATGCTAAAACCTAAGATTTTGCCGATTTTCACTATTAGTCAAGTTTTATAAAAATCATAATACATTTTTTTGTAAAGAAATCTTTTTAAAAATTAAACATAAATATTATAAATATCGCAGATATTATAATATTATATCATAAATGAAATCGAAACAATTACCTATTATAAATACTCGTAAAAATATGAAGTGTTTAAAATACAATTTTCAAATAAATCTTATGGCGAATTCGTTTCTGCAAAAAGTGCAACACTTGCATTGCCCTTTTCCCGAAAACTGTACTATTGTATCACTTTTTTGAAATTTGGAAATTTTAGTTGTGCTAAAGTCGAGTAACTTAATTGCTAAATTTCAAAAAGTAACACAAAAGGGCAGTTTTCGGAAAAAGGGCAATGAAAATGTTGCACTTTTTTGCAGAAACGAATTCGCCATTAATTTAATTGAAATATGGTTGCGTATTAAATTTGCACTACGCTTATTTTACGTCATCTAACAACATTTTGAGCATTATTTATGCATTTTTATTAAAAAAAGAAAAAACCGAAAACAACCGGTTCACCGGTTTTTTATTTTCGGTTAAACCGAAAACCGGTTTTAGAGTTAACTTAATTTTCGAAGAAACCGAAAACCGTATTTTCAAAATAACCGGTTTTTTGATCACCCTATCTCCAACGCTCTTGTTGGTGCGGTTCTAATTGCTCCGCTTATGCCTAGACAGCACATACGTTGCACTTTTTGCAATGGTATTACGTTGTACTTTTTGTCCATTGATGTCCACCACACTACAGAGGCGTAGGTGATTATTGGTTAATCACGCTCATGTAAAGCCAGTGTGTCATATTTGGACGTAGTCCCCATTTTGAACCTATAGCTCTTCTGCACAACGACCAACATCTGTGGGCCTTTGTAACTCTTTCTTCAATATGATGTTTCCAGTACAGTTTCTGATCCAAGATTACTCCCAAGTATTTTATCTTTTTAGATATGGCAATATTCTTATCCAGGAAACGAGGCACGGTAAAAGGGTGAATCTTCCTTTTCCTTGTAAATAGACATATTTCTGTTTTGTCTGGATTGACATTTAGTCCCCTTGGTTGTGCCCAGTTATATGCTATGTTAAGTGCCTCTTCAGCTCTTCTGCATAGTTGGTTTGGATGTGTGCCCCTTAGAAGTTTTATAACGTCATCTGCATAACAGACTGGTTTAAGTCCTTCATTGGTGAGGGCTTTAAGGAGACTGTGTATCGTCGTAACCCATAGGAGAGGCGATAAAATGCCCCCCTGAGGTATACCACGATTTACCTTGTCTCTGATTTTTACGTCATATGACGCACAAATAATCCACCTATTCCTTAGCATATTGTTGATCCAGTTTATCAACGCCCGGTGTATCGGTCTGAACGTTGTTAAAAGCGCCCTCAATGTCTGTACAAACGGCAAGTGTGTACAATTTTTCACTGAAGGACTTTTCTATGTGGTGTACTACCTCACGTAGAGCTGTTTCCACTGATCTTCCTTTAACATATGCGTGTTGCTTGAATTTTAGCTTGTCATCGGCTATCTTACTTTTGATCATGTCGTCAATTATTCGCTCCATTGTTTTTACCACCCTTGATTCCTGCCAATTTTTTGGGGTATATGCATGAGTTAGGCATGCAGTGAAAACTCCAACAAGATGAGTTGATACCAGATCCACCTCATTCTGAAGAAGCGCTGGAAATATTCCGTCCGGTCCCGCAGCCTTATAAGAAGAGAAGTTTTTTTATTGCTTCTTTAACCATAGCATCCGTAATAGGTACTTGGTGCATTACATTTTCGGTCTGTAACTGTTCCTCTATTGGCCCAGCCTTACCACTCGGAAAATTAGTTTTCATCAAAAGCCTTACGGTATCATCTATAGTTTCCATCTTTTTACCCGTTTCATCCACCAGTGTTTCGGTTTGGATATGAGTTTTTGAGAGGAACTTTTTCATTTTGGACATGCTGTTAACGCTGTCTACCTGCTCACAGAAAAGTCTCCAGGAGTTACGTTTCGCCAGTCTAATGATTTTATTGTATTCTTTGAGCTTTCTGTGGTAGTCATCCCAATATACTGATAGCTTTTTACGTCGAGCTCTGTTGTAAAGTCTGCGGACATCCTTGCCAATCGAGCGAATTTGCCCTGTCATCCAGGGTTTCTCATAGGCAGATTTCCTTTCTCGAAGTGGGCAACATCTTCGAATGATTTTACAAGAGCCTCCGTAATCCTCCTCACATTGATATCAATGTCTTCTGTACTTGGATAATCGTGTTTAGGCTGGCCCAATCGATTTCTAAGTAGATTGCCGAATTTGGTCCAGTCGGTTTTAGCCTTATTACGGAAACTTATTGGGCTAGGCGGTGGCCGTGCAATTTTAAACCTTATATAACAATGGTCCGAATAGGAGTGTTCATCCGAAACCCTCCACTCATGGATCTCATCAATGAGGTTTACCGAGCATATCGTTATATCTAATACTTCTTCCCTAATTTTATTAACAAAGGTCGCCTTGTTCCCTATGTTGAGAGTTAGGAGATCGTTAGTATTCAAAAATTCTATAAGGGCTTGTCCCCTTTTATTGGTGTCATTACTACCCCAAGCAATATGGTGTGAGTTGGCATCACAACCAGCTAGTAACACATTACTTGTATTTTTGGATTCCCTTACCAGACGTTGTAATTCCGACGTAGGTGGCAATGTCAGCGCATCGAATGGCAGGTATACTGACGACAGGTACATACTTCCATTACCTTGTATCAGCACAGTTGCGTCCGATGTTGACAACTCTGTAGAGAATAGATAGCATAAGTTTTTATGGCACAGAATACAAGTCCTTGGACGAGTACCTGTGTTAGCGTAGAAAAGATTGTAGTTCATATGGTTTAATCCAGTAACTTTGTTACTAGTAGTCCACGGTTCCTGGACCAAAGCAACATGAACCCTGCCTTTATTTATTATGTCCATCAGAGCAATGGATGCCATTTCGCTCCGGTGGAGGTTTATCTGGATGACCTCAATCATTGTCTTTCCAGTAAAAATTTCCTTTGGGAGTCGTCTATCCTATTTGGTTGCACTCCCTCTTTATTTGGTAGTGAGTCTTTCTCCTACTTTCGTTTACTACCTATTACACACTCTTCAAGTAGACCTCTTTGGGAGGCGGTGTTACTTTTTGTCGTTCCCTCTTTGTTTTGATTCTTTATGTACCTATTCCTATCACCACTATTGCTGGGAACATTCTGCAAAATTGGTGATATTATCGGCAATTTGGTAATGTTATCGACCTCTTTTTGGAAGGCGGTGTTGTTTTTTGTCGCTCCCTCTTTGTTTTGAGTTTTTGTGCTATTCTTCATATCCTTATCACCACCTTTGCTGGGAACTTTCTGCAAAATTGATGATGTTATCGGCAAATTGGCGATGTTATTGACCACTTCCATCCAATGTGGCCCACTGGAGATAGAAGAAAATAGTACCCCATACCAAATTTGAAGTCAATCGGTTACTCCTTTCGAGAGTTATCGTGCGCCAGCCAGACGGACGGACGGACATTGCTCATTCGACATAAAATGACCCAAAACGGATATCCGCCGAACATACTTATGGTCTTAGGTCAATCCTTCGATGTGTTACACTTTTGGTTCGTAGCAAATGATATATACCCTCCTCTCTAAGGTGAGGGGATAACAAATTTAGAAACTCCATTCCGAGCTGAAAATTCCTTTTCAAGCCACATTCTGAATACAGAACAGGAGAGATAGTAAAAATATGCGTAAGTTCGGCTTCGATTCTGTCTTTCGCTAAAAAGAGCTAAAAGGCCCCTTTCGGTAGTTGGCGTAAAAATCTAAATATTGTTTGTTTTTGTGCGAATTTTAATCCATATCATCAGATTAATAAATTATTGCCCCTGTGATGGCAATCACATTTCGCCTAAATTGGCGATTACATTTTCAAAATGCAAAATAGATCCGCTGAATTTGTTTGTAGCAAAACATTTTCATATTATTAGATTCTAATTATTAGTTCACTATATGTATTTAAATTCCGAGGACCTTTAAAATGGAAGGTATAAATTTAGCGTTTTGCGATTTCAACTCACGCTATTGTCATCACATGGGCGTATTATATAAAGGTTGGCGAATAAGTAACATTCTGATTTAATGAATGGAAAAAACAAATATTAGGAATTTGTTCAATTTTTTTTTTTAATTTAACTGGCCACCTCGAATTCCCTATTTAACGACTCCCGATTTTTTTCTTTGGGCTACCTAAAGGCTAAGAAGGTTCACGCCATTAAGCCAAGAACCATCCAACAGCTTCAGGCAATATCCTAAATTCTAAGAAAAGTTGTGAAAAATTGCTTTGTTAAATTTCTTTATTTTCCGACTGAAATAAAGGGTGGTTAAATTGTAAGGACCGATGTTGATTGTGAACCATACATAAACGTCAAGTTTTTTCTGCATTTCATTTGACATTTCTCAATTTCAGACTAACTCAATTTGAGCCATGGAAAGATACTCAATCGAGTAACGCGGTAAAGTTTTTTAAGCCTTTTACGAGAATGGGCGTTTAAATCAAAATGCATTTCGTGGTGTTTTTTTGATCAGCATAATCGACCAAATGTGTCCACAATCGGGAGAATTGTGCGCAAATTTCAGCAAACCGGGTCTGTAGGAGATGTGAATACACCTGTGCATGTTCGCCCAGTTCGTTTGGTGCGGCTTATGGGCTGGCGACGTCATTGGGCCATACTTCTTCGAAATGAGGCCGGTCAGGCAGTTACTGTGAATGGTGTTCGCTATCGTGAGATGATAACGAACTTTTTATGGGCCGAATTGGAAGATATGGATGTGGACAATAGGTGGTTTCAACAGGACGGTGCCACTAGGTTAGGTTAGGTTGTGGGAGGAAGACACTAGATAGATCTGATGCCTAAAACTTGGTGCCACTTGCCACACAGCTAACGAAACAATGGCTCTTTGCCCAAGAAATTCAATGGCCGTGTTATCTCACGTCGTGGCGATGTCAATTGGACGCCAAGATCATGTGATTTGACACCGTTGGACTTCTTTTTTTTTTGGGGTTATTTGAAAGAAAAGGTGTACGTCGATAAGCCAGCAACAATTCAAGAGCTAAAGGATGAGATAATTCATTCGGCACATTAACGGCATAGAACCTCAAAAATTTGGACCATCGGATGGAGGTGTGCCGCAGAGGTTCGCGAATGCGAAAGCGAATATTGAAATGTATTTCTTGCGAATGCGAAAGCGAATATTGAAATGTATTTCTTGCGAATGCGAAAGCGAATATTGAAATGTATTTTTTGCGAATGCGAAAACAAAATTAAGGAAATAAATTGATACTTTCCAGGATATTCAAGTATTCAGAAAGTTTTCCATATTTTTACCTCCTGTTTCCACAAGGACAAGCCAACTGTTTTGTAGAAAAGTGGAAGAGGTTTTCATTGGTATTAATATCTTTAAAATGTGTGAAGCGAATAAGAAGATATAACACTTTCAAGAAATGGAAGCGAATACTGAAATATATTTTTGCGAAATCGAATGTTAAAATGATCCGAATAATTCGCATATGCGAATGCGGAATATTCCCATGAATGCGATTGTCATCACATGGGCGTTTATTCTTTGACATTTGACAAGTAGAAACTACGCCAATACTAAAAATGGAACGATACACGATTCAACAACGCATTGAAATTATTAAAATTGGAAAAATCGAAAATCATCGAAAAATCATCTTGACTGATGAGGCCCATTTCCACCTCGGTGGCTATGTCAACAAGCAAAATTGTCGCATCTGGGGCTCGGAAAACCCAAGAGTTATTGTTGAGAAGCCTCTCCATCCTCAACGTGTGACTGTTTGGTGCGGTTAATGGTCCGGCGGGGTCATTGGACCTTACTTTTTCGAAAATGAGGTTGGATCAACAGTTACGGTGAATGGATTGCGATATCGAGAGATGATTAATGATTTTTTATGGTCGGAGTTGGATGGTATTGATACTTTCAACAAGACGGCGCTACGTGCCACACAAGCAACGAAACCATTGCTCTGTTACGGGAAAAGTTTCCGGACCGTGTTATCTCTCGAAGAGGTGATCACAATTGGCCACCGAGATCTTGTGATTTAACACCTTGCGACTTCTTCCTTTGGGGCGACGTGAAAGATAAGGTCTACGCCAACAGCCCAGAGTCGATTCAAGACCTCAAAGATAGAATTCGTGAGGCTATCGAGGACATAGGGCAGCCACTTTGCGATTTGGTTATGGAAAATTTCATGAAAAGGATATGGTCCTGTAAGCGTGGTCGTGGTGGACATTTGGCTGATGTTGTTTTTCATTACTAACGGCATACCTTCCTCTTTATTATGAAATAAACATCCGATCATTTATCTCAAAAAATGAAATTTTTCTTTAAATACCAAAATAACACCTCTTGTTGGAAAACCCTTTATTTCATTGGGAAAATGAAGCAAAATTTGAATTATGCCTTTTCAAAATTTGCAATTTTGTGAATTTATATATGCTGGGTGATTATTATTGCAACTTAACGTACATATTTACAAAATTGTAAATTTATGATTTTACAAATTTGTAAATTTACTTAGAGCCAGAGGCAACTTGGAGCCGAGGCAACTTGAATGAAATAGTGTTCCATAAAAAGTGATGATACTCGTATCTTTCGAAAAATATTCTTGTTAATATTTTCGAATTTTTATAATAAATCGAATTATGCGGGTAAGAATAACTCATCTGGACGCACTATAGCTAATATATGTATACTTCTGGTGTATTATAATTAATATCCGGGCATGCATATATAACAAGATAAAACAAATACACTGGGGGAAAAACGTAGCAAATTCAACCCTGTTTAGGCATATTTTATCCCCGTAACGTTCATTAATTATCCCCGAAACATGGATGATTTTTTGTTCGGGTTTGTATTGTTTATTGTATTGTAAAATTAAATATGTTTAAGTTTTATTAATTTTATTTGTTGTTTAAGTTTTAGTTATTTAAAAAAAATCAATAAAAATTAATTTATTAAAATTAATTAATGCTGTTTAACTTGGTTTAAAAATTGTGGGGGATTTAGAATAGAAAGTCATCCTCGGTGCGTGCTTGAAATCATCCACGGTGCGTAGGAAAGCATCCCCAGAGCGAGCTTTAGTCGTCCCCAGAACGTGCTTTAAATTATCCTTTGTTGGGGTTGATTTTGTTCGTTTTTGATGCATAATTCATACCGCCGTGCATAGATTCGTCACATACGGTTATTCATTATCATCCCCAAATGTGCAAGGAATATGCACGTAGACATGTGATTGGTTGTATGAATTGATACGAATCCATAACGACAGCTATTAGCTATTAGCTCTGCTATAGAACAACTCACAGTATATCTTGGGAGTCCGTAACTATTTAGCCAGAGCTACCAAAGGAGTTCGGCAGTAGCAATTAAAAGAAAATCTGTGCATTGTTTATATGTTCTTCTACCCAACCAATTTTTTACACAAAAGAAACATGGTCTAGTTTCGTTGGTCTTATTGCTATCAATAAATAGTTATCATTCGAGCGATAAATGTTTCATCTTAGAATGATACATACCTGTCATTTTTTTTCTGAAAATAGGTAATTATTCATCGATTCAAATAACCAGGTTATTTGCTATAAGCGAAGGCCAATTTCGTGCTCCTCGAAAGATAAGAATTTCTTCGTGGTACAATATAATTACCTTGTAATGGTAGAAGATATGGTAATTATTGATTTGTATGCACAATCAATATACCGTCAGCAAAAATGCAAAAGGGCCAATGAACTAAAAAGTTATAAATTGTGTTATTGATAGATAATAATTTATTGCTTCCAAATACAAATTATCACAAATTTTTAGTGGCCTACTAAAAAACTGCAGATTTTATTAACGGATTTCAAAAGGGGGCTAGCAGCAAATTATAGTAAATAGGCTTATTTCAAATAAGTTGAAAATCACGTTTGTTTGAATAAATATATGCATCTTAATATTTGGTAATTATCCAGAAAACTCTGTTTTCTATCCAGAAAAATTTTAATTTGATTTAGTTTTTCTTTAGTTTCTTCTGTAAATTTTTTAAACGTGATTATTAGCCCTTTTGCATTTCTGATGACGATATATAGCTTCACTGGCAATTGAACATCGCATCATTTGCACATTCTCACTTGACAAACCATTCTCACTTTATCGATCCATTATGCATCGAACACGATCACATATCTCTCTATCGGAAACGGCAAACGAGTTATTTGTTTAGTTTCCGCCGAGTCTTTGAAACACTAGCACCTCCTAGAGCTAGAACGAATTACAATCGGGCAAGAAAAAAATTGAAGAAAATTATGAGACCTATTCTCTATTTTCGCTGCTTAATTTTAATTTTCGTAGTCGTAATTCATAAAACGGAAGTGATAAAAGGTCTATAGAAAATACTTATTTATATACAAGTACACTAAAAATTGAATTATTTAAAATCGGGAAAGAAATGACGTGGATATATATGGATATATGGAAATTAAACCTAAAAAAACGGATTCTGAAAATTGTTGGCGGGATACGTAAAGCTATTATTAAGATGAACCTGTTCTTTTCGAATAGGTGCTCCGGGCCAACTGAAATGAACTTGTAGCTCATATTTTTAAGAAAAATTCTTCAGTTTTTTCTTTGGTTATATGGAGTGTTGTACGCCCATCAAGTGAGATATCCTTCTGATTCAGGCTTAATCTTTTTAAATCAGCTATCAGCTAGTTCTAGATCGTACAGATAATCATATAGATCAGCATCTCAGAGAGCAGCGAATGCTACCTTATTACTCCTATACAAGTTCCCAGTAGTGTTCAGTAGGAAAGGTCTCCCATTTAAATCAGCAGGGATTCGACCAACTGATTCAAAACGCCATATAAAAAGGATGTTTCTAAGAGAGTTTATACATATTGATACTTCTATTTTAAACTATGCTATGCGCAAAAAGGTAGTATTTCAGGAGAGGCAATCAGTTTGATGACTTTTTTTTTAATTTGTGCGGAATTCCTTTATTTTTGTGAATAACTTTTGAATGGGTTGACGGATAAACCAAATTTTGACTGAATGTTACATGGAATATTTAGAAACTAAAAATGCAATCTCCCTAAAAACATGCTAAGTGTGAATAAAGTAAGCCGTCTACCGAAAAAAGAATATTAATTTGTATACTGCACAAATTGGGAAATTAATTCTAAAAACTAATAAGTAAACATTAAATTTGATACAACTCAAAAGGAAAAACCTAATCAGGTCAGTTAATGCCACATGTAAAATATATGGCTTCAAATAAAAAATATATGGACTCAAATTTTTTTTTGGGATTTTTTTAAATGTTTGTATGGGGAACACCCAGGGGTTGTGCCTCTGGCATGGGTTGGTCGGCCCTCCAAAGTAAGTGGGGATCGGTCATACATTTGGACTCGCTTGGGGCACTTTAAATGGGCCAAAATGGGATTTTTTAAAATTTGACCCTACGGGTCAAAAGTTGGGACATTAGAATTCTTTTTAGAGGTATGGTTCCTCGGGCAAAGTTTCCTATTTTGATCCCTAGAGTACGATTTTTCTTGTCACTTGAGTGTTTTTTTTTTGCCTCCCTACAAATCGACCCGCCCTAGTATACGAATACCTCAGAGGCTGATCTGCGGTCGAGTCTAGTGTAAAGAAAGATCTCAGTGGAAGACCCCAGTACAGAAGACTTCAGTAGTAGACCCCTGCATAAAAGAAGAAGTAGTAGACCCCTGCATAAAAGAAGACTTCAGTAGTAGACCCCCTACATAGAAGAACCCCTCTACGTAGTTAAGAAGAAAACCTTAGAAATTTTCTTTTGTAAAAGAAAACCTGCTAATATAAAAAAAAAACTCAGAGAGAACCTCAGCTATCAATACCACCACACATTAGTAACGAAGAAGACCTGGGTCGTCGATAATAGTAAAGATGGGATTCTGACTTGCCGACACTTGTATAGAGGGATCGAATCTAATGTATATAAAGACCTCAGAACCCGATTGTAGTATAGAGGAAGCCCTCAGTGTAGCCCACTACGTAGTGTAAAGAAAGATCTCAGTAGCAGACCCCTGCATAGAATAAGTTCTCAGAGGTAGTAAAGAAAAAACCCTTAGTAAAAAAAGAGACCTACCAAATAAAAAAGAGGTCCACACAAGTATAGAAAAATACCTGAGAGATTGACATTAGTAACGAAGAAGACCTGAGTGGTTGACAAAGAAGGGTTCTCGAGTTGCCGAAACTAGCATAGAAGATGACTTCAACAATTGCCTCAATGGTCGACTCTAGTAAAGAAGAAAAGCTCAGTGGTCTACGCTTTTACAGAAAATGACATCGACGATCGATACCAATATAAAACAAGTGTTTAGAGGGACAACTCAGAAGTTTATTCAGGCATAGAGCGATCAAATCTAGTGTATACAAAGTCACCAGGGGCCGATTGTAGTACAGAGGAAGGCCTCGGTGGTAGATTCTAGGCATCCGTGGTCGAATCTAGTGTAAAGAAAGATCTCAGTGGAAGACCCCAGTAGAGAAGACTCAGAGGTAGACCCCAGTATAGAAGAAAACCACAGTAGTAGACGCCAGCATAAAAGAATACCTCGGAGGTAGGCCCTTGTAAAGAAGAAACCCTTGTAAAAAATACACCTTCTAATATAAAAAAGACCTATGTGATCCACATAAGTATAGAAAAAAGCAAAAACAATATAATTTAAGAAGACATTCCTTCCTGTAGCGAGTAATTGCCAGTTACGAACGAATAGGAATTTGATTCCAACGAATGAGGTTTTTCGCGGATTTTCAGACCGTTTTCCCTGAATTTTTTGTGATGTCACAATTAAAATATTAATAATAATCGATAAGTGCAAAAAAAGTTCAATCAATGTTCGCGGAATACTGTTTTTTTGCGTGTTACAATTCATTCCTATTCGTTCGTAACTGATAGATTTTGACGTTTCGGCCTGAAGGAATGTCTTCTTATATTCTATTTGTCTTTGGAAAAAAGACCTAAGACGTAAACATCAGTAACGAAGAAGACTTTATCGGTAAAGAATAGATCCACACAAGTGTAGAAAAACACCTGAGAGGTCGACATCAGTATAGAACAGGACCTCAGCGATCGATACCACTATAAAAAAGACCCGAGGGGTCACCATTACTAACGAAAAAATCTGAGTGGGCGTCAACAGTAAATAACAGGTCCTGAGCTGCCGTCAGTAATATAGAAGATGACTTCGTCGACAATCGAAGAGGGCCTCAATGGTTGACTCTAGTAATAAAGAAAAGCTCAGTGGTCGACTCCAGTGTGGAAGAAGACCTCAGTGGTCGTCTCTATCAAAGACAATATAATTTAAGAAGACATTCCTTCCTGTAGCGAGTAATTGTCAGTTACGAACGAATAGGAATTTGATCCCAACGAGTTAGGTTTTTCGCGGATTTTCAGACCGTTTTTCCCAGATTTTTTGTAATTGTCACAATTAAAAAATTAATATTAATCGATAAGTGCAAAAAAAGTTCAATCAATGTTCGCGGAATACTTTTTTTTCCGTGTTACAATTCATTCCTATTCGTTCGTAACTGATAGATTTTGACGTTTCGGCCTGAAGGAATGTCTTCTTATATTCTATTTGTCTTTGGTCTCTATTACAGAAAACTACATCGATACTAGTATAAAAGTGGTCGAAACCAGAATATCTAGTTTTGAGGGATATATCAGAGGTCGGCTCTGGTAGAGACAAGGAAATAAGTGTTTTTTTCGCATAATTTCTTTAATGAAATTTGAGTATTTGTACCAAATCTGCAAAAGTATATAATAGTGCCTCAATTTCCTCAAATTTCTCAGTGATCGACTCTAGTATAGAAGAGATTTCAGTGATCGATTATAGTATAGGAAAACTCAGTAGTAGACCCCAGCATAGAAGAAGACCTCAGAGTTAGGAACGAAGTAAATCTTAGAAATATGTAAACCTTAGAAAAAAAAGAGACCTGCTAATATAAAAAAAAGACCTATGTGGTCTACACAAGTATGGAAAAATTCCTGAGAGGTCGACATCTATACATATAGTAGAAGAGGACCTCAGCAATCGATACCACTATAAAAATACTTCAGAGTTCTATATTAGTTGCGAATAAAAACTGAGTGGTCGACAATACGTCGGCTTAATGCTATTTTGTTCCATACGCCATTTTTATGATCGGAGAAAAACGCAATTTATTGCCTGAGTAAAAAGGGGACTGAAGAGTTACACACATTTGATTCCATAGGGTTCCCGGCATTGTTTGTATGATTCCCATGCATTTCTATGTCATTACATTCAAAAATAAGCATGTTATAGAAAATTTTGTACATGGCATTTTGGTCCATATCCACTTTTGTTTAAATATTTGTATACCCTCCACCATAGGATGGGGGGTATATTCATTTTGTCACTCCGTTTGTAACACCTCTAAATATTGATCTGAGACCCCATAAAGTATATATATTCTTAATCGTCGTAAAATTCTAAGACGATTTAGCCATGTCCGTCCGTCCGTCTGTGGTAATCACGCTACAGTCCGCAATAATAGAGCTAGGTTGATCAAATTTGGTATAAATATTTCTTATAGTTGCAGGTTGTTTGGGATTGCAAAAGGGCCATATCGGTCAATGTTTTGATATAGCCCCCATATATAGCATCTAACTTGCTGTGATTCCTACTGTTCTCATCTACTATATGTTTCCTACTGTTCTCATCTACTATATTTTTTTGTTTTTCGGTGTTATTTTCTTTAGGTTTGAGTTACTTTGTGAGGTCACATGCTATCCATGGTGGAGGCTATATAAGATTCGGCATGGCCGAACTTAACGCTTTTACTTGTTTTGTATTTGTATTACATGGAGCACAAAAAATGCCGGTATCGAAGCAAAGTAATTTACATATTGTGATCAAATGAACGTAAAATAATGAGTCCAAAAGGTATGACGATAGAAAAATGTAGACATAGAACAAAATAATAAAAATGATTTCCCGAAAATCTGAGTTAAATCGATGTACCCTACCAATATCTCGAAAACTAGACGAGATAAAAATTATTGCAGATTCTGAAAGATAAGGCTTGAAACCCCTATTATCAACTCCTAACTCAAAAAACACAAAAATGGCGTTGTTTACTTTGTATTATTATAAACACAAATTCATTTCATATTCAATTTTCAAGGGAGCTGTCAACGAATTGTATAAGTAGTCGGCATTATTATAGAAGAGGATCACAGTTGTCGACTCTAGTATAGAAGAGAAACACAGTAGCCGAGTCTAGTATAGAGAAACACAGTAATCGTGTCTAGTATAGAAAAAGACTTTATCGATACTAGTATAGAAGTCCAGAGTGGTCGACACTAGTATAAAAGATGACTTCACTGTAGAAAAAAACAGTGGTTGACCCTAATAAAGAATAGGTTCTCAGTGGTCGATTCTAGTATTGATGAAGACATCAGTCTTATGACAGTTCCACCAATTATTAGTTACGTCTGTTTTAGTAGTTCTGCACCGGGTGTCTTTTGTTCAGCTATGTCATCTGCTGGACCGATTAAGTAGATATACCTTGGCTACTATTGATGAGGGACGATACGCATACAAAAAAACGATTATCTAAATTAAAGAGGCATATTGTTGATCGATTACTAAAGCTACATCATCTTCATATCCTGCCAGTTTTGTGTCCTCTGGTAACGTTAACTAAGCAGTCCATCATAAATTAGGTTCTATAAGAATGGACCAAGTATTGAATCCTGGGGAACCCCTGCTGTTACTGTGTATTGTTTCAATCCCAAGTCCATATCATATTCTATCTTCTAGGTAAATATCAACGAACTTTATAAGCACATAGTCAGCTTTATTATAGAAGAAGATCACAGTTGTCGACTTTAGTATAGAAGAGAAACACATCAAAGTCAATTCTAGTATAGAAAAGGATTTCATCGGTTCTGGTATAGAAGACCTGACTGGTCGAAACTAGTATAAAAGATGACCGCTTTTTTTATACAGTCAGTGGTATTAATGAAGACATCAGTGGTCAAGTCTGGTATAGATAAAAAACTGAATTTGTCAACCCCAGTATAGAGGATGGCCACAGTTGTCGACTCTAGTTATAGAGGAAGAAGCTTTTTTGAATCGGTCTCAACGAAATATGTTTTGTACTGCGATTTTTTTACAATTGTGATCATAGGGATTGTGAAACAGCACTCCATACTTTTCTATCATTAGCTCTTTATTTTCCTACATCAGGCTTCTCTTCCAGGAGTTTTTTAAATCGTAGTTTCTTGCTGCTTCCTTGAGGTTTCCGATCTAGGGAATATTTCCTCAGTGCCCTTTCTTAGGGTATGGCAACCCATTTCCTCCTTCAATACTACACTTTATATTAAAGTCGACATTGCTTATGACAGTTGGGCACCAATCATAAGTTAGGTCTGGTATGTCATCTGCTGGATCGATTCAGTAGATATACCTTAGTTACTATTGATTAGCGACAAAAACATTAAAAAAAAACTTTTCGTAAAAACAAAACTCATTTGTTAATTTCTAACAAAATGATGGGCAGTACACATTATGTCATTACTTTGACATTAATCTTGCGCCACCCCGTACTTAATATTAATTATGAAGTCTGGATTTACGAAAATCTATACCTATTTTGGAATCTATTTTTCTATATAGCTCGAAAACAAAATTGCGGTAAAATAGTTCAATATTTTATGCTACGAAATGTGGACTATTAGCCTTTTTCCAAAACTTTATTATGCACAATTATAATAATATGTTAATATATTGTACAAAATGTTTACTATATTCCCCCTCAAAGGTTATGGTAATCGAACATTAACACTCTTCGGACAATTTAGTGAATTATATCCGAAAATCTCGACATACGGTGAAGCCCGCTTTTGGCGTATGGCCCGCAACGATGTCAGTTTCAAAGATCATCCGTGCAAACGCGAATGTGTGCCCAATCAGCATATGACCTGTTACTACTATATGCTTGTGCACTACGATGAAACAATGGGTCCCAGTTGTCAGGAGTATTTGAAACCCGAAAATCTTTACGAAATTGACAATCGTAAATATGTGAATATTTACAATATAAAAAACAACTTGAATACTCTATATGAAGATTGTAAATATGCGGATGGTGCCAGGAGTGATATAAAGGTGGTAAACGGTCAATTACCAGGTGAGTGAAAATTTATTATTAATTTATTTAATACCCAACATATGAAAACGTTGTAGATGTTATTTTTGCTACACCTACCATAAATTGATTGCTTCTTAATTTCTGTAGAAAGTTCGCCATCACATACATATGTATGTATGTTACTTTCTTTACTATAAATGAGCCTATTAATTAAAAAAGTTAATCAAGCACATTAACCGCCTGACCCACGATGTCAAACGCACGACTTCTAAGCGAACAACAGCTGATTTGCGACCTACAGCAAATCATCAGAACGACAAAGCGAATGAAAACGTACTGCCCGATGCGTGTTAGTTGGTCGCAAATCAGTTGTTGTTCTCATAGAAGTCATGCGAACGTTAACGTTCGACATCGTGTGTCAGCCGGTAAATCTCCACTCGGAGATCAGAGATTTAACTATGAATAAGCTTAGTAAAATCGCAAATACATATATATGTATGTACATATAATGGCTTTATATTTATTCCTACCTATTCCAGATATTTTCTACCATTCAATGTGAAGGTTTGATGCGGAATTTTAATCAGTCATGAGCTCTTGTCAATAATATCTTTGTAGTTTATCCCACTTTTGAAATTGTTTGAACCATCACCGTCAAGTGCTTTAACTCATCTTTCGTGGCATCGTAGGTTAGGGTTGTTGTTGTTATTGTATCAGCTTGAATACGCTCAGTTGATAATTCTTATGTCTGTTTCTTTTACAGACTTCGCTCCGACATATCTGTGGTCACAAGGCATAACAGCATAACTCGAGTTATGCTCAAACTGAGTTATTAATGTCGTAATGTTCCCTAGCTTCGATTACATATTGTGACACATTTCGGTGGTGATCCCTCGTTTAGTTATCTATATAAGGCAGCATATATCACTGTGTCACTACCTTACAAATGGATTATTATACCGATACAAACCTTTAAAGTTATCTCCTGAAAAGTTTCAAAAACAGACATATGCTGTTATGCCTTGTGACCACAGATATATCCGATTATCGCGGGAACCTTATGTTGTTTTCATCTACTCAATGTTGTCCGGTTGTAAATTAACATTCGTCTGTTAATTTCAGGGAATGGATGTTATTTGAGTGTTACCGTTTCTATTCTCCACTAGAAGCGCTGCATTTCTGTTAATAGTCGTCATGGTGTTATGTCTATTTTCAGCTTCCCTGTTGACTTAGGTGATCAGATGTTGTTGTAGTGGTAGTGCGACCGGTGAGTTATTTTTAGCTGTAGGAACTCGAATTATGATGAAAACATGAAATGTTGATGTTAAATTTACCGAAGGCCACAAGGTTAGGTTAGGGTAGCAGTTTTGCCAGCTCACATAGACCAATGTAGGTCCCTAGTGATACCACGGGCTCAGATACCCCTCATCGAAAAAACATGTTTGATAAACGAAGTTATCAATAGTATGGATATCGGTATCGGAGAGATCTGCCAGAAAGGCCAACCACAGTATATCCAGACGCCGTTTACTTAATGAAGTAGCCAAGCAGGTTCTCAATGCTTTCCACTTCTTACCCATCACCACAGCTCCTATAGAAGTCACTGGACTTAATAACTATCTTTCTGGCGTGTTCGCCGATCAGGCAGTGTAACATCCGAACTGACACTAACGTAGACAGTTGTTTCATCTCTAGTGCGAGGAGGGAGGAAAAGTCCAGTTGGTATCTTGGCCAGATTTGTCTAGCTACCCTACATGTTTAGATATTTGTCCGTCTCTCAGCTACTTAGCGACTTCCCATATCGCCATTATTTCGGCTTGATAGAGATTTCAAGTATCTAATAGTCTGTGGACTATATCAAGACTAACAGCCTGTTTCTCTATGACGAACGAAAGCGATGCGAACGAAAAACAGCTGATTTTAGACCTACTGAAAGGTATCAGAACGACAAAGCGAATGCAAACATATTGGCTGATGACAGTTTGTAGGTCTAAAGTCAGCTGTTTTTCGTTCGCATCGCTGTCGTTCGACATAGAGAGACAGGCAGTACGTTCTTTACACTGTAATCCCAAGCCAACCTTCTCATCACACTTCCTCTCTGGCAGCCTCTTACTTTATTGTTGTTGTTGTTGTATCAGCTTGGGGACGCTGAGTTGATCATCCTAAAGTTTATTTTGTATTACAGACTTCATTCCGACATATATCTGAATATCTTTGGAACCTTATGTTGTTTTCATCTACTCAATGTTGTACGGACGTTAATTAACATTTGTCTGTTAATTGCAGGGAATGTATGTTATTTGAGTGTTACCTTTTCTATTCTCCACTAGTAGCGCTGCATTTCTGTTAATAGTCGTCATGGTGTTATGTCTATTTTTAGCTTCCCTGTTGACTTAGGTAATCAGATGTTGTTGTAGTGGTAGTGCGACCGGTGAGTTATTTTTAGCTGCAGGAACTCGAATTATGATGAAAAATGAAATGTTGATGTTAAATTGTTCCAGTGCCCTCGCTGGGCACTGGAACAATTAATTGTTCCAGTGCACTGATTGAGCTACCGAGGCCACACTTCATACTTTATGATTTCTATTGGTTCAAAGTGAAGTATAGTCTCCAACGCTCTTGTTGGCGGGGTTCTAATTGTCCCGCTTATACATTCGTAACAGACTTGTTAAAACCTTTCATTGCTACACGCTGAAAAAATGGCTTCTGTAGTATATTGTCCCAAACATATTCTGATAGAAAAATACATATGTTTAGGATACACTCCAAATATAGATTATTTGACACACACAAATATTATATGTTTGGGAGGAAATTGTTCTAAACAAAACTATGTTCCCATCCTAATATCGTACTTTTTTATTTGGAACTAATATTTCCGAAACAAAGATTAATTTGTATTTAGTACTTTAGCAATGTATCAATACCTTAATTTAAAGGCAAGTTTTCTATTTTTCAGAAGTTCAAAGTGAAACTTAATTAATAATGTCTTGTAACTATATATTTCACTGATGAATCGACAAAAAGCGATGAATTGGAATATTTTTAAATTAAATGTAAAACAAACAAAATTTCTTGATTATCAAATAAAATGTATTTGTTAACAAATACATACATATAAAATATTTAAAAAAAAATTGTCCAAATATATTTCACCCAGTCATCCGGAATATTACTTGTGACCATGTCTTTTATTCGTCCCATAGTTTTGAGCAGGAATGAAGTTTAATCTTAAAGGTCGATAAGCCTTTTGGGTACCAGCATTCATGCAGTGACAGGAGCGCCGGAAAGATTTCGACCGCTCCCGCTGCCTATCAAGGAGAAAAGCTTTTAGAGCATCTTTAATCATAATATCTGTTATCATAGTTACCTTCAACACATTTTCGATCTGTTGATGTTTCTCTGTTGGTCTAGCATTCTCAGTCGGAAAGAGAAGGTCTAATGGTATATTCTGTTTTAGACTTCATTAAATTATGTACACTAATTGAGATTAATATTTGACCTCATGGAGTTGGTCATCATTGGAATTATACCTCGCAAGTATCGCAGATCCATCTGCACAGAATATGATATCCATATCAGCAGAAGTTGGTAGTTTGAAGAGGTGGAGGCCAAACGAGAAGCGGGGAGAGAACTCCATCCGCTGCAAAATAGTCTTTAACCCGTGCGTGCGAATGGCTGTCAATCAAATATATTTTAGGGAGACTTGACTCAGTTATGTGATCAATTGGCTACTCTTCTCTTGACGCATTTTTCGAGGGGCCACTGATTTCAGAAACTTTGGAGGACCATAAAAAATTGGTCACCAATTTCGCTCTTTGGTAGTAGAATCGTGAAGCTTCCGCTTCTGTCTTCACCAGGTGTGCAGGCAAACCGTTCACTTCTTTTCTGAAGATTTTAGTCACCAGTTTTACGGGTGGCATCTTTTGGTGAGCTTTCATTTTCCCATTTTCATTTACATATTAGTTTGACGCGTGGCTGATGCGGTCATTTCAACCACATTCGGTATAACGACAGTTAAATTGGTACAACTGTTCGAACTCTGTGTAGATATTCCCTGACCTAACGAATAGAGGAGGATGCAAGATCACTGAAAATCCGCTCAGACATACTTTGGCGAAAACTTGCATATCGTTGATCACTTTCGACTTTCCATTATTATGTAAAACTTTTTACTGATTTCATACTTATTCTCTGCCCCTAATATTTGCTTCCTCTTTCCAGGTTTATCCATTGAGGCCTGTGCCGGTGATACTATTGTGGCTGACATCATAAATAGTATGCATGAGATAACAACTATACACTGGCATGGTATGCATCAATACAACGCACCACACATGGATGGAGTACCATACATAACTCAATATCCAATTGAGCCGGGTCAAGCATTTCGTTATCGTTTCGAAGCCGATCATGTGGGAACCCATTGGTGGCATAGTCATGCCGACCACCAAAGAGCCTACGGTCTGGCCGGCCCTCTCGTTATACGTCAACCGCGCACAGAAAATGTACACGCCAGTCTTTATGATTTTGATTATTCCGAGCACACGATAATGATTCAAGATTGGATGAATGTTTCCGATGAGGCCGTACCACAGAGCATCCTAATAAATGGACTTGGTAGAAATATCAGTGCGTCTAATAAAAGACCCACTTTATATGCTAAATTTGAAGTAGCTCGTAACGGACGTTATCGCTTTCGGGTGATTTTCAATGGCAACACCAACTGTCCGGTATCATTGAGTATCGATGGACACGATCTTTTGGTTATAGCCAGTGATGGAAACGACATTGAACCAATATTAGTGCAAAATATCACTTTCCACGGCGGCGAGCGACACGATTTCGTTTTACATGCGAAACGTCCAAAGGCAAACTATTGGATCCGTGTCAAAGGTCATTCGTTCTGCACGATAAAAGAATTACATCAAGAGGCAATTCTCCACTATATGGGGGCTGATCGTCTGACAATGCCTAAAGGTGCCACACCCTCTTACGCCTATGAGGCTCCCAATGCGGTAACTTTCAATGGTATCGACATTAGTCCGTCAAAATCCCATAGGCGCTTTAGTCTTATGGATACTAAGGCTTTACTACCGAAGCCGCAAAAAAATTATAAGCCATTTCGCATCTACTACACTAGCATGAATATTATCGAGAGAGGTGGATCTTTTCTCTTTCAAATGGATGACATAACATTCGCCATGCCGAAGATATCTCTTCTGCAAACCCGGAATTTGGGAATAGGGAATTATTTTTGCAATCGTACACAGCAATTGCGACATGGTTTCAACTGCCTCAAAGACCATTGCCGCTGTACAAATGTCATACAGATGCCTGCATTCAAAAATGTTGAAATGGTCATAGCTGGCAGATCTGAAACTGCACATCCGATCCATTTGCATGGGTTTACATTCCAAGTTGTTGGCATGGGTGTGCTAGGAAAAGATAACATTGACAAGGTAAATACTGAAAACAACTGTATAGGTGTAGATGTACATATGTATGTAAGTATGTAATTATGACGGAAAACTTTTCACATTTTCATCCAAAACAAAAGCAAAATACTTAAACAAGGGTATCCCCAGGGTACATGCAATAGGTGAAAGCTGCTAATATAATAATATATTTACAGTGAATCAAATTTTTTATTTATAGAAAATTACACTGTATGTTTTATTCGTTATAAAATTTCATAATTATTTATTTAAATAAATTGTTTGTTAAAAACATTGCATTCTGTAGGAGATTTTTCAAAGATGGTCTAAAGCCCGGGGAATATCCCAGTGACAAATCAATAACGATTTAATAGCCGAAATAAAAACAAACGAAAATACAATTTATTGAAAATGTCACTGAAATTTGTTATTTATTGAAACTGT
This sequence comes from Eudasyphora cyanicolor, assembly GCA_963930755.1. Taxonomy (NCBI): domain Eukaryota; kingdom Metazoa; phylum Arthropoda; class Insecta; order Diptera; family Muscidae; genus Eudasyphora; species Eudasyphora cyanicolor. The sequence continues at coordinate 61,407,304 of OZ005734.1, read as the reverse complement.
CACAGAAATTCTTTATTTATAGAAAATTTCATATTGTAATTTATGTTTAATTGACCTGATGGCTTTTTGTTACAAGTTAAGGAGAATAAATGAAATGAATTTTTTTATTTATAGAAAATCTCACTGAAATTTTTTATTTATAGAAAATTTCACTGCATTTTTTTTATTTGTAAAAAATTTCACTGAAATTTTTTTATTTATAGAAAATTTCACTGAATTTTTTATTTATAGAAAATTTCACTGAAATTTTTTATTTATAGAAAATTTCATATAGAAAATTTCACTGAAATTTTTTATTTCACTGAAATTTTCACTCAAATTTTTTGTTTATAGAAAATTTCAATCAAATTTTTGATTTATAGAAAATTTTACTGAAATTTTTTTAAAGAAAATTTCACTGGTAACGACGAACATTTTAATTTCAATGTAGAAAAAATCCTCGTGTCGAAGTGAAACACTTTTTTGAGAAGTTTTCCGGAAACTTAGCTTTTAGTTTTTTGCAGTTATAGATTAATATAATTTTCTAATTGTGACTATTGTAAAAAATTCGGCGAAATCGGTCTAGAAATACGCGGAAAACCTCTCTCGTTGAAATTAAATTGCATTCGTTCGTTACTGACACTAGCTTCGGGTATCTATAATTTTTGGTGTTAGGTGCCATAGTTGTCGCAATTTTCTTATAGTGTTTTTATTTTCCTATATCAGATATATCAGAGGAACAATATATTACGATTTTATTAGAACGTTTCACCGAACGCTTGTAATAATTGAAGCTTTCTTTCATTGTTTTTATAATTTTCTAAAATGTTCTTCGAAAATTGTTTTAATCGAAATGTCTCATTAAACACGAACTAGTTACTTTGTAGTAACAATTTATCATAGAACGAGTATTAAAATTTATAGTACAAAGTCATATAATACAGATCGCTCACTCACTTCAAGACTGTCATAACTCAAAATTAAAAATGTTTGAGGTTGCCTTACAGAAATGCTAATTTTGAAAATATCCATAAATAAATCTGAACGAAATTTAGTTTATAAGTTAACAATCATATTTCTGATTATTCCTCCTTTTTAAACGTCTTATTTCATGTTATTTATTTTTTTATACGGACTTACACATCTTGACAATTTTCAATTTTGAGTTATGACACTCTTGAAGTAAGTGAGCGATATGTAGTTACCGATTTTCCATGAAAAAGAAATTATTTCAAAAAAGTAGCTGTTCAGCTTAAAAAGTAAGATTTTTGTATATTTCAAAAATCGAACGGCGACAATACTTTTCTAGATCATTTCTTCGCCAAACTACAAAGAAAAAATGTATTACATATTGTTATTCACCCAACGAGGTATTTCTTTATTCCAATGAAAAGTTTATATTAAGTTGTCACTTGGATATTCTCGTGGCTTTAGACCATATGTGCCTCTATTATGTATTATAGAATGCAAAGTTTTTAAAAAAACGGTGCAGCAAATATATACACTTAGTTAACAGCTTAATTTATTTTTTGTTTTACCAAAAAAATCCTTTTTCTAATTGACAAACGACCCTCCACCATTGTTTAGCAACCAATGGATGGAGAAATATTTATCACACTGAATTCTTACAGGTTTAATAGAGTAAATTTCAAAGATCCAGGCACATCGTTTAAATAACGTAGAATATACACCGGTAAGAAGTCAAATTCGTCTGTGAGCATAATAAGGGGGTTATGTCAAAAAATTCACCGAAATACTCCATTTTTGCAATGCAAACGTTTAAATTTCAGCATGGCATGATCGTTTAAAAAATGTGTATCATAGAGCTTCAATAGGTCTAATCGGAAGATACCTTTATATGACGCTATATTAATGCATAAAGCGATGTTCCTCATTTTCAATAGGGACGCTTAAGTACAACATAAAGTAAAAATGCTTACATTTAGCTAGATCAATTGAAAAATGTAGAGTGCTGTAGAGTTCTGTAGAGTGCCAATAAACGACATCGGAGGGGACCGTTATATGGGATATATACCAAAACATATACCAATGTGTTCCATTTCTACTAGGGACAATTAAGTGCAATATAAAGTATTATTTCTTACATTTCAGCCAGATCAATTGAAAAATTTGTTCTCTACATCGTCAAAAAGAGCTATAAGAGGTGAGATTTATATGGGGTCTATATAAAAACGTAGGCCGATCTACCCCATTTCTATTAGGCGCGATTAAGTGCAATATAAAGTTTAAAGCCTTTACATGGGGCTATGTCCAACATGGACTGATATGTCCCATTTTCAATAGGGATTGCCCCTAGTATAAGAAATGCCTCAGTGCCAATTATTGTAAAAATCTACTCAAAAACTGATTCTATGCCTATCGGTATAGTAAACTACGGGTCTATCTCTTCTCTTTTAAGGCATTACAGACAAATTTACAAAGTCATAATACTACCCTGTACCAGGTGTCAGGTATACAAATTAAAAAAAGAGTTGAATGAGTGAACTACTATTTAATTTTGAGTTATGATCTGCACAGAAGAATTATAGCAACTTACACTAACGATTACATATTGCACTTTAACTTGTCTGCTGAAATTGGATAAAAGCATATTGATGCAATCTTTGAGGCATCACCATTTAGAGTATAATATTGTACCCGAATTGGTTTGGGTGACCAGTGTCGTGCTGCGTGAAGCAAAATCTGGGCAGACCGGAAACCTTTTTCTGGAAAATGACTGATCATGCGGGATTTCCTTCTCCAACATCACCACTTAGAGTATAAACAATTGTGTACAAGAATTGTTTTCGGTGACCAGTTGCGTGTTGTGTGGAGCAAAAGCTGGTAGTAGCTTCTGCTACGAAGACTAACCGGAAACTTTGATCTGGACAGTGGGTGTTCATGAGGGGTTTCCATCTACGACATCACTATTTAGAGCATCGTAGAGTCTCCACTGTGCGATGCCGCACCATGGTTGAAGTTAGGAAAGGGGAATACTCATGCAAAACTCCTCAGTTTATTCCCTTCGATTGATTTGATTGAGCCTTATCAGTTGGGAACGGACCTTTTTGCGAGTTGGTGGCTTCGGTTTAACACCTAAATCTGGGTAGAGCTTCATCTCGATGGGGAGTTGCACTGCAACCGGATGCTGTGATCCACAGATCAATATAGGTATTAAATATACAACGACCCTCACAAAAGGTTGCTTATACGGAATCCTGATTAGGGACTTGCTTGTTTAAGGCTTTCACAACCAACCAGATCACCTTTATCGATCTACTAACCCCACAGAATGTTCAATGTAGGACCTACTTTTTTAGCTTGACGGCGACTTTAGTTTAAAAAAGCCTACCATAGATTTCTTGCGTCTTTAAAGAAAAAAAATACATAAATTTGTACATCATTAAATTTGACAGAAACACTTTGTTCCTCACCATTTTTTAAAACACATTTTTTAAATGAATACTTTCCCCGAATAAACAAATTAATTTAAAAGCACTTGTTTACGATGAAATTTTTTAATGTAAATATATTTACTTTTCATAATGGCAGTTCATATTTGAGCGTACGATTAGTATAATTATGTGTGGCACCGACTGTTTTTTTCTACTGAAACAAAGTCGTTCACCGAACAACATCTGACAAAAGTGTATAGTAGGCAAAAATGTTCGTTAAGCTAGCAATTTTCGTTAAACCGGTAAATACTTACGATTCAAAATGCATATTTTACGCTATCTTTGCAATTTTCAGCATAATTATTTACGTCCTGTACATTGCAAATAAAAGCAAACTCTGCAAAAATTAGTTGTAGAATATCTAGCAATTTCACATTGTGGAAATTCTACCGAAAACTAACCGCCTGACCCACGATGTCCAGGGCAAACGTCTTTGCGAAAAACAGGTGATTTCCACATCCACATACAGATCCACACCGTGGGTCAGGTGGTAAAATCGCGTAAGTATGTATACAAAATCATTTGCAGAAATTTTTAAAAAAGTTAAAAAAAAAACGCAAAAATGTTTTCATTTCATTTTATTCATACGTTGCAATGCACAAGCCAATAAGGCCAATTTGACGGCATTACTGAAGGCAACTGCGTTTAATAAGTTTTACAGTTTTAATATGCAGCGACGTATTGTAGTATATATTAATACCGTTTCCCTATATTAATACCCTACACCACACTGTTCAAAAGGATATTATAAGTTTGTTTTGTGGCAGATGTTTGAACACCTAGAATACTACAACTCTACACCCACTCTAAAGAATGCCGATCGACTCGGAATCAATAGCTGAGTCGATTTGTCGATCTGCCCATCATAAATTTTTTTTTTATTTCAATTTCACTCCGATCTTGCTGAGATATGGACTCTTTTACACCTGGGATTCACATTGCCGAGTTTAAAGAAAATCGGTTCAGATTGACATATAGCCTCCATATAGCTACTTCCGATTTGAACTTTCAATCATTTTGAAATTTTGCAGGTTAGGTTTTCTTGGTATAGAGATCCACATTGCCGATTTTGAGGAAAATCGGCTCGGATTAACATATACGCCCATGTGATGACAATCGCGTGAGTTGAAATCGCAAAACGCCAAATTTGTTCCTTAAATGTTTATGGTCTTTAAAATTTAATAATAATGAAATGCGTGTTTGGATGTTGTTATTATTCTCTATAATTAATAATTTGAATCTAATAACACAAAAATGTTTTGCTACAAAAAAATTCAGCAGATCAATTTTGCGTTTTGAAAACGAAATCGCCAATTTTAGGCAAAATGCTATTGCCATCACATGGGCGATAGCCCCCATACAAGTATATGTTCCTTCCGATTTGGGATGTTGTCGCTACATAAGCTGTATTTTACATCCAATCATTTTGAAATTTAGCAGGATAGAGTTTATTGATACAAGGATCCTACATTGCAGAGTTTGAAGTATTGGCGTATTGGATCTGAATGTCGGATTCGGAACTGCTTGTAAATGCTTAAAAAACAATATTGAACAGTTCCAATGAAACAAACAATTTAGGAAACAACACATTAAAATTAGCTCGGATGAATATTTGTAATCGCTTCGCCCAAAAAATTATATTCCGAAATGTACCCTGAATTAGAAAAGAAATTGTGGCACACCGACGTAATAAAGGTGCCCCAAATTTTATAAATTGTAGTTTTGATTTTATATCCTCAAATACGTTTAATTAAAATCTAAAAGATTGTTTATTTTCCCTTCTCATTGCAGATCGAAGAAATTGACCGAAAAAATCCATTACCCAGACGTACCGCGAAAGCCCCACTGAAGGATACCGTTCAAGTGCCTGCTTACGGTTACACTATCATACGCTTCTATACCAACAATCCGGGATATTGGATAATACATTGCCACATATCAGTTCATTCGGAAAATGGTATGGCTGCCATTTTGCGAGTGGGTGAAGATGTTCAAATGAAAATGTGCCCTGTCAGTAACTGTGGTCTCTGCAATTCCTCGGTATAGTTTGCAAAAACTCAACTAAATCACACATTTCTAATTACTATTTAATAAAATAATTTATTTGCTACGAGTATAAGTCGACGGCTGTGGTGAATTACTATAAATCAATACCCTCCTGAGCAGCTAGGATAGCCTTAATTTTCATCAGCAATTCCTTTTTGACAGCATCTGGAACAAGGGTTCTTGCTTTCGGTGTCACCTCCGCAATCAATTGCTCCACTTTAATATTGTTACCCTTCTCCTTGATGATACTGCGGAAAATTAGTCGTACCTCGTCCCGCCAGCCACACTCGGCCAAACGATTGCAAAGCAAATCTTTCAGCCTGGAAAGTAATACATTTGAATAACTTAAAGGAGTTGGTGGTGCTATTTTCAACTTACTTTGATCTATCACCACTTAAGATCGTCATTTGGTCAACTGTAGGTTTTGTTAAAGTCATCTTTTGTAAAATACAAAGCAAGCCCAAATTTTGTGTGTGCCCGAAAAACAAATAAAACGAATGCAAATCAATACAAAATGCCTGCTATCATGATAGAATTACTACAGGTAGCGTACAGCGAGCAGCTGACTTTGTAGACGCACAATGACAATTTAAGGGCATCTCTTAAATACCGGTGAATTGCGTTCGGCGTCTGTCAAAGTGTTGTTGTATGCACAGAAAACAATAGGATGAAATTTGAGTTTGTCAGACGCCGGACGCATTCACCGGTATTTAAGAGATACATTTGCATGCGAGTGAGAAGATTTTTAGGTAGCTGTCTAGACTTCGCAGATGCGAATGTACTCTTGAAAAGTCCTTTGCGGTGTCTACACCATTTCCAAATGTAGTTCAGAAAAAAATCAAATTAATTTCAGAATTCAATTAAAATTCAGAAATTCCATTTGAAACTCAGAACTCGTCACTTCAAATTCAGAAATTCCATTTGAAATTCAGAAGTCTTCATTTGAAATTCAGATTTTACATTTGAAATTCAGAACTCATGAATTGAAATTCAGAATATCCATTTGTAATTCAGCATTCTTCAGTTGGAATTCAGAACTCGACACATGAAATTCCGAAATCGACATTTGAAATTCAGAACTTTTCATTTGAAATTCAGAAACTATTGATTGAAATTCAGAATTTCTATTTTATCAGTGTGGAGTTGAGCTGAAGATCAAGTAAGCTTTATTATTTTGAATAGTCAAGTGTAAAAGAAAACGTCTTGAAATCCTACATCAACCAATGCATGACGTTTCGGAGGTGGTTTGTCTACTCCTCGGATGCTGTAGCATTATTGTTTGGCCTATGGTCCACTGGTTATTACGTATATTAATATCAAAGTTATTTAAAATTTACATATGGGAAATACTTAGAATTAAGAACCATCTCAGGTCAATCGTATGCCGCCGTAGTTCTTTTTAATTTCACATTATTTAGGTATGGGAACATTTTGCAATGGATGTGACTGAAGTGAATAACGATTTTTAAATTGAATCTGACTCGAGAAAGAGCTCATCCCATCATCCGCTTTCATATGAGCCATTGTCAAAGACTATCCCTAATTCTGATAATTCATTCCAATTCCATTCCATTGATGAGAAAAGCTGTCCTATGTTGTTCTTGTTAGTACAAATTATGTTTGACCACATAGAAGCTGGTTTTACTTGCACCACTTAAATCCCAATTTATCCCAGCCATGCTTTTTCTGGCTGAAGATGTATGTATATGACATCAAGCTTACATACTTAATTTCACATAAAAATGTTCTGAAAATCTGATTTCTGAATTTCAAATGAAAAATTCGGAATTTCAAATGAAAAATTCGGAATTTCAAATGTCGAGTTCTGAATTTCAACTGGAAATTCTGAATTGTAATTGACGAATTCCGAATTTTAAATGAAAAATCTGAATTTTAATTGACGAGTTCTGAATTTCAAATGGAAAATCTGAATTTCAATTGACGAGTTCTGAATTTCAAATGGAAATTCTGATTTTCAATTGACGAATTCTGAAAATTAAATGGAAAATCTGAATTTTAAGTGACGAGTTCTGAATTTCAAATGGAATTTCTGAATTTCAATTGATATTTTCTGAATTACATTTGGAAAAGGTGTAGTTACTGAATTATCTTTGTGCACCTCAAAGATGGCTACCCAAAAATCTTCTCACTCGCATACAAACGTAAGGGAAACTGGCTTTTCCGCCATCTTGTGAAAAAAAAGTTGCATGCGAGTGGAAAGATTTTCCTTCTACAATTTTACAGTTCTGCAATCTATATACCATCAAATCATAATTTCCAACGACACAACTTTTTTCGACACATACATCATTTTTTATTAGGCCAATTAATTTTATTACATTGTTCAAAATAAGCTGAGTTATATTTCAAAGAGTTAAACAATTTTCGTTGCCACAGAATGACGATTGAACAACAACGTTGTAAGATTGATTTGACGATTATTTTGCGGATTATGACGCGGCCAAGACACAAAATTGTTCAGCGAAGAAAAAATGTGCGTAGTAAAATTTAATATATGCTGAAAACCTCGTCGTTTTCACAGGTTTGAAATAATCGGATGACCAACCTTAAAGTCGCGCTGTTTTTTCCTGTAAATTGTCATAATGTCCCATATGTTGACGATATTTAAAATTTATCGTCCGATTATTTTAATAATTCTGTTCAATTAATCTTAAGATTTATTTGATTGTGTTATTGTTCATTTAATCGTTTTTATTGTGCAAACTCGTTTTCAAATGTATGTATGTGAAAATTGTGCAACAGCTCCGAAAAGTTGTCCACGTCTTAATTTAATGTCGAAAAACATTTGTCGTTCACAATACAATGAAAACAATTGTGTAAGTGTAAAATGTATTTATTAACATGTGAACAACAACTTTACCCTATAGAAATGCTACTATTAGTATGTTTATTGTGTCCTTCTGCATTTATTTTTAATATGAATCTGTCGTCCAATTTAAAATCGATAACGCATCGATAATTATCGCCCGGGAAGATGAAGAATGCAACCCTGACACTGCCTTATCGACCAGCCGATGGAAAGCAGTACTGACATCAGTTAAAATTTGTTTCTTCGTTAAATTCGCCGTCGCCAACACACTTTTGTGCAACGCCGGCCAAAGATGGGAAATTCGTACAAAAAGTACTTTTTACGGTAAAATAGTACTTTTCGGCATTTTCACAGAGATTTATATTTGCAAATATATTTTTTCTATAATGTATATTTCTCCCCATAGTTAATGGCATATTGCTAGCTTTAGAAAACTATTTTTAGGAAAAATTTTACTGTTATCGTTTCTATAATCTAGTTTGTTTTTCCCCATTTGCTTTTTTCGACATTAAACCTACTTCCTTTCAAATATTTCAAAAATAATTTAGTAGTTATCATAAATGAAAATGATTAAATAACTTTAGCAATTCATATTCGAAAATATTCATCCCTAAAAAATAATGTTCGTTTCATTTTGTTAATATTGCTCAATAGATTTTTGAATTTATCCCATTTGCTTTGAGTACTGATGCAAAAACCGCATAAATTTGTATGATACGTGTGTAAATGACAGTTTCGATACACACATATCAATCATAATTAATTTTTTTTTAATTTTTTCCACAAAACTATTTTTAATTTTCGATGTTTACATACTTAAATTTACATTTGACACAACATATGTTGTGTGAAATTCACCAATACACACATATTGCCGTTCCTGCGGCAGTACTCGTCTGTGGGGAGCTTTAAATTAATTTCCTTTTAAATATTTCAAAAATAATTTAGTAGTTATCACAAAACACAATGTTTAATAACTTTATTCAAATTCAAAAACATTCTGCCCTAAAAAAAATAATTTTCATTTTCTTAATATGAAAATATTTTCTGAACTCATCAATATAGGTAGTTCCATCCCTGTCACCGGCGTTTTTCCCTTCATCGTCGTCGTTTGTTTTTCTCTTTTCGTTGAGTTAAATTTTCTTCGTTAAACGAAGTAGGCGTCATCGGCTCGTATAAATACAAGCAGAAGCGACAAAACGAAATCATTCGATATCATAGTTTGGTAAGCTTCATAGCCGGCTGCTCCGAACTTGAAACCGTCAATAAACCAACAAATTTAACTCTTGTTTGTGTGTTTGCAAAAAACTAAATTTCAACATGGTAAGTAAAAAAAAAGAAAGAATAAATCATGTGGAAAAAGAAAGAAAAAATTAATTCAGTGAATATAGCTGTGAAAAAAATCGTGTTTTTTTGTGTGAAGAATACCTCCTAGGGGAGATATAGAGAAAAAAGCAAAGATATAAAACATAATTTATGTGTTTGCGGTCGCCATTTGCAATTTTATAGCATTTGTTAATTATGCAAAGAAACTTCAAATTAATTTGTTAATTGCTTTCATTTATAAAAAAGATAAAAAAATTTGGACAAAAAAATAATGCTCAACTTCCTGTTTGAACAACGAAATGACCGGTATGTTTGTAGCTGCATACAAACACATTTTTTCCTTCTCGAATGTACATATTTTCTCTATATCTTGAAGCCGGCCGCACCCCATAAGCAGCAGCTGACGTCACTTTTTCTGCTCGACAACGACGTCTACACAATTTGTCACATTTTTTCACAGAATTTCACTATCTTTTGTTGGCCTATGTTTTTGGCTTAGATATAGGTTTTGTTGATATTCGGGTCTGTTCTGTAGCAAGGTGATTTGAAATCACGGTGATTTTAAAATCACCGGCGACTTACAATCACTGTTGGAGTTCGAAATCGCCCGGTTTATTATTCATAGCCTCCCAAAAAAGATTGTTCGACATATGTTTGGGTGATTTCGAACTCCAAAAGTGATGTTAAGTCGCCGGTGATTTTAAAATCACCGTGATTTCAAATCGCCGTGATTACAGAACAGACCCGATTATTGGTTATTTAACACCATGTTTTTTGTTTTCTTTCTTTAGCGTGAATGTATCTCTATCCATGTCGGTCAAGCTGGTGTCCAAATCGGTAACGCCTGCTGGGAATTGTACTGCTTGGAGCATGGCATCCAGCCTGATGGTCAAATGCCTTCCGATAAGACTGTCGGTGGTGGTGATGATTCTTTCAACACCTTCTTCAGCGAGACTGGCGCTGGCAAACACGTTCCTCGTGCCGTCTTTGTGGATTTGGAACCCACTGTCGTCGATGAAGTTCGTACCGGTACCTACCGTCAATTGTTCCATCCCGAACAATTGATCACTGGCAAGGAAGACGCTGCCAACAATTACGCTCGTGGTCACTACACCATTGGCAAGGAAATTGTCGACTTGGTCTTGGACCGCATCCGCAAGTTGGCCGATCAATGTACTGGTCTCCAAGGTTTCCTCATCTTCCACTCATTCGGTGGCGGTACCGGTTCCGGTTTCACCTCCTTGTTGATGGAACGTTTGTCCGTCGATTATGGCAAGAAATCCAAATTGGAATTCGCCATCTATCCCGCTCCCCAAGTCTCGACTGCTGTAGTTGAACCCTACAACTCCATCTTGACCACCCACACCACCTTGGAACACTCTGACTGCGCCTTCATGGTCGACAATGAAGCCATCTACGACATCTGCCGTCGTAACTTGGACATTGAGCGTCCCACTTACACCAACTTGAATCGTCTGATCGGCCAAATTGTGTCCTCCATCACCGCCTCGTTGCGTTTCGATGGTGCCCTCAACGTCGATTTGACTGAATTCCAAACTAACTTGGTGCCCTACCCACGTATCCATTTCCCCTTGGTCACATACGCCCCCGTCATCTCAGCCGAAAAAGCCTACCACGAACAATTGTCGGTTGCCGAAATCACCAACGCCTGCTTCGAGCCCGCCAACCAGATGGTCAAGTGCGATCCTCGTCATGGCAAGTACATGGCCTGCTGCATGTTGTATCGTGGTGATGTTGTGCCCAAGGATGTCAATGCCGCCATTGCCACCATCAAGACCAAGCGCACCATTCAATTCGTTGACTGGTGTCCCACTGGTTTCAAGGTCGGTATTAACTACCAACCACCCACTGTTGTGCCCGGTGGTGATTTGGCCAAGGTACAACGTGCCGTGTGCATGTTGTCCAACACCACCGCCATTGCCGAAGCTTGGGCTCGTCTCGATCATAAGTTCGATTTGATGTACGCCAAGCGTGCTTTCGTCCATTGGTACGTCGGTGAGGGTATGGAAGAAGGTGAATTCTCTGAAGCCCGTGAAGATTTGGCTGCCCTCGAGAAGGATTACGAGGAAGTCGGTATGGACTCTGGTGATGGTGAAGGTGAGGGAGCCGAAGAATATTAAGCAGTCTCTGCCGCGTCGCCCCAAGAAGAAGAAATAAAATTGAAGATTCTAACCTTAACTGAAAAAAACTTTGAAAAATCCAAACTATTTGTTTTTATTATAAAACAAAGACTCTGATACACGAATCCCTCTTGTAAATTCCTTTTTTGACGAAATGAAAACAGAAAATGCAATGAAAAAAGAAAAAAAGAACAATCTAAAAAAGAAGATACAAGAACACTAACAAAATAAAATGAATATGATTGCAAATCTAAAAAAGAAGCTACTTAGTATTTTTTATTTTCTTCCACGGGGTGTAGACAAAATGGTCGGGTGATGGGGATATTGGGGAAATAAGATTTGTGGTATGGGAACTGGGCGGCGTCGTTCGTTGTGCATCATCGCAAGCATGACGGAGAGTTTAATGAACTTTTTCTAAGTTTATGTGCACTTAAATTTTACTACACACTACACCACAACTAGGCTGCAACGAGAAAGCTATAAAAAAATTCCAAGTGGGGGTAATTAAGGAGAAAATGTTGTTGCTACTTCCGTAGCATTTTTCTGCTTTACAATGCAATCTCTATGTATATAACGAAGGCGACAAGCATGTTTTCTTTTTTTAATCTAAAAAATACTTCTTTCGATAGCATTTTTGAGGAGTGAGTCATCATCAACGTGATGTGATGATTTAATACACATTCGGTCGGGGTTATTTAAAGCATTAGCAACTTCGTTCATCATGGTAAAAGTACAGTGTTTGGTTTGGCTTGATACTGTGTTGTACTGTCGTTTACAAACTACATATGGCCTCGTAAGGCCTATTTGCAGCTGTCTACTGGGCGCTGTCTTTCTTTCCATATATGCTTGCATGTATGTATCTTTATGGTGGTGGTTTTAGCTTTTGATATTGTATGATGATGTGTGCTATTTTCAGTTTTGTAAAAAATGAAGAAAGCCGCCTCAAAACAACTCCATAAATCTATCTACAGAAAAAAATAGTTTTGCCTTTTATGGTTTCACATGTACAAACGTTCATGGTGGGATGGTGATGATTTCATTCGAGTTGCTGCTGCCGCTTAGCTGCTGGAGTGAGGTCGTCGTATGCCATGATTAGGTATGAGGCGTTGTTGTGCTATCTCATGCATGATTGATTTCAAGGAAATTATTAATCACAATAAACCAATTTAGATTTGATTATTTACAGTCTTCTAAAGATCTGTATAAAATGTGTCATTTACAACCACAAGAAAATAATCAATTATAGATGTAGATTTGTCATCTTTTTCATAGAAAAGTAAATAATGCTTTTAGAATCGGTTTTTCCATGTAGAAATAGTCTAGGTATGATGGACCTTGTTTATAACTCTTCTGAATAAGAAGGGCCCTTATATGTACGTATGTTCATATTTTATTTATTGAATTAAGCTTTGTAATATATCGTCACCAGAAATGCCCAAGGGCGTAACCCTAAAAAAATGAAAATTCGTTTTTTGATTGAATGTGATACACCAGGCTAAACTACTTGTCTCTACGAAATCTTAGACTTCCGCGTCCAAATATCACAGTTTTATTGAAGAAATTCCAAAGGACGTAACATCAAGTGCTCGTTTTTATTAAAGTACAAAAGGCGTAAACCACATTGTATTAAACAAAACGTACTTTATTAATCTATGTAAGCTTTGAATTTGTTCTCATGTTGCTGGTTTGCTGTACTATTTTTGTCAATCGTGTTTGACAGCTATTTTAGGTGCAAAATTGAGATATATTCTACAAGGGCGCTGTATTTAAATTTGGCTTTTAAATGGTATGGTATCCAATTTTTATAAAATTTCTCGGTGTTCATTATATTCTAATCTCTGCAAAATAATAATCTGAAATAAAACATGAATTCTACAGCGCGTATAAACCAAATCGAGTGGAATATGTATATATAGGGGGGCTACATGTAAAAAATTAGGGGGGCTACGGATTAAACAAATTGTATGTGCCTAATATAGTACATCTGACTAAAATATGACTTCTATAGCGCTTAGATGCCAAATCGGAAGGAACACATACATATGTGTGGCTATATCTAATCTTGAACCGATATTGTTCATACAGATGTTAACTGGTAAAATAAGATACTCTTTACAATCAGGGTTGTTGTAGAATCAGATTGCTGTCGGAATCGGAATTGAAATCGAGAAAATACATAACTTTCTGTGACGCCAAATTTATTTTTTCTCTCGTTGTGGGATTCGACTGTTGTCCGAATCGGAATTGCAATCGAAAAAAATATCCTTCTGTGACACCAAAGTTATTTTTCTTCTCGGTTTCAATTCCAATTCCGACAACAATCGGATTCCACAACAACCCTGAATGTCATGAATATCGGAAGGAAATTATATCTTCTATTGAGGATATAGGCTAAATCGAAGGTACATATATATATATATGTGATGATATCTGGTTGTGAACAGATATTCTAAATTTTTTATAGGGTTCATTAAAGTATCAAGAACACATTTACGCAAAATTCCAGAATAATCAAATGTAAAATATAACATACTCATCAAAATATTCCAATATCACATACCTACCTACATACATGCCAAATTTCAGAATGAGAGATGACAAAATATAGCATCCGTAGTTGAAATCGGTTCAGATTTAGATATATATGTTCCTTCCGATTTGGCTGCTAAGGCCTATGTAAAGTGTATTTTACACCCGATCGAGCTAAAAATTGGCAGTGACAAGTATTTTACCCGTTAATAAAGACTACTAAATTTAGTGGAAATCAGTTAAGAATTAGATATAGCCCCCGTATACATATATGTTCCTTCCGATTTGGCTTTTAAGAGCTGTATAAGCTGTATTTTACAGACCCCTGTTACGAAAATTGGAAGAAGGGAGTCACTTGCACTACGAATGAACGCAGATAAATTTTAAAGAAATCGGTTCAGATTAATCATTTCGGTTGAGCATATAAGGATTGGCAAAGCTAAATGTTCCAAACGACTTTTATGCAATTTAAACAAGTAAGAAAGTTTAGTCTGGTAAACCGACTTATGAATCCCCTCACCTTGAGTGATTAGTAAATTTATTTATTTTTTTGTTTTAATTAAATTATTATCAATTTAAATCGCATTTAATAACTTTAAAGTATTTACTGCTACTAAAGTTATAAGCTGTTAACTTTTGGTGTAAAATGTAAAATGGTACCAAAACGGGCGTGCCAATTACGGCCACTTTTCTCTAGACTCTAGGTACTATAAAAGCATTGCACTGTACGAAATTTCATGTATTTGTATGCAATGGTATTAAAGTTATAAGCTGGTAACTTTTGGTACAAAAAGTTCCATTTGTGTGGGAGGTGCCAAAAGGAGCGTGACGATAATGCCCATTTTTCTCTGGACTGTAGGTACTATAATAGCATTACACTGTACAAAATGTCAAGTCTGTGTATGCACTGGTAATAAAGTTATATGCTTTTAACTTTTGGTTCAAAATAGTCGATCATTTTTTTTTCGAGGTAATAGTGACGAATAAACTAATACTATGTGTAGAATTTCAGAGGATTCAAATAAGTAGTATAGAAGCTATTAAATAATCAATATTTCACTAAATTTTAACCCTATGTGGGGGAGGTACTGGAAGGAGTGGACCAATATGGGCCATCTCCGAACTTAGCCGGAGATAGAAGAAAATATTACAACATACCAAATTTGAAGTCAATCGGTTACTCCTTTCGAGAGTTATCGTGCGCACCAGCCTGCAGACAGACAGACAGACGGACGGACATTGCTCATTCGACTTAAAATAACCCAAAACGGTTATTCGCCGAACATACTTAGGGTCTTAGGTCACTCCTTCGATGTAGTACACTTTTGGCTCGTAGCAAATGATATATACCCTCCTCTCTAATGTAAGGGGATAAAAAGTGATTTCTTGATCCATTGCTTTAAGGTAAATTCAAATTTAGATCAATTCTATGCGCGATTATTCAGCTCTATCAAAATGGTGTAGTATATAATATAGTCGGCTCTGCCCGACTTCTTTCTTTTCTTCACTCGTTGTATTTAAAAATGTTCATAGGAAAATTTTATGTCAGGTTTACTATGCGAAGCCGTTTTTCATTTCACTTATTCTCCTTAACTTGTAATAAAAAGCCATCAGTTCAATTAAAGATAAATTACAATACGCATTAAAAATAAAAACATTTAACATGTGTTAAAACTGTTCCGCCTTCCTCTGAGAATCAGGCAATTTTTGGGCATATTTTCGAAATATTTATGTTAGTAGTATAAAAGTCCTATAGAATTGTTGGCCGGAAATTGGACTGAATTTTGGAGCTTATGGGCACTTCATTTATTTATTTATATTATATATATTTATTTATTCAAACAGTAATTTAAAGCCTTGTGCCCACCCAATTCAGTAAATTACAGTACAATACATTTGAGATAACTACTCAAATATAAAGAAATGCTTGGGCTAATATAAAGGGTAAAGATCTTTAAAAAAAAGAAAAAACAGTAGCTACTATACCTTCCTAGTTTTTATTACTAGTGAAGGTATTGACCTGGCATAACAAAATACTAAATTCTTACTCGAAACTATTATCGAGTAGTCATAGCATATGGTCTTATTTATAATTTCCTTACTAAGATTACGAGTATTCTTACGAGGATTGGCAAACTACTCGTATTTAGCCAATTTCAAACTGAAAATATTAATATCATAGCATTTTAGTAAATTCCTAATGTTAAATCCAAATTTCAGATGAAATTTTGAAATTTTTTCCAATTTCAAATATAAAATTTTGATTTTAAATTAATATTTGATATATTAAAAAATCAAATGAAATTCAGCCAATTTAAAGAGAACTTTTCTCAATTACTGTTGATAATGGTGTACATATTTAGAGTTCGAATATTTTTTTAGAATTCAATAAACTCAAATTCAAATTGTATTCTAACCTGTCCATCCAAGTAGTTTGCGCAAATGTATTTCTACCTGTTAACTACATATTCAACTTTCTTCCAACACCAACATCATCTGTCCCTTTGGCCAAGACCATCCTTAAGGCAGGGTAGTTTCAAAAGAAATACGTTTCATTAGTCACGCTATGTACAATAAACGTTCAGTTGTACAACGTTAGATGTGTATAACACATTTAGGGCAGCCAACAGTCAACCATCTGCTCTGCCAACCACTCCCTTAATCCTATTTGTTTAAGTACCACATGGTGTGTGTGTCGGTCGGTCGGGCTTTTGTGTATCTATAGTTACAATCAACAACTACGAACGAATGTTCACGAACATCGATTTTTAGACAGAAAAATAACTGAAAATGAACGAAAGGAAAACAATGTCCCCTTTGAAGGAAGGAAATAAATGAATGAGTCATCATAATGCAGATACCAGCAAGAATGAGCCTATGAAGGTCGTTGAGGAAACATATTAAACAACACTTGTATGTAGTATACATCTATACATATACATATGTATAATATGAATATGTGTATAATATGTATATCTATGAGTACATAAATATATACATACATATTAAATTAGGTTGTATAGAGAATTGTTTTATTTATTTAAGGAATTTTCTCCTTGGGCGGGTCGTTGCACATACATAATGTGTATTGAACAGTTGAATTTAAAATGGAACCCTAATTTGCTTCAGAATTTTAGGAAAAAGGAAATTAGTTAAAATGGAGTTAAAAACCTTGATTCAATTTGATAAAAATCAACTAAAATTCAGAATTTCGAAAGCATTGAAAATCGTCACCTGAAATCCAAAATAACGTAACCCACATGTTCATGATTTTTCAGGAGAAGCAAATAACAAGGTAGTCATTTTAAGCTTTTGACCAAATTTAGGGATTTCAGGCTATTAATGTGAAATAAAATAACAAATCTAGCGCAATTGGTTGTGGCGTACATTCTGAATTAAATAAAATGAAATTTTATGAATCTTTCCGCTTTTTTAATGACCTTGTTTGCTGTAACGTCATTTTGAGTATAACTCATAAAATGGTCAATTTTTGATATTGAACTCCAAAATTTTGTAGGAATGTGTAGTTTAGCCTAATAGACTATAAATAATCAATCATAAAATTAATTTTGATTTTTTTGATGTTACGTGATTTTGGATTTTAGATGACGAAATGCTTCTTATATCCAAAAAATTTAATTTGAAAATTAAAAAAAACTTGATTGAACTTCAAAATAAGTTAATCGATTTTCCAAAATATTCTAGAATGCTACAACAGCTTCTTATCAAAGATTTTGGGTGTGGTTCCATTTGGAGGAAAGTATGGATTCAATGAAAATAAAACAATAAGCTAAGTGATATATCAGGTTGGAGCTTAAAGAAATTTGTAAGCAGCAAAAACTCCAGTAATATCAGTTAGATTTTAAATAAAACTAATTGAAAATTTCAAATTCCATTTTGAATACAGATCATTAAATTCAAATTGCAAAACAAAAAATTCAGTTTTAAGTTAAAAATACTTTACTTTAAAATCACCATTTACAACAGTAATTGAGAAAATTTCAAATTTGAAATTGGATAGTTACATTTGAGATAGAATACAGTTTAAATTTAGTCATTTAAAAATTAATAAATTCCATTTAATACATTTTAGGTTTGGGTGGCAGACAGCCCACATAGACCAATGTGAGTCCCTATCGAAACGAACCCGTTTGATAAACAAAGTTATCAATAGTACGTATATTGGTACCGAAAAGATCTGTCGGACTTCCTAGAAAGGCCGTCACCAGTATATCCAGATGTCGTTAACTTAATGAGAGGCAGTAGCAGAGCAGTTGCTCAGTGCTTTTCAGTTCTCATCCTCATCGCATTTGATGTATTAGTCTTCTTTTAAGTTCATTGTATTTTACCTGATTTTTAGTCTTTTTTAAATTCAGTCGATATTACCGGATTTTTGTCTTTAAATATGTCTAAATTTCAATTTAGATTTGGATATTCCATATGAAATTGACTAAATTTCATTTGAAATTGAGATTTTACTTTTGGAATTGACTTAATTTCCATTAAAATTGAGATTTACTGTTGAAATAGACTACATTTAATTTGAAATTGACTAAATTTTATTTGAAATAGACTTAGTTTCAATTGAAATTTGGATATTTACATTATGAATTGTAAAAGTTAAAATTGTTTGCCTACATACTAGTATGAATGGCTTCTTCTAAACATCATGGAGAATTTAATTTCGAGCCATAAAAGACTCGCAGATATCACATCCCAGATCATATCACTTTGCACTTCCAGATTATTTTGGAGACACTTGACCCATGAGTATATTCTAAATAAAATAATTAAATATAGCCAATTTCAAAAATCTAGTTTTCAAATGTCATTTAGTCAATTCCTAATGTAAAAATCTCAATATTAAATGAAATTTAGCCAATCTCAAGAGGACTATTTCAATTGATATTTAGTTAACTTCAAATGTAAAATCTCATTTTCAAATGCATTTTTTAATTACGATGGGAAACTTCTTAATTACTGTTTGAAATTGAGATTTTTCATCTGAAGTTGACTACAGTTTAAATTTACTCATTTGGAAATGACAAAAATCTATTTGATACAAAGTTCTTTTTTTAAATTAAACTAAACTTTCTTGATTTTTGTGTTTAATGAGGTCTCCTCCCTAATAAGCCTACACAGTGCAGTCACCCAATGTACATATTATTTTCTTTTCAAACGAAACTTCAAATCAATACTTTTCTCTAGCCATAATCCCACACAAATCTCAGACAAACCGATGATGTAGGCGATCTGGAATATTTTACACAATTCTATAAGATTTCATTCATTTAATTTATAAGATTTCAAACCATTTTTGGTGCTTCAAACCCAACCGTACAGCACAACGTCATCGTCATTGTAGCAAGTGGTCATTAAGTGGTGGCTTTTACAAACCTTCCCCCACATATAGACAGACAGTCAACCAGCCAGCCATAAAACATCACGTCATATTCGTTTGTATACTGGTTATTGAATTAAACAAAAAAAGAATGCATTATTTTTTTGATAGCTGAAGGAAGTCAAACGGGTTATTTTTAAGAATTTTTGTTTATTTGTTTTGTTTTCAATGATATAATTGAGAGAAGAGGCTGGTTTGTCGTTAGGGCTATTTCATTCCCCTCGAAATGTAGACCAATTTCTTCTGATTTCAATGAATTTTAAAGGGAATTTCAAGCAGGTGTTCGTGGAGTAACGGAAAAAGGCTATGATTGAATTCATTTGCTTCAATTTGTAGACAAGTAAAGGTCATAGCAATGATATCACCGCACATGAAAGCAGATGGAGAGACGATTTGTTTTGATTTCATGAAAAGTAATTTGTTAATGCAGACGTATGTTAATAGAAGTACGTTCGTTGGAAGATTCGATGAAAGCTTAGATTCATTAATTTATAAGAGGAAATCTTAAGATTAAAAGAATAATAACGATTGAGTTTATAAATTTAAAAGGAAATCAATAAGATTTGTCAACTTAAATTGAACCAATAGAGATATACATTAGATCGATTCTTTTGAAGAATATAATATTTTTTTGACGAGAAACTACCGTCAAAAAGTCCCAGTTGAGCAAAACTAAGGATGTAAACCCAAATCTTCAGATAAATATAATATAGAGTTTGAAATTTTGTATGGAAGGTAATAGAAGAGGTGACAATAATGTGTCCATGCTTTGTCAAACTACATATGTATATTACAAATGTTTTTGGAAATAATACATTTGAATACCATGTTCTAAATTTATGAGAGAGGTACAAGAATGAGTTTGGAAAATACGCGATTTTTTCTTTGAATTGAATGTACAATGCTAAAGGGATAACATAACAAAAAACTAAATTAGATGGAAAATGTTTTGGATAACATAATGAGAGTTTCAGGAGAGAAACGAAATTCATATCAGATTTGCAAAAGGGCTGTTCATCAATATTGAACATTTTAATAGAGAAACAAATAACAAAACAAAATAAAAATTTTTTGGATAGAAAAATTGTTTTTTTTTATTTGTTTTCATAAAAGTAACCGTTACTATAAGGCCATATATGGGTACAATAAGTATTCTAATCAAAAATTTAAAATGTATCTAATATAATAATTATTAAACAATACAAATAACCAAGAGTTATCAGCATGTCATAATTAATGAACTTACATATATAAATAATTGTCCTATTTACATGATTTGCACAAAACTTATATTAATACAGAAAGGAGTGAGGGCAAGCAATTAATTACAGCATGTAATTTGCACAATCCTTGCTAAGACGCGATTTTATTGCTTTCCTTATTGAGCTGTAAATGTTACCCGAGAGGGCAAGCGCAGACGAGGATGGTTGTAGCCAGCATTCAAGTAATTTGCATAGACCCTAAGTATGCCACAGATTGTTGTCATAATCTTTGCTAAAACATGATTTTATTGCTTTACACTTCTTTTCTAAATGTATGCATAAATAATAATATGCGTAAAAATTATATTGCGTTATCGATAAACATGTTTCGATAAATGTGCTAACAGAACTGTACTATCAATGGCGTTGATAATCGTTGTTTTAAATGAAGTCGATAAGGCCGTGGCTGTTGAAGTTGTTACGGAAAATCGTACAATGAAGTGCTGAACAAATTAGTCGTTGACAACTCACGAAAATACTTAGAATGTGAATATCCAATTGATCGTCCAATTATTTTTGTGACATTGATATTTTCGGGTCTGTTCTGTAGCAAGGTGATTTGAAATCACGGTGATTTTAAAATCACCGGCGACTTACAATCACTGTTGGAGTTCGAAATCGCCCGGTTTATTATTCATAGCCTCCCAAGAAAGATTGTTCGAAATATGTTCGGGTGATTTCGAACTCCAAAAGTGATGTTAAGTCGCCGGTGATTTTAAAATAACCGTGATATCAAATCGCCGTGATTACAGAACAGACCCGTTTGTAATCATCAAACAAATTTGTTTTAAAATGATCATTCTAATTGAACGACAAAACGCTAGACCTGTTTAAAGGCACGACTTAAATAGGCGACGTCTGGCAACGTGCTGTATATACATATATAAAACAATTAATTGAAATTCGATTTTGACAGACATACTACTCCGATGTCGAATAATTAAGTTGTATCCAGATGAAAATAACACAGTTATAATGTAATATAGGTTGGGCCATTTAAAATTTGAACTACCGATTACTTTGACTTGTGATTTGAGACCTTTGGATTATTTTCTGTGAGGAGCCATTAAGGATAAATATTAATAAAACCAGAAATTTGAAAAATGATGAGTACATACTTTTTTTATAGCCGATTCAAATTTAAAATGGCCCACCCTGTAGTTCAAAAATATAACAGAATATATAGAAGATCCATCAATCAAAATCATTATTTATTTATTTATTAAACAAAAAACCCTCAACGGGATATACATTGATAACAAATTATTTAACATTAATTATTCTTAAAGTAAATTTAACGAAATCACAAAATAAATAGAGTTCAAGACATAAAACAAACTAAACTAAAATGAAAAATCTATCGCACGTTATTCTTAACCAAAACAAGATGTTAAACGCAATGGAAATGATTGCCAGCGAGACGACATTTGAGTGAGAATTGAGTTATATCTAGATGTTAATTATTTGACTCCGAGTAGTAGGTTTAGGTGGCAGCCGTATTTTTTATACAAGCTCGCATAGACCAGTTTAGGTCCCTAGTGTTACCACGGGCTGAAATGCGCCTCATCGAAACCAACCTGTTTGATATACAAATTTATCGATAGTACGAATATCGGTACTGGAAAGATCTGTTAGGCTGCCTAGAAAGGCCGACCCCAGTATGTCCAGTCGTCGTTTACTCAGAGCGGGGCAGTCGCATAGGAAGTGCTCAATGCTCTCCACTTCTTCCTCATCTCCACAGCTTCTACAGAAGTCATTAGATTGGGTATTGAATCTTTTGACGTGTTCGCCGATCAAGCAGTGTCCCGTCAGAACTGATACTAACGTAGACAATCTTTGCCTCTCTAGTGCGAGGAGATATTTCGATCTTCTCAGGTCATACCTTGGCCAGATTTGTCTAGCTAACCTGCAGGTGCCGATTTCTGTCCATCTTTCGTTGGATTGCCTCTTGCCTAAGCCAAAGCTTGCACGTGGATAGTGGCGCACCAATATATGCAAATTCTTCGAGAATTTGTAATGTCGTCCCTTTCCTAGCAAGTTCATCGGCTTTGCAGTTCCCCGGGATATCCCTATGCCCAGGCACCCATATGAGGTGTATATTAAACTGCTCAGCCATCTCCTTAAGAGATCTGCGGCAGTCGAGGGCTGTTTGTGAATTTAGGGATGTTGCCTCCAGAGACAGCGCCAGTGTTGGTTACGATGTTGCGACTCAGCCACTTGGCTACTTCGCATTATTTATTTCGGCTTGATAGACACTGCAGGTATCTTGTAGTCTCTCAGCTATATCCAAACTAAGCTCTGCACAGTGTACTCCGAAGCCAACTTTTTCATCAGCCAACTCGAAGTTGTACACAGTTGGTATATAGTCCACTCGGTCGGTTACTACAGCACTACACTTTGATATCCTCATGTGACCGTAGTTTTTGTACCTCCACATTGATAGGCAGGTTAATCTTATTGTCGCTTTGGTTGCAACTTCTCTCGCCACAATATTGATCGGCAGTATATGGAGTATGCTCAGACAGGCTGTTCTCTGAACCTTTGTTAGTAGGTTGGTGATGGTTAGATTGTCAGTTGCCGTCCACCATACCACAATGCCGTATAACAGTATAGGACGAACTACTGCTATATATATCCAGTGGACGATTTTAGGAGAGGCCCCAACGCGACCCTACAGCCTTTTTGCAGGAATATAAGGCGACGTTGGCCTTCCATACACGTTTCAATACGTTAAGTCTAAATAACAGTTTTCTATCTAAAATTATTCCTAAAAATTTTGCACTTTCAGAAAAGACTACATCTGTTCCATTTATCCGAGGTGGAGGGTCCACATGTGGGACTTTATTCATCCTAGTAAAGAGAACCAATTCTGTCTTGTTTGGGCTTACGCCCAAACCGCTGCTTCTGGCCCATCTAGCCAATTTGTTCAGAGCCACCTGTAGAATGTCTCGGAGGACGTTTTCACTCACTGCGATTGCCACGTCGTCCGCATATGCCACGACCTTGCAGCCACAACGTTCTAGATCTAGCACGATTTCATTCACCGCTAGGTTCCAAATTAGTGGAGACAGTACTCCTCCTTGTGGGGTCCATCTGTTTACAAACCTTGTTAGAGTTGTGGACCCAAGACATGCTGTTATGCTTCTTCTGTTGAGCAGACTTTGAATTAGTTTAATCAAACTACAGTTAACTTTTAGATGTGACAGTGCCGCAATTACTGCATCTGAGTGAATGTTGTTAAAAGCCCCTTCTATGTCAAGAAATGCCACCATGGTGAATTCCTTGAAATGCAGGGACGCTTCGATAGTGCTCACAAGTTCGTGCAGGGCTGATTCTGTAGACTTCCCCTTATTGTAAGCATGTTGGTTCACCGACAGGAGTTTTGTATCCAGGTTTTCCCTAATGAAATAATCTAAAAGTCCAGACCTTTCAATAGGAAGGATGATAGGCTAATTGGTCTGAAGTCTTTTGGCCTAGTGTGTGATATATTCCCCGCTTTAGGTATGAATACCACTTTGGTATCCCTCCATCGATTTAGGATGTATGAAAGCCTGATACAGCCTACATAAATTTTCTCCAGCCAGGCGATAATGTACTTCAACATTTTCTGCATTTCTGCTGGAGTGATGCCGTCTGGTCCAGGTGACTTAAATGGCTCAAAGCTATTAATAGCCCAGCTTATTCTGGATCTCTCAGTCAACAAGCTAGCGACGCTGGCAGTCCACTCGCACTCTTGTTGGTCCTGCTTATCCTCTGGTTCTGTAAGGGAAATGTGTGTCGAGCAGTACATTGAGCGACTGCTAGCTGTTTTTGGTACAATTATTTGTCTCATCCTGCAAGTAACCCACTGTTTCTGTGGACGGCAGGTTCAGGCCCTTTTTCAGCGAGTTTGAACTCAATATAATGGTGATCTGAGAATGAGTGGTCGTCCTGCACATTCCACCCAATAATTTTGTCTGACAGCCGGTTAGTAGCAGACGTTACGTATAGTACTTTATGTCGTTATGTCCTTTTTTGTTTTTGTAATAATAAGTAGTAATAATTTAAGTGGTAATTTAATATTTATTGGAAGTACTTTAAAGATATGGTTCAATTTAAATCAAATGTAAATTTCTTCCACCTGCCCCACAATTTCCTAAAAAAGCAAAAGGAAAAACCTAAATATGGAAGCATTGGCATTATATTCAATAGGGTATGATATAAGTTTATATTAAGTCTTAACGCAAAACCTATGATGAAGATAAGAACTTGCAGACAAGCCGAGTGTAAAGAATTGTATCGCGCGCGCGATTTCTCGTAGAATTCTTGACACTCGGCTTTTCTGCAAGTTCTTATCTTCATCATACGTATAGGGCCTTATCCAAATTTAATTTCCCAAACATTTCAAATTGGTAGTATTAAATCGAAAAACAATATATGTGATGTAGTTAAGAACCCCGACAAACTGAAATTCAACTATATCACCCATTCTCGTCACTGTTTCAAAAACAACTAAATGAATGTTTCAATTACAACCATCGAAGGCATTTCTGAACCTGAATTAACTATAGAACCCTTACTTCTCTTACAATTCGATTTTACACATTAATAGAGAAAGAAATACAAAATAATATTTGGGCGTTATTACCGCATCAGGTGCGGTCATAAAGCCAAAAAAAAATTGGGCGTTATTTCCCTTCTTTTTTGGGCCTTGTGTCCGCACCTGACAGGCCATAAGTCCCAAAACAAAATTGGGTGTTATGACCGCACTTAGAGAGGTCATAAGGCCCAAAAAAAATTTGGGCGTTATGTCCGTTTGGGCGTTATGTCCGTTGGGCGTTATGACAGGTCGCCGTTTAAAGTTGGGTGTCCTGATACCGCACACCCTTCCTCCCACTGCGTAGGGCTCCTGTATCGGGACGATGTCTACTGCACCTGTGGACAGGCGCAGCAATAGAGCCGCTGAGGCTGCTTTAGCGTGATGGAGGTTAATCTGTAGAATTCTTACATCATTGGTAATTGACATATTAACATCCACCCCGACAAGGGTGTTATCGAACTCTTCGTCCGTATCATCGAGAAGCGTGCCCCCGCCAGATGCGTCAAAGAGTCCGCCAGATGCGTCAAGAATCCCCTCAGCCCCTCTGTGTCAGAAGTAGAGCTTTCGTCCTCAGAGAAGGACGTTACAGACCTTCTGTTAGAGTTGGAGTCACCAGAAATAATGCGCGTGGGTACCTCCGCACTTCCAGAAAGCCGTCTATCAACCACGGTGGACGACTCACCTTCCGCAGTGGGAGCTATGTCCTGCTTGTATACCTTCAAGACTATAGTCTCAAAGCCATATTGTAGGGTTACACTTGCACGTTGTATATGGGAGGTGGATTCAGAGTTAAGGATCAAATTGACCTGCCGCTTTTTTCCATCCGCCTCACCCACCTTGCTGATTCTCCAATTATGGGCGGGCAGACCAGGATTGGAATCTTTTATTATTTCTAATATTTCAGCTGGGTTGGAGGGCTCTTCTGTAACCCAGGTGATGGCTCTAGGGTGACTAGGAATGTTGTTTTTTCGACAGCATCCAACTGGGCACCCGGCCACACCTCGCCCGCTCGACTCAGAGCAGCTTCATACAGGTCTACTGATCTGGCATCACCGAAATATAAGAGCTTTACTCTCCCCTGATGCCATCCTCTATATATACATGGTTTTCCAACAAGAGGTGTTATTTTGAATCACCCGGTATTTCGGTAGTTGTCACTTTTGAAGCTTTTATTCTTTGACATTTGACAAGTAGAAACTACGCAATTACTAAAAATACACGATTCAACAACGCTTTGAAATTATTAAAATTCGAAAATCATCGAAAAATCATGTTGACTGATGAGGCCCATTTCCACCTCGGTGGCTACGTCAACAAGCAAAATTGTCGCATCTGGGGCTCGGAAAAAACAAGAGTTATTGTTGAGAAGCCTCTCCATCCTCAACGTGTGACTGTTTGGTGCCATTTAAGGTCCGGCGGGGTCATTGGACCTTACTTTTTTCGAAAATGAGGTTGGATCAACAGTTACGGTGAATGGATTGCGCTATCGAGAGATGAATAATGATTTTTTATGGTCGGAGTTGGATGGTATTGATCTGGACAACGTTTACTTTCAACAAGACGGCGCTACGTGCCACACAAGCAACGAAACCATTGCTCTGTTACGGGAAAAGTTTCCGGACCGTGTTATCTCTCGAAGAGGTGATCACAATTGGCCACCGAGATCTTGTAATTTAACACCTTGCGACTTCTTCCTTTGGGGCCACGTGAGAGATAAGGTCTACGCCAACAACCCAGCGTCGATTCAAGACCTCAAAGATAGAATTCGTGAGGCTATCGAGGACATAGGGCAGCCACTTTGCGATTTGGTTATGGAAAATTTCATGAAAAGGATATGGTCCTGTAAGCGTGGTCGTGGTGGCCATTTGGCCGATGTTGTTTTTCATTATTAACGGCATACCTTCCTCATTATTATGAAATGATCGGATATTTATCTCAAAAAATTACATTTTTCTTTGAATACCAAAATAAAACCTCTTGTTGGAAAAACCTTTATATTAAACGTATATATTATATTATATTAAACGTATATACAAGTTGGCGCAAAAGTAACCTTTCGATGTTTTTTGTGCCAAAGTCACCGACCGATTATTGGTCAAATAAATAGTCAGCAATATTCCGCGTTCTGGAGCAGTGTAGCGTAACATTGTTTATTAACGTGTATTTCGCATGTGTTTACTACACAAATGTCAACATTAGGCATTAGGGGCCAATCGCAAAATTTATAGCATTTTCTGATAGGAGGATTACTTTTGCGCCACCTTGGTACGTGGTCTGTTCAATAGAAAAGATGCATTCGATTTGCGTTTACGTTGGTACACTTGTCTTGAACATACATATGTTCTTAGTTGAGTTTGTTTGTGAGAGACATAACAGTTAGACCTGTTTTGCTTGTTCAGCGATTTTCTGCTGTGAAAAAAATGGATCAAAGTATTCGCATAAAATTTAGTATAAAAAATGGAATTAAGTTCTCAAAAGCACTTGAAATGTTGAGAGTAGCTTTTAAAAGAAGGTCAACAATGACGATGGTCGTCCTGGCAGATCCATCACATCAAAAACCGATGAAAATATTGAGAAATTGTTATGGAGAATCGTCGAATCACTATTAGAGATGTTGCTGAGGATTTTGGCATTTCGCTTGGCTCATGCCATACAATTTGTTCGGAAATTTTGGGCATGAAGCGTGTGGCATCGAAGTTTGTTACAAAATTGCTGAATTTTGAACAAAAAACCGTCTTATGTTCGTAATTTTTTGGCCGAAAAGAATACCGTAATCATGCCTCAACCAACGAATTCACCACATTTGGCCCAATGCGAGTTTTTCCTGTTCCCAAAATTGAAGAGAACCATGCAAAGACAGCGTTTTGCGACGATTGAGGAGATAAAAACCGATTGGCCGAACAAGCAATACAGGTCTAACTTTATGTCTCTCACAAGCAAACTAAATAAACACAAACTCAACTAAGAACATATGTGCCAACATAGGTTAGGTTAGGTTGAAGAGAGGAGACGTTTAAACGTCTCATGTCCATGGACATATACTTAAGCCATTGGTTCGGCCTGTTGTGCGCTCCTTATTTATGATCTTTTTAAACCTTACGAGTTACAGAAAATCGGTACTAGACACGAATTTTCTCAGTATCTTCCAGTCATATTCTACGAGATGAGTCAAGTCTGGTAATATGTCGGACCCGAAATGTTGGGATCTTGCATGTGTGAAAGCCGGGCAGTGACACAGAAAATGTTCCATCGTTTCGATGTTTTCTCTGCATGCCCTGCATTCGTCGTTTCCTGCTAGTCCTATGCGATGAAGATGTGCTTGTAAGCTTGAGTGTCCCCTTAGAACACTCATCATCTTACTAATATCGATCTTGTTTAGTTCCAGAAGACTTCTTGTTTTCTTTTCATTTGGGTCACCCCACAGTATCTTTGCAGTTGCTCCTACTGTTGCGCTATTCCACACAGTTTTATGAGCCATCACTGCCCAGTGCTTCAACTCATTTTTCGTGGCTTCGAAAGGTTTCCAATTTTCCAAGTTTATTACTCGAAGTTCTCTGCCCTTTGAAGCCAAGCTGTTTGCCCGTTCATTTCCAATCACTCCGTTGTGTCCTGGTACCCAGCAAATACGCAATTGACCATGGGCTGAGTAATCATTTATCGTTCTTTTACAGTCCAACACAGTTCTGGATTTGACCCCTTCCGATGTTATGGCTTAAAGTCCCAGACCCGTCCTTCCTCCTCGCTTGGATCCATCCGTGTAGCAGCTAGTTCCCACTGGCACATGGGCCAAAGTTCCATTTTCCCAGGAGCGTATGTCAGGCACAAACGTATCACAGGTAGCTGTAAGCCGCACTTCAGGAATGCGGTCCGAGATTTCTGGCGTTTGAATGTGACCAACTAGATATTTTAAAATCTTCTGATGGTACGACTTGTGGTCTCGATTTATCCATTCACCCATCACTTGTAGACGTCTTGCTGTGAGGGCTGCCTCATACTTTATACGGATGTCTATTGGTTGGATGTGCAGTATAGTCTCCAACGCTTTTGTTGGTGCAGTTCTAAATGCCCCTCTTATGCCTAGACAGCACGTACGTTGAATTTTTTGCAAAGGTATTACGTTGCACTTCTTGTCCATTGATGTCCACCACACTACACAGGCGTAGGTGATTATTGGTCTAATCACGCTCATGTAAAGCCAGTGAGTCATATTTGGACGTAGTCCCCATTTTAAACGTATAGCTCTTCTGAACAACGACAAACATGCCAACTTAAAAAAATAAAAATTCCTAATCGAATGCACGTAGACCAAGAAATTTCAAAAGGCACATTTTCTATTGAACGTACCTCGTATATCATTTGCTACGAGCCAAAAGTGTAACACATCGAAAGAGTGACCTAAGACACCAAGTATGTTTGGTGGAAATTCGATTTGGGTAATTTTAAGTCATTTGATCAATGTCCGTCCGTCTCGAGAAAAATTGGCGAAGTGGCCACACCCATTATGGTACCTCTCAAGCTAAGTACACACGATTGCCAGATCAGGCAATGTTGTCAAAAAAATGGCGGAAAAATGCAACCCTGTGAATTTACAACCGTCTGAACATACAATTTATGTCTCGCAACGCTGGCAGAAAAGTCATTGCGAAATAATTTGCAGATTGTTAGATGTGCGAAGTTTATGCATGTGACAACGGTGCCAATGTCAGAAAAACATTTTATTGGCAACACTCTCTATAAAATATTTTTATTGACAATCCTGCATATAAATATTTACAAAATATATTGTAAATATATGTAATTGTAAGGTTTTCTTACCATCGTCTGAATTGTCAATTCACCTTTGCCTAATAATCTGTCATTGTCCGTACATTTGCAGCACTTTAACAGGGTTGATAACGTTGTCCGATCAGGCAATCGTGTATACTTACACTGAAAAAAATTTTAAAGACGTCGGAAATGATTTTGAGCCAATGATAAGTTGGCTTTAAAGTTAGTACATTTCCTACTTTAATTAAAAATAATTTACTTAATATTAAGAATCTCGGCTTAATTTGTATTGAATTGTGCTAATATTAAGTGTGTGTGTTCTTACATTAAAGATTATTTGTCATTGACTCGAAATCATTGCCACTGTCTTTAAAGTTAGTAAACTTTTTTTTTCTGTGTAGCTTCACACAAATTTTAACACCTTATAACTTTAATACCAGTGCATAGAAATACTTTTATATTTAGTACCTACAGTCCAGCGAAAAATGGCACGGCCTTTTTGTTCCTCACAAAAAACTGGACTATTTTGCACATAAAGTTAACAGCTTATAGCTTTAATACTTTAAAGTTATTGAATGCAATTAAAACCGATAATAATATAAATAAAACAAAAAAATAAAAAATTTACGAATATTTTTTGTGACTGAAGCTAAGGGGATTCGTAAGTCACAGGCCTTAAATTATACAGACTAAACGTCAAAATCAATCAGTTACGAAGGAATGAAATGTCACACGCGAAAAAACAGGTTTCCGCGAACATAGTTTGAACTTTTTTTGCACTAATCGATTAATATTTATTTTTTAATTGTGACAATTACAAAAAGTTCGGGAAAATAGGTCCGAAATCCGCGAAAAAGCTCACTCTTTGAAGTCCTACTCGTTGAAATTTCTATTCGTTCGTAACTGACAACTTACTCACTCCGGGATGACATATCTTATTATTTATTATTTTTGAGTCGATTTACCCGATTGGACTTTCTTACTCGCTCCATTTGAAATGCAAAACAACTCAATTGGTGTTTCCTAGGGCGGGTCGATTTAAAAATCGCCCATTGCTCAGTGAAAATCGTATTCTAGGGATCAAAATAAGAAACTTTGCCGAAGGAACGAACCATACCTCTAAAACGAATTCTGATGTCCCGGAAAAAATCCCACTTTGACCCATTTAGAGTGCTCCAATCGAGTCCAAATGTATGACCGACCCCCACACAGTGAAGTGCTCAGTGAAAATCGTATTCTAGGGATCAAAATAAGAAACTTTGCCGAAGGAACCATACCTCTAAAACGAATTCTGATGTCCCGGAAAAAATCCCACTTTGACTCATTTGACATCCAATCGAGTCCAAATGTATGGAACCCCCAGGGGGTTGGTCATACATTTGGACTCGAATGGAGCACTCTAAATGGGTCAAAGTGGGATTTTTCAAAATTTGCCCCTACCCAAAAGTTCGACCCAAATTCCGGGACATCAGAATTCGTTTTAGAGGTATGGTTCCTTCGGCAAAGTTTCTTATTTTGATCCCTAGAATACGATTTTCACTGAGCAATGGCGACTTTTTTTGCCTCCCCACAAATCGACCCGGCCTAATGGTTCCCATTCGAAGCAAGTAAAAGCGGTCATAAGTTCGGCCATGTCGTATCTTATACACCCTCCAGCATGTATGGGGGATATATAAAAACAGGGACCTGTGTATAACGAACGTTGTTCGTGCGAATGGTTCCGTGTACAAATAAACAAATCCTACCAAATTGCAAAACAATTTGTTAAATTCGTTATTGGTTTCTATAAAGAAGGGATATAAAGTTCCCTAAGCTACAACAAAACATGTACCTATATGTGAAGGGTTCCTAGTATAGGGTGATCTAAGTAGAGATACTTTTTTTAATAGCCTTTTCTTGACAGATCACGTGTGAGTCGTGTCATGCTGTCATGTTATTTTTGTTAAGTATTGTTTGGCATTTCATCATGTAAAGACTTACGCCTGAACAACGTCTACAAATTATTCAGTTTTATTATCAAAATAATCGTTCGCCAATTGCGCAAGTCCATTTTTTTAAATCAAAAAAAAAAAAACTTTCCAGTCGACCCACGACCTTGACACCCATGAGCAATATTTTAGCTCTCGTTAAGAGCTATCTTTCTGCCATTGACCGATTCCCGATCCGACGTACCGGAATCATCGGTCCATATTTCTTCAAAAATGATGCCGGTGAGAACGTAACCGTCAATGGCGACCGTTATCGTGCCATGATAACCGACTATTTGATGCCTAATATTGAAGCTCGTGATCTCGGCGACATTTGGCGTGATCGTGACGTGATCTCGGCGACAGACGGCGCCACTTCCCACACATCGCATTAATGGTTTTATTGAGAGAACACTTCGGTGAGCAGATAATTTCACGTTTTGGGTCGGTCGATTGACCACCAAGATCGTGCGATATCTCTCCGTTAGACTTTTTCATGTGGGGATATGTAAAGTCTAAAGTTTATGCGGACAAACCCGCTTCGATACAGGCCTTGGAGCAAAACATCACGCGTGTCATTTGCCAGTTACCAGTCGAAATGCTCGAACGAGTCATCAAAAATTGGACTCAACGGATGGACCATCTGAGACGTAGCCGCGGCCAACATTTGATAAACATAATCTTCAAAAAATAAATGCCAAAGAATGTTCTTTCAAATGATAATAAACATTCCCCATTCAATTTGAATTTTCTGTGTTTTTTTTCTTTAAAAAAGTAGGCAACCTCGAAATGGATCACGCTATATAAAGAAGGGAACTTTATATGGAAGCTACAACAAAACATGTACCTGTGAGGGGTTCCTAGTATAATTAAACCCAAAGTATCAATATTAAGCCGGATTCGTAGAATATGGGTTTATATGGCGTTAAGAAGTAAAATCATCGGAGGGACCTTTGTGTGGGAGCTATGGAGACTGTTGTTTGTGTGAAGGTTTCTGGACATAAATACACCCTAAATACCAATTTTCAGCCCGAAATTACTGGAGTATATGGCAAATCATAGAGATGCTTTATATGCGAGTTATATCAAAAAAGTTGACCGATATTGCCCATTTTTAATCCCCACTTACCTGCAGCTATAAGACTATGTACCACATGCCAGTCATCTAGCTCAATTATTGTACATTGCAGCGTGATTACAACAGACGGACGGATATAGCTAAATCGCCTTAGAATTTTGTGTGGGGGACGGGAACTGATAAGCGAAACATCGCCAATCAATCAATAAAGGTTCAGAGAACTGCCTGCCTGAGCCTCAGCGGAGCTTTAAGAACTACAACGATAGAGTCTCTACAAGCCCTAGTCCATCTACTTCCGATTGATTTTGTGTCTAGAGTAGTAGCAATTAGAACGGCATTAAGATTAAACTGTCTATCAATGTGGATGTACAAGACCACACGAGGATATCACATTGTAGTGCAAGGGTAATCGACGGAGAGGACTATATACCAAGGGTGTACACTGTACACCTTCGAAAGGATCTTTATACCTGCCTGAGAGATATGGTTTGGCAGAATACCGGGGAATATGGTTCGAATGTTGATAATATGTAAGGTTGACTTCGGATTACTCTGCTAAAAACTTAGTATTGATAAAGCTCACAGACTACCAGATACTTGCAGTGTCTCTTAAGCCGAAACATGCCAATAAGGGATGTCGCCAAGTGGATTCTCTAGATTTCATTTTACAGCTTTAAAGATGTGAATGCAATATGCACAATTCTACATCACTGTGTTCATTTTAATATACTACAGACATACATCTGTATTTCATTAAATTCAATCAGATTAAAATAGAACGCAATTATTTTATAATATGTAACAGCAAATGGAGAACCTTCAATATGTTTTTGTTTTTCATATCATTACATTTTATCGAAAATTCTATTAAGGTTATAAATCAATTACCCATGCATAACTTGAGCTGGCACTCCTTACTTTACAACCCGATACGTTTTACTCATACAAGTCACTCGTAATCTTCAATCTAACATCCAACCACCCTCTCAATCTCCTTGAGAGATCCATAGAGACATACGGGTAGACCCACATACACATCCAACCAACCATCCATCCATACAGAGCCCAAGACAGAGACAGAGCGAGACAATGTTTACAACAAGCCGGCATATATCAAAAGAGCCACTATTTGACGCTTGACCGCATTTCAAATCAATTTTTGCAATAGCTCACTACGGTGACTATAATAATACGAGTAATAACAACAACAACATTTATAGGCAAACAAGAAATCTGAAATCTTAAGATTCGCGTGCTCGCATGAAATTAAAATCACATAAGAGTCAGAGAGAAAGAGGTAGGTTTGGCCTAACACACTTCATCATCATTATCATCATCAGAGATACTTACATATGTATGTTTGTATATGTATTGACTACAGTATCCTGCTAAAGAAAATTAACTATGGCCCTTGAGAAAGCTTTTAATGGAATTTTGGGCCCGGCTTTTAGTATAAAAGATTTTTTGGAAAAACCAAAAAGTTGCCTTTTTTGGGGGATTTACGAATTTATTTCCGTAATTGTGGGATTTATATTTACAAATATAATAATATTATAATTAGCCTCTATTTCTGGAATCAAGACGTACAAATTATAAAAAAATAATTGCGATCCGGCTCACATAGATCAATTTAGGTCCCCAGTGATACTACAGGCTCAGATGCCCCTCATCGAATCCAAACAGTTTGACAAACAAAGTTATCAATAATAAACGAATATCGGTATCGGAAAGATCTGTCACATTTCCTAGAAAGACCGACCCCAGAATATCCAGACGTTGGTTACTTAATGAGATACGGTATCAAAGCAGGTTCTCAGTGATATAACATCTTCCTCACCATCAGGTAGTGTCCCTTCAGAACTGACACTAAAGTATTGGATTTGCAGTGCAGTACCTCATATAGGTACCTTACCCATATGAGGTATATGTTAAAGTGCTCAGCCATCTCGTTAAGAGATCTGCGGAAGATGAAGGCTGTGTATGAATTTTGAGTTTCAGCGTCCAGAGATTTAATTGTCACTATGCTGCGACTCAGCTATTTGACGACTTCCCTTATTGATATTATTTACGCTTGATAGATACGTGCAGTTCCCCAGGATATCTATATGTTTAACATATACCTCACATAGGTATCTATCCATATGAGTTATATGTTAAACTGCTCAGCCATCTCGTTACGAGATCTGCGGAAGTCGGGGCTGTTGAATTTTGGTCCTCTGAAGACATGAGGAAGCACCCTGTTGCAGTTCTCAGTGCGGCTTTTTGCCAAGTCTGAATCATTCTCCACTGTATCTCGCACACAATCGGTGACCACACCGGTACCGGAAGTCTCACATATACGGGTATGTTCTGGCACTCACTTGGAGCATCTCACGTGAAATGTCTTAAGAAAGGGGTGTTCTAAAAGTCGTTATTACGGTAAGTTATCAGTTACGAACGAATAAAAATGTCAACGAGTAGGACTTCAAAGAGTGATGTTTTACGAGGATTTCGGACCGATTTTCCCGAATTTTTTGTAATTGTCACAATTAAAAAATTAATATCAATCGATTAGTGCAAAAAAAGTTCAAACTGTGTTCGCGGAAACCTGTTTTTTCGCGTGTGACAATTCATTCCTATTCGTTCGTAACTGATAGATTTTGACGTTTCTGGCTGACGGCACATCTATACAATCTAAGGTCTGTGGTCTAGGATATAAGAGTGATTTTTTGACAACTTTCTTTTTGGCAACACTGTTTTTGGCAGCTCAGCTGTTTTCCTGTTTTCATCTTTTAACGTTGTTTATCATCTTTAAACATTGAAGTATATAGATCGTTCTATCGACTCAAATAAAGATTTCATTAAATCAAATCCGAAAGATCTTCAAAAAATCACTCTATAAATAAACACCCTAATTTATTAGCAATGCACTGTAGTTGGAAAACTACATACATACATACATCGCAAGCCACAGTCGAGTAAACTGTGGAAAAGTTCAGTGAAAGATTAAATGGAAATTAATATTGTTGCTGCTGCCTCCAATACCGAATACCTTAAGGCGGAAGCAGCACTAGAAGAGTTGGCACAGTTTGCTGCCGTTGTTGTTGCTGCTGCTCAGTGGGAATGGTGAAGAACAGGAAACCACCGCCAAAAAATATGGTTTATGAGTGTTTTGTGTACGAAAATAGATTTTAACGGTTGTTTGGCCACAACATCCATTCGTGCATGAATAGACAGGCACATTTTACATATGCCTCAGAATTAGGGGGAAAGTGTTGGTGAATGAAACCAAAAAAAAAAATGTAGAATGAAAATTCATTCAGGCAAAGACATACATATGTACATACATATGTATGTATGTATGTACACACATACAAAGGTATGTATGTACGTATTAATGCGTATGATGCCATAGAAATAGTTTTATATTTTCCATCAAATAGATATTGCTGTCTGGTCTGCAAGCAATCTGGAGTTGCTGCAGAGGCAGCCCCCATACTCGTACTTGTTGTAGTCTCAACTCAACCATATTTGAAGCCAACCAGCCATCTATCTAGCCATCCAGCCAGCCAGTCAACCTATGTCTAAATGTGGGGGGAAAATAAATATTTGCTGCTGTTGTTTCTTTGTTTTCTCTGTAAAAAAAACGGCAACACAATCACAATGCACAGTGGAAATAAATTTTGTGTTTTTTTATACTTACCTACCCACCGAAAAATGTCGAATTGTTGAAAAATTTCTTAGATTTTTTTTGAAAAAAAATTTACAAAAATGTTTGCTAGCGTATACGTCGGGTTATTTGAAAGTTTTAGAACAGGGTTTCCCAACCTTTTCAACCATAGGGCTTCTCACAACCAGGAAAAAAATCAGCATGACCCTCTTCCCACACTAATAAAAAGACTGCTTAATTTTGTTTATATTAGATTTGTTCCTTTACTTTTTTTTAATAGTAAAACTAGCAAAAGAGAAATAATTCAAAATTCTCTCAGAGTAAATATGTTTTAAAAAAATACGGGAACGGAAATCTGGTAAAAGTAGCAAGCACAGAAATATCTCTTCCATTTCAAGTGTCTGTTATATTACTTTCAATGTTTTTGAAAGCTATTACTTTTACTCGGAAAAATTTGTCGAGTAAAGTAAAAAAAGTAAAAGAGAAGGACATTTTGAAAGTTCTCTCTTAAATTTGTCTACTATTTTTACTAGTTTTTTGAGTAAAGGAACGCTTTTTGGAGTAAAACTGGTAACTTGTAGTAGGTAAATGAACAAAGCTATTGTATTTTTTTCTTAAAAATTTGCTTGAAGGACATTTTTTAGAAAAAATTAAAAAAAATATATTTTTACCAAAATTTTCAAAAAAAACGCATTTTTTCTAGGAAAAAAACAGTTTTGAAGACAATTTGATTTTGCTGAAATCTTCTATAAAAATGCAATTTTCACTAAAATTTCATATATAGAAAAATGGAAGAAAAATAGAATTTCAACAATAGAAAAAATTAATTTTCCAAATAAATATTTTTAACAAAATTTTCAAAAAAAACGAAATTTTTAAGAAGTTTTAAAGAAAAATAAAATTTTCAACATTAATTTTTAATTTTGACGAAATCGTTTGAATTTTCATTTTCTAAACAATACGCTAAAATTTTATTTTCTGCAAAATTTTGTTGAAATTGCATTTTCTAGTAAAATCGTTGAGTTGCAGTTCTGTTAATTTTTGTTAAAATTACATTTCTCTACATTTCGTTGAAATTTAATTTTTGTTGAAAGTATCGACCAAATTAAATGTTTCTATAAAGTTATAGGTATATGAGTTTTCTAGAAAAAATTACCAGTCATCGACCTTTAATCTGATCAGTGGTTATTAATCCTGCCAACGGTCATCGACGTTTAATACAATCAGTAGCTATTATCTGTCATCGACCTGAACGGATTAAAGATCTATGAGTCGTTTAAAGGACGATGGCCAATGATTAGTGCCCACAGCCATGATTAAAGGTCTTTGACTTTATTAAGGGCCGATGAAGGCAATTTTCTGGGAAAAATAAATTTCGAAGAAATTTTAAAAAGAAATGGAATTTCAACCACAGTTTCGAGAAAAGTTAAATTTACAGAAAATATTCTAGAAGTATGAAATTTTAAGGAGATTTCTTGGAAACATAGAATTTTGTAGAAAATATAACCTTTTCCAAAAAAATTTAACAAAATTTTCAAAAAAACAATTTAACGAAATTTTATACAAAAATGCAAATTTCAACAAATTTGTTATTTTGACCAATCTAAAAAAAAATCAAATTTGACAAAATTTTAGTATCGATTTCTGTTAATGTTTTATAAAAACTTAATTTTGCTTCAATTTTCTATAAATATTCCATATCCATAAAAGTTTTATGTACATATATAATTTAAATTTTCTTATATATACAGTTTATAAAAATTAAATTTCAAAGAAATATACAATTTTCTTTTTTTTTTATTTTGACAAAACTTTTTTAGAAGTACCAAATTTTTATAAGATTTTCTATAAAAATCGATTTCTATTCATTTTTTTTATAAAAATATAATTTTCCTGAAACTTTTTATAAAAATCAAATTTTAAGGAAGTTTCCAAAAAAAATATTTTTAACAAAATTTAAAAAAAACAGTTTTGGCGAATTTTTCTAAAAAATGCAATCTTGAAGTAATTTTATAAAAGCAAATTTTCAAAAAAAATTTGTATTTTGACAAAAAATTTTAAAAATTCCACATTTGACAAACTGTCCAAAACGGATTTTCGATCATTCCTTCAATGTGTTAGACTTTTTTCCACTAAATTGAGGGTATAAAAAGCCTTCACACCACTGTACCAATATTGAGCAAAAGAGTAGAGTTGCAACGGCCATGGAGGAGAGAGAGGTGAGCCTATATCTTTGTTAGTCTAGAATATTTCAAACATTTTTTTGCGTTTTATTTCTCTATTAAAACAGACACCAGCAGAGGCTGTTAATTATAAACAACCTCCGTTCGTGCGTACCACCTCTACAAACATACAGCAAATACCTATAATAAGTATGGAAAGAACAGCAAAAACAAACAAAGCTCGTAAAATATGTTTGTTGTTAATTTGTTGAGTATTGTCGTCCATAGGCGAAAGTGAGAGCTGTCATTAATATTTGCAATTCACGGTGCACGAACTTTGAGTGTAGAGAGTGTGCGATGATAATGATGACAATGATGATGATTGCCAAGTGAGCCAGAGAATGGGGATATCTTCTTTAATGCTGCGGATGTTGTTGTTGTTTGAATGGTCTTCTTCTTCTTTTTGTTGGTGGCGTTTAAGAAAATGACGTTAAACCACAAAAATTTGGATATATAAACAACAGATGTTTGTCATATAGGTAAACAATACAACATCCATACGTACCGATCAACATCTCGGAATGGCTACAAACAAGTATGGGTATACGACAAGTATGTATGTATAAGTGTGGGCATACATACTTATGTACATTTGTATGTATATACATAAGAAATATGCAAGCCTTACAATTGCGCATTGTTGTTGACATTGAGAGTCTGACTCTATGTGGTATGACAGGCCGCCCGCCACATGAGCCAAAGAGAGAGCCCCCATGGTTTGTATTTACAGCGTACATTAAATTTTTGCATGGAGGCGAATGAACAAATGTCAGATTATCGACAAATATGCTAATGTCAACAAGCGAGCAAAAAACAAAGGTAACCAACCAACCAAACACATTTTCATTCATATTATGTTTACAAATTACAACAAAATACAGCAGACGCTTATCAAATTATAATGAATGGTTTCAGTCATTAATTAAAGACCGACAGACAGACAGACCGATATGTACAAATGTTTATGCAGACATAGTAACGTATGATTATTAAATACCACCAACAAACGTATACGTACGCGTACGTGCGAGTGTGCTATGTGATAGAGCGATTAGAAACAATGTGTGGATGTGTGTATTAAAGAAAAAAAACTTATTAAAAGTCAGCTTAACTACGACCAAGATCTACATATTGAGTACAAAGACAACTCTTTCAAATAACCGAATGATGTGCTCATCACTAACATCATCAATTGATTTACAAAGTGCACATACAATTTGCAACAAAAATATAAAAAAAATATCGAAACATCAACCCCAACACCGCCACCAACCGTAACACTAACAACACACAGCACAAATAGCAAACGACAATGACGATGACTGCGACGACGACGACCCAAACACGCTTATGTAGGGGAGAAAGAGAGAGAGAGTAAAACAAAAAAGAAACACCGACGCCAAAAGATCACAGACAATGGAAAAATTAGCTATAACAAACAAAAGAAAAGACTACAGCAGCAACAACAAAAAACTTGGCGAAATATTAACGTTGAAAAAGAGCGAGTGAGCGAATGATCAAACGAACGAGCGGGTGTATGAATCTCTAAGTGAGTGATTTAGTGCTCTCCTTGCTCTCTGAGATATTTGCCTTAATAAATTTGCTTCTGCTTTGGTGTCTGTGTTGTTATATGAGCCGTACACATCACTTAAACAAGTTTAAAAACAACTTGTGCCGGATGACATCACTAGCGCAAAATACGACGTCGTTGCTGTAGTCAAAAAAATGAAAACACAGCAACAACAACTTCATGAAACGAGCAGCAGCAATATATCCAATATACGAGTAAATACTTGTCAGTATGTTTGTATATGCGTCGAAATGTGTTTATCTCTACTCTGTTGTTTATCTTATACACCTTTGCAAAACGCACACACAAACAGTAATCTTAAATTGTTTGTGGTGTGATGGGGAGAATGAGTGTGTGGGCTTCTTTTACGCTCTAATGTCTAAATTCTTCTGAGATACTTTTATACACTGGCGTAGATGTGTGGGGATACATATTACTCATATGTAGAAAAAGATTTCATAACAGCCACCGCGCAGTGGAGGAATTTTGAAATAACGGCACAAATCTGTAATTTCTTAATTTGGCAGCCGATTGGTATGGAACTTGGCAAATTTATAGAAGATGTATTGGCAAACTCATATTTGCGCCTTCTAAATCATGCAGTGCCAGAAACACAAGTCCTCAAAGTGGGCCGCCTCGGGTAAACATTTTCGGATGCGAGTGTTATACATACGTAAGTTAAACTGCAAAAAAAGTGTTATGTGGGCTTTTAGTATGACAGATATAGCGAAAAAAACTGAAAATTCCCAATTTTTGGATTTTTATACTATTTATGGTAGTTGCGGAATGTGCACCCATATCTTTTATTCTTGGGTTTTAATAATTCCTTGAACAATAAACTAAGTTTCAGTTTAAGCAAATCGGAAAATATATATAGGAGTGATGGGGAAATCATATTTTAAACGGCAGCATGCTAATGGAGAAGATAATGCTAACTTGATAAAAAATCTATGAATAATTGTCTATTTTAGTAGAAGTAAGAACATTTTAAAAAAGCATGTTTTTATAGCCTCAGTATTGTGTACGAGGGTATATATGTCATTTGTTACCGGTAAAAGGTGTGACACATCGAAGGACTGACCTAAGATCTCAAGTATACTTGGGGGAATTCCGTTTTGGGTCATTCTAAGTCATTTGAGCAATACCCGTCCGTTTGCCTGTCTGGA
Organism: Eudasyphora cyanicolor; assembly: GCA_963930755.1. Taxonomy (NCBI): domain Eukaryota; kingdom Metazoa; phylum Arthropoda; class Insecta; order Diptera; family Muscidae; genus Eudasyphora; species Eudasyphora cyanicolor. Next base: position 61,365,337 of record OZ005734.1, on the reverse strand, counting down.
TGGCGCGCACAATAACTCTCGAAAAGAAGTAATTGATTGACTTCAAATTTAGTATGTGTCAATTTATTTTTTCTATCTCAGACTAAGTTCGAAGATGGTCCTAATTAATTCACTGCTTCGAGTACCTCCCCCACAAAGGGTTAACATTTAGTAAAATATTGATTTTTTAATAATTTATATATTACTTAACGGAATCTTCCGCAATTTCATACATAGTATTACTTTATTAGTCACAATCGCCTTGAGAAAAATAGGCGACGTTACCACACCCTTTTTGGTAACTACCACACAAATGGAGCACTTTGCACACAAAGTTAATGGATTATAACTTTGATTCCAGTACATGCAAATACTTTAAATGTTGTACAGTGTAATGCTTTTATAATATTTAAAGTGCAGTGAAAAATTTGCGTTATTGCCACGCCCCTTTGGCACCTACCACAAAAGTGGACCATTTTGCACAAAAGTTAAAGGCTTATAACTTTGATTGCATAGAAATACTTGCAATTTTGTGCAGTGTGCTTTTATAGTACCTACGGTCTATTGAAGGAGTTATTGGCACGCTCATTTTAGTACCTCCCACACAAAATGACAAAAACCAAAAATATGAAACATGATTTTGTGCATAGTTTTTTAAGAATGGGATAAAATAATTTTTTGCATTTTTTTCTATTTTCGAATTTTTTTCCGAGCCAGCAAGAAAAGATTTTTTGGAAAAAATATTTTTTTCTAATTGTTTTAAAGGCAGTTACTAAAACACAGCTTCTTCGTGAAAGTGATCTTGCCACAGTTGTTGTCCTTATAATGTTAATAAATTTGAAGGGTATCACGGCTCCATCGGGCTGATTTTTGGATTTGGATTCATAAAATAGTATGTCTCAATCTACACAAAAAACTGGTTTTAGGTCTAGGACACAAAAAACTTGTTTAGTATATTTCAATCAATTGTGTTTATTGGGTATTATTGTCTGTACAAGTACGACGGAGAGTATGAGTAATGTGAACGTTATGTTAATAATAATACGCATACGTCACGGGGGTAGACACAAGCGAAACTCGGGATGCAAATAGTCAAATTTCTACTATCTATTGAAAACTGATTAATTTGAAAACAGCTGATTAAAAAGTAAGGTTAAAATGACAAAACATTAGGTAAACAATGAAGACAAAAAATATATATAATGAGAATGGTATGTTACAAATCGAAAATGTGAACAACTGAAATAAGAACGAAAATACGAAATAATGAAAAAATTTATTCAAGCTGATTTTGGATTAACATCAGCAAATACAGTGAAATTCCTCATTATGGACAGTCCTTATAACCGGACAGCTTCAACACAGCTATTTCATAAATTTTTCCATACAAATGTCATTACAATAACCAAACGCTCTTTACTCGGACAGCCAGGCTGCCATCAATTCTCTGGAGGCAACATCCCTAAATTCACAAACAGCCTCATAGGAACTGCAAAGCCGATGAACTTGCTAGGAAAGGGACGACATTACAAATTCTCGAAGAATTTTCATATATTGGTGCGCCACTATCCACGTGCAAGCTTTGGCTTAGGCAAGAGGCAATCAGGCAGTCCAACGAAATATGGACAGAAATCGGCACCTGCAGGGTAGCTAGACAAATCTGGCCAAGGTATGACCTGAAAAGATCAAAATATCTCCTCGCATTAGAGAGGCAAAGATTGTCTACGTTAGTGTCAGTTCTGACGGGACACTGCTTGATCGGCGAACACGCCAAAAGATTGGGTATTGACTCTAATGACCTCTGCAGAAGCTTGGTCTTCGAAGTGCTACATACCATTAAGCAACCATAAAACAAACAAAAAATAAGAGAAAATGCTGCCCTGAAACTAAAAAAGAAACAAGAAACAACAAAAAGGAGATTCGATCAATGAAATTAAAGTTTTTATTTAAATGTTAAATTTAATAATAATAATTGTTATATATGGGGCAAAATTCCTCAAGTGTCCCAGGTAAAAAATAAAAGTTGTCCGATTTGGCTGAAATTTTACTCGTTTATTGTCCAAGCATATAAATTCGGAGAATGCCAATATTGGGTCAATCGATCAGCGATTGACCAAGTTATTGGACATTCAATTCGGAAAAAAGCAACAATTTTTGTCAAAACTGAAATTTTCAAACGCGTTTTTCACATTACATGAAGATTTAAGAGCAAAGCGTCAAATGACGTTCTGGAGGGATATTTCATGGACTCTCTTGTAGATACACAACTAATGTCGTAAAGTTGCATTTTGGACCTATTTTTTTGCATTAAAAAAAATATTTCGCAATATCAAAAATATATCACGAATATTTTTTTCTGCAATATTTTTAAAAGAATCTTTGACATGTTTGTTAGTTCATATCAAATTTGTGGAATGTACTTTTTTCGCAACAAAAAGATATGATTTTTTTACAAAATTTAGTTCGAAAAATTACAGTCAATGCTAACAAAGTTTCAATTAATAAATTTAATAAAATATATACATACATATATATTTATACATAAATTTAAAAAGATAAAACATTACTGATTTTTACAAATATTTTTTACCTGGGACACTTGAGGAATTTTGCCCCATATTTAAAGGGGCAAACACAGAAACATTAATCAAGCCAAGAGTTTGGTCAATTTAAAATGTTTTTACTTTAATTTGTTTTATTTATTTTCACTGCCGCCAATCAGAATCTGGAGTCGAACCGATATTGTTGACGGCGGTAGCTGAAACAGCTGTTTCTGATTTCTATGCTGCCATATTTTTGACAGTGTTTTTCGGTTTTCATTTTCTTTCGGTTTCATGAAAACGTACAAGAGCTGTAGAATCAAAAGTAAATCGACACGATTTTGAAAAACGAAAACGAACCAATTTCGTACAAAACCTGTGACATGCCTGTATATAGGATGTGTTAATGTGAGCTCGACCATATTTTACTAAAAATCAAGATTTCCAGGCGCTGCAAATGCGAAATTATAATGGCCCTCTATCCTATGATGGAAGGTACGAAAATGCACAGAATAAAGAGATGTTATGAGTGAATGGCTGTAGCAGTTCAATAGGAAAATGAGGACTCGAATCGAAAAATTATCTTGCATCTCATCCAAGGGAATTAAACCTTACTGATATGAACATTGTTTTTTTGCACCCAAATACAACGGCAGTAAGCCAGCCTTAATTTAAAATTTTTTTTACAGAAGCTTACTTTTAAAAAACTTACTATGCTAACTCGACTTAGCATGCTTTTAGGGCTTTGTATTTTTAATTTCTAAATATTCAAAATTATGTTCAGTCAAAATTTGGTGTTTACCCAATTTGCATTATAAAGGAATTTCACACAAAATAAAACAGTCATCAAACTTCGATTGCCTTTGCTTAAAACTACCTTTTAGCACTTGGCATTGTTTAGAATGGAGGTGTCGATATTTCAATCAATTACGCTCAGTGATGCCAACTATTTGCGGAGCAAAAGCGTAATGAAAAATTTAAAAAGCGTAAAAAGGCACTAAACAATTTTTCTTTCTTTTGCAATAAAAAAGTTTAATTTTACATTAAAAATTTTAAAATAAAAATAATTATCAAATGTTAATCAAACTTGTTTCCCTAATTAAACTGATACTCCCAAACTTTTTGTTTTTTTGCGCTTAGATTCATACATTTTTCTCTGCTAAATTGCATAAAGACTTGCTGGACAATAAAGAATCACTAACAGATTCGAAAAGCACTAAATCTGGTGAGAAAATCACTAAGTTGGCATCCCTGATTACGCTCACTGAATTATTATTGCCTTTGTACGTACGACAGAGAGTATGAGTAATGTGAATGTTACGTTAATAATGATACGTATACGTCACGATGGAAGACTCAAATGAAACATGTTGCAAATATGCAAATTTTTACTTGTATAATAAATTAAAGATAATGCATTTTTTGTAAGAACCCGCTTAAATTCGATTTGGGCAATATTTAAAACAGCTGATTAAAAAGTAAAGTTAAAATGATAATAACATTAGGTAAACAATGACGAAATTAAAGTTATGTAAAGAAAAATGAATGCGAGTGGTATGATACCTTTCTTGTTTTGGCAATTTTAGCACTGTCAATACTACTACAGATAATAATCAAAGTTTCATATTTACGTCTAATTTATAAAATTAAATAAATCTAATAATTTGTTTAATATTTTTTTAGGTTTCCCACCTGTTCACCACATCACTGGTAGTGTATGCCCCCTCTCCATTATTTACATGAAAGTTTGTGTATGTTCGTTCACTGGGAGAGCGCGAGAGAGAGAGACTGACACTTACTGATAGACAGACGGGTATACAATACAGCAACATCAACAGCAGCAGCAGTAGCAGCATTAGTGAGTGTATGTTGTACTCACCAAATAGCTACATATACACTTAGACTCGCTTCTTCACTCTACCGCACCGAGAGCTCTCAATTGATTTGGCCAAATTGAATGAAACGAAAACTGAATATGAACAAACAACGACGAATGACGAAAGTTTTGTTGGAGAATAGAGCACATATGGCAGTCTTGAAAATATTCGCGAACTATGCGGTCGCATTACGATGAATACGCTACCAGCGAAACGAATAAAATAATGATGAATACTAGTAGTAACAATAATCATAATAACAATAATATAAATAACAACTATAGTAGTAATGGTGCGATACCATATCACGCCCGTGAAAATTCGCTGCCATTCAGTTACGGGCAAATTAGCAAAACGTCAACGCCATTAAGGCCAACAACAACAAGAGAAGCGTCGTCGTCGTCGGTGTCACGTAGTTATAAAAACGGTGTTGAACATGATTTAGACTTTGATTTCGATTTCGGTTTGAGTTCTTCTGGTCGCAATGGCGGTGGTCTCGGTTACGGCAAAACGTCATCAAATGGTGGTGGCGGCGGTGGTGGCCTAAATGGGAGTGGTGGCAGCATCGGCCATGATGTCAACTTTAACAATTTAATGCAAAGTGTCGATCATCGTGCAAATAAACGTAGTGAATTTTTCGGTAACGGTGAAAATCCTCTTAACGAAAGACGTGACGTGGGCGGCGCAGGCTCGCTAGGCTGCACGCAAACTTTGAGATATAAAACAGCAATAGCACCAACAACAACGCCACTGTCTGCAGATGAAACAGACGCCAGTATGATTAAAGTCCAACCGCGTCTCACTAGTCCTTTGCTAGTGCGAAAAACTTTAAGCAGCAGCAGCAACAACAACAACTCCAGCAGATCACCTACGCGTTCCAACACCAACACAATTGCGAATACATACCACTACAGCTATGGCAATAATAATAGCAGTGGTGGTGGCGGCGGTATTGGAGACAACTTTGACAAGTTTGGCGTAAATGGCAATTTCAACAACAGCAACAAGAACGATGGAGGCAGTTATGGTTATGGTAGTGGTGGTGGTGGCGGTGGTGACACACTAACAAAAACACCAGCTCGACATGAATTTGATGAATTGCTACGTGAGCGCCGTGAGAAGGTTTACAGTGAATACCGTTCGACAACGCAAGAGGTATTGCCATCCCCCAGTGGTTCACCTTTGCCACCACCAAGGCGTTTTGTCAATGGCACTGTGCAATTGCCCTCTACCTTACCGCCTTCAGTGAAACATAATGGTGTGGCCGCCTCATCTGGCTATCCTCCCCAAGTGCCGCAACGCAGTCAGAGTCAAAACGGAAAATATAACTTTGATTTTCAATTTAATCTTAATTTAGATGATCACGATGGCGGCGGCATTGACGATAGGGACAGAGATCTAATAAAAAGGCGTAACCAAACATTGGATCGGTCGCCAATGCGTCAGCATCAGCAGTATGATGATGATCTGTTAAGAAGAAGAAATCAAACATTGGATCGTTATAGTAACCAGCGTCAGACGACTGCGACGACAAGTTTTCAACGATTGCAGCAGGATCATGAGCTGGGCGACGATGACATTTTACGCAGAAGAAATCAAACATTGGATCGCTCTCCGCTCAGACAACAGACAACAAATTATGAAAGGCAACAACAGCAGCAGCAATTGTACCAAACGCGCGACATTCCATTGGTGGCCTCATACAATGTGGAACGTAATTATCACACTTCTTCATCATCAGCAGCACACAACAAGAACAACAACAACTACAGCACTATCAATGGCCGGGGAGAAACTGCCAGTCCCAGCTCTATGATGGACATCTATGCTACGCCTTATGATGATCAGCGCAATGGCCGTCAGCCACTGGAGGCCAACGCCGGCATGTCGACAACGTCAGCTACTACCACCACCACTACTTTACGCACAAAACGTTCAGACTACTCTCCATATGGTAATGGCAACATGTTCACTTTGCCACAGCATCAGCAGCAGCAACAACCACAACAACAACATTATGAGCAACAAGCCAATATTGGCCAAATCACAACAATGACGGATAGAGAAACGTCACCTATTTATGCCACCAGTACGAAAAAGGTAACACACTCTACAACGGCGACGGCTGCGGCGGCATCGCCATCACCATCTTTATATCGCCGTAATGCATCACAACCACAATTGGGTACGGCAACGTCAATGACCACTGTAAGTGTTTCGGATTATCCAGCTCCTTCTCCAACGGCCATAAGGCCCGAAACACCAGCATTTCCTGTTACGCCGCGTACCCCATTTGCTGGCAGCAGCAGTAGCATCTTAGTTAACAGCAGCAGCAATGGCTACAATACCACACCAACACTTAACCGTGCCAATGGTTATCTGCAGCAGCAACAACAGCAACAGTCCCAAAATGCCGCCGTCACCGAAGTGCAAAACTATTCAACGGAAACTATCTATGGCACCAACTATAGACCGCGTCTAAATTCCAGTCTATCCATGGCCAACAGCGAACCCCAAGAAGTGGCCGCACATCTTGTGAAATTCGCTAAAGATTCTTCTAAATTCTGGTATAAACCAAATTTGTCACGTGAAGATGCCATCTCATTGCTGCTGAATGCCCCACCCGGCACATTTGTGGTGCGCGACTCAACCACTTACAAGAATGCCTATGGTTTGGTTTTGCGTGTCGCTCTACCGCCACCCGGCTCAGCCTCCACCGGCAAACCGGATGAGCTGGTACGCCACTTCCTGATTGAGCCCACCACCCGGGGAGTACGCCTAAAGGGTTGTGCCAATGAGCCCGTGTTCACCTCCCTCTCCGCCCTGGTGTACGAGCACTCCATCAATCAACTGGCCCTGCCCTGCCTTTTGCAAATACCCGATCGCGATATTGTCACGCCACTGGTGGAGCCGACACCCGCCCAAACGCAGCTGCTGACACAGGGCGCCGCCTGCAATGTCCTTTGGCTATTTTCATGCGATACCGAATCTCTAACCGGCGAAGAAGCCATTCGCAAAGCCATACGGCAGATGTATGCTCCCAATACAGCCGTAGCACCCACCGAGGTCCACTTCAAAGTCAGTCATCAGGGTATAACGCTAACGGATAATACGCGCAAGAAATTCTTCCGCAAACACTATACCGCCGATATCATCTCATTCTGTGCCATTGATCCCGATCATCGTTTGTGGACCATGCAGGAGCATGGCAGTGACAATACAACCATTGTGGGTGCCTTAAAGAAGACCATTTTTGCCTTTGTTGCGCGGCGCTCAGCCAGTTCCAAGGATAATCAGTGTCATGTATTTTGTGATTTGGCCATAAATCAGCCGGCTTCAGCTATAGTATCATTTGTGAATAAAACTCTGCCCACGGAAAAGCAAAGAAACTATGTACTCTGAGGGCAGCTACGAGTAGCTACTGTAGTAAGCAGAACAATAACCGCAACAGCAACAACAACAACACCAGTAACTGTAACAGTAACAAATCAAATACCCATAAAATTAACGAATTTCGAAAACTGGAAACGAGAAGAAGTGGAAGAAGAAGAAAAAGAAGATTCTACAATAAAAAATACTAGAATAACGAAGAATAACAAATATAAAAAACGTGTAACATTTGCTTTGTAAACCAAAACCACTAACGTAATTTGTAATTTGTATGGATTTATGTATATGCGAGCTATATACATAAGTATATAATATATATCTATATGTATACATAATATATGTAAATGTACATCAGATGTGTGAAACGATGAAATGAAAATACTTTAATTTAAATTCAAAGTGTAGTGTTTTGCTTTCTCTATATAGATTTGCAAATGTGGTAGTGTATATCCATCCATCTATCCACTGCCGAAATTCGTGTCTACTGAGCCTGGAAGTGAAACTTCTACCTATATAACCAATCTATTGTTTTGGACTTTATTTTCCCCCACTGTGATCATCTTTGTTCTATTTAACAAGACAAAAAAAAAAACTAAAATAAAACTTTAAATACAAACCAAAAAACACATATTGTTCAACGGATCCAATAATTATTTTGCTTGAGTTACGGACATTTAAAAAAAAAATATAAAAATGGGAGAATTAAAAAAAAAATTATTTGGAAAAAAATAAAAATTTCTTCAAAACTGCAAGATAATAAGTGAAACATAAGATTTTTTGTGACACTTTCCAGAAAAAACAGTAATACACTATCAGCAAGTAAGGTCTTAAGATAATTTCACAGACGTACAAGTTCCGGTCAACTTTTGGATTAGAGCCGATGAGAACAAATTTTAACGTTATTTGAGGCGCCGAATTCGAATCCGGGTTTTGTTTTAAAAAAAAATGTTATTACTGTTTTGGATTTGTGAGGGTGCTGGTTCTGTGTAAATTTGAAGAAAATCGAAGATCGAATTTTTAAAAAAAAAACTTTCGTAAAAATGTTTTTTAAAAACTTACGCTTAAAATGACCTATTATGTGCTCTTTAAAACAAAGTACATTTTTTTCAAAATTTCAAAAGGCCATACAATTTTTGAAAAAAAAAAATTGAAAAAAGTGTAGCGAGATCTTATTTTATAATTTTGCAACTGTATGTAAACTTTAATGGTTTCAAAAATAAACTTCATAGGTCGATTATAAATATTCTGGCCCCATATAACTTCATCTCAAAAATGTTTTTTTCTAAAAATTTCTTTAAAACTTTTATTTTTTTAAAAATATTTGTTGACAAAATTTTTCTACAAATGTCGTTGAATGAAGACCACGAAGGACCGATGAAGGACATTTTGGAAAAAATTAATTTCGAAGAAATTTTTTAAAAAATACAAAATTTTTTGGTGAAATCCACGTTTGAATAAGTTTTATAAAAAATGTTTAGAAAAATTTAATTTCGAACGACATTTTTGTTAGAAGTTTTTACAAGATCTTCTGTAAAAGTTCGATTTTTGTAAAGTTAAATAAATTAAAATTATAAAGAAAAATTCATTTAGGCTAGATTTTCTAGAAACATAAAAATTTCGTCAATTTTGAAAGAAATTTTCAATAAAAAAATCAATTTATATGAAATTTTCAAAAAAATTAAATTTTGCAATTTTTATGAAATTTTTTATAAATATAGTAATAAACTACTGACTATTTTCTCATATTTCTTTTTTTATTTGAAAGAACAATCCTTCCGGTTAATAATGAAAAATAATTTCATTCAAATGGCTGTCTCGGCTGGCCATGCAGTAACCTACACGATCGGTCCAATTTTTAAGCACATTATCGATTGTGTGCAGCTGTATTTCACCAATGGCTTCACGAATATTGTCCTTTAAAGCGTCCATTGTCTCTGGCTTGTCGGCGTAACACTTATCTTCGAGGGCACCCCACAAATAATAGTCCAACGGTGTCAAATAATGCGATCTTCAAAAACAGGGCGCAAAACATCGAGTGTAGCTTCGGCTGTGTGGTACGTAGCGCCGTCCTATTGAAACCAAATGTTGCCAATATCCTCCTCTTCAATTTTTGTGAACAAAAATTCGTTCAACATGGCCCGATAACGATCGCCATTGACTGTAACGGCCACTCCTTGCTCATTTTCGAAGAAAAATGGCCCAATTATGCCTCTGGACCAAAATCCGCACCAAACAGTGACTCGTTTTGGGTGTATCGGCTTTTCAATGTATGCGTGCGGGTTTTCTGTGCCCCAAATGCGACAATTTTGCTTGTTTACATACCCGCCAAGATCAAAATGAAAAAATCAAAATCAAATGAAAATCAAAAATGAAAAAAAAAATTGAAAATCAAAATTTTCAAAGTAATGTCGCAATATTTCCCAGCGTTGTTCAAGCGTATACACAACCATATTCGTTCAGCGGAAGGATAAAACTAATTATCTGTCAAATCGAAATGAGCTAAGTGTTACCATTCACGAAATAAGCACTAGTTGAAAAAAAAACGTTAGATGGCGGACCCTTTATTTATTAAATGTACTCACGGATCCCCTGGAAGATCGCTACGATATATCGGGGGCTATATCTAAATCTGAACGTATTGTCTTCAAATTAAGCAATGTTCGTTCCCTGTTCACATTTTGAAACGTGATGATGTCAATGAGCTACAATTTGACGTCGTTAGACTTTTGTGCGATACCTTGAATGTTATGTGAACAATCCATTAACGATTCAGGTCCTAAAGGCGATTCATCTCATAGGATATGACTGGTAGATACTGAGGAAATTCTTGTCTAATTCCAATTTTCTTTAACCCTTGAGGGTAAAAAAAGCGCACAACAGGCCGACCCCCTGACTTAGTGTATGAGGCGTAAAAACGTTTCCAATAATAACCAAGAATATAGCGAAAAAATAGATTTTTGTTAATTTTTAAAAAAATACTTCGATTTGAACCACCCTGTATAATAGGAGCAGAATACAGATCCGAACCCATAAAAATATCAATAGGCTATGTTTTAGGGCCAATAGCGGCCTCAATGCTATATTTTGTCAAGATCGGATAAAAATTGCAACCTGGTATACATGGTTAAATCGTATCAGCCCGATTGATGTACTTCAAGGTGCGCCTGTCTCCAGTATTTTAATATGTTACAAAACTCTGCACCAGAATAAACTTCTAATATTCCGTACCACAGTGTGTTGTATGGTAGGTTTAACGAAACAGCTGTAGGTTATAGTGTCAAACAGAAATGTTTACAGAAGAAGTTGGCTTTGTGATTAGATTTTGTTGTGGAATTTTGTATAACGCATATTTTACATTATAAACATTTTGACACAAATGGTTTTAATAAATCGATTTTCATCAACAAATTTAAAATAGATCACAATGGCGCTTACATATCTTTAGCGGTTATGGATCGGAATGTCACTTAGGTCCTGTGTCAAAATGGTTGATAATTGTATGTTTATAAATTATTTTGAATGAATGCCTAGTAAGGAATTTAAATAATTTTGACTGCTAACAATATTTCATCGAACTGAAACAAATCAGTTATTTGACACGTGCTCTTTGTGTGGGGGGGGGGGGTTAATCGAGAACAAAACCTCTCCGAAAACAGCAGATATCTCGAAAACGTTTCTGCATCTCTTCACTCTCCTATCAATCTTATCATATGTACAGTTAATATCCATTAAGTTATCTCACATATACATACATACCTTTTACGCAAACATTCCAATAATTAATTATACCCTGCCCTGCAAACATTTGGAAGTGAATTTCTCACTTCCTCGAAAAAAGTCACTGCTTCGACACGTACAGTAGATAATATTTCGATATTTTACCGTTTACAGCAACAAAAACAACTATCTATATTTCATCTCCTTAATTAACTCTCATGACTCTCAGTTCTCTCATGGCGACTGTTGTCGTTTTATGGTGGTGCGATTCAATTCTCTCAAGGCAGCACGAAGCTTATAACATGCAAACCGTGCTTTGAAAGCAAGAAGCGTTCGTGGTGCAATGCAAGTGCCTTAGACTAGCAAGCAGGAGGTCTTGAGTTCAAACCCTTGCTCAGACAAAAATATTTTTTTTGCTTTTGCACACAATCGCTTTTCTCACTTGTGGAAGTCACTGAATAGTTACTTGTTGGGTGTATCGCAGAAGTGGCACATTTCTTCCCGACAGCAGTCACTTCTTAGATAAGAAAGCGATATCGCCCGCGATGATTTTCAACTTCTTGTAGTGACGCTTTAGTGGCTTCCGCGATAGAAAATGTTTGCAGGGTGTGGAACAATCAATGTAAATGGTTGGTGTTAAGTAAACTAGTGAACGATGCATTTACATGCAATGCGGAAATACCATTTAGATATACAATAAATTTGAATATTAAAACCAAAACAAAGATGATCTCAGCGGTGTGGGGAAATGCTCTGGACCTTAATTTTGCAAAATTTTAATGTTCAGCTGTAAACAACAAACTTCAACACACACAAAAAACACAGGTTGCCGCCATACGTATTAAAGTCTATAAATAACTGTTGTTCAATCATTTTCACTTGGTATGGCCCCGTGTCTGTGTATGCGGGTGTGTGTATTTGTTTACTACATTCTTGTTGTATTTCATCGTATAGAAGGACGGCTACTTGTTGTTGGGCGAGTGTATTAAGGCGAGTAAGTAATAACGTTTTTTTTGTTTATGGGTGCGAATGTTTACTTTCATTATTGTACTTTGTTGTTGTTTATTATTGTTGGGTTATTTTTTAATTCTATTTGGTTGTTTTTTAGCTGTGAGAGTGTTTTGCTTCGTTCATCGTTCACCTGATAACAAATCAATTAGATTATTTAGGTTACGTACAGTAACAATCGAAATAGACGTACCAAATGAATACCAATTGCAAAAAAAATATTGCAAACAAACAAATAAAACAATTATTGTCATTACACTGAATGACATCTGTGTTAGAGTTACCATCAAACAAAAAGGAGAAAAAACTAAAAAAGGAATATATCAGCTGATTTGTGCAGTCGATAGGCTAACACTGAATGAATGTTATAATTTTATAACAATATTATAATTTTACAACTATTTTGTAAATTAAAGTTACCACAAAACAAAAGAAGAATATTGTATAAAAATGGCAAATGGATTTAAAATAAATCAATAATACTTTATTTTTCTGAATTCACGAAAATATTCCATATCTCGAAAAGTGGCGGCACCACAATAATTTAACATCTGACCTTTTTTAAAGGCCTTGCTAAACGTTTTCCAATGTTACATATTTTCTTAAAATCCGTGTACAATTTTATTAAAAAAATATTTATAAAGGCTAATATCTAAAAAACTGGCTGTCGTATAGAAAAATGCTTTATAACCTACTCAAAAAGACGCGGCAATGAGCTTTTAAAAAAAATGCTTTATAACCTTTTCAAAGCCATTGCATAATTAACGAAAAAATGGAAAGGTAGGTACATAACTCCAAAACTATGGCCTCTTAACAAAATTGTGTTTATATTATTTTTGAAAGCCTTTAACATAAACTTTTTAACGACACAAAACAAAATAAAGATAAAAAACTTAGACTGGTTAATATCTCAAAGACGGATTTTCCAATAAAAATTGCTTTATAACCTTTTCAAAGCCATTGCAATAAGCTTTTATAGGAAAATTTTTCACCAACAATCTACCAAAATGCTGATACAATTAACGAAGATATGATACAATCAGTGTTGCCAGACGAATTTGACCGAAATCGTCAAAATGGGGGTAAAAAATCGTCAAATCGTCAAAATAAATTTTCGAAATCGTCAAAAAATTGTCAACATAAAAATCTACCAGCAACGTACAGCTTTTGAGTTTTTTTATGACGATATGTATTAATTGGTACTCTCAAATGATTTTTGGGGTTCATCAACCTGAACTTAAAACGAATTTTGTTGGCGGATCTGACATTCTTGAACGACATTAATAAAATAATTTGGCGGAAACATATTTTGATACATATTAATTTCTTACGTTTGAAAATAGTCTTGCTCATATATTATTTATCTCTTCATGTCATGAAAGCAACTAGCTTTAACTTATTGGGAAGAAGTTTGACAAAATGCATATTACCATTCACGTCAACAAGGTCCAGTGTAGAACCATTGTTTTATACAGCCCCCATACGAAGGTTCCATTAGATTCAACATCTTGACGCATTAGAAATCACTAGTACCAACCGATTAGACTGAATTTTGACAATTTAATATTAATATTTGACAATTTTATAATAGAAATTTAGTTATTTGTGTTTACTTTTACCCATAATTATTCATACGAGTACTGACATCATTGGCCAACATTTTGGTATAGCTTTTTAGCGCGTTAGAAACCACAAATACCAATCGAATGGGCTAAATTCGGCAATTTGTATTTTATTATACCGAGAACCATTTCAAGGAGCAAGTGACCCCATTGGGCCATATTGTCTGAAATTGTCTTTCAATTTGGCTTAAACATTATATATGTGATTATATTTAGCTGGAAGGATTCGTTGGAATAGTGACCTAGGTTCACGTTTTGACGTAGCCCTTACTTTACCTAAAAAATTGCACTGTAATTTCATCTGCCAATTTCACATCTTAACAAAACTAAAGAGATTTTTCTTGTTATGTTATTCAGTGCGGTCCATAATATATGAGACATTTTCTAACATTGCTGATTTTTATTTTAAAAAGATAAATGGGAGTGTAAATATATCCCGAAGGAATTAAAAAAAAACTTTAATGTACATAAGAACAGTTTTTTTGCCCTGAAAATCGTCAAAATGGCGATAAATTGTCATTTCTGGCAACACTTCATGGACAAATTTGCGCATAACTCGAAACTATGGCCCTTTTAAAAATTTTGTATATAAAGGGTCCGCCAAATAACTTTTTTTTTTGAAAATGCTATAAATAAAACTACTGAAAATTTTCTCAAATTTTTTATTTGAAAGTACAATCCTTCCGGTTAATAATGGAAAATAATTTCATTCAAATGGCTGCCTCGGCTGGCCATGCAGTAGACTACACGATCGGTCCAATTTTTAAGCACATTATCGATTGTGTGCAGCTGTATTTCACCAATGGCTTCACGAATATTGTCCTTTAAAGCGTCAATTGTCTCTGGCTTGTCGGCGTAACACTTATCTTTGAGGGCACCCCACAAATAATAGTCCAACGGTGTCAAATCGCAGCTCCGAGGTGGCCAAACGACATCAGCTCTGCGGTTGATAATGCGATCTTCAAAAACAGGGCGCAAAACATCGAGTGTAGCTTCGGCTGTGTGGCACGTAGCGCCGCACAGTGGAAAATGGTAGTGTAAGGCCTGATCAAAAATACTTTTCACAAACATTGAAATTATTAAATTTTTTTAATACTATTTCAGAGGTAAGACATCACGTCATGATTATCTGCAAACATTTCCGAACATTTTCATCGGAAAAGGCGTTAAAAGTACCACTATTTACAGATCTTTTGATTGTTACAAAAATATAAAAATTCTGAACACTCATATAAAAATACATGTACCCGGCGTGTAACATACTTTAGAGCATAAATTGCGGATTTATGTGTAGGAAATATTCTAACGAATCGGATTCAGTAGCAAAATGTTTAAAAAATTAACAGCGAATATTCGCTGTATGCAATATACTATTTATGTAAATGTTTCTTGAATTCAACAACTTCAGCTAAGGTTTTAGTTGTTAGCTCCGTTTGCCTAGGTTCAAACTTTTGCATAATTTCAAAACTACGTTCCTAACCTAAGTTGTGGCAAAAAATTGGCTGCTCCTTTTCAAACGGTGCTTTTCCTTCTTCAGTGCGTTATTGCAGACCCATTTCGATTGAAATGTGAGAGACTCCTGAAAAAACCAAAGAAGTGGTTCAAAATATCGAGAGCCAAATAAAGTCGTTGTTGCCAACATTTATTAACTGCGGAACGCATGAACTCGAAATAAGACACGAACTCTTACTAACAATGGTTGATGGTAAAGTTGTTAAGACACTAACAAACACGACGTCTTGTGCAGTATGTACTATTTGCAATGCGAGTCCAAAGCAAATGAATGATATACCAAGTACCATAAAAGAACTGAAAATAAAAACGCCTTGCAATATGGAATGTCAACCTTACATGCATGGATTCGGTGTATGGAAATGATTTTACATCTTTCTTATAACCTGGACTTCCAACAGTGGTCAGCAATTTCTAAAGAACACCAGGTATTAAAAAAATGCAAGAAAAAATTGGTGCAAAAGCATTTCCGTGAAGAATTAGGATTAATAATTGACAAACCTAGACAGGGAAGTGGAAACAGCAACGACCGGAATACTGCACGAAGATTTTTTTCCAATGCAGAAGTCAGTGCTGAAATAACAGGCATAGATGTACAGTTAATACGAATGTTGTACAATATTCTACAAGCTTTATCATGCGGTGTCATGATAGCTGGCGAAAATTATAACAAGTATGCTCTCCAAATAGCAAATCTATATGTGGAAAAATATAAGTGGTATTATATGCCATCTTCTGTCCATAAATTATTAATACATGGAAAAAGCATTCTAAATCATTTCTCTATGTTGCCAATGGGTCATTTGTCAGAAGATGCCCAAGAATCGCGTAACAAAGATTATAAAAACTACCGATTGAATCATTCCAGAAAAAATTCAAGGATAGCGACAAATGAGGATGTATTTAAGAGACTTTTATGTACTTCAGATCCTGATATATCTAGCATCAGAAAAGAAACACACAAAGCCTGTAGAGATCTTGATGAAGACGCGGTGTTGTTATTGAAAATGCCCCACACAGACAATTTTAATTTATAAAAAAATTTAGTTTTTTTCACAAAAAATAAAATTGTGTTTCAACTTTATGTTCTCATAATTTTAATTTATCCTTATAAATGAATTGATTTTAATTAACCATTAAAGATGCAAATTGCATACCAAATTCCAGAAAACTAATATTTCAACTTGGACCTTTCAATTCGGTCAAAACTGTGGTACAGTTTCAGAAAAAAATAAAAGTACAGATTTTGCAAGCTTACTACTGGATATGTAGTGGTGCGAAATCCGAAATATTTTCACACTTCCTTTTAAATATTGTCTATATTATGTGTGCAAATTTTTAAAAATATATCTCTCAAATTAACAAAGTTATTTCCACTGTGTGCCGTCCTGTTGAAACCAAATGTTGCCAATATCCTCCTCTTAAATTTTTGTGAACAAAAATTCGTTCAACATGGCCCGATAACGATCGCCATTTACTGTAACGGCCACTCCTTGCTCATTTTCGAAGAAAAATGGCCCAATTATGCCTCTGGACCAAAATCCGCACCAAACAGTAACTCGTTTTGGGTGTATCGGCTTTTCAATGTATGCGTGTGGGTTTTCTGTGCCCCAAATGCGACAATTTTGCTTGTTTACATACCCGCCAAGATCAAAATGAGCTTCATCTGAAAAGATGATTTTTTTGGCAAAATCGGCAATAGTAATGTCGCAATATTTCCCAGCGTTGTTCAAGCGTATACACAACCATATTCGTTCAGCGGAAGGATAAACTAATTATCTGTCAAATCAGACATGAGCTAAGTGTTACCAATCACGAAATAAGCACTAGTTGAAAAAAACGTTAGATTGCGGACCCTGTATTATTTTTGAAATCATTTGACAAAAGCTTTCTAGCGATACCAAAAATATCTCAAAAACGGACTGTCCTATAAAAAAATCGTTTTATAACTTTTTCAAAGCCGTTGCAATAGCTTTTATACGAGATCAATATTTCGCCTAAAATCTACCAACATGCTAATACAATTGACGAAAATGTAGCAAAAATTTTGGTTAAAGAAGAGCGCTCCAGTAGGTGTGCAGGTAATGTGATCGTCTATGAATCGTCTATGGGTCGTGGGTTCGATTATAACCCTAGGCTCTGATCAGTTGCTGCAAAAATCTAGCCACATCTATGACTTTCATATGGGACTATATGAAGACATGGAGCGATGTGTCAAATTTTCACTGGGACTATTTAGTGCAATATAATGTAAAAATGCTCGAATTCCAGCATGAGCAGTTAAAAAGAAGTCAAATCGGAAGGGGCCTTTATATGGGGGCTATACTATGGGACACTGCCTGATCGGAAATCATCGGCCATGAGATTGGGAATTGAGTCCAATGACATCTGCTGAAGCTGTGGAAATTAGGAAGAAGTAGATCATTGAACACCTGTTTTGTGCCTGTTCCGCATTGAGTAAACGATGTCTGGATATACTGGGGTTGGCCTTTCTAGGAATTCAGACAGACCTGGCCGGCAACGACATCAAATTGGTTGGTTCCAATGAGGGTCAACTGAGCCCGTGGTAGGACTAGGGACTTAATCTAACCTAAATTGCAACATTTTATGTTTTTCCAACAGTGGAGTTGAGCTGAATATCAATGGGTTTCTTCTAAGTGAAGGAAGGTATTTGGAATAGTCAAGTGAAAAGAAAGCGACCTTGAAAACCTACAGCTACAGTTTAGTTCAAGTTAATTGACAAAAATTACCAATTTTTTGTCATTGTATTATGAAATACATTGTTATTGTGGCTTAAAAATAGGATTTTTTGGTTTCTATCATCGGCTGCGCCCATAGTAAAAATAGGGAAAATAACCACATGGAAAATTCTAATTATGTATATAAAAGTTTTCAAATAAAATATAATATTTTGGAATTTCCATTGACTTACTACATTATTTTTGTTAATAAATTGCTTGATTTACAAAATTGTATGTTGTTTTACATGTGCCGTCAATGTTGCCAATTTTATACAAAATCAGCTGGCAGCTGTCTTAGAACTGTCAATTATCGCTAGTTAGCTTTTGTAATATGCTAAACTTAAACCATCCAAATGTAAACAAAAATTTTATTATTATCAGCTGTGTTAGTTCTCTTTTGCTCGACACTCATATGTATGTACTCTTCACATGCATGGTGTAGTATATGTTGTAGGTAAATATGGAGGTGTATATTAACATCAACAGACACATATTGGAATTTTATTTCTGATGAGTCATCGTTGAATTAATGATCTGAAGTGGTTTTTTGGCGCTGTCTTTTTTACGCTACGCTCGCCCGCCCGACCAAATGTACTGTAATGATTAGAACTCGAATGTGTAGTACGTTTTTGACAATTATGCAATTTTCAAAATCAACGACGCCAACCCAAAGTTCAAGGCCGATAATTGATTAGATTTATGTTTGTTTTTTTGGTGTGTGTGTGTGGTGATTCATTCGTTTTTTGGTAAGAGCAAGGTAATTTTGAAACGCACAACTTTCTAGAGAACGAATGTGTGCAACAACCAACACTGTATATATATATTTTTTCTTCTGCCATAAAATTTCGAAAATGAAAAATAAAAAAATATCTATATAAACAAAAAATGTGTATTTTATTTTGAATTCAATTTATAAAGTAAGTGTATACAATCGTACAAACATGTATTTAACTGATCTTGAGTGAGTAATCTAGTCGGGGAATTAAGCATCATTGAAAAAATCATGTGTGTATAAACAAACATATGCACAAAGCGTTGAAAGCAATAATGACCTAATGTTTTAAGAAAATTATACAATATTTCTTAAACTCACACTACGTATCCACTATGAGATAATGTACTTCATAATCTAGTCGATTAGTTTCTTCAGTTGTCAACGACAGCGTTGTTCGGTGCAAATTATCGACTAGATATCCGAAGTAGATTATCTCGCAGTGTAAGGTGACAGCTCATAGGCTTACGTAGCTCAAAGTCTTAGACCATAGAAAGAAAATGGTCGAAACCATTAATATTTATACATATATAAAATCCTTTGTAGGTTTGTTAGTAACGCATGATCTCCGAAACTATAAGAGCGAATGGGATAAAAATTGCACATTAAGTTCAGTTTGGGGTCATCTGTGTTTTAGAATTATTTAAACCGCGATAAATGCCGGAGTGGTCAAGTTATTTGCAAAATCCGCATTTCCAGAGCGATTAACCTAAAATTTAAAATGTATGTGAGGTTTGTCTTGATAATAGATTGTATGTCTGATTCTAACAAATAATGGTCTTATGTCCAAAATAAATACTGTCGTTGGTGATTTTTTCGGAATATATGCATTTTTGAGTGAAATATTAAGGATGAATATATATACATAACGGTATCCCAAAATAAAAGTGTTGCCAATCAAGAAATAACAGCTGACAATTTAAGGTTATTGGAAATATCAAAGAAGCAGATTAAATACAATGTGACTGGGAGACAAATCACCGTTATTAATGTTTCAAATGAAAGGAAATATCAAAGACAAACAGAATATAAGAAGACATTCCTTCAGGCCGAAACGTCAAAATCTATCAGTTACGAACGAATAGGAATGAATTGAACAACACGCGAAAAAACAGTATTCCGCGAACATTGATTGAACTTTTTTTGCACTTATCAATTAATATTAAATTTTTAATTGTGACAATTACAAAAAATTCGGGAAAAACGGTCTGAAAATTCGCGAAAAACCTCAATCGTTGGAATCAAATTCCTATTCGTTCGTAACTGACAATTACTCGCTACAGGAAGGAATGTCTCCTTAAATTATATTGTCTTTGGGAAATATATTTGGAAGCAAATTTTTTAAATAATATCTATTTTGACAAATAAACTCTATTTGAAAATCAATAATTTTTTTTGGAACGCATACGTATGTTCGGTTACGTTAGGTTGAAGAGAGGAGACGTTTAAACGTCTCATGTCCATGGACATACACTTCAGTCAGTGGTTCGGCCTGTTGTGCACTCCTTATTTATGATCTTTTTATACCTCACGAGTTACAGAAAATCTGTACTAGACACGAATTTTCTCAGTATCTTCCAGTCATATCCTCTGAGATCAGTCAAGTCTGGTAATATGTCGTACCCGAAATGTTGGGATATTGCATGTGTGAAAGCCGGGCAGTGACACAGAAAATGTTCCAGTGTTTCGGTTTGGACATGAGATTTTGAGAGGAACTTTTTCATTTTAGACATGCTGTTAACGCTGTCTACCTGCTCACAGAAAAGCCTCCATGAGTTACGTTTCGATCTAATGATTTTATTGTATTCTTTGAGTCTTCTGTGATAGTCGTCCCAATATACTGATTGTTTTGCATCTTTGCTCGGCTAAGTAGCACCAAATGTGACTGCCATCAGGTCGCCTCTTTTACCAGAATTCGATAGTGACTTTATCGTTGCCCACAATTTACCGATACCGGGACTTACGTTGCATTGCTTCAGATGATCCAGCCATTTATTCCGCTTATATTCGTTGACTTTCCTACTGCTTTCCGGATTCAGTACCCTGATTCTAGGATCAGCAGGGCTAGAACGACGAATTTCATCACGATCGTCTGCAAGTCCCGCTGCAACAGCTGGGAAATTGGGTCGTACCTCGGGTATTCGACCAGTAGGCATGAAGCAAGCGACTGCTGTGTCGATGATGTCTCGGAATTTCTTCTCAGCTACCCGAACATCTGAGGGGATGGGTAGTTCATTGAAGCTGCGGTTGGTGAATTTTCAGAACCCGTTCCAATCAGCGTTCCTTTGGTTCAAGAAGGTGCGGCGTCCAGAAACAATTAAATCGGCTGATCTATAAATTGAGAGGATTATAGAGAGGTGCTCTGATCCCAGTGAAATAACGCGCTACCAGGTGACTTCATTTATCAGACAAGGTGAGAACTTGTGGGGGCGTCCAAAATCACTGTGCAAAACGTAGAACCATATATTTGTTCAGCCAAAGCTATGACTCTCTAGTCATTAGATGATTAGGATATGAGTTATAGAATTTATTAGAGAATTAATATTTCACTAAAATGTACACTATTGTGGGAGAGGTCCCAGCAGGAGTGGACCAATCTTCGAACTAAACCTGAAATAGAAAAATATTACCACATACCAAACGTTTACACCATTCGAGAGTTATCCTGCGCTCCATCCTTCAAGATACACAAACATACGGACGGAAGGACAGACATTGTTCAAATGGCTTCAAATATCCCAAAACTGATTTCCGCCGAACATATTTATGATCGTGACCTAAGATACTTATATGATATACACTGTCCTGAAATTGTATCTTTATACATTATATGCCAAATTTTAATGTATTTTATATACACGGGGGAAAATCGTCATTTTTGATATGTTTGAATTGAAAGAAAATATATTTCGAAGCGATTTTTTCAAATACTATATATTTGTTAACAAATAAATTTTATTTGAAAATCAAGAAATCTTGTTTGGAACGCATTTATTAATATATTAGAACATAATATATTTGCTAAATGACTTTCACAAATAAAATATGTGTGTACCCACAAACAAAGTTATTGTTTAAGAAGTTTTCAAAAACATATTTTATTTAAAATTTTTTTTAAAACTTTGCTGATTTTTTCGAATTTTAGTTAGTTTTTCCTAGTTTTCGTTTTAAACTTTATAGCTAAAAACGTCTTTTAATTTATAAATATTCCAATTCATCACTTTTTGTCAATCCATCAATGCAATTTATATTCACGAAAGATTATACGATTTAAGTTTTAATTAAATTTTAAAAACATTAAAAATTTATAAAAAAAATTATCTTTGAGCACCTGAAAAACAGAAAACTTGTCTTTAAATCAAATCATAATCTTTATTTCGGAAATACTAGTTCCAAATAAAAAAATATTAGAATGGGAACATATTTTTGTTTAGAACAACATTCTCCCAAACATATAATATTTATGTGTGTCAAATATTATATATTTGGAGTGTACTCTAAACATATGTATATTTCAAGCCGAATATGTTTGGGACAATATACTACAGAAACGATTTTTTTTCAGCGTGTATAATGCTGATATCTCGATTTGTCACTTGTGTGGGTTATACCACTATTGCCAATAACACCCCAAACATTTGCATATTTATAAAATAAATATAAGTACACATGTACCTATGTATGTATATTTCTGTTATGAACATTCTAGCGAACACAATTTACATATGTTTCGAAGAATCAGGCAAAATATTACCCTTTTTCTCACTGTTTTCCGATAGGAGGAGTTGAAACAGCATCACTTGTTTGGCAACTTAAATCGTTCTCTATGTTATGAAATTAAGTAAAAGTCCCCTTTATTTTTATTGTATTTGACATCATCATCACCTTTGGAAACTGTATATAATTAACAAAATTTGATAAGAAAAAATATTATTAAGACAATTTTCATCATAAGGCGTGTTTTGTTTAACATGCTAGAGTCTTTGTTAATTTTTTCTAAAACTACGTTTCCATTATGAGATAATCTACTTCGGGTCGATTACTTTCATCAGTTGGCAAAGTACATGTTTTTACCTATCCAAATGAAATACCGAACTAGTCTTGTCGTTGCCAACTGATAAAATTATCCAAGAGTTTTCGAAGTTAGTCCAGATTCACACTCGGCGATTTTTTCCAAGCAAGTGTCAACGTTTGTAGGAGAGAGAGGCAGAGAGTTTTTTCCGCCTGCTTCTGTGAATCTGGACTAACGTTACTGCATTGCCAACTGTTTATCATGTAGATTCAAGGATTCAAAATAGCACATGACCCAGACATGAACATGAAATTGTTATCTACATGATTAAAATAACGGGTGTTTTTGAATAGTAAAGAAAGTAAAGAAAATTATTTTTAATATTAATTAAACTGGCTTTATTGGATAGATCAATTTTTTGCCATTAATGTTTAAATATATATATATATAATATTGTTTAAATATATATATATAATATCTAATTTGCACACACTTTTCGCAGCATTGTGGCCGTATTTCGCCAATAACTCGTCGAATATTGATTTCCATGTGTTCAATTGCCTCTGTTTTATCGGCGTAGACGAGTGACTTTACATAACCTTAATGAAAATAATCCAATGGGGTTAAATCACACGATCATGGTGACCACCAAACAGGACCAAAACGTTAAATCATTCGTTCATCAAAAGTTTCTTTGCGCTGTGTTGCATCTGGCTCCGCCCATATTGGAACAACATGTTAGCAACATTAATGCCAGCTAGTTACCTACACGGTTGACAGTAACTATTCCGGCCATCATAGTTTTTTAAGACAGACATATGGACCAATGACTTCGCCGGCTCATAAGGTGCACAAAACAGTAATTTTTTTGTGGATGTAATTTTATTTCTACAAATGCTTGGGGATTATCTTCACTCCAAATGCAACAATATAGCTTTTTCATACAAAAATTAGTTTCATCGCTGAACAAAGTTTGAAGTTTGACGAACAGAACCATTATTTTGATAGAACATTTCAACAATTGGCAAGTGTTGCTTTGGTGTATGTCTATCCATGATGAAATGGTAAACCAAATGCAACTATCAGCTGTTTAATACATATATTGGCAAATAAAGCAGAGTTAACATATTTGTAAAACTTTACAAAAACACCCTGTAAAAGGGACATACTCCGCACTGATCACTGCTCTTAATGGACCTATCACACGCAAGGAAAAGAATTCGTTCTGCGAAACGAAATTTTAGACAATTACAATTCTCGTTTGCAGGAACTGAAATTTCGTTTGTTGTGACAGAAACTTATTTTGCGGAAACAATTTTTTGTTCTGACCAAAAGAAATTTCAGTCCTCGTATGGTTGTCGTGCACGCGTTTGTTATTGTACCATGAAATGAGTAGGTGAGGCTAACCAATGTTTACGCAGTATATATTCTCATATTTAAATTCTACATGAAATCCATGAACTCAAGTCATATTAACACAATTTGGAATATTTTTAAATGTGTCATAAAAGCAACTCAAGCGATTAAGCTTAAAACGAATCACACAATTTTCAAAGAAATGAAATATATTAGTTTATCTATATAACCACAGAAGTTTAAAAATATATATGATAACCTTGGCGGATATAACGCCATCAGGAATGCGGTTGAGGTTAGAATGAACTCATGCTTCGGTCAAAATGAAGTGTATTCAACATTATGGAGGATGAACTGAATCAAATGTCGAGTTGTTTAGAAGGCGTTAGAATGTTCAACATAACAATAGCGGTCTATCACGATAACCTGTATCACCCTTGCAATCCTTGCAATAGGTTGATTCCAGTTTAGAATATTGTGAAATGATCTGACCAAGAGCTTAAAATATTTAGTTCTGTGCTTTGTTAAAAGAGACATCTTTGGGACACACAGTTTTTAAAATTAGGACAACTTTTTCTTCTCACTGTACATTTTAACTGATTTTGGAGAAATGTTCTACTTGTTTGAGAATATGGTTGGTGAGTGTGAACGAGGTTACCATAATAAATATACCATCAATGGGCTCACGACTTCATGAAAAGACCTGTTTTTCAGCTTTTAACCAAAATAATGATATAAATTTTGATATAAATAGTTTAATTAGTTGCGCTACCGATCAAAACGATTCGGATGATGATCATCGCAATGATATCGCCTCATAATTTCTTATTCCAAATTTGAAAAATTAATGGCTAAAAATAGAAACGACCACAAGAATACCCCACATATCCATTGGCAGTGGCAAATCACCAAACAAACAGACGTACGTATAAATAGCTGTCTATCTATCTATATTTGTACATACCTTTCAATAGCGTTTTTAAAGTGAATGTGCGTCTTTACGCTCGTTCATCCATCCGTTCAATCGCTCCACCACCATCCACCAACGTAAATGCGGGCGGGCAATCAGCTAAAAACAACAGATTGCTTAATATTTCTCCCAAAATTTTGAATACTCGTATAACCTAAAATTGAAAGAAAAGAAGAAAGCTTTTAATTCTTTGTTTACGTCTTTTCTTTTGCTTTTATTCGCCTCTTCTTTGCAAGTGATACATATAAATATGTATGTAACAACACAGGTCTACAATTAACAAATAAATGATAATAACTGTGTAATGGATGAACACTCTTATGGTGGTAATGGCATAATAAAACAGGGTTAGGTACATCGAACAGGTGATTTCAATTATTTTTGCCAAGACATAGAGGGCCGATCAGCTTAATTTTTCTAAATAAGAAACGACACTTTCTATATGATAGGGATTATGTTTGAGAAATTATTATGAAACTAGTAAGGAAAGGCTAAAGTCGGGCGGGGCCGACTATATAATACCCTACACCACTCTCGTAATATTGAATAACTCTGAAATATAAATTTTGTAATTCATGTATAAATTGTTTACATAAATTTACTTTTGGGACATTTTATACTTAAATAATATCCTGTACCACAGTGTGGTGTAGGGTATAAAAACGATTGGATGTAAAATACAGCTTCTACAGGACTAAAGAGCCAAATCGGATGAAACATATATATGGGAGCTATAGCTAAATCTTAACCGATTTTCTTCAAATTCGGCAATGTTAGTCCATGGATCAAGAAACTCTACCATTCTAAATATCAAAACGATTGGATGTAAACTACAGCATCTATAGGACTAAAGGGTCAAATCGGACGAAAGATATGTATGGGAGCTATATCTAAATATTAACCGATTTTCTTCAAATTCGGTAGTGTTGGTTCATGGATCAAGAAACTCTACCATTCTAAATTTCAAATGATATACTTTAAGGTATAGTAAAATACAGCTTCTACAGGACTAAAGAGCAAAATCGGAAGAAACATATATATGGGAGCTATAGCTAAATCTTAACCGATTTTCTTCAAATTCGGCAATGTGGTTCATGGATCAAGAAACTCTACCATTCTAAATTTCAAAACGATTGGATGTAAAATACAGCTTCTATAGGACTAAAGGGCCAAATCGGACGAAAGATATATACGGGAGCTATATCTAAATCTGAATCGATTTCAACCAAATTCAATAGGGATCTTTACAGCTGCGAAATACTCTAAAATACTTCAGAACGATCGGAGTGAAATTGCGACCTGTAGACGGACGGACAGACATGGTTAAATCGACTCAGCTAGTGATTCTGAGTCGATCGGTATACTTTAAGGTGGGTCTAGCTGTGTTATTTCAGGTGTTACAAACATCTGCCGTGAAACAAACTTATAATACCCTGTACCACAGTGTGGTGTAGGGTATAAAAATGTTCATTAAAATCGGTCGAGTAGTTTAGAAGATACAGGCGTTAGAATGTTCAATATATCAAACGTGGTATTTCTGATATGTTTGGCGTTTTACCAGCTCACATAGGCCAGTTTACGTGCCTAGTGTTACAATGGCCTGAAATGCCCCTAATCGAAACCAACCTGTTTGATAAACAAAGTTATCGATGGTACGAATATCGATACCGGAAAGATCTGCTAGACTACCTAGAACTACGAATCCAGTATATCCAGATGTCGTTTACTAAAAGCGGGACAGTCGCATAGCAACGCCAGTGTTGGTTATTATGCTGCGATGTAGCCACTTGGCGCGATAGACGCTGCAGGTATCTGGTAGTCTGTTAGCTATATCCAGACTAAATTATTTACAGCGTACTCCAAAGCCAACCTTCTCACTAATTTGGTTTCTATTACCTGGTATGCTGCCAAGCCATTCATCTCTGTCTGGTATCATACAGATGTAGTTCCTCTCGAAGGTGTACACCGTTACTATATGTTCCACTCGCTCGGTTACTATAGCACTACACTTTGATATCCTCATGTGACCGTAGATCTTTTACCTTCATATTGATAGGCAGTTTAATCTTAATGCCGCTCTGGTTGCAACATATCTCGTCGCAATATTAATCGGCAGTATATGGAGTAGGGCTTGTAGAGACTCAGTCGCTGTAGTCCTTAAAGATCCGCTTATGAATAGGCAGGCAGTTCTCTGAACCTTTGTTAGTAGGTTGGTGATGGTTAGTTTGTCAGTTGCTGTCCACCATACCACCATACCACAATGCGGTATAGCAGTATAGGACGAACTACTGCTATATATATCCAGTGGACGATTTTAGGAAAGAGGCCCCACCGCGACCCTACAGCCTTTTTGCAGGAATATAAGGCGACGTTGGCCTTCCTTACACGTTCCAATACATTAAGTCTAAATAACAGTTTTCTATCTAGAATTATTCCTAAAAATTTTGCACTTTCAGAAAAGACTAGATCTGATCTGACATGTGGGACATTATTCATCCTGGTAAAGAGAACCAATTCTGTCTTGTTTGGGTTTACGCCCAAACCGTTGCTTCTGGCCCATCTAGCCAATTTGTTCAGAGCAACATGTAGGATGTCTCGGACTACGTTTTCGAATTTTCCACTCACTGCGATTGCCACGTTGTCGGCATATGCCACGACCTTGCAGCCACAACGTTCTAGATCTAGCAGGATTTCATTCACCACTAGGTTCCAAATTAGTGGCGACAGAAATCATCCTTGTGGGAGTCCCTCTGTTTACAAACCTTGTTGTGGACCCGTGACTTGCTGTTATACGTCTTCTGTTGAGCAGGCATTGAATTAGTCGAATCAAGCTAGAGTTCACCTTTAGATGTTACAGTGCCGCAATTATCGCATCTGACTGAATGTTGCTAAAAGCCGCTTCTATGTCAAGAAATGCCACCATGGTGAATTCCTTGAAATGTAGGGAAGATTCGATAGTGCTCACAAGTTCGTGAAGGGCAGATTCAGTAGACTTTCCCTTATTGTAAACATGTTGGTTCCACGACAGCAGTTTTGTATCCAGGTTTTCCCTAATAAAAGAATCTTTCCAGACCTTTCAATAGGAAGGAGGATAGGTTAATTGGTCTGAATTCTTTTAGCCTAGTGTGTGATATCTTCCCCGCTTTAGGTATGAACACCACTTTGGTATCCCTCCATCGATTCGGGACGTATGAATGCCTGATACAGCCTACATAAATTTTCTCCATCCAGGGGATAATGTACTTTAACATTTTCTGCATTTCTGCTGGAGTGATGCCGTCTGGTCCAGGTGACTTGAAGGGCTCAAAGCTGTCAATAGCCCAGCTTATTCTGGATCTCTCAGTCAACAAGCTAGCAACCCTCGCAGTCCACTCGGTCTTGCTGATCTTCGGGTTCTTTTGGTGAGTTCTCCGTGAAATGCGTGTCGAGCAGTACATTCAGCGACTGCTCGCTGTTTTTTGTCCAGTTATTTGCCTCATCCTGCAAGTAACCCACTGTACAGGGTGAAGCTGATAATATTTTCTTCAGCCTTGCGGCGTCGGAGATATTTTCCACTTCGCCACAGAAGGTATACCAAGAGCGTCATTGCGTCTTTCTAAGCTCCTTCTTATAGATCTTGAGTTGCTCTTTATAAGCATCCCAAACATTAGCGACCCCAGTAGATTTTGCCTTGTCGAATAGCTTGTTGCAGGTCTTTTTCATAGCCGTTAGCTCAGAAGTCCACCATTGGGGTATAGTTTTACCCTTGTACCTTGTTATTGGACAGGCTTCCTCAAGGTAAGCGAACCTAAGGTTGATTGTCGTCAATATCAGGTAAATATTGGACAATACAAGAAACCTGTGACAATCGAGGACAGTTTTATAATTCAGTAATAAAGTTTCCATGGACTTGATAGCTTCTTGACTTTCAGAGAAAATATTGATACCGACTTTGGTCAGAACATTAATTTACAGCCATTCCGCTACCTCTTTAATATCTAAGATTTCTGCCTGGCAATCACTGCAGTGATCAGGTAGTCTTCTTTAAATGGATAGCTCAAGATCCTCAGAAAAGACACCAAGCCCATTAGGTTGTTGAGTTTGGAAACATCTATATAGAAGTTAAAAAATCTTCTATGTCCTGGCATACGACCATTCCATTCTGATCTATCAGGTATAAGAGTGAGATGCTTTTTGTCAAAGAGTGGTTCAGTCATAGTGTTATCAACAGCACCCGAAAGGTCAGGCATTCTGTCGAGAATGACACTATGTTCGTAGATATTTCCTGACCATACTAACAGTTCCCTGAGTCTAATCGCAATACATGCGATATTTTGTAATGCTATAATGTATAATGGCATTAAATGCAGTATAACATTTAGTGCCTCAGTTGGTGGCGTTCTCAACGCACCGTTGATACATTGAGAAGCCATTCGCTGAGCTTTGTTTAGTATTGCGCAGAAGGTGGATTTCTGTGAGATGGTGAAAATGGCAATAAAAATAAATTGTTTCTCCATAAATAGGTTCGTGCTTAATTAAAGCATGTCACCAAGTAACATTTCTCGTCGCATTTGTAGGTTTTTAATGTTGGACTTTTTTAATAGTCCAAATCAATTTTAGAAAATTTATAATTTCCGTTATAGTAAATTTTGGCAGTCGTTTTATTATTTCCGCTACACTTATGTTTGGAAATATCTTTATATGGTTCTTCAGAATTAGAATTTAGCTAATTTAGTTCGTGTTATTTGAAAATGGTTCATTATTTTGTTATTGACCTTTGTCAATGGTTATTAATGAAAATGTTTAAAAGAACATTGCAAAAATTAACTACATGATTAAATTGCAGCTAGACAAATATACAATGGTAGCTTTCTTAGTCATAGGGGATATTATTTAATTTGTGGGCTTAGGACGCCTGGGTTTAAGCTGCTTCAAAGTACAGGTAATATAATATGTAGAGCCTGTATACTTGCCAAGAGCAACCTTAATATTTACCCTCTTCCGGACTTAGTTATTGTATCACTCGGGCCTATATACCAACAGGGTGGAGATAAACCAAGATTATCATACAGAAGCCGATTATACATCCGGCCGATTTTGTTCCTTTATTATTCCTCTTGGGAACATAGGGCATCAACAATACATTTATATCTTACTCTATCGTATACAATACGTTATCATTCCAATTTTTATCTATCGTACTTAAATCTGTATGTGGCGTTCTTTCGATTCCAAAGCTTTCTGTTTCTGAGAGTATGACCTATATATTTCCATTTTCTTCTCTTTATCTGATTTCCGACTGGCTCCTCATTTGCAAGTTGCCACAGATCGTCGTTGTATCGGAGCACATAGCCATTCATACACTGCTAGGAACGCCCAGGAGCTGTTTTTTAGTCCCATGTGATACCAGAACAGCAACCCGTTCTGTCTGCTCTATTTTGAGGATACCTGGTAGTAGTGTTCCATCCCAGTGCACGCAAACAGCCTCGTTTTGGGGTATCTTATGTCTGTCTTGAATTTGTTCCGTGTATTTTCCACGGTTTATTCTCCGCTGTTCACGGATAACGCTTCTGGAAATCACATATTCTTTGGGATCCTCTCCGAGAGCTTCTACTGTAGCCAAAATGATACGAGTAACGTTCCTATCGGAAACCTTACAGCGGTCCAGCAACAATGACAATTTCATGGTTAGGACCTCTTTGAAGCCACGCTTGATTCTCTTGGGGGCAGATGGTCCTTCAGATTCTACGTTCATCTCGAGCTCTTCATACGGCGTTTCACGCCCTTCTGACTGTTCTGTTGTCTCGTCGCCCGTGAGCTCCACCGTCTCCTTGAACAATGAGATGAGACAATAAGTATAAAGTTACTATTGATGGCAATTTCAGCTAGTGATCTAGATCTTATGAAGTTTCGCTACAAGGAAAATATTTTTTTTTAAATGCTTACCCAAATTTCCCGCTTCAAGTTGTTTGTCCAAGACCTTCCGTTGTTTCTGTAGTAGTCTTTCTTCAGCTTGAGCCAACTTGAGGTCAACTCCGAGCATGGAGCCTGGTCTTCCTTTCTGTCTTTGTTTCAACAGAAACTCCTTGTCTTCTTCTGAAGTCATCATCGTCAGGGCATCTTGGTGGGCAATGCAAAAGAGATCATCCAACTGTAGGGTAAACTCTTTTACAGCATTTCTTGCACTTTCCGTTTTTCTATCCTTGTACTTTTGCATTTTTCTCCAATCATTCCAGCTTTAGTATGACATTTTTCTTTTGTTTTGTAGGAATTCGAGCTTGTGTCCAAAAAAACGAAAACCTCGTCAACAGTAGTTGTGGCAGACACATTTAACTTCACGGTACGCAAATTGTAGAACATAGTAGCTAGAACTTGTCGATTGGAGGGCAACTTACATCCCGTTATCTGTTGAGCTGGATAGTCAATTAGAAAATTTTTGTCTCAACCTCTACTTCTCATACCAGATGTAGAAGCCACCACTTTTACGAGAAATAAAAATGTTCACTCGAAGAAAGAATAAATGACACCGAATGACACTAACTATAACAAAGAGTACGTGTTAGTAGGTACCGACCTAATTAAAATAAAAATGTCTTTTGTAGTTAATATTTAGTGGGTTTTTTTTAAACTCGATCACACGAACGTCGAATAAAATACGACTTTCACTGTTCAGCGAATACTTTTCAACTGACCAAGAAACAAAATCATAAAAGCAAGAACCACCTAGCTATCCTTTTCATTTTTTAATAACAGACCCTGGACTTTTCTTAAAATATAACAATAGGTAGTAGGGTAAGCCAATACATTTTTAACTAGTTTTGTTGTGGGTCTAAAATTAACGGTATACCATAGCAAACACATTCCAAAGTACAAGTATTTGTCCATAATAAGCAATAATAATACAAATAACGCCTCTTCGCTCTCAGGGGTACCTAGTTACATTTTTAGGGACATTGGCTCTATTTTTTCGATTTCAGTACTAGTTGCGTATTTATTGTGTAGAATATAAAATGTTAAAAACAGTATGGCCTTTAATTTTATGTATGACACGGACAAATAGCTTTAGCAGTTCCAGAGATATGGGTCGCCGAAGTCACCAAACTGTCAAAAATCGAGATTTTTAAAACTTTGAGGCCCCCGTGGCACGGGTTAACATCTTCCAATTGTGGTATATCTTTGGCAATCTTAAAACCTAACAAAAAGAAACATTTTAGGGGAGTGCTCCCCAAAAAAAAATCCGACATTGATTTTTTAAAACCACTTAATGGACATATCAGAGAACTGCAAAGCAGATGAACTTGTGAGGCTAAACACTATTTTGTATGGGGCATGGCTCTAGCTATTCTTGGCAGATAGCACCCTTATGGCATACAATTAAAGGTGGTCACTTGTCAGGAACTGTCAATAGAATATCCCTGTGTCCGTGTTGTTGAAGAGGGGGTCTTCAATGGAAACGTTCACTATGGAGGTTCGTTTATAATATTCTGATTAAGGTAGGCATTGCAGCTAGTTTGGCGTCTACGTTCTATCTGCTCTGCTATGGAATCTATGCATGAACATATCTGCAGAATATGTTAAAATGGTTGTTAAGGTTATTGAATATGTAAATGATGCGGTAATAGAGATTAAATGGCGCTAAATACCATCGAAAAATGGGCGTCCGATAATGGTCATGGTATGCACCCGACCAAGACAGAACTAATTTTTCTCAGCAGGAGATATAAGGTAGCACTGTTGTACCTATCTCCTTTGGCGAATCACGGTTTAAACAATCGAGGCGTAAAATCTTGCAAAACTCAACAGTTTACGAGAAGTTAAACTTCAAACGCAACATTCTGAATAGATTAAAAAGGGTTGTGGTAGCGCTATATACCTGTAAAAGGCAATAGGAAAACGCTGGGTTTTGAGCCCGCGTATAGTGTATTGATTGTAGACGGCAGCGGTTAGACCGATAATAATTTATGCCATGTGGTCTGGTGAAAGGCTCTACAGAAATCCACCTTTAGGGCGATACTAAATACATTTCAGCGAATGGCTGGCATGTGTATCACTGGTGTTTTATGAATGACACCATCTAAGGCACTAAATGTTAAGAACGACACAGACACTCAATGTTAAATTACATTTAATGCCGCTTGTAATTATAAGTAGTAGATCTACAGCTACTACTATTAGACATATGGAACTTCCACTCCGCTCAGAAAATGGCTACAGACCTACAGTTTAATACAACGTCTGACGAGCTCGAGCTGATTATTGGCGCAGACACGAACGCTCATCATACTATCTGGGGTAGTACGGATATAAACAATAGGAGTGATTCGCTTCT
Source organism: Eudasyphora cyanicolor (assembly GCA_963930755.1). NCBI lineage: Eukaryota > Metazoa > Arthropoda > Insecta > Diptera > Muscidae > Eudasyphora > Eudasyphora cyanicolor. The sequence goes on along the minus strand of OZ005734.1, from coordinate 61,331,533 downwards.
TGACTTTATTCTAACTACCAACCTAACTATTTGTAACATTGGCAATAAACCGACCTTTACAATTAAATACAGACAAGAAGTACTAGACGTAACGTTTGATACTGACCGGGTGTCAGACAAAATGGGTGGAATGTACTGGACGACGACTCATTCTCGTATCACCATTATATAGAGTTCAAACTCGCCGAAAAAATGCCTAAACCTGCTGTCCACAGAAATGTGAGGAAGACAAAGAGGCACCTGTATGAGAACAATTTTAAAAAGGTCCTCAACTCTAAACTTCTTTATGAATCGAATGACAAAGCCGGTCTGGATAATCTGGTCGAACATATCACCACATCATTCAATAGTTCCCTTGAAGAAGCCTGTCCAAAAACAAGGTACAAGGGTAAAACTAAACCCCAATGGTGGACTTCTGAGCTAACGGCAAGGAAAAAGACCTGCAACAAGCTATTCAACAAGGCGAAATCTACAGGAGGCTTTAATGATTGGGATCCATATAAAGGTCAACTCAAGATCTATAAGAAGGAGCTTAGGAAGGCGCAAAGACGCTCTTGGTATTCCTTCTGTGGCGAAGTGGAAAAGGTCTCCGACGCCGCAAGGCTGAGGAAGGTACTATCCGCGTCTCCTTGTACAGTGGGGTATTTGCAGGATGAGGCAAACAACTGGACAAAAAACAGCGAGCAATCGCTAAGTATACTGCTCGACACACATTTCCCGGGGAACTCATCAAGAGAGCCCGAGGATCAACAGGACCAACAAGAGTGCGAATAGTGCAAGAGATCTAGAATAAGCTGGGCTATAAACAGCTTTGAGCCCTTCAAGTCACCTGGACCAGACGGCATCACCCCAGCAGAAATGCAGAAAATGTTTAAGTACATTATCCCCTGGCTGCATACAATTTATGTAGGCTGTATTAGGCTTTCATACATCCCGAATCGATAGAGGGATACCAAAGTGGTATTCATACCCAAATCGGGGAAGATATCACACACTAGGCCAAAAGACTTCAGACCAATTAGCCTATCCTCTTTCCTCTTTCCTATTGAAAAGTCTGGAAAGACTTTTAGATTATTTCATTAGGCAAAACCTGGATACAAAACTCCTGTCGGGGAACCAACATGCTTACAATAAGGGAAAGTCTACAGAATCAGCCCTGCACGAACTTGTGAGCACTATCGAATCGTCCCTACATTTCAAAGAATTAACATACACCCAGATGCAGTAGTCGCGGTATTGTCACATCTAAAGGTGAACTCTAGCTTGATTAGACTAATTCAAAGACTACTCAACAGAAGACGTATAACAGCATGTCTAGGGTCCACAACTCTAACAAGGTTTGTAAACAGAGGGACCCCACAAGGAGGAGTACTGTCTCCACTAATTTGGAACCTAGCGGTGAATTAAATCCTGCTAGATCTAGAACGTTGTGGCTGCAAGGTCGTGGCATATGCGGACGACCTGGCAATCGCAGTGAGTGGCAAATTCGAAAACATCCTCCGAGATATTCTACAGGTGGCTCTGAACAAGTTGGCTAGATGGGCCAGAAGCAGCGGTTTGGGTGTTAACACAAACAAGAGAGAATTGGTTATCTTTACTAGGATGAATAATGTCCCTCATGTGGACCCTCCTCCTCGTATAAATGGAACAGATCTAGTCTTTTCTGAAAGTGCAAAATTTTTAGGAACAATTTTGGATATGAAACTGTCATTCAGACTAAACGTACTGGAACGTATAAAGAAGGCCAACATCGCCCTATATTCCTGCAGGAAGGCTGTGCTATCACGGGTTCAGAGAACTGCCTGCCTGTACATAAGCGGAGCGTTAAGGACTACAGCGACTGAGTCTCTACAAGCCCTTCTCCATATACTGCCGATTAATGTTGTGGCGAGAGAAGTTGCAACCAAAGCGGCACTAAGATTAAACTGCCTATCAATGTGGAGGTACAAGATATCAAAGTGTAGTGCTATGGTAACCGACCGAGTGGACTATATATCAACGGTGCGCACCTTTGAGAAGAACTACATTACTATGATACCAGCCAGGGATGAATGGGATGGCAGAATACCCGGAAATAGAAACCATCTCCACTTATATACGGATGGTTCGAAGCTTGATGAAAAGGTTGGCTTCGGAGTACACTGTGAAGAACTTAATTTGGATATAACTCACAGACCACCAGATACCTGCAGTGTCTATCAAGCCGAAATAATGGAAATGTGGGAAGTCGCCAAGTGGCTGAATCGGAACATAGTAACCAACACTGGCGTTGTCATTTACTCGGACAGCCAGGCTGCCATCAATTCTCTGGAGGCCACATGCCTAAATTCACAAATAGCCCTCGACTGCCGCAGATCTCTTAACGAGTAAACTCAACAGTTTACGAGAAGTTAAACTTCAAACGCAACATTCTGAATAGATTAAAAAGGGTTGTGGTAGCGCTATATACCTGTAAAAGGCAATAGGAAAACGCTGGGTTTTGAGCCCGCGTATAGTGTATTGATTGTAGACGGCAGCGGTTAGACCGATAATAATTTATGCCATGTGGTCTGGTGAAAGGCTCTACAGAAATCCACCTTTAGGGCGATACTAAATACATTTCAGCGAATGGCTGGCATGTGTATCACTGGTGTTTTATGAATGACACCATCTAAGGCACTAAATGTTAAGAACGACACAGACACTCAATGTTAAATTACATTTAATGCCGCTTGTAATTATAAGTAGTAGATCTACAGCTACTACTATTAGACATATGGAACTTCCACTCCGCTCAGAAAATGGCTACAGACCTACAGTTTAATACAACGTCTGACGAGCTCGAGCTGATTATTGGCGCAGACACGAACGCTCATCATACTATCTGGGGTAGTACGGATATAAACAATAGGAGTGATTCGCTTCTTGACTTTATTCTAACTACCAACCTAACTATTTGTAACATTGGCAATAAACCGACCTTTACAATTAAATACAGACAAGAAGTACTAGACGTAACGTTTGATACTGACCGGGTGTCAGACAAAATGGGTGGAATGTACTGGACGACGACTCATTCTCGTATCACCATTATATAGAGTTCAAACTCGCCGAAAAAATGCCTAAACCTGCTGTCCACAGAAATGTGAGGAAGACAAAGAGGCACCTGTATGAGAACAATTTTAAAAAGGTCCTCAACTCTAAACTTCTTTATGAATCGAATGACAAAGCCGGTCTGGATAATCTGGTCGAACATATCACCACATCATTCAATAGTTCCCTTGAAGAAGCCTGTCCAAAAACAAGGTACAAGGGTAAAACTAAACCCCAATGGTGGACTTCTGAGCTAACGGCAAGGAAAAAGACCTGCAACAAGCTATTCAACAAGGCGAAATCTACAGGAGGCTTTAATGATTGGGATCCATATAAAGGTCAACTCAAGATCTATAAGAAGGAGCTTAGGAAGGCGCAAAGACGCTCTTGGTATTCCTTCTGTGGCGAAGTGGAAAAGGTCTCCGACGCCGCAAGGCTGAGGAAGGTACTATCCGCGTCTCCTTGTACAGTGGGGTATTTGCAGGATGAGGCAAACAACTGGACAAAAAACAGCGAGCAATCGCTAAGTATACTGCTCGACACACATTTCCCGGGGAACTCATCAAGAGAGCCCGAGGATCAACAGGACCAACAAGAGTGCGAATAGTGCAAGAGATCTAGAATAAGCTGGGCTATAAACAGCTTTGAGCCCTTCAAGTCACCTGGACCAGACGGCATCACCCCAGCAGAAATGCAGAAAATGTTTAAGTACATTATCCCCTGGCTGCATACAATTTATGTAGGCTGTATTAGGCTTTCATACATCCCGAATCGATAGAGGGATACCAAAGTGGTATTCATACCCAAATCGGGGAAGATATCACACACTAGGCCAAAAGACTTCAGACCAATTAGCCTATCCTCTTTCCTCTTTCCTATTGAAAAGTCTGGAAAGACTTTTAGATTATTTCATTAGGCAAAACCTGGATACAAAACTCCTGTCGGGGAACCAACATGCTTACAATAAGGGAAAGTCTACAGAATCAGCCCTGCACGAACTTGTGAGCACTATCGAATCGTCCCTACATTTCAAAGAATTAACATACACCCAGATGCAGTAGTCGCGGCATTGTCACATCTAAAGGTGAACTCTAGCTTGATTAGACTAATTCAAAGACTACTCAACAGAAGACGTATAACAGCATGTCTAGGGTCCACAACTCTAACAAGGTTTGTAAACAGAGGGACCCCACAAGGAGGAGTACTGTCTCCACTAATTTGGAACCTAGCGGTGAATTAAATCCTGCTAGATCTAGAACGTTGTGGCTGCAAGGTCGTGGCATATGCGGACGACCTGGCAATCGCAGTGAGTGGCAAATTCGAAAACATCCTCCGAGATATTCTACAGGTGGCTCTGAACAAGTTGGCTAGATGGGCCAGAAGCAGCGGTTTGGGTGTTAACACAAACAAGAGAGAATTGGTTATCTTTACTAGGATGAATAATGTCCCTCATGTGGACCCTCCTCCTCGTATAAATGGAACAGATCTAGTCTTTTCTGAAAGTGCAAAATTTTTAGGAACAATTTTGGATATGAAACTGTCATTCAGACTAAACGTACTGGAACGTATAAAGAAGGCCAACATCGCCCTATATTCCTGCAGGAAGGCTGTGCTATCACGGGTTCAGAGAACTGCCTGCCTGTACATAAGCGGAGCGTTAAGGACTACAGCGACTGAGTCTCTACAAGCCCTTCTCCATATACTGCCGATTAATGTTGTGGCGAGAGAAGTTGCAACCAAAGCGGCACTAAGATTAAACTGCCTATCAATGTGGAGGTACAAGATATCAAAGTGTAGTGCTATGGTAACCGACCGAGTGGACTATATATCAACGGTGCGCACCTTTGAGAAGAACTACATTACTATGATACCAGCCAGGGATGAATGGGATGGCAGAATACCCGGAAATAGAAACCATCTCCACTTATATACGGATGGTTCGAAGCTTGATGAAAAGGTTGGCTTCGGAGTACACTGTGAAGAACTTAATTTGGATATAACTCACAGACCACCAGATACCTGCAGTGTCTATCAAGCCGAAATAATGGAAATGTGGGAAGTCGCCAAGTGGCTGAATCGGAACATAGTAACCAACACTGGCGTTGTCATTTACTCGGACAGCCAGGCTGCCATCAATTCTCTGGAGGCCACATGCCTAAATTCACAAATAGCCCTCGACTGCCGCAGATCTCTTAACGAGATGGCTGAGCAGTATGAGCAGTAATATACACCTCATATGGGTGCCTGGGCATAGGGATATCCCGGGGAACTGCAATGCCGATGAACTTGCTAGGAAAGGGACGACTTTACAAATTCTCGAAGAATTTGCATATATTGGTGCGCCACTATCCATGTGCAAGCTTTGGATAAGGCAAGAGGCAATCAGGCAGTCCAACGACAGATGGAAACAAATCGGCACCTGTAGGGTAGCTAGACAAATCTGGCCAAGGTATGACAAGAGAAGGCCAAAATATCTCCTCGCACTGGAAAGGAAAAGATTATCTACGTTAGTATCAGTTCTGACGGGACACTGCCTGATCGGCGAACACGCCAGAAGATTGGGTATTAACTCCAATGACTTCTGCAGAAGCTGTGGAGATGAGGAAGGAGTGGAGAGCATTGAGCACTTGATATGCGACTGTCCCGCTTTGAGTAAACGACGACTGGACCTACTGGGGTCGGCCTTTCTAGGTAGCCTAACAGATCTTTCCAGTGCCAATATTCGTGCTATCGATACATCTGTATATCAAATAGGTTGGTTTCGATGAAGGGCATTTTAGCCCGTGGTACCACTAGGGACCTAAACTGGTCTATGTGAGCTGAAGAAATAAAAAAGAAAACGGCTGCCACCCTAACCTAAATTCTAAACCTAAACCCTACAGTTTAATACTCACCTACTTTGGGTGACGGGCTGCAGGAACATACAAGGGAACTGCAAATCCGATAAACTTGCAAGTCTCTAGCAATCTGCCAGCTCTTCTTAGGGATAGGGTCACAAGTTAGGAACTACATACATTCCAGACCAGCAGTCTTACTAATCGAGTCTGTCATGATGGGTTACTGATTTATTGCAAGGCACGCAGATAGATTAAAAGTTTTGCAAAATGACTTTTGCTGGAGCTGCGGAGACGAAGAAGAGGAGGGAAAACAATATAACTCCTTCTGTCTCTGTGTCCCGCTATTTTTAAAAGGCGGCAGGTTACCCTAGACTCTCATTTATTGGAGGACTTAGCAGACTTGACCGAAGTTAAAAACCGTCTTGACCTTTCTCAAATTGGTTGAACTGGAGCGGATAGGAAAAACATATGGTTTCCCTGTCGTAGCACAATGGGCTACATAGTGAGTGAGCATACAAGTGAGCCTGACTGACATACAGGCTGCCACTCTTAACATAAACCTAGCATTAAATCAAATCCTAGTTCAACCTGATGATCTTAACATGTGGGACCATTTTTTTAATTTTGAATTTTGACTCTGCAACATATACTTTTTTGCAGATCTGTGTAATAATTTCAGCAACAACTACATACAATAAAATATTGTACATTCACTTCGCTTTTCGTTGTTGTTTCTTTTCATACACATATTGTGCGCCGCATTTAAACAATTTAAATGTTTCTTTACGCCTTTATTGTTTTGCCATTGAAATAGTTTTCTTGTTATACATTTTTCTGATAAATTTAGAAAAACGAAAAGAGAAAAACCTATTGAGTCCCACGACCGACGGACGACGAGTGATGGGTGTGTATGTGCGTCACTATTACACAGGGTTAGTGGACGGACGTAACCAGTAGCCCACATGTAAGATTGAATGTGAAATCGTTTAAATTTAACGATTCTTGAGTTTTTTTTTATTTTTTCTTGGACCACCAATGCGTGTAGCGTATACTTCCACGCGTAGAGGCGAAGAGTCTTTGACCGCATAATTGAATACAATTCAATTATGAATGGTCGGTCGTATTACAATAATAATAATAAAAAACCACAGATCAACTTTGCACCATAAATATAAAAAGTTTATGATGCTTACTTTGAATGTCAAAAAATAATGTATAAAAACAAAAAAAACTGATATGTTGTCATTAATTTTTTTTCATATACATATGTATGTAATTGTTTATTAGTTATAATCTACTAATAATATTTAATTGTTATTATATAAGTTTTGCACACTTTTTATTTGTTGTATGTAGCTAAAAAATGATGTAAACAATTGAATAAAAAATATTAAAATAAACTTTTTTAAACAATTTTATACAAATGTATTTTTTTTTTTTTGAAACTTAGAAAATAAATGGAAACGCTAACAGACATAAATATAGATAAATCTAAATAACCTTCAGCGCTTGGCTATAAATCTGCCAAATGATTGTTTTAGTGGGTGCTGGGTGGTGCCCATGCAAAATTCTGATGAATTATTTTTTTCTAAGAATATTCCAACATAGTTGATAATCAGGCATGTCACAGAGTGCAAAATAGTACATGAATTTACGTTTTTGAAATCGAAAACGTTTTTAGCTTCTACAGAAAACGTAAACGAAAAAAAAATCAGTTTAAAACGTTCACAAAATCTGAAGTGAAATTTATGTTTTTAGTAATTTAAACTCCAGAAAAGTTGAAAAATCTACTAGGGATTAAGTATGAATAATACTTGTATTAATTTCAATCAAAAAATAAACTTTTCGTACGAAGATTTTGGTAAATTTTATGGAATGCCACCAAGAAATGGCCAGGGCGTATGTTAAAGGAGACAAGGTGGTTGTGGAGTCCTTGTGGAAAGAATTGTCAAACCAATTAGATTGTGCCGGACCACCAACAAAAAGTCTTTGTGAATGGAAAAAAAAACTGGGCGGATTGGAAGGCTAATGTAAAGAAAACGATGTATCACAACAAGAGAGAGAATAAAAAAACTGGTGGTGGAGAATATAATCAGTATGTTTTGTCTGATCAGGAGGAAACAATCGCCAGAATTTGTGCATTTTACACTCTTGTAGACGGAATCGATGGTGGAAGAAGCTTTGGCGAGCTGGATTTCGAACAAAGTATGAATATGCTTTGTAATTCGAATGATGGAGAATCAGATAGTGATAAAGAGAATGAAGAAATTGATTTTTCTGCGTCAACATAAAAACAAGCAAACTCTGGCACTATAACTCATTCAAAAAGACGAAGAACAAGATCCCCACTCACTTTCGATTCTAAAAGAGCCAATTCTAGCACCCCACGCTCTACAGAGCCCTTTACAAATTCATCAAACTCTGTCACCTCGCGTCAGCCAAGTCCAAAAAGAAGCAGACCATGTACTCCATCTTCAATCATTTTCCCAAAAACTACAAGCACTCCAAAAGGACGCAACCTTTGCAATACACCAAAACCGGACTTCAGTAGCCTTCTGTCTGAAGAAAATAAATATTTAGAAAATATTTGCAGACATCTGGAGGAACACAAAAATGAATCCAAAATTATGAATGGCAAACTGGATAGGCTATGTAATATTTTGAAAAAAACGCTGAAAATGATCAGCTACACAACCTAGCAGTATGAAATGAAGCTAAAGCTAATTGAAATCGAGGAACTAAGACCGAGCATTGAAAAGGAGAAATCCAAAAATTGCAACTAAAACCAAAAAAAAGAAGGTAGACATTTTTTAATGTGCCTTATTCGTATTAAATACGGTTAGACAGTTTTTTATACTACTTATAAGAAACTTATTGAATTAATGTTTTTTTTTACTTTTTACTTAAACAAATAAAATTTATTTTAGAAATTAATTTGGTTTGCTATACTGTCTCTTAAAAGAGTACCTGCGTTTAACAGACATAATCAATTTCATCCATTACTTCAATTTCCTCATTGATGTTCAAAATATGGGTTTCCTCAAGTTCAACGTTGTATTCTCTGCAGATGTTATGCAAAGCACAGCACACGTTCATTAATTTAACAACCTTTTTCGGGCTATAGACCAATGTTACCAGTAAACATCTGAACCGGCTTTTTATTACGCTCTACAATGATACGAGCTGATGTATGTTTTTTGTTAAATTTGTGCTGCATAGTTCCGACGGTTACATCTTTGTATGGCGTAATTAAGAACGGTTCTAATCCATAGCCAGAATCACCCAATAAATGCGCCGTGACAAGAGCCAGGCCTGCAAGCATCCACAGCTCTTACTTTCATGTTGTAATCACATATCTAAAAACATGTAATCACATATCTAATTCATTTCTTTGAAAATTGCTATTACTTACGATCATTGCGTTTAAGCTATATGTTCCTTTCCTATTGTAATAGAGAGACTCATCTTCTGTGGGTTTCGCAATTTTTATGTGACTACCGTCTATGCATCCAATTATGCCGGGTATCTGGTATTTTGAAAAGTGCAATTTTGAGTTCGTCTTCTCTTCAGGCGTCATTCTTAGTTTTATGAAATGTGGACATATCTTACTCTCGAGAGCATTCATAATTCTCCATAGAATAACTGAAACGGTGCTTCTTCCCATACTTAGCTCTACGTCCTTGGCTATAACACCTTGGTACGATCCTGTAGCAAGAAAACGAAGAGTTGTTGCCAATTGAATAATTCCCGGTATTGTGGAGCTCTTCAGGAACGGTTCAATTTTTGTCCAGTACCATTAAAAATGCCTCTTTATTCAAACGGTAAAAACTTATAAAACTAAACAAAAAAAATGAAGCGATTATACAATTAAATAGATATACTTATTTACTTACACTCCATTTGTTTGGGACAATGGATCTGATGCATCTCGCAAACTTCTGTGGTGTAATTTTGTTTCAGAATGTATATTTCTCTCTTCTTCCATCAATGCAGCAACTGGCATTCCAGGCATTATTTTCTTTTGTTTATTTTTGGCTTTAACGTTTTATTTATTTTCAGTACCGCCAATCAGAATCTGGAGTCGAAACGATATTGTTGACGGCGGTGGCTGAAACAGCTGTTTCTGATTTCTATTCTGCCATATTTTTGATAGTGTTTTTCTGTTTTCATTTTCTTTCGATTTCATGAAAACGTACAAGAGCTGTAGAAGCAAAACTAAAACGATACGATTTTGAAAAACGAAAACGAACCAATTTCGTACAAAACCTGTGACATGCCTGAATGAGACACTTTGATTACCGTGTTTTTTGAACAGCTGATGAAATAGCCAGATAAAAAAGGGTTTTTCTAATGACATATGACAGTTATGTTCAGGGGAAATGTTTTGCGTCCTTAATAATAAATTCTTTCGGAGCAGACAATAGTATGTAAATGTGTTTATGAGTTTTTAAATTACTAGATTATTTTGTTTTAATTTAATTAAATTAGGCCGTAAAAGAATTTTTCAACTTGACATATTTGATAGCTTTAGTCAGGGACTGTGTTACCCCCATTATGTTAGGTTAGGCTATGTTTAGAGTGCAGGCTGTATTACAGACTCACTCAGAATATGTAGTCCATTGTAATACCACAGGACATAATAAAAAAGAGGGTACCCTGTCGCCTTATAGGGAGAGCGGTCGCAGACACGGAAGGTATTATTTGGATTCCTCCTCATCTTCGTCTCCGTTTCTGACCAGTGATCACATGTCATACCTTACCATAATGGGACTATCTCTCAGGAATAGGTAGAAGCATGCCCCCTTGTGTATGCAAAATCATCTGCTTTGAAGTTCCCTGAAATGTTCATGTGCTCCACCACCCAAAATCAGATGAGTTTTGAACTGTTGAACCCTCTCGTTTAGAGACCTGCAACAGTGGAGGGTGATTCTTGAATTCTGGAAGACAGCTTCTAGGCACTTAATGACAGCCTAACTACAGTTATATCGACTTTAGGTTTAGAGTAAAGAGTGCCAGCCTGTATGACAGTCACATTTAAACTATGTAGTCGATTGTGCTAAGAAAAAATATATTTTTCCCAGCTCCTCCCATTTGAACCAGTTTTATTGCTTTAAAAAGTTCAAAAGTTGGCGGGAGTCGACATTGATGACGGTTGTCAGCTTACCAATGTGATGTAACAGCGGGCACAGACACATCGGATGCTCTATAGATTCCTCCGCCTCAACGTCTCCTCAGCTTCTGCAGACCAATAAGTCAGAGATCCGTCATGACAGACACGATAAGTGAGAATTCCGATAGCGATAACAACAGAAGGGCATTTAGAGTTTAGAGAGCTTACATCAGCGTGGAATATACACAAATCCTGACTTATGACCACCTGTCATTTGTTGACATAAGGGCACTATCTCTCAAGAAGGTTGCTAGAGACATGTCCTAGGATTATACAAGATAGAAAAAAGATTATCCTACAAGTTCATATGTTTTTCAGTTCCCTGGTATGCTACTGCGGCACGGCACCCAAATCATCCACCTTATTTGGGTGCCGTTCGTTTAGAGACCTGCGGCAGTCGAGAGTGGTTGATTCTGGAAGACAGTTCCTATGGATTTTATGGCGGCCTAACTGTCAGAAAAATAGTTTATACGACTTTAGGTTTAGGTAAAGAGGAGCAGTCAGTTTATGACAGGCACACTGAGACTATGTAGTCCATTGTGCTACCCATTTCAATAAATTTGATTGTTTTAAAAAGCTAAAAACTTGGCGGATGTTGACATCACCTTCTATAGAGATCGGAGTACAGACACAGAAGACGTTCTATTGATTCCTTATCCTCTTCTTCGTCACCATAGCTTCTGCGAAAGTCATGTCGCAAGTCATTCAGTCTCTGCGTGCCGCATAATAAGACAGTTATTCGTCATGACAGACATAATAAGTGAGACGCACGGGCTCGATAACCACTGCCTGGCGTTTGGAATGTAGATAAACAGTTTCTTACCACTTACATTTTTGCCATAAGGACACTATTTCCCAAGAAAAGCTTGAATTCCTTCTGGAGCATCTAATTTACCATTCCTTGGTATGTTCCTGTGGGTCGCCCGTAAAAATCAGGTAAATATTGCCTTAAGACATCTGCGGCATTCGAGGGCAGTTCTTGTTCATGTTCAGGAAGATTGTTTCCAGGGACTTTATAGCAGAGAATATATTCAAACTGTTGTCATTTGTACCTGGTAAATGCTACAGAAATCACGGAAGTATTTTTTCAATGGATAGCCCAAGATCCTCAGAAAATAAACGAAAGCCCTTTTGCTTGTAAATTTTTTTTGCTATATCCAGTGATGGTATAAGCGAGATATTTTTTATCAGGCATTGTAAACTGGCGATGACGAAACTTTAGAGCACTACCTTTGTCACTGCTCAGCATTCGCAAACAGTAGATCTTTTACGAGGGTTGCTATATATATTTTTGGCCTAGGCAACACTAAGTGTTGCCTGGCGCCATCTGACATTTCCGTTGGAAAGTTTGAAATTTTTTAGCATAAACGTACTCAGAACGTTTTGACGTACGACCATCATTTGTATTGTTTACAGTGACTTGAAAAAATCAATTTGGCAAAAAATGGAATCAACTCGTGAATATTTTTCACAACTTTCGACGTGGATTATCACGATAAGAGTGCATCGATGAACTTAAATCTTTGCTCGCTCAAAGACGAAGGTCGTGAAGGTAGTCCAAAAACGGCCTTTGTGCCAGAGAACATTGATGCCGTGCGTGATCTGATAATGCAAGATCGTCATGTGACATACCGTGAGATAGAGGCATCCTTGGGCATTTCTTCCACCAGCATACATTCGATATTGCATGAACACCTGGCCGTAAAAAAGGTTTGTTCTCGTTGGATCCCGCACAATTTGACAATCGCTCAGAAAAAGGCTCGTGTCGGGTGGAGCAAAGAAATGTTGAAAAGATACAATCGCGGTAGCTCAAATGCAGTGTATAACGTCGTCACAGGTGACGAATCATGGATCTATGCGTATGAGCCCGAAACAAAACAGCAATTGACCGTGTGGGTCTTCGAAGACGAGCCAAATCCAACGAAAGTAGTTCGTGGAAGAAGCACTTCGAAGCAAATGGTCTCATGTTTCTTCGGCAAAACTGGTCATGTGGCGACTGTTCCGCTTGAGCAACGTAGGACGGTCAATTCTGAGTGGTACACCATAATTTGTTTGCCTGAAGTCTTCGGAGAAATTCGAAAAACGAACAAGAGAAGACGAATCATTGTGCACCATGACAATGCGAGCTCTCACACATCGGCTCAAACCAGCGCCTTTTTGACCGGCCAAAACGTCGAATTGATGGGTCATCCGCCGTACAGCCCTGCTTTGACACCCAATGACTTCTTCTTATACACTCACATCAAGAAAAAACTGCTTGGTCAACGTTTTTCGACGCCTGAAGCAGCTGTTGAAGCGTTCAAAAACCATGTTTTGGAGGTGAATTTTCAACACACTGTAACTAAAACAATACGCGCTCAAATGATAAAACGGTCTGAGTGAAGTTATGCTAAAAAAGGCATACTTTCCAATGGAAGTTCCGGTTTTCATCTGGCAACACCAGCATTGCCAGGACCGAAATATAAATAGCTACCATCGTAGGGGATGACTCATTACCAGACTTGACCTAAATTAGGGGCATAGAATGGAAAACACACACGGGACTGTGTCTAAAGTACAGTGTTACTAAAATAATCTCACAATGCTAGACCATAAATTAATTAGAGCGCACAAAAGCCGAATACGGGCTTAGGTCCAAGGACATTAGATGGAGAAAATCTGCTTTCTCTTTTTAAACTAACATATCCTAACCTAACCCTTCTTAATAAGTAGGTTATGAATAAACCGTGGTATGTTGTTACAAATCTCAGAGTTGCCAGAGCTCTAACTTTTGCAGATGGATTCACGAGTATGTTATTGAAGGTCTCCTCTATGTCTAAGAAACCGAACCCATTAAAACTAATTACTTTTGCAAGTAAAATACCTCAAACATTATTATACAAAAATCTATTTTGAGTCATCTTTAAATTAAGACTATCTTTTAGTAAATTGAAGTTATTAGGTTATGTTTTCAGTTAAGTTGTTTCTAATAACAGCTTTATTTTTAATTCAATATGTGACAGTTAAATGGGTAATATTCACCCAAAAGTGGAGTGTTGAAAATGGAACGATATACTCGAATGCCCCCAACATTGGCATGGTTGTTTTTTATTATGTATGTATGTCAATGTTTGTATTGTTAACCCCTGTCAAATGTCACATTTACTTACATGGCTCTATATTTGACATTAATTCGCTGTTAACAACCACAGCTAACTATGGTTTGTCTGCCGATTTCATTGAGCGTAATACACACACACACATTACATGAATATGAACTCATAATATGTACTTATGACAGCGCGATTCAGTAGATACCCCCGACTAATTGTAGCACATTAGACTGGTATTTATATGAAAATATGTAACTACAACTGATGCAACAAAATGTGGTATAAAAGTCCAGTCTTGAGGAAAAGGGCAATGAAAATGTTGCTTTTTGCAAAAACGAAATCACCTTTAGTCTTGATGTAGCTCAAAGACTACCAGATAATTGCAGTGAAATAATGGCGATAAGGGAAGTCGCCAAGAGACTGGAGTCATTATAGGGACCAACACTGGCTTCGTAATTTACTCTGACAAACAGGCTTCATTTAAATCTGAGGAGACTGCATCCTCAAATTTATACACTGCCCTCAACTGCTACAGATCTCTCAAAATACATACATCATATGGGCTCCTGGGCATTGGAATATTCCGGGTAACAGCAAAACCCATGAGCTTTTTAGAAAAAAAAATACTTTACTAATTCATGGACAATTTGACTTAGGCAAGAGGCAGTCAAGCCTCGCTCCTATGAGAGATATGCAGAATTTCACATCTATAGGATACCTAGAAATCTGGCCACGATACCATTTGAGAAGGTCAAAATATCTGTTCGCGCTAGCGAGGAAAAACTATCAACGTTAGTGCCAGTTCGACCTCAGGTTACCTACCATGCATCCTGAGAGGTGACCTTGTACAACGTGTCAAACCCTCTGGTCGATCCTCCAGAAAAAATCCTACAACTACATACTTAGGTGGGTGGGGCCTTTTTCTCGGGACGGGAGCCTACCGGATACGACCTCTAAATGACGTGTAGAAGGAGAAGCTAACCCAACATTAGTTTCTAATACATTCCCCCTAGTCTCTATTGTACGTACCCTTCCAAAACTTAGGCTAAGGAAAATGAGAAAAAAACAAAAGCAGGTGCAAATATACACCAACATGTCGGAGGGAAAAGGACAGAGAGCAGAAGTCCAAAGGAGGCTATAAAATATCATGTAGCTACCTCTTTATCTATGTTGCACGTGATCATGCTCTGCTATCTGATGTAAAGGTGGGCCCAACTCTTAAAGTTGAGGAAGTATAGGCATCGAACAACGTTGCAAAGGTGGATCCTACTCCCAAAGTCGGAGAAGTATCGGCCAGCTTTCAAGGGTGAGAGCCAACTCCCCTGTTTGTGGGACCCTCAACCTCGCGACAGGTTAGAACCTCCGTCAATTAGAACCTCAAATCAGAGACCTCTAAAATGAGTTCGATTCGAAAGAAAACCACAAACTGAACCGAAAAAACACCCATCGGTTCGAGAAGCAGCGAGGAAAGATAGTGTGGAAACTTCACAGTTGGCGGACGGTAAGAAATAAGTCTGTTTTGTAGGAAAGGGTCATAAATGCCACACAACCGAAAGAAAAAGACCGAACCCCTATCCGAAACCAAAGGTGAAAAAAAGTAGTATACACGTCCAATGACGATCACCAAGTGGTTGTCAATGACAGGGCATATGCAGAACGTCGCATTAATCCTGATAGATGGCTTAAAAGGTATAGAAGCTTATGGACCACATGCTCTCAGATAGGTGGAACAGGGGAAACGTAAAATTTTCCGAAATAGGCTGACAAAGAGGGATTAAATTAATCAGCTGCGCAAATAAGGATTATTAGATTTTCTCAAATGCGCAATTTATTACGTTAGTGAACTCTGGTCACGTGCTCGGGTCCAAGTTGTTCCGATATACCGGCAAAGGAGAACGCCAAAATTTTACGACTGATCGTGTACCCCCCACCATACTAATTTTGTTACACCGTCTGTAACACCTCGAAATATTGATTAGGGACTCCAAAAGGTATGCATACATCATTCAATCATTGAGCTCGATGATTGAAATTTGGTACCAATACCATCCCATTGATTTGACAACAAATTTCAAAGCTTAAGTAATAGGAGATGTACGAAATCTGACCATAGAAATATTGACCTCACCACGGTCGCTCGCCATCACTAAAGAGGTTGAGCTAATGGCTATAAACTCACTCTCGCAAAAAAATCTAAAAAGAAGCAGCCCAAATATACTCGTAATACCTTCAACCTACAAAACACAGGAGTAGCAAACCAATAACACGCTGTCGCGCAGCATCTAAATCTTCCTCATATATCACACCGAGAAAGACTTGAATTCAAAATCAACCGGGCTAAAACGGACGACACCAAGCGCAATGCCAAAGTCGAATGCCGCCAAAGTCGCTGGCCGATAGAGAAGCCTACTATAGAAATATTTATGAAAAAACGGAACAGACATCAACAGTGGTTAATATGCGTGGTGTGTACAATGCTATAAGACAATTAATCGGTAAACAAGAACGGACTACTGACGTTATAAAGGACGAGAATGGTTATGATCTCACTACCACATACTATACTGGCGAGATATCTTCTCTTCACCGAGCCCTCTGCCCACCCCCACTCAAACGTCGCACTACTCCTGGCATGGAAGCAGACGCCTCCCGAGAAGATAAATTTCCACTGCATCGCCTACTTTTGTTGAATTACTTCGCGCACTATCAAACCTGAAGAACTCAAAAGCACCCGAACCCGAAAGCATACCATCAGAACTACTAAAATATGATGCTGAACCTATCTTCCCTGTCTTCTACAGCGAATATCCCCAGTCATATGTAGAAACCATCCTAGGGAAAAACAAGCAGGGTTCAGACCGGGAAGATCATGTTTTGACCGAATTAAAACAACTCGCATTATCATCGAGCAATCCATCAAACATAACAGCTGCCTTTATCTACTATTTCTGACGTGCCTTCGATACGGTATCCAGACCAGCGCTCTGTGTAGTAAGGGAATCCCGGCGAAAATAATGCACCTTATTCGCTAGTTATATGCAGATGCTAAATGCATTATAAAGACGAGGAAAGCCAACCAATCGAGCACAGCTCAGGAGTAAAACAGGGTTGTGTTCTGTCTCCCACACTATTTCTATTGCTGATGGATTGTGTGCTTCAGCAGACAAACTCCGAAACGCCGCATGGCATCCGTTGGAACTTGAGTGAGTTCCTTCATTATATCGACTATACTGAGGATATATGCCTTTTTGCACATCGCTTCGATGATATAGAGCAGAAGATACAGCGCCTTTCAATTAATGCCAATAAAGTTGGTCTCAAAATAAATGTGAAGAAAGCCAAACTGATGAGAATTGTTACTAGCAATACAACACTCCAAGGACAGGTGATCGCGGACGTTGAATCCTTTTCATACCTTAGTAGCACAATTTGCAAAGAAGGAGGCTCTAGAGTCGATATCACCGACAGAATCAACAAAGCCCGGACCACATTCAATTCCTTGCACAGAATATGGAGAGCGAACAATATAACCACCACCACAAAGCTAAAAATCTTTAACTGTAGTACAACGCAATCTACACGTTGGAAATTGCAATACTTCTACAATAAGAGTGTTCTGGCCGAACTGGGTGACCAACGAACAACTGCTTTTGATGGCTAACTGCAAGTCAATTGAATCCGAAATCTGCATGAGCAAATCGACTTGGATTGGCCATATCTTGAGTAGACCATCTCGCGAAATCGCAAGGCATGTACTTGACTGGAATCCACAGGACCATACACGGGGCAAAATCGCCTTTTTTGATATGTTTGAATCGAAAGAAAATATATTTGGAACACAAATTTTTAAATGTTTTATATTTCTGAGTAAATAAATATTATTTGAAAATCAATAAAATTTACTTGGAACGCATATATTAATATATATTACAACAAAATATATTTGCAAACTAATTTTCTCAAATAAAATATGTATTTATATACCAATAAAATTATTGTTTAGGAATATCTTCAAATATATATAATTTAAGAAAGATTTTCAAAACTTTGGTGAATTTTTCTAATTTCATTTTTAATTTTTCCTTCGTTTCGAATTATTTCACCCGGTCAAAAATACCATTAGCAGCATTGCATTCTGTTTTAAGGGACTCGTTTTAAATTTCTGGGTATTTCATGTCAGCATTTTTTCAATCCTTCGAGTAAATTAATGTTATCAAAAATTATACGATTTCAATTAAAAATTTCTAAAAAATTATCATTAAATTACTGAAAAACTTAACACAATTAAGGTTCAATATTTGTTTCGGAATTAAAATCCCAAATAAAAGGTATTAGGGTGGAAACAAGGATTTGTTTAGAACAACATCTTCCCAAATATATAATTTTTGTGTGTACCAATTATTATATATTTAGAGTGTACCATAAACATATATACGCTTCAAGCCGAATATGTTTGGCACAATATACTACAGAAGCGATTTTTTTCAGCGTGTAGACATCACGGAAGTTCTCGAAACACATGGATGCGAAAGATGAGAAATTAATGTAAATCTCGTTATGTTACTTGGAACCAATCAAAAATTCAGCTAACGATCAAGTAAAGTGGAGATAATTCGTAGACGACCTTTGTTTTTGGTGAACTTTTATTTAATTTGCAACCACTATTATGTAAATTTTATAAATAAAGGAAATATATACATATATAAGTATATACATACACGATCCCTTTTTGTATCTATTTCCAATACCTTTTTTAATGTCACAACTCTATTACCTTGCCATTACAAGTGGGTGGTAGAGTGGACAACTTGCCTGGGGGTGAACCGGTCTAAGGTACAGTAGTACAGCGAACATACATCTGCTGTGTAAACTTTACTCTAATCGCAGTGTAAACAAAATTTCTGCTATCCAAGTGTACGTACGATACTCGTACTTCGTACTTCAATGTTATTGTTCGCGAGAGTGAGTATTGTATTTACGTTGCCGCTGTTGCATTGTTGTTGGTGCTATTGGTGCTGTTTCTCCTCCATCGTTTGTTGTGCTGTGTTGTGTGTTGATAGATATTTAAACATTAAATATCTATTTGATGGACATTTGAAAAATATGTGTAGTATTTTTTCCAAACTGCGTATAATTGCTTTAATTTCTTAATAATAGACAAATACGATACAAAAATGCCAACCGCCAACCAGCCAACAACTAAGCAAACAACCAATAAGCAATGTAACGCAAAAAAAATAGATTGTATTTTTTCTCTTTTTTTGGGTGATGTAATAAATAATTAATCTGATCGTTAAATTTGTTCAATACATGTTTTGTAACTCCTACATTGGCTGAGAACCAAACGAAAAGCCAACTCAACTCAGCCAACCTCGAAAGAGACTTTTTTAGAACCCCGAATAGAACGAGAGCGCATGTGTGTGTGAAAATTAACGCCAACTACTTTGTTGCTGTCTTGTTGTTTTTGTTTCCTTCTAATTTTTAATTTATCGAAATTGGAATGGAATGTTCTAAAACAAAACATGAAAGTTCAGTTGCAAATTGATGAATTGAAAGTGTTAAGAGATTTCAAATTTATGTTCGAATGGAGATAGTCGATTATGACATAATAATGCTACTATAGTCAATATGTGTATATGCTTCGTACATATGTATGTATGTACAAATACCTACATACATAAATATTTGAATTTGATTTCGTTTCGAAATGATGGACGATTTGCGACAACATATTATTAATCTAATTAATAAAACATACATACATCAAACATTCATTAGTCAATATTATAATTTGTCTTTTCGTTTTGAATAATCATGAGTAGAGATGTCGTACCTCGATTTTGTTTTGAATGGTTTATTGTGTCTGAGGTTGGAAGTTGTTGAGGTATTGGGACCGGGAACATTTTCCTCAAAGTGAACTTAAATATTGGTAAAAATAAAGTGATGCGAATTAATACGGAAAAAGTAAACACCTTTAGAATTAATAATGACACTCAGGAGGAGGTTGATTCATTCTGTTAGCTCGGCGCTATCACCACAAGAACAGGCGGTTCGAGTGCAGTTATTGCAAATCCAATAAAAAAGGCGACCCAAGCATACGCACATCTTAGACACGGAGCTCTTCAATACTCTCTCTCTGTGTCAAAATAAAAATATTCAACTCTAATGTTCGATCTCTGTTGTTGCGAAACATGAAATGCAGCCCCTCGTGATATGAATACCATGCAAGTCTTCATAAACAAATTCCTATTGAAGAATGCTTCCAGTCTTTTGGTCACAGGCCCTATCAAACAATAGATTGTGCAAAAAACGAACCAGCTGCCCATAAACACTGAAGTTCAAAGGCAAAAATGGAACCAGATAGGGTATAATACACGAAAACCAATCAAACATATTTCCAAGGCAGCCGTAGAAGACGACGGAGGACGTCCGGCTAACAAATGGCGCAAACACATTGAAATCAAAGCAATAGCTGAAATAAGATAAATAATATCTCGACTAACAGATCAAGATGGAAAGATTTTGTTAAAGCGATGGGAACATACAGTATCGGACTAATTTCATACTTCTGTTCAATCACCAAAATGTGTTAAAATGTTAATGATATATTCCAAAAATTTTAACTATTATCTACGAAATTGCTCAATTTTTGGCTATATAATAATTTGGCTGCTTCAATTAATTAAAATTTATTTCACAAAAAAAAAAATCGGACATTCGCGCTACAAAACATTTTGGACATTTGGTTTCAACAAGACGGCACCACTTCCCACCAAGATCGTGTGATATCACACCGTTAGACTTTTTCCTATGGGGATATGTAAAGTCTAAAGTTTATGCGGACAAACCCGCTTCGATTCATGCCTTGGAGAAAAACATCACGCATGTCATTCGCCAGATACCAGTCGAAATGCTCGAACGAGTCATCGAAAATTGGACTCAACGGTGGACCATACCGTTAGACTTTTTCCCGTGGGGATATGTAAAGTCTAAAGTTTATGCGGACAAACCCGCTTCGATTCATGCCTTGGAGAAAAACATCACGCGTGTCATTCGCCAGATACCAGTCGAAATGCTCGAACGAGTCATCGAAAATTGGACTCAACGGTGGACCATCTGAGACGTAGCCGCGGCCGACATTTGATAGACATAATCTTCAAAATATAAAAGCCAAAGAATGTTCTTTCAAATGATAATAAACATTCCCCATTCAATTTGAATTTTCTGTGTTTTTTTCTTAAAAAAAAATTGGGAACTTGAAAAAAACGACCGCCATTCTGATCGTCTCAATTCGTTATGCTTAGGAAAGGCCGCAAGAGCCCATAATGCCAAAGGACTGGGGCACATATAGGGAAAAACTCAAGCAGTACAAAAAAGAGTTGATGAAGGCTGACAATAAATCCTCGATAGGTATGTGCAATGGCGCAGAAAGTCCATTCGAAGCGTCAAGGTTACAAAACATGTGAGTCTCAACAACTTGTAATATGGGGTACATCACGAAAGATGATAGTTTTGGGACTACGTTCAATGAGGGATCGGTGAGCGTGGTCCGGAATACACATTTCCCGGACAACCCTGAAGAGGCATTGAATACTTCAAAATCTAGAATTATTTGGCCTATCAGAAGTTTTAAGCTTTTTATTCGCCAGGACCAAACAATGTCCCGCCGGCGGAGCTACAGATAGTAGCTGATACAATTACTCCCTGGCTTAGAGAGATCTTTACTTGTTATATGAATCAGGCCTATATACCAACAAAATGCTGAGAAACCAAGGTTGTTATCGTCACAAAAGCGGAAAGCCATTCCATACAGGAGCAAAAGATTTCAGGCTAATTAGTCAATCGTCATTTCTCCTTAAAAATCTGGTGAGATTAATAGATAGTTCTTACCTTAGGACTAACATTTACCACAGGGTACTGTCCACACAACAGCATGCCTAAAGCAAGATCAAGTCCAATGAAACCGCCCTGCATGATCTACATAGTCAGCTTTATTGAAGGATCCCTCTCTGTTAAGGAATACATTACGGTAGCTTTCTTAGATATACTCGTAGAGGGGGCCTTCAATAACATAAATCCAGCTGCTAACTTTAGTCTGTATGATGTATAATTAATTTTCTGGCCAAAGTCGGTCTCAATATTTTCTCTGTTATTTAGGCTGCTATCTAGTTTCTGGAAACGATATTCCTGCATTCAAAAAATGCTCTCTACTGTCGCAGGTCTCTTAACGAGATGGTTGATCAGTTCATTATTCACCTGATATGGGTGCTGGACCACGGGGACATACTGCAAAGTAGATTAACTTTCAAGACTAGGAACAACCTTATATGTTCCAGGGGAACTGGAATATGTGGACATGCCTCTAGCGATCTGCAAGTTCTTCTTAAGAGATAGTGTCAAGAGCTTCATACATTCCAGGCTGATGTGTCCCTGGCTAAACTGCCAACGTACCAAAGCACGCTTTCGTTATTGAAACCTGGCCTGTCATTTATCGTTTCTACCATGACGGGCCACTGCCTGATTGTACGACACGAAGAGAGTTTGAAGGTCTTGCGAAACGACGTTTGCAGAAGATTCGGAGACGAAGAGCATGAGTAATCAATATACACCATATGTGTTTGTGCCTCGCTCCCTCCAAAAGGCGATGCTCTAATTTCTTTGAAAATTTAGCAATCAAATTAGTTCTTTGGGAGGGGTTAAGTTATATTTTTCCTTACGTCCCTTTGGCAGCACAATGTAATACAAAGTAGAAGTGGGCTTGGCATAGTGGCTGCCACTTTTAACCTAATCTAAGCTGATATGGCAATGCCTAAACTCGAAACGCATTAACGCCACAGTGTTGTTAAAGCAGGAACTGGGGAGACGAAGAGAATGAGGAAAAGACCTGGAAGGCGGCAGGTAACTCTAGGCGCACTTTTTGTTGGTGAGCTAACAAAACTGGCTGATGTTAGCATCCGCTTTTTAAAGCAATCGGATTTGTTTAACGGAAGGAACTATCTCATATTTTTCCTTAAGTGAGCCTGACATATTAACATAACCTTACCTATCCACATATCTATTTTCTTGTAACCGAAATCAGTTTGTGTAGTCTACTGTTTGTTTTGTAGATTCATGGCTACACGGACCAAAGTGATTCTGTGTGGACGACATTTGATGGGGTTAAAGATTTTCTCCTCGGGGCGATGTCCAAAGACGGCTACGTGCACCAAACAATTTGGTCCGTTCAAACATAACGAACAATGTTCGATGATATCACGCACACACTTTGTTTAATTTAAATTTGAAGACAGGAAGCGCCTAATGAAATACCCTTTACTTTTGTTATCGATAACAAAAAGTAATTGCCTTAGTAATCGATAGCTAAAAAAGTTTTAAATTTTTTTAATCCTAATTTTCGATTTGAGCTTATTCGAACAAAAAAACATTTTTTCTAACTCTATCGAATTTTTACAATCGAAAACTACAGAAGTTTTCAATTATCAAGCTAGTTATCCATAACTAACAATTTATCGATTTTTTTTAATCTTTTCCTTCTAATTTTCAATTTTGAGCCCATTTTGAACGAGAAAAATTAGATTTTTTAACTTTAACCTACGACAACTCGGTTATCAATTACTACGTCAGTTATCGATAACTAAAAAAGTATGTAAATTTGTTCGATTTTCTAATTCTAATTTTTGAGTTTGGGGAACGAAAAAAAATCGATTTTCGGATACAAAAGCGGTAACTAAAAAGTCGTATTTTTTGATTTTTTCTTCCGATTTTAAATTTAAATTTACAAATTTATTCTTTCTCCCCGCTCCCGAAAAAGATAAATCCAATGGTGTTGCCAACTAAAAAACATGAAATATAGAAAAGATGATTCAACACCGCATCACAGAAATTCCATCAGATTTATACATTCGAGACATATTCAACAATAGGTATACAGTTGTCACGTCACATTTGGCTCAGAATATTTTTGTAGATCATATATTTGTTTATGTTTGGAGTTCATTATGTAAATCATATCATCATATAAACGCCCTGAATATTACAAAATGTTGTAGTATTTTGGGATTTTTCTTGCTTTCTCATCCGACATTTATCACATAAATCCACACTTTGACAGCAACAACAAGTGTCAGTGTGACATGTGTCAACGGAGAATATAACCAAATGATTTCTTTCTATTTTTATTATTTAAAATTCAAAGGCATGTAGACAATACACACAGAACCGACATAGTATGTATAGATAAAAGCTTCCACACTCCATGTCATGGAGAGAAAAATAGGAAAGTGTGAACACACTTCAAAGCTGGGTACAAAAGTTTTAAAACAAAACTTAATTGTTATACTTTATTTAGTTATTTTTGTTTTGTTGCTATTTTTATCGTTTTTTTTTCTCCAAACATTATTCAATTTCAAATGGTTGTTTGCAACAATTTACAAGTAATAGCACACGAACAACAACAACTACGGAGAACAATAGAAATGCAAGTAATTTGAATGTTATACGAGTAGCAACTTACATATGATCCCCCAGTTCCCTTACCATATAACTGGCTTTTTGATATTGTAGCACTTTTTTAATTTTCGCTTTTGTGCAATTCGTTACGACACCTCCCTCCCATTCAGTGACAGTTTAAGTTCCATTTTAATTACGTTTATGTAGTTTGTTTTCATCATTTTTTCACTCACATTCCATTTTTTAATTGTTTGTTTTGCTTGCCCTACCATAGAATGGTTGTTATATTAAGTTGGTCCTCATTTCGCATGGAATAGCTGGGAGAGAAAAAATGGGAATCGCAAATGAACTAAAAACACCCTCGGAAATATGAAACATTGACATTTCCGCAATCAATCGGTGTAATCGTCAGTGCATTAAATTTCAATAAAAAAACCTACTTCTTTTTGATTTTGAAACAGCTGATTAAAATATAATACAACCTTTATGTCAATAAAAACTAAAAATCAATGAAAAAATTAAATTTAAGTAAATTTACTTTAACACAATAAAAAAATAGTATTGCTCTATGTATTGAGTAAAATGACATATATACATTGTATGTCTGTGTCTTTTCATTTTTATATTGTTTTGTTGTGAATGTCTAAATCCAAGGGAAACGTTACGGTTAGACTAAGGTTACATTAAGGTTACGTGAGTATGAGTAATATGAACGTTATTAAACAATGCGCATACGCCATGGTGAACGACGTGCATGTAATCATGTACGAGTACATACATACACAAATGGTTATCCATTTCGTGATTTCAAAACCTTCGGTTTGGCAATGCTGTCAGCTGTTAAATATCTATCATATGAAGTGTAATTTATTTAGTGAAAGGTTTGTAATTTACGAATATGGATCGTTTAACAACCGAAAACGCGTTACTGGGTGCTAGAGCAACAGGCTTTAAATGATTTTTCGAACAAAATTTTCTTCAGTGATGAAGCCCATTTCTCACTCGGTGGTTACATCAACAAGCAAAATTTTCGCATATGTGGCTCGGAGAACCCAGAAGTGATTGCGGAAAAGCCATTGCATCCGATAAATGTGACTGTTTGGTGAGTTTTATGGTATGGAGGTATGGATTCATTGGCCGTAGTTTTTCCAAAATTATTTACTGTCAATTCAGAGCACTATGGCCGTGTGGTAAACGACTTTTTTGGCCTGCAATTGAAGATTACGAACTGGACAATATCTGGATTCAACAAGATGGTGACACGAGCTACTCAACACGTGAGAAGTTTCCAGAACGCGTAATTTCAAGTTCTGGCGACATCAATTGAAAGTTGACATTATCCATAACAAAAGCTTCAAGGGTTTTTTCAGTTCAGTGCGAGATTTTTTGGTGATTTTGAACCGTTTTTTCTATGAAAATCGACAAGAAATAGCACCATTTGTATGACAGCGCCATCTAACGTGAGTTGTAGGTAAAAATAAATATCAAAAATGAATTCCTCGACCCCAAAAACAGTAAAATACCACAACATTCCATGATAAAAAAAAGCATTATTTTATCAAATTTCAATGATCTTTTCTTGTTAGACACCGTTACAAAATCACCAACTTCAAATGCGTGTAAAAAAACTGGCACTGACCAGAAAAAAACCCTTGAAGATTTGGTTATGGATAATGTTAACTTTCAAATTGGTCTCGTCGCATTCCCATTCGGAAAGTTCGATTTTGTATCACAGTGTAATTACCAATATAGAATACAAACTGTAAAGTTTCTGCTAAATTGCCGATCAATATTTCAAGGTGTTGCAAATGGAAAGGCTAAGTTCCCTGAGGGAAATTTTACCTATACTAAGGTGTAGAAAACCCAACTGGTCTTCTACTAAGAAAACCCAACTGGTCGTTAACTAAGGAGTAGAAATCCCAATTGGTCCTCTTTTAAAGATTAGATAGCCCAACTGGTCGTCAACTACGGAGTCGAAAGGAGCAGATAGCCCAACTGGTCCTCCACTAAGGAGTAGATAACCCAACTGGTCGGAAACAAAGTAGTAGATAATACAACTTGTCGTATACAATGTAGTAGATAATCCAACTGGTCGTATACTATGTAGTAGATAACCCAACTGGTCGTAAACTAAGTAGTAGATAACCCAACTGGTCGTAAACTAAGGAGTAGATACCCCAACTGGTCTTCTAATAATGAGTAGAAAACCCAACTAGTCATCAACTAAAGAGTATATAACTCAAATGGTCATCAAGTAAGGAGTAGACAACGCAACTAAGGAGTATACAACTCATCTGGTCGTCAACTAAGGAGTAGATAACCCAACTGGTTCTATACTAAGTAACGGGTTTTCCAATACGGATGATATGATTTTGAAGTGACGTTTCGGCCATTTGTAATATGTCATGATCTATCATTTGTTTTTCATTGTATTCAGTAGTGTTTACAATTTCATCATGCAGAGATATACGCAAGAACAAAGTTTACAAATTATTCAGTTTTATTATCAAAATAATCGTTCTCCAATTGCAACTTTTCGTGCGCTAAGTCCATTTTTTTTAATCCAAAAAAAAAACACTTTCCAGTCGACCTACGACCTTGACACCCATGAGCAATACATAATTTAGCTCTCGTTAAGAGGCATCTTTTTGACATTGACCGATTCCCGATCCGACGTACCGTTAAGGAGCTAGAGCAAAAATAAACTTTCCGTTCACTTTTGAAAATGATGCTAAGTCCATTTTTTTAAATCCAAAAAAACACTTTCCAGTCGACTTACGACCTTGACAATATTTTAGCTCTCGTTAAGAGCTATCTTTTTGCCATTGACCGATTGTGGCTACGTGCCACACAGCAAATGAAACAATTGAATTGTTGTGAGAGAAGTTTGGAAATTCGATTATTTTAAGAAATTGTGGTATTGAGTGGCCTCCAAGAATTTGTGATTTAACACCATTAGACTGTTTCTTGTGGGTTTATTTGAAGTCATTGGTCTTTTGAAATAAACCAGACTCGAGTGCTCGAAAATTGGGTTCATCGTTCCTGCAGAAGAAGTCATGGAGGCCCTTTTTATTTAGAGCTTAATTGTATCGATTTCACTTCACATTAAATAAAAAAACTTTTGAATTTCCTTAACAATAAGTGTTTTTTTTCAAAGAAATCATATCACTCTTATTGGAAACCCCGTTAGTAGATAACCCAACTGGTCGTAAACTATAGAGTAGATACTCCAGCTGGTCTTCTGCTAATGGTCGAGAGTAGATAACCCAACTAGTCCTCTACTAAAGAATAGATAACGCATGTGGTCTTCAACTAAAGATTATATAACCCAAATTGTCATCAACTAAGGCGTAGAAAACCCAACTGGTCCTGTACTAAGGAGTTGTCTACTTCCAACTACCCAACAGCTCCTATACTAAGGAAACCCAACTTGTCGTCAACTAAGGAATAGATAACACAACTGGTCATATACTAAGGAGTAGATAAACCACTAGTAGTCAACTAAGATGTAGAAAACCCTACTGGTCATCAACTAAGGACCCAACTGCAACTAAGCAGTAGATAGGACAACTAGTCGACAATTAAAGAGTATATAACACAACTGGTCCAATGTGTAGATAACCCAACTATAGAGTCGAAACCGCAACTGGTCGTCAATTAAGGAGTAGATAACCCAACTAGTCGTTAACTAAGGAGTAGAAAACCCAACTGGTCGTCAACTAAGGTGTAGATAACCAAACTAGCCGAGAAGTGAGGAGTATATAACCCAAATGGACGCCTACTAAGTAGTAAATTTCTCTGATGCAGTCGTATTATGACATAACACATCCAGCAATATTGTTTGTTGTATTTAACACACATAAAATGGCGGCGGACTAAAATATTAATTAATCAATGTTTTTTTAGGGCGGACAACGTTAAAACCCTACAAAATTTGCCTCTCGGAAACAACCTACCTGACCTAAAACTAACTACCCTACCCTACAAAACTTGCCTCTCTCTAGATGTGTTTTTTTTCGGGGTTTCTCCTGTAAAAATATGTAAAACCATTTTTTTTGAGTATGTATATGTATTTGTTATGTAAAGCATCTCGCAGCATTATAGGGTGTAGGAACATTCACTTCGGCACGACCGAACTTGATGTTTCTTTTAATTCCCTTTCATTCATTTGAGATAAGATTAAGTTTCAACAAATGATAATTTATTAGCCACACAAAGTCGGTAGACGTTTTAGCACTCACGTTTCTCAATTAGTTTTTATTTACGACAGAAATCCATATTGCAATTGGCGATGTACTGACTATGACAATTTTTGCATTCTCATAATATTAGAAATTTAAATTGTTATTAACTGTTGTCGTGGAGATAACGAGATGAAAGAGATAAGCGCAATTGAAGTGACGTACATATGTTTAAGTACATAATCGTATGTAGTTCTATGTCGAAAATAATTTCTAAATTTAAATATTGGGTTAGAGAGAGGGAGAGAAATGAAATATGCGGGAATCCATCTTGAAAAGGAAATATGAGGCATTTTATGACCGATATGTCATAAATTTTGTTGGCAATAGTATCATACTCGAATGCCTGAGATTTGACAACATATCGATATCTCGCTTAGTTATCGAATTATCGATTTTTCTTCTAATTTTAGATTGAAACGAAAAAATAGATCTTTTTTCAATTTTAACTTCATTAACTCAATAACTAAGCGCTATATTGATAACATGTCCCGTAAGTTTCTTCTAATTTTGAGATGCTCTATCCAATTTAGAACCAAAACCATTTCTTATCGAAATGTTAAAGCATTTTATTTAAATTTATAGAGGAGATCGATATCTTCTATAAATTTAAAAAGTATAACATAAAAAAAGCTTCGATATATATGTAAAAAATCAAATTGAAATTTCGAAAAAAAATATTTATGGAAATGGACTTGGTAAGTTTTTAAAGTATATTATAGATGTGATTAATGAAAAATAAAGGTCACTCCCGAGACCTAAAAATTTAAGAACACACAACGAAATAGAGAAAAACTCGGTCTCTCTTGATTATTTCAACAGCACACAGCCCTGTTTAGAGAATACAGTCATACAAATATTGCTTACATCGTAGATGCACACACATCGACTTTATGTAGTCTATTTAACATATAGATTTTTTTAATATAGTAATTAATTATTTATTTTTACATTCACAGCAATTTCTAATAGATTATATGGAAAAATTATAGATTTGTATATGGAAAACAAACTTTGCAACCTAACGCAGAGGGGTGAATTAATTCGAGTTTCGCCAACCTATGTGTTGGCGAATCTCGTTGATCAAATGTAATACTCTTTTCGCTTATTTACATAGAAGCAAACTAAGTTTGCTAACGTTGAATTAGGTATATGGAAAATTGATTACTTAGAACGTACTCCGGAAGTATATTTGCATATTTATAAAGTATTTGACCCTGAGTGTTCCTAACTATTGAGTACAAGTTTTTAAAATTAATATGATGTAAGAGATAGGTTTAGGTTTGGGTTAGGGTGGAAGCCGTTTTTTTCGAGCTAACATAGACCAGTTTAGGTCCCTAGTGTTACCGCGGGCTGAAATACCCCTCAACAACCAGTTTGATATACAAAGTTATATACGAATATCGGTACCGGAAAGATCTGTTAGACTGCCTAGAAAGGCCGATCCTAGTATGCCCAGTCGTCGTTTACTCAAAGCGAGACTGTCGCATAGCAAGTGCTCAATGCTCTACACTTCTTCCTCATCTCCACAACTTCTGCAGAAGTTAGAGTTTGAAGTTGGAGTCCATACCCAACCTTATGGGTATGGACTCCTTCCGTTTAGAACTGATACTAATGTAGACAATCTTTTCATCTCTAGTGCGAGGAGATATTTTTACCATCTCAGGTCATATCTTGGCCAGATTTGTCTAGCTACCCTACGGCTGCCGATTTCTGTCTATCTTTCTTTGCAATGCCTGATTGCCTCTTGCCAAACCAAAGCTTGCATGTGGACAGTGGCGCATCAATATATGAAAATTCTTCGATAATTTGTAATGTCGTCCCTTTCCTAGCAAGTTCATTGGCTTTGCTCTTCCCTGGGATATCCCTATGACCGGCACCCATATAAGGTATATGGTAAACTGCTCAGCCTTCTTGTTGAGAGATCTGCGGAATGCGAGGGCTGTTTGTGAATTTAGGCACGTAGGCTTCAAAGAATGGCACCTGACTATCCGAGTAAATGACAACGCAAGTGTTGGTCACTATGTTGCGACTCAGCCACTTGACGACTTCCTATCAGGGATGATAATTGACAGCTACCAAATGGTACAAAAATTATTCTAAAAAGGTACTTTTTCGTCCCAAAAAGTACCAATTTTAAAATTTGTTTAAATTCTTCTTGAAACCTTGAAATATTGAGGTACAAATTAGTAAGATCCAGCAATACATTCATAACAAGCTACTAAAAACTTACAGCAGCATAAAACCTTTGGTTTGTACTACCCTATGCCACATTGTTGGAGCACACATATAATTGTTAAATATCTGAAATGCTTCATTTTAATGATCAAAGTACAGGTCGCAAATATAAACCGATATTTACGGAAATTGATACAAAATCATTTGTGATCCTTATTGAAAAATGGGCTTATCGGTCCATGTTTTGATTTAGAAATTGTTTGTTAGAATTGCTTCAAGTTTTGATATACGATTATACCGCACGTGTTGGTTCCAGAATTTGACTTTTTACGCTTTACAACCTACGTGCCTTTAATCTTTCCTTATAGGTTTTTAATTTCGCTGAAAGTGCAAAATTTGCCAAACTGCAAATTTGTTCACTTTTGAATCTGGAAAGGCGCGATTTCATACACAATAAAAACCAGTAAGGAAAGGCTAAAGTCGGGCGGGGCCGACTATATAATACCCTACACCACTCTCGTAATATTGAATAACTCTGATATATAAATTTTGTAATTCATGTATAAATTGTTTACATAAATTTACTTTTGGGACATTTTATACTTAAATAATACCCTGTACCACAGTGTGGTGTAGGGTATAAAAACGCTACACCAAAGGGTATAAAAACCCCTACCAAAAGAGCCAAATCGGATGAAACATATATATGGGAGCTATAGCTAAATCTTAACCGATTTTCTTCAAATTCGGCAATGTTGGTTCATGGATCAAGATTTCTAAATTTTCTAAATTCTAAATTTCAAAACGATTAGATGTAAAATACAGCTTCTATAGAACTAAAGGGCCAAATCGGACGAAACATATATATGGGAGCTATAGCTAAATCTTAACCGATTTTCTTCAAATTCGGTAGTGTTGGTTCATGGATCAAGAAACTCTACCATTCTAAATTTCAAAATGATTGGATGTAAAATACAGCTTCCACAGGACTAAAGAGCAAAATCGGACGAAACATATGTATATATGGGAGCTATAGCTAAATCTTAACCGATATTCTTCGAATTCGGTAGTGTTGGTTCATGGATCAAGAAACTCTACCAGTCTAAATTTCAAAACGATTGGATGTAAAATACAGCTTCTATAGGACTAAAGGGCCAAAGCTGCGAAATACTCTAAACTGCAAAATTTCAGAGCGATCGGAGTGAAATTGCGACCTGTAGTCGACGAACAACTTTACATGGACGGACGGACAGACATGGTTAAATCGACTCAGCTAGTGATTCTGAGTCGACTCAGCTAGTGATTCTGAGTGTACTTTAAAGTGGGTCTAGCTGTGTTATTTTCAGGTGTTACAAACATCTGCCGTGAAACAAACTTATAATACCCTGTACCACAGTGTGGTGTAGGGTATAACAAAGTTAATTCTGTTGTAATACAAAGAGCCAAACATTTTTGTCGAGGTGCCTAGCTATGTCGAACCATGTCGAAAGAGTAAGTGTACGACTTATGTAATTTTTTTTGCGAAGTGTATATTATTTTCGTGCAGACTGTTTGATTAAAAAAAGTATCAAATGTGTCGCGGGAGTATCACGGTACTTTGAGGCTCTGAAAAGTACCAAAAAAAGTACTAAAGTATCAACTTTATCATCCCTGCTTCCTATATTGCCATTATTTCGGCTTGATAGACACTGCAGGAATCTGTAGTAGTCTGTGAGCTACATCGAGACTTACAGCCTGTTTCTCTATGTCGTACGACAGAAATGCGAACGAAAAACAGCTGATTTTCGACCTACAAACTGGCATCAGCCAGTATGTTTGCTTTCGCTTTGTCGTTCTGATACCTTTTAGAAGGTCTAAAATCAGCTGTTTTTCGTTCGCATCGCTTTCGTTCGACATAGAAACAGGCTGTAAGTCAGTTCATAGGCAGTTTAATCTTAATGCCGCTCTGACATGAAATAATTAATGAATATAAAAGTATTTCCAGACCTTTGAATAGGATGGAGGATAGGCTAATTGGTATTTTGGCCTAGTGTGCGATAGGCGAGGGGATAATGTACTTCAACATTAACCTGTTAATCGTCCAGCTTATCATGGATTTCTCAGTCAACAAGTTAGCGACACTAGCAGTCCACTCGCTCTCTTGTTTGTCCTACCGATCCTCGGGTTCTGTTAGTGAGTTCCCTTGGAAATGTATTTTGCTTAGTGACTGCTCGCTGTTTTTTGTCCAGTTATTTGCCTCATCCTGCAAATAACACACTGTACAGGGTGCAGTCGATAATATCTTACGCACCCTTCCGGCATCCGAAACCTATTACACATCTCCACAGAAGGTGTGCCAAGTACGCCTTTGGGCTTTTCTAAGTTCCTTCCTATAGATTTTGGTTGCCTTTATAGGCATCGCAGTCATTGGTGACCCCAGGAGGTTTTGCCTTGGTGAATAGCTTGGTGCAAGTATTCTTCCTAGACTTTAGCTCAGAAGTCCACCACGGTGGTTTTAGTTTTAACCTTGTACCTTGGTTTTGGACAGGCTTGTTCCAGGTAGCTATTGAATAAAGTAGTGATGTGATCGACTAAGTTGTCCAGACCGACTATGTCATTCGGTGCGTACAGAAGTTTAGAGTTAGGGACATTTTTTGAAATTCTTCCAACTGAAATTCGTACAGTACATTCAACCCAATAATATTGTCTAGACTTTCTGTCTGCCTTTTATTGTAAAGGTCGGTTCATTGCCTTTTTCTACAAATATTTTTTATATTCTTACTACCTCAGATAGTACGATGAGCTTTCGCATCTGCGCTAATAATCAGCTCGCGCTCGTCAGACGTTACTTCTTTTACCACTTCCCTGAAGAGAGGTGTCGGAACTTCATCATCATGATTCAAGAAACTGGAGACCACCCAATATATGCGATTACTTATCTCCATACTAGCCGCTGTTTGGTCTTTAACACTGAAAATAGTCACGGTAAGATGCTTAGGTCCTTCTTGGCCAAAATTCAGGTTCTTGAAGCGCCTTCGCAGTTGGCCAGAAGCAGCTTAAAGTTGGGCGTCCTGATACCACACACCTTTCCTGCTACAACCTGTGGACAGTCACAGCAATAGATCCGTTGAGGCTGTTTTAGCGTCATGGAAGTGAATCTGTAGAGTGCTCTCGTAATCAGATAAAGATCTTTGTGTTAAGATTTGAGGCTCCAGAAATTATAGGTGAGGGTAGCTCCACACTTCCGGAAGGCTGGCTGTCGAACACGGTGATACCTCATTTCCGCAATGGGAGATATATCCTGCTTGTATACATTCAAATCTATAGTCTATTGGGGTCCATTTACCCGTTGTAAGTGAGTGAGGGTGGATTCAGCATTGATGATCAAATTGACCATCCGCCTTACTATTCTTACTAATTCTCCAATTAAGGGTCGGCAGACCAGTATTAGAATTTTTAATTACCTAAAGCTGCCATACATACTGATCTGGCATCACCAAAAGCGAAGAGCTTTACTCTAACTTGATGCAATCCTACATCGTTACAGATTGGAGGTGTAGCCAGCATCTCACTGCGGACAGCGAGTTATTGCAAGGAGTGGTACCATCCCCACTACTTCTGTCTATAACAGCTTCATTGGCTTCAATGGCTTGGTGAGTGAGGCGCCAAGGTATCAGCAAGGCTCCGAACAAATATAGTCGATTACCAATGACTGCAAACCATGGGCACGAGGTCGCATTACACCCCGGTGTTAGGGGAGTTTTTTAAGTAAAACCAGTACTTGGTAGATCATGGAATGGAATTTTGAAATATTTTTTTTTTTTTCAATTTCAATTGACCTATTTTGAATTTAAAATGAAAATTTTGAAATTAAACTGATTTTTTTTTTCAAATTACGGTTGAAACTGGAGCACATCTTGGAAAAAAACACATAGTTTTTTGTTTTACAATAAATTCTATAGATGCTACTTTAATTTTAATTTCGGTAACCGCCACTACAATTATAGTCTTTAAACAAAATCGATTTTATGTTCTTGTCCGTCCTTCCGTCCGTCTATCATCCGCTCAATTGATCTGGTGTTAGATAAATGGATGGATGGAGGTGGTGGTTTGGTGGTTCGCAAGAAAGTCAAACAATCGCCCAATTGCTATTATACTCACAGCATCACCCCAAAGTACACCCGTAAAGTGAAAGATCACTCAAGTGCTCCACTTCACTTTATTTAAATTGAAATGAATGCGCTCAATGTACGTCTGTGAGTGCGTCTGTGTATTCTTGAATGGAATTTATTATATTTATTTATGAATGCATAAATAAAAATTAAACAAAAAAAAAAAAAACGACAACACCAACAGCAAATAAAAGACAAAACTCACGGCGTAATTTGTTTATTTGAAGTATGTACTCGACTCGTATATGTTCTCTTTTTTGTCTTTTATCTTGACACATATTTAAATATTTTACGAGAATGTTTTCGTTGTTGTTTTCAAGTCATTTGTGTAACAGATGATTTGAAACTCGTTACGTTATCGTACAAATTTAAAATAATTTAAATATGTTTAATTACTATAGCAATTTATAAGAAAGAAAAAAAAAACACTTGAAATGTCTAAGTAGACACAGAAGAAAATTTAAAGCCGAATTTTTTAATTGAAGGAGGGGAATTTTCTTCTTGGAAAGTTGACGTTAGTTAATTTTTCCTATAGAAAAGTTGACGTTAGTTAACTTTTCCTATAGAAAAGTTGACGTTAGTTAACTTTTCCTATAGAAAAGTTGACGTTAGTTAACTTTTCCTATAGAAAAGTTGACGTTAGTTAACTTTTCCTATAGAAAAGTTGACGTTAGTTAACTTTTCCTATAGAAAAGTTGACGTTAGTTAACTTTTCCTATAGAAAAGATGACGTTAGTTAACTTTTCCTATAGAAAAGATGACGTTAGTTAACTTTTCCTATAGAAAAGATGACGTTAGTTAACTTTTCCTATAGAAAAGTTGACGATACTTAACTTTTCTTATAGAAAAGTTGACGTTAGTTAACTTTTCTTATACAAAAGTTGCCGTTAGTTAACTTTTCTATAAAAAATGTACTCTTCTACATCTACTAAAAGAGTCAGATCTCCCGAAGAGAAATTAAACAAAAAAAAAAAAAACGACAACACCAACAGCAAATAAAAGACAAAACTCACGGCGTAATTTGTTTATTTGAAGTATGTACTCGACTCGTATATGTTCTCTTTTTTGTCTTTTATCTTGACACATATTTAAATATTTTACGAGAATGTTTTCGTTGTTGTTTTCAAGTCATTTGTGTAACAGATGATTTGAAACTCGTTACGTTATCGTACAAATTTAAAATTATTTAAATATGTTTAATTACTATAGCAATTTATAAGAAAGAAAAAAAAAACACTTGAAATGTCTAAGTAGACACAGAAGAAAATTTAAAGCCGAATTTTTTAATTGAAGGAGGGGAATTTTCTTCTTGGAAAGTTGACGTTAGTTAATTTTTCCTATAGAAAAGTTGACGTTAGTTAACTTTTCCTATAGAAAAGTTGACGTTAGTTAACTTTTCCTATAGAAAAGTTGACGTTAGTTAACTTTTCCTATAGAAAAGTTGACGTTAGTTAACTTTTCCTATAGAAAAGTTGACGTTAGTTAACTTTTCCTATAGAAAAGTTGACGTTAGTTAACTTTTCCTATAGAAAAGTTGACGTTAGTTAACTTTTCCTATAGAAAAGTTGACGTTAGTTAACTTTTCCTATAGAAAAGTTGACGTTAGTTAACTTTTCCTATAGAAAAGTTGACGTTAGTTAATTTTTCCTATAGAAAAGTTGACGTTAGTTAACTTTTCCTATAGAAAAGTTGACGTTAGTTAACTTTTCCTATAGAAAAGATGACGTTAGTTAACTTTTCCTATAGAAAAGATGACGTTAGTTAACTTTTCCTATAGAAAAGTTGACGATACTTAACTTTTCTTATAGAAAAGTTGACGTTAGTTAACTTTTCTTATACAAAAGTTGCCGTTAGTTAACTTTTCTATAAAAAATGTACTCTTCTACATCTACTAAAAGAGTCAGATCTCCCGAAGAGCATAGCGATACGAAATCAATTAAGAAGAAAAAAAGCTCACCGACGCCCAGCACTTCGGAGAAACCTATTCAATCTACCAAAAAAGGAGTATCTAGTCGTAATCCGTTAATGGTGGGAGGTGAAGTTGATCCTGTTGTAGAGAGGGTGAGTAAGTCCACCAAACCATCCATAAAGGAGGGGCCTCAAACAAGAAGACCCATCCTAAAGGAAAAAGCAAGCTGGTTATATAAAAGGGAAAGGTAGCACCATCTTATTCCCAAATAGCCAAAAAACATATCCAGGACGAACGAAGAGCAAAAGAGTATCTTCGAAGATTTATTCGACACAAAGGTATTGGACCACATTCTCGAATCTAATGATGGACCAACAACCCAAGTAATGAGTTGCAAGATTGAGAGGGGCGTTTTGATGCTGAAACTGGCATCACAATGCTGTGTTGATGTCCTCGTAAAACTAGTGGAGAGCATCCCCTCACATTGGCACGGCGCAAAGCTGAAACTGGTAAGGAAAAGCGACATCACTGTACTCATAAAAACATATTTCTATGTCAGAGGATGGACCAGTAAGGTACCGTCAGAGCGCATTCTCAGCGTCATTGGCAAACAAGATTCGAACCTTAAAGTGGGGAAGTGTGAAGTCTTCCACAGGAAAAATGATCCCGATGGTTCTCTCCAGATGGTAGGCATAGACCCGTATTCCAAGGCTAGCCTTGTCAAGAGAAAAGGCATGGCATTTTTCGGGATTTGGAAAATTTTTTTTAAGACTGGACAGTGTTTAAGAGACACTTCCAAAAAGCGACGTAGAAGTGGTCGATAACGTCGCCAAATTGCCGATAACATCATCACAAAAAATCAGAACAAAGAGGGAGCGACAAAAAAACACCGCCTTCCATGAAGTGGTGGATAACATTGCCAAATTGTCGATAACATCACAATTTTGCAGAATGTTTCCTGCAAAGGTGGTGATAGGAATAGGTACATAAAGAATCAAAACAAAGAGGGAGCGACAAAAATTAACACCGCCTCTCAAAGAGGTCTACTTTAAGAGTGTGTAATAGGTAGTAAACGAAAGGAGGAGAAAGAAATAATCCTATCTGGTTGAGGGAGTGCAACCAGTTTCCTCGCAAAGGAAACTATTACTGGAAAGACAATGATTGAGGTCATCCAGATAAACCTCCTCCGGAGCGAAACGGCATCCAATGCTCTGATGGACATAATAAATAAAGGCAGGGTTCATGTTGCTTTGGTGCCGTGGACTACCAGTAACAAAGTTACTGGATTAAACCATATGAACTACAATCTTTTCTACGCTAACACAGGTACTCGTCCAAGGACTTGTATTCTGTACCATAAAAACTTATGCTATCTCTTCTCTCTAGAGTTGTCAACATCGGACGCAACTGTGCTGATGCAAGGTAATGTAAGTATGTACCTGGCGTCAGTATGCCTGCCATTCGATGCGCCGACATTGCCACGAAATTACAACGTCTGGTAAGAGAATCCAAAAATACAAGTAATGAGTTATTAGCTGGTTGTGATGCCAACTCACACCATATCGCTTGGGGTAGTACTGACACCAATAAAAGGGGAC
This sequence comes from Eudasyphora cyanicolor, assembly GCA_963930755.1. Taxonomy (NCBI): domain Eukaryota; kingdom Metazoa; phylum Arthropoda; class Insecta; order Diptera; family Muscidae; genus Eudasyphora; species Eudasyphora cyanicolor. The sequence goes on along the minus strand of OZ005734.1, from coordinate 61,292,836 downwards.
AAGCCCTTATAGAATTTTTGAATACTAACGATCTCCTAACTCTCAACATAGGGAAGAAGTGTTATATATAACGATATGCTCAGAAAACCTCATTGATGAGATCCATGAGTGGAGGGTTTCGGATGAACACTCCAAATCGGACCACCGTTATATAAGGTTTAAAATTGCACCGCCACCGCCTGACCCAATAAGTTTCCGTACTCGTAATAAGGCTAAAACCGAATGGAATAAATTCGGCAATCTACTTAGAAATCGATTGGGCCAGCCTAAACACGATTATCCAAGTAGAGAAGACATTGACATCAATGTGAAGAGGATTACGGAGGCTCTTGTAAAATCATTCGAAGATAGTTGTCCGCTTCGAGAAAGGAAATCTGCCTATGAGAAACCCTGAATGACAGGGCAAATTCGCTCGATTGGCAAGGTCGTCCCCAGACTTAACAACAGAGCTCGAAGTAAAAAGCTATCAGTATATTGGGACAACTACCAAAGAAGACTTAAAGAATACAATAAAATCATTAGACTGGCGAAACGTAACTCCTGGAGGCTTTTCTGTGAGCAGGTAGACAGCGTTGACAGCATGTCTAAAATAAAAAAGTTCCTCTCAAAAACGCATATCCAAACCGAAACACTGGTGGATGAAACGGGTAAAAGGATGGAAACTATAGATGATACCGTAAGGCTTTTGATGAAAACTCATTTTCCGAGTGGTAATGCTGGGTCAACAGAGGAACAGTTACAGACCGAAAATGTGATGCACGATGTACCTATTACGGATGCTATGGTTAAAGAAGTAATAAAAAGCTTCTCTCCTGGCTACTGGCCCGGAAGGAATATTTCCTGCACTTCTTCAGAATGAGGTGGATCTTGTATCAACTCATCTGGTTGGAGTTTTCACTGCATGCCTAACTCATGCATATACCCCAAAAAATTGGCAGGAATCAAGGGTGGTCTTCATACCCAAGCCTGGCAAGGCGAGTTATACGATCCCAAAGGCAATGGAGCGAATAATTGACGACATGATCAAAAGTATGATAGCCGATGACAAGCTAAAATTCAAGCAACACGCATATGTTAATGGAAGATCAGTGAAAACAGCTCTACATGAGGGAGTACGCCACATAGAACAGTCCTTCCGTGAAGAAATGTACAAACTTGCCGTTTGTATAGACATTGAAGGCGCTTTTAACAACGTTCAGACCGATACACTTATCCAGTCCTCAGACGAGTTTCAGGTTGTCCGGGCGCTGAAAAACTGGATCAACAATATGCTAAGGAATATGTGGATTATTTTTGGGTCATATGACGTAAAAATAAGAGACAAAGTAAATTTATCGTCTCTCCTATGGGTTACGACGATACACAGTCTCCTTAAAGCCCTCACCAATGAAGGACTTAAACCAGTCTGATATGCAGACGACGTTATTATATTTCTAAGGCGCATACATCCAAAGCTACTATGCAGAAAAGCTGAGGAGGCACTTAACATAGCATATAACTGGACAAAACCAAGGGGATTAAATGTTAACCCAGACAAAACAGAAATACATATGTCTATTTACAAGGAAAACGAAGATCCATCCTTTTACCGTGCCTCGATTCCTGGATAAAAATATTGCCATATCTAAAAAGGTAAAACACTTGTTAGTAATCTTGGATCAGAAACTGATTTGGAAAGATCATATTGAAGAAATAGTTACCAAGGCCCACAGATGTTGGTCGTTGTGCAGAAGAGTTATAGGTTCAAAATTGGGACTACGTCCAAATATAACACACTGGCTTTACATGAGCGTGATTAGACCAATAATAACCTACGCCTCTGTAGTGTGGTGGACATCAATGGGCAAGAAGAACTACGTAATATCATTGCAAAAAGTGCAACGTATGTGCTGTCTAGGCATAAGCGGGCAATTAGAACCGCACCAATATTCCTGAAGTGCGGCTTACAGCTACCTGTGATTAGTTCGTCCTGGGAAAACGGAACACTAGCTTATGTGCCAGTGGGAACCAGCTGCAACACGGATGGGTCCAGGCTAGGAGGAAGGACGGGTCTGGGACTTTTTATTGATGAACCAGAATTCGAACTTTACTTCCGCCTCCCAGACCATAACACAGTATTCAAGCCGAAAGTTCGAGCAATCACAGAGTGTGTTAACTGGCTCAGTAATACCACAAAGCCTAAATATGCCAACATCTTCACAGATAGCCAAATGACGATCAAAGCAATAACATCGGAAAAGGTCAAATCCAGAACAGAGTTAGACTGTAAAAGAACGATAAATAATTACTCAGACCATGCATGGTCAACTGCGTATTTTCTGGGTACCGGGACACAACGGAGTGATTGGAAATGAACGAGCAAACACCTTGGCTTCAAAGGGCAGAGAACTTTAAGCATTAAACTTAGAAAATTGGAAACCTTTCGAAGGATGAGTTGAAGCACTGGGCAGTGGTGGTCACAAAACTGTGTGGAATAGAGCAACTGCAAAGAATCTGTGGGGGACCAATATGAGAAGAAAACAAGTAGTTTTCGGAAACTAAACATTAGTAAGATGATGAGTGTTCCAACGGGACACTCAAGCTTACAGGCACATCTTCATCGCATAGGACTAGCAGAAAACGACGTGTGCAGGGCATTCAGGAAAAACATTGAAACGATGGAACATTTTCTGTGTCACTGCCCGGCTTGCCAGACTTGACTCATCTCAGATGATATGACTGGGAGATACTATAAATAAGGAGCGCACAACAGTCCGAACCACTGGCTTAAGTTTATGTCCATGGACATGAGACGTTTAAATGTCTCCTCTATTCAACCTAACCTAACCTTTTCTATAGAAAAGTTGAAAAGAAACATTGACCTTAGTTATCTTTTCTTATAGAAAAGTTTACATTTGTTAACTTTTCCTATAAAAAGGCTAAGTTAGTAAAATATTCATATAAACAATGCTTGCATTAGTATTTAAAACTTGAGCTCCGCAATAACTCTTCTATAAGATTCATTGCTTTCGTCGATTGGTTAAAAACGGAAGATTTGTCTATTTTTTTCAGAATTCCCCCACTGTGGTTCGCCACGATTTGTTGCGCTTCGCCACTTGTACTTCTTCTCGTTTGTGCTCGTGTGGGGCCATTTAAATATTGGCAACATATTTATTTAATAAAACGAAATAAAAAGCAAATTAAAATAATTGCAAAAATTGTTCAATAATGACGTGTGCAATAATATATGGACATATGTATCTAGAAGTGATCCAATTTAAATGCTTTATTATGTTTGTTAGAGAGATTTGTCTGTTTGCCTCTGTTTTTGGCAAAAAAAAAATAAGGCATCTAGAGCATCAAGGAGTTGAAATGGAAGACAAATTGGATTTCTTGGAGCTTTATGAAAACGTAGGCCAATGTGGCCCACTTCAAAACGAGATCATTGTCCCATTTTTACTATAAATGGTTCTAAGCCAAATAAAATGTAAATTACCATACATATATTAAAGAAGTAAAATCTGAAGGAACCATAAGGGTATACAGCAAAATGTCTTTCCATATGTCTCATTTTTACTGGTAAAGGTTTTGGATGAAATTAACTGAAAATTCCTACATTTCATCCAAATCGATTTAAAAATGTGACCTATGGAGCTTCAAGAAGTAAAATCAGAAACGACATTTATATATGTACATATATTCGAGGTTCCCTACTTTTTTAAAGAAAAAAACACAAAATTCAAATTGAATGGGGAATGTTTATTATCATTTGAAAGAACATTCTTTGGCATTTATTTTTTGAAGATTATGTCTATCAAATTTTGGACGCGGCTACGTCACAGATGGTCCATCCGTTGAGTCCAATTTTCGATGACTCGTTCGAGCATTTCGACTGGTAACAGGCGAATGACACGCGTGATGTTTTGCTCCAAGTCCTGAATCGAAGCGGGTTTGTCCGCATAAACTTTAGACTTGACAAATAGACAAATCTTCCGGTGTGATATCACACGATCTTGGTGGCCAATCGACGTGAAATTATCTGCTCACCGAAGTGTTATCACAATAAATCCATTGATTGATGCGATGTGTGGGAAGTGGCGCCGTCTTGTTGAAACCAAATGTCGCCGAGATCACGAGCTTCAATTTCAGGTTATCATGGCACGATAACGGTCGCCATTGACCGTTACGTTCTCACCGGCATCATTTTTGAAGAAATATGGACCGATGATTCCACCGGTCCACAAACCACACCAAACCGTTGTTTTTTCTGGATGAAGTGGCAGCTCTTGAATCTCTTCATGTTGCTCTTCGTCCCAAATTGAGCCAGAAATGGGCCTCATCGCTGAACAAAATTTGGCTCGAAAAACGTCGGATCTTCTTGGAACTTTTCAAGAGCCCATAGAGCGAAGTGATGTCGCTTGGGAAGGTCGGGCGGCTTCAGTTCTTGCACAAGCTTATTTTGTATGCTTTAAATTTAAGATCTCGACGTAAAATGCGCCAAGTCGTTCCATACGGCAGTCCGAGTTGCTGCGAACGGCGCCGAATCGACTCTCCACGGTCTTCGTGTACACTCTCAGCTACGGCCGCTACATTTTCTTCACTGCGTGATGTACGTGGTCTATTCGGTCGAATATTATCCAATAATGAATGTCTCAAGATGGGTGATGGCGTTGCGAATAGTACGCTCAGTAGGTCGATTAAGTTGACCATAAGTTGAGCGAAGTGCACGAAACACATTCCTCACAGAACGTGAATTTTCTTAATAAAGTTGAACGATTTGTAAACGTTGTTCAGGCGTAAGTCTTTCCATGATGAAATGCCAAACAATACTTAACAAAAATAACATGACAGCATGACACGACTCACACGTGATCTGCCAAAAAAGGCTATTGAAAAAAGTGTCTCTACTTGGATCACCCGTTATATCCAAATTGTACTAGGAGTAGTTTAGGGTAAAAGTAACCGCCTGACCCACGATGTCGAGCGTTACACTCCTTAAGCTGAGGGGATAAAAAGCAAATTTCAAAAGTGTCAGTTGTAAAATGTGGCGTAAGCAACCTTCATACGGGTGATATTTATATAGCGTGAATAAAAAACTGTCTTTCCGATTTTAAGCTTTTGTATCGTAATTGGATTATTCGGTTACCTCGATTTGATCTCGCAAATTTCTTATAGAAAATTTAACTAAAACTTATGGACAATTTTACGGTATTTAACTTTTTTATAGAAAAATTTTAACGTTAGTTATAAAAAAGTTGACGTTACTTAACTTTTCCCATAGAAAAGTATACGTTAGTTAACTTTTCCTATAGAAAAAGTTGACGTTACTTAACTTTTCCTATAGAAAAGTTGACGTTAGTTAACTTTTCTTGTATAAAAGTTGACGTTAGTTAACTTTTGCTATAGAAAATTTTACAGGACACAGTACCAAAAAAAGAGTGAGTGGTTTGCTAGCGTCGCTAGCTTGTTGACTGAAAAATCTAGATTAAAATGGGCGATTAACAGCTTTGAGCCCTTCAAATCACCTGGGCCAGACGGCATCACTCTGGCAGAAATGCAGAAAACGTTTATGTACATTACCCCTGGCTGGCGAAAATTTATGATGGCTGTATCAGGCTCTCATACATGCCCAGTCGATGGAGGGATACCATAGTGGTATTCATACCAAAAGACTTCAAACCAATTTCCCTGTCCTCCTTCCTATTGAAAGGTCTGGAAAGACTTTTATATTCTTTCAATAGGGACAACCTGGATCTGGAACCAAACCAGCATGCTTACAATGCTTGTGAGCACTATCGAATCGTCCCTACATTTCAAGGAATTCACTATAGTGGCTTTTCTTGACATAGAAGAGACAATTACGGCATCATTCACTCAGATGCGGTAATTGCGGCGCTGTCATGTTGTGATGTAGATCAACAACTCTCTATCATTGACTCTTTGATGAATACTTTGTTTTCATTTGTTCCATTCGTCACGCGCAGAGTTGTTCCCAAGAATGATGTATGGCTAATGTCAGATGCTGTAGTTTCTTCCAAGTCCCTTAGGGATCTTGCCTATTTGGAATACCGTAGACATCCCTCGGATGAAAATAAGCGAATTTCTCGACATTACAGCAATCGTTGTAAGGCTGTAATGCGTAATGAGAGGAGAAAATTTTACAATAAAGTTTTTGGTTGTATGGACAACGCTCAACTGTGGAAATCTCTTCGTTCGTTTGGTTGTTTGGATGATGATGATGATATTCCAGATATTGATGTTAACGGTGTTAATGACTATTTTTGTTGTTCTCGGTCTTCTAATGTTCATTTACTTGACCGTCGTGATATTTTGAATAACTCGGATTATGTTTTTCAATTTTATTGTGTTTTTGAGATAGATGTTGCTAAGGCGTTAAGTAGAGTGAAATCTGGCGCTATTGGTGTTGTTGGTATCCCAGTTAAGTTTGTGAAGTGTATTTTTCCTTATATTTCTAGGCATTTGTTGCATTTTATTAATTGTATTTTCATTACCTCCACGTTTCCGTGGAAAGTTGCTCGTGTTGTGCCTGTACCTAAAAAAGGAGAGTCATATCATTTCTCAAACTTGCGTCCTATTAGTGTTTTACCTGCCATATCTAAGGTTGTAGAACATATCATTAAGGATGCCATTCTTGAATTTATTGATGACCGAGGTCTTATTGGTAACCATCAATATGGCTTTAGACATGGGTTCAGTACAACAACACATTTGCTACACCTTACTGATTTGATCAGAGATGTTTATAATAGCACTGATATTGGTGTGCCTGTTGGACTGGACTGGACTTGTCTAAGGCATTTGATTCTATCGATCATACACTACTATTGCAAAAGTTGCAGCGCAACTTTAGATTTTCTCCATCTGCCTGTAAATTGATTTCTTCCTATTTAACTAATCGTTCTCAATTTGTGGTTCATTGTGGTGTTCAGTCTGACTTGCCTAGTATTGAATGTGGAGTTCCTCAAGGGTCTGTTTTTGTCCCGTTGCTGTTTATTATGTATGTTAATGATATCTCGTGTGCTGTTTCAGTTGGTAATTGTAATATTTTCCTCTACGCTGATAACATTCTCGTCTTCTTTCGTAGTGAGTCTCGTTCTTCGCTTGAAATTGTTATAAATTCATCCTTACATTCGCTTGCTCTCTGGCTGAGTAATAATGGTCTTGTATTAATTTGAGTAAAACAAAAGCTTTATTATTTAACAACTCTAGGAGTGTTGATGTGATTAATATTTGTGTTAATTCTATGTCCGTGGAAATTGTTGATGAGATGAAGTTTCTTGGTGTCGTAGTTGATAGTAAACTTGACTTTAACGGGCATATTGACATGCTGCTCGCGCGTGTCAGGTTTCAACTACGTAGATTATATTGCCTTGATTCGTATTTACCGTGTTATGTCAGACAGAGAGTTGCATCGTCTTTGCTAATGTCACATGTTAACTATTGCCTTGAAGTTGTATCTGGTCCATCTGCTGTCCAATTGTCGAGAATTGAGAGAATTGTTAATTCGATTGTGCGGTATGTTTATAATCTTCGCCGATATGATCATACTTTTTCTTATGTCGTTAAATTTTTAGGCTTGCCTTTCAATAAATATGTCGATCTTCGTATCCTACAATGTTTTTATAAAACGGTTACTTCTAATGCTTCACCCTATCTACGTTGTATGTTTAATTTTTGTAGATCTTCCCGTAATCCTCAACTATTACTACCACGTTTTATATCGACAGTTGGCGAAAGATCGTTTGTAGTAAGGGTTGCTAGAATATGCAACCATTTTCCGTTATATTTGCGCAATTTCTCATTTAGGGTGTCTCTTAAATACCAGTGAATGCGTCAGCGTCTGTCAAAAAAACGCATGATGGATCATTTTTAACGCGCGCTGTACCGAAATACGCAGTAAACAAAAAACAGCTGATTTATCATCCCCATTTCAGAAAAATTTTGTTTTTCTACATGTGACGACCCGCCACTCTACAGACCCTATTCCTTCCGGCCCAACGCTACCTATAATTCCGGCCGTGCTCAGGGCTAATGGGGGGTGTTCTTACCAGAAGGAATTGGTCTGGGTCAACCACAAAAAAAATTAAAATTTGTAGGTAGCATATATAATTGAAATCGACAGAATAGTCTCTCGTTACATCGGAAAGAAAAAAGATGAGAAGAACTAAGATGTTGTATATCTTCTCAAAGTCGTTTAACCCTCCCAACCATGCCGACTTTCTTCAATTCCATGTCAGCCCACCTGCCTTTAAACTAAGCCTTCAATTTCGTGGAAAACATAAAGAATTTTGTTTAAACAGCCATATTAGGCATTTAATTCAGAAAATAAATTAAGGAACAAACCGTTTTTAACAAAATTTAGTAAGGAAATTCGTGTAGGCAAGTTGTATTCTAATATTAAGGAGATAAAGAAATTGCATAAGTGCAATAAAATGAAAATTTCTTAATAGGTATTCAAAGTTAATGGAAAATACTATTCTAAATTGTTTTTATTCTGGTTATGAATTTTATATATACTCACAGTTTACAGCATCCTCACCAACAAGCGCTTGTAGATTGGATCTTGAAACTCATGATAAGTTGGTTCTTTTGATAAAATGTGTTTAAGACGAGTTAAAATGTGTGTGAAAATAATCTAAAGTCCTTAAAATATTATCTTAAAATTAAATGATGATAGCAGGTTCCATAGTTTTTTTGAAGTTATTAAAACATTGGCAAATTAATTGATGCTCCAATGAAGAGAAATTGTTCTGTATTTAATTACGGGATTCCATCATCTTTGCGGTTATTAAAACGTTGGAATTGATGTTGAATTCTCCGGTACTAAATTCCGTGGTACACAATTGTTCAATCCGACGTATGATTATCTCGAAGATAAAATCATATATATTTATTGGTAATTCTTTGGTTTAATTGACTTATAAGATATTTTATCCATAATGGAAAACGAATTCTTCAAGTTGCTGATGCTGGATATACACTGCCGATTCGGGACAATTTAACAAATCATCTTTTTAATATCTTTAAAATAATGTCCCAGTTAGTTCAATAGGATTGTTGATTCAGGATTATCGGGATATGTAAAAATGAAGATGACTGTGGGATACACATCCCACAGCCTAGTCTGGCTGTTACTTCGGAAAATATCGTTAAATCTTTACAAAAAAAAATTGTATTCGATAATTGAATTTCACAACATGTTATACGATTGCGACTCACCTATATACGCGAGGAATGAACTGAGCACAGATTCCAGGTCTATCACAAATTCTAGGCCTTATTTTTTTTCAAAATTTTTATGTATTCGTACAATAAATAATTGATATTTTTCCGAACGTTTGAACTTTCTATTTGAAACTATTCCAAATGAATGATTAGTTTTTCCAAATTTTACCGACAAGAAAATCAAAAATCAAATAATATAACTTCCTACGATTTGTTTCTACCTTGTTTTAAAACAATGTAAAAAGCTCACAAATTTACACCACCGGTACAAAAAAAAAAAAAAAAAAAAAAAAAAAAAAAAAAAAAAAACTTCTTCCTTCCCTTTAGATCCAAATGTCTTTGACATGGTATACACTCCTGTATCCTCCTTCCATATCCTCCAGTTCGTAATAAACTTTCCCAATCCTCCGCACGACCTTGGCTTTTATGCCCACAGGTGCTAATTTTGAACAAAAATAACCGATCTTGGAGCTTTGGACGAAGTTCCGTCTTATAACCTCCTGTCCTACGTCAAATTGTCTAACCCGAGACCTTAAATTATAGCTCCTTTGGTTTCTTTCATATGCCCTTCTAACATGCTCCCTTATTGAATTTCTAATTAACGAAAATTCATCATGTCGCTCTAATTTCGCGTCAGTCTCGGCTAAAAGTTCTAACCTCCTTAAAATGTCATAATCGCTCCCGTGTGTTATCATTCCTTGCCCAAATACAATCTCGTAAGGTGTCCTACCGATGCTCTGATGTAAGCTGTTACGAAGCGAAGAGTTCACGGTATCCAGATAATTATCCCACTCCCTTTGATCCTGACGGACATAAGAACGCAATGCCTCGTTCACTACCCGATTTACCCGTTCACTAGCATTCGATTGTGGACTGTACACCGCAGTAAGATTATGTTTAACACCATTTTTGTCCAAAAAACGCTCAAAATCCTTGCTTCTAAACTGCGAGCCGTTATCCGTCACAATCACCTCAGGAACACCATAACAACTAAAAATTTCCTTTTGGAGATACTCCATAATTGGCTTCGTAATAAATTTCTTCATTGGTTTTAAAAACGTAAATTTAGAAAAGTGGTCCAAAATAATCAAAATGCCTATATGACCAGATTTAGTTCGTGGTAGGGGTCCTATCAAGTCCATATATAAACGCTGAAAGGGCCTTTCAGTAATCACCATTTGTCCCAATGGTGGCCTCAACGTATTTGTAGGCGCCTTTGACGTTCTACACAAATCACAACTTTGGATATATTTTCGCACCTCTACTACTAATCCTGGCCAAAAGAAATATCTCCTTATGCGTTCAAGTGTCCTCGCAATACCTCCATGACCCGATTTTGGAATGTCATGTGCCCAATATATAATTTGTCGTCTCAATTCTAACGGAACGTAAAGCTTCCACGATTCCGACTCATCTGTTTGTCCATGCGAAAATTCACTCCTTTTGTAGATGAACTGGTCTAATACCTTAAAATCTGGGAACTCCGATTTCTTATATTCCTCGCGAAGCTTAACATAAGCCACGCTCTCGAAAGCCTCAGATCTCAAATCTATAGCCGGTCTATTTTCAATTTCTAACGCTTCCAGAAATTCCTCTCCTTCATAAACCCTAGAAAGTGTGTCAGGCACAACATTATATTTGCCACTGCGATGTTCAATACTAAATGTATACCCCTGCAGTTTTAGTGACCATCTAGCTAGCCGTCCGGATAGGTCCTTCTGTCCCATCAACCATTTCAAGCTCGCATGGTCTGTCACAACTTTAAATTCCTGGCCCTCAATATATGCCCGATATTTTCCTATTGCCATCACAACAGCCAAGCACTCAAGCTCCGTTATAGAATAATTCCGCTGGCTCTTATTCAACTTGTGTGACATAAACGCTATCGGTTTTTCCACCCCGTCGTCATCCTCCTGAGCTAACACAGCACCAATACCATAAGTGCTAGCATCACACTGCAGTACAAATGGGCGGTCGTAATTTGGATGTACTAGTAAGGGAGGCGAAGTTAATCTATCTTTTAGGATATCGAATGCTTTCTGAGCCTGCTCTGTCCAAACAAACGTCTTCTTTTTAGTCAGTAGCTCAGTTAACGGAAAGGTTATAGCCGAATAATCCTGTATAAACCTACGATACCATCCGGTCATACCCAGAAATCTACGAACTTGTCTAATGGACTTAGGTACCGGTAATTCCTTAATGGCTCTAACTTTGTCTTCATCTACTTGCAGAGTTCCATTTCCCACTACATAACCCAGATATTTAACTTTATTTAATGGAAAACTACTCTTCTTGACATTAATAGTCAGTCCGGCCTTTCGCAAATGTGTTGCCACCTCTAACAGATGGTTTATGTGATCATCAAAATTCTTGGACACCACCAAGAGATCATCAAGATAAACGAACACATGTGACTTCATACCATACGGAATTACCATATCCATCAGCCTACAAAGAGTCTGGGGGGCATTACATAACCCGAAGGGCATACGTGTAAATTGGTATAGCGGTCTATTCGGAACTGTAAAAGCCGTTTTTGGTCTTGAACTCTCCTCCAACTTCACCTGCCAAAAGGCATCTTTAAGGTCAATCTTTGAAATACAATGTACGGGAGGTAACCTAGACAAAATACCATCTATATTAGGAATTGGGTAGGCGTCCTTTTCCGTTACGGAATTCAACTTCCGGCTGTCCAAACACATCCTAACTTTGCCTGGTTTTATGACAACTACTGTCGGAGAGGACCAAGGTGAGGTAGGCGCCTCTTCAATTACCCCCAACGAAATCATCCTATCTATTTCTCCGCACAATTGCTTCTCGACCGCCGGAGATATTGGATAATAACGTTGCTTTATCGGCTTCGCCCCACCTGTGTCGATATGATGTTCTAGCAATGTTGTACATCCCAAACCCTCTAACTCCGAATCAGGAAAAGTGGCAATAACATTATTAAGTCTGCGTTCTTGTTCCGGTGTCAGTTTCAGTTTGCCTGACTCATTTTCCTCTGCCTCAATTGCCCCTATACATGGTAACGAAATGTGTAGTCCGAATTCCTTCCAAAAGTCATAACCACAGATAACCTCCTGCTGTATAGCCGGGACGATTAAAAATTCAAACGACTTGCACCTATTTTGGAAAGTAACCTCCACACTTATCGAACCCAAGACAATTTGTCTCTGACCGTCGGCCGTTTTGACATTACCTTTGAATTTCCGGAATTCCTTCCTACTCTGAGCTTCATCCGCAAAGGAGCCTCCTATAACACTTCTACTAGCACCACTATCGAGTAATGCAAAATAATGTGATACCCCAATCTTAATATTGATGTATGGTCTATTATCTGCATTTCTACTAATAATTGATGATATTGTACATCGTCTATATTCTCTTAATCTTCGGTAATAATTCCTTATTCGTATAGTAGATCGTTTAATTTTACCAAGTCGTTCTTTAAGTATCTCCTTTCGAGCCCTATCACACCTTTCCATCCTAACATGTAAAGGTCTCAATAGAGAATGCACTATCTGTTGATTTTCTTGTGTCAGGTTCCTTCTTCCTCCTTATCCTGTTGTCGACGGATGTCCGTTCTACTTCCTGCGGACATCCGTTTTCTCGTTTCCCTGATGCTTCAGGTTACACTTGGGACACGTTGGTTTATAAGTATCACGTAGTCCACAGCCATAGCAGAATATACGACGTGCTTTCATGCAATCTACATATATGTGTCCTACTTCATCACAATTCCAACATTTCAATATACGAAGAGCACAAACGTCTTCCTGAGTTTCATTTCCACCAAGCATGTGAACTTCCGTCACATCTGCTATCTCTGCAATGCGGGGTTTCACCATTCCTGAATCCCTCCGACCTACCTCCCGCATAAATCGCTCATGTCTTCGTACTTCCCTTCGAAGCTGAGACATGCTCTCAATCTGAAAATGTAGCAATTCATGCCTGATCTCCGGTCTTAAGTTTCTTAATACAGTTCCACAAAGTTCGGATTCGGTCATCGGATTCTTAAGTTTGTCGGTCATTGAAATTACTATATCCAAATAATCATCCAAATTCTCCTGAGGCCTCTGTCTGCGCCTCCGGATTTCATCAAGGATATCAAAATCGCTGAAATCATCTTTAAAATGGCTCTTCAATGCCGCTGTCAAGGACTGCCAACTAATGTCATCAGTATTCCTGTGAAATCTCCAATACCACTGTAAAGCTTTACCTTCAAACAAGCCATGTGCATTTTTGCATAAAAGTTCTGAATCCCCATTCAAGGTATTCGTGGTCAAGGTATTAATACGATAAATAAATTCCTCCACTCTTATATCGGACGAGTTTCCAGAAAATTTAACTTTCCAATTTCGAATTATATTAAGTACCCTTTCGGAATTCATAACCTCGGTTCCATGCTGTTCTACTGATCTAGGCAACGTGACCTGAGTCCTATGGTTAGCATCGGTACCTATGTCTGTCACACTATTCCCCAGAGTCAATGATCTCAGTTCAGTCGTTATGATACTGGATAATTCCTCTCTTAGACTATTAACCGATTCGCCAATCATAGTCCGAATTTGATTAACATCTGTCAAAGATCGTGCAGCATTACTCTTATTGACATTCCTATTACCCTGTGATCTCGTTGTCATACCCGTTCCATTCTGAGATGTCCTGGGATCGCCGTTGTCAATATCTATTGTAAAACTACAATTAGTTGGTTCTTCCAACTCCAAAACATTTAAATTCTCCCTACTTCTCGTAAGAGGCATTTTTCTTGAATAAATGTAAACCAAAGAATTAACAATTTTATAAGTTTAAAATTAAATTAAGTAATATAAGTTCGAGTACAATTTATTCCACTACTCTTGAAGGTCTTAATTAAAAGCAAAAAAAAACAAAAATCTATTTCTTTCCGATGGAACAGAAATTTTGAACTGGGCTAGAAATTTGTTTAGGAGATTGGAAACAAAATACTCCGCAACCAATAATCTCAACCAAACTCATTTCTCCCCAACCACTTTGGTCACATACGCCAAAAATCCCAGAAGAGAGTTAAGGAGTATTATCCCAATATAAACCAGAATAAAAATCTCACCAAACTTCTTCTGAGGGATATACCTCATATCTCCTTTAAGCACGAGAGGCAACCGTTCGATGTTAACCAAACAGCAATCCTTCATGAAAAAGAGATAGAATATATAAAAAAAATTCTGTCGACTAAAAAACTTTAACTTCAAATATAAGGGAAACATCGTCATTTCAAAAAAAACAAAATCTTAAGAAATTTCCTTAACAGTTTATATCGCTATAATACAATTGCAATTTTTCGACTGATGTTGCCCCACGTTGGGCGCCATAATATTTCTGTGACGACCCGCCACTCTACAGACCCTATTCCTTCCGGGCCAACGCTACCTATAATTCCGGCCGTGCTCAGGGCTAATGGGGGGTGTTCTTACCAGAAGGAATTGGTCTGGGTCAACCACAAAAAAAATTAAAATTTGTAGGTAGCATATATAATTGAAATCGACAGAATAGTCTCTCGTTACATCGGAAAGAAAAAAGATGAGAAGAACTAAGATGTTGTATATCTTCTCAAAGTCGTTTAACCCTCCCAACCATGCCGACTTTCTTCAATTCCATGTCAGCCCACCTGCCTTTAAACTAAGCCTTCAATTTCGTGGAAAACATAAAGAATTTTGTTTAAACAGCCATATTAGGCATTTAATTCAGAAAATAAATTAAGGAACAAACCGTTTTTAACAAAATTTAGTAAGGAAATTCGTGTAGGCAAGTTGTATTCTAATATTAAGGAGATAAAGAAATTGCATAAGTGCAATAAAATGAAAATTTCTTAATAGGTATTCAAAGTTAATGGAAAATACTATTCTAAATTGTTTTTATTCTGGTTATGAATTTTATATATACTCACAGTTTACAGCATCCTCACCAACAAGCGCTTGTAGATTGGATCTTGAAACTCATGATAAGTTGGTTCTTTTGATAAAATGTGTTTAAGACGAGTTAAAATGTGTGTGAAAATAATCTAAAGTCCTTAAAATATTATCTTAAAATTAAATGATGATAGCAGGTTCCATAGTTTTTTTGAAGTTATTAAAACATTGGCAAATTAATTGATGCTCCAATGAAGAGAAATTGTTCTGTATTTAATTACGGGATTCCATCATCTTTGCGGTTATTAAAACGTTGGAATTGATGTTGAATTCTCCGGTACTAAATTCCGTGGTACACAATTGTTCAATCCGACGTATGATTATCTCGAAGATAAAATCATATATATTTATTGGTAATTCTTTGGTTTAATTGACTTATAAGATATTTTATCCATAATGGAAAACGAATTCTTCAAGTTGCTGATGCTGGATATACACTGCCGATTCGGGACAATTTAACAAATCATCTTTTTAATATCTTTAAAATAATGTCCCAGTTAGTTCAATAGGATTGTTGATTCAGGATTATCGGGATATGTAAAAATGAAGATGACTGTGGGATACACATCCCACAGCCTAGTCTGGCTGTTACTTCGGAAAATATCGTTAAATCTTTACAAAAAAAAATTGTATTCGATAATTGAATTTCACAACATGTTATACAATTGCGACTCACCTATATACGCGAGGAATGAACTGAGCACAGATTCCAGGTCTATCACAAATTCTAGGCCTTATTTTTTTTCAAAATTTTTATGTATTCGTACAATAAATAATTGATATTTTTCCGAACGTTTGAACTTTCTATTTGAAACTATTCCAAATGAATGATTAGTTTTTCCAAATTTTACCGACAAGAAAATCAAAAATCAAATAATATAACTTCCTACGATTTGTTTCTACCTTGTTTTAAAACAATGTAAAAAGCTCACAAATTTACACCACCGGTACAAAAAAAAAAAAAAAAAAAAAAAAAAAAAAAAAAAAAAAAAAACTTCTTCCTTCCCTTTAGATCCAAATGTCTTTGACATGGTATACACTCCTGTATCCTCCTTCCATATCCTCCAGTTCGTAATAAACTTTCCCAATCCTCCGCACGACCTTGGCTTTTATGCCCACAGGTGCTAATTTTGAACAAAAATAACCGATCTTGGAGCTTTGGACGAAGTTCCGTCTTATAACCTCCTGTCCTACGTCAAATTGTCTAACCCGAGACCTTAAATTATAGCTCCTTTGGTTTCTTTCATATGCCCTTCTAACATGCTCCCTTATTGAATTTCTAATTAACGAAAATTCATCATGTCGCTCTAATTTCGCGTCAGTCTCGGCTAAAAGTTCTAACCTCCTTAAAATGTCATAATCGCTCCCGTGTGTTATCATTCCTTGCCCAAATACAATCTCGTAAGGTGTCCTACCGATGCTCTGATGTAAGCTGTTACGAAGCGAAGAGTTCACGGTATCCAGATAATTATCCCACTCCCTTTGATCCTGACGGACATAAAAACGCAATGCCTCGTTCACTACCCGATTTACCCGTTCACTAGCATTCGATTGTGGACTGTACACCGCAGTAAGATTATGTTTAACACCATTTTTGTCCAAAAAACGCTCAAAATCCTTGCTTCTAAACTGCGAGCCGTTATCCGTCACAATCACCTCAGGAACACCATAACAACTAAAAATTTCCTTTTGGAGATACTCCATAATTGGCTTCGTAATAAATTTCTTCATTGGTTTTAAAAACGTAAATTTAGAAAAGTGGTCCAAAATAATCAAAATGCCTATATGACCAGATTTAGTTCGTGGTAGGGGTCCTATCAAGTCCATATATAAACGCTGAAAGGGCCTTTCAGTAATCACCATTTGTCCCAATGGTGGCCTCAACGTATTTGTAGGCGCCTTTGACGTTCTACACAAATCACAACTTTGGATATATTTTCGCACCTCTACTACTAATCCTGGCCAAAAGAAATATCTCCTTATGCGTTCAAGTGTCCTCGCAATACCTCCATGACCCGATTTTGGAATGTCATGTGCCCAATATATAATTTGTCGTCTCAATTCTAACGGAACGTAAAGCTTCCACGATTCCGACTCATCTGTTTGTCCATGCGAAAATTCACTCCTTTTGTAGATGAACTGGTCTAATACCTTAAAATCTGGGAACTCCGATTTCTTATATTCCTCGCGAAGCTTAACATAAGCCACGCTCTCGAAAGCCTCAGATCTCAAATCTATAGCCGGTCTATTTTCAATTTCTAACGCTTCCAGAAATTCCTCTCCTTCATAAACCCTAGAAAGTGTGTCAGGCACAACATTATATTTGCCACTGCGATGTTCAATACTAAATGTATACCCCTGCAGTTTTAGTGACCATCTAGCTAGCCGTCCGGATAGGTCCTTCTGTCCCATCAACCATTTCAAGCTCGCATGGTCTGTCACAACTTTAAATTCCTGGCCCTCAATATATGCCCGATATTTTCCTATTGCCATCACAACAGCCAAGCACTCAAGCTCCGTTATAGAATAATTCCGCTGGCTCTTATTCAACTTGTGTGACATAAACGCTATCGGTTTTTCCACCCCGTCGTCATCCTCCTGAGCTAACACAGCACCAATACCATAAGTGCTAGCATCACACTGCAGTACAAATGGGCGGTCGTAATTTGGATGTACTAGTAAGGGAGCCGAAGTTAATCTATCTTTTAGGATATCGAATGCTTTCTGAGCCTGCTCTGTCCAAACAAACGTCTTCTTTTTAGTCAGTAGCTCAGTTAACGGAAAGGTTATAGCCGAATAATCCTGTATAAACCTACGATACCATCCGGTCATACCCAGAAATCTACGAACTTGTCTAATGGACTTAGGTACCGGTAATTCCTTAATGGCTCTAACTTTGTCTTCATCTACTTGCAGAGTTCCATTTCCCACTACATAACCCAGATATTTAACTTTATTTAATGCAAAACTACTCTTCTTGACATTAATAGTCAGTCCGGCCTTTCGCAAATGTGTTGCCACCTCTAACAGATGGTTTATGTGATCATCAAAATTCTTGGACACCACCAAGAGATCATCAAGATAAACGAACACATGTGACTTCATACCATACGGAATTACCATATCCATCAGCCTACAAAGAGTCTGGGGGGCATTACATAACCCGAAGGGCATACGTGTAAATTGGTATAGCGGTCTATTCGGAACTGTAAAAGCCGTTTTTGGTCTTGAACTCTCCTCCAACTTCACCTGCCAAAAGGCATCTTTAAGGTCAATCTTTGAAATACAATGTACGGGAGGTAACCTAGACAAAATACCATCTATATTAGGAATTGGGTAGGCGTCCTTTTCCGTTACGGAATTCAACTTCCGGCTGTCCAAACACATCCTAACTTTGCCTGGTTTTATGACAACTACTGTCGGAGAGGACCAAGGCGAGGTAGGCGCCTCTTCAATTACCCCCAACGAAATCATCCTATCTATTTCTCCGCACAATTGCTTCTCGACCGCCGGAGATATTGGATAATAACGTTGCTTTATCGGCTTCGCCCCACCTGTGTCGATATGATGTTCTAGCAATGTTGTACATCCCAAACCCTCTAACTCCGAATCAGGAAAAGTGGCAATAACATTATTAAGTCTGCGTTCTTGTTCCGGTGTCAGTTTCAGTTTGCCTGACTCATTTTCCTCTGCCTCAATTGCCCCTATACATGGTAACGAAATGTGTAGTCCGAATTCCTTCCAAAAGTCATAACCACAGATAACCTCCTGCTGTATAGCCGGGACGATTAAAAATTCAAACGACTTGCACCTATTTTGGAAAGTAACCTCCACACTTATCGAACCCAAGACAATTTGTCTCTGACCGTCGGCCGTTTTGACATTACCTTTGAATTTCCGGAATTCCTTCCTACTCTGAGCTTCATCCGCAAAGGAGCCTCCTATAACACTTCTACTAGCACCACTATCGAGTAATGCAAAATAATGTGATACCCCAATCTTAATATTGATGTATGGTCTATTATCTGCATTTCTACTAATAATTGATGATATTGTACATCGTCTATATTCTCTTAATCTTCGGTAATAATTCCTTATTCGTATAGTAGATCGTTTAATTTTACCAAGTCGTTCTTTAAGTATCTCCTTTCGAGCCCTATCACACCTTTCCATCCTAACATGTAAAGGTCTCAATAGAGAATGCACTATCTGTTGATTTTCTTGTGTCAGGTTCCTTCTTCCTCCTTATCCTGTTGTCGACGGATGTCCGTTCTACTTCCTGCGGACATCCGTTTTCTCGTTTCCCTGATGCTTCAGGTTACACTTGGGACACGTTGGTTTATAAGTATCACGTAGTCCACAGCCATAGCAGAATATACGACGTGCTTTCATGCAATCTACATATATGTGTCCTACTTCATCACAATTCCAACATTTCAATATACGAAGAGCACAAACGTCTTCCTGAGTTTCATTTCCACCAAGCATGTGAACTTCCGTCACATCTGCTATCTCTGCAATGCGGGGTTTCACCATTCCTGAATCCCTCCGACCTACCTCCCGCATAAATCGCTCATGTCTTCGTACTTCCCTTCGAAGCTGAGACATGCTCTCAATCTGAAAATGTAGCAATTCATGCCTGATCTCCGGTCTTAAGTTTCTTAATACAGTTCCACAAAGTTCGGATTCTTAAGTTTGTCGGTCATTGAAATTACTATATCCAAATAATCATCCAAATTCTCCTGAGGCCTCTGTCTGCGCCTCCGGATTTCATCAAGGATATCAAAATCGCTGAAATCATCTTTAAAATGGCTCTTCAATGCCGCTGTCAAGGACTGCCAACTAATGTCATCAGTATTCCTGTGAAATCTCCAATACCACTGTAAAGCTTTACCTTCAAACAAGCCATGTGCATTTTTGCATAAAAGTTCTGAATCCCCATTCAAGGTATTCGTGGTCAAGGTATTAATACGATAAATAAATTCCTCCACTCTTATATCGGACGAGTTTCCAGAAAATTTAACTTTCCAATTTCGAATTATATTAAGTACCCTTTCGGAATTCATAACCTCGGTTCCATGCTGTTCTACTGATCTAGGCAACGTGACCTGAGTCCTATGGTTAGCATCGGTACCTATGTCTGTCACACTATTCCCCAGAGTCAATGATCTCAGTTCAGTCGTTATGATACTGGATAATTCCTCTCTTAGACTATTAACCGATTCGCCAATCATAGTCCGAATTTGATTAACATCTGTCAAAGATCGTGCAGCATTACTCCTATTGACATTCCTATTACCCTGTGATCTCGTTGTCATACCCGTTCCATTCTGAGATGTCCTGGGATCGCCGTTGTCAATATCTATTGTAAAACTACAATTAGTTGGTTCTTCCAACTCCAAAACATTTAAATTCTCCCTACTTCTCGTAAGAGGCATTTTTCTTGAATAAATGTAAACCAAAGAATTAACAATTTTATAAGTTTAAAATTAAATTAAGTAATATAAGTTCGAGTACAATTTATTCCACTACTCTTGAAGGTCTTAATTAAAAGCAAAAAAAAAACAAAAATCTATTTCTTTCCGATGGAACAGAAATTTTGAACTGGGCTAGAAATTTGTTTAGGAGATTGGAAACAAAATACTCCGCAACCAATAATCTCAACCAAACTCATTTCTCCCCAACCACTTTGGTCACATACGCCAAAAATCCCAGAAGAGAGTTAAGGAGTATTATCCCAATATAAACCAGAATAAAAATCTCACCAAACTTCTTCTGAGGGATATACCTCATATCTCCTTTAAGCACGAGAGGCAACCGTTCGATGTTAACCAAACAGCAATCCTTCATGAAAAAGAGATAGAATATATAAAAAAAATTCTGTCGACTAAAAAACTTTAACTTCAAATATAAGGGAAACATCGTCATTTCAAAAAAAACAAAATCTTAAGAAATTTCCTTAACAGTTTATATCGCTATAATACAATTGCAATTTTTCGACTGATGTTGCCCCACGTTGGGCGCCATAATATTTCTGTGACGACCCGCCACTCTACAGACCCTATTCCTTCCGGGCCAACGCTACCTATAATTCCGGCCGTGCTCAGGGCTAATGGGGGGTGTTCTTACCAGAAGGAATTGGTCTGGGTCAACCACAAAAAAAATTAAAATTTGTAGGTAGCATATATAATTGAAATCGACAGAATAGTCTCTCGTTACATCGGAAAGAAAAAAGATGAGAAGAACTAAGATGTTGTATATCTTCTCAAAGTCGTTTAACCCTCCCAACCATGCCGACTTTCTTCAATTCCATGTCAGCCCACCTGCCTTTAAACTAAGCCTTCAATTTCGTGGAAAACATAAAGAATTTTGTTTAAACAGCCATATTAGGCATTTAATTCAGAAAATAAATTAAGGAACAAACCGTTTTTAACAAAATTTAGTAAGGAAATTCGTGTAGGCAAGTTGTATTCTAATATTAAGGAGATAAAGAAATTGCATAAGTGCAATAAAATGAAAATTTCTTAATAGGTATTCAAAGTTAATGGAAAATACTATTCTAAATTGTTTTTATTCTGGTTATGAATTTTATATATACTCACAGTTTACAGCATCCTCACCAACAAGCGCTTGTAGATTGGATCTTGAAACTCATGATAAGTTGGTTCTTTTGATAAAATGTGTTTAAGACGAGTTAAAATGTGTGTGAAAATAATCTAAAGTCCTTAAAATATTATCTTAAAATTAAATGATGATAGCAGGTTCCATAGTTTTTTTGAAGTTATTAAAACATTGGCAAATTAATTGATGCTCCAATGAAGAGAAATTGTTCTGTATTTAATTACGGGATTCCATCATCTTTGCGGTTATTAAAACGTTGGAATTGATGTTGAATTCTCCGGTACTAAATTCCGTGGTACACAATTGTTCAATCCGACGTATGATTATCTCGAAGATAAAATCATATATATTTATTGGTAATTCTTTGGTTTAATTGACTTATAAGATATTTTATCCATAATGGAAAACGAATTCTTCAAGTTGCTGATGCTGGATATACACTGCCGATTCGGGACAATTTAACAAATCATCTTTTTAATATCTTTAAAATAATGTCCCAGTTAGTTCAATAGGATTGTTGATTCAGGATTATCGGGATATGTAAAAATGAAGATGACTGTGGGATACACATCCCACAGCCTAGTCTGGCTGTTACTTCGGAAAATATCGTTAAATCTTTACAAAAAAAAATTGTATTCGATAATTGAATTTCACAACATGTTATACGATTGCGACTCACCTATATACGCGAGGAATGAACTGAGCACAGATTCCAGGTCTATCACAAATTCTAGGCCTTATTTTTTTTCAAAATTTTTATGTATTCGTACAATAAATAATTGATATTTTTCCGAACGTTTGAACTTTCTATTTGAAACTATTCCAAATGAATGATTAGTTTTTCCAAATTTTACCGACAAGAAAATCAAAAATCAAATAATATAACTTCCTACGATTTGTTTCTACCTTGTTTTAAAACAATGTAAAAAGCTCACATACATTTGGAGTGGATATTCAGAACAATATCGATTTTATGGATGATTTATATGTTTTGAAAATATTCTTGACAAACCACAAAGAAGAAGAAATAGAAACATATTCCAAAACCAGGAGGCATTCGAATTTTAAACATTTTCCGACAGCAATTCATTTTTCTTCGTCTTCTCAACTTTCTAACTAAGGCCCTTCTTCATAAACATTTAATGAAGGTTTGAAGAACGCTTTAACACTGCTAAAGCGTTCCTCAAACCTTCTTTAACATTTTATGAATAAGTCCCTAAGTTTTCGTAAGCAAAGATTGTAGAAGCTGCACTGAAGCAATTTGATAGTTTGCATTCGAGCAGTATTATTGTGTATGTATTCACCCCAATGACAACGTTTTTTAACTACAAAATTTCCATAGCATTGTAGTTATATGTTTTAATTTGTTTGTTATGCAAGATGCTGTTTTTCATCTAAAGATGTTGGTTTTGTACACTGAAGTCAAATTATGTTTCTTAAACTCTTTATTGGTTGTGCAAAATGTAAAGACATGTAATTCTCCTCCTGACTTTGTAAACGCCAACCAAATATATCGAAGCTGTCGGCACTTGCCATGTATGGACTAAATTGTGTTTTATATCACATGACAGTGTCGCTATTAAATCAAATTATATCTTATAATCATGCTTCAAAGTAGAGAATTGTTTATTGGCCAGTTTCAATTGATATTTCCAAATGTCCTCGTTGAACATGGAATTTAAATGCAGCATCGTAAAGCTATGGAAATAAAAACAACTCGGAACAAGCTCGTTTGCACATGCTTCATTGTAGGAAGAACAAACACCTGGGCTAACGATTTTCTTAGATTAGATCCGGCCGGAATCAAAATGTGTTCTTGAAAATGGATTCCTTGCGTCCAAGCAGCATGAATAGGTTCCCCACATTTCTGTTGAATTAATAAACATTAATACAAAAATATATATATTTTAAAGTTTTGGAATTTACTTGGTGTTGACAACTTCAGAGAAATTGCTTGCAATGTGCCCTTCTTGATTTTTACACATTTGTGGAGAGGCTCCTTTGTATTCCATAAGTGGGCAGTGTCCCAGCTATTTCAATCATTTCTTCGCTGTTAATCTGAAAAAAACATTTTGATATAAATTATAACAGTAAAATATTAAATTCTTACCAGTTTGTATTTGGCATTTCCAGCAAATTCAATATTTAATATTTTTCTACTTCGTGCACTGTTCCAAGATAAAAAATAAAATGCTGCTTGTCATCCGTTTGTGTTTGTTTTCCTTTGTTGTTGTTTTGATTTCTTTCCTTGTATGTGTAAGCGCACTGTCAAATTCGGATTTTTTGAAATTATCCGGTGTATCCGTGTGCGTATTTCGGTAGCTGTAGTACATTTTCATATATTTGAAATCGAGTTTGACAGACGCAGGACGCATTCACCGGTATTTAGGAGATGCCCTTACTCCGCATGTATTCACTTGTAAATGTCTTGAATATCTGCTAGGTGGCCTATAATACTTGCATGAAAATGTGTGTTCTGTTTACGGGGTCGATTACTTCTAACTTAAAATTTAATTTGTTATGTGCTACAATGGCTGGGGAGCCATAGTTTTAATTTTAGTCAATTTTCTGTCACTGAATGTTTTGTAATATTCATGATTGTTGCTACTTTTACTCGGTAAAAATCTCCGAATAAAATCTAGCAAAGAAAAAAATTTTAATATTACTCTCTCTCTTCTCAGTTTACTCCCTGCCTTCACTAGTATGGATCTTTTAACTAGCGAAATTTAGGGGATAAATTTGATTTATGTCCAGAGAGTGTCATTTTATTTACATTCAGAAAAATATTTTCTTTAGGTTAATTCTTTTTATCGTTATTAATCATTTTTTATTTTTACTATACACAAGTATGTAAATATATCGATTATTGTGTGGAGCTATGTTATTATAGTTTTGACTTCTGTTATATCTGAATGCTTTAAAGGTGGTTTACTTGAGTGTAGATCTTATTAATTAATCGAAATTTGTATAAAGTTAATATAAGATTATTGGCCATATTGGCTTGTTTATATTACTATTATAAATAAATGAAATGAAAGGTGAACTCTATATTGATCAGCAAGTTTTTGTGGTACATAACTCTAACAAGGTTTACAAACAGAGAGACCCCATAAGGAGGAATATTGTCTCTACTAATTTGAAAGCTAGCGGTGAATGAAATCCATATGCGGACGACGTGACAATCGCAGTAAGTGGCAAATTCGAAAACGTCCTCAGAGACATCCTACAGGTGGCTCTGAACAAGTTGTCTAGATGTGCGAGAAGCAGCGGTTTGGGCGTTAACCCAAACAAGACAGAAATGATTATCTTTACTTAGATGAATAAGATTCCACATGTGGACCCTCTTCCTAGAATAAATTCAACAGATCTAGACTTTTCTGAAAGTGCAAAATTTCTACATAGGTCGATATTTAATATTCTGACCACTTGCTTGGAAAATCTGGAAAAAATGTTGACACCTACTTGGAAAAAAATTGCCGAGTGTGAATCAGCTCTTAATTGCTCTGTGTAAACTTCACATAATGTAAAGCCCCCTTTAAAATGTTCATTTATATCTTGCCGTTGGCAACACAACCGGCAATTTTTTTCCATCATATGTCATCAGCCACATTTCAGTTTTTTACTTTCTGAGATTGGAAGATTTTAATTTATTGTTTTGTTTAATCTTTATCTGTAATAAAGTTTAAGGTATTTCACGCAAAGCCAACATATTTCATCATCTATTTTCAACTGTCATTCTTTTTTTTCAGCTTTCTCCAATATGGCAGAGGAGTTAATTGCGAAATTCCAAACACTTGGGATGAGTGAGCAGAAGGCTAAGGAGACAGCCAAGAATGCTAACGTCAGTAAAAACCTACAATTGGTATTGGAACATTGCGGAGGAGCAACATTGGCCGATGGTGTGGGCATGTTGCTCTATCACATGGCCACGAAAATAAAACCCCAGTGTGCTGAGCATTTGCCGTTGTTGGTTCGTTATATTGTGGAGAAGAAATTGGATACCACCATGAGGATTGATGCTGCTTTAGAGTATATACTTAAGAGTGCGGTGCAGAAGAAGGGACAAAGCATCGACCTGGCGGAACTCGATAAAGAATGTGGAGTTGGTGTGGTCGTAACACCCGAAGAAATCGAAAGTGTGGTACAAAAACAAGTGGCCAAGTACAAGGAGGCGTTGTTGGAACAACGTTATCATTTCAATTCGTTTAAGATTATGCAAGATGTAAGAGAGCAAATGAAATGGGCTGATGCGAAGAGTGTGAAGGCTGCCATTGATGTTGAAATTTTCGACTTGTTGGGGCCTAAAACTGAGGAAGATATGAAACCTTTGGCTAAGGGAGATAAGAAAAAAGATAAACAACCCAAGGCTGCAGACAATAAGCAGCAAAATACTAAGACTGCCGCAAGCAAAGAACAAGAACCAAATGCTGATGGTGCTAACACCATAGCCGAACTAATGAAGACAAAAGTTCATTTCCATGCTCCAGGTGAAAATTACAAGACAGATGGCTACGTGGTCACAGATAACACAGAGAGGCTACTTAAAGAACACTTAAAGGCTACTGGTGCGAGAGTACAGACCCGTTTCCCTCCAGAACCAAATGGAATTTTACATATCGGTCATGCCAAAGCTATTAACATTAATTTTGGTTATGCCGCTGCCCATAATGGCATTTGTTATTTGAGATATGATGACACTAATCCCGAAAAGGAGGAAGAAAAATTCTTTGTTGGTATAAAAGATATGGTAGAATGGTTGGGTTACAAACCCTATAAAATCACCCATTCATCGGATAATTTCCAACAGTTGTACGAATGGGCTGTTGTTCTTATACACAAAGGTTTGGCCTATGTCTGCCATCAGTCAGCAGATGAAATGAAAGGATTCAATCCCAAGCCAAGTCAGTGGAGAGATCGCCCGGTGGAGGAATCGCTGCAGCTTTTTGAGGATATGAAAAATGGAAAAATCGATGAAGGTGCAGCCACTCTCCGTCTTAAGGTTACACTCGAGGAGGGCAAAATGGATCCCGTGGCTTATCGTATCAAGTTCATAGCCCATCATCGCACTGGCAACAAGTGGTGTATATATCCCACATATGACTACACCCACTGCCTCTGTGATTCTTTGGAAAATATTACACATTCATTGTGCACAAAGGAGTTCCAATCGAGAAGATCATCCTATTATTGGTTGTGCAACGCTTTGGATATTTATTGTCCCGTACAATGGGAATATGGTCGATTGAATATGAACTATGCTTTGGTGTCCAAGCGCAAAATCGCTAAACTTATAACCGAAAAAATTGTAAATGACTGGGATGATCCTCGTCTCTTTACCCTGACGGCTTTGAGAAGAAGAGGTTTTCCGGCGGAAGCCATTAATAACTTCTGCGCACAAATGGGTGTTACCGGAGCTCAGATATCGGTTGATCCCTCTATGTTGGAAGCATCGGTAAGAGATGTCTTAAATGTTACAGCCCCACGCAGATTAGTAGTAATCGAACCTTTGAAAGTCACACTGGAAAACTTCCCCCACGCGGCTGCTATTGAAATTGAAGTCCCCAATTTCCCACAAAATCCAGAACTGGGTACGCACAAGATGATTTTGGATCGTGTAATTTATATAGAACAAAGCGATTTTAAATCAGAACCAGAAAAAGGTTATAGACGTTTGGCTCCCGGCCAATCGGTGGGACTAAGACATGCAAATTTGGTAATTACTCTTAAAGAGGTGAAGAAGAATGCTGCCGGCCAGCTATCCGAACTTGTGTGCGAGTGTCAGCCGACCGAAAAGGCTGAAAAACCCAAAGCATTTATACAATGGGTATCGCAGCCTATTCAAATTGAGGTACGCCTTTACGAATTGTTGTTCAAACACAAGCATCCAGAGGATACCAATGAGGTGCCTGGCGGATTTTTGTCCGACATTAATCCTAACAATATGGCCATTATGCAATCCTATGCTGATCGTTCGTTGGCCAGCTGCAAAGTGTATGACAAGTTTCAATTTGAGCGCATAGGTTTCTTTTCAGTGGACCCGGATACTACAAAAGATAAAATTGTGTTCAATCGTACCGTTGGCCTTAAGGAAGATGCTGGTAAAAAATAATTTATATAGAACCCAAATGGTTTCCAAAACCTCTTATTATTAACTATATGTATGTCTCATTGCAAGAAACAAAAACAAGAAACTCAAAATTTATAAAAATCATATATAATTTAAATGGCTCCGTTACTTCGATGAAAACAAATGAAATTAATTAAATTGTTTTAAACTGACTACAAGTCGCAAAAAACTATAAACATTTATGTACGTATTACAAAATAAAATTTTTCTATTGCGCAAAATTGTATTTTTTTAACTTAGAAATAAAAAACGTTGTATATTTTATGGGAAACGGTGAAAGAAATTAGATAAAAGTGCCATTTTTTCACAGTAGTTAACATTTTAAACCAGAATAGAAAAATTGTAGATGATATTCTCCCGTGTGCTGGCTTCCACATCCACAAAAATTTTGTGGATTCGGATTTGCCATTGCCCCTTTTCACGTAAACCACGTTGATATCGGACTTCAGTTTCCTTTGTATTAACAGCAGGAGTTAATACTGCGAGACGCAGTGGAAGAATATACAGCAATGCCAAAATGCCGCCCTGAGAACTGCGACAGGGTGCCTCCTGTGGACCACCTACATGAGGAGACGAATATCATAACCGTGCGACGAAAGACCTTCATGATCTGGAGCGCGAGGTCCAACGCTACAAGAGAGAACCTCTAGATCTAAGAGATTACCAGGCAGGCTGACATGTACTCTGATGCAGTCGCTGAAGCCGTGAATAATTACAGAGTCAATGTCATGCTACAAGACCACCCTTGACCAGTGGCCTCCGAGGAAGAGGAATTACCACGACAGACAAGAGTTCTTTTTGCCCAATTAAGATCAGGCTGGTGTAGCTGCCTCAATTTATACTGGGCAGGGATTGATGGCACCAAGTCGAACACATGTCCCGCATGTAACCAGGGACCACATTACACCTTTTTAACTGCCCTCAACTTTTTCCCAGGTCTCTTTGAGCCCAACCAGTGGAAGCAGCCATCTTCCTCGGCCCGGAAACAAATACAGCAGAACCTACTCTACAAGTCTGTAGGAAATAAGTAACCTTTTCAAAGCTTCCACTTTTTTGGAAATGTTCAAGAATTCTTTGTGGCTCTAGGAGAAAAATGTTTTTATATACCCACCCTCAGGTAACACCCCCACCAAACCAGTTGAAAGACTTCGTAATAGCTTTAATAACGTATAAAAATGGTCCATAACTATATTCTTTACTTTTTGCCCTCTACCATAATGATATGGTAGCCAAATTTCGTTTTTACGGGAGGATCAGTATAGATGGGATTATTTACCGTAGATATAGGCAGAGCAAATGCGGCATCTTGGAATGGGCCCACCATAGCTCCACGTATCTGCCAACCCAAATCTCCACCCTGTCGTGCCTTGTCTTCGCTATAAGCAGCTGCCACCTCCGGAAACTTTTGGCCAGCCTTTATTTTTTCCATAGCTTCCATGATTTTACCCTGTTTTTCACATAAAATATGTCGTACTTTTACAGCATTGCCGCCTTTCTTTTCTTTGCCTGAAATTAGGAAGAGAAGTTATGAAAAAATAAGCAATATGTATTAAGAAGGATATTTTCCTTCTTTCAAATATAGTGAGTTAATAGATAAAGCTATACAAAAACCACGAACGAAGCTACTCTATTAATAATATGGATATATCATACGGATGAAAATATTTAACACCCCGTTCTGTATTCCGAATGTCATTTAATCAGAACTTTCCGCTGAGAATCGAGTTTCTAAATTTATGGCGATGGTATGGAAACGTAATTCTAAGTTGCAACTTTAGTAAATTCCTTCAGCGCTCACTTCGCAAAATATGTAAACAAACGCGACCGCTTGCTGGAAACAAACCTTTTTCTTCAGCTGCTCCGCCGCCCTTCTTTCCAGCGGCACCACCTTTACTGTCCTTGCCCTTGGCATCCTTCTTTGGTGGCATTTTCTATTAATAAATAATTTTATTCGCTATAAATTTATAAATTTCACGCTATAAATTCGTGAGATTTCTGATAGGTTATGAGAATCAGAAATGTCAAACAAATGCTCAAGTTGCCAACTCCCATCCAAAATGCCATTTAATGCTTGGCAACTCAAATTCCTAGTTATTTGGCAACACCCCCCATTGATTGTGCTTGTGTGAGTATTTTTCTTTTCTGTCACAGAACTGAACATATAAAGTTCGCCATATTTTCGTAAGTGATTTTAATGTAATTTTTCATAAATTTATTGACAAATTCCCACAAAAATTCATTGTATCTCTTCAAAATTGTTTCCAGAATCCATTGGGGTCAAAGTAACAACAGAAACACTCGTACATAATGCCGAAAAATAAAGGTAAAGGTGGTAAAAATCGTCGTCGTGGAAAGAACGAAAATGAATTCGAGAAACGTGAATTGATTTTCAAAGAAGACCAGCAGGAATATGCCCAAGTCACAAAAATGTTGGGAAATGGTCGTTTGGAGGCAATGTGCTTTGATGGTGTGAAACGTCTGTGTCATATTCGGGGGAAACTCAGAAAGAAGGTAAACTTGCTTTTTTTTATATAAAACAAAAATATTGCATCAATCGTCAAGGAAAAATGAACAAAAGAAATTGAAATGAATGTTCATTTTTGCAAAACGTTAAATGTTTCTTCTTGTATCAACGTGAGTTTTTGCCCCTGTGTGTATTGGAGAAGGCACGAATATGCATGAGTGTGTGTGTTTATTTGCGCCTGTGTTGATGCAAAAAAAAAAATAGGGGGACAGACAACAGCCACTGCACACACATTTACCTCCCTCAAGTTCATTTAACCTTTTCTGGGGAGGAAATGGGAATAGTTGTGACAGGTTTGATGGGGGTGAAATACACATTTAATCAGATATTTTAGTTATAGTACGTTATGGACTGATCACATTAGACATTCAACATTTAATATTGTTTAGTTTAATGATTCATGATATACAAGGATAATTTGTCCGTCTGGCCTTCTATATTTACAATTAATGTGGAGTGTGACAAGACAGTTGAAAATGGCAGAGACTTGGTTATACGTTATACCAAAGTACATAGAAGTATAGAAGACGCAATTAGTATTCTCAGATGTATCAATTTCAATGAATTTCACAATCATGAATATTAATTGGTGCACTTCCCTTATCTACCGATCTCGAAATGCATATTTGTTTAATAAACAAGCTTTTTGTATTGATTGTTTATCTAATTTGTGTAATTTTAAGTTATCTTAAAAAAACGACATGTTTTATTGACATCACCATTGGAGAATGTTATCAATAATTTGCGTAAGACGGTTATTTTTATTTATGTTCAAGAAACGTGAAATTAAAATTGAATTAAGAATGTTAAGACCTCATAGTATTCTTTAATACACACACATCATTAGCTGTGACCATAAGTTAAACACCTTAAAGGGTTCCAAGGAGGACATTATATGAAAACATTTTCAGAAAATTTGTAGCACAAACTTCCGTTCGTGTATCTGTAATGTATTTATGTATGTATGAATATTTATTTAACATTCACTTTAGTGGAGGATATATCGTTTACTACGGCCATAAATTTAAACACATAGAAGAAGAGACCCGAAATCCCGGTGTCCTCGGCGGAATTTAGAACATTTGAAGTGATTTTGAGCAATGTCTCGAAAGGAGTGAGCGATCGACTTTAAATTTTGTTTGTTGAAATATTTGTGTCTATTTCAGGCTAAATTAGAAGATGGCCATATTGGTCACTCCTTCTGTTTTTTTAGACTAGGTCATCAATACTACTTATCCGAATCTTTAACAATATAATTTATTTTCATCAAGAAAAATGGGTGAAATTGGGCAGCTCTTATCTCTAATACCAGTGCCCATAAACACAATTTGGTGTATGTCAATGAAGTATCTACTGATCAGCAAAAAAATGCGTATTTGTCAAGACCTTCTGGTAACACTACACAAATTGACGGATAAATTTTGAACACATTATCCTCATAAATTACTTAGCAATCATCTAAATGTTTTCCTATTCTACACTTTACACACATTTTCCAAAGACTGTAGACAAGAGTGCAATATCATTTGCAACGTACCAAGAGTGAGATCTTAAATGTGCTCGGCGGAAATCCGTTTTAGAACATTTAAAGTCAATTGAGCAATGCCAGTCCGCAAAGGAGTGACCAATTAATTTAAAATTTTGTGTTTGGAAATATTTTAGTCTATATCAAGCTAAGTTAGAAGATAGGCCATATTGGTTCACTCCTTCTGGTACCTCCCTTACAACGTAATAAAGTTTAGTTAAGTATTTAAACAGTCCCATAACGTCTAAAATACTTATCCGAATCTTACATTATAATAATTTATATTTTTCTACAACATCGAGATAATGGACGAAATTGCTATGGCCGTAGCTCCCACACAACATGGACATTACATTACACACAAAGTAATTTTAAAAGACTGAAATTGTCCTAAATGTTTTCTACGAACTTAGATTAATGTTCGAAGATGATCCACACTTGTCCTGTCCGTTTGTGGTTTCCACGACAAATGTCTAAAATTCTTTGGAATTTCAAGGTAAAAAGTATCTATAATACCTTATGGAATGCTGTTAAATTTCGCACATAGTAATAGTTTCATCGTAAATGGTCGTAATACACTCGCCTGCTTTGAGACCACTCATAAAAATTTTAAAATTTTGTACCAAATACTACCACTTCTTAATTTTAATAACAGTAGACAAAGACCCTGGGCTAATGAACCACATTTTTCCACCGCTCTGCCATCATGTACGAGTATCATACCTTATATTACTCAAAAACTTAGGTTTGTTTTACCCGACTGACATTTTCTTAGATATTTTTTACGAACTTAGTTTGAAGTTCGATGATGAACCATAATTGCCCTCTCCTCCTGGTGTTTCCATTACAAATGGTCAAAATTCTGTGGAACTCTAAAATCCTGCTTATAGCATCAAAAAAGTCAAAATAGGCGCAATTCCCTCGCCTCTTTTGACGCCTCCCATAAAAGGGAATAATTTCACACCAAATATTAACTGTTTGTAAATTAATATGTCCACTTGGAATTCGGTACAAAATAATGTTTTACAATATCAACAATTAGTCAACATTTTTGTAGTATTTTAACCATATTTTGACATATATAAATAAAACCAGTAAGGAAAGACAGAAAGTCGGGCGGGGCCGACTATTATATACACCTACACCTACCTACCAATACGATAATGGGCATTGCGATAAGAATTTGGCAGTGTTCATACATGTAATAAGAAAACTCTCAGCCGATTTTCGTACTGATCAGATATAAAACACGGTTTCTACAGCGCTTACAAGTCAAATCGGGTGTAACATATATATTGGGACTATGTTTAAACCTGAACCGATTTTCCCCGAATTTGGCAGTGTTCATACATGTAATAAAAAAACTCTCTGTTAAATTTCGTACTGATCGGATATAAAACACGATTTCTACAGCGCTTAAATGTTAGATCAGGTGAAACATATATATGGGGGCTATATCTAAATCTGAACCGAATTTGGCAGTGTTTACTCATGTAATAACAGAACTTTCTCTGCCGAATTTCGTACAGGTCGGATGTAAAATACGGTTTCTACAGCGCTGACATGTCAAATCGGGTGAAACATATATATGGGGACTATATCTAAATCTGAACCGATTTTCCCCGAATTTGGCAGTGTTTATTCATGTAATAAGAAAACTATCTCTGTCAAATTTCGTACTGATCTGATTTAAAATGCAGTTCCTACAGCGCTTACATGTCAAATCGGGTGAAACATATATATGGGGGCTATATCTAAATCTGAACGGATTTTCTCCGAATTTGGTAGTGTTCATTCACGTAATAATAAAACTCTCTCTGCCGAATTTCATAAAGATCGGATGTAAAATGTGGTTTCTACAGCGCTTACATGTCAAATCGGGTGAAACATATATATGGGGACTATATCCAAATCTGAACCGATTTTAACCAATTTCAATAGGGATCGTCCTTGGGCCAAAAAAGAGCACTATGCTAAATTTCATCACAAACGGACCATAAATACGACCTGCACTTTGATTACAAGAATACATGGACAGACGGACAGACGGACAGACAGACAGACAGACGGACAGACAGACAGACAGACGGACATGGCTAAATCGACTCAGAAAGTGATTCCGAGTCGATCGGTATAATAAACAATGGGTCTATATCTTCTTCTTTTAGGTGCTACAAACAAATGCACAAAGTCATAATACCCTGTACCACAGTGTGGTGTAGGGTATAAAAATGGACGTAATGGCTTCAACCCCTTCTATTACCTCCAACACCAAGTCAAATCGTTTTAAAATTGAGTCAGGAGTGACATCGGTGGCACGTTTAAATGGGGGCTATACCAAAACATGGACCGATGTACCCCATTTTTACTAGAGACTAAGGTCCCATATAAATTATAAATTCTTAAATTTCATCCAGATCAAATAAAAAATTTGTTCTTTATAGCGTCTAGAAGTGACATTGATAGGGACCTTTATATGGGGACTACACCAAAACATGGACCGATGTGCCCCATTTTTACAAGGGACAATGAGGATCAATATTACGTATAAATTCTTCAGTTTAAGCCAGATCAACTGAAAAATGCGTACTCTGAGGCATCAAGAAGTGGCATCGGTGGAGACCTTTATATGGGGGCAATATCAAATAGCAATTTTCGTAAAGATCGCTTCAAATTTGCGACCTGCATTTTGATCGCAATGAACAGACAGACGGACATGGCTACATCAACTCAAAGAGTGATTCTATGCCGATCGGCATAATAAACAATGGGTCTATGTGTTTGTTTTTTAGGCTTTACAAACAAATGCTCAAAGTCATAATACCCCGTACCACAGTGGGTGTCGGGTATAAAAACGGAATCCAAAACAAGTAAGAAAATTGCAGTCGGGTAAACCGACTAAGGTATACTCTTAATTTGTGAGTAATGTAATATTATAGAACGTTGAAAAATTTGTTTATTCTTTGTCAGTCAATGAAAACATTTAGATGATTGCTGCAGAAGTTATGAGCATGTTGTGTTTGAATGAATCTTTCAATTTGTGTGGGGGTACCACAAATGGCTGGACGAGTACGCCTAGTTTTCGCTGAACAGTAGATACTTCAAACACATGGCACTGTGCCAGATTGTAGACGTTTTTGTGCACTGGTATTATCGATATGAATCATTAAATTTTGGTATAAATCGTCGATTTTGTAAAGGTGGTACCAAAAGGGGCGTGGCAATAAAGCCCATTTTTTACCAGACTATAGGTACTATAAAAGCATTACACTGAACAAGTATTCAAGTATTTATATGCACTGGTTTTAAAGTTATTAGCAGATAACTTTGATAACTTTTTGCACCACATGGTCCTTTTGCGTGGGAGGTACTAAAAGGGGCGGGGCCACATCGACAATTTTCCTCAAGTCGATAACGACAGACAAACTATTGCTATGTGTGGAATTACAAATGATTCGAATAAGTAGTATAGACGTTATTGGAAAATTAATATTTCACTAAATTTTAACCATTAGTGAGGGAGGTACTGAAGGAGTGGACCAATATAGTCCATCTTCGAACTTATCCTAAGATAGAACAAAATATTATGACATACCAAATTTGAAGTCAATCCGTTACTCCTTTCGAGAGTTATCGTGCGCTCCAGCCAGCCAGACAGACAGACGGACGGACATTGCTGAAATAAATCTACTTCGAAGAAAAGTAAAATTCTAAACATTTTTATTTTTTCGTTATTCTTTTTAAATTTATTGAAAAAAAAAATGAATACAGATTTTACAAATTATAAATTAATACCAAATAATAATCAAGATCATAACTAATTACGACATGTCGCACATCAAATGAATTGATTTCTTCTTTCGATTTAAGCATCAATTTAGTTATCCATTCCTGTTATAACATCTTTTATCCATTTTATAAATGCTGAAACGCGTACAACCCCATGATGCTATGCCGATTATTGTATCATCTTGCATTAAAGGACCACCGGAATCACCATTGCATATGCTAAGACCACCAATCAAAGGCCCAGTGCAAATGTTTGTGTCATTCAACTGAGTATACGGTGAGATCATCTTTTCTTCACACAATTCCAAGTCTATGAGGGGCATGTTGGCTTCTTGCAACTTATCAGGAAATACTTCTTCATTTGTCATGGATATATTACCCCATCCGAACAAAGTTCCCATTCCTTCGGGTATTGAGTCTTCATTCGGCAAATTGGCAGCCTTCACAATAGTATTGTAGTTTAAGGGGGTTTTGGTGTAAATTAATGCAATATCATAGGGATTCATACCCTCTATGTACAAATCATGGGATTTATAAGAATCTATGACACGATATTGTGTGTTCTGGCCTTCATCTTGTAAACGAATGTCATGACAACCGGCCACTAGCTTAAACTTGCTCCCCAAATTTCGTACATCTCGTAAACAATGAGCCGCTGTCAAAATCCAATGTTTATCAATTATAGTACCAGCAAACTGATGCACCCAACCTGTTTCGGAAGACCACTGTTGTATGGACACGACATAGGGAGCTGAATGCGGTTCTGCAGTTCGCTTTGCGAGGAATTTGTTTGTGCAAGTAAAGCGTGATTCTAAGCGATGTGGTAAATGTGTAAATGTTGAGAACCGTAGGGTACTGTCGCACAATGAGTCATTCTTTTGTTTCGGCACAAGATTTAGTTTATTACTAGCTAGAAAAGTTAGTAATATGCTAACGAGCAGTACGATTACTATACACACCACATGAAAAATGTATTTCATGATGTCTTTTATTGCTTTTCAGTTATAAAATAAACTCCTAGTCGATCTGTCTTCTATCTATATTCTGTTCTTGTACCTGCGTCTTATCCGTCCTAATGTCTGCCTTGGAGTGATGTATTCTTGTCTGTCAGAACGCTAAATAATATCCATGCTATTGGTCAGGGAGTACTCGCATTGCTTTAATCGTTTCTTTTATCACCTCTTCTCTTTGTTCTGTTAGGGGTATTCATTTGCTAAAGGTACATTCCCTTATTATTTGTACGAAGTTTGTTTAGTACGATGTGGATCTTGCACACACATCGTGCTTTTATCCATTTCCAAACAAATTTAATCAATTACTCAAATAAGTTTATCTCTGCTCACTTCTATGCTTTGCAGATTTTTAAAAAACAATCATGATTTGTAGTTTTGTTCGTGAATTGAACTATTTATTTGTTTAATTTTAAATATCATTTTATTTGGCAATTTCTATACGGTAATAAATTAATATAAATAATCTCTATATGAAAGGCATATTTCAAATTCCATTTGGGCAAATAATTAATTGGCGCAATTGTCTGCTTCTTTTTGCCAACAGCTGCAAACACTTATCTAATCTATCGTAAATCAGTAAAAGCTGTGTGCGAATTTGAGAAAACCATGTCATTTCAAATTAGTCAGGCCCTCCAGGCGTGAAAGCAGAGCGCTGTTATAAGGGTAATCTCCTTACAATAGTTGCATGTTTACACGTGTGATGTGATAACGAAAAAATCGAATAAAAAAACAAAAGAAGGAGTGTCATCCATCGGTTTACTGTATAAACTGTTGAACTTTTTTGAAGCCTTCTGTTTTGCTAAAACAACTCAATTACACACGAATTACATTGTAGTTATAGCAAATTTACTAACCCTAAACAACCGAGTTGAATTTATACCAATGGTGTACACCTTCGAATGGAACTTTGGCACTAAGATACCTGCCAGGGAGGACTGGTTTAAAGGAATCAATACAGATGGTTCGAAGCTTTATCAGAAGGTTGACTTCGATTGACACTGTACCGAGAACTTAGTCTTGATATAGCCCTCAGACTACCAGATACTTGCAGTGTCTATCAAGCTGAAATAATGGCAATAACGAAAGTGGCCAAAAATTACTTTCTATTACTTGCTATGTTTTAAGTCGCCACATTGTTTAGTTTTGTTGAGCACTCGAAAGTAAACGTTCCCAGTGGATTTGTAAACATGGAAAAAATTGGTCACCTATATGTAATAAAATACTTTCATATGAAAGATCTCAGTCCAACCAATATACCAAACTAGATTAAACTTTGGTGAGTTTGCTCCTTCGTTTACATCTATAAAATATTGGGTGGCAGAGTTTAAGCGAACTCCGTATTGGTCGACCAATTGAGGGGTACACGCCAGAAATGGTTTAAAAAGATCCATAAAATCTTATGGTATGTCCGTCGGTTGAAGGTTCGTGAGGCATATTGACGGAAATTTTATTGATGAGAAAGCTGTGCGCATGATGGCTGCCGCATTTGCTCACAATCAAGACAATGCATCAATTCACACATCCACTATTGCGATGGCCAAAATCAATGAATTAAACTTCGAATTGCTCAGAACGGACCTTATTTGGCAGATTTAGCTACATTGGATTATTAAAAAAATTACGGCGGAAAACTTAAAAAAATGACGGCGGAAAAGATTTGCCTGCAATAAAGAGCTGGAGGTTGCGGTTGATGGCTATTTTTAAGGGACTAGACAGTTTTTACTATAAACAGGGCATCGAAGCTATTGAAAATTGCTGCAAATTGTATATTGAGCTTAAAAAAGATAATGTTGAGTAATAAAGAAAAATTTTCCCAACATTTTTTTGTTTTCTTTGTTAGGTTGGCTAATTTTGTGACCGCCCTCGTATGTACATCCCGATTTGGCATATACGCTACAAATTGCCGCAAATCTTCTCGAAATTTGGAATAGGAAAATTGCCATTGTTGCTGTTTTAAACAATGGCAAATTTGATTGAAAATTGGTGCAGATTTAGATATATTTATATCGATTTTGAGTCTAAGCGCCATAGATTATCCCTTTCTATTCATATCTATATACAATTTGTGAAGGGTAAAGACAGTCTTTCCCCGACTACAGCTCTTCCTTATATGAGTATCGGTGCCTTATCCAAAAACTGCTATATTAAAAAACCCAATTTTTCAGGGAGCTAAAATACTGTTGAATTTTATCATTTCGCGATAATTTTAATATAATATCAATAAGGAATTCGAAGGCAAATATCTATGTACGTTGGTATACATAATTCATATGATGTAAAAATTATCGCGAAATAAGTGCTTTTGAGCATTTCATTGCATTACACAATGTAATGAAAATTCTTTGATCAATTTCCACACCAAAAAATCGCCGAACAAGCAAAACACGTCTAACTGTTATGCCTCTCACAAACAAAATAAACTAAACACAAACAAACTCAACTAAGAACATATGTTCGAGACAAGTGTGCCAACATAAAAAACAAAAAACGTATCCCGAGAAATTTAAAAATTCACATTTTCTATAGAACAGACCTCGTTTAATCACTGTATAAGCAAAATGTTTTAATCGATTTGTATAAAAGTTGACAAAGCGAAAAATCCTGATACACT
Organism: Eudasyphora cyanicolor; assembly: GCA_963930755.1. Classification (NCBI taxonomy): domain Eukaryota; kingdom Metazoa; phylum Arthropoda; class Insecta; order Diptera; family Muscidae; genus Eudasyphora; species Eudasyphora cyanicolor. Next base: position 61,253,450 of record OZ005734.1, on the reverse strand, counting down.
TATAGACAATACTTAATTTGAGAAAAATCGGTTCAGATTTAGATATAGCCCCCATATATGTATATGTTATCTCCGATTTAATATGTAAGTGCTGTCGAAACTGTATTTAATATCCGATCTGAACGAAATTCGGCAAAAATAGGTTTCTTATTACACAATTAAATACTGCCACATTTGGGGGAAATCGGTTCATATTTAGATATAGCCCCCATATATATGTTACCCCCGATTTGGTATAAAAGGGCAATAGAAGTTGTACTTTACTTCCGATCATTAAAAAAAATTTTCTAATCGAAAGCACGTATTCCGAGAAATTTCAAAATTCGCATTTTCTATAGAACAGACCTCGTATAATCACTGTATAAGCAAAATGTTTTAATCGATTTGTATAAAAGTTGACAAAGCGAGAAATCCTGATACACTTATAGACAATATTTAATTTGAGGAAAATCGGTTCAGATTTAGATATAGCCCCCATATATGTATATGTTATCTCCGATTTAATATGTAAGTGCTGTCGAAACTATATTTAATATCCGATCTGTGCGAAATTCGCCAAAAATAGGTTTGTTATTACACAAATAAAAACTGCCACATTTGAGGGAAATCGGTTCATATTTAGATATAGCCCCCATATATGTGTTACCTCCGATTTGGTATAAAAGGGCAATAGAAGTTGTACTTTACTTCCGATCATTACAAAATTAGGCAGAAAAGGTTTCTTAATTTAGGAACGAATACTGGTTAATTTGGGGATAAACGGCATGTTTCTGCCTATTTAGTATTTAAGCGCTATTTTACTTCCGATCTTTATATAATTTAACAGAAATGCGGTTTTTGATCCAAGTTGATGAAAATCTGTTTAGATTATGTACAGTCCCATCTATTTCTTCCGTCCGATTCTTGATCTATAAAAAAATTCTGCGCATTTTAAGTTTATCGTTTCAGATCTATTTTATTATGATCAAAATCTTCAGCTCCTCCTTGGAATAAGCCGTGATGAGGATGAAGGTAAAGCTAAGTACTTTGTTAACTGAAACGAAACCAATTATTCGAAATTATTAACACAATGCCCCTTTTCGCATTGTTATGGAGGTGTAGGTTTTTATACAGTCGGCGCCGCCCAACTTTCTGTCTTTCTTTACAATTTTTATACCCTCACTTTAGTGTGACGAGGGTATATATCATTTGCTACGGAAAAAAGTGTAACACGTCGAAGGAGTGACCTAAGACCCCAAGTATGTTCGGAGGAAATCCGTTTTGGGTCATTTTAAGTCGAATGAGCAATGTCCGTCCGTCCGTCTGTCTGTCTGTCTGTCTGCTGGCTGGTGCGCACGATAACTCTCGAAAGGAGTAACCGATTGACCTCAAATTTGGTATGTTGTAATATTTTTTTCTATCTCCGGCTAAGTTCGAAGATGGGCCATATTGGTCCACTCCTTCTAGTACCTCCCCCACAAAGGGTTAAAATGTTGTGAAATATTGATCCTTTAATAACTGCTATACTACTTATTCGAATCTTTTGAAATTCCACACATAGTATTAGCTTATTAGTCGTTATCAACTCGAGAAAAATTGGCGAAGTCGCCACGTCCCTTTTGGTACCTCCCACACAAATGCACCATTTTGCACCAAAAGTTAACAGCTTATAACGTTAATAACAGTGTATAAAAATACTTGAAATTTTGTACAGTATTATACTTTTATATTGCCTACAGTCCAGGGAAAAATGGGTGTTGTTGTCACGCCCCTTTTGGTACCTCCCACACAAAGGTACCTTTTTGCACCAAAAGTTAACAGCTTATAACATTAAAACCAGTGTATAAAAATCCTTGAAATTTTGTACAGTGTAATGTTTTTATAGTGTCTATAGCCCTGTGAAAAATGGGCGTTATTGCCACGCCCCTCTTTGTACCTCCCACACAAAATGCCCAAATCATACCACAATTTAATGTCTCATAACGTTTATACCAGTGCACCCCTTCTGGTACCTCCCACACAAATTGACAGAATAATTCGAGTAATATTCAATATTACATTACTCACAAAGTGAGGGTATACCTTAGTCGGTTTACCCGACTGAAACTTTCTTATTTGTTTTCTGAAATTTTACACTTTTTTTAAATATTTCATTACGATTTTGCTTACGATGTTGGCATCACTGTTTAAAATGTTTTAAAACGGATACCTTAGGTTACTCCTTCGATGTGATACACTTTTGGCCCGTAGCAAATAATATATACCCCCTCCAATAAAGTAAGGTTATACATAATTAGTTTATGGGTAATTCCAACGCCAGTCGACCTACTTTTTAACACGACCACATCCGATTTCGATGAAATTTGGTACACGGTATCTCCTAGTGGGTACAATTTTTATGATGTCTATATTTAGTCCAAATTCGTTATGGTTCTTGTTTTACAGCGTCCGAAAGTTTGTCGAATCTCTACTTTTTTCCTAAAGGTTACTGAATTCAACAGATTATAAATTAAGAACGCGTTAACCGATTTCAACGATTTTAGTGTCATTGTAACTGGCCACACCCGTACTTCAAAATTAATATTTTAAAAAAATTATTGTTCTTGTCAAAGGACATTAAAAATCTAAAAATTATTTTAATCATTCAATATCTCGAAATGCACCTAATTTTTTTTTTCATATTTTTTGTAATTAAACCGTTAAATGTCCTTTACACGTGACATAAGTTTCACGATGGAGGTCATTTTGGTTTAAAAGATACAGGTTTTTTACTGTTTTCTCCCACATATATTTCAGGATTTTTATATAAAACACAACGTAAATTCTTTCTATGTGAGCGGAATCAAATTACACTGTGCTCGAAATGGACACTTTAAAAATGTAACAGAAAGGAGACCCTATGGATATACATATTTCGACCTTGCTGAATCCAATGGAGCTAGCCGTTTTTCTATGTTAGGTCTTGTTTTCGCGATATTCGACCACAAAGTTTGCAAAAATATCAGAGAGGTTAGTTATCTCGGAGGTGATTTTGAAGTGGAAGACTTCCGAAAACGCGCTTCAGTCCAAAGAACGAAATATAGGGAACCCTTCGAGAATTATTTCTCTCAAAATAGTCAACCACACTTCTCACCACTACCCCCGAAAAAGTGCAATCACATCTTACCATATGTCAAACGTCATACAAATCGTCAACATTTTTAGTTTGTGTATCTGAGAAAAATGTTCCTCGCGAAAAATTAAGTCTCCTTTCAACATATTTATGAAAAATTAACAGGTTTCACAATTTAGCATGTTTTGTTGGTTACCTTTGAAATTTACATTAACACTAACCAAAAAATAATTTACAAAAATTTAAGTCAAAAATTGTTATTTCAAATGTTTTCTGCTATGAGCAAATACACAAATAAATTCTCATAAAAAAGTTGAGAAAAAAGGACATAGTATTTCTTCGCGAGGAAAATTTTTCTCAACGATGCCTTCTAAAAATTTCGACGATATGTATGATTTTTAACATATGATACGATTTCATTGCACTTTTTCAGTGGTAAGGGGGTGAGAAGCGTGGACGACTGTTTTGAGATAAATAATTGTCCAAATGTTCCCTTGATTTCGATCTTTGGACTGAAGCGTATATTCCGAAGTCTTCCACTTCAAAATAACCAAAGAGATAAGTCACCTCCCTGATTTCCCAACAAACTTTGTGGTCGAATATCACGAAAACAAGAGCTAACAATAAAAAACGATATTTAAAAAAAATCTAATTGTTTTCACGGTTCACTAAACTAAGCTTTTAATGTAAAGGTGATGTTTCAGTATTTCTAGCCCTAATAATTGCCCGGCTTATCGAGCTTATACTTAAAAAAATATGATCCAAATTATAAAGGTACCATCTATGAAAATTGGAATTTTAGAAAAAAAAAATCAAAAAAAAACTAGCTTAAAAAAGTTTGCATTGGTTTCATAAAGCAGGAAAAGAAAAAAATTTGTTTACATAGATTACTTAGTTTATGTAAATAATTTTAAAATCTTTAACAATAAAAAAAACCATACAAAAATATCGATTTTCCTAGTTAGGAGCCAAACTAGAGCGAAACAGGGTCTGGGTCTAAGAGAAAAATTTACCAATTCCGTACTTCAGTCCCTCCCCATCGACAATCTGTTAAACTGCTGATCATATAATTAATTTACAAAAATATATTCAAGTGCATTTAATAGAGGAAAAAAACAATTCAACCTCCTAGCCCTGGTTCTTTTCTAAAATTCCAATAGATTGCGAATTTATAAACCATTTGCCATAAGCACGTGACTGACATGCAAAACAAAGCTATATAAATTTTTGCAAAAACAGGTGAACAGCCATAAATTTTATCGCCCCTAAGCTAGATGACTTCTTGGTAACAGTTAACAGCCTTTGCTGTCAAATTATAAAATCTGCACTTGCCTCTAATGTTATCATAGATCATGTTCAACAGAGAAAAAAATGCTTAAATTGGTGTGACGATAAAGAATTTTCAAATCATGTCTGCAGACTTTGTACGCACGCAAGGTTTTTAGCCCAATTTCAAATTAAATCAAATCGAACGTTTTTAAGAGTGCGGGAGGTGTTTGCTAATACATATACTCGTGTATGAGTAATGTGTTGGAGGAATTTCACCACGATTTTGCCTTAACTCTAGAGATAAGAAAACAATAAAAAAGGTATAGTTCTTTTTCAGGTAATTTCTCTTCTTTCTTTTTTTATTTCTTACATTTAAGCAAAATAATATGAGATTTTCTTTATGTTAATAACAATAATAAATTAACTTAATTACTATGAGATTTTTTTTCTACTGATTATTATTTTCATACAATAAAAGCTAATATAAATTATTAAGCTAATGTAAATAAATTTCCTTAAATTAACACAATTCGAGTTATTTCTGTGAAGTCTTTTTTTTGAATAGGAACTTTTTGTTTTTCTATATTTGTTTTTGTTTCTGAAGACTTTGGTTAGTTTTTTTCCTCCTTTACTCAAATTGTGTAACTGTTGTAATAACTTGTTGTATCCACTGGGTAAAGGCCGACACTCGAACAAATACTGAGGGAGCATTTTTTTGCCCACATGGCATTTTACCCCACGACACTATGCCAATGACTGTGTGCACAGTTTCTCCATAGATATCTTCATCATCTTGCATTAAAGGTCCTCCCGAATCGGCTGTGCATATACTCACACCACCTGTCAAAGGACCCGTGCAGAGATTCGTTTCATGCAATTGCATGCCAGATGAGGCTAAAACTTGTTCACATAGCTCCAAATCCAGTATGGGCATGTTGGCTTGTTGCAATTTATGTGGATATTTGGGTACAATTGTCATGGAGACATTACCCCAGCCGTATAAGGTGCCATATCCGTCCGGCATTGAATCTTGTTCAGGCAAATTTGCTGGTTGCACAAATTTGTCGAAGATCAGCGGTTCTTTGGTGTAGATTAAGGCGATGTCATAGGGATTAGCACCGCCCAAGTACAGCTCATGCCTTACATAATAGTCTATGTGACGCAATTGTACATTGCGACTTTCATCTCGCGAATGAATGTCGTGACAACCGGCCACTATGACAGAATTGGCCACCATTTGGGGATTTGTTAAGCAATGGGCCGCCGTTAGTATCCAATGTTCATTGATGATTGTGCCCGCACAATAATGAACCAAGCCCTCTTCGGGAGTCATAAGTTGTATGGAGACCACATAGGGAGCCGAGTGGGGTGCAGCTTCTCTTTTGGCCAGGAATTTTTTTGTCCATATAGAAGACTGTGCTTCCAGTGTTGAGATGCGATTTTCCAAATATCCAGCAGCAGGTAATCGCGAGGATGACGATGAGGATGGTGATGACGATAGGCTGCGCAGGTAACTAGCGCCACCAACTGAGACTGATTTGCGTGCCATCAGCATGTGTGAATTATTAGCTAGGACCACCATGGGTAACAGTGTTGTGATAAGCAGTACATAAACATAATTGTATCCGGCAGTCATGATTTGCTCTTCGAAGACGTTTAAACACGCCGAACACGTTAGTAAATCCGTTTTGAAAATTCTTTGTTGATTTCATAAAAAAAGAAACGAAATATTTCTCCGTAAGTTTTTGCGACGATTTTGTGTGATTTTTTAGCTTTTCAATGTTAAATTAACTTAATGTCTTCTGTAGCGTGGGATATTTATAAGCAAATTGTGTGAATATTATTCATAAATTACTTATACTCTCTTTCTTCCACTCTCTCTTTCTCTGGAAAGAATGTAGAAAGCCTTGCTATTGGCTAATGGCAAAATCTTATCGCTTCTATCATTTGGTTTACAAATTTTGACCGTTTTTTTGGTTCTTATCAATTATGTACTCTATTTTCTCTCACCCCCAAGAAACTCTAAATACTACTGCCATTTATGGAAGGTCTGAGTGTGGCGCTCGACAGTTAATATTTTAAATACCTTTTACATGAGTCAATACATTTTTTTGCAACTAGACTAAGAATAAATAAAAGAACGTCTGTCATCACACCTCTAACCACCATCTTCCCTTATCTTGTCCCACTCCTCCCTTCAACCCTAAGCTTTCTTTTTTGAACTAAAAAATAATAATAATTAACATTTTATGTTTTATTTTGGGAAGTACCTATGATACAACAAGTATTATTGCTTCGTCATAAGAGGAAGGTTCATTGCACAGTGGAGGAATTTCGAAAATTGTTCCCCATATCCCCCATTTCCTCTCCAGGCATTTCCTCCTTTTTACAAACAAAATTTATAATTAACATTTTATGCTTGACTTTTTGGGGAATTAGCTTTTGTTGAAAAAAAGTTTTCCATCTTTCCCGGAAATGTTGCACTGTGGAGGGATTTTTCAAAAAAAAATGAGAACTAAAAAATGTGTAAAAAAATATAAAAAAGGTATATTTTCCTTTATTTATTTATGTATGTCATTTATTTAGTTAAGTAAATTGAGTATATATAACAAGTAATTTAGAAAATTCGAACATAACTATTAGCAATTTACTGATCATAACTACCCAGCCAGAAAAATACCATCCTCAAAGCGTTGTGAAAGAACTGTGCACCGTCATCACACGGTAGGATAAAGCGTTGTAAAAGCGTCAAAATGATAACATCGATATACGGTGTGACGGCGGTTTTTTACAGCGCTTTTGAAACGCTGTAAAAACAAAATTCATGGCGCTTTTCCGATGGTTTGAAGGTAATAACTCCCCAAAAATTTTCGTAGTTAATAATTAATGAATCGAATGAAATATATTATTTTTAAGTTATTCATTTAAATGGCAAAGATTTTGAATTCATAATATTAAATTTTTCGCATCTCAAAGACGCACTGTAAAAGCGAATCCCGCAGTCTTTTAAAGAAAAGACAATTTCCACGTTAACAAAAAGAATATTTCCTTATAGGAACTTCTAAATTTTGATCACAAAATCATAATTTTTGACGAAATGCATATGTGCGGAATTACTTCACATGTTTATTTAAAAAAATCGTTTTCGTTAATTTCGGAATTAAGCCTTTTTGCAGGAAATATGTCCCACATTAGCTTCATAGAAAATCGTTTAATTTATTAGACTTAAATAATTGGAAGGGCATACAATACTTTAAAAATGTTACTACCCAGCCAGAAATTTATGACGGTACCACGAAAAAAGCGTCGTGAAAGCACTGTTTTGGGACGCTTTCACAACGCTTGCTTAAAATGTCTTTAAAGCGCTGTTTCATGATGGATTTACAATTTATTGAGAACAAATTATTTGAGAAAAATTAATCCTTTTTCGAAAGTGGTATCTAAGTTTGTCATTAAATCAATACCTACGTTCCAAAACATGCTAAGTCGAAACAGCTAGGTTGTTAGTGTACTGTGTATAACAGCAAAAAATTGAACTTACCCAGCCAGAAATCAGTAAGGAAAGACAGAAAGTCAGGCGGGACCGACTATATATGCGATAAGGGTCCTAACAATTGGATATGGGACATTGCAATAATAATTTGGAATAATTGCTCTCGTTTCAATTAAAAAAGTACTTAGATCCACCTTTTCGTCAAGACTTATTCCATGTAGGAGTTGAAGACGTTGATCATAATAAACTAGGCCTGAAATAATAACGTAAAATACATTATTTCACAAAAACCCCAAAAAAAGTCGAAAAATCGGACGACAAAACATATTGGACTATGAATTAGCTCGTTTATTTAACGTATTGCCAAATGTCCTGAAAGTTTTTAACTTAACGCCTTATTGTTATCGAAATAAACTTCTATGCCACTTTAAATCTTCTGAGGAGTAGATGTTCTCTTCCTTGTTAACTCATTATTATGTATTAAATTGAGAGTTAAATTAGATTATGTTTTTTAAATACAACTTATATATATTTTTTTATTAATTTTATATTGTTAAACACATTGAATTTTCTATTTAATGGAGTAGTCATCAGTCGGAGTAGTCTTCTAAGCTGATATTATTTTTTATGCATTTTGTAATTTATTTTAAATTGGCCTTTTTGAGGCTTTAAATTACAAGTTATGATGAAATAAAAATGAAAATGAAATGAATTTCTACTAAGATTTTGTGAAAAACCTTTATTATCAAGGACGGCTTGCTTCTTCTTGCATGCACTTTGTGCTTCGACCAACCTTTCGCTACCTTATACAGGTGAAGTTGCACCCGATTTTCGGCTGCAATGGATCCGTCACAAGATCCATTCGTAACAAGATCCGTCACAAGAGCCATTCGTAACAAGGTCCGTCACAAGATCCATTTGTAACAAGATCCGTCACAAGATCCATTCGTAACAAGATCCGTCATAAGATCCATTCGTAACAAGATCCGTCACAAGATCCATTCGTAACAAGATCCGTCACAAGATCCATTGCGCCCAAATACAGAAAATAAAATACTCAATTGTAATATAAAAAAGAGTTTTTTTTATTTTTACCATCGCAACATGGATCCCATCGCAATTTGGATCCCATCGCATCATGGATCCCTTCGCAATAAATTGTCTATTTTCTTCTGATCCAAGCATATGTAATGGCCTGAAATGGATTATTTTTGATCTCCACTAACACTTTTTAGATTTATCTTTTTGTTGACAATTTCCCAACGATTTTCAATGGGATTCAAGTCTGGGGTTGGGTTGGTCACTTAATAAGATTGACCACATTCGTGAGAGAGAGTAGGTGAGAGAGTATATTTTAGTCGCTTTACTCTTCTAAGATTTTCTTACTTCGTAACCTTCATTAAAAGTAAGCTTAAAGTCGAAGCAGGTAATTTTTCATGAAAGGCGATAAAGTTTTAAAACAATTTTAAATTTGTATCGAATTCCTCTACTGCATAACTTTTGATTGGGTTGACGGATAAGCACCAAATTTTGTCAGAATATAATTTGTAATATTTAGAATTTAAAAATAAAATGTCCTAAAAACATGCTAAGTAGGCTTGGCATACCTTTGAATGGAGGTATCGATTTATTTTCCCCAAAAAATATATATGGGCAAAAGTCAACATTTGTTCATTGGGATAATCTATGTTAGAAGTCACTTTTCTCGCGGTGTGTACAGATTTCGGTACCCTAGAAATTTTCATATATTTATTCATTCTTTTAGAGGCTGTGGCCAAACTATTCATTCTAGAGGTACTGGTCAGTTACAAAAAATTCGAGTGACACATGGAGGAAGAATTTTTTTTGGGCATTGTTCATGTGAGATCATTCCGCGAAAAATATAGCTCATAACTTTTGGAAATGCGATTTCAAGTGTTTTTTGACCGCGGTCAGCGGGCCCCTCTATGCAATGAAACATCACCGAAGAAGCGATTATAGTGGCTGGAAGTACCTACAAATCCATATAGGTGTCGATGATGTGCTCCAAATGGAACCAACGCTAGAGCTCTCCAAACCTTAGTTAAACTTGCGTGAATTTTTTTTATAGTGTATTTCGCGGAGCACATCGACAGTTATACATAGAATGAGCTGAATTAATTATGCCAGAAGGTTTTTTACATTGCGAATCCTAAAATCAGGGGCGCGTAACAAAATAATGAATTTCTGAAATTTAATTCACTTTTTTCAAATTTTGTTCTTGACAATTTTTATATATAGTATAAATAAAGTTCTTAAATTCATTTTTATGTTCTTTGGGGGTACTACGAGTACTGTGGTGCACTTAACAACCATGGATACGTATTTGAAGATTGAAGTCTTGTACGCGAAGAACGAGACACTTTTGTCTCAACGATGGTCGTCAAGGCACACCCAGTGCGCGGTACAGATATGGCGGAAGTTCAAATGAATTAAAAGGATTTTTACAGATCTATTCCGAAATCAGAGGGGCGTCATTTTATTTTGATGATTGTTCAAATTATGCACTTTGCAAAATTTACATAACCTCAAAATAAATCCATTAATTATTAGTTTCTCTCTTAAGATATATTATGGTTTTAAGCGAATTCATACAATGTAAGTTAGACCGGATGAGCACATAATTACTGTATGTCATTGCCGACTTCACAATCCGCGAAATTCATAAGAATATATTTTAAAATGTCTTATTGTAATAATATCACTTAAAAATCTGCGAATTCTCATTCTTTTTATATGAAATCTTTTAATTTATTATTAAATGCTTTAAGATATACTATTATGTAATCAAAAGAACTTCATCAAAAAATACACTCAAAAACATTCTTAACATTCAACTCCCATCAATACTTAGGCATTTTGTAGAGTAATTTTGCGTTGAAATAAAACACAATTAATATGGACTTCGTATTTTGAAACAAATATAACTTTTTAACCAACAGAGTTATTACCTTCATTCTTTCTGAAGATATCTGCTAGTACTCTCATCTATTCGGGATATTTTTCATACATTTTTCCGATTTTTTTTATATTTCGCGGGATTCGTTATATTATAAAAAATTTAAATTAAAAAATGTTTTGTTCCGCTATATTTTTTGCAAATAATGAAGGCACTGCGAATATTTTGACATATGCTGAGAGAAAAGGGAATGGTCTATGATTGTAAGTTTAGTTTTCTTAATTCCGCTAAAAATTGAATTTTATGGAATTTTTTAAAAATTTCAATTTGAAACCGCCATAACTTTCGCGCCCCTTAATGAAATTAATTCACAACAACGGTTATTGCACGCTTACATTTTTATCTCTGTCTACTACAAACGCGGTTGATGTGCTCGCCAAATTTTTTTCGAAAAACAATTTACCTACTCTAAAATAAAAATATTTTGACTTTTGCCCATATATATAACATTTTGTATAACTGCGCAAAATAAGATAAGAACTTTTGCGCAGTATAGTAGATTTTTTCCGAAATTTTACCCCACTGTGCGCGTTCTTGTGTTATCGCGCACTTCTTGCTTAAACAAACTTTTGTTGTTGTTATTATCTAAAATTGAAGATTCCCCTTAATAACAGCACTGCCTGCACGAACGATAGTCAAATGCACACGAGTTCAGGCCTTTCCAGTCACACGTCTTAATTGCTATCATTATTATCAAGAATTTGAACTCTCTTAATGTGTGGACATTCCCATCAGGCTTACAATTTTATAACATACTTAAGTAGAAACAGAGAAAAAAACCAAATCAAGATTGTTCTAACATTATTGATAATAAGATTTTAAGTGTAATAGTATTTGTTTTGTAAATCTTTAGTAAAGGAAAAACTAACGAAATGGACTTTGTCATTTCGATATGTTGTTAATCTATTTCTGCAGAACTTGGCTATGCTCACATATTTCCTTTCTGTCAAGCAACGATTGATCATAAACCTAGAATTGATTCACCTCACCCCCCGAAAAGAACACCTCACACGTCATGCCGTTTTTATTTGGAAATTCTTAGCGACTAATACCGTCGGTATTTTTTTTTTATTTAGTACGGAAAGTATCTTTTTGATATAGCGTGCGACAATGGTCAATTTATTGTTATTACTAATTATGTCATTCCTTGGTATTTAGGGATTTTATACATTGATATTCATTCATTAATTTATTCAACATTTATTCATTCATGATTTTTTTTCCGTTACTCATTCGTAGTAAATTTAAATTCGAACGGAAGTGAACGATTTTTTTGAGTAGTATTCCGTCCGACAACTGTACCCAGAAGTAGGTGCATATTCAATTAAAGTGATACACCTGGGCTTTAGGGCAGGTCTAGTTTCTAAGAGAAATCTGTTTCTTTCTTATCTCTACTCCTGTCATCATCTCAAAGATAAGTTATTTTTCAATAGCCTAGCAATAGCGCACAACTGATGGTGGTATCATAAACTGTGTTTTAAGAACATAATGGGTTAATATTATCATAAAGTGCGAAATACGTAAAGTTTTCTAATATATGACCACTGGAATGCGTACTCAACAAGGTGTTCTTCTAACATAAAACTTTTAAGATTAGGTTTAATCTTTGTTTTCATCAAATCATTGATACGATACCGACTTTGGAGGCAATTGGCACATATGGTCTAAAGTTAGAAAACTGATTTTTAATTAGTCAATAGATAGATATCCCTGTGATTCTTCGACATTTCAACTGAATCTGGGAAATTGATTTGAAATTTTAGTCGAGTTACACGATATAGTACTTCCGGTGGGACAAGCCAGAACTTTGAACAAATTTGTTCATTCTTTGTCAGTTATAGTAGTTTACAGGAAATGTTGTCTAAAACAAGTAAGACAGTTCAGTGGGCTAAATCGACCTTCACCTTCAGTCCCAAAAAGTATTCGCAAATTTATTTATTTTTTGTCATAATTAAATTATTATTAATTTAAATTGCATTTAATAACTCTAAAGTATGTACTGGTATTAAAGTTAAAAGCTGTTATCTTTTGATGCAAAACAGTCCATTTGGGTGGGAGGTACCAAAAGTGACGTGGCAACTTCGCCCTTTCGAGAGTTATCGTGCGCAGCAGACAGATACACAAACAGACGGGCGGAAATTGCTTAAATGACTTAAAATAACCCAAATCCAATTTCCACCAACATACTTGGGGTTTCAGGTCACTCTTTCGATGTGTTACACTTTGGCTCGTAGCAAATCAATATGTCAAAACCTTCAATCTCTCTGCTTGCCGTCCAATGAGGCTGTGACCCGTCAATAAGTGAGACGTCCGGTTTCGACATTTCAAGTGATAGTTCAAGTTCCTCAGAAAAAACACCAAATGACATATATGGTTATTGAGTTTGGAACTGTCTGTATTGAAGTTATCGAATCTCCTATGTCCTGGGATACGACCATTTCATTCTGATCTTTTTAGTTATGTGTCTTGTCAAACGATTTTTGAGTTATAGTCAGGAAGGTCAGGCATCCTAGAATGACACTACGTCCGTAGCCATTTCCTGAACATAGTGACAGTTCCAAGGAATATAATCGCAGTACATGCGTCATATTGCACTACTATAAAATCTAGCACCATTAAGTGTAGTAATCAATTTAGTGCCTCAGGTGGTGTCGTTCTCAGCACACCAGCGATACATATAGCAGCCTTTCGCTGAACATTCTTTAGTATAGCGCATAAGTTGGATTTCTGCCGATTTACGTCTTTGTCGTCTGGTAAACAAGACGACAATTGCGTAAATCGGTCTGACTACTGCCGTATACAACCAACAAACTCTACGCGGGTTCAGACCTCAGCGTTTTCCTATTGCCATTTTACAGGTATATAGCGCTACAACAGCCTTCTTTACTCTTTCCAAAATGTTGGGTTTGAAGTACAACTTCCTGCCCAGTAAATTACCTAAGTATTTTGCGCTTTCAGAGAAAGGAATTTCAATACAACACAAGGAACTTTCAACCATACGGATCCCCCAACCATCTAAAAAATATTGTACATGCATCTCTTCCCACAAAAAAATCATCGTAATTTTTATTCCTTTTAACTACAAATACTAATAATGAATCAAAATTTCGTTTAAATTGTGAAATTCTCTTTTTCAACCAAAATTTCGCTGAAAATAAATTTTTCTAAAAAATGTAATGAAAATTGCAATTTTAAAAAATATTTCATCATAATTAAATTTTTCTAAAAAAATATTGAAATTGCATGTTTTTAGAAAAATTCCTTCAAATTTGCACTTTTCTAGAAAATTTTTCAAATTTGTAAAAAAAAAAAATGTGCTGAAATCAATTATTTTTCCACAAAGAAAAATGCAATTTCAATGAATATTTCTAGAAAAATTTGATTTTGAAGAAATTTTCTAGAAATATTTAATTTCAACGAAATTTTTAGTAATAAATTATTTTTGACAAAATAAATTTAGAAAAAAATTTCTAAAAAAGGCAATTTGAAGATAGTTTTCTGTTAGATTTTTCTGAAGTTTTCTATAAAAATTCAATTTCCGCTAAATTTACAATAAATATGCAATTTTGAAAAAATACCATTTGCTAAATTTTGAAGGACATAATTAATATACAAATTTTTCTATATTTTTTAAAAATACCAATGTTAATGATAAATGAAATTTCAATAAAATTTTAGAAAAATTTAATTTTGAAATATTTTTTTAGAAAAAACGAAATTTTCAATAAAAATGTATTTTCGACCAAATTTTGAGAAAAAATCAATTTTTAAAAAAGTTTTCTAGAAAAAATGCAATTTTGAAGAAATTTTATAGAAAAATCGAAATTAAAGTTTATGCAATTTTTTTTAAATTGAATGTTTTTAGAAAAATCGTTAAATTGCATTTCTCTAGAAAATTCTCTACAATATTTTTTTAAATTATTTTTTTTTAATTTCGAAGGCAGATTAAGCGCCTCTGAATGGAAAGGTTGATGAATCGTTGAAAGGACGCTGACTACTGATTAGTGGCCACTTCTCGGATTACTTTATTAAAGGTCGATGAAGGAAATTTTCTGAAAAAAATCAATTCCAAGAAAATTTAGAAAAAAACAATTTCAACGATTTTTTCAAAAAATAATAATTTCGAAATTTTTCTAGAAAGATTTAATTTTGACATAATTTTTTTAATAAGAATAAACAATTTTCTTCTATCCTTTATTTTCGACAAAAAATTAAAAAAAAATCATTTTTTACGTAATTTTCTAGTAAAATTAAATTTTGAAGAAATTTTGTATCCAATTTTAAAGAAATTTTTCAAAATTTTCTATAAAAATTCGATTGATTTCTATTATATTTTTCTGAAATTTTCTATAAAATTTCAACTTCCGCTAAATTTACAATAAATTGCAATTTTGATGAAATTTGCAAAAAAAAAATATTAGTTTAGGGAAGATTTTCTAGAAAAATACAATTTCGTCTATTTTGAAGAACATAATTGCCGAAGTGCAGTTTTTCTATATTTTTTAATTAATTATTATAATTTATCAATTTTGAAGAAATTTAAGAAAAATGCGATTTCAACAAAATTTTCTAAAAAAATTAAATTTCGAAGAACATTTGTAGAAATATGCAATTTCAACGATATTTTTCTAGTAAAAAATGAATTCTAACATAACTTTCTAGAAAAAAAAAATTGTTAATAAAAATGTATTTTCGACAAAATTTTCCAAAAAACAATTTTGGCGAAATTTTCTGGAAAAATGCATTTTTTCAGACATTTTATAGAAAAATGTACATAATTGTTAAAGAAAATGTTAAAAAAAATATTTATACAAATTTGATCGATTTGTATTACATTATTCTATACTAATTAATCTTCCGCTAAAATTACAATAAATATACAATTTTGATTAAATTTGTACAAAAATATTAATTTATGGGAGATTTTCTAGAAAAATACAATTTTGTCAATTTTAAAAGACATAATTATTAAAGTGAAATTTCTGTTTTTTTTTTAAAAAAATACCAATTTTGAAGTTTTGCGCATTTTTCTAGAAAATTCTTTCGAATTTGTATTTTTCTAAAAATGTTGTTGAACTTAAATTTTTCTACAAAATTTCGTTAAAATTGCTTTTTTTGAAATTTTGTCAAAATTGTATTTTTCTGCAAAATGTTGTTGAAATAGATTTTTTTTCTTGGAAAATCGTTTAATTGCATTTCTCTAAAAAATTTTGTTAAATTGCATTTCCCTACACAATTTTTTTAAATTATTTTTTTTTTAATTTCAATGGCAGATAAAGGGCCGCTAATTGGATTAAAGGTCGATGAGTCGTTAAAAGAACGATGACTTCTGTGTGGCCACTTTCTGAATTAAAGGTTGTTGACTTTATTTAAGGCCGACGAAGGAAATTTTCTGAAAAAATTCAATATCAAGAAAAAACTAAATTTTCAATATACATTTATTTCCGACAAAATTCTGAGAATAAAATCAGTTTTGACAAAATTTCGTTGAAAATTGCATTTTTTTATAAAAAAATACCAATATTCACAAAATTTTCTATAAAAATTCGATCGTTTTTTATTAAATTTTTCTGAAATTCCTATAAAAATTCAACTTCCGCTAAATTTACAATAAATATGCAATATTGACGATATCTCTTTATCTCTACTTATCGTCTGTGTTATTTGCTCTTGATTTTTAATCGAACTATTTGCTCTTCTACCTTCTCTAGGTTTGGATCAATCAAGGCGATATCATTCTGGTCGGTTTGCGTGATTACCAAGATTCGAAAGCCGATGTTATTCTCAAATACACATCAGATGAAGCCAGAAATTTGAAGACCTACGGTGAATTCCCCGAATCAGTGCGTATTAACGACACCGTTACCTTTGTTGAGGATGGTTTCGATGAGGACATTGAGTTTGGTGATGAAATCAGTTCAGATGACGATGCTGACTCTGTGGACAATATCTGATTAACAGCAAAACCGAAGAGAGATAATCTAAATCAAACAGCAGAAGAAGAACCGAAATAAAAAGAACAATGCCAACATCAAAATTGAGAATTGCAAAATATAGAAGAAACAAAACGCAGGAGGAGAACATAAACTAAATCCTAATAAAGGCAACAAAAGAAAAAGAAAGAAATAACAACAAAAAGAGGGTGAACAAATAATTTGAGTTTGTATGTATAAGAATTGTCCACAGAGGAGGAGTCTGCAATATCGTAAGGAAAAGAGCAGACAGAAGAGCACGATTTATTTATTATGGAGATCGCCACAAAATCCAAAATAAAGGAGAGAATAATAAATCGTTACTTTTAAATCAAATACCCCTAAAATATATTTCGAAGACACCACGTCAAACGTACTCTCTCAAAACCAGAACAGTAATAATTTAATTCTATAATTACGTATATTAATTACTGCAAAAAGAAAAGAAGAATAAAAGGTGTAAACTTATAAAGAAATAAAAAAGAAAAATAAATATTATTCAAAATACCCAACAGCAATTCCCCCCAACATACATACATATACTATATCCAAAAAGAAAACTGCAGTAAAGGAAAACCACAAGAAACCACTTCACACATACATACATACAAGTATATATTATATTATAGAATTTTATTAATAATATTTAAATGAAATTTATCCTGAAAGGCAAAAACTCAATAAAAACTTTACAAAAAATTATAAAACCCCCTAATAAAATCGGAAGTTTTTTCTTTTATTAATTTATTTATTTAGCTAATAAGTATTTTTTCTTTATTTAATAGAAACGAATATTTCTGTTACTTTACATCCATTATATTCCACTTTTTGTAATGTTTATTTTGTCATTTTTTTCTCATTATTTTCCAAAGTGTTCTTTTCGATTTTTTTTCATTCAATTTATGCAAATATGAATATACGCTATTTTTTGTTTTTATTATTTTATTGTCATTTTTATTAAGCTTTTGTAGTAGGAAACAAACAAAAAAACCCAAAAGTCTTTGTATAAGAACAAAAAAAAAATAAAAAAAAGTTTGAAAGAGGACACCAATAATATGCAGTGATTTTATTATTAGATAAATGTGAGATGGGGGAGATACTTAGGTGAAGGGGTAGTACTCAAATAGATATACATACAGTAGTGAACAAAACAAATCGCTAATTTCATGCAAGATTGTCTCATTTCAAGATAGGACAATTTAAGTAAAGACCCGTTAGAAAATAATTTATAACCATTAACAATTATTGCAAACCTATTTTTAGTAAAAGCACTCCAGTAAGTGTGTTGGTAGCGTGCTCGCCTATGAGTTTGGGGGTCGTGGGTTCGATTTCTACCAAAGGCTCTGGTGTGTCGCTACAAAAATATAACAAGCATGAGAACAACGACCATGTGTTGTCTCATGGCTTTTCTCTGGACGGTAAAATTAGAATATAAATTTACTTTGTATTGTAATTCATATAATTAAATAAATATTTTTAGTAAAATATCGGCTTTAGAAATATGTGTTTCTGAGATTTAATATAATGGGAAATTATTGAAATTCGAAATTCAATTACTTTGGATTAGGGTAGGCCATTCTAAAATTACTCCAAAAAGACAACGAACACAAATACTAACGAATACTAACCGCGGCTGACTCATTAAAATTCCAGCCGAGAGGTCCAAATTTCGACCACTTTTTGCAGCATTTGAAGCTATATGTCACCAATAATGCGCCGAATATTCTCTTCCAAGGCGTCAATAGTGTCGGGCTTATCTGCCTAGACAAGCGATTTCACATAACCCCACAAGAAATAGTCCAGCGGTGTTAAATCGCACGATCTTGGAGGCAACGCCATAGGCCCACGACGCGAGATAATGGGCTCACCAAAAGTTTTCTTCAATATATTGATGAACCATTATTTTGGTAATAAATTTGCACGATTTGCAAACGTTGTTCCGGAGTAGGTTAGGTTAGGTTATAAGAGGATGAAACTAGAGCAGGTCTAGTGTCTAAGACTGGACCATGTTTGATCCATTGCTATTCCTCGTGTTGTTGTTGTTTTTGGTTCCTCTCTTCTGATTTCATTTTATATTGTGAGTTGTTTCCGCGGGATCTGTACTCATGCAAGCCCCGGATGTTTTCCAATATTATGGGCGCCATTTTGAAGCCCTAATGAAAGCCAATATTTTTGCTGGGTCGTAGCATCGAATTTCCGTTAATGTCTGAAAATAAAAAGAGCCGAGTATCTTTTTTCTTCTTTTGCATAGGGCAGGGCACTGACAAAGGAAGTGATAACTATCTTCCGAATAGTCAACATCCCCACACCATCTACATAAGTCATCATTTCTATTGCCGATTCTTACCATATGTTTTCCTAAGGAGTTATGCCCCGTTACTACACCAATTACGGCCCTTAGTTCATCTCTCTTCATTCTTAGTAGGCGTTCAGAATTTCGCGATTCCTTTTCGTCCCAAAGTAGTTTCGTCTGTTCACAAGATGCAGAGGTGTTCCACCGTCTGTGCCATTTCTCCCCGCTCTTTTCTTTGATCCTGGAAAAACAGTGAGACAAAGGTGGTAGAACAAGTGGATCATCGCCCCTGTACGGCGTGCTCCATTCTTAGCTAAAACATCTGCTTCTTCGTTACCCGGGATATCTTTGTGGCCTGGCACCCAGCACAGAGTAATTTTATGCTGTTCTGTGAGAATCATCAATTCTCTACGACAGCGGCTGACTACCTTTGACCTTATATCCGGTCCCCTTAACGCCTTTATTGCTGCTTGGCTATCAATGAAAAAACTGATATCGCTCTTGAATATCGGTCTCATTGATATAGCTTCCGCAGCTTTTAAGATTGCATATATTTCCGCTTGAAATATACTACATTCATCCATTAGTTTGTAGGATTCTCGAATGTTTAGCTCCTTGCAGAAAATGCCACTGCCTGTGCCGTCAATCATTTTTGATCCGTCGGTATAGAAGTTTAATTTCCCATAAATTATGTTTTGCTCTTTCCAGTCTTCAATGGAGGGAATAATCGTAGTAAAATCCTCTTCTATAAAGGTCTCACACAGTGAGTAATCCGTGTGTGGAAGGTCAACTCCATCTTCAAGTATCTTTGTGTGTCGGACAGGTGCCCTGCCGATCTGGTTTAGTTCATTTAGTCTTACTAAAATCATTTCTGCTGTTTCTTGTATAAAAATATCCAGGGGGAGAATGTTCATGATAATTTCCAGAGCTGTTGTTGCAGTCGTTCTCATAGCTCCCGTGAGATGAAGCAGTGACACTCTATTTATCTTACTTAATTTCATTGTGTGAGATTGATACTTTGTTATCGGCCACCAGACATGACATCCATAGCTGGCAATTGGTCGAACGATCGCGGTGTATAACCAGTGAATAAGCTTAGGTTTCATGCCCCATTTGTTACCTACTAGTTTCTGGCACGCATACAATGCCGCGAAGGATTTCTTTATTCTTTCATTCGTATTTTCTATCCAGTTAAGCTTAGAGTCGAGTATTACTCCAAGAAACTTGGCGGATTTGGATAGTTGAAGTCTACATCCTTCTAGGGATGGCAAGGTAAAAGTCGGTATTTTCCTTGCCCTAGTAAAAAGTACAATCTCTGTTTTCGTTGGGTTTACTCCAAGGCCACACTTGGGTGACCATGTCGCTAGAATATTAATAGATCTATCCATGATATCCGAAATTGTCTGCAGGAATTTTCCTGAGGTCAAGATAACTATGTCATCAGCGTACGCTACTACTTTCACTCCAAAGTTCGTTAGAGCCCGTAGAATTTCGTCTACTACTAATAGCCATAATAAAGGAGATATCACTCCACCTTGTGGTAAGCCCCTTTTTGCTAACGCTACTCTTGTGCGACCACTCATTTCAGACGATATGTTCCTATGAGTCAGCATGGCAGAAAGCCAGTCGGTTAAGTATGATTTTACTCTCGCACGGTTTAGTGCTGCTGTTACCGCTTCAATTTTTGTGTTATTAAAAGCTCCTTCAATATCAAGGAAGGTAGCCAGCGTATACTCGTCAAAAGACAAGGCTCTTTCTAAATAGTACACAACAGAATGGAGTGCTGAATCTACAGATTTTCCTTTCATATATGCGTGTTGGCACTTTGATATGTCATCCAGATTAAGATTACTTCTGATATTCTCGTCTATAATTCTTTCTAGAGTTTTCATTAAGAATGATGATAAGCTGATCGGCCGGAAGTCATTCGCCTTACTATGTTGAATTTTTCCGGCTTTCGGGATGAACACTACTTTTACCTTTTGCCAAGATGCTGGAACATACGCCTTTTCAAGGCAGGCTCTGAAAATTGATGTAAGGGTGTTTCCTAAGATATCCCATGATTTTTGCAACAGACATGGGTATATACCATCCGCCCCTGGCGACTTATATGGGCCAAAACTGTCGATAGCCCACTTTACCCTGGCTGGTGTGACGACTTTGTATATTTCGAGATTTTCATGCGAGTTATCCTTGGAGGTCCCTTTGTCTAGAGTTTTCCCTAATACGCAGCCTGGAAAGTGTTTGCGTAGTAGGAGGTCGATAGTTTCTTCTGGTGATCTAGTCCAATCACCATTTTCTTTCTGTAGATTTCCATCAAAGTGATGTTGCTTTGATAGCATCTTCCGCAACCTGGCAGTGTCTTTTACATTTGATAGTTCCTCTATTAATCTGACAAAGTCTATCCGTTTAGCTTTCCTTGTTTCTCTTTTATATTCCTTTAAACTAGTTTTGTACTCATCCCAAGATTCGTCTGTGCCAGAGTTTTTGGCTAAGTTGTATAAAGTCCTCGTCTTTTTCCTCAGCTCCTTTAGTTCCATACTCCACCAGGATTTGTGTTTCTTGTTTCTTGGTTTGCTTATTGGACATGATTTCTGATAAGAGATTAGTAGACTCCTTTCTATGCTTTGAACAGCTTTGTCAATCTCCTGTGTATTTTGGTAAAAATTACAATTGGTTGACATGTTTTTTTTTAGGCTTCTTCCGAACTTGTCCCAGTTTGTTCTTTTTGGATTCCTAAAAATTTCTGCTTCAACATCTTTTTGCGCTAAGCTGAATTCAATATACTTGTGGTCGGAAAAACTGATTTCTTTGGACACCTTCCAGTCACTGATAGAAAATTTCATGGATCGGTTACCGAACGTAAGGTCGAGTACCTCTTTTCTGCTTCTGGTTTGAAAAGTGGCGTCCGTACCTCTGTTGTGGATTATCAACTGTTCCGGAGTAAGTCTATTCATTTAAAATGGCAAACCAAACTGAGCATAAATCAAATGACACCTGTCAAAAAATACCAACTCCAAAAATAGTATTGCCAGATTGAAAACCACACGTCTAAAAAAACACCCTGTACTTACATCACGTTAAAAGACGTAAATAAAAAAAATTGTGGAACAAAATTTACGAACTAATATCGCTAGTTTACATAAAATTTGCCGTGGGTTGTACATAACATTTTCGGATGTAATTGGTATCCTAAACATGACAAAAATAGTTAACAAATTTGGTATGGTAATTATACCCTACACCACACTATGGTTGTGGTACTATCCATTGGATGTACACAGCGATTGTGCGTCCTTTCCTCACCTATGGTTCCGTGGTGTGGTGGAAAGCCACTGAATGTAGATATCAGCTAAAGTCGTTAGAGAAAGTTCAAAGAATCGCTTCCTTGTTCATAACTGGCGCGAGAAGGAGTACATCACATGCGGCAATAAATACTTTGCTGAACCTTCAACCGATACGTCAATTCATTAAGTGTGGCGCAACAAAGTGTGCAATTAGACTCCGCGAGTCACATATGTGGCGCAACTCAGACTGGGGTCACTCGAAAATCCTGAATGAGGTATCGGCCAAGACCAATCTGAGGGAAATAGCAGGACAAACGGACTGTTTGTCGCCAGTTCTAAACTTTTCCACCAGGTTGGACATGACGATACCCTCTAGGACAGAATGGTTGGGCGGTGATCTCCCTTTAAATGGTCACGCGATTTATACAGATGGATCAAAAATGGATGTAGTCACGGGGGCAGGCATCTTTAGTGAATCTCATGGCATAAGTAGATGTTATAGGTTGTCTGATACCTGCAGTGTTTTTCAGGCTGATGTTTTTGCATCCTGGAAACCTTGCGTTTACTTAACCAAGGGAATTTTAGACAGGACGAGTGGTCTAATGGTCTATGTTGACAGTCAGGCAGCTCTGAAGGCACTGAAGTCAAACATTATTAAATCCAAAGAGGTGAATAATTGTATACTGGAAATGCAAAATATACCAGTTGATGTAAAACTGTGCTGGGTTCCCGGTCACTGTGACATTGAAGGGAATAAGAATGCTGAAAAACTCGCATGGGGAGGGTCGGCGATGGATCCCACTGTAGCAGAATCATCACTATATCCTCTGCTGTGTGAATTCTTCGGCAAGATAGAGGGCTTTTACAGAGATCTAGCTAACCAGAAATGGTCAACCAGGTCGAACTGTAAGATTTGTTGAACCTCACAAAGAGGGATATTCGCCTGTTGGTGGGCTTACTCACAGGTCACTGTAATGTTAGAGCCCTAACATCAAAGTGGCAACGTGATTCCGAGGACTACTGTCGGCTCTGTGCAGATGTGGAGAAGCTGGAGACGATTGAGCTCCTTCTCTGCCAATGTCCTTCACTATCTAGAAGAAAGAAATATCTAGATGACTTTGTTATCGCAGATTTCGAAGCTCTGTCATCGCACAGCATCGACAGAATCCTTTACTTCATTAGGTGCCTGGAATGGCTAGGGATCCATCATCCATCTGCTTAAACGGCATGGAAACACCCATTTTGTTTCCACCCCTTTCAATCCCTTAATTCTCTTTTCTGTTTTCCCCATTTCTAATTAACAATTATTGGTGTGCTGCGCGTCCTTTAACCCAAAGACAATATAATTTAAGAAGACATTCCATCCTGTAGCGAGTAATTGTCAGTTACGAACGAATAGGAATTTGATTCCAACGAGTGAAGTTTTTCGCGGATTTTCAGACAGTTTTTCCCGAATTTTTTGTAATAGTCACAATTAAAAAATTAATATTAATCGATAAGTGCAACAAAAGTTCAATCAATGTTCGCGGAATACTGTTTTTTCGCGTCTTACAATTCATTCCTATTCGTTCGTAACTGATAGATTTTGACGTTTCGGCCTGAAGGAATGTCTTCTTATATTCTATTTGTCTTTGCTTTAACCTAACCTATGGTTGAGTATAATAAGTTTGTTTTGTGGCAGATGTTTGTAACACCTAGAAATACTACATCTAGACCCACTATAAAGGGTATACCGATCGACCTAGAATCACTAGCTGAGTCAATTTAAACACGTCTGTCCATCTTAAGTTGTTCGTTAAGTACGCTCGCAATTTCACTCCGATTTTGTTTAGATTTGGCAATAAGGACTTTTTCACACCTGGGAATAACCCTATTGAAATTATTAAAAATCGATTAAGATTTAGATATAGCCCCCATATATATGTTCCTTCCGATTTTACCTTTTAACGCTACAGATTCTGTATTTTACATCCAATAATTTTTAAAATAAGCAGAGTAGTTTTCGTTCATCCAAGGACTCATATTGCCAAGTTTGAATAAAATCTTTTTGGATTTAGATATAACCCCCAAATATATTTTCCCTCCGATTTGGCCTTTTCGCGCTATAGATTTCACATTCAATAATTTTGAAATTTAGTAGGGTGGAGTTTCTTGACTCAGGGATCCACATTGCTGAGTTTGAATATATATCCCCCGTATATATTATGTTCATTATGATTTTGTCCTTTAGCACTATAGAAGCAGTATTTCATATTCAATCATTTTGAAATTTAACAGTGTGGAGTTTCTGGATAAAGCGATCCACATTACTGAGTTTGAAGAAAATCGGTCCAGTTTTAGATATAACTCTCATATGTTCCTGACGAGTTTGAAGGAAATCGGTTTAGATTTACATATAACCCCCCTATATATATTCCTTCCGTTGGGCATTTTACCGCTACAGAAGCTGAATTTTAGAGCTTTTTTATCCAATGACCCACATTGCCGAATTTGAGGAATTGGCTTTTTAGCGTATAGAAGCTGTATTTCACATCTAATCATTTTGATATTTGGCAGGTTCGGTAGAATTTCTTTATCATAAGACCCACACTGCTCGAAAAAGGTGATCGGATGTAGACAAAAATTAGAAAAAGGTTGATTTTTTGTAAAAAAAATTTAATTTTTTTTTGCTGGCACGAAAGAACCATAAGTAAAAAATAGAAAAAAATTTCAATTTAAAACAATACAGCTTCTTAACGTAGAAAACAACGCAAACTTGACGCATTATGTAAATGTAAGGGAAATGGAAAAAAACGTGTTCCATAATTTTTATTTTGTGTGTAGGAATTATAATGTGTAGGAAGTTCCAAAAGGGGTGTGGCAAAAATGCCAATTTTTACCATAGACTGGGTACTATAAAAGCCTTACACATCACAGGAGTGACCTAAGACTTCGAGTATTTTCTGTGGAAATTCGATTTGACCTATTTTAAGTCATTTGAGCAATGTCCCTTCGTCTGGCCGGTGAGCATGATTGCTCTCGAAAAGAGTAACCGATGATTCCAAATTAAGCTAAGAACCATTAAAGCACTGCACAAAATTTCAGGTATTTGTGTAAACTGGAATTAGAGTTATAAGCCGTTAACTTTTTGTGCAAATGGTCCATTTTTTTGGGAGGAACCAAAAGGGGCGTGACAATAACGCCAATTTTTCACTGGACTGTAGATACTATAATAGCATTATACTGTACACAATTTCAAGTATTTGCATGTATTGAAATCAAAGTTATTAGCCTTTAACTTCTTATGCAAAATTGTGTGATAACTTCGTCCATTTATCTCAGGATGATAGCGACTAATTCTATGTGTTTATTTGCTGAAGATTCCGATAAGTTATAGAAGTTATTAAGGAATCAATATTTCACAAAATTTGAACCCTGGGTCAGAAAATTATTACCTATGAAATTTAATTGTTGCCTAAACACTATCTACTTTTTTGAACAAAAAATGACGAAATTTTATGGGGATTTGAAATTTTCAAAATTTGACAAAATCCTTTTTTTTTGAGTTTTACGAAATTTTTAATTATTCTTGAACGGTTCAACTGATTTTTACAAAGTTTGAAATAAAACATAAGGCACGTTTTATTATGGATTTTTTTAAATTTTTTTTTTAAATTTTTTCGAAAACTATAAGAAACTTTATTTTAAAAAAATGATACCCCTTCTTATTTTTTCCATTTAGCAACATTCTATAAAGTTTTTAGGCAAAAATAAATTTTAAAGGTTAATATTAAAGATTCTGAACCCCCTTCGTGGAGGAGGTACTCGCCTGGGATAGAAAAAAAATGTCCACATGCCAAATTTGAAGTCAGTCGGTTACTCCTTTCGAGAGTTATCGTACACACTAACCTGACAGACGGACAGACGCACATTGCTCAAATGACATATTGACATGGCTAATGCGTACGATAACTCTTGAATGGAGTAACCGACTGATTAAGGCATAACATTTAAGAAAACCAATCGAAATAAATAGAACAAATTTATGTTATTTTTTTAAAAATTGTTTTTTTTTTATTAAAACATTCATGGAGAGTTTGTTCCTTTAGAGTTTGAAGTCAGGGTGGAGCGCCATAACTTGCTTATTTGGGAATGAAATAAAAAAGTTATGAACATTAGAAAAATTTATTTTAATTATATTGAACAGTAATGGAATTTTTGAATTACATAGTTTTAAATAGTGTATCTGGCAAATGTCGACCTTCGCCATCCATGTCGACTGGTATTCTGCCAATTTCAGCCTCAATATTGTTAATTAGGTCTTCCAAGGTGTTGGGACGGTTGATATACACCTTCGACTTCAGGTAACACCAAAGGAACCGTCCCAACACCTTGGAAGTCTTAATTAACAATATTGAGGCTGAAATTGACAGAATACCAGTCGACAAGCTTGTTATAATTCATGAAAACTTCAGAAAACGTATGCAGCAGTGTGTGGATAGCGAAGGTCGACATTTGCCAGATACACTGTTTAAAACCATGTGATTTAAAAATTCCCTTACTGTTCAATATACATAATTAATATATAAAACTAGCGGACCCGGCGAACTTCGACTCGCCCCAATTTAACGCCTTCAGATAAACTCCAGAGTGATAATAAAACACATATAGTTAAAATTTTAATGCGATTTGTTTAAAAGGAATCGAAATCAGTAGAGAGCGATGTGATAAACAACAAACAACGAAGACGGAAGACAGGCAACGTACAGATGACCGTGCGAAAAACAGGGAAATTCGAGATTAATTCCACAGACTTCCTACGATTGGTCTCGATTGATTGTCATCGCAAAAGCCAATCGTACAGGGAACTGAATCCGCTTGAATTGGAATGAAAGATCAGTTGGAATAATCGGAATTCGTGGGATAAGGACTTTCTCTTGAATTTTCCCTTGATGATCGTCGCCTGAATCACATTGTCCATCAGTTTCATAATGGACAACCGCGAACTATGCACAATTTCGGATGATTCAGATTCCTCAACATGATTATGATCGATTCCACCTTCAGCTGTAAATTATGCGGCGGAGCTCCTGGCACATCAAGCGACGTCGATTTTACTTTGAATAATAAAATTCATGCTAACGACGTGCTTATTCTTCGCTGCTAATATTGCCCTTTCACTAATCTAATCGAGATTTGGAAACACTTTTGTGATGAGTTCCTCCTTCGACGATGTGAACACGTAAAAATTTGCCGGGATCAATATCAATCCAGTGGAAACATCAACAGTAATTTGGCCATTGCCAAGCGCCAACAGTTGTTTCGAGAATTCAAGAGCCGATGAGTCGTTCTGCAACGCGACTCTCATGTTCGTGGTCAATTTCAACTTCTTGACATGCCGCCACAAAGACCACGATTTCAGGCATGCATTAATTTCATCGGCAGTAGATTTCGGGATGACGGGAAGCGTTTGACGAAAATCTCCGGGCAGCAATATCATAGACTCACCAAATTGTCTCAAATCACGTCGTAAATCCTTCATCGTTCGGTCAACTGCCTCCAGAGCTCGTTTATGCGCCATCGTGCATTCATCCCAAATTATGATTTTGCAATGCCCGCAATCCAATAAGATAACCTTACCTCTTATACTCAATCTTATTATCTGAAAAAATGTTCGAATTGATAAATATCGCGTTGAATTTTAATTGATCGTAATGCTTGTACCGTTTGCCGATGTGATACGCGAAATCAGTGTAACAATACGCAAAACTCGAATGAATTGCAGCAAGAAAAATAGCACAAACTCGTACATATGTTTAATAGAAAACTTTTTTGTTTAATAGAAAATTAATAAAAAAATTTGGATTGAAAAAGAGAGCAGTAGATAAGAACAGTAGGAATCTCGCAAGAAATAGCATTTTTCGATTTTCCCAATTTTCCGACTTTTCCGGAGGGTTTTCCCAAAATTTTCTTTCGTAACAACCTTCTCCTGGCAAATACGAACAACTGAAAAAAAAAATTGAGCCAAATCGGTCCAGCCGTTCTCAATTGATGAATTGCTATACATTTTTCACACCATTTTTATATATATACATAGATAGATAATTTTTTCTAAGTTTCATAACTTTTTTATTTCATTCCCAAATAAGCAAATTACCGCGCTCTACCCTTTACAAGCCCGACAGAGAAAGAATGTTGGAAATATCTCTTTCACATAGAAATAAAAGTTTAGTAACTGTTGTAAAACAATTACAAAAAAATATTTTTTTTTTCAAAAAATCGTTTTTGCTTTTCCAAAAAGGTAATCGTAAAAAATAGAAAAAAAATCGCAAAACATATTTTATTTTTTTAAAAACCATCATCTCAGCGAAGAAAACAATGCCAACTTAAAAAATTTATGGATAAATGTCGAAATACACCCCTTTTGGTAGAACTAAGTGAATTTCAAACAAGTAAGATAGTTTCAGTCGGGTAATCCGAATTAGGTGTATCCTCACTTTGTGAGTAACGTAATATGGGATATTACACGAATTAATCGCCCTTATTCCAGTTGGCGTCGTCGACGTCGTCACATCATTTTCATCATATCTATGAAGTTCTAGCTTTGTCATCTTTACGCCAAAACGAATGTTTTTGGTATCCATGAACTAACAAAAACCCTTTTTATAACTTAAAAATATTTAAAAAAATTTCAATATTGATGAAGTCGTCAATCTAAACAGTGTCGACTAAGAATCGACGTCGACGACGCCAACTGGAATTAGGGCGAATCTGTCAATTTTTGTGGAAGGTATCAGAAGGCGTTTAACAAATACACCTATGTATTTATCGCAGAACAGTAGAAACCTTAAAAACATGGCGAATTATAAGAGTTTATGTGCACTGGTATGTTAACGTTATGAGCTATTTAATACTGGTATGATTTGGCCATTTTGTGTGGGAGATTCAAAAAGAGGCGTGGTGATAATTTTTGAATCTTTTTTGAATCAATTTTTCTCAATCGGTTACCCCTTTCGAGAATTATCATGCGCACCAGCCAACAGACGGACAGGCATCTGTCTGACCCTTCATATCACAGTCAGATGGGCTTTCGATAAAGGACTTAGTGTGAACCACGCCAAGCCAGAACTAGTTCCGCCGAACTGATGGACAGAATGTCCTAAAATGGATTTCCGCTGAACATACTTGGGGTCTCTTAGCAAATGATATATACCCACGCTCACACGAAAATTTGAATTAAAAAAAACTTTACCATAACAATTTTTTAAAATATTTATTTTCGTGTTAAGGATACCAAATTACACCAGAAAATGTTATGCACAGCCCTTCGGCAAAATGTTTGCAAACTAGTGTGACTTAAAATTACCCAAAAACGTATTTCCGCCAAATATACTCGAGGGTCTTAGGTCACATCTTCGATGTGTTACACTTTTGGCCCGTAGCAAATGATATATGAATTTTCTGAAATTCTCTAACATCTACCAAAAAGGGTTATAATTTCGGCATTTATAGTTTCTTTATTAAATGTTAATTGTGGTAATGCATTTGTTTTGGTCACCACTGTACATATCGTACACAAAATGATTGATTTTGGCAAAACATTTTGAAACGTTCTTCAAAGTTAATGTTTGTCGTTTGTCATCATTCGACAAAAATATATTAATTATATCATGAATACTCTTTCTGCATACGCATGATCGTAGATAAGTCGATATGTAGTCATGAAGACTACAAGAATACTTTCAGATACAAAGAGAATGTGTATCAAAACCCCCCAATATGACCAAAGTACAACAATTTTATTGCAATAGCAATCTTAAAATAAATAATGAGAATAGCAAATCCTATCGCTGAGATTAGAAATAATACTAAATATGCAATAACAAGGAAATAAATTATAATTGTATGTACAAAAAAAGTAAAAAAAATATGAACTGAACATTTAAGCTTTAATCGAGAGCTATAATACTATAATACTATCGTTAGCCTAACTCAGAAAGGGCGTAACAAAAAATTTTTTGAAAACCCTGAAACACATCTCTTCTGACAAATAGTGTGTTTCGCGAAAATATAACCGTTTTATAGGCATTACGAAAAAGGCGTAACACATTTCAAAAAAAATATATGAAAGAAAAAGCCCTAACTGACTACACATAAAAGCCCTTACTCAAATTTATTTAAAAAAAATGAAAATATAAAAGCCCTATCTAACATAAAATTTATTAAAAATAAGAAAAACAAATAAGAAAGTTCAGTCTGGTAAACCGGCTTACAAATCCCCTCACCTTCAGTTCCCAAAAATATTGGTAAATTTATTTATTTTTTGTTTTAATTAAATTAGACTGTGTAATTGCTAGTCCAAAAATGTAACAGAAAGGAGACCCTATGGATAGACCAATTTCGGCAACGCTGCATTCAGTGGTATTACCCGTTTCTCTAAGTTATCTCTTGTTTTCGCGATATTCGACCACAAAGTTTGCTAGGAAATCTGAGAGGTTAGGTAACTTGGTGGTGATTTAAACTTAAAGACTTCGTAATACAATCTTCAGTCCAAATAACGTAATAAAAAGCACCCTTGAAGAATTATTTTTCTTTAAATAGTCGCCCACGTTTCCCTCCCACTTAAAAAATTGAATTCAAATATTATCATATGTCAAAATTCATAAAAATTTTCTAAATTTTAAGTTGGCGTCTTTGAACAAAATATTCCTCGCAAACAAATACATGAGTCCTTTCTCATTTATTTATTGATATTAGTTTTATCATTAAATTTTTGTACATTATTTTTTTGTTAGTCTATGGAAATTACATAGCTAACTGAAAAAACCTATGAAATTGTGTAACCTGTTGATTTTTCATAAAATACTCACAATATTTTTTCATTAAGTAAGTCAAATTCAAAAGAAATAATGACTTACAATTTAGCCAACCTTCAGATTATTTTTACATGGGCATAATATTGGAAGAAGTACTTCCATGGAAGCATACAAATAGTTAACAAATAACTACTTACCCCCACGCTTACTAATATCCCATATATAGTTATGTAGTTATTATTGTCTAATTAATAAGGGGATGAATAACAACATACACAGGGTTTTCCAACAAGAGGTGTTATTTTGAATCACCCGGTATTTCGGTAGCTGTCACTTTTGAAGCTTTTATTCTTTGACATTTGACAAGTAGAAACTACGCCATTATTAACCAGTAAGGAAAGGCTAAAGTCGAGCGGGGCCGACTATATAATACCCTACACCACTCTCGTAATATTGAATAACTCTGATATATAAATTTTGTAATTCATGTATAAATTGTTTACATAAATTTACTTTTGGGACATTTTATACTTATATAATACCCTGTACCACAATGTGGTGTAGGGTATAAAAACGATTGGATCTAAAGAGCCAAATCGGATGAAACGTATATATGGGAGCTATAGCTAAATCTTTACCGATTTTCTTCAAATTCGGCAATGTTGGTTCATGGATCAAGAAACTTTACCATTCTATATTTCAAAATGATTGAATGTAAAATACAGCTTCTTCAGGACTAAAGAGCAAAATCGGACGAAACATATATATGGGAGCTATAGCTAAATCTTAACCGATTTTCTTCAAATTCGCCAATGTTGGTTCGTGGATCAAGAAACTCTACCATTCTAAATTTCAAAACGATTGGATGTAAAATACAGCTTTTATAGGACTAAATGGCCAAATCGGACGAAACATATATATGGGAGCTATAGCTAAATCTTAACCGATTTTCTTCAAATTCGCCAATGTTGGTTCGTGGATCAAGAAACTCTACCATTCTAAATTTCAAAACGATTGGATGTAAAATACAGCTTTTATAGGACTAAATGGCCAAATCGGACGAACCATATATATGGGAGCTATAGCTAAATCTTAACCGATTTTCTTCAAATTCAGTAGTGTTGGTTCGTGGATCAATAAACTCTACCATTCTAAACTTCAAAATGATTGGATGTAAAATAAAGCTTCTACAGGACTAAAGAGCAAAATCGGACGAAACATATATATGGGAGCTATAGCTAAATCTTAAACGATTTTCTTCAAATTCGGCAATGTTGGTTCATGGATCAAGAAACTCTACCATTTTAAATTTCAAAACGATCGGATGTAAAATACAGCTTCAATAGGACTAAAGAGCCAAATCGGACGAAACATATATATGGGAGCTATAGCTAAATCTTAACCGATTTTCTTCAAATTCGGCAATGTTGGTTCATGGATCAAAAAACTCTACCATTCTAAATTTCAAAACGATTGGATGTAAAATACAGCTTCTATAGAACTAAAGGGCCAAATCGGACGAAACATATATATGGGAGCTATAGCTAAATCTTAACCGATTTTCTTTAAATTCGGTAGTGTTGGTTCATGGATCAATAAACTCTACCATTCTAAATTTCAAAACGATTGGATGTAAAATACAGCTTCTATAGAACTAAAGGGCCAAATCGGACGAAACATATATATGGGAGCTATAGCTAAATCTTAACCGATTTTCTTCAAATTCGGTAGTGTTGGTTCATGGATCAAGAAACTTTACCATTCTATATTTCAAAATGATTGGATGTAAAATACAGCTTCTTCAGGACTAAAGAGTAAAATCGGACGAAACATATATATGGGAGCTATAGCTAAATCTTAAACGATTTTCTTCAAATTCGGCAATGTTGGTTCATGGATCAAGAAACTCTACCATTCTAAATTTCAAAACGATCGGATGTAAAATACAGCTTCTATAGGACTAAAGAGCCAAATCGGACGAAACATATATATGGGAGCTATAGCTAAATCTTAACCGATTTTCTTCAAATTCGGCAGTGTTGGTTCATGGATCAAGAAACTCTACTATTCTAAAAACGATTGGATGTAAAATACAGCTTTTATAGGACTAAATGGCCAAATCGGACGAAACATGTATATGGGAGCTATAGCTAAATCTTAACCGATTTTCTTTAAATTCGGTAGTGTTGGTTCATGGATCAATAAACTCTACCATTCTAAATTTCAAAACGATTGGATGTAAAATACAGCTTCTATAAAACTAAAGGGCCAAATCGGACGAAACATATATATGGGAGCTATAGCTAAATCTTAACCGATTTTCTTCAAATTCGGTAGTGTTGGTTCATGGATCAAGAAACTTTACCATTCTATATTTCAAAATGATTGGATGTAAAATACAGCTTCTTCAGGACTAAAGAGCCAAATAGGACGAAACATATATATGGGAGCTATAGCTAAATCTTAACCGATTTTCTTCAAATTCGGCAATGTTGGTTTATGGATCAAGAAACTCTACCATTCTAAATTTCAAAACGATTGGATGTAAAATACAGCTTCTATAGGACTAAAGGGCCAAATCGGACGAAAGATATATATGGGAGCTATATCTAAATCTGAACCGATTTCAACCAAATTCAATAGCGATCTTAACAGCCGCGAAATACTCTAAACTGAAAAATTTCAGAACGATCGGAGTGAAATTGCGACCTGTAGTCGACGAACAACTTTACATGGACGGACGGACATCGTTAAACATCGACGGACTCAGCTAGTGATTCTGAGTCGATCGGTATACTTTAAGGTGCGTCTAGCTGTGTTATTTGCAGGTGTTACAAACATCTGCCGTGAAACAAACTTATAATACCCTGTACCACAGTGTGGTGTAGGGTATAAAAATGGAACGATACACGATTCAACAACGCATTGAAATTATTAAAAATCGAAAAATCATCTTGACTGATGAGGCCCATTTCCTCATCGGTGGCTACGTCAACAAGCAAAATTGTCGCATCTGGGGCTCGGAAAACCCAAGAGTTATTGTTGAGAAGCCTCTCCATACTCAACGTGTGACTTTTTGCTGCGGTTTATTGCTCTGTTACGTGAAAAGTTTCCGGACCGTGTTATCTCTCGAAGATGTGATCACAATTGGCCACCGAGATTTTGTGATTTAACACCTTGCGACTTCTTCCTTTGGGGCAACGTGAAAGATAAGGTCTACGCCAACAGCCCAGCGTCGATTCAAGACCTCAAAGATAGAATTCGTGAGGCTATCGGGGACATAGGGCAGCCACTTTGCGATTTGGTTATGGAAAATTTCATGAAAAGGATATGGTCCTGTAAGCGTGGTCGTGGTGGCCATTTGGCTGATGTTGTTTTTCATTATTAACGGCATACCTTCCTGTTTATTATGAAATAAACATCCGATCATTTATCTCAAAAAAATGGAATTTTTCTTTGAATACCAAAATAACACCTCTTGTTTGAAACCCCTTTATAGGATCATGAAGAAAATACTACTTTTTTTAAATCCGTAACAGACCCTCTATCATATAAACAATAAATTTATAAATAAAATATGTAACCTCGAATTTCATGTCAAATTCAAAACTATTTCAGTTTCTTATTATATTTGTTAGAAATTTTGTTTCCGCTAGTTTTCCGTCCATTTTTGTTGTTTTGTTTATCAAAATTTGTTCCAACATTTTTTTTCGTGCCTGCGTATCCATCACAAAAATTACTTTGGAAAATTCTAAAATTAAAATATTTTTTAATATTACCGCATTTCCTAGAGAATTTTGCAATAATGCATAAGTAAGTTTTTATAAATTCTGCTTTCTGTTTTCCTCCCGATTAAAGTTATACTCGATATAGTCAAGTCATAGGTGAAGTTCCTGATGATTGCTGTGGTCCCTGTGGTGACTATTGTCCCCCGCAATGTGATCCTTGCCAAATGCCGGCTGAGTTTTTTCCGTGTCCACCAGCTGGGGATTGCTGCAGTGGAGGTTGTGATTGTGGCGATTATTGTTGCTACCAACAGCCTCCACGTACTCAGCCTATACGACCTAATGCAAGTCTACTACGTTCCGATGCTCCCATGGAGACAGATACCATATATAAACGTTCTTATCTGATCAATTGTGGTGCGGATTGTTATAGAGCAAAACCCATAAGACCTTGTAACAATATCACCGGCGTAAAAGAGCCTATGGAAAAGTGTACCGTACAAAAATTATCCTATATGCCACATTGTGATGTGGTACGTGCTGCGCCAATACGACCTAAAGAGAATGGCCTAAAGTTTCAAGGCCCCATGTATGCATTGACCTCGCAAAAACATGATTTTGTTGCGAAAGGGTTTTGTAGACGTCAGCCGATTAAACCGTGCCCCGGTATCTGGAAAACTAGTGATCCTCTAGAGCAATGTACTGTCAATAAATTATCCTATATGCCTGTGGATATCTGTAAATATCCCCCACCCAAGCCCATTGTTCAAACTTACAATTATATTCGACCTACCGAGCCCGGAGAGCAATGTACAATACAAAAACTTAGCTATTTACCTCTCTGTCTGCCACCCAAAGAACCAA
The DNA here is from genome assembly GCA_963930755.1 of Eudasyphora cyanicolor. Taxonomy (NCBI): domain Eukaryota; kingdom Metazoa; phylum Arthropoda; class Insecta; order Diptera; family Muscidae; genus Eudasyphora; species Eudasyphora cyanicolor. The sequence goes on along the minus strand of OZ005734.1, from coordinate 61,217,684 downwards.
TGCCCTGGGCACAGAGAGTACGTTGTGTACCACCAAAATATGATAATTTATGCACGACTTATAATCTAAGCTATATACCCAATTGTGGCAATAATCGAATGGCACCAATATTACCCATAAATGGTCTAAAAATGCTCGGCAATGACATGAATGATGGCAACACGGTCTATAAGTTGAGCTATATAGGAGCGGATGGTCGTTGCTGTCGTCCAGCTCCCATTTTGCCAATCAATGGTTTGGAAATCTCAGGAGGCGGCCCCATGGAAAAGTGTACCGTACAGAAATTGTCGTATCAACCAAATGGTAGAGTTTTGCGCACATTGCCCATAAGACCCAAAGAGAATTGTATTAAACCTTCGGGAGGACCCATGTATTTTATGACAACTCAGAAACATGATTTTGTTGCTAAACCCTCCAGTCGTCGTTCTCCCATAAAACCATTGCAATCGATTATACGCCCAACGCAGGGACTGGAGAAATGTACCATAAACAAATTATCCTATATGCCGGTAAATGTTTGTGAATATCGTCGTCCGGCTGCGGTGTTGCCACGTCCAGGAGTTTGCCGACCTGAAGGTCCCATGGAGAAGTGTACCACCTATAAATTGAGTTATTTACCTGGCTGTATACCAGCGAAAGAGCCTATGCCTTGGGCCAACGCTTCGAGTTATGTCAAACCGACTGCACCCATAGAGAAATGTACCATACAAAAGCTGAGTTATCGTCCGCCGGGCATATTTTCCTCCGGATGTAGAGGTATAGTTTTTTTAGTATATGTAAAAATATCATATTTATTAAATATCTTTTTTTTGAGCAGGTTGTCATCAAAATGGAAACAAATCAATGTATCCCAAAGCAGGAATTTGCAATTAAAATGGTTTGCAAAAGAATAATTTTCAATTTTGAAGTAAAATTATGATCCAAGCCTAAAAAAACAAGAGACAACCAACCAACATGTATTTTTTTAATAGTAACAAATAATAGACCTAATGCAGATCGCTGAGACAAACGCAAAATGGCATTGCAAGAATATTCTTTGACGATAAAGCTGCTATCAATTTAATTCATTAAAAGCCGAAATGTATTGTTTTTTTGTAATAAATGTATTAAAAAATGTTACATTATATGTTTTATTTTCAATTAATTTCGCACTTAACTTTAATTATCGTAGTATACATACTAATTAATTTTATCAAGCCATTTGTATAAGTTGTCTCTTAATTCCCTCACGTCGTTTCTTATCACGTTTTTTTTTCTCTTGTGTTGCCTCACGGAACAATTCCACGCCTTCCCTGTCTTCGATATCATGCTGTATTAGAGCTAAACTATGTAAATTCAAACCGATGACGTCTCGCAGGTTACCAACATCACGTTTCAGACATTTGATGAGTGTTTCCAATAATGACTTCATGTGTTTGGCCCCCGTAATAGGTTTCATATGGACTTTAAATAAAAACATGGTGACTTTGGTGAGCAGTTCAATTTCATCGGAACGTTGTTCGAGAACGGCGGGTAGTCTTTCCAACAGCTCGCAGACATTAGAAAATGGTAGTAGGAGCAGAGATTCCTCCAAATCAGAAGCTCTTATACGTGCTAGTGTGGCCAATATGAAGTCTTGGGGGTTTTTAACATTCAAGGCCCGCATAAGAGGATGTAGTTCAGGTTTTTCGTCCTCATCCACTTCATATTGTTTGCAAATTTCCAAACATTCCAATATAGATTCAGCCGCTTTTTCAGAACCCACTGTTTTCCTAGAGGCCAATTTAAGACCTGGCAATAAAGGTACTGTATGATCTTCTCCTGTGGCCAATTGTTGGTTTTCCAACTCCTCGCGTTCTTCTTCTTGTATATCCTGCAGGACTATGGGTTCACTGGTGCGTTCATATAGACGCAAACAACGATCCGAGCCACATGAAACCAAAAATCGTCCATTGGGACTTACGGCGAGACTATACGCTTCTCCTATGTGTCCCGGCAAGGTGATGATTTTGTCGAATGTATCCGCATCCCATTGTTTAATTTTGCCATCTTTGCCACAAGTGAAAAACATGTGAGTATTGGGTACAAATTGCAAACCCATTACCGAGTCATCATGGGCAAACAACGATCTGTGACAATCACCAAAATCCAAACCCCATATCTTAACATTACGATCTGAGGAACCGGTGGCAATTAAATTGGAGTCGTAAGAAATGTCCATACACAAGACTGGAAGTTTATGGCCGTACAGAGATAAATAGAATTTGAAGGTATCCAAAAAGAACACTTTCACTGTTGAATCCAATAGACCCACTGCCAAGTACTTCATATTGGGACTAACTTTAACGCACAGCACAGTTTCTTCCAATTTTAACGTATTTTTGTGTAGCAGTGATAGAACTTTGCCGTGTTTCAGTTTGCTCAAATCTTCTTCGTTATCTACATCCATAGCATCTTCGGGATTATCGATTAACTCGAATGTCCAAACCTTTACCGTAGAATCACTACTACCGGTAACACAACCCTTTTGATCAGGCAACAAAGCTATAGACCAGAGTTCATTATCATGGGCTGGAATCTCCTCGACCACATCGGCGGAACCAACATCAACTATGAGAAGTTTACCCGATTTGAGTCCCAACAGTATATAACGGTCGCCAGGAACAAATACCGAACACAAAACATAATCCGAGGGTACGGTGCGCAGACATTGCATGGAATCACGATTCCAGAATTTAAATGACTCTGCCGAACCGGAACCAATAGCCAAGGAATCTGAACTGAAGCAGACGCTTCTGACCTCCGACTGATGACCTTGTCGGTTAATGGATTTCAAAAGTTTAACAGTCTCTTCTTTGGCTGATTTTTGACGTTTAAAATTTGCTTCCTGGCTGTACAAGTGAATCGTGTTGTTGGCCAAACTTACCAAAACTCTTAGCTCATCTTTGGCACCCAGTAAAATGTCAATTGATTTAATTTTCTGTTTAACTTTTATGCTTTCCAGTCGCTTAATTTCATCCGACAAACTGAGATCTTTGGTGCTTTCTCCCTCGGTCTCCGCATCCTCAGTTTTTCTTGCCTTCTTCAAACGTTTGGCTAAACGCTTTTTGGCCTCTTCTTCAGAACAAATGTAGAAGTTCTCAATCAAATCGTTGGTACCATGACAGGAAATAATTCTTTCTGTGGCATCAGCCACCAGATTAACGCATCTTCCTTTGCCAGCTCTCTGGATGACACCACAATTGCTAATGGAAATGGGACTAATGGTATCTTCATCATCGATTGTCAGCCCCTCAACGGCCATTTCTAGGGGCTGTTCGGGTTGGCTGCTGTCTCTAGGCTTTATGCGATAAACATTTAACGTCGATTCACCACTACCGGCCACCATAAGAGTGCCGACAAAAGCCAAAGCCCAGACTTCAGTGCGATTATCGACAATTGTTTTGAAACAGAATTGTGTTTCTAAATTCCAAAATTTAATCTGTGTATCCTTTGAAGAGCTCACCACAATACTCTGCTCTTGGAAACGCTGCATAAAATGAGCATCAGTCACTGGGGCGTTGTGACCAATCAATCGTTGGCGACCAGCTTGTTCCACTACATCTACAACCACCATTTCACAGTCCAAACTACCGCACACCAATCGTATGCCCTGTTCATCATACCTTAAAATGGAAATGGCACTCTTGTGCAGGGCCAAAGAACAGACCGATGTTCCGGGATTTGTTAAATCAAAGATTTCCACAACACCATCATTATAGCCAACAGCCACATGCATGCGATCAGGCGAAACTCTCAGGGCAGTGACTTCCTGCTTATCGCGACGTAATGTCAACACACGTTCACCCAATCTATAGAAAAAAAGATTGAGGAGTTATATTATTGGTAAATAAAACATAAAACATCTTAAGACACCAGACATACCTTAAATCCCACAAAATTACATTCTCGGCGGCGGCTGTGACCACATATCTTCCTTCGATTTTATTGTAAATCACAAAGTTTACATTTGCCCGACCACTCGATATAATATTGAAACTATCAATAGCTCTATAGGCTAAATATTGTTTTGTTAAACCCATAGTTAAATCACTTTATTCCGTTCAAAGTTTTTTTTAGATCGACTGGGCAACGAATTTCTTCTCAATTTCTATGCACGTGTTTTGTTGTTGTTGTTTTCAATTGTTTTGATTTTGTTTTGACGTTTCTCTTTAGAATTCCGTCGTGCCGAGTCGAAGCAAAATCTTTAGCGACGGCGTTTGATTTTCGTTCGGTAGCGGCTGTTCATCCAATGACGGCCGTTTATCCAATGACGTCGATCAGCTGATTGTAGCTTTTTCTTGTGGCGGCTTTTACATATTTTTAAATCATTCGCACAGTGCTAGGCGTTTAGCACTTTGCAACGAAAACAACGGACTTCCTCTATCTGGTAGATAAGTGGTAGATTTCCACTATCAGTTATCAATAGTGTCATGAGATGTCAAGAAAGAACAGTGCGAAACAGACAAAATATTCGTGAAATGTATTTATAAAACATACATTTAATATTCTACGTTTAATTGCTTAGTTCAGATTCACACTACGCAAATTTTTTCAGCAGCTTATAATCAAATTCTCTTTGAGCTTACACGAAGAACTCAAAACGTTCAGGGAGAGTTTTCCCCCCTCTTGCCGACTGCCACTCTCTCCAACAAAACGCCGATAATCTGCTGAACATTCAGCCAGTGTAAATCGCGACTTATATTCTTTGTGCAAATATTAAAGTAATTTTCCATTTTTCTTCTTTTTCTTCCCGTTAATTCACAATAACTGAAAACAATCTCTAAAAATGAGATGACATACTGCGAAATATAGGATGCCTAATCTGGCAACAGCGTACTCGATCAAGACAGGTTTGTAGGAGAGGCAGAGAGAGTTCGTAGGAGAGAGGCAGAGAGCTCTTTCCTCCTGCCTCTCTCTCTAACAAACTTAAAAAAAAATTGCCAAGGGTGAATCAGAACTAACCCACGACGAAGGCCGGCCACGCCGGAATGCTTTTGTCCGCGTAGCCGACTTTGGACATTTCGATAACTCGAAAGTTATCGAAAAAATTGATCCGCCTTTTAGTCTTTTTTCATTCAAATGAGTTCAGAATAATAAATATGAAGTAAAACAAATCTATTTCGATAACGAAGGTAGTTATCAATTTTCATTTTCGATAACTAAGGTAGTATCGAAAATTTTTATTTTTTCCTTTCTTCTCATATTGAGCTCATTTTAGAAAGTGTGAAATTTTTATCAAATTTAACGTCCAATAACTCGATCACTATGTGATCGATCAAAGTTATCGATAACTAAAGTTATATTGTTTTAGATTTTTTGCCCATTTGAACGAAAATTATGGATATTTTTCAACTTTAATTTCCGATAACTAAGCGAAATATCGATAACATGCACGTTATTTTTTCTCCTTATTTTGATTTGCTCTATCCAAATATGTGGTCGGACCAGTCTTAAGGTAAGTACACACGATTTGCAGATCGGACAATATTGCCACAAAAATGTCGGAAAAATGCAACTCTGTGAATATACAACGGTGTGAACATACAATTTCTGTTTTGCAACGTTAGCAGAAAAGTCATTGCGAAAAAATTTGCAGATTGTTAAATGCGCGTAGTTTATGCAAGTGACAACGGCGCCATTGCCAGAAAATAAAATTTATTGGCAACACTGTAAAATATTTTTATTGGCCATCCTGCATATAAAAATTTAAAAAATATATTGTAAATATATGAAACTAGCTGGACCCGGTCCAATTCGTTGCCCCATATTTCCGATCCCGTCCATTTTTTGACCACTGACGTAGACTGCCAGCCAGTGGAACAAACACACAAACAAACGATTTGCCACGCCCACTATTTGCAATTTTTTTTTCCAAAACCATCTCAGACCAAATAGCTTTCAAACAAAAGAAAAAATTTTAAAATCGGTCCAGTGGTTTAAGTGTCTATAAAACACATACAGGGTCTCCCATATTCGACGGACCCATCTGGCAACGCCATAACTTTTGACAGAGATGTCAGATCGCTTAATGACATACCGCGTTTGAAGCGTCAGTCCAAGCAGATTTTTACCATGGAACAATACACGCCACGCGAGCGCTCTGAAATAGTTGAAATTTACATTCAACAGAAGAAGTCAAGTCAACGTGCTTTTAAAATATTAAAAAATGTGAGAAGTGCGCCTTCTAAGAACACCATTAAGCGTTTATACGAAAAATTTTCGACTGGTGAGGCTCTTTCTAATCCGAAGAGGCCAAATAAAAGTCGACCAAGGCGATCGGCCGAGAATATCGCTGCCGTACGAGCCAGTGTTGAGAGGTCCCCAAGAACATCCCAAAAACGCCGTTCTCAGCAGTTGGGCATGGCTCGGTCCACTTTACAACGGATTATTCGCGTTGATTTGCATTTGTTCCCGTACAAAATTCAATTGACGCAAAGATTGTTGCCTGCGGACAAGCCTCGTCGATTGGAATGGGCCCAACGAGTCCGTGGGTCCGTCGAATATGGGCAACCCTATACATACAAACATTTTTCCATTTTTATATATATAGATTGTAAAGTTTTCTTGCAATCGTCTAAACTGTCAATTAACCTTTGCCTAACAATCTGTCATTGCCCGTACATTTGCAGCACTTTAACAGGGTTGATAACGTTGTCCGATCTGCAAATCGTGTGTACTACCTTTACCAGGATTTTTAATCATTTCTCTTTTTATATATTTACTATTGAACAAGTAAATGATCAAATCTATTTTTTCTGTGTATCCAAATGTTTCATAGAACAATTATTGGCAACCCTAAAATCTGCCACATTTATTTCTTCTTCTTTTTGTGACATGCGCAATGAATGCTGCATACTTTTAGGAGTCGTAAGAAAATAAATGGAAACAGCATCTTTTCATCAAGATAAGAAGAAAATTGTTTAAAGTTATACTCGACAGATTTTAAAAACAAATTAATAATATTCAACTTTTGTATATTATAAAAGAAAATCTTAATATTTGCCAATAAAAATGTCCGATTATCAAAATGTGCCTGCAGCCGGAGGTATGTGTTTAATAAAATAGAGCATAAAATAGCGCCCATGACATCCTTTCTAATTTCGATTTTTCTTCTTTCCTAATTTTTCTCTTAACAAACAAAATAAGATGATTTGAATACAGAATCTGTGGAGGTATTACGTGAACGTTTAAATACCATGAAACGATTGATGGCTGAACGTACGGCACAACAGCAAGAAAATCCGGCTAGCACCGAAGAGATTTGGTCCACCAGGCGTCATACCTCTTCGGGCATAATTGATGGTAATTTTCTAAGCATGGCCTTCGGCGGAGCTCTGCTGGTGATAGTCTCGGTATCGGTATATGCATTTTATAATTTATATCATGCCATACTGAAAAAATTCCCCTCAAAACACGAAGAATTGTAAATTAGCAATATTTACTAGATATTCTTTTAATTAGAATTTAATATGAAATACAAAAGGCATTTAATTTAAGCTTAAGTTTCCTTTATTTTTCGTTTTAAGCATTTTTGTATAAATATGAAAATAAAAATCACACAATTTGTAAACGACAGAGTAGTAGTTGATGACAAAAAAGAAATTAAAGTAATAAAGATTTCGTGATACAATTTAACTGAGAACTTATTAATATTTGTTGTTGTAGTTGCAGCATTTTTTAAAGAGAAACGACTAAAATGGGCACACATCATTCAATCAATTAATTAATTATTCATCACATCAGCATAATAATAGGGGAGGGGGGTAAATTATTACAATAAAATTCGGCAAATATAAAAATTATTTATGTATATACAAAAAAAAACAAATGGAAATATATAATTCGTAAATAACACTTAATACATTTTTTAGCAATTGTGAATTGTGACTCGTTTAGTTTTTCTTCAATAGAATTCAATAGGATAATGTTACAAAAATACTTATTTAGTCTATATAAAGTGTTGCTTTTGGATATCATATTTTGTTTGTTGTATGTTTGTTAATCGTTTTCAGTATAAAGTAGGAAAAAAGCAATCATTATATGTATATAGTTATAGTATAGAATATAGTAAATGTTTTTTCTAGTATTAGTTTGTGTCGCGGCATACAATACAAAATACCATCTAGAGAAGACGTGTGAAAATGTTTGTGAACTGATGGGTGGTTTATTCTCTAAACTATTTTTTTTTGTTGAATCAGAAAAAACAGAGGAATTATATAAGTAGTGGTGGTTGTTTTGTGGTGTATAAGTTAGTTTAAATATTTAAGGCATTGGTATATTGGATGGCAAATATTCAAGGAAGTTTGCAGGAAATTGTCCCTGACGGCCATTTAGTTCACCATATAACCAGTCTTCATTGATTCTATACAATATGTTGACCATTTCGTTTTCCTAGAAGAAATTATGAAAGTCAATATTTTGAAATCATTTCTATTTATTATATAATCACTTACTTTTATTTCCAAATCTCCTTCTACTTCGGCTGGGAAATTGTATAAACATCTTACTTTCAAGTCATCACGAGTACTTGTACTTTGATATGTTGTTGCGGTTGTTGTAGCTGAATTGTATATTGATGTTGTGGAATAGTCTGATGACGGTGGTTGTTGAATAGTGTTACTGACATTTGTTGTCGTTTTAGCGGAAAGTGGCACTTTGATTTCAATATAATTAACGGGGAATATACCCTCACAGCCAGAACGAGTTCGACCCTTAAGCCAAGTTTCGCTTACTTGTTCGAGTAAATAGATTTTTTCATTTTCCTGCAAAGACAAAAATTATGAAATATTTTAGAAGCCCTTAATAACAGGTCACGAAAGATATAAGTCGGGCGAATATTTAGCATCCCCAATTTATGAAGGTGGATGCGTATCATTTATCTTCTAGAAAATAAAAAGTCAAATCAAATATTTCGCTGTGTGAAAAAATAGACCGATATTGGTATGGTACCAACTGCCACACAGATCGGTTATAAAATGTGGTTTCTAAAGACATAAAGAAGTAAAATCGGTAATATTGGATTTCTCCACTTTTTTTAAACTATTATTCATTTCACCTTTTTTGGCCCAAGGATGATCCTTATTGAAACTCGTAAAAATTGGTTTAGATTAAGATATATTTGTAGGACCCATATATATTTACCTCCGATTTGGCATCTAAGAACTATAGAAGTCTTATTTTACATCTGATTTGGCATAAAGGAGTTCATTGGTTCAAGGATGAACACTGTCAAATTTGAAAGAAATCGGTTCAGATTTAGACATAGCACAGAAATATACTTCCTCCCGATTTGGTATCAACATGTCAGAGAAGCTTTACTTTAAATCCGATCATTATCAAATTTGGCTGAGAGGAGTTCTTTGATACAGAAACAAAGATTGGCAACTTTAAAGAAAATCGGTTCAGATTTAGCTGTGGCCCCTCCGATTTGGCATCTAAGAACTACACAAATCGTATTTTACATATGTATGTATGAGCGTTACAAAATTAGGCATGAAGAAGTTCATTGGTCCATGAATGAATACTGTCAAATTTGAAAGAAATCGGATAAGATTTAGATATAGCCCGTATATATGAGTTCCTTCCGATTGTGCAACGTGTCGGAAAAACTTTATTTTACATCCGATCATAGTAATATTTGGCAGAGAGGAGTTTTCTGACACAGCAATCAAGATTGCCAACTTTGAAGAAAATCGGTTCAGATTCAGCTATAGTCCCCATATAAATTTACCTCCGATTTGACATATAAGTGCTATAGAAATCGTATTTAACATCTGAGCATTACCAAATTTGGCATAAAGGAGTTCATTGATCCCAGAATGAACACAGTCAAATTGGCAACAAATCGGTTTAGAATTACATATAGCTTCCTTATATACGTTCCTTTCGGTTGGGCATAAACGTAAAGGGTTTTCCTCTTTATTTTTGTTTCATAATAAAGAGGAAGGTATGCCGTTAATAATGAAAAACAACATCAGCCAAATGGCCACCACGACCACGCTTACAGGACCATATCCTTTTTATGAAATTTTCCATAACCAAATCGCAAAGTTGCTGCCCTATGTCCTCGATAGCCTCGCGAATTCTATCTTTGAGGTCTTGAATCGACGCTGGGCTGTTGGCGTAGACCTTATCTTTCACGTGGCCCCAAAGGAAGAATTCGCAAGGTGTTAAATCACAAGATCTCGGTGGCCAATTGTGATCACCTCTTCGAGAGATAACACGGTCCGGAAACTTTTCCCGTAACAGAGCAATGATTTCGTTGCTTGTGTGGCACGTAGCACCGTCTTGTTGAAAGTAAACATTGTCCAGATTAATACCATCCAACTCCGACCATAAAAAATTAATCATCTCTCGATAGCGCAATCTATTTACCGTAACTGTTGATCCAACCTCATTTTCGAAAAAGTAAGGTCCAATGAACCCGCCGGACCATAAACCGTACCAAACAGTCACACGTTGAGGATGGAGAGGCTTCTCAACAATAGCTCTTGGGTTTTCCGAGGCCCAGATGCGACAATTTTGTTTGTTGACGTAGCCATCGAGGTTGAAATGGGCGTCATCAGTCAATATGATTTTGTATCGTTCGTATCGTTTTTTTGTTCGATCGTTTTTTGATCGTTTTGTATCTTTCGATGATCGTGTATCGTTCCATTTTTAGTAATGGCGTAGTTTCTACTTGTCAAATGTCAAAGAATAAAAGCTTCAAAAGTGACAGCTACCGAAATACCGGGTGATTCAAAATAACACCTCTTGTTGGAAAATCCTGTATAAGCAAAAAATCCCGGGAATTCTCGCACCGATTTCCCGAGATTGAAAAATACGACTTTTCCCGGGAATTCCCGCGATTAAGTTCCCGGGAAAATAAACGACTACTCGGAGTAATAATATAATATCAAGTAAATTCTTAAAAAATATATTTTCTACTCACCCTAAAACATAAATCTCCTTCTTCCGTACTCTCGAAATCATACAAAGCTATACCATATGGCTGTTCATTCAATGCGCTGCCATAATTATCCAGCTGACCGCCGCCGCCGCCGTACGATTCCAAATGGATGGCATCAACTTTACCCGAAATAACATCGAGTATTGAAACTGTGCGAGTAGAACCCGATGAATACGCTGTTCCTACTCCTGGTGGTGGTGGAGGAGCACATTGTGGCATGGGCGGAGAAGGAGGTGTGGGCAAATCGGAATTAAATGAAAGCATGCCATTGGGTTTCGCTAACGTTGGAGGTTTTGGGGCTTTAGGTTTTTGAGAGATTTTCGGTTTTATAATTGTGGGCATATTAAGCGTCGGTGCTGGGGGTAATAAACTTTTACCATTGCATAGAGGATTATCACCGTTGGTTTGTACACGTGTGTTGATAGCATTGAGATTTCTTACGGGGGCAGTACCAATAACACTGCCATAACGAGGTGGTTGTGTTGCAGTCGCTGTTGCTGGATCGGGTGGACCGAACGCATCTATCGTCTCCCAAGGATCCAAAGGGCTGGTGGTGGCAGGCCGGGAACGGGCTGCCGCAGAAAAGTCATCTTCGAAACCACTTTCGGGTTGTGAAACACTCCCATTATTCGGAGAACTGAAATTAGAATCAGAACTGAAACTGTCCACACTCAAGCAATCGCTATTGGATTTTTGTGTAAATGTGGGCGAGCTTGGTGGTGAATCAAAACTGATAAGTTGTCCGTCGGTTACTGTCGTTGACTGTGTTGTTGCACTAGTGGTTGTGAAACTACTATGGCTATTCCAAGCATTATTCCAAGAATTATGTTGGCTCAACTGTTGCATTTGTGTATTGTGGGACGTGGCCGTCGTTGTGTTCGAAGAGCCGTTGCCGCCGGTTGCAGCTCCATAAATGCGTGAGGCTGAATTGGGTGTTGGAGCTCTCGAGGATTTCTTACGATGGAAAATATTACTCAATATGCTGTTCGACGACGGTTGTACGGGTGGAGTGGGTGCTAACTGTTTTTTTGGTTGTATTTTTGGTGGTGGCGGCCTGGGCGGCGGTGGTTTCTTATAGTTACCATTTGTGACCGGCACACTACCGCTTAAAATATCAAATGGTGAATCATCCCAATTGGTGGCTGGTGCATAACGTGCCTGTGGGAACTTTCGCGTGATTGAACCACCTCCGCCGGGAGTTGCAGCGCCATTCGTTGTCGCACCAAAACCATTGATTGTCGTTGCACTCTGATGGGGTCCTTTGGGTGGAGGCGGCAATTTTATGGATAACTTTGGTACACTGACATTTTGTCGTTGTAGTTCTTGTTGTTGTTGCAATTGCAAACGCAATTGTTCTAGACTAGCATTGGCTGTGGCTGCCGCAACTTGTGCTCGTGATCCTGGTGGCGCCGGTGCTGGACGTGTTGGTAAGGTCATAATTTCTGATGACGTGACGACAGTCTGAAGCTTTTGACGACGCCTTCAATGTTTTAGCACGTTCTGGAAGGAAAACAAAGAGGGAGAAAATATGTTAATTAGATGTGTTGTGGGGACACGAAAAGGTGACAAATGTTTATTACTGTTACAAATATACCAAAAAAAAAACATTGTTAACACGCTTGAGAATATAGTGTATACATTTGTATGTATGTATGTATGTATTTCTTCTCAGCGAGATGTAATCGCTAGAGATATTGAATATTAATATAATGTATAATAAACAAATTTGAATGAAGTTTCGCTTCTTGTATATGGTTGTTTTTGCTTCCTAGAAAGAGCTTATCTGTCTCTCGAGATAACAAGATTTTTGGATAAACGGCTTTATTCAATATACATATGGGTAGTTCTTTCTCATGGGTCACAGGTCAAAATTTAGATCTTTCTCAAATTCTCAGAAAATGTTAAAGTAATATGTGGGAGTAATAACCCACAATATTAAAAAAAATAAATGGAAATTGGAGGCGGGGAGCGAAGTCAAAGTTCAGAAAAATTGATTATTTGAAGAAGTTACATTATAATAAGTAAAAATCTTCACCAAATTACAAAGAAAAAATATTTGTATTTTTTCTTTGTATTATTCTTTGTAATTTGGTGAAGATTTTTAGTTAGCATATTATCTTCTCTTAGTGGAAACATATCGCTTATTTTCATCAGTCGAGAGACAATTTTTTCACACATTGAAATTGACCGCCTGACACACGATGTCGAACATTAGGTTAGGTTAGGTTGAGAAGAGGAGGCGGCCAAACTCCGCCTCATGTCCTTGGACATACACATAAGCCAGTATTCGGCCCGCTGTGCGCTCTAATTGTTAATGACTGGTCCTTGGAAAGTTATTTTAGGAACTCGGTGCTGTCGACACAGTCCTTAATTGTTTTCTAGTCTACGCCCCGAAGTTGGGTCAAGTCTGGTATAGTGCCATTTCCTAAGAAACGGGATCTACGGTTCGCAAACGCAGGGCACTGACAGAGAAAACGCTCCAACGTTTCGTCATCCTCCCCGCATGCCCTGCATACGCTGTCATCTACAACTCCTATCCTATGTAGATGTGCTTGTAAGCATGTGTGTCCTGTAAGAACATTCATGATCTTACTGGTCTCTACCTTGCTCAATCCCAGCAAGGTCTTAGTCTTGTCCTCGTTTTGGTCACCCCACAAGACTTTCGATGTTTTCCCAACGTTTTCACTATTCCATAGCGTGATATGGGCGTTCTTCGCCCATATTTTTAGTTCAGAACGCGTAACTCCGAAGGGTTTTGCGTTATCTCTGGCTCTAGATGTCAAGGCATTTGCTTTCTCGTTACTCCTTACTCCGCAATGACCAGGCACCCATATGATGCATATAGTGCCGTGTTCGGAGTAGGCGTTAATCGCCATTTAACAATCTAAAACTGTCCTCGATTTCACCGTTCTAGACGTTATTGCCCTGATTTCGAACATTAACGTTCGTATGACTTCTTTGCGAGAAATATGTAGCTGATTTGCGACCAACTAACAGGCATCAGTCATTCGCTTTGTCGTTCTGATGATTTTTTGTAGGTCGCAAATCAGCTGTTTTACACCAAGAAGTCATGCAACGTTCGACAGGCGGTGAGTGCCGAAGATATCTGTCATTGGCAACTGATGGAAATAACCGACTAGATTTTGAAGATGTTCATCTCATAGTGGAAGTGTCACAGACCGAATTTTCTTAGCGAGCTTCCAGAAAAAGGAAGTCTAAAAGGCCAATTTTCTCAGATACACTGAAATGAATTTTACGAAGCATGAATCACCTTTTTATAAACAAAACGAAAATGATTTTAAACGTTTAAATATTTTTTATCTCTGAGACAGTTCTTTAACCACAAACTCTTTGTAATTATTCTAAAAATTCTTTTATATCAAGAACAGTTTAATAACCAGAAAAGACCTAATCTCAGTATATGTACGAATATGTACGTACATAAACAATTTATTTGCTTCCAAAAGGAAATAAGCCCGCAAGAAAATATGTATGTACGCAAATGCCCTGGCGCTACGTCAATTTCACCTACAGACACACATAACTCATGGCAATATTCATAAAGAAATTAAACAAACAAAAGTTTAAATAAACATTTCAAATTTGATTGTGGTTTTGCAAAATATAATTTAATTTTGTTGTTGCAAAAATAACCAAATGGAATTACACAAACACCAACAATAGAACAACATTTCGCGAAAATGAATGATCATCGGTCGTGTATTTATTTATTTGTATTATTAAAGTAATTGCTAGTTCAAAGCCTCAAGGTCATTCATTTATATAGTATTTCTTCTTTATACAATGACTTATATTTTTATTTATTTTACGACCATAACAACAATTAACGCCACAACACCTCTAAACTTGTGAACGGGCACAATTAAAAAAGGAAGGGAGACAAATTACGACAAGTACCTATAGATTTTAACAGGTTTATTTGTTTATTTAAGGTTTACTATTTTACCAAGTATTTAACACAAAAATTTAAAAGAAACTTGCCACCCCTAGTACTAGGTATTGTTAAGCGTCTTTTTTATGACTCCCGGTTAATCGTTCAAGTGCAGCAGTCAACAATAGTCTGTCTGTCCGTCGGCCAACAGTCCCTCCTCTGATAATCATTAAAAAAATCACAGTTGAAAATGTCGTTGTCTGCCGACTGACCCATGGAAAGAAAAGAGTGATATTTTTTTATTTAACACAAACAAAAAATAAAGGGTTATCGGAATTGTAGAAGAAAAAATATATCATAGAAGAAAAAAATAGTCATATTTTTTGTGCTTAATACAAGGGCTTTTGAAAGCGACTGAAATGATAAACAACTTTTAAAGTAGCTTAGCTAAAATGGTCAATATATTTTTAATTTTCCATCTGATTAGTTTTTTCAATATGAGATAATCTACTTCAAAATCTGGTCTATTGTTTTCATCTGTGGGCAACGGCAATAATCGATTCGATTTAGCAGTAGATTATCGCGTAGTAGAAACAATGCAATTCTCAGTTGTGAAATAATTTCAAATATTTTTTTTCGATAACCACCTTTGTTATCGAAATTGACATCTTACAAATTTTCGATAACTATCGTGGAACAATTTTGCTAAAATGGTTATAACTATTTTATTTCCCATAGATTTGATTTAGATATGATTAGTATTTCCACTATGAGATAATCTATTTCGAAATCTAGTCTTTTATTTTTATCATTTGGCAATGACAATTCTTTTACCCATTCAAATGGAGTGCGAACAGGTCTGTCGTTGCCAACTGATAAAAATAGTCCACAAGATTTATCAGTAGATCACGTAGTAGAACAGTACAATTTTCAGCTGTGAAATCCTTTACAAATAAATTATTTCGATAACTACCTAGTTATCGAAATTAAAAATCGTTTTTTTTACTTTTTATTATTTTAAGCTCACTTGAATGAATAATTCGAAAAATCGGGTGAAACGTTTTGATAACTACAAACCACGTATGGTTCCTTAGGCAAAGTTTCTTATTTTGATCCCTAGAATACGATTTTCACTGAGCACTTCACTGAGTGGGGGTCGGCCATACATTTTGACTCGATTGGAGCACTCTAAATGGGTCAAAGTGGGATTTTTTCCGGGACATCAGAATTCGTTTTAGAGGTATGGTTCCTTTGGCAAAGTTTCTTATTTTGATCCCTAGAATACGATTTTCACTGAGCAGTGGCGACTTTTCTTGCCTCCCCACAAATCGACCCGGTCTAATATATATATATATATATATATATATATCGATAAAATAATCCTATTTGTCCTTCTTAATTTGAGGTTATTGATAAGTAAACAAGTTATCGAATTTTTTTTCGATATTTCTCTTTTAGTTTTTGATTTTGAGGCGATTGGAATGAAACAATTATATTTCAACCTATGATAACTCGATGACTAAGCGAGATATCTGTAACATACACTTTAATTGTACTTCTAATTTTAAGGGTATCGACAACTAACAAGCTATTGATTTTTTTCTTTCAATTTTGAGCAGATCGGAATGAAAAAAATTAAACTTTAACCTACGATAACTCGAAAACGAATCAAGATATCGATATCATGCTCTTTAATTTTCCTGATTTTAATCTAAGTGAGAATAATCTAATAATCTAAGTGAGAACTAAGTTTTTTTTTGCTATTTTTAAGCAAATAATTATTTTCTCTTCAAAAACATAGTACACGCCTTAACACCAAAACGAGTTTTAGGAAACAACAAACCAGCAAATTTTACTAAAGAAAAACATTACGTGTATTTTTGAAAAATTTAATCGAATACAATAGATACAAAATATCAGCTGCTCAATTCTCATCTGTGACTGCGGTTTATACGTTAAAAATTACTTAGATGATCTATAATTAAAACGACGTAAACTAAACTTGCGAAACAGCATTGAACGTCTAAACAAAGATTAACTTAGTTTTAGATACCTAAACTAACTTGTACCATAGCTATGTTTCTATTCTGAGATTACTTCTTCAAAATCTATTTGATCAGTTGGCGACGACAATTTTTTCACCATTAGATGCCGAACATATCTGTCGTTGCCAACTGATAAAAATAATCAATTAGATTTTCAAGTAAATTAATTGAAAGGCATCAGATGGACAATGTGAATAAAAACATACGCTTGATGATGGTTTGTTGGTCGCAAATCATCTGTGTTTTGCATAGAGGTTATACGAACGTTCACTTTTGACATCGTGGGTCAGTCGGTAAAAGATCGAACAAAACTAGAGCATTCGACATCGTGGGTCAGGCGGTTAATAAAATGTATATTAAAATTGCAGTACTTATTTGCAAACCTTTTACAATGGAGTACATGAGAAATTATAACAACGAAAAATAAAGAAACCTTTAAGCCTAACAAAAAAAAACAACAACTCAAGCACCAGAAACTATGAGTCATTTATAATCGATTTGAAAAAGAAAACATGTGTTCGTGTGTATTAGAGAGGGGGATAATAAACTGTATTATTGCCATAAAATTTATTTTGGTTTTTTGATAACACTATGTGTAATAAATGATTGTGAGCAAATGTTTCAATGAACTTTAGGTTTCTAATCTCGACAAAAATAATTTAAAAAATATTATAAACTTAATAGGAATCTTTTTTTCCAAAAGATTACTTTTCGGACAGACATATCAGATAAATTCTTAATTTCGCACAGTAGATACAATAGGAATAAAATTAAAAAAAATAGCTTACGAATAATCCACGAAAAAACAAGTAAATTAAGAAAAATATCATCATAATGAATTATGCTATTGATTTTTGAAGAAAAATAAAACTATAGAAAATGGAAAATTTTATAAAAAAAATCAGAACATGAAAAATAGATTTTTTTAATTTAGATGAAATTTGTTATAGTCAGAATTCAGATAATTTTATTTTTATTTTTCGTGTTCTAATTATTTAAATCGATTTTTTCCTTGTGTTACCCATTGTGCTCAAAAAAACATAACTTGAAATTTAGACTATTTATGGAAGTATGTAGATTATCTCATTGTGGAAACGTTGTTAGTTGTATGTACCAAAGACAATATAATTT
The DNA here is from genome assembly GCA_963930755.1 of Eudasyphora cyanicolor. NCBI lineage: Eukaryota > Metazoa > Arthropoda > Insecta > Diptera > Muscidae > Eudasyphora > Eudasyphora cyanicolor. Next base: position 61,199,647 of record OZ005734.1, on the reverse strand, counting down.
AAGAAGACATTCCTTCCTGTAGCGAGTAATTGTCAGTTACGAACGAATAGGAATTTGATTCCAACGAGTGAGGTTTTTCGCGGATTTTCAGACCGTTTTTCCCGATTTTTTTGTAATTGTCACAATTAAAAAATTAATATTAATCGATAAGTGCAAAAAAAGTTCAATCAATGTTCGCGGAATACTGTTTTTTTCGCGTGTTACAATTCATTCCTATTCGTTCGTAACTGATAGATTTTGACGTTTCGGCCTGAAGGAATGTCTTCTTATATTCTATTTGTCTTTGGTATGTACCTATGCGGTAATGTTTTCGCTGACCCTCCTTAATACACACATTTGGAAACAAGTCGTAAGTTCACAAGTACTTATATAGAAAGTGTAATGAAATTGAAATTGTTTTTTTTATTAGATTTCACTTTCATGTTGATGGCGTTGGTCATATCAGAAAACATTAAATAATAAAAATATATTAGATATTCTATTGCACATACCTACATATGTAGGTATGATTGTACATTTGAAATGAACGGCTTTGCTCAAAAGAAAATAGATAGTTTCTGTACGAAAAACTAAAAATATAGCCAATTAATATTGATGACATCAACTCAAATTCGGTGTATGCATATGGATTCCTCGAAATCGTTAATCTTCTTTGCAGAGACTTTTTCTTCGCATGCGATACACTGTCTAAGATCCACGACAACCTTTTCAATTCACAGAGGTTCAATGAATCGTAGTTAATTAATTTGATTTTAAAATTCTGTTGTCGTTAAAAGAGTGTAGCAGAAAATTTGCGCATTTGTGGGTTTTAAAAATACGGTTTTTTGCTTAGATACAATACTAAACTGGTTTTGTTAATAGAAATGAAAAAATATCGACATTTTAACAATTAAACCGAAATGATTTGTTTTCTAATATCTTCATATTTCGCAGATATAAAACTTTAATATGTCTGAAAATTTTATATTTAATGTTTTCGTTTATTTATACTGTGCTATTATTTGCTACAGCAGTAGAATTTGGATTTTGTAGATCATTTATAGCATTCATATATAGAAAGTCAAAATTATCGCACGATTAACGATTTTTAACTATGTAGAAACACATATTTTTAAGGCTATTATTTTTTTTAAGACTATTATAGTACTGATTCACACGAGACAATTTTTTCCAAGCATGTTTCCAAGAATTGCCTAGTGTGAATCTGGACTTATTATGTATAGCATAGGAATTCTAGCAAAGGACCTCAACAAATTTAGCTGCAATTTTTTGTATTGGCCACACTTTACCACTGCAAATTTATATTTAATGTTTTCGTTTATTTATACTCTGCTGTTATTTGCTACAGCAGTAGAATTTGGATTTTGTAGATCATTTATAGCATTCATATAAAGTCAAATTATCGCACGATTAACGATTTTTAATTATGTAGAAACACATATTTTTAAGGATATTATTTTTTAAGACTATTATAGTCCTGATTCACACGAGACAATTTTTTCCAAGCAAGTGTCAAAGTTTGTAGGAGAGAGGCAGAGAGATCTTTCCGCCTACCTCTCTCTCCAACAAACTTTGACACTTGCTTGAAAAGAATTGCCTAGTGTGAATCTGGACTTATTATGTATAGCATAGGAATTCCAGCAAAAGACATCAACAATTTTAGCTGCAATTTTTTGTATTGGCCACACTTTACCACCGCAAATTCAAATCTGGTAGGAATTGTAGCTGGATTAGCCAGTCATAAACGTAAACGAAACAGTTGATCGAGTAACTGGTTAAAGTTGGGTTAAGCCACGGGCTACCGTCGCTTATTTTTGTTACGCTACGTTTTTCTGTCATTTGTCAAAATGATTCACAAGAAAAGCATTGTACAATTTTACAATTGACAGAAAAAAGTCGAGAAAAGGGGACCTCCACAGCTTAAGCTGTAATTTGTGGTTGGAAACATATTACCATCGCAAATTTAAATCTGGTGTGAATTGTGGCTGTATTAGTCTGTAAAAACGTAACGTTGCCGTAGCGTAACGAATCAGCTGATCGAATCTGCATCTAGATCCGTGACTTTAATTTTTTAACTTTTGAAACTAACTAAATAATACATGAACTAAAATGTAAGTAATCCCCATTAACACAAAACATAACCGAGCGTTAGAGCTAACGAACGATAAATTGTACCTCTTAACCCTAGTTTATTCACTTATTGTTAATGGTCCTAAATAACATTTATTACCTGAAGAATTAAACTATTTCCCCCACATTTTTAATATATTTCTCACAGTGAAATCAGACGAAGAAGAATCTGCCTTATGGAAATCTGCGTAAATGAGTACCAAAAGTAAACGTTGTGTAGAATGAAATTAAATTGCATTTTCAACGAAAATTTTCAGAAAAATTTGATTTCAACAAAATAAAAAAATGTAATTCAAAAATATTTATAGAAAAACTTAATTAAATTTTCTAGAAAAGTTTAATTTCAACAAATTTTTTTAAAAATGTTCATTTCCAACGTTATGCAATTTCAAAAAAGCTTGCAGGAACACGAAGTTGTGGGTGCATGAGGGAAGTCCTGGTATAGAGATTTTAAACCACTTTCTGTAGTCAGAGTTCGACAACATGGATATCAATCACAGCTATGGTTCCAAAACACAGGTCTTCATTGGAGTAAAATTTTTCAAATTTAGTAATTTTTCTTTTCAGACATACATATTTGCTCGACAAGAATTGGCAACACTGTTTTTCGATGATCATGCAATTACGCTACTTTTCCACAATGAGATAATCTACTTCAAGATCCAGATGATGTACGTTGGCAACGAAACCGTTATTCGGCATTTTCTTTCATTGATGAAAATAGGAGACTATTATTACACTATGTGATAATGTACTACGAAATCGAGTCGATTATTTTCATTATATCGATATACGGGTATAGGATCTGTGGTTCCAAAATTTGGCGAATAATCAATTTAAATAATTTGTCTTTTTAGACATATTTGCTGTCCAAGAATTGGCAACACTGCTTTTCAGGGGACCAGCAATCTGCAACATTAAATCTTCTAGATAAAAAAAATAAACTAGATTTCGAAGTAGATTACCTTAAAGTAAGAACATGGTATATGATGGTAGTGTTGTCTATTTTCACAAACCCTTAACTATCAGCGGTAACACGAGAAATGTAAGTCCTCTCCATAATTTTTGCAGTATAACTGATTGTACAACTATTTTGCATTTTTGCTCACTGTATGTAATTATTGAGAACTGCTTATCAAAGCTCTTGAGTAAAAACCCCTACTAAATAAATAAGCAATGTAGTCATAAAGTTTTGCAAAAATTATAAATGTTTTATCCATGGATGATGTCATACGCTAAGTAGTAAAGCAATCTTCTCCTCCATAGCCTTTTCTCTAACGACGCCGTCATTTACGAAATGGAACATCAATGGAATTCTTACAGCTTTATTATTATGTTAAAGTCGTTGCCTTATGTTTGTTATCAAGCATTTTGTATTGTTTTTTTATTTTTGTTAAAAATAATATTGTAACTTTATCATTTGAAATACATTTTTTTATAATATGCAATGCTCATATACAATACTATATGTATATGATTACATTAATAAAATAAAACACAATTTTTCCAACATTATGGCCGATTTTGATAAATGCCTTTAATATACCATTGACCTCGAATCAAATAGATTACAGTGACTGGCGATCACGATGACGACGACGACGACGACGACGTACACAATTCTGAATTGTGGCAATGACCACCAAGAACTGATGGGTATACATATACCTTGCTGTCTTCCCTTCATGAGAATATTGTTAGGGGGGCAATAGAGTCCATTCATCCATCTAGTCACATGCAATTTCATTAAACATTACAATATACCCAAGGAAATATGTTAGTAGACATAGCAATAAAGACGACTGTCTTTAACAGGAGAGATTTTCTTTTGAAAATGAAGAGGAAGCAAACATGTTTATTTACAGTTAGCCTTTATAAATGTTGTAAGACACAACTAAATGTTTTCACTTCGACAAAAAATACTGTAATAATAATACATTTCATTCTATATTAGTTGTGTTTTTGTTATAAGCTAGCGATTTTTGTATTTTGTAACGAAAACCACTTATTTTCACTAATTGACGTATTTCCACTGTATAATACAAATTGAGTAGAAAATACAAATCGAGCGATTATAGTGTAACGTCTATCATTTCTTCAAAAGAATAATTTAATAATTTCTTCAAAAGAATTATTTATAATAAACTGTAGTCATCCTAGGTATCCTAGGGACCTTCAAAATTCTGAGCATTGTTTTTTTTGTTTGTTCAAATATTGACCCCGTTTTGATGCAGAAGATAATCTGCTGTAATAATAGACAACGCAGCATACCATATTTGCTGATGATAGCAAACTTATTTTTCTGGGTGTAGCCGCCCCTCTTGCCTCCTCGAGTTTTTCTCATACATAGCTATCATCCATTTATTTCCCATAACAGATTCTCAATTCGCGTTGTTCACACGTAATGCAATTGTTGTACGTAATTAAATTCGCCATTTATTTTGCATTCAACATTCACCAAATGCTGCATTGTTTGTTGATTGAGAATGCACGTGTACGTTGGAAAATATGTGAAAATAAAATAAACAAATGAAAAATGTTGCTATTGGAACGGAACTGGGATAGCTTGTTTATAATATAATATATACAAGTTTTAAATTTAATTGTATTTTTGATTTTCAATATGTAATAAATATAATAACGAATTGCTTAGTTTCACTTCACTTTAATTGAAAAATATAATTTTCTATTGTATCAAAATGTACCTTTTGTCACAAAATTTGTTTTTAAAAACGATAAATACTTTGCATTAGCGTAAATGTAATCGTTAGGGTAACGATAGTGTTAAGTATCAATTAGTCAGCTGACAAGAACGTGTCATATGGCTCAGGCATAAAATACCAAACGGAAATCTACAATCCTTCATTCTTGGCCTTCATCGAAAAATTATCGACGAAATTGATCTAATGTGCTTGGTAATAAGAGCTCAGGTAATTTGCCGCACCGTGGAAAACTTTGAGGGTGAGTGCACTCTTTAACACCGTAAGTCACGAATATGGTTCTGACATCAAAAAACAAAAGAAGATCTACACAATTATCTTTATATATAAAAAAATCCTTTGTACGTTTGTTAGTAACGCATGATCTCCGAAACCATAAGAGCGAATGGGCTAAAAATTACACAATAGCTAAAGTTTTGTTTTTGAATTATTTTCTCGGTGATAAATGGCGAAGAGGTCAAGATATTTGCAAAATTCGTATTTTCAGAGCTATTTAATTGAAATTTAAAACGTGTTTGTGGTTTGTCCTGATAATAGTTTGTATGTATGATTCCAACCGCTAGATGGCGCTGTAGTTGACTTTAATTTTTTTTCTGATTTTTTCCTCGGTATGCATTTTTGAATGAAATATCGATCAATAACAAACCAATACAGCTCGAACAGAACGGGCAGGACAACGTCTGCTGGGGTCAGCTAATTACTTTCTAAAATAAGTTGAATCAGCATTAGACTAAGTTGGGTATAGTGGAACCCATATTTTTATTTTGGCCTTCATCGAAAAATTATCAACGAAATGGATTTAATGTGCTTGAAAGCCACACATATGGAACCGAATCACCAAAAGTGAGACCGAGCGTTTGAAGCACTGGCAGTGAAGCCGAATCAGTGATTTGAATATATAGCTTTAATATTAAGCTAGAAGCAATTTAATATCTCACACAATTGTTTAAAATCAATTAAATATTTACTATTTAATCGTGGAACTTCGAAAGCTGGTTCTGGTTCTCTACTAAGGAGTAGACAACTCAAATGGTCGTCATCTAAGGAGCAGATAACGCAATTGTCCTCTACAAAGGTTTAGATAATCCATCTTTGTCTACAGAGTAGACAAAGCAAATGATCCTTTACAATGGATTAGATAGCCAACTGGTCGTCAACCAAGAAGTATATAAACCAACTGGTCGTCAACTAAGGAGTATATAAGGTAACTGGTCCTTCACCAGGTAGTAGATAACCCAACTGTTCGCCAACTAAGTATTAGACAACACAACTGGTACTCTGCAAAGGTTTAGATAACCCAATTGGTCATCGACTAAGGATTAGGCAACGTAACTGATCCTCTACAAAGGATTAGATGGCCCAACTGATCATCTACAAAGGATTAGATAGCCCAACTGGTAGTCAACTAAGGAGTAGATAATCTAACTGGTCGTCAACTAGGAAGTAGATAAACCAACTGGTCGTCAACTAAGCAGTAGATAACCCAACTGGTCGTCAACTACAGAGTAGATAACTCAATTTCCCGCAATAACCCAACTGGTCGTCAACTAAAAAGCAGATAGCGCAACCGGTCGCCAACTAAGGAGTGGACAACACAACTGGTCCTCTTTAAAGGATTAGATAACCCAACTGGTCGTATGCTGACAAGTAGATAACCCAAAAGGTTATCGGTAAGGAGTAGATTAAATAACGGGCGGCTATAAATGCCACATTCCACACAAACTGACAGCAATAACTCTTGGTTATCTCTAACGGAGTCTTTACAGAGATTCCGGAAAACGGCTTTATAGAATAAACAGAAAATAATGTACGGGTAATGTGGAATAGGGTTCCATTTGTGCATTCAAGTAATCCACATTAGCCGATTGGCAAACATTTTAAGGAATACATAACGCAAGGTCATCTACTAAGGAGTAGATAACCAAACTTATCCTTTACTAGATAGTAGATCACCCAACTGGTCTTCAACTAAGGAGTAGATAATGCAACTGGTCCTCAACAAAGGGTTAGATAACCCAATTAAGGAGAAGATAACCTAACTGGTGATTAACTAACCCAAATGGTCGACAACTACACTGAAAAAAAATTGTCATAAAATTAAAAGAAATGCTCCAAAGACGTCCTTAGTCTTCAAAATAAGTACATTTTGTACTTAAAATTAAGAAAATTTACTTAAAATTAAGTAAATTACTTAATATTATTGAAATTATCTATATTTTAAGTACAAAATGTACTTATTTTAAAAACTAATGACGTCTTTGGAGCATTTCTTTAATTTTATGACAAATTTTTTTTCAGTGTAAGGAGTAGGTAACCCAAAAGATCCTTCATAATTGGTTAGATAAACCAACTGGTCCTCTACTAGTGAACAGATGACCCAAATAGGGAGTAGATAAACTAACTGGTCGTCAACTAAGGAGCAGATAACCTAATTGGCTATGATCAACTTAGGAGTAGATAACCCAACTGGTCGTCAACTAAGGAGTAGATAAACTTACTGGATACCAAAGATTTCCTGATCTTTAATATGTAATAAAAATATGTACATTTTATGCTTGCTATTTAATAAATTATGTATTTTTCTGTATAACCGCCTAACTAGATGAATTCTGCCAATCATTACCAGTCGATCCATATATGACTAACATTTCCTTACATTTTCCTACATAAAACTATGCATGTCTGTACTGCTAATAAAAACATATTTTGCTTCTGCTGAACATTTTTCTTTTTTAAATATACGGTTATTCCAGAAATCTACAGAATTGTCTTTATTTAAAGCCTGATATGCATTTATTATAACGATGAGGATGTGTATGTTTGAAATATTGAAAATTACGCATTTATTTTTCTATCTATATTGTATTTAATGACTATAACCCCATTTTCAGGAAGCATAATTAGCGCTAACGGGCGTTATAGTTGTCATACTCCACACAAACAGACAGCAATAACTCTCAGCTCTAGCGGAGTTTTAAAACGGAGCTTCCCTTAAACGGGCGTTATAGAGTAGAGAAAAAATAGTATAGTATAATATATATATGTAGTATAGTAGTGCAATGTGGTTTCACAATTCCCCCATCAAATAGTCCACATTAGCCAATTGGCAAACATTTTTGATAGAAAAATTACTCTTAACTAGATCTTAGATCTAATTTCATACATGTTGAAGTTTTAGCTTAGATCACTATTTGTACCATATTATTGAAACACGTGGATAAATGTTTAATTTGTTGAACAAAAAATACCTTCTAACACGCGCTAAAAACTCGACTACAAGTGTCGAGGCACTAACCAAAACTATCGGAAACAGATTACACTCTGTTATTTTCTCGGAAAGCTGTATAAACATAAACGCAAGCTCAGCCCAAATTTCGAACAGTTTTTGAAAAAAATCAAGATTTCCACATTACTTGCGTATTCCAAAATACCCGAAGTTACTCACTGTACTAATTGTCTTTGATAGGAAATTATACAAACGGCAATTTATTACTGAACGAGTTGCCACGCTTCTTTGTCATCAGTATGGTTTGAAACTATGATATTTTCCCGAAGTGACATGAGTAGCTTTCAAATATTATTATTACTTGTTTGTACCTAAAGCAAAGAGGTTAGATAGAAGAAGAGATTCCATTTCATTCACCTCAACGAAAGGTGAATTCCGAATCGTGAGCAAAGATGAGTTCATGAAAAAATTTATTGAAAAATCGTGTATTTTGTGTGCTTTTCTTTCACTTTTTCACATGCACGTCAATAAACACACAAAATAAAATTATTATACGTTAGTTGAAACAAAGAAAACAAAGATATCTCGCCATGCACCCAACTTGTGCACACGAGTTGAATTTCAAGTTTGGGTGTGGTGAGTTAAATGGAATCTCTTCTTCTATCTAACCTCTTTGCCTAAAGGGTGTTTTTTACAGGATCACAATTTTGAGTTGGTAACACTGCTTTATTTAACAACCGATTTAACAGCTGACACTTGCTTTTTTGTTAAATTTGGTTTGCCTTTTCATAATGCATAGACTTATACGAGAGCAATGTTGAAAATTTTCGAATAATTTCACATAATGGTCCTGTTAAATGGCAACCAAGATCATGTGATTTAACCCCTATTGTATTATTTTCTTTGGGGTTGTTGAGTCACTCGTCTACGCCGATAAACCAGAGACAATTGAACACCTGAAATTAACATTCGACGAGTTACTGGTGAAATACCGCCGCAAATGTTTCGAAAAGTGTGAGAAAATTGGAATTCGACATATTTTGGCACAAAACATACTTTAAAATAAATGACACAAGTATCTTTGCAATAAAGCCATTTTATTTGACATATTAAAAACAGTCTTTACAAATCTTAATAAAGACATCTATTTATACGAAATCATGATGAATATCTATATATGTGTTAGAGCAAAGGGGAAATACTTTGCTCAATTCAGTTTGAAGAGTTTTTAAATTTTTGTCATAAAGAATATAACGTCAGATCTGTACACCTGAAAAAGTATAAAAGGAAAAAGTTGAACTGAAAAGTTGTCATTTTTATAAAATAATTGGTGGTGTACAGAATTGAAAAACAAAAAATAAAAACTAGAAGTTTCTGAAAAGAAAAAAAAAAGAGGATTTCTATCAAAAAAGAGGATTTCTATCATCAGAAGTGGGATAAATTCAGCCTACACCACACTCTATTGGGAAGATGACTGAAGATGACTCCAGTCGAAGAGGTCAGATTCAAGGAAATTTGAATTTGCAGGAGGGAAGTCCAGAGTCGAGATCCAACAATTTTGTAATTACGGTGGAAGCAATTAATAAAATTTTAGAATCCACACAAGGGTCACAATCAACCGGCGCGTTGGTGGGTTTTCCGAGTTTTGATCCTGATCACTCCCGCGTTGATATTCAGAAGTGGTGCACGGATATTGATGCAAGGGTACAACGAGACGGTTTGCAGAATTTTGACATTTTGCCTAGAATACAAGTTTCTCTGCTTGGGAGGGCAAAATTATGGTTCAACAAGTACGGATATCAACTTTATAGCTGGCCGGATTTACGTGCTTCTTTGATACACGCTTTTTCTAATGGTACGGACATTATTACACAACTCAGGAAGGTTGCCAACTCAGAAAGCAATGAATATGCTTCCTATACGGAGTTCGTAATGGAAAAGGTTTGTCAAATGAATCAAGTACCTTTTGAAATTCCAGAAGACAAAATGGTCAAAATTGTCATCGGATGCATTAGTGAGGTGAGTTTGAGAAATTCTCTTACATTTGTTATGCCATCAACTGTGCAAAGTTTGATGAGTCATATCTTTTGGGTTCTGTGTTGAAGTTTTGAACAAGCTTAAGATTGTCTCTGAGTCATAACTTTCAGTTTCTGTGTTGAAGTTTTGAACAAGCTTAAGATTGCCTCTGAGTCATAACTTTCAGTTTATGTGTTGAAGTTTTGAACAAGCTTAAGATTGCCTCTGAGTCATAACTTTCAGTTTATGTGTTGAAGTTTTGAACAAGCTTAAGATTGCCTCTGAGTCATAACTTTCAGTTTATGTGTTGAAGTTTTGAACAAGCTTAAGATTGCCTCTGAGTCATAACTTTCAGTTTATGTGTTGAAGTTTTGAACAAGCTTAAGATTGTCTCTGAGTCATAACTTTCAGTTTCTGTGTTGAAGTTTTGAACAAGCTTAAGATTGCCTCTGAGTCATAACTTTCAGTTTATGTGTTGAAGTTTTGAACAAGCTTAAGATTGCCTCTGAGTCATAACCTTCAGTTTATGTGTTGAAGTTTTGAACAAGCTTAAGATTGCCTCTGAGTCATAACTTTCAGTTTATGTGTTGAAGTTTTGAACAAGCTTAAGATTGTCTCTGAGTCATATCTTTTGGGTTCTGTGTTGAAGTTTTGAACAAGCTTAAGATTGTCTCTGAGTCATAACTTTCAGTTTCTGTGTTGAAGTTTTGAACAAGCTTAAGATTGCCTCTGAGTCATAACTTTCAGTTTATGTGTTGAAGTTTTGAACAAGCTTAAGATTGCCTCTGAGTCATAACCTTCAGTTTATGTGTTGAAGTTTTGAACAAGCTTAAGATTGCCTCTGAGTCATAACTTTCAGTTTATGTGTTGAAGTTTTGAACAAGCTTAAGATTGCCTCTGAGTCATAACTTTCAGTTTAGGTGTCGAAATTTTGAACAAGCATAAGATTGCCTCTGAGTCATGACTTTCACTTTAGGTGTTGATTTGCAAACAAGCTTAAGATTGTCTCCGAGATTCGATTCAGGAAGTAACATCTGAAATAATGGTTTTGTTTACAGCTCTGGATATCTGTTGGTTGATTGTACAAGGGGACAGATTACTGCTGTGGAATTTGAAATAATGAATTTGTGTTTTCTGTAAACTGTTTGGTTTCTTGTGATTTTAGATTGTTCTTTCTGTAATAAACAAATGATTGTTTTGAAAACAAGAAGTTTTGAATTCATCGAGAGCGATGATTTTACAGGATGGCCGTGTTAGAGCAAAGGGGAAATACTTTGCTCAATTCAGTTTGAAGAGTTTTTAAATTTTTGTCATAAAGAATATAACGTCAGATCTGTACACCTGAAAAAGTATAAAAGGAAAAAGTTGAACTGAAAAGTTGTCATTTTTATAAAATAATTGGTGGTGTACAGAATTGAAAAACAAAAAATAAAAACTAGAAGTTTCTGAAAAGAAAAAAAAAAGAGGATTTCTATCAAAAAAGAGGATTTCTATCATATGTATTAACAAATACGAAACCACAAATATCCCTGTCTCTGAAATGTATTTTGTATCTTATTTTAGATTGATTTAATTTTGTGATTATTAAAAAGCCTCTAAAATGTTAGTCATAATTGGATTTTTTTCTCTTAAGTGGAAGACTCATAGCAAGCATTTTACTTCATCAAATCACAAGGAGAAAAACTTGCATAGAATTGGTTCGGGTAGCTTTGCTAAAACGACTTTTTAAGTTTTCCCCAGGATCTAATGGTGTTTTCTTTTCTAAAAAAAGATGTTGCCCTGTCAGAGAGCAGCATTTTAATAATGTCGCCTACACCCTCATGTACTGCTGCATTTTTTATGGTCAGAATCGATAACAAAAATGCAAAAAACTAGCCTTTTAACTCACTAAAAGTAAACTAAAAACAAAGAATACTCCACGGCGCCGCCTAAATAAAGCATCTGACCAAACTTCATTATAAAAAAGCACGCACGGACACCCGCGGTTATTTAGGATATTCGCAGCGTCCACCCCTTCGATTAAATACAGGGCTGAAATGCTGAAATGTTGCATTTTTGCCCCGTGCAAGTCCGACAGTTTTCACAAAAGAAAACGAAACCCTTTCACAGTGCAGCATTTATTTTACAATCGAAGACAAAATGGCATTTTTGAGGCGAAAGGCATAAAAAAATGTAGCATTTTTTGGCACAAAAAAAAACACCTTAAATGCATCTCTCTGGATTACCAAGTGTGATGGTAATCCAGAGAGCATCAATATGAAAAAATAAAATCGATTTATCGATAAAAAAAATCTACAAAATGGAAATAAAATCCTTTGAATTGATTTTAGCAGCCTCATTGGAAAAAAGATGAAAGAAAGAGAGGCAGAGAGGCAGAGAGCACAGACCTTAAATTATACAGATGTTCCGTCCGGGCGAAACGTCAAAATCTATCAGTTAAGAACAGGGTTACCATACGTCCTCCTTTCGGAGGACATGTCCACCCTCCTTTTTGAAAAATGTGGGATTTGTCCTCCTTTTATTACTGCTTCAAATCTTTTTTTATAGTTCCACCAATCGTGGTTTTGGGTGGACTTTTTCAACAATAATGAACCTCAAGCTGAAGTATACTTTCAACCACCGAATATTTGTTAGTTTTTTTGGCTATACCAGCACAACCACACTAAAAAAAAAGCGTACTGAAAATCAATGAATTTTTCGTAAAGTTTAAGATTTCGGCAATGATTTCGAGCCAAAGACAATCGCTATAAAAATAAGAAGGTTTTATAGTTAATTTAAAGACGTGAATAGTACTTGTTTTGAGGATGCATTTCATAGAATTAAGAATTTTGGGTAATAAAACTTATTATGTTTGGTCTTAAAATAAGCACATTTTTTCGTAAATTTAAGTATGGCGCGTGCTTATTTTTAGTAAAATATCATATAATTTAAAACATTATCGTAATAAAATTTAAAATGTTTGTCCTTGATATAAGAATATACTGGTAATTAATTTAAGGCATACATGCATTTAAATACAGTTTTTTTAAATATGTATGGAAAATTCGTTACATTATATTGATTATAATGTTACTCTTTTAAATGAATCATTTTCTTTGAAATCATTGAATATTCATAGAAAATTCAATAACACAACACTTTATCTTTCTAAATAAATATTTTATTTGTTATATTTTATATTGGAAAATGCAAAAAAATATAATACATATTACGGATAACCTTGAACATTTTATAATTTAACACAATATTTTAGTTGTATAAAGACAAATCGGCCAACACACTATGAAGTTTGACTATTATTCGAATATTGTATTGTTATGTATCGATTCTATAGCGGGATTCGTTTCTCTATTTGGTGTCCATGAACAATTTTTATCGGAACCGACCTTAATGATTTTTAACCTAGAATTTGGCTGGAATTTAAATAGAAATTATAGAAAACAAATATTATATTATTATATCATATAGTTTGTATGCTCACTCATTTCCTGCAATTTGTAAATTTTTAATTCCCCACTGCATTTTTCATATATCCAAATAAAGTTCAATTGCGCGAACTAAAATAAAAATAATTTGAATAGAAATCAAACAGAATGATTTATATACGATAAAGTATTAAAATAAATTTTATCATATAACTGTCACAAAATGTTGAAAAATAAGAGATATATTCAAATCTTTGGAATATACTTACTTACACTGAAATATTTAGTCACTCTTCTACGACACAAATTCTCATAATAGATCCATACAAAATTTGCTGTACTAAAAGTTAAAAAAAATATTTATGTAAGATATTATTAATAATAGAAACTGATTGTTTTGAAAGTGGCGAAAGTGAAATTTTTCATATAAATTGAGTTATCAAAAATAATTTTCTCAAAAAAATCAATCGTGACTTAGATTTTAAAATCTTAAGTTTTGTTAGCAAACAAAATTACAAAAACTTATTAAAAATTACGTCTGTAAAACAAAAGCTAATGCTGCTTATGACATTCTTAACCCTGGTGTTAGATTAGCAAATCTGTACGAATCCTAGATTAAGAGTCCATTTAGTCAACATTACATTTTTCATATAAAATGAATATGGATGACAATATTTTATATTTATTTTTATGCAATACTTCGTGAAAAGAAAGCAGCTTATTTACAGTTATTATTGAGCAAAAACGCTTATTATTTTGATTTTAGTAAAACAAAAATATCCCTTGGACCAAATTATAAGGCAATATTTATACATACATATTAGGGCGGGTCGATTTAAAAGTCGCCCATTGCTCAGTGAAAATCGTATTCTAGGGATCAAAATAAGAAACTTTGCCGAAGGAACCATACCTCTAAAACGAATTCTGATGTCCCAGAAAAAAATCCCACTTTGACCCATTTAGAGTGCTCCAATCGAGTCCAAATGTATGACCGACCCCCACTAACTTTGGAGGGCCGATCCACCCATGCCAGTGGCACACCCCCTGGAACTCACCTGGGGGATTCCCCATACAAACATTTCAAAAAAATCACAATTTTTGGCACTTTACATGACAAAATCAGCGAAATGGCTATGTTTTTTTCTTCCGAACATCAGAAGAAAGAACATCAATTCCGGGACATCAGAATTCGTTTTAGAGGTATGGTTCCTTCGGCAAAGTTTCTTATTTTGATCCCTAGAATACGATTTTCACTGAGCAATGGGCGACTTTTTTGCCTCCCCACAAATCGACCCGGCCTAATACATATATTACCGTTTATAAAGGACACGATACAAAAATTGGACCAAATGGGCCTAATCTAACAGCAGGTTTAATTATGAAGTACTTATGAAGCAATTATGAACACGAAATCAAGGAAAAATTTAAACTAAAATTCAAAAAAGGAAAACATCTTTTTAAATAAATTATATTTGGAAAACTTTTTAACAATAACTTTGTTTGTGTGAAAGCACGTATTTTATATGTGAACGTCAGTTCGCAAATATATTTTGTTCTAATACCGTAATATATGCGTTCCAAATAAAATTTCTTGATTTTCAAATAAAATATATTTGTTCAGAAATATATAATACTTACAAATATTGTTTCCAAATCTATTGTTTCCAAGTCTCACTTGTTTGTTGTAATTTATAAATGGCATTCAGCACTGCATTTTTCATATATCCATCACATTTACCTTCAATTATTGCGTGATCTAAAATTAAAATAATTAAAATTTTTCTGAAAATAAATCAAATAAAATTATCTATAAACAAAGAAATGCAAATAAATTTTATCATATCACAATTGGAAAACGCTGAAAACTAAGAGAAATATTTCAGCCGTTCATATATAATACTTACGTTGAAATATTTTGTAAAATTTGCCACTCTTCTCACAAAAAACCCATTCTAAAATTGTTTTACTAAAAAAATTAAAAAAGATAGTTATATGTATAACATATTATTAATAATAAATTTCTATAATGCCACAAATAATTTTACATTTCTGCATTATGCGCTGGTATTTTTAATAAATAAATACTTTCAATTAAAATGTGTTTTGTTAATTTTGTAATTGCCAATATGATGTTTATTTCAGGATAATAATATTATTTTTCACGTACCTAAACAGTTTCCCATTGTCTCTTTCAGTATTACAAAATCTATTACTCACATTTTTATCATCCATTTGGCACAAATCTCTTACAAACAAGATCTCCTTCAAAAACGCATGTACATGCATCGCCATAAATAACATACAGCAAAAATAACTATGACACACGCACTCCCTTATCACAGAGATCGATGGTGACGCCGACGGCATAACCACATGCATACACACATGTACACGACGGTTTCATTTGTTGTTGTTGCTATGCTTTAGCAAAAATAACTGTTAACAGCCCATATTAAAATTATTTTCGGTGCAATATGCACGTATGTATGCACGTATACTTACATATTCACAGCAATCAAATTTTTTCACATTTTTTCGCGTCCCGAAAACAGACAACCGTTTCCTTCCATCGCTTGTAAATAACTGACGATTTAAAAGAAAACGAACAACAATACTGTTCTCTATTTTCTCTTCTAGCATTCCATAATTGATTCACACATTGCCAAACAAAACTGATTATCTGAGCGAGAGAGGGAGGGAGAGATTGTAA
Organism: Eudasyphora cyanicolor; assembly: GCA_963930755.1. Taxonomy (NCBI): domain Eukaryota; kingdom Metazoa; phylum Arthropoda; class Insecta; order Diptera; family Muscidae; genus Eudasyphora; species Eudasyphora cyanicolor. The sequence goes on along the minus strand of OZ005734.1, from coordinate 61,183,420 downwards.
AATTCTCTCGTATGTATTCTTAAAAACAATGACAATAGTCATAAAATTTATTACCAAGAGAGCCTTTCCTTTAAGGGGAGCATAGACTTAAATTTATTACTCAAATATCTCATACTGTTAATTAAGTCCGATTCGGCATTAAAACTATGACATGTCTACGTCATAGTGTTAATGTAGAAAATTCTTAAAAGTATTGGAATATTACTTAAAATAATGCGGATTGTCACAAAAATAATGTTTTTTTTTCTTTAATTTAAATGCGTACATTTAAAGAAGCGCGTACACAAAACTAATGATTGGATAGTCATTAATTCGAATTCAAAAATCTTTATATTAAGAAAAATTTCGTAAAAAACGTGTAAATTTTCATTATTTTAATGAAAATTGTCATTGAATTGATGCCGAGGTAGCATACTTAATATAAGAATGTGTCATCATTAGTTTTATTACTATTTTTTTTTCAGTGCAGCAGTGATTAACGCTCAATTAATGAAAGGAACCGTCTACAAATGATTCTACAAAAACTGTAATTGCACTAAATTTTTTTTAAGAACTAGACTGCCCTCCTAAGAAAGAAAGTCACATCTCCATTTTAGTAGTTTTGAGATATTTAGCTTTTACGTTATTTAACTTTCGCGCCCTCAGTCGTATGTTTTAGTGGCAGCCGGTTTTACCAGCTCACATAGACCAATTTAGGTTCCTAACCTAAACCTAATAGTAAAAGGCTTGAAAGTTAAAAAACGTAAAAGCTAAATATCTCAAAACTACTAAAATGGAGATGTGACTTTCTTTCTTAGGAGGGCAGTCCCTCTCTGTAGAATTTTATAAGTATTTGTCGGCGGCCGGAAGTTGGACCCCAAGGAAATGCACCCAAACTGAAAATGAAAGTGGGCCCTAAATTTGGGGCCTATTTTCGTTACAAAAAGTGCTTTAGGAAATTACACCCCAATCAAGAAAACAGCATAAGATGTAAATACACCCCAAAAAATTAAGAAAATTGATCTTCGTAAGGGGATTACATAAAATACACATTTACGAACCAACATTCTAATTATAACTATTTTCTTGCGCGGTCGGCCTACTCCTTTTGTTACATTTGCAAAATTTAAAAAAATATATACTATATGTAAAAATTTAGGACTATGGACCTTTTTAAAAAAATTAATTGTTGACAAAATGTATATTTTTTCAAATTACTACTATTTTTACTTAAAAAAATGTCCTCCGAAGGTTCCAAGGGCTCTTGTAAATATTACAAATGTCCTCCTTTTCTGACACAAATATCCTCCTATCCGAAAAATGTTTATGGTAACCATGGTTAAGAACGAATAGGAATGAAATGTCACACGCGAAAAAACATATTTAGAACTTTTTTTGCACTAAACGATTAATACTATTTTTTAATTCTGACAATTACAAAAAATTCGGGAAAATCGGTCCGAAATCCGCGGAAAAACTCACTCTTTGAAGTCCTACTCGTTGAAGTTTCTATTCGTTCGTAACTGACAACTTACTCGCTCCGGGTGGGATGGCATATCTTATTATTTATTATTTTTGGCAGAGAGCTCTTTCAGCCTGCCGCTCTCTCCTACAAACTTTGACACTTGCTTGGAAAAAATTGCCTCGTGTGTAGCAAGACTAATCACGTGTAACGGCTCAGCGTTACCAACTGTTATTATTAAACTCAACAAGCAAGGACACAAACCGCCATATTTACAGAACCTTGTTAAATGGTTTACAGAACACTTTTTAAAATGAAATCTAATCTAATTTTCTAGTTTTGATGTTCTCTTTTTTAAAAGTAACTTATAAGATTAGGAGTAATAAATAACCAAAATTGAAGTAAAATATTTTTGGAATAGTGGCTATCATCAAAAGTTTACATTACGATACATTTATGATTCTTTTTTTTTTTTGAAAAAAGCATCACTCTCATCAATTTTGAAAACTATCATCATTCGTTTTAAGTGTGTAACGGCTGAATATCACGGAGACAGAGTTCATGAAAAGGCCCAGACAATTAAAGGCGTAAATTCCATTTATTAAGATTTTATTATTTTTTTTGTAATTTGTAACGCGCAATCATCAGTCACATCACAAAATAAACTGTGCAGTGTGCTCTTTGTTCTTAAAGAAGGTTAATTTAAACCAGAGGTTAATGCATTTAATGGGCGATAACAGAATAAGCAACACCCGCCAACAAAATGATGTGTGCTGAAAGCGGAAGTTTGAATTTAAATAATCAACACTTTTCCACTGATATTCGTACGTTACTCAATAATCTCAAAAGAATTTTGAAAAAAAAAACAACAGAAAATTAAAAGAATTTTTAAACAAACTCAACGCAGTGCATTGCAAGTTATATTGCAACTCATGATAATTTCCCAACGCTTTTGAAATTTTTGAAAAATCAGTCATGCAAATTTATATGTTGGAAACAGTGACAAGAAAAAATCGTGGTCAAAGTTTAATTTAAGCGTTATTGCTATTTTCAAATCTCTGAAGAAAAGAAAAAAAAACAACCCAAACTAATTATCTCATTAACTATGAGTAATGGAAATTATTCTTATGTGTTCCACTTTTTCAAATCTCTGGACATTAAAAGTAAGTAAGGACGGACGGACAACACACAAAGTTAGGCATACAATGGTGGTCGCTTTTCTGTTAAGACACAAATGGCGGCGGCAGGCCTACACATATGGATATTTGTAGTTATTAAATAATACAGGGTGCCGAAAAAGGCAAACATTTAGCAAAGACGTGGGACCATACAATTTCACATTTGGTAAAATGTTATACAGTTGACTTAACACATGTGCATTTACTAAATTCAAATTATAACCGAGCTGTTACTATTCCGGAAGTAGGTATGTGACTAGAAGTTGCAGACATTAGTTTATAAATATTTAAATGAGTTGAACGTGATCAACTAGTCGTATGCTTTTTTGGAATAGATAAGTACTTAGGAGGGTTTTAAAATATAATATAATAAATAAAAAAAATAAAAATAAAATATAATTTATTAGCTAATATAATAATAAAAAACAGTCGAGTAGTTTAGATGTTATAGTCGTTAGAACATTCGACATGACAAAAGCCTGTAGCCAAGCATCCCTTGCAACAGTGACTTTCTGGTAATAATTTTCTAAAAGCCTAACTCGTCCCATATAAATGTCTATAACATTGTGAGACGAATTGACTAACGGTTTAGAATATTTTGATTTATTACAATTTTGCAATTGGTCCACTGTGCGACCTGGTAAAATACAAGGACCAAAAAATTAATTTGCACTACAATTATTAATAAAATGTGTATTTAATTATAGCTGCTATTGTAATAATACGAGTAATAACACAAATTTACTTTATTGTGTAATAATTCCTTATATATTAGATTTTTAATTTCTTTTATTTCATTGCGTACATCTCTTTTTTTTGCTCTATTTTTATTTATTGTCATTATATCCTCATTTTTTAATCAAATGTCACAAACCCCAAGCTTGCAAATGAAGACGGGTTTAAGTAAACGTAACGATAACGACGCCGCAGCGTAACCTATCAGCTGATTCAATCTGTCATATGTTAATTAACGCTTTCAAGTAAGCCTAATGTAAAGTTTGAGTAACCGTAATTTTACGTCGTAGATGCAAATACCTACATTCACTAAAAATATAATAAATACATTAATTTTATTTTCACTTTCCCTTTTTCACTGCAGAAATTGATTATTTGTTTTGCTTTATTTTTATTTTTTGTCATTATAAGCTCACTTTTAAATCAGTTGTTTACAAATGCCACATACACGAAGCTTTCAAATGAAAACTGGCTTAAATAAACGTAACGATAAGGAAGTAACGAATCAGCTGATCCAATCTGTCATATGAAAATCTGCGGTAAAAATTTGATTTAGATTGTAAGTTTATGTGTATTTGCAAACAGCTGATTAAAAATTGAGGTTATGATGTCAATAAAATCAGTGCAATTATTATTTAAAAATTTTAATTATTCGTTTTGCTTTATTTTTTGTCATTATAACCTCAATTTTTAATCAGTTGTTTACAAGTGTCACATACACGAAGCTTCCAAATGAAGGCTGGGCTAAGTAAACGTAACGATAAGGAAGTAACGAATCAGCTGATCCAATCTGTCATTTGAAAATCGGTGGTAAAAATTTGATTTAGATTGTAGTTTTAAATTGAGGTTATGATTTCAATAAACAATGGAAATTTTCGTTAACTCTAACGCTCGGTTATTTTGTTTTGTGTTATGGGGGATAGTAAAGTAACGAATCAGCTGATCCAATCTGTCATATGAAAATCTGCGATAAAAATTTGATTTGGATTGTAAGTTTATGTGTATTTGAAAATAGCTTATTAAAAATTGAGGTTATGATGTCAATTGAGTTATGGGAATCTCTTGTATTGTAATGAAAAAATAAATACTATTTTATTTAATAAAATAAAAAGTTGTTGCTATATTTTTTGTGCCTGCCTGAGTCACACGGTAGGGTTTTAATTTTTAGAAGAATTGCTCCAGCGGACAACGTTACGGTTACGCTGAAGTAAATATTCGGAATCGTATGTCTAACCCTCGATCTGTCCGTATATTGGATGGAAATAAGTTGTTGCTATATTTGTTGTTTTGAGCAATTACTTCGGCAGGCAACCAGAGTAATGGGAATCATGTAATGAAAAAAAAGAAACACAATTTTAAAATATGAGAAGTTAATAGAAAATAAAATAAAAAGTTATTGCTATATTTGTTTTGAATGCCTGAGTCACACGGCACGTTTTTCAAGTTTTGAAGAATTGCTCCAGCGGACAACGTTTTTATAGATATCTCGCTTAGTTATCGGACGTACAAATTTTTAAACTATTTTTTAAAATAGCTCAATATGAGAAAAAAAGGAAAAATATAATTTTCCGATAATTACTTTATTTATCAAAATATCGAAAAACAAAGTTGACTACCTTAATTATCGATTTTTTTAGTTTTGATCTCATTTGAATGAAAACAGGCAAAAATTAGATACAATTTTTTGATAACTTTCGAGTTAACCAAATGTCCAAAGCCAGTTACGCGGACAAAAGTATTACAGCGGCTCCGGCCTTCGGTCGGGGTTAAAAATGTGAAGTATATTTCTGGGGAGTGTCCAAAGACGGCTACGCTGATCAAAGCCTCAAAGGATTGCCAGCATTCGGTCGGGAAATAATTTTCTACTCTGGTGTATGTCCAAAGCCAGCTACGTGGTCAAAAATATTAGGCCGGGGGTTAAAAATGTTCTCCTCTGGGGTATGTCCAAAGACGGCAACGCGGATCAATTGTTATCGATAAATAAAAAGCTATAGATTTTTTACTTTTAATTTTCGATGTTGAGCTCATTGGAACGAAAAAAATCGTCCGATAACTCATTAACTAAGAGAGATATCAATAACACGCAAATTTTTTCTTCTTATTTTAAGAAGCTCTATCCAAATATGTTGTTTGCTATATTGGGTAATTACTCCGGCGGACAAAGTAACGGTTATCTGTAAACCAATATAAAATTTGTTGCATAAAATGGGATCGATACGAGGGTTACTTTACAGAATACAGCAAGCCTTTAGAATGCTACAGTCATCTGTGGCTAATAAATAGTTAGCCGAATTAGACTAGGTCAGTTTATACATACATTGGCAATCGATTTAATGAGTTTCCATTGAAATTATGTACATTATGTACATGCGTTCGGGTTTTTACAAACATTTCTAAAATGAGCTGAATACAAACCCACAATTATTTTTAATTATTTTCAGTAGGTATTTACTTTGTTCTCATTTTACTAATGTCAAAATAGTGTTTCAAAAAAATAAATGCTGAAAAGCTTATAACAAATTGAACTCAGTATCTTCTAAATCTATTTGTTTATGAAAATCGAAGCTAAATTACATTGTGTGAGGTAAGTAACCGTACGAAACGAAAGAGAAATAGACTTAAACACTAAGCTTGTAAAACTGGGTCAAAGTTGATATGCTCTGTCTGCGACTGACTGAGTCACGTTGTAGTTACGTACGGACGTATATTACCGCTTTAGCGCATTCAGCAGAGAATTGATGATGTGGAATAAAATAAAATCAATCTACGATCTGATATACATATATTTTTTATGAACTGAGAATATTCTATTACAATGTATGTATATACAGAGAAATACGACTGAATGCACAAATATTAATAAAATTATGGGTTTTTTTATTAACAGTTACACGATGCCTATTATTATTGCGAAATGTGATTTAAAAAATATAATTATTAGTGATTATATCAATCATTTCTATCTAACAAAATAAAAGTACAGAAACGGAATGAAAATTTAGTTAGAAACCATTTTCAATATACATATGTATGTAGGTATATAGTTTTTCTTATTTTAATTCAATTTTACATATTTTACCAGACTTCGCTTATATTTTATACGTATAGGAAATACACGAAATTTTTACCGCAGACTACTACCATTGGGTGCTTGCAGTGTTACAGCGCTGCCATCTTACTAGAATCCAATTAAATGTACACTTAAGACACCATGCTTACCAAAATTCATAAAGATTACTGGAAAAAATGTCAATCCATAAACGAAAAATATGCTAAATTGATTGCAAACAAAGAGCAAATGCTGCTAAGTCCTGTATCATACGAGGCAATTTTGACACTTGGTTGGAAAAAATTGCCTCGTGTTATTCAGGACTAAGGAATTTGTCTTGCGATTTAGTAATCGCATACCATTTCCAGCGTTTATATAGCGTGATCCATTTCGGGGTTCCCTACTTTTTTAAAGAAAAAAACACAGAAAATTCAAATTGAATGGGGAATGTTTATTATCATTTGAAAGAACATTCTTTGGCATTTATTTTTTGAAGATTATGTCTATCTGGAAATGTTGGCCGCGGCTACGTCTCAGATGGTGCATCCGTTGAGTCCAATTTTCGATGACTCGTTCGAGCATTTCGACTGGTAACTGGCGAATGACACGCGTGATTTTTTGCTCCAAGGCCTGAATCGAAGCGGGTTTGTCCGCATAAACTTTAGACTTTACATACGAGGGTTGCTATGATATTTCCATCGGAAAGTTTGACATTTTTTAGCATAAACGTACTCAGAACGTTTTGACGTACGACCATCATTTGTGTTGTTTTCAGTGACTTAAAAAAATCAATTTGGCAAAAAAATGGAATTAACTCGTGAACATTTTCGTGCGATAATTTTTCACAACTTTCGACGTGGATTACCACGACAAGAGTGCATCGATGAACTTAGATCTTTGTATGGCGATGAAGCACCATCCTATAGCACTGTGAAAAACTGGTTTAATGAATTCAATCGTGACCGACGCTCGCTCATAGACGAATGTCGTGGAGGTCGTCCAAAAACGGCCATTGTGCCAGAGAACATTGATGCCGTGCGTGAACTTATAATGCAAGATCGTCATGTCACATACCGTGAGAAAGAGGCATCCTTGGGCATTTCTTCCAGCAGCATACATTCGATATTGCATGAACACCTGGCCGTAAAAAAGGTTTGTTCTCGTTGGATCCCGCACAATTTGACAATCGCTCAAAAAAAGGCTCGTGTCGATTGGTGCAAAGAAATTTTAAAAAAATACGATCGCGGTGCTTCAAAAGTATGAGCCCGAAACAAAACAGCAATCGACCGTGAGGGTCTTCGAAGACGAGCCGGAAGTTGTTTGTGGTAGAAGCACTTCGAAGCAAATGGTCGCCTGTTTCTTCGGCAAAGCTGGTCATGTGGCGACTGTTTCGCTTGAGCAACGTAGGACTGTCAATTCTGAGTGCTACACCACAATTTGTTTGCCTGAAGTCTTCCGAGAAATTCGAAAACCGAACAAGAGAAGACGAATCATTGTGCACCATGATAATGCGAGTTCTCACACATCGGCTCAAACCAGCGCCTTTTTGACCGCCCAAAACGTCGAATTGATGGGTCATCCGCCGTAGAGCCCTGATTCGACACCCAATGACTTATTCTTATTCACTCACATCAAGAAAAAAATGCGTGGTCAACGATTTTTGTCGCCAGAAGATGCCGTTGAAGCGTTCAAATACCATGTTTTGGAGGTGTCTCAATCGGAGTTAAAAAAGTGTTTCGACAATTGGTTTGAGCGCATGCAAAAGTGTATAAATCATGCTAGAGAATACTTTGAAAAACAATAAAACCATTTTTGAAGATAAATATTCGCATTTTCATTATTAGGCCAGAAATATATACAGCAGCCCTCGTATCCCCGCAGGAAAAAGTCTAACGGTGTGATATCACACAATTTTGGTGGCCAATCGACCGGCCCAAAACGTGAAATTATCTGCTGTTGTCTCAATAAATTCATTGATTGATGCGATATGCGGGAAGTACCGCCGTCTTGTTGAAACCAAACGTCGCCGAGATCACGAGCTTCAATTTCAGGCATCAAATTGTCGGTTATCACGGCACGATAACGGTCGCCATTGAAGAAATATGAACCGATAATTCCGGTACGTCGGATCGGGAATCGGTCAATGGCAAAAAGATTGCTCTTAACGAGAGCTAAAATATTGCTCATGGGTGTCAAGGTCATGGGTCGACTGGAAAGTGTTTTTTTTTTTTTGGATTTAAAAAAAATGAACTTAGCGCAATTGGCAAACGATTATTTTGATAATAAAACTGAATAATTTGTAAACGTTGTTCAGGCGTAAGTCTTTCCATGATGAAATGCCAAACAATACTTAACAAAAAGTAGCATGACACGACTCACACGTGGTCTGTCAGAAAAAATCTATTGAAAAAAGTATCTCTACTTTGATCACCCGGTACTTTCTGTCAAAACAGCTGTGTTTATAGAATAATCGGGACATTATGTCTCGTTGCCAACTTAAAATTTGAAGTATGTGGAATTGAATTAAATTTCCCCAACGGCCAAGACGCAAACCATTCGGGGAATACGGAAAGTACAGTGTGGCGCAGAATAAGCTATATGGTTTGAGTTCATTATAACTTTTTTAATTATTATTTTTTCTTTGTTTTTACAGCATTTTCTGAAGAAGACTTGGTGAATTTAATAATATAAATTGGTGGCAGACGCTTTGCGCGCTAAGTTGGACCAAAAACAATAAAATTTAAGAAGGCTTCCTTCCTGTAGCGAGTAAGTGTGCTATCATAACTGATGAATTTTGACTTTTCGGCCTGAAGGAATATCTTCGTAGTTAATTATTTTTGAGTTGGACAACTTTCAACTTTAAAGACGCGCCGCGCCGATTTTCGCGTACACTGGCCCTTTGCCAGTAGCTTTGTCATAAAAGTGATATTTTTCTTCTTTTTAAGGGCCTTTTAGGTTATTATAACCTAAATTCGAAATTCTCTTAAATTTTCAATATTTCTACCTTGCCTTACATTTTTATTCTCCAACAAAAGAGGATATAAAGAGAGGAATTATGTTAAAAATTGGGAACAGGTGCATAAACTCTGAAAAGCCATTCAAGTGAAGGATACTCGCATTGCTGGTACATTTACGAGTTCATATGTTGTGCGCGTACATGTAACATCTGAAATGACATACGGTACAGCGACCAACTTCAACTTGTTTACCTCTGATGAAAAAAATCCAATAAAACAATGGAATTGTTGGTAGTCCCATACGCATGAGTATGTACGTACATACATATGTATATGTGCATATTCTCATATTCTGTAGTACCTTCATGACAAAACAAAACAGGTGTTTTTTTCGAATTTTAGTACGTGCTTCAAAAGAAAAAGCTAGTAAATGGCACACAACATTCGCATTAAAAAGAGAACGTATAAAATATCAATCATCTTAAAGAGGTAGACAAAACAAATTGTCATAGGAATACTGATAAAAAGATAAAGGGTCCGCCATCTAACGTTTTTTTTCAACTAGTGCTTATTTCGTGAATGGTAACACTTAGCTCATGTCTGATTTGACAGATAATTAGTTTTATCCTTGCGCTGACGCTTGAACAACGCTGGGAAATATTGCGACATTACTTTGAAAATCATGGTAATTTTGCAGAATGTGTGCGAAAATTGTGTACGGATTTTGGAAGAAGAGAAGCACCGTCAGCTCCATATGTTCGTTATCTTGTGAAAAAATTGAAAGAAACTGGCATCCTCAAGCCAAAAACAGTGCGTACACCCGAGAATATTGCTGCTGTGGCAGAAAGTGTGCGTAAAGCGCCATCAACATCAATTCACCGTCATTCTCAACAATTGAACATTTCGGAGACATCATTGAGACGAATTTTGCATAAAGACCTTGGTATGACGCAATACAAAATCCAATTGGTTCAGGAGTTGAAGCCAACTGACCATCCAATGCGTTTTCGCTTCGCTTTTTTATAGCTTTTTTAAAAAAAAAGTTATTTGGCGGACCCTTTACCATACTACTTGGATAGTGTGTATTTGAAAATAGTAAGTATGTTGTATGTATGAAAATAAAAGCAAATATTGCAATGAACATACATACATACATATGCATTCATATGTATATTGGAAAATTTTTGCCATGTTCTGTTTGATAAACAAACAAAACTGTTATAAAATAGTGACAGATAAAACAAAAAAGCGGTTATGGTTCCAAAATGGCAAAACATTTATGGGCATTTTTTTGCTTCTTTATATTTTATGTTTTGTAGTAACAAATTTAGGCCCTTCATTTGAAATCGATGCTATAATTTGACCGATTTATAACAGTATTTTGTATGACAAGCTAGCAATTTCATATTATGTTAGTGTTGTTACCAATATTAGCTGAGGCGCAGCCATCTAAACGTTAGTCCCAGATGGAATATCCCCGTTGATGCTGAAACAATTGGATTTATCGGGAATAGAGCACCTAACGAAAGTTCTCAACTTGCCTCTGGCTACTGTAAAAGTTCTCGAGGGCTCTGTGGCGAGTAGCGACGATACTAGTGGCGCCAGTCCTAACGAGCCTCCTGTCATCGTTTAAATCGCTACGCATGCCGATTCAACTACAAAATCCTCTGCCACACTGTTCACTACATGGACCATAGGTTCACATAGATCAATTGAGGTCCCTAGTTCCATTTGCCTGTCATCAGAACCAACCTGTTTGATACAGGAAGTTATTAATAATAATAATATCCGTATACTGGCAAGATCGCCAACACTATGTAACAAAAAACATTTTTTTGGAATTTGAAGTATTTGTATGGATTGGAATTAAAGTTATATATAATGTTTTTGCAAAATGGTTCATTTCTCCCCCTTCGCGGAGAAAGTACTCGAAGGAGTGGGCCAACGTAGTCCATCCTTGACCTTAGCCTGAGATAGAATAAAATATTGACACTTACCAAATTTGAAGTCAATTGGTTAATCCTGTCTGAATAGTAGTATGCCTCTATATACAAAAAAGTGTGGGCCTCTGACACAAACATGAAGCGTTAAAAAAAATATTTATTATCTTCATAGATATTACGATTACATACAAATACTTGTATCAACATATTAATACTTGTATCAAGAATTGTGTTTTATTAACATCTTCTATTTATTTTCTTCAAACAGGGTGTCTCATTTACGATTTAAAATTCACGAAAGTACACAAAAAATGTTGGCAACGAACTAACATTACAAGCACGGGAATAATCCTTCATACAAAGAGTCGATGACAACATTTTATATAAAACACCGCTATTATGGATATATAGTAGTAGAAGAGATTACCGTATTCACTAGTGTGTAACTTATAAACCTGAACAAACGTAAGAAACTGAAGTCCGTCCAATATTGAGATATCTCAATACTTAATACGAAAACGTTATTTTCTCTATTTAATAATCTTAACGCCGCTAATTCCTAACATAATACAACAACAAAAAACAAAATTGTCTTTTATCTTATTTTTATTATTTATTTTCTTTTTTTCTAATTTCTTTGTTTGTTTTGCTGTTTGGTTTGCCTTTACTAATGCTGACTTTTTACATAATCAAACATCCCCCGTTTTTGGGCTTTTTCATTGTTCAAAAAATAGCTTATTTTAGCGGAATAAACGTCATTACAGAAATACAATCGAAATAAATTTGATAAAACGTCACGTACAATTTCAGCAGTAGTAGTAGTAAGAGTAGCAAATGATTTGCGATTTCTTAGTAAATATTTTTATTAAATGCGAAATACGTTTAATAGTACATATTTTTGTATTTCTTTTTTTTCTGCATTTCAAAATAGCGCCATTTCTTATCAATGAAAGTTTCCTCTGTTCGTTTGTATTGTTTGCCTACAATTGCGAGATGATGAATGGGGAAAAGTCTGTGTGGATTTTCTGCCCCCTTTTTCGTGATAATCACCACCAATGCCAGAGGGAATTGTTTTCGCATTCATACCATGTCGTACATGGTACAATTGCAATTCCGCCGTAGTCATCATCATAGGGCAGCAAATGTCATTTAATAATTATGGTAATCGTTTAATTGGAAAAAAGCTTACATTTGGATGCACTATTGCTGTTATTTTCTTTTTTTTTTTGTTTTATTGAATTATAATGGAAAAAAGAGGTGGATAACAAAATTTACGTATTTTTATATCTATTGAATTTATTACGAATTGGGTTCAAATTACAATGAACTGGATGTGTATGACAAAAGCGACATCGCTGAGCAACCTCAGAACATGGTTTCGCGCCATTCAAGTTCATCATTGTGCCATTTGCTATCTATGACGCAAAAAAGTATAATGAACTGGCTTTTTCTAGTTATATTCTCCCAGAGGATTCACATATGTATTAGTGAGAGTAAGAAATTTTCAATTCTGTGAAATTTGTTTAATCCCATTTTGCAATAAAATGCAAAACTCATGTGTCTTGGGAATCCATGAAAATCGTGGAATATTCTTTGAACTTTATGGATTGTTCAACACAAAAGGCCGAACCACTGGCTTAAGTGTATGTCCATGGACATGAGACGTTTAAACGTCTCCTCTCTTCAACCTAACCTAACCTATGCATTGTTCACATTTCGATACTATTACTCTAAGTGTGCTATGTCGACGTAGAGTGCTTAAAGGGACTACCTTTTTAAAATCTCAATTATTCCAAATTATTTTCAGTGAACACTTTGTTAAAATCCATCAAGCCAATCAAAAGTTATGCACAAACGCTATCGACTTTAAGGTTGCCCGGCGATAAACTGTCAATGTTGACAACTGTTAAAAAGTGGATTACCAATATACCATATGCACACTGAGAAACAAAATGGCTATGAATATGGATATATGTTATCGATATCTCACTTATTTATCGATTTATTGGAATTTGCTGCCAATTTCACAATCTACGGATATCCTACAGTTAGAGCTAACATACAGTTATAGCTGTCAAATTGTATGAAATTTTTTTTTTGTTGTGAAAAAATGTGTTTTGATTTTTTGTTGTAAAATGAGGTCAGTATGAGATTAAAAAAAGGAAAATTTTCGATAACTACCTTTAGTTATCGGGATATGAAAAATAAAAATCAATAATCGATTAGATATCGAAATTGAAAAAAAAAATTTCTTAAAAAAATTTTGAAAAAAAAGTTGGCAACACTTTGTTGTGGTAGACGTGAATAAAATCCTTCATGATTGATAACTAAAAAAAGTATATTTTCCAGTACTCTAGTGAAGTGATTTCGCCAAAAAGCTAACAAAACGAACTTTCTCTTTCTCGGGCATATCAAGATTTCATTGGTTACAACGCAATTACATTGTTTAAATTAGTATTGCATTTCCATTTTTGCAATTACTTGCAGATTTTTGTTTTTGTATTTGCCTTGCGGTCTTAATTTTTTTCGAAGCCGGTACATTATAATTTTAAAGCCGTCCAGATTTTGTTACCACTACAAACATAATACAGCTGATCTTTCAACCCTAGTACACCGCCAAGCGTTTAGTTGATACCGGCGCCGTCTTAACTGCTTTGATAACATCAAATCTAATAACTCATCAGCTGACATTTGTTTTCTCTCGCAACAACGCCGTTTGTTTTCTCAAGCTGTGCTTTGGGCCTCAAGCTGATCAACATAACCAAACTGCACAGTGTTTTCTTGCCATTGATTTTCTCCATTTATTATTTTCATATTAAAATAATTTAAATGCCTTTTCCTTGTGGTGTATGTAATTCGGAGACTTCAGGAACCAGAAGTCTCCTTTGCAGATCCTGCGATACATGGTTTCATGCTGATTGTGATAATGTGTCGAAGTCACTTTTCACTGTATTGGATAAGAATCGAAACCTTTCATACACTTGTGAAAGATGTGTTAAAAATCCCCCGGATAATTCCGATGCAGCATTCAAATCAGAGATGAGGAAAATGTTTAATACACTCAGCAATTCTTTTCGTACCTTATCTGATGAGATAAAGAAGGAGCAAACCGAAATCAAATCCAGAGTTGATGCCGTTGTTAATGAAGTTCGTGCCGAATTGGCAAAGGGCTTACAAGAGATCAAAGATGACGTATCCAAATGCCAAGAACTAGTCGCATCTAATGAATTATGAACCCGGAATAAGTTTCTTGAGCTTGAGCTGCAAAATCACTCTTTGCAACATAGATTCAATAGATATGACATTGTTATTACCGGTCTCTCAGATAAACTAGAAAATCTAAAGGATGTTGCTACTTATTTATGCGCGTTTCTGAAAGTGGATATTACACCTGAAGATATACAAAGTGCTATGTATATTAAGAAAAACAACGCTGTCTTGGTGAAATTCAAAGAAATCGGCAAGCGGGATCAGTTGATGTCAGCGTATTTTAAAAATAAATCCCTTAAAGTCTCTGACATTATTGGTGGCAAAGAGGATAGAAGAGTTTATTTAAATGATAATTACTCTACATTGGCGAATAAATTAATGAGAATTCTATGGAAACTGAAAAAGGACATGAAAATTAAAGCATACACCATTATAAATCGAGAAATTCTTAAGATAAAAGTTTTTACGCCTACAAATGAAGCTAAAACTGTCAGCATACCAGAATTATATGATTTATTTAAAATTAATTACCATCAAAATTCTTAATTGTTGTATTTTTTGCTTTTAATTTACTAATAGATCTCATTTTTCTCCTAGCTTTTTATGTTAATCATTTAATGTTTCAATCAAGTTGGGAAAATAATAATGAATCAAGTTTTCATATTGAAAATGTTTATTTTAAATTGGTTAAATTTTTTAATTATTTTTATAGTTTCTTGGCTCCCCCAATTATATGTTTATCGTATTAGTGATGATGGCTTATAATGATAATCTTGGTCCTATAGCAAGCGATAATTGTTTACTGAAAAACAGCCTTTTCACCTCTTCTGGCTACTTAAACATTGGGCATATTAATGCCCAAAGTTTAAGTCCTTCAAATTCTAGTTTAAAATTAGAAGAATTTAAAAACGTCTTTTTCGATTCGGGGCTAGATGTTATTGGAGTCTCCGAAACCTGGTTTAAGCCGAATATATTTTCCACTTCTTTGTCTATGACTAATTATAATCTGATCCGAAATGATCGACCTGATAATCGTAATCTAAATGGTCAACCTCTTCGAGCTGGTGGTGTATGCCTATATATCAATAACAATTTACGTTATAAAATAGTTTTCCGTGGGGTTCGTTATGGTGTCTGCGAATCTCTCTTTGTTGAGATTTTTGGTAGCAAGGATTCTGTGATTGTTGGTGTGGTGTATTTACCCAACGGGGATGTAGATGTGTTTGAAGAAGTCCATTCCGACCTCTTTGATCGGTTCTCTAACATAATTGTATTGGGAGATTTTAATTATAATCTCTTTGATTCCACTAAATCTAATTATTTCCGATCTCTTGCATTGAGATGTGGCCTCCAGTGTGTTCACAACTGCCTTCCAACGCATCTACATGTACCCAACAGTAGAACTTCCCTACTGGACTATTTTCTCCTAAGTCAACCTTCTTCTATCGTCCGTAAAGGTCAGCTACAATTTCCTTTTTTTTCCTCCCATCATAGCTTCATATTCATTTCTGTTGAATTTTCTTCTCTTATATGTCATCGCTCGACGCAATACAAGGACTACAAACGTACTAATGTTAATGAACTGTTTGAGCAGTTTAATCAACTAGATTTTGCTGTTGTTTTTAATACTAATGATGTTGATCTACAACTATACACTTTAAACGGAATTGTGGATACTCTTCATAGTTTTGTACCTACTTCTTGGACTAGATCTAACTCCGGTGAATATTTATGGATGAATTCCAGAGAGATTAATATGTCTAGAAGATTGAGAGATCGGGCCTATGGTGAATATCTCAGAAACCCTGATGCTGTAACTTGGAAAGCCTATTGTCGGTTGAGAAACAAAGCTAAATCTACAATAAGAAAAGCACGCTTTGAATTTGGCAGAACGATGTTTGCGGGTGCAAATAATTCTACGATTTGGAATAGGATACGCAAGTTGGGTGGTATTGGCAGAGAAAATTCAGATTTCAGTGACATAGATGTCGATTCTATTGCTATGAAGTTTATCAGTAATATGACTGCTGATAACAATGATATTTTTGATTTTGATAGTTTCGTGGAAAGAAATGAATTATTTTCTTTCCATATAGTTACGGAAAATGACTTAATACTTGCTTTGAATTCAATTACGTCCAAGTCTACAGGTTATGACGGGCTTCCAATTGATTTTATTAAATTAATTTGTCCAATGATTTTACCTTTGTTACACCATTTGATTAACACAATATTGACTACATCCAAATTTCCTACTGCTTGGAAGCTGGGACGAGTCGTTCCTATTTCTAAAAATGGCGGCGAAGGTGTCGACAATTTAAGACCTATCAGTATCTTGCCAGTGATGTCTAAGATTCTTGAAAATCTAATGAAAACTCAAATTTTAGAGCATTGTGATCGGCATTCACTTATTACTCATAACCAGTTTGCTTTCAGAAAGAATCATAGCACATCGTCTGCACTACTTGCTCTCACTGATTCTATTAGAAAACAGTTAAATAGAAGCCAACATAGTACCGTAGTATCGATTGACCTTACCAAAGCTTTTGATCGTATTAATCATTTTATTTTAATCGACAAATTGCATAATAATTTTAGTTTCTCCAAGTCAGCTTGCAGGTTAATTCTTTCCTATTTGTCAGACCGCACTCAATATGTTTCATTAAATGGAGTTAATTCTCAAATTGGATCTGTTACATCTGGGGTGCCTCAGGGCTCTGTAATGGGGCCCCTACTATTTCTTGTCTATATTAATGATGTTATTACCTCAATGACCAATAACTTTTGCCAGCCATTTGTATATGCAGATGACATATTTTTGTTATTCAGACCGGATATAAGTCAAACTCATATTAACAACCACCTCACTTTCATTTCTACGTTAGTAAGAAATAACAAACTTTCGATTAACCCTAATAAGACGAAGGTCATTACGTTTCATTCTAGTAACCGTAACGCTAGTTGCCCTATGCTGTTTATTGACGGTCAATTGATCGAGTCTGTCGATAGTCTTAAGTGTCTTGGAGTTACACTGGATTCGAATCTTAATTTCGATAGCCATATCAATTCTATTGCACATAAGGTTTGTCTTGTTTTAAGAAGATTATATGCTCTTAAATCATACACTCCAAAGCATGTGAGGTATAGATTAGCTCATTCTCTACTTATGACACAAATAAATTATGGTATTGAAATTTACTCCGGAACCTGGTCCTACAACCTTGATAGAGTTGAAGTTATTGTTAGGAAAATAGTACGTTATGTCTATGAATTGAGAATAAATGAGCATGACCTTGTTACGGAACATGTCTCTAAATTCTTAAATTGTCCTATGCATGATTACCTTAATCTACGCGTTGTTCTCCAATTTTATAGAGTCATGAAATTTGGCCAACCAATAACTCTTGCAAATGAATTTTCTTTCCTTAACTCGACTCGTAACATACAGATCAATATTCCTATCATACACACCACTTTATTCGAACAATCATTTTTAGTAAGAGTACATCGCTTCTGGAGTCATCTTCCTAACTCTTTAAAGATGTTTTCCTTCTCAATTTCTTCGTATAAAAAGAAAATATTAAATTATTTCAGTGGCGTTTTACCATAATTTATTTCTGTTACATTGCTATAGGATCTTATAATCCTTTCTTTCTTCGATATTCATATGGCTGGGGGGCCATTTAATTTGTTCTTATGAAGTATTTAAGATTTGAAAAATATAATGTTAATATGTAGCTACACATAACACATAGATATTAAACCTACAATACATGTATAATTGGCCTTTATAGGCTTCCTTTGTATTGATATTTGAAAATAAATAAAAAAAAAAAAAAAAAAAAAAAAAAAATTGGATAGCTTTCGAGTAATCGTAACGTCCGGCTACGCGACAAAAGTAATCGGACGTTAAAGTTTGAAAAAAAAATCGAAAATATATATTTATTATTTTGCAAAATGAGTTCAATATGAGAATAAATTAAAAAATAAATACATTTATATTTTTTAGTTACCGAAATATGGAAAATAATCGATAACTACCTATTTGAGTTACCAAAATTGAAAAAATTTATTATTTTAAAAAATCGGATAAAATTTTTCGATAACTTTCGAGCTATCGAAATGTCCAAAGCAAGCTACGCGGACAAAAGCATTACTGTATGCAGTTGGGTTGGGCCTTCGGTTGGTTTAATTTTTTTCCGTGTCTACGCTGACCAAAGTGTCTTTGGTTTTAAAGATTTAAAGTATCCGAGCGATGGACCTTCGGTCGGGGTTAAAGATTTTTCCAGGGTATGTCCAAGGAACGCTACGCGAACCAAAGCGACTATGGAATCGAAGTTATGGATAACTAAAAAGTTATAATTTTTGTTTTTCGGAACGAAAGAAAATCTTTTTTTAACTTTAACCCCCAATTTCGCAACCTCCGGTTAGAGCTAACTCACAGTTAAAAAGTAAAAATTTCATAAAATTTGACAGCTATAACTGTAGGTTAGCTCTAACTGTAGGATAACCGGAGATTGTGGAATTGGCCGTAAGTCCGATTGATTGATAAATAAGAGATATTGAGATATTGATAACATTCACATTTTTTTTCTTCTTACTTTGAGGTGCTCTATCCAAATATATGGTCAGATTGAGGGGATATCATTCTACCTCGATATCACGCATAGTTATTGAGTCACAGTTTGAAGTTTGAAAAAATCAAAAAAAAAATTTCAAAGAAGGTTTGTTTTTTTGTTTAACAGAAAACAAAAACAACGATCTCGAACTCAATAGTCAAAAACAAAACTATGAAAAGTCACAACAGATCAAAAAACAAAAAAAAAATTAAATTAGCTTAATGTAAAAAAATGAAAACTAGCATCCCAACGATGAAAAAATTGCTTATTTGAAGATAATCTATAGATTACTTTTGGTAGAAATAAGAGAATTTCAACATAACCCCAAGGGTATATATCAGATGATGCGGGCCACAGGTGTGACATACCGATGGAGTGACCTAAGGGACACCAAGAATATAATCCCTCACGAAGGGTCAATATTTAGTAAAATATTTATTATCTCATAACTTGTATACTACTACCCAGCATATTTGACAATTCCACACATAGTATTAGTTTCTTGGTCGCTATAATTTCGAAAAAATTGGCGTTATTGCCTCTTCCCTTTTGGAAGCTCCCATACAAATGTACCATTTTGCACAATAATTTAATGGCTTATAACTTTGATTCCAGTCCATAGACATATTTAAAATTTTGTGGAGTGCAAATCGGCTTTGTTTTTATCGTTATAATGCTAAAAACGGAACAAATTTTTTTGCCTATTTTTTTCTATACTTTATGGTTTTTTTGTGCAAGCAAAAAACGATTTTTGGAAAAAAAATTATTTTTTTCTTATTGCTTTATCGGCAGTTAATAAACTTCCGTTTCTATGTGAAAGCGAAGTTTTTAGCATTTCTAGCCTTGTAATGTAAATGGGGTATTTTTTATTTATCAAGCTTTTACTTATGTGGTCGAAAAACTAAAACTTTTCCATTAAAAAAATTTTGTTTTGATTTTGTATCGAAAAAAAAATTTAAAGTCTCGGCCTCAAAAAAAAATGTTGCATTGTGTAATTGACTAGATTTCAAAGTGGTTATCTCATGGCAGAATTGTGGTATTATACAGCTTCGTTTCGATTTGCTGAGTAGCATGGTATTAATAATTTGTCCTATTATAAATTTGCCTCATTATCGGCATTTCAATATGACAAACGACAAAACACTGACAATTGTCAAAATTCTCTCTAACATATGTCAAATTTTCAGCAGTTTGGCACAGGGTGATTATTAACAGAAATCTTTAACGAATTATTTATTTCTTCTTTTCGCATTGCAAAACTGGAAACAAATAAAATTCAAAGGGAGTAAGATTTGTCATTTAATTTAATATTCGGTCATTGACCATCTTTCTATTAGTATTTCTGTGTTCAGAAAACTGCTGAGTACAAACAAGATCAATACTCACACAAACAAATACGTACGTACATTTAATATTTGTAAAAATTACCATTTTATTATTACTCGTGTTCAATCAAATACTGTTATTCGCAACACACAATTTTCTGATTGTATCTACGTATCATGCAAGAGGCTGGCTGTTTACGATGTTATTAAATAAATTGTGTTATTACGTTGCAGTGGATATGGAATCAGCATAGATGTAGTAGTAAACATTCTTCAATGTTAGACGTGTTTATTTGATAAGTCCACATTTTGGCTCAATTTTTGAATGCATTTTTTGCTACCGCCAATTATCCTCCTTTGTTATTGAGTCACAGGAAGTTGAAGTTTGAAAAAATCAAAAAAAAAATTCAAAGAAGGTTTGTTTTTCTGTTTAACAGAAAACAAAAACAACGATCTCGAACTCAATAGTCAAAAACAAAACTATGAAAAGTCACAACAGATCGAAAAACAAAAAAAAATTAAATTAGCTTAATGTAAAAAAATGAAAACTAGCATCCCAACGATGAAAAAATTGCTTATTTGAAGATAATCTATAGATTACTTTTGGTAGAAATAAGAGAATTTCAACATAACCCCAAGGGTATATATCAGATGATGCGGGCCACAGGTGTGACATACCGATGGAGTGACCTAAGGGACACCAAGAATATAATCCCTCACGAAGGGTCAATATTTAGTAAAATATTTATTATCTCATAACTTGTATACTACTACCCAGCATATTTGACAATTCCACACATAGTATTAGTTTCTTGGTCGCTATAATTTCGAAAAAATGGGCGTTATTGCCTCTTCCCTTTTGGAAGCTCCCATACAAATGTACCATTTTGCACAATAATTTAATGGCTTATAACTTTGATTCCAGTCCATAGACATATTTAAAATTTTGTGGAGTGCAAATCGGCTTTGTTTTTATCGTTATAATGCTAAAAACGGAACAAATTTTTTTGCCTATTTTTTTCTATACTTTATGGTTTTTTTGTGCAAGCAAAAAACGATTTTTGGAAAAAAAATTAATTTTTTCTTATTGCTTTATCGGCAGTTCATAAACTTCCGTTTCTATGTGAAAGCGAAGTTTTTAGCATTTCTAGCCTTGTAATGTAAATGGGGTATTTTTTATTTATCAAGCTTTTACTTATGTGGTCGAAAAACTAAAACTTTTCCATTAAAAAAATTTTGTTTTGATTTTGTATGGAAAAAAAATTTAAAGTCTCGGCCTCAAAAAAAAATGTTGCATTGTGTAATTGACTAGATTTCAAAGTGGTTATCTCATGGCAGAATTGTGGTATTATACAGCTTCGTTTCGATTTGCTGAGTAGCATGGTATTAATAATTTGTCCTATTATAAATTTGCCTCATTATCGGCATTTCAATATGACAAACGACAAAACACTGACAATTGTCAAAATTCTCTCTAACATATGTCAAATTTTCAGCCGCTTGGCACAGGGTGATTATTAACAGAAATCTTTAACGAATTATTTATTTCTTCTTTTCGCATTGCAAAACTGGAAACAAATAAAATTCAAAGGGAGTAAGATTTGTCATTTAATTTAATATTCGGTCATTGACCATCTTTCTATTAGTATTTCTGTGTTCAGAAAACTGCTGAGTACAAACAAGATCAATACTCACACAAACAAATACGTACGTACATTTATTATTTGTAAAAATTACCATTTTATTATTACTCGTGTTCAATCAAATACGGTTATTTGTTATTCGCAACACACAATTTTCTGATTGTATCTACGTATCATGCAAGAGGCTGGCTGTTTACGATGTTATTAAATAAATTGTGTTATTACGTTGCAGTGGATATGGAATCAGCATAGATGTAGTAGTAAACATTCTTCAATGTTAGACGTGTTTATTTGATAAGTCCACATTTTGGCTCAATTTTTGAATGAATTTTTTGCTACCGCCAATTATCCTCCTTTGTGCTTGCAACGTTACAGCGTTGCCAACTAATTTTCGTGTATTTAAAAGTATTTAAAATCATTCATAAAAAATGTACGGAAATTAAGATAAAACAAATTCTGCAGAATGTCATCAATTTCCGCAGTGGCAACACCGCATTCGACACAGAACAGAAACGCAAGCGGAAAACTCAATCGAAAATTAATAACGCTTAATTATCCATACAAAATTAGCGAAAACACGACTATTAATGATAGTACCTAAAGTTAATTATTGGCCATTTATAACATTTTACTACTTCAATGTGAAAATTAATAAATTTTAAATGTTATCTCTACTTTTTTCATATGATAAGAAAGTTAAATATTAAAAAAGTGTAACGTACCTTTGCGGTGATATTTAAAGTACGCAGAACAATTCAGGTAGAGCTGTGTCGTTGTATAGATTCCACACACACGACACCGATGCGGGGGTGTATTCAGAGGAGTTTTCTTTTTGTTTGTTTGCTTTTTTTAATGATACAGTTTCCCGTGACAGCAAAATTAAGTGGATTATTTTTGTTAATGTGTCCGTATGTACGAGTATTTATTTATATTTGTTTCTGTATAAGTAACATACTACTATATTAAAGAGAGACAAAAAACACATGTTTATTATTAGAAAAACTTTATTTCAATTAAACAATACACTTTGGATTTTTAATTATTAATTAATTATTATTTAATTAATGTTTGTTAATTTTGTTCGTTTCGTTTATTCGAAACGTCGCCGAAATCATATTTGCGATGTTCTATGTATTCTACTCCTCATTTCACATCACCCGTCACTCAGGTGAGACACACACAAACGATTACGAGAGGATGGCGGTTTCGTGCCCGCTTGACAAAAGGCATTTTAGTAAAAAAATCAGACAGACAGACACCGACAACAACAAAAACTATGACCTCCTCTTTTGCACAATAGCCAGCGCGCTCACTTCACAACACATTTATCTACAAGTTTTAGTTTTGTAAATAACAACTCATACAATGAATTGAATGGATGGCGGATGACAGAGGCAGAAGAAGCATAGAAATGAAATAAATGTTAATGCGACAATAGAGTTGCCGCCCTCGCATGAGCTGTGATTCTTAACAACCTGGAGAATAACTTAATGGGGAATTAACAAAATATTTATTATATCGTAAATTTGCCAAAATATTGGTTTACTGGGGATGTGTTAGAAAAAAATACCACCCCTAGGAACACAAAAAATAATTTCGAAATTTTTGGGCTAGGGCCCTCAGGACCAAAAAACGTGATCAGAGTAAAGGAAATTGGCCGTGAATTTAAAATAATTTCAAGCCACCCTCCCGGGTCGCCCATAGAGGGCCTCTGAGGTATGTCCGAAAACGGATTTCCGCAAAAAATTGTATTCGCGTTAAAAAAATAAAGATCTTCTCCTCTTGGTTATTCCTAAAGCAGGCTAATGGGCCCAAATTGTTCTTGGATTAAAGATTTTCTCCACTGGGGTGGGGTAATGCAATTTATTAAAATTTGTATTCCCTACACCACACTGTGGTCCAGGGTATTATACGTTTGTGCATTTGTTTCTAACACCCAAAAAGAGACCCAATCCGTCTGTACTTCTTTATATGTATCCTTGAAATCAAAGTGCAGGTCGTATTTGTGATCCGATCGTAATGAAATTTAGCACAGTGCTCTTTTTGGTCTAAGAATGACCCCTACTGAAACTGGTGAAAATCAGTTCAGATTTAGATATAGTCCCTAAATATATTTACTGTCCCTATAGCATCTAAGCGCTACAAAAATACATATTTAAAATCTGAGCATTACAAAATTTGTCACATAAAAGAAATAAGTTCAGATTTAAATATAGCCCCCCACATATAAGATCCTTCTGATTTGATATCAACGTGTCAGGGAAGCTTTATTTTAAATCCGATCATTTCAAGATTTGGCAGAAAGGAGTTTCTTGACACAGAAACGAAGATTACCAACATTGAAGAAAATCTGTTCAGATCTAGATACAGCTCCCTTATACATATATTTACCTCTATTTTACATCTAAGCGCTATAGAAATCGTATTTAACATCTGAGCATTACAAGTTTGGCATACAGGAGTTAATTGATCTATGAATGGAAACAGTTAAATTTGAAATAAACCGTTGCAGATTTAGGTATGTCCCGATTTACACTAGCTGCATGTTCAGGGGATTATCGGCGTTTTGTAGGAGAGAGAGGCAGTCGGCAAAAGGGGGAAAAACTCTCCCGTACTCGGGCTTATCGGGTTCAACGTTTTGTGTTTTTCACTCTCACTTTGAAACAACAACAATTTACACAGGAATAGTTTAAAAGACAATTAGAGGAGAAGCTGAAAAAAAAATGTCCCGTGTAAATCTGGACTATACGCCCCTGTTCTGAATTCCGAATGTGGATTGAATCGGAAATTTCGGTTTTGAGATAATTTTACTATAATCAACAATTAAACTTTAAATCCGGCAGGAATGTCTAAAGTCGAGCAGATTCGAAGATGTGATACCGTACACCACCCTATCGGAGCAGAATAAAAAGAAATGTTGTCAAGTTTTATAAATGTTATTTTTCTAATGATAATGATTTGTCTAACAATTTGTATTTTAAAGCGCTTGGATGCCAAATCGGAGGTACCTATGTATATGTTTATGAGGGCTACATTTGAATCTGAATACATTTTCTTTAAATTTGCCAAAGTTTGTACTTGGGTGCTACATCTAAATCTGTACCGATTTACACCAAATTCGACAATGTGGGTCCTTGGATCAAAAAACTCAATCCTTCTTAATTTTAAAGTGATCCACCATGGATCGTATGTGAATAGTTTCGGGTAAAAATAAACGCATTATACAAAATTTCAACCCAATTCTTGAAATTTGAAGTTTATGTGGCATTACGAAGTCAAATCTAGATCGACCTTTATATGGGGGATATATCAAAACCAGTTACATATTTTCAGCCTGAACAGCTGACATATGTGATCTCTATGACTTTAAAAGTCAAATCGGTGAGATGCTATATATGGGGGCTATATAAAAATAGCGGATATGGACCATTTTTATTCCCAGACGGGCGGTCATGGTTAAATTGCCCTAGAATTTTACGACGATTAAGAATATATATATATATATTATGGCGGTCTCAGATCAAAATTAAGAGGTGTTACAAATGGAGTGACAAAATTAATATACTCTCCCATTCTATGGTGGAGGGTATAAAAACTGCTTCTCTAGCGGTAATAGACCAATTCGGAAAGAAAATATATATGGGGAATGTATCTAAATCTGAACCGATTTCGACCATTTTCTTCTAAGAAGTAAAAGAGCCCTTATCCAAATTCCAGCGAGATTGGAGTGAGAACGCGACCTGTACTTAACAAACAACTTCAAATGGACAGACAGATGGACGGACACGTATAAATAGATTAATATACGATACTTAAGTCCCAACCATAACATGCATGAGATCACTTAAGCCAACTTAAGTTCATATAAATTATTTGTGACAAACCATAATGTTATTACGTGAAGTTTTCGTTAAGTTCTCTCAGCTCTCTCTCAGTACCCATTTGCTTAAGCAATGTCGAAACTTCACGCACATTCGCATATTATGGTTGCGCCTTTTGTCGATCGGTGTACATTAAAGTGGGTCTGCGTCCCGTATTCTTAAGTGTCAATTATATAAATAACTGAAAGCGGCTTTAAGTTCGGCCATGCCGAATAAACTCATGGAGGATAACATTCCTTCCGATTGGGCATCAAGGTACTACAAAACCTTTATTTTACATCCGCTCATTATAAACTTTGGCAGAGGAGTTTCTTGAGACAGAAATCAAGATTTCTAAGCTTGATAAAAATCTGTTGAGAGCTATTACATAACCCCTATATATGTATTCGTTCCGATTTGGTATCAAGGTGCTATAGAAGATTTATTTAAAATCCGATCGTTCTGAAATTTGTCATAGTAGAGTTTATCGATCAAAGAACGAGCGCTGCAAAATTTGGAGAAAACGGGTTCATATTTGGATATTGATCACATATGAAAAATATATCTCTTAATGTTGCGAATTCAACTCGTAGTGTATTTATTTTGCTAACAAAGTAGTGTAGGGGGTCATAAGTCGGCCCTGGCCAACTTTAGCCTTTCGTTAATGGTTTCCTCTGGGGCATGTCCAAAGACAGCAACGGGGACCAAAGTATTCCACCACGAGCGACTACCTCCCTGGAAGGAGCTTGACATATTTTAACTCCCAAACTACCTGCAGCTATAAGAAGTATCTGTACGAAATCTCAGCCATCTAACTCAATTATTGTAGAGTGACGGTGGGACACCGCTAAATCGTTTTAGAATTTTGAATATACAAATATACTTTACTTTATAGGGTTCTTGATAAATATTTATAAACGGATTGACAAAATTAATATACCCCCTTGCCATGGTGGAGGATTACTTATCTTAGAAAGTTCCTTTCTATCGCATATCAAATAAAAACTGTTACAAATAACAAAAATACTTTTTAAGCCACCCTTAATTCGGCAGTCTCAACAAAAATGTCTTCAATCCATCCACAGGTAGGCAGTTATTTACATTTCCTTCTTTCCGCAAACCCACCGTTGGCAACCCTACCATTTGCCATTACTAAGCCTGTCTAGTCGAACAGCGAACAGCTGCCTTCCTTATTTATAAGATAAAGGAAATTGAAAATAGCTTCCTTCTGCAACATTTATGGGCTTCTTTCTGTCGTTTGGCCAACCGAACATTTCAGACACGCGTTTTTTCCTTTTGTTTTAAATGGTTATTTTAACTTTTTTAGTTCAATGGTTTAGTAACAACAAATTGTTTAATTAGGTAACCCGTTTAGCCACTTTTCTTTGTATCTTTCTTACTCTTTTCGAACACTCATACACACGCACACAGAGCTAAATTCACAAAAAATACGTTATTTTGCTAACCTTTTTGTTTCCGACACTCGTTTATATTTCGCCACAAACAAAATTGGTAAATTAGGTGAATTTGTTATTTTCTGGTCTGGTTAAAAGACCATTATTTGCACCTCAAACTTTACTTTCTCACTTGGCGTTTGCTACTTTGCGATGCAATGGAACTAAATAGAATTTTTGGCAATGATTCTTGTTTAACCGAGAGATATGTATTAATGTATTCCTTTTGTTTTGCACAATCGCGAACAATTAAACAATTCACAAAATACTCAATATTTTAATACGTTCACCCTTCCTTCCATTCAATTAAATTCAGACTGACTATTTTCTTCAAACGAAGGGTTGGATTTAATAGTATTACACAGAGTTGATAAATTTGGATGTTTCTTTTGTTTTTTGGTAGATTCTGTTAGAGCATAACGATGCTATCTAAATTCGAGTGAAAGCGTACGACGTCTTTTAAATTCGATTTTAAATGTATGGAATAATTGTTGTAAAGGCCTTGAAATACGCCTCGCGTATTTCCAAAATTTCTAATCCAGTTAAAGCCAAAAGAGCGAAAGTAAAGCTGTACAAATTTATGCATTATAAAAATAAAATATGTAGTTACAGATCATTAGTACGGTAGTACGCGTATTAAAACGTATTTTTGACACACGCCCTATGTTCTCAGGAGTATTAAGGCTCCTCTTAAATACGAGTGACAGCGTATGACGTCGGTTAAACTTGATTAGGAATGTATGTCCCGATTTACACTGGCTGAATGTTCAGCAGATTATCGGCGTTTTGTTGGAGAGAGAGGCATTCGGAAAGGGGGAGAAAAAACTCTCCCGTACTCGGCCTTTTGTCCAGATTTACACTAGGATATTTTTTCAGCAGATTATCCCCTATTTCTCTTTTAAACTTGCCTCTGCGTTTAGACACGTACTTTTGTTTCGGATATTCCTGTGTGAATTGTTGCCCGATAAGCCCGAGTACGGGAGAGTTTTCCCCCCACTTGCCGACTGTCTCTCTCTCCTAAAAAACGCCTATAATCGGCTGAACATTCAGCCAGTTTTTTTTTTAGTTAGTTAGTTAGTTTATTATCTTTTCAAAGTTTACAATTCATTATAGCATACTAAATTAAATTTAAAGATAACGCTATTTATGACAATAACTTTAAAAGTTGTCTGTCAATACCGGACTTAATTTTCACTGTTAGTTACACATACATGTATATTTTCATGTTTTAATAAAAAAATTACAATTATTTTCTTAATTCATCCAAAAACTTAAATTTAAAATTGTTCATCGATAATACACTTCCTGTATCTCAACGCACTACGAACATAGTTATATAGCTTATTCCATCCATCTTCAAAATCTCCGTTTAATAATTTTATAAGTTCCGTTTCTTCTAAATATGTTTTTCGTAAATGTAAAACCCTCAATTCTCTTAATATTGGACATTTGGCTATAAAATGCTGCAAGTTTTCAATATCTCCCGTGTTACAAATTTTACAATGTTTACTTTCTTCATTGCTGAAAGAATTTGCATGCAGTGGGAAAACATCGGCTCTGGTTTTCATTATTACTGAAATTTTGTCCATGTTCCAGATATTTCGCTTGTAGTTTATTCCGACGTCAGGGTTCAGGAGACGGTAGATTCTATGTTGGCTTGCAGTCGCTCTTTCTATCTTTTTAATATAGCTTGCACATTTTAGTTGTTGTAATAAGACTGTGGTATTCGCTTCCCATTCTTCTGGTGTTCCA
This sequence comes from Eudasyphora cyanicolor, assembly GCA_963930755.1. Lineage (NCBI taxonomy): Eukaryota > Metazoa > Arthropoda > Insecta > Diptera > Muscidae > Eudasyphora > Eudasyphora cyanicolor. Next base: position 61,154,254 of record OZ005734.1, on the reverse strand, counting down.
ATCGTATCCTCAAAGTTTAAATACACTTCTTCTGCCAACGACTTCATAGCTGAAGCCCAGAAAATATTCTTTGTTCATACCTTGATCGAAAGTTTATGAGGCAGTCTAGTGTTATTGTATTTAAATATTATTTTATTTATTTAATATATATGCATTTTTAATGTATCAAAATGACCATCTGATATATCAGTTTCTAGGGCTAATACATAGTTAGGTATAAATTCTGGTAATTTCAGTACTCGTTTTAAAAAATACCTTTGCAGTTTATCAACTTCCTCGAACCAGCCAAATCCCCACACTTGTGCTGCATATGACTGTATCGATCTACATACACTTTGAAAAATCTTCCATTTGGATATAAGCGACACTTGGGGCTTGTTAATCAGTTCTTTCCATGTTGCATTTATGCAATTTTTAGATTTGGAATTTCGTTTCTTAAGGTGCGCTGTGAATGTCATTTTTGAAGTTAACGTCACTCCGAGGTAGCAATATTCTCTTACAATTTCTATGTTCTGGTTCATATACTTCCATTTCTCCTCTCTTGCAACACGTCCCCCATTTCGAAAAATCATTATTTTAGATTCCAGATTCACCATCATGTTCCATTGTTTGCAGTACTTTTCTAGGTTCCATATCATATTTTGTAATACACAGATCTCATCCGCTACTATTACAATGTCGTCGGCATACAAAAGAACTCGAATATTTAGTTCTTCTACCATGAGACCTCCTTCCAACCATTCGTGTAAATCATTTAAGTATAATGTGAATAGTAGAGGTGACAAAAGACATCCCTGTCGTACCCCTGTGTACGTATTGAAATGATCCGATACGTCGTTTCCGGTCCACACCATAGATTTTGTGTTTTGGTAAACTTTTTTAATAATATTTACAACTTTTGTTGATAATCCCAGCGCATGTAGTTTGTATACCATTAGATACCTTGAGATCATATCAAAAGCGGCAGAGAAATCTACAAAGAATGCGTACACTTTTTTCTTTTCCGCGAACTTGCAATGAACAATTGATCCCAGGTTGTAAATATTATCTACGGTGGAGTAGCCCGGTCTAAAACCAGCTTGATATTCGTTTAGAACTTTGTTATCATGTATCCACTTGGTTATTCTATCTTTTATGATTCCCCTGAAAACCTTAGACATCGTATTCATAAAAGATATGCCTCTATAATTACCTGGTATATCTAAATTTCCTTTTTTGTGTATGGGGAATATGAGTGTTTCTTCCATATTATTGTCTAAATCTCCAGTTATAAATATTTTGCTATAAACTTTTCCATTTCTGACAAAAATTCATATGAGGCTTGCTTGAGAAATTCATACGGCACCCCGTCCATTCCCGGGGATTTGTTGTCTTTAGCTTTTTTCAGAACGTCTTGTATCTCCATTACACTGATGTCTCCATCCAGGTCTGCATCTGTTCGGTAACACACCGCATATTGTACACAACTGGCTAATTGTGGTTGGTTTAATAGGTTACTGAAATATGTTCTGAATTCTCGTGCCTTTATATGTGTGCCGATTTTTAATTTTTGCCCTCTAATCTGTTTTGCTAGTCTCCACCATTGCTTGGGATCTGCTGCATTGCTGAGTTGTATCTCCAACCCTCTCATATGTTCCATTTTTCTATTTTTACATGTAAATTTATACGCCTTAACTGCATCTAGGTATAATGATTTGTCTTCCTGGGTATTGGTTTTTCTGAACTTATTAAGACATTTGAAAGTCTCTACCCTTGCCTTCTCGCATTGCCCGTTTTACCAGCTCTATTTATATTTCTTATCTGGGTAGCATGTGCTTGTCCTTGTTGAAGAGTTTTGTATAATTTTTACTAAATCGTTTAAATTTTCTATGCCATTAATGTTTTTGGCTTCATTTAGGTTGTTATTTAATCTTTGAAGATACTTTGTCCGTCTTTCCATTGCAATTTCGGTGGCGGATTTAGTGGTTTAGAGATTTCACCTATTTGTTCTATCTCTATTTCTATTCTTAGGGGCAAATGATCTGACCAAATCTTCTCTTCTGTCTCGAATCTTCTGACCATACTTAGCGCATCATATGACACAGCCGCAATATCATTGACAGAACATTCAGCCAGTGTAAATCGAGACTTTCGAGCTCAACGTTTTCTGTTTTTCATTCGCTCTCTGAAACAACAACAATTCACAGGCGAAAAAACAACAATTCACAAAGTTTAAGGGCATCTCTTAAATACCGGTGAATTGCGTCCGGCGGCTGTCAAAGTGTTGTTGTAAGCACAGAAAACAATAGGATGATATTTGAGTTTGACAGACGCCGGACGCATTCACTGGCATTTAAGAGATACCCTAAAAGAGAATTAGCGGAGAATCTACTGAAAAAAATATCCTCGTGTAAATCTGGACTATGGAATTGTTCAGCAACTTCCGAAATGAGCAGAATATTATATTATCATTATATTATACGTATTATAATTTCGATAAATCCGAAATTTTACCCCCAGCTATCATAACATACAGCTAGCATAATGGGGTCCGCAGACTATCAAATTGATTGACACCACCCAGTAGGGAATGTCTTAAGGTAAGTACACACGATTGCCAGATCGGACAACGTTATCAACCCTGTTAAAGTGCTGTAAATGTACGGGCAATGACAGATTGTTAGGCAAAGGTTAATTGACAGTTCAGACGATTGCAAGAAAACCTTACAATTTCGTATATTTGCAATATATGCAGAATTGCCAATAAAAATATTGTATAGACAGTGTTGCCAAAATAATGTTTTTCTGGCAATGGTGCCGTTGTCACATTCATAACCTTCGCACATCTAACAATCTCGCAATGACTTTTCTGCTACCGTTGCAAAACAAAAATTGTATGTTCACACGGTTGTGAATTCACAGAGTTGCATATTTCCGCCATTTTGTGGCAATATTGTCCGATCTGCAAATCGATATCCCTGAAGTGTGTGCAAGACCTTTTATAAATCGTTGAAGACACAGCAAAAGTGCACTTTACGTCCCACAACCCCGATTTTTTTTTTGAAATTTTGCACACCCCCCTAAATGACTCCCAAATCACCAAAATGGCGGCCGGAAGTTGGACCCCAAGAAAATGCACCCCAAATTGAAAATGAAAGTGCGCCCCAAATTTGGGGCCTATTTTCGTTACAAAAACTGATTTAGGAAATTACATCCCAATCAAGAAATGAGCATGAAATGCAAATAAACCCCAAAAAACTAAGAAATTTGCTCTTCGTAAATCTGGGGAGTACGCAGTAATACACGTATACAAACCTATTTTCTAATTATAAATCTTTTCCTGTGCGGTCGGCCTACGGCCTGCGTCCTCTGTTTAAGACTTTCTCCTATGGACAGGATCCAACGTAGGCAACGTGGAGCAAATCTTTTATGCGTAGCCTCTCCTGTTTCTAAATTAATAGATGAAAATAAGCCCCAAAAAGCAGACAAGAAATGAAAGTAAACCCCAAAAAGCAGAAAAAATAAAATTAAGCCCCAAATAAAATTGTTTTTGTTTCATGTTATTTTTTGGGGCCCATATTCATAAAAATATTGGGGTGTATTTTACTGGGGTCCAATTTCATTCCGCCCACCAAAATGTTGTCGAAAATTGGGGCTTGGACCTATGACCCAAAAAATGGTCTCGGTCCCCACATAGACAATATTATACTCAAACGAAAGGAAATGGCGAGAGAACCCTAAAGTGAAAAACAAATTGGAAAAGTTTGCTCTGAAGTGTCATGGGCGCCTTCAAACCCCCAAAAAATGGACCGGTCCCCGAACATAGTCAAAATTATACTCTTAAGGCTCATAATTTTTTTGGTTTCATTTTTTTATCCACTATTTTTTGTGAGATGGTTTTGTTTGGTAATTTTCTTGCATTTCGGTGTTATTCCTTATAAAGTGCAACTACTAAGAAATAAGTTTGGACATTTATTTAGCACAGATTAAAAAAAAATGTATTCACACACAAACAAAAACAAAATTGAGTAATACATCTCACTTAAAACATAAGCCAAGCAAATAGGCTTCCAATATTTTTGACAACTCGAGGCTGATATATGCAACACTTCCTAGGGGTTGGGTACCAAGTGTTTTTTAATCTTCTTCCACAAATTTGGAAAACTTTTGGGTTTTACTGCAGTGATATGTTTGTATACATCATTCCGAAGATTCTCAATGGGATTGGAATCCGGCGACAGAGAAAAAAAAACCGAAAAGAGGACTCTTTAATTTAGAGAGCCTCAGTAGCAGACCAATTATTGAGCTCTACTCTAATTCAAAGAGATATTTTGGCACAATGTGGCGCTAAAGTATCCGTATTTTGTATTAACGTATCCTTAAGAACTCGAGCTTGACTATTATTTACATGAATTGGATATTCAATAAAAAAGGTCGAATAAAAACAGTCTTCAGTTTTTTTTTTTAATTTAAAAAAATGGTCTTAGCGCAGGTTGTTCTTGCGTATATCTCTCCATGATGAAATTGTAAACACTACTGAATACAACGAAAAACAAATTACAGATCGTGACATGTTACAAATGGCCGAGACGTCACTTCAAAATCATATCATACCTATTGGAAAACCCGTTACATAGACTTTTTGCAAACAGGCAGTTTTTTCGTTAGGATGCTAGCTTTCAGAAAATTTAACCAATATGTTTTCGAGTTTTTTTCGGCAAAAGTTACAAAAACAGGCCCTTAGAGTGCAGTCGAGAATCTTGCTGATGATGTCCTCTGGCAAAGGCGGAAAGCGCTTCAAGAAGCCATCGTTTCCGCACGAAATTACTATGAACTATCTCATCTCACATAGCTTCACACTTTATACTAATAGTTGATCTTGACACATTCAGCCGATACAACCTCATTTTTTCACATTTTCCAGAACATTTGAAATGACCACATCCCTCATAACTGACGTGACTCCGAACAGAGTACATACCCATCGATATCGGTTTTAAAGCGGGACATTCACGCGCGCTGTACTAAGACGCAGTAGGCCAGTAAGGTGTAACGTTTTGGAGAATTATTTTTAAGTTAGGTCTCAATATAATATATATAATAAGCATCTAGCATTGATCTTTAATATAATAAATAATATAAATTCATTGATTTTAGGGATTAGTTAAGGATTTGAATTAACATGGTTCGAATTGCAATTGAAGCCAAATTTGAAAGATTTTTTTAGGTTTTTGAATTTCAAATAGAAACTTTAGACCTTTTATTAAAATATTTCTAATTGCTGTTGAACATAGTGTACTGACTGAATCGAATATGAAAATTGGCCACACATGTTTCTTTTAGCAAAAGATAGAAAAACTGCCAAAATTAAATTCTATAATAAACATTTTCAATTAGTATTTTTATTGATATTTTTATTTTAAATTAAAATCTATAAACGCCATTGTCTTTGTGTTTGTGTGTGTGTAAATACAACAGATACAAATTTAGATTTCACAAAATATTTGAAGTTTTTATTTTTTTCACCATAAAAAATGTTTTTAGTCAGTGTAACATAAAGCCAAAATGCCTGTATTTCGGTTGGAAAATAAAAACGCGTAAAGTAAACTAAATTTGCAAACAGGTAATTAATTTTTTTAAGGGTTTGAGAAGAACACAAGACAAGTAAAAATAAAAAAGCAATTTCTAACTTGGGCATTATTAATAAATTGCTTACATTTAATTGGTTGTTATTTGTTTTTGTTGTTGATATTACTTGTATGGGATACTTTTTTCTTTTGTTTTTGCTACTAAAAACTAATATTTAAAAGGAAATTTATTTAAAAAAAAAGAGTCGAGAAATATTATACTATAAGACTACATCTGAGAAAACAAATCCGTATCTTTTACCAATTTATTTTCTTCTTTTTTTGCATTTGAGGCAAACAGCCATTGTTCATTTGTTTTGTATTTTAAATGATACGACGTCGTGAATTGTGACTTCCCGCGGAGCCTTTTCTTGGAAACAACTCACGAAATGACGCAGCTGCTCTTTTCTTGGGGATTGCCATTCTCATTTTCAATTAATAACAAAAGCTGATGGAAAATATCAGCAACAGACTGGAAATTTTAATAAAAAATATATATGGGCATTAAATCAAAATTTTGTTCGAACTGAAATAATTCTTCAAAAAACCTCACCTCGTTTTGTTTTGCAGAAGTTTCTAAAAATGCAGCACGCCAAGATTCGGCCAATTTTCTACCTTCATCGGTGGAAACCGTACGCTCTTGATGTAAATCAGTTTTATTGCCTACCAACACAACAGGTACACTGAAAATTATTTAAAAATAACAATAAATAACACTATTCTTATGGATTATACAATTTGTTCAACTTACTATTTCTTTCCCATAACATCCAACAATTTCTCGTATATAATTTTTATAACCTCAAACGATTTCTGACTGGTTATCGAGTATACCAATACATAGCCATGGAAATCCATACTATATTGTACGGGAAATATACTATATTCATCCTGTCCAGCTGTGTCCACAAGTTTAACGCCATAGTCTTGTGAATTAACACGCGTCACTTTTGTAAATGCTGTATAGGGGGACATTGGATTTTATTATAGGTACAGCAGCATAAGTAAATAAATAAAAACTAATTTTACAGAAATGAGCAAGATGATTAACTGAAATATTTTCTCAGCGCTGATAAAAAATACTAGTTAGTAGTTTCGAAACAACAGGAACATATAGGAGAACAAGTAGGTGGGAAAATCTCAGTCAAATAAACCGACTGATACAGTGCTTGAAAAACTTTTTATTTTGGAATTAAATTTGTACCTTAAGAAATGTTTGCATGGAACTTCGCTTGTTTGAAGCTGAGCTGTTTCTGAGATGATTCTGAAAGTACAGAGTTCCTAGCATTTGGGAGGGAATGTGGGTGGACCTGTAAACATGGTCACCTCTTGTATATACAATTTTATAAGTGCAAATATTCAACGATTTGTATACCCTTCACCATAGGATGAGGGGTATACTCATGATGTCACTCCTTTTTAACACATCGAAATATTGATAAGAGACCCCATGAAATACATATATAAAATTAATCGTCGTAATATTCTAAGACAATTTAGCTATGTCCGTCCGTCGTCTGTTGTAATCACGCTACAACCAACAATAATTGAGCTAGATGACTGAAATTTGGTACATATAGTTCTCATAGCCAAGGGTATACTGGAATTGAAAATGGGAAATATTGGTCAATTTTTATATGGGGGGTATATTCATTTTATCATTCCGTTTGTAACATCTCTGTATATTGATCTGATACCACATAAAGTATATACTTGTATATTCTTAATAGACGTAAAATTTTAAGACGATTTAGCCATGTCCGTCCGTCTGTTGTAACCAGGCTACAGTCTACAATAATTGAGCTAGATGACTGAAATTTGGTATAGATATACATTGGGGTATATTTATACCCGGAATTCTTCCCACGAATAACTGTAGACAAAACAAAGGTCCCTGTAGATTTCAATTCGTAACGGCACAAAAACCTCAAATTTCATCTAATTGGGCTGAAATTTGTTAACATGAGTTTATTTGTACCCGAAACCCGTCACATGCGATCCAATGTGGAGGGAATGTAAGATTCGCACTGGCCGAATCTTAATCCGTCTTTACTTGTTTGATAAGGGCCCCATATATAGTGTCTCCACGATTTGACTACTTAATGCCATAGAGACTTCAAATTTCAATTGATCGGGCTAAAAATTGGTAACATAAGTATACTTGTAGTTGGGGTCTTTTTACACCCAGAGCACTTCACACGAATAATGATTTGTTCTTGTTTTTATATAGATCCTATACAAATATCACTACCAATCTCACTTCCAAATGCCATAGAAACCACACTTCTCATGGAATATGGCTGAAATTTGGTAATATGAGTTTATTTATACCCGAAAACATTCACACGAACAACGGTCGTCATAGTTCTATGTTTTGATACAGCCCCCAAAACAAATGTTCTGCTATAAACAATTTCTTAATAAGGTTCCCATATAAAGATATTCTCTGATTTGAATATTTTATGTAATTTCCACTTTAGGAAATTCGTTATTTAAGTCTAAAATATGGCAACATTTTTGGCAAGAGTATGATATCCAAGGCCCCTCGATCCTTAAACATAATATTTGGATAGAGCACCTCAAATTAAGATGTTATCATTTTATCGGACGTTAAATTTTGAAAAAATCCGAAAAAAATTATGTTTTTGTATAATAAGCTATGATGATGTAAAATTAAATAAAATTTTTCGAAACTACCTTATGGTGTTTTCTTTTGTGCCAAATTTCGTTTGTAAAAAAATGCTACACTTTGAGAGGGTTTCGTTTTCTTTTGTAAAAATGTCGCATTTGCACCGTGCATAAATGCACCATTTCAGCCTTGTATTTAAGCGAAGGGGTGGACGCTGTTTTTTTCAGCGTCGAGCGAATAGCCTAAACCCGCGTATGTACGTGCGTGTTTTTCCTAATGAAGCTTGGACAAATGCTTTATTTAGGTGGCCACGTATTCTTTGTTAAAAGGGTACTTAACCCTTTGACGACCACTGGGACTTATATGACCCATGCGAATTGTTTTGCAATTTTTACCATACTTATGTCTAAAATGTTTCAATTTGCTTTAGATGTTTATTTAGCCAGAAAAAAACCTACGTAATTTTTTGATTCCACTAAAATCATTCTACAATTTTTTTTATTATTCGAGCAGTAGCTCAGATAAGTAAAAAAGTTGGTATTTTTTCAATCCTTATTGTCGTCAAAGGGTTAAAGGGTAGCTTTTAGGGAGTTAAAGGGGTAGCTTTTAGCATTTTTCATCGATTCTGGCCATAAAAAATGCAGCTGTACAAGAGGGTGTAGGCGACATTATAAATTACTGATAGGCTTCTTTTTAGAAAGGAAAACACCATTAGTTATCAAAATATAAAAAATTGTTTTTTTTTTAAGCCGTGAAAAGCGTTTGAAACTATTGACATTTGACCAACTGCATACTCTGAGAATATGGAGAATGGAGCGTACAGACTTTGGATGAGGAAATAGAAGATGTGATGGACAATTCTGAAGATGAATTTGAGCAAGGATTGTTAGTCTTTTAAAATTATAAAATGTGTTTATCGGCGAAGGCGAACAATTATTTATATTATATAAATAATTTTTCATGTTTAGCTTTAAATGTGAAAAAGGCGCCGCTGTCGAAAATTTAATTTAATAAATCCCACGATTTTTTTAAAATATATTTTCCATTTTAGTTTTCTTTGAGTTGCATGTAATAATTAATGTAATTTTTAATTTAGAATTAAATCAAAATACACATAATTTTTATCGAATTAGAAAAAATTGTCAAATACTAATGCAGTTACGATAAATAAAAAAGTTGTCGATTTCGATTTTGAGCCCATTGGCCCGAAAAAAATCGATATTTTTTCAAATATAACTTCAGATTACTAAGCGAGTTATCGACAAAATGTATTTGGTCTGCTCATTTTATATTAACTTAAAAAGGTAAATTAATTTTTTACAAATAAAAGTATGTAATTTTGAGTTTTAATAAACCGCGCTTTCATATTTCCTTTAAGACATTAATAAATATAAACAGATCTTTTCAGAAATGTAAAACATGTACATATACTACAGAAAACGTATGTGTATAAGGGCTATATCCAAACATGAACCAATATTTAAAATGTTTGATACATCCCACAGTGGTTCCGCCCATACGACAAAAATAGAACAATGTATGTCAGTATTTTGCAGTAATGACAATGTAAATAGTTGCTAATCCCATCAAACTACTGTGTTCCAAATAAGTTTTTGTGATATCTGAATGTTAGCAGTAAAAATTACAAATAACAAGAGTGGAAAAATAAATTTGTGAATAATGGAGATAGAAGGGAATGGTATTAACATTATTTTAGAGCTATAATACTTTCAAAAATTAATTTGTTGTTTAGAAAAAAAGGTGTGTTTAATTTGTATAATTTTTGTATGATTTTGTCAATCTTTGTTAGATTTACGTGGAGTTTTAGTAGCTATTCCCCTCGATTCCCTCAATCAATTAAATATGCAAATATAGGTATAAGTCTCAAGATTACAAATATTTTTATTTCAACTGCCAATATTTGACTCACATTGAATGCTATTCGAAACTCCAAACCTATCAAATTGTTACAAAACATACATTATTGTCCAGTATATAAAGGTATAAACATGTGCAAACATTGTTATCAAAGACAAATAGAATATAAGAAGACATTCCTTCAGGCCGAAACGTCAAAATCTATCAGTTACGAACGAATAGGAATGAACTGTCACACGCGAAAAAACAGTATTCCGCGAACATTGATTGAACTTTTTTTGCACTTATCGATTAATATTAATTTTTTAATTGTGACAATTACAAAAAATTCGGGAAAAACGGTCTGAAAATCCGCGAAAAACCTCACTCGTTGGAATCAAATTCCTATTCGTTCGTAACTGACAATTACTCGTTACAGGAAGCAATGTCTTCTTATATTCTATTTGTCTTTGATTGTTATTGTGATTTGACAAAAACCATTTTTTGTTGTTGTCTAGTGTAATTATCCATATATTTATTTTCATTTTTCATTTTGTTGGTATATGTGCCAATTGTGAATGCGTATTTTCACGCTTGTATATTTTCGAAATCTGTTGTTCCAAAAAGACTGAACATGTGCCTCAAATTCGAGATGTGTTCGAAAAAGTTCTATCAAATATTGATGTAGTACACGGGGGAAATCGCCATTTTTCATATGTTTGAATTGAAAGAAAATATATTTGGCAACAAAATTTTTAAATAAAATATATTTGTGAACAAATACATTTTATTTGAAAATCAAGAAATGTTGTTTGAACGTATATTAATATATTAGAACTTAATCTAATTGCGAACTGAGTTTCACAAATATAATATATGTTTACACACAAATAAAATTATGGTTTAAGAAGTATTCCAATAATATTTTATTTAAAAAAGATTTTATTAAAAGATTTTATTTAAAAAAGATTTTATTAAAAGATTTTATTTAAAAAGACTTCGAATTTTATTTTTCCTAGATTTTGTGTTATATTTCACAGTTAAAATTGTCATAAGCTTTTGGATTTACAGCGCTAATTTTAATTTATAAATTTTTCCAATTCAATTTCTTCCAAATTTTTGTCTAATTTTACAAACATATAAAATTTCAAAAAAAATTGCACACTTAACTTCTGAAAAACAGAAAACATGCCTTAAAATTAAGGCATTGATACATTGTCAAAATTCTTAAATACAAATTAATCTTTGTTTCGGAAGTATTAGTTCCGAATAAAAATATATTTGGATGAAAACGTACTCTTGTTTAGAACAAGACCCTCCCAAGCATATAATATATTTGTGTGTGTAAAATACTATGTATTTGGAGTGTTTCCTAAATATATGTATGTTTACAGCTGAATATGTTTGGGACAACATACTACAGAAGCGAATTTTTTCAGCGTGTAGGTGGAGAAGATTTGTTTTCGGAGCTGTTAGAAATAACTAATTAATTATTTGTAAGTAAATTGTGGTCTTTTGGAGACAATATTTCTTTCTTCGAAAGAAAGAGTTGCTATAAAACTTACATTATCTCCTTTACCGCATGCTGTGAAAAAATTAAATGCTACTAAAAAACGCGGGCGTCCTAAAGTGTATATTGCGGATTCATCGAAGGGAACGTCAATTAGCAAAATTGACGGAAACGGATGAATCTGCAGCTGCTGAAAATGCACTGCATGTTCACAACCAGATCAAAATTTATTGGAAGTAAATAGTACAGAAAGTCTTGCGCTTTTTTAACACTAATTTAATATATCGATGTCTTAATATGAATTATGTATTCATTTAGTATCATGCTACCTTCGACCAAAAAATGAAAACTTTGGGCCACTGTAAAAAAGCTTAGACCAGCAGGACCATAAGTTTATTCTACAAAAATGATCTACATAACATGCCCTTTCAGAATTATAGAGTCGCTCTTCTACTCCAATAATTTCACAGATATCACGGTTTTAAATTTACATTATAGTATTTTTTTGTATAAGTTGACCCCCACTGAAATTTTCTGGCAAAAATTATCGTAGAATATTTTAATCCTTAAATGTCCTTTTTGATTTTTTCGAAATTACTTATTACTATGTAACTCTGACAATAAGAAATCTATCAGACACAAACTTAGAGCATTTTTTTCATTCAGTATAATGCTCCCTTCGACCAAAAAATGAAAACTTTGACCCACTGTAAAAAAAAACAGACCAGCTGGACGATAAGTTTATTCTAGAAAAATTATCTACTCAACATGCCCTTTCAGAATTATACGGTCGCTATTCTGTTCCAAAAATGTTGTTGGACAGTGTTATTTTTATTTTGTTTACTAACAACTAAATAGAAGTCAAAATTATATACGTTTATTTCAAATAAATGAAATAAATAAATAAATGAGCGCACCAGTAGGCGAGTTGGTAGCGTACTCGCATATGAGTTTGGGGGTCGTGGGTTCGATTCCCACCAGAGGCTCTGGTCTGTCGTTGCAAAATTTAGCCACATGGCCTTTGTAACCCGGCCTTTCCCTGGACCTTAAAATTAGAATATAAAATTTACTTTGTATTGTAATTCATATAAATAAATAAATAAAATAAATAAATGTACGCAAAGTGGGCGTTGCCGTTATGTAACCACGCCTATTTCTGTAAAATACAATATATTAGAACACGAGAGCATATGACGAAAAGTTCAGGTCGATATGTCTTCTTTTACTATTTTTGTCGCTCTCTCCCGTACAAATGGGTCCACTGTGCATGCTTTTGTAAAACAAACAAATATCATGGTTTAGTTAGGTTTGGGTTAAGAGTTACAGCCAGCATGTTCGGCTCAATTGTGCTACATCGGGGACATAAGTGAAAATATACGTTTTTCCTAGACCATCCCCCCTTTGAACCAATTTGTCTGCTTTAGAAAGTTCAAGAGTTAGCAGATTTTAACATCAACCAAGTGTTCTATCTCGCCTGGAGAGAGAAAGGACACAGAAGGCGTTCTAATAATTCCTCCTCCTCTTCCGTCTCCACAGCTTCTTCAAAACTCATATCGCAAGACCTTCAATCTCTATGCATTATTTATGAAAACAAGCAATAGAGAAATTGTGTACAAACAGTTGCTTCTTCGGTAATTTTCGTTATCCTCGAGCTTGAAAAATCATTTATTCTAATTCATAATAAAAAAGGTCGAATAATATACACAAATTATGGAAAATCCTTATTGTCTATAATCAACTCCTTATAACGGACAAACCATGACACTCAGAAGATGTTTTCCTCGATGTAAACAGACATAGAAATGAGTTACCATATTGGCCTATGATTTGCTACTTTACCACTTCAAAGATTTTTCGTTTATAGAATTGAATACAATTCAAGATGGAGAATACGAGTATAATGGTGATTTCGTTTTTGCAAAAAAATTTTAACATTTTTCTACATTTTACACTGAAACCGCATTTTTAGGCTCGTTTGTAAAAATGGTGCAGATTTTGATTTCGTTTGAACGGGTTTTGATTTTGTTTGTAAAATTATTACACTCCGCAAATGCGAAAATGTCGCATTTTCCGCACTCAGCCCAGTCCACGGTGTGGTGTGTTGCAACTTCAAAAAACAGAACCAAACCTAAAAGAAAGCGTACATTCTTCATGCACTACCAAATGGTTGCGCCATAATGTATGTTTGGGTTTTACTCACCGCACGATTTTTGTTCGATTGTTCGCATGTAAAATGCGAAATTAGCAGAGGGTGAAGGGGAATCTGTTGCAACATGATGTGTTGACTATATTTTTCAGAAACGAAATCACCATAAGAATCGATCCTTCCGAACATACAACCGATGATACTTGTTACCGAGCGAACATGAACTTCGACTTTCGCATGCTACAACATGGCGAAATTTGCGTTGGGACTTGGACCTGCCCTCGTACAAGATTTATCTGTATCAGGAGCTCAAAGGAGCACTTGAAAATAAGGTTAGAAAGGGCAATAGGTTGGGAATGTCGTTGATTCTCAAATGATGCAAGTTTTGGAGGATGTAGAGCAAGTGTTCTCTGCATTTATAAATCGGAGCCGTGAAAAGCCTTTGGAACTATTTATATTGGATGAACCAACTGCACACTCTGAGAATATGGAGAGTATTTTGCTTGTAATATCAAAGAGAGAAGGTGTACAGACTTTGGATGAGGAACTAGAAGATGCGGTGGACAATCTGAAGATGAGTTTGAGCAAGGATTGTTATAGACTTCAAATATTTTAAAATATGTTTTAAATAATGAATGTGCGCCAAATTCAAAAAATTCAGTTATTAATAAATAAAACAAGTTATCGATTTTTTTTCTTCTAATCTTAGATTTTGAGCCAACAGAAGCAAAACAATGGATTATTAAAATTTAACGTTCGAAAACTAAGCGAGTTGTCCAAAAAATTACATTGTTTTTTCTTCTTGATTTCGGCCAAGGATCAATCATTAACGATGCATGAACATCGAATTCTGGAGAAGCGGCATCATTGGTCCCTAATTCCTACAATACTAAGTTGGTGAGTCAAAAATTGTCAAAATATAAAGTTGATTTCCGAAGACTTTTGAAGACATAAAGGGGAGTTTCAAATTTGAAGGGGTCGGTGTTGACAGTCTGTTGTGACCAACTTGTTTTCGCGTCGATGACTGCTAATTATAAATTAATTAATTACTGGTGTTGTGTTTACACTCTTCAAGGTTTTATGCGCAAAATCGAGTCGACTAGTTCGCTTTGACTTTCGGAGGCTTTATTCAACATGCAAATTTTGCGTCGGGACTTGAGTCTGGCCTCTTCCATCAAGATCCATCTGTACCAGCAGCACGAAGTTAATGATTATACACAACTAATGTTTTTACTCACTGAACTTCGGAGTATCTAGAGGACCTCAATTTTAGAGAAAAAATTGACTTTAAGAGGATCAACACAAAAGTATTTTTTTTTGTTTTTTATTTTGGGCTGGTGGAATGATTGGTTTTTACTTCCTCAAAAAGGGTGCTTTTTACCGTATTTTATGGTCAGTTTAATTTTGCCCATTGAACGATGTGGATGACATATTGTTCCTGCTGGGCAACGAACGCCACAATGAATATTCTGCATTAATGATTTGAGATATATTTGGGATATCTCTCTCACGATAATTTGCACCGCTAACCTGTGACGCTAGACTTTTTCTTGCTGGTTTTTCTGAAGTCCCAAGTCTATGTCACTACGCCACAATCGACTGATACCCTCAAAATCAACATATCATGGGTCATTGCTCAAATTCAGCAGTTCATATGAGGCAGAGCCATTGTAAAATTTGAACTTGCGGATTCCGTGCCAGCATTCCGTCGTAATGATCATTTGAATGATGTCATAATATAAAGTCATACATGGGCCTTTCCACTAAGAACAGATAGGAATATTCCATTCAGACAGCTTTGATTTTTCCAATTCAGTATCGGCCCCTCTTATTGGAAAATCCTTTACATATGTGTACAAACAAAAGGGGATTTTTGGATGTGGCAAATGCCGCATTCGATTACTTACAAGAATACGTAGAGACGTACGAACAATGTTAAATTGATTGGGAAAGAATTTCCAATTGTGTTACATTTCATCTCTCTTTGGCCGTTGCAAACAACTACCCAAACACATAATAGCATATAGGCATATATCTTCTGCCGTGAACTTCTGTGATGATACTGTCTTTGACATAAAATATTCCAGTAAAATGTTAAACTTCTCTTGTCTGCTGCTTTTATGGTATTCTCCTAGAAATTAATTGAGAACAACGGAGCGAAGTCATCCATCAATACTACATTTTCCCATGAAACATAGAAACAGGTATTTTGGAATGGCAAACATTCAAAACGCAATGCCTTGACACTACAGACAACCTTTAGGTAGATACATATGCCTTAACCTTGACACAAAATATCTCCAAACAAATAACTACTATTATATACGACCGTCTACTTTAACTTATAATGCAGGTTACATTGCTTTCATAAAGTACATCGCAATAGTTCATAAAGAATTTGTGAATGATTCACTTGTTTTTTTTTTTTGGCAAAATTAAGGCAAATATCCATAATTCCATTTGACTTTTCAACACTACCTGAATAGCACAACGGACAGACATAAGAAAGAAACCCATACCTATATGATGGATGGAGCCGCCAATGAAGCATAATAAACATATGATTGTGGTGGAGATCATTAAATACGTAGTTTGTAGTTTATACTTACTATTTTCTATTGTGGGGTCATATGAGTCGACAAATTGTCCCTCGACGAACTGAATACTCAACGAAGATTTACCTAGAGGAGCAGCAATGGGGAAAAAATAAAAGAAAAGTGCATTATATGGAATATTCCCAGAAAATAACAACAACAAACTCTTTTTTAATCAACATAAATAAATAAATAAAACGCAAAAAAGTAAAACAGAAAAATAGTAGTGTATGTAGCACAGCACGAGAAGAGAAGACACACACATACGGACTACGACGACTACACAAGAAAAGAAGAACACAGAAAACAAGAAACTCACCCACTGATCTGTAGCCCATCATAGCAATATTACGTTCTTTTGGTGGCATTTTTCAAAGTTTATTGTCCTTAAATACTTATGATATTATTTTATTCCTTTTGTTTTGCACAAAACAATTCCAAGTTAAAAAATTAATTCAACACAGCACAAATGTTTTACTACCAACCTCACCTCACCTAATAAAAATTCTTTTGTGAAGACATTCCAAATGTCAACAATGAATTTTGACAATCAAAATGCTGTCACAATTATAGTGCAATACCAAAGGTAGACCAATTGGTTCAAAAATTAAAAATGTTACCGTTGAGTTTATTTACTGTTAATTCAGCCGAAGGATTAAACCAGTTTTCCAACAAATTCGACATTTCCGTATTTTTGTTTACTACTAATGCGAAATAACTCTGAACGTCAACAACTTATTTCAGTTAAGGGTACAATTTAAATAGACGACGTAAGCCGTCACCATCTGTCAAAATAGGAATTTCAACAATAAATCGAAGAAAAAACAGAGTCAGCTGTTCGCTTTGTCCATATTCACACTTGCCATTTTTTCTGCAATTTTTTTTATGCAATTCTCTTTTGAAGTTGCATTTGCGTTCAGACAACGTATTCTGTTTAGAAAATTTGTTCATCTTCCATTAAAATTCATTAAATTTCATTAAAATGTATGTGGCACAAATTTACATATCGTCGGCTTAATGCTATTTTGGTCCATACGCCATTTTTGTGTTTTTTGAGTTAGGAGTTGATAATATGGATTCCAAGCCTGCTCTTTCAGAATCTGCAATCATTTTTTTCTTATCTCGCCTAGTTTTCGAGATATTGGTAGGGTAAATTTGTTTTACTCTAAATAACGGGAAATAATTTCGATATTTTTGTTCTATGTCTCAATTTTTCTATCGCCCTATATTTTTCACTCAGTATTTTACGTTCTTTCGATCACAATATGTAAATTAGTGTCCATCCATACCGACCCTTTTTGTGGTCCATGTAATACAAATACGAAAAAATAGTAAAATAAAGTGGATATGGACCAAAATGCCAAGAACAAAAATTGTTATAACTTGCTTATTTTTGGATGTAATGGCATAGAAATGCATGAGAATCATACAAATACTGTTGGGAACTCTATGAAATAAAAAGTGAGTCCCGTTTTTACTCAAACAATAAATTGCGTTTTTCTCCGTTCATACAAAATGGCGTATGGAACAAAATAGCATTAAGCCGACGATATGTTGACCCGAGCACAAAACTACGAATATTACATAAAAAGGAATGTGGAATGTAAAAAGAATCACCACTTTACAGCGAAAGAAAACGCATTGCAAAAAATTGCAAGTACGGACAACTTTTTTCTCCACCCTTAGTACATATTCACACTTGTAATTTTTTTCTGCAATTTTTGTCTGCAATTCTCTTTTCAAATTGCATTTGCGTTCAGACAATGTATTCTGTTTCGACAATTTTTTATTTTCACCGTTCATTGAAACTCATTAAATTTTATTAAAATATATGTCGCACAAATTTACATACATATGTTAAACCGAGCACAAAACAACGAATATTAAATGAAAAGCAGTATGGAAATGTCTAAACACTTTACAGCGAAAGAAAACGCAAAACGCATTGCAAAAAAATTGCGAGTACGGAAGATTTTTTTCTCCCCCTTACCGACTGCGTCCCACTCCCACAAACACTGAAATTCAGCAGAAAAAATTGCAAGTGTGAATCTGGACTTACCGACTGCGTCCCTCTCCCAAAAACACTGCAATTCTGCGGGTGAAAATTACAAGTGTGAATATGGACTTTGATTCCATTTGTTCAGATTCACACAAGGTAATTTTTTCCAAGCAAGTGTCAAAGTTTGTTGGAGAGAGGGGCAAAGAGCTCTTTCCGCCTGCCACTCCTACAAACTTTGACACTTGCTTTAAAAAAAATTGTCTTGTGTAAGTCAGGACTAAGTTCTTAGGGTGTTTCTTAAATACCAGTGAATACGTCCGGCGGCTATCTCAAATTTCACCCTATTGTTTTCTGTGCATACCACAAAACTTTGACAGAAGTCGGAAGATTTCACTGGTATTTAAAATATACCCTTTGTATGTCCCTATTCATACGCGCTGACAGTTAAGTCGATTATCAGTGTTTTGTAGGAGAGAGAGGCAGTCGGAAAGGGGAAGAAAAAATTCTCAACCTTTTGTGTTTTTTTTTCGCACTTTGAAACAAAAACAATTCATACAGGAAGAGCCGAAATAAAAGTACACGAAGCCGAAACGAATGAACGTCGTGTGGACGCAAAAAATATCCTCGTGTGATTCACATTTTTTTTCGTAATTTATTTGGCAAGTGGCACTACCTTCACAAGTATTGTATCATGGGATAATAGGCAAGTGGCTATACCTTCAACATTATTGTGCCAAGATTACAATTTAGAGAATATGCATATAAAAACAAAACGTATAAAACTGAGTTGCCATATGTTT
The DNA here is from genome assembly GCA_963930755.1 of Eudasyphora cyanicolor. NCBI lineage: Eukaryota > Metazoa > Arthropoda > Insecta > Diptera > Muscidae > Eudasyphora > Eudasyphora cyanicolor. The sequence goes on along the minus strand of OZ005734.1, from coordinate 61,135,113 downwards.
TACACCTTGCTTATGTTTTCTCTCCCATATGACATTTGTCAGATTTGTGTTTTTTTTGTAAAATAAATTAATTTGTTAATAAGAACACTTTCTTGGGATTCGTTCGGAGGATAACCCGGGAACCATGTCGTTGACAATGAAATTATTTACCGCCTCACGCAATGGTAAAGGATACTAATGTGGAAATCATAAAAAAACTATTCCAAAACTGTAATTTAAAGTGTTTTTCTCGGAGATTGAGGTTAGGGCCACTTATGTCATCAAGCGAAAACAAGAGACTTCCAGAGAGTGTGTTGACGAGAAGGATATTATCGTATAAAAATGTTGTGTCGAAAATAAGATTTAAATGAAATTGCACTTGCCAAATACTAATTGTGTATATCCAAATGTATGCTAAACAAACAAATGTATCAACACACAAGTAACAACATCTTAAGAGCATAGGATTTTCCGGTGGCCCGACCCTTAGTACTTAATCTGTTTGAATATTCTAGGATAAACATAAATATTTATATATTTTATTGTAATTATCAACCCACCATTAATTTGTTGTTTTTAGGCCAACGCATGCTTGGTGCCAGCTCCCGTTTGATGAGCACCAAGGAATCCAAAGATGTTGTTACTGTCCCCAAGGGCTATATCTATGTTAATAACAAAGAAGAAAGCATGGATTTGAATGATGTGACGGACAGAGCCGCCAGCACCATTTTCCTTAGCGAATTGATGCGTGGTTTTGGTGTAACATTGGCCCATATCTTCAAGGAACCGGCCACCATCAATTACCCCTTTGAAAAGGGACCTTTGAGTCCTCGTTTCCGTGGCGAGCACGCATTGCGTCGTTATCCAAGTGGAGAAGAACGTTGCATTGCTTGCAAATTGTGCGAAGCCATTTGCCCCGCACAAGCCATTACCATTGAGGCTGAGGAGCGTGCCGATGGCAGCAGACGGACCACCCGCTACGATATCGATATGACAAAATGTATCTATTGTGGATTCTGTCAGGTTTGTACTCGAGCGTCTTCAGCTTTTCTTTTGAAACATTTGTAATATATTTATATTGTTATCCCTTTAGGAAGCATGCCCTGTTGATGCTATTGTGGAAGGTCCAAATTTCGAATTCTCCACTGAAACTCACGAAGAGTTGTTGTACAACAAGGAGAAATTGCTCAACAATGGTGACAAATGGGAGTCTGAAATTGCTTCCAATTTACAGGCTGATCATTTATATCGTTAAAAAGTTCCAAGTAGAGAAGAAATGTGTGTTCTTTAAGAACTCACACAATACACTTAGTAAAATAAACTTGCAAGAACTTTCCTGTATAAATTGTGTGTTAAATGAATTAAAGTTTAATTATTAGTTTAAAAACAATACATTCACATTGTGTCAACATTTTTTTCATTTATCAATAACACTAAAAAATCGAAAATTACTGCAAATGTCGGAGTTACAATACATAAGTATTAATAATGCCCTCTTTTTCTAAATGGAAGTCTGTCAAGTTGTAGAACTAAAAAATACGCTTGGGTGGTGTTTATTGTCCTGGTCCAGACAATGATTTCTCCATGAACTTCTTTTTGGCAAAACAAATCCACCATTTATTGGGCTTGCCATCCTCACCGAAAACTTTCTCCAAAACACGATTGCCCGTTTCATGGCGTAATTGTAAGATATATTGACGCATTAAATCTGAAAAACATATATTCTTTTAGTAAAAATTTACTTTTAATTTTTGATACGAAAATCTCCACATTCCCTACCTGTCTCCTGAGCAGTTTGTGGCCTGCCATAAACAGCATTCAAAGGGAATCCTGCCTCACCGGGAATATCGAATTTTGATATGGCCAGACTATACATCTCCTGTTGGCCTTGGTTTTTGTTGGAACAACGTTGTAGCTTTTTCAAGCATTCTGTGATATACAGAGTAATATAAATTAAAGTACGATCCACTTCAGACTAGGGGCGAAACATACAAGTTAAGTTAATTGAGGTATGCACATTGTTTATGTTGGTTTTTACCTACCTTTATTTCATAGGTTCTAAAGAAAACATTTGCTTTAAAGTAGTATAGTGACTCATCAATGATATCGTTATCATTATTCATTTGTGATGGAGCTGGTCCCCTGAACTGAGTTCTCAAAGGCAAAATGGCCATGTTACCCACCGCTGAGGGAAACTCTTTGATTGTGGAATGGTAAGCCTGTAATAATTGGACCCGAACGGAAAAGATATGAAGATGTTGGAAAATTCTGTGTTTTCTTCTAACCCCACCCAAACTTTTTAAGGGACAATGAAGCAATTTGCTTGCAGATATCGCCACAAATTCTGATTCACTTACCGGCATTTTATTTATATTTTATGTTACACTAGGATATAGGTTGATTTTGTAAATGCTTTGTCTATTTTTAAAGAAAAAATAAATATGAAAAATTTTTTGTGGGTTCTGACTTCTCGACTTGTGTCAAAACATAAATACTGCCGCTGATGACAGTTAGAAAAACAGAGATGTTAATGCCAGCGTTGCCAAACATTTAATATTTATCTGTAAATTGCAAGGACTGTCCTGGAAGAGAACAATACATATTCTGTAGGCACCGGTACATGGTAGTGGCAAAATTGCACCAAAAAATTAAAGGGATTATGAGGACTACAAATGCTGATAATGACACCTTCTGTGGAAACTGAAGTTTATTAACTATCGTTAAAACTATTAGAAAAATTTGTTTATCAAAAAAAAACGTGTTCCAATTTTTGAAAGTTAGCCTGCTAACGAAGAGGGAATATGGACAAGGCTATTTCTCTCTGCCTCTGTTGTCAAATTTCTGACAAACAAATAATTTAAACAAAAGACATATAAATTTGCAGCGCTAAATTTTAAATATTTTTTACTCTAGAATTAACCAAAGGGAAATTACTGGCTGTTTAATGTGCAAAAATTGAAAAATTTAATGTTTAAGAAAATGTTACAAAACGACGGCGATAGTAATAGAAATAGTAATGCAACTCCACAAATTCCGATGGCTTTAATGTCGGGAACTGACGATGATTAACGATTCCGTCAATACTCGTATAAATTTCATAAAGAAAATAAAGAATTATACATATTAAGAAAGCCACTGTATTAAAATCGCTTTCCATCACATATGCACATGTTAGTATATTCATCAATATTTTTTACGACCAACCACCGTTTTAAGGATGCTTAGTGCTAAAAGACAGTTATTGTCGTCATTTTCTTGTGCTAACTTATTACGTTGATCCACATTCAAATTGGTATTCTTCACTTCAATTTGGCATTCGTTGGCTACATAAAGTATTAGTTCATTGCTGATATCATTGCCCAATGATTTAACGAGATATTTCATTAAATCTTGTTGGACATTTGCAGGGAAGAGCTGAAAATGGCAAAATATATTAGAAGAATTCAAAATGGATATACAAACTTTCAAAAGCCAGACCTAATGATTAATTAAATTAGCATTAAACAAATATTTTATGTTTATATTTTATTATATTTCCATCGAAAAAAAAAGGAAAAAACGTAAATAAGAAAATTTATTCAAGTTTAAATATAATATAACTATTATAATATAATAATAATTATAATATAATATGTTGTTATAATATAATAATAATCATATATAACAACAACAGCAGCCCACCCTTCCCCAAAATTCCCAATGTAAAATAACCCAAAGATTTCCATATTGCTATCTCTGCCGAAACTCTTTGGTCGGGGCACATGTGATTTAATTTATACATACGTACTTGACAAACTGTTCGTCTTTTGTGCAAGTGCACTTGCATGGCTCTGGTTGTGTTTGCTGCAGTTGATGCGGAGGAGAGAATCTCCCTCTTCAAATATAGTGGTGGTTTTGGCTGCTGCTGGGATGTGGAGGAGGCTTCAATATCATTCTCCACATCTTGCAGCGGTGGTGATTTCTGCTGTTGTTGTGATGTGGTGGAGAGGATCTCCTCTCTAGCGGTGGTGGTTGCTGCTGTTGTGATACGGATGAGAGGATCTCCCCCTTCACATGTGGTGGTGGTTGCTGCAGCTGCTGGGATGTAGAGGAGGCTTCAATATCATCCTCCACATCTTGCGGCGATAGTGGCACAACAACGTGGGGTCCTAAGCACTAGACGATCATGGCGATAGTGGTTGCTGCTGCTGCGGCTGTTGTGATGTGGAGGAGAGGATCTCCTCTAGCGGTGGTGGTTGCTGCTCCTGAGATGTGGAGGGGGATGCAGAGAATATGTTGGGCAACATCACATCAATATTATTCTCCACATCTTGCAACGGTGTTGGTTTCTGCTGCTGTTATTGTTGTTTTTGTGATGTGGAGGAGAGGATCCTCCCCTCTAGCGGTGGTGCTTGCTGCTGCTGGGGATTTGGGGATGAGGAAGCAGAGTTCACCTCCATCATCATCCTTTTGCTCCTGAATAATTTTTAATAAAATCTATTAGAGACATTCTTGAAGTCATTGGACGCCGAAATTGGTGAAGATTTTAGTATATTAAAATACGCCGATCGAATTGGATGAGATAAACGGAAGTTAGATTTTGATGAATATGAAAAAACTACCTAATCTTTGGAACGTAAAAATGTACATATTATGAATTTGCGGATGTGGAAGCGGAGATCGCCTCCATCATCATCATTTTGGTCCATTTTTTAACAAAATCTGTTAGAGACATTCTTGAAATCATTGACCGCCGAAATTGGTGACGATTTTAATATATTTACTAGAATACGCCGATCGAATTGGATGAGATAAACGGAAGTTAGATTTTAATGAAAATGAAAAAAAACTATTCAATCTTTAGCACGTAAAAATTTACACATTACGAATAAAATATTTCATCCTTAATTAAAAACTTCCTTAAAAAACAGCGTCTACAAAAATGTAATATAAGATAAAGAAGTTTTTATTTGCCTAAGCAAAGATTTCAATAAACTACATATGACAGACAAGTTGTTGTTCTTAAAGAGCGGAAACTAGTTTTGATCTTCTTAAGGCAAAAAATTATAATAATTCACACCTAAGCATTTGGGTGTGAATGGGGGCTTTATATTTCAGCTGCAATTGAAAAATAATTCTCACACAATAAAAAAATTGATTTTTTCGTATGCCTTTTGATCATTTCTCATCGTCATTTCTCTTATACTAAACATTTACATAAATTAAAAATTACATTTATTGAAAACTCTTTTCAAATAAATGGTGTATTGTAGTCTTTCACAGTCCGGATATATGGAACTTAGATGTGTAGCAGGTAATGAAAATAGGGTACTGTGATTTTTTATATATCAAGTGGATGTGACCACGCCCACATGAACCAAGTTTTAAAGTTGAGAATCATTTTTAGCTGGAACGCTGAACTTTTGTGTGTACTAATTTAGTGACAGTCTACATAATTGGTCCAAAAATGGGCGGGATCAGACCAATAGGCGCGGCCCCGCCCACACAAACAAAATTATGAAATTGAGATATCTTGCACAATTTGTTAGCGAGAGTGCTTCAATTGTGCGTATATGCATTTGATGACACTCTACGTAATTTGTGCTTTAATGGACGGGATCGGAAACCTGAAATCTGGGGTAACGAAGTGGAACGGGTCCAGTTAATTTATGTTTTGATACCATACCACGGTATGATACGTATCAATACTTATTACTTACTTATAATACTTACCATTTTTTCGTATTCTCTGCTAATCCATTTTTTTGTTAACGCGACCATGAATTATGCCTTCACGGAAGTTGTACCACAACGCTGTATACGTTTTCGAAACTTCCATCGTAATCCGGTGCGTATGATCAGGATGAATCATCTTCACTAAGTCACGAAGTGCTGCTTTCCTTCAACCTTGGTCCAATATTTTGAAATGTATAAACTTCTGGCCTTTGTAGGCACGCCCTTAAAAAATGTTTATAGGCGTGTTTTCGTTACACCGCAGGTGCTTAATTTGTATGGGGAGCTAAGCACTTTTAAGCATTATTAGTTCCCGATGAAGTTTGGTGCTTGTATGGTGTTGCCAGATTGGGCACCCTATATTTCGCAGTATGGCATCTCATTTTTGGAGAGAATGTTGCAAATTATTGTGAATTAACGGGAAGAAGAAGAACAGTTAGTGGAAGTCAGTTGTTTTCGTTGCAAAGTGCTAAACTAGTATTGCTAGCTTGTAACGAAAACATGCCTTATATTTCCCTTCGGTTTACTTCATTTTATTCAAGTTTGTCCTGATTGAAACTGAAATTTTTTCGAAGCAAGTGTTATGGTGAATTCTTTTCTGCTAAAAAGTGCAACACTTGCATTGCCCTTTTACCGAAAACAGCACTATTATATCGCTTTTTTGAAATTTTAGTTGTGCTAAATTCGAGTAACTTAATAACCAAATTTCAAAAAAGCATCACAAAAGTGCCGTTTTCGGAAAAAGGGCAATGAAAATGTTGCACTTTTTTGCAGAAAAGAATTCGCCATTAGAGTTTGAGAGAGAGGCAGGCTGAAAGAGTTCTCTATCTCCAACAAAGTTGTACACTTGCTTGGAAAAAATTGTTGTAAAAATTTGCTTGTAAAAATTGTGAATCAGAACTTTTGGATAATTGCTCGAGCTGACACGTTACGCTGCTCTACAGTTAAAGGCTGAGTTAGGCAAACGTAACCGTAACGCCCCCGTAGAGTAACGAATCAGCTGATTCAATCTTACATATGGAAATCAGTGTAAATGATTAGCCAACGGAAACGAAACGTAACCGGAAGGCTGAATATACTGAAATTTGATTTGGACGGTACGTTTACGTGCATTTGCAAACAAAATTAGTTAAATAATGAAAAAAGAATAAATTTGTGCGAAACATTTGAAAAGTAATGATAAATAAGTAATAAAATGATAAATTAGTAGCAAATACAAATAAAATTAAATTGTTGCTGTGAATGTCTGAGTGATACAGCACGTTTTTCAAGGTTTGGGTAATTGCTCCAGCGAGCATAGTTACGGCGGCGCTAAAGTCAAATTACGGTTAAGTTTACCTAACCCGGCCTTAAGTTAACTAGCGGCATAAGTAGTCACTGGTTTCCGTTTTGCCTTTGGTTGGCAACACCTTAAGAGAGAAAGATTTACCAAAGCAATTTCTCTCTCTCTCTCTCTCTGCCTCTGCTGTCAAACTACTGACAAATAAACAACAAACAATCTAAACAAAATAAATATAAATTTGCAGCGCTAAATTTTAAATATTTTCTATCTCGTATTAACCAAAAGAAAATTTTTGGCTGTTTAATGTGAAAAAATTGTAAAATTTAATGTTCAATAAAATGTTACAAAACGACGGCCATAATAATAGAAATAGTAATGCATCTCCAAAAATTCCGATGGCTTTATTGTCGGGAGCTGCCGGATGCAAGCAGGCTGATATTGTAAAACGCTTGGAAGAACTCAATAAATGGCAAGAGGAACAAAAAAAACTACTGTCTCTGCGACAAAATATGCAAAGACAAATGCTCGGAATGGAACAGAAAACAATGTATCAAATGTTAGGCCTACAAAGTGATGATGACGATTTAAGTGAAATTGATGAGAGCAGGCAACAGGATGATAGGCAAGCTGCCGGTGGACATAGAGGTTATGCCGCCTGCGAAGAATTTGAAGAGTATGAAGAACAAACCGAGAGTCATGTGAATTATGGCGGACAAGTTGAGGAGCAGTATGATGATATGCCTACATTGAGAAGTGCAGATCCTTCATCGCATAAGACTTTAACTTCTGGCTATGGCACAGAGGAACCCTTGGAGGTACCAGTTCAAAAGTCTAAAAAGCCTTTCTTAAAAAGGGGTCAAGGTTTGAAGCAGCGCTTTAAAATAGATCCCGAAGAACTGCGTTTAAATAATCTACCTCGCTATAAGTACGCTAATGCTCATCCCAAACTTAAGCCAAAACCACCCAGATTGTCTAAACAACAAACAAAGCCTTCAGTGGCAGCAGCCACTCCCAGACCTCCCTCGCCCGTAACAACGACTTTAGACGCCCACGAAAAAAGATTTCAACAACTTTTAATGACATCCAAGAATGTGTGTAATTCTACGCCAGAAACAAAATCCTCATTGATGTCCAGTAAGAATTTGTCGGGACTATCGTCAACTGCATCGTCCTCGTCTTCTTTGCTGCCTAAAGTTCGATTTGTTGAGGCCTCATTGACCAATGTAAAGCACAAGCAAGAATATCCACCCTCAGAGGGGTCCCCAATAGTTCAAACGAGCGCAGTGGCTTGGTCAAAGATTTTAGATTCGCAACAAATTAAACCTTTGCCCATAGCACGGAAAAGCCTATCACCGTCACTGCCACAAAGTGAAGAAGATATTTTCGAACTAATGGAGCAAAAGGCCAAGAATGGCAGTTTTGATATGGATTCCACTTGCATCAAACAGTTTATGATGCAACGTCATGTTGCGGGAAAATTCGATGATACAGATGTTATACCTATAACTGACCATTTGAAGACAAAACGTTTGCAGCCTTTGGTAGGCGCAGCTGTTAGACGAAATGAATCCAATTCTTCCCTGGAGGAAGAGGCTGAAGATTCGTCCATTGTTCCCAATACCACGGAACTGGATGAAGAGACCACTCAAAAAACATTAGAATCAACAAATTCTTCATATCCTCCAGCAAGAACAACAGAAAATCGTGTACGTTTTTCGGAGTCGCATGATACACGAGAATTCCATCAAGAAGACACGGTTACAGACTCTTCCAATTTCTCCAACACAGTGGGGGGAGAGGGCGATGCTACAAATAATGAGTTCTTCGAACAATTCAAACAAGCTCTATTTGCTGCGTTGCAAGACAAAGCGGATCAGCATAATAACGAGACCTCTGACACCACAACTGATACTACTCTAACTACCAGAGAGTCGATCATAAGTCAAGATTCACACGCGGACACCCAGGCTTCCAGGGAATTGCAAGAAAAAACAAATATGATCAAACTCCGTTTAATGGAATTGGAAAAAGAAATTGCCACCTTTAAAGAGAACAATGTTCAGCTAATGAAAGCCAAACAGGAGCATGAATTGGAAAAATCTTTGCATGCCCAAGAGCAGCTGGAAGCTGCTGAACGCTTGAAAGATGAGAGAATACAAATGGAAATCTATCTACACGACGAACGCATGAAATTCGAAGAGGAAAAACGTAAATTTGAACAACAACTTAAAATGAAATCCCAGGCTTCCGCTTCAAAGGAACGCAAAGAAGTGGAAAAGCTGAAAGAGCAAGTAGCCCAATTGGAAGCTCAACTAAAGAGCAAAGATTGTAATCATGCCGCAGCTCAAGCCAGATGGCGTAACCAAACTAAGACCATGGAACGGGAGGAAAAGCGACTGCACGAACAAATTGAAATGCTGACGAAGGAGAATAAACGTTTGGAAAACGAAATGCTAAAGGCCACGCGTGAGAATAACAATAAGTTATTGCAAGAAATTAATAGGAATATTGCTAAACTGGCGCCGAAAAATGTAAGTTGGGAAATTTTGAGGTATACGCTAAACAAATGTATTCGATTTTTTTAAATATAGAAAAAATATATAATTTACATATTTTTTATTCTTTTAAACAGTCTCATCATGCCTCAGCTCCTTTTCCCGATGAAGATCAGCCACCAGTACTTGCGTCTGCAAGAACCATGTCCAAGACTATTGTAGCAGCAGCAACGGCCAATAAAAATTCCAAATCTTCACCAAAAATGCAAAAAAGAACAAAAAAATCCATAAAAACCAGTAATAATCGTTTACTTAAACAAGCTCATGCATTACCTGAAACTCCATCATCCGATGAATCTGCGGAATCAACAGCTGAGACAAGTTTCCATGAAGATAACAAAAAAATTAAAAAGCTTCAAAAATCTCCGAAGGAACACATGAGTTTTGACGATGATGAAGATGATATATTAAAAGAATTACACGGCGATTCCAGCGCAAATAAAACCAGAAATAACATGCGACAAAGGGAAGACGATACACATGCCAGAAAACCTTCGGATATCAAATCGCCCAGTGAGAATAAAGCTCCGGTAGCAGACTCCTCCTCACCCAACAATATGAAACGTGAAATTGTAAATGCAGATGGTAGCAAAGATATTTGGTATCCAAATGGCAATCTTAAGAAAATATCAGCAGATGGTATGCTCATTAGAATGTTGTACTATAACAAGGACATTAAAGAGACCAACATCAACGAGGGCACCGTGAAATACTATTATTCCGAAACGAACACATGGCATACTACCTATTTGGATGGCTTGGAGATTCTTGAATTCCCCAATGGCCAGATAGAACATCGTCATAAGAGTGGTCTGGTTGAGGTACACTATCCCAATAATTCCATAAAGATCATAGATCCAAGGGATGAAAAGAAATCTGAGGAATGGCGTTTTCCCGATGGCACTCATCTTGTGCAAATGCGTAATGGTGATAAAATACTATCACTGCCAAATGGCCAAAAAGAGATACACACAAAACTGCAAAAACGTCGCGAATATCCCGATGGAACGGTGAAAATTGTCTATCCCGATGGCAGCACAGAGACACGCTACTCAAATGGTCGTGTAAGACTTAAAGATAAGGATGGCAACTTGGTAATGGACACGGAGGAGACAAAGTAAGGAGGAAATTAATGTTATCTGTTTTTTAAATACTTTTACTTTTTCGTAAGCTTGATGGACATAGCATGTTTTATAAGCATCTTTTTTAGATTTAATTTTATAACACTATAGCTTTATAAGAATTTTATTAATTGATACTGTGTTTTTATTTTGCAAGACTTAAATTATTTTCAAAATAAATTTTATATAAATTTGAAAAACAAAACATGAGTCTTAATAGTGATTAGAACATATCAGTGATAGATCCTGAGGCTCAGATATCATTATGACATCGTTGTATTTAATTAGTGTAAAAACAACTTACATACTTTAGGTGATTTCTTATAATAGCTCAACTATTTATTTTATATTTAAAAACCAGCATCGTCATTCTCTTCTTCTTCTGGTGGATCGAAATCTTGCACCTTGACATCGGCATCTTCACCGTATTGTATTACACTATCGATTTGTAACAGCAGATCTTGAATACTTTCTTCGTCGTCAACATTCATGGGTACAAAACGAACCAAGCTGCAAGAAATACGGAAAAATGTCCAATAATAAGAATGAAAAATTTGAAAGTTATGGGGATTTGTGTGGGAGGTACCACAGGGTCTTAGACAAAATCGCCCTTTTCCACTGAATGCAAAAACAATGCATTTTTTTTTTGTTTTGCTGTTACATCTTTGTTAATTTTCTATAGATTTTGAAAAACATATACCAAAGGCTTCCAGAAATAATAAAATAAAATAATAATAAAATTTTATTTGTAGAAAATTTTTATAGAAAATTTCTAAGAATTTTTTAATTATAGAAATTAAACGCTTTTATTTTTGATGATTTCCCTTTTCGGGGTTGATCTGTTATTAATGTTTTTTGTGTTTTTTCGCACTGTGGATTTGAGCTTTTATTTATTGATTTTTTATAATTTATTATATACACCAAAATTTCTAGATTTTTTTTTTAATTTTTTTAATAGCCGATTTATAAAAATGTTTTTCATTAGAATTGTTTAGTTATAAAAAATTTCATATAAATATCAAATTTATCGGAAATCTCTTAGATTTTGCAATCATAATACAATTTCTTAGAACCTTTTATTTTCAAGAAAATTTTTAGAAATATTTTAGCTTTAGTAAATGTGTAAGACATATAGAAATATCTTATTGTAAACATTTTCATAATTTATTTTTATTTAACACATATTTTTAAAAGGTTTTTATTTATATTTTTTAAAACATTTTGTATTTGCAGAATGTTTTTTAAAATATTCTTACATACTTACCATTTATAGTATAATTTCTTTGTTTTTTTTTATTTATAGAAAATTTTATAGAAATGTTTTATTGTGGAAAATTTTTTTTAGAAATATTTTAGTATATAGAAAATTTCTTAAAAATTTCTTAAAAAAATTAAAATTTTTTTAGAATTGATTTGTTTATATTTTTTTAGAAATGCCCAGTTTATTCGATTTTTACTTTAGTAAATTTGTTAAAATTTTTTATAATTTGGAAATTTGTATAATTATAATTTGTAGAATTTTTTCATTCATAAGAAAATTGTTAGAATTTGTTAATTTATAAGAGAGTTTTTAGAATATGTTCGCTTATATGAATATACCAAGACTCGTTAATTTATAAGAAAATACTAAGAAATTTTCAATTATAAAAAAAAATCTTAGAAATTTTTCTTATAAAAAATCTTGGAATTTTTCATTTATAAGAAAATTCTTAAAATTCATTTCATTTATTAATTTATTCGATTTTTTCATTAAAGTATATATGTTAGCATTTTTTATAATTTGGAAAATTCTTAGATTTTTCATTTATAAGAAAATTCTTAGAACATTTTCATTTATAAGAAATTCCTTAGATTTTTTCACTTATAAGCAAATTTTTAGAGTTTCTCATATATGGAAAAAAATCATAGAAATTTTTAATTTATTTCAAAATTTCTAGGTTTGTTAATTTATAAGAAAATACTCATTTAGAAGAAAATGTCTTAATTTTTCGGTTATAATCAAATTTTTTGAATATAATATATATAAAAATGTATAAAAATTTTTTTGAGTTTTTCAGTTATGACATTTTTCTAGATTTTTTCATTCTATTCTTGATTTTTCAGTTATAAGATATTTTTTTGGACTTTTTCGTTTATAAAAAAATTTTAGAGTTTGTTGAGTTATACAATTTTCTTCACTCATAAAAAAATAGTAAAATTGTTTCATTTATAAAAAATCTTAATTTTTTTTTCATTTATTTTGGGAACATTTTTTACACATATATTTAAGATGTAGAAAATTTCTTAGAAATGATCTTTTCAATAGAACATTTTATAGAATTTATTTATTTATATTTTTTTAGAAATGACCAGTTTATTTGATTCTTTCATTATAGTAAGTTAATTTGTTAGCGTTTTTTAAAATTTGGGAAATTCTTAGATTTTTTTTCATTTATAATTTTTCGGTTATAATCAATTTTTTGGAATTTTTTAGATTTTTTCATTTATAAAACAATTCTTGATTTTTACAGTTAAAGACATTTTTTTGGACTTTTTCATTTATAAAAAAATCTTGATTTTTTTCAGTTTTAAGAATTTTTTTTAGCATTTTTTCAGTTATTCCAATTCTTTTAGAGTCTGTTCAGTTATACAATTTTTTAAATTTTTTTCACTTATAAAAAAATCGTAAAATTGTTTCATTTATAAAAAATCTTAATTTTTTTCATTTATTGTGGGAACATTTTTTAGATATATTTTTGTATATAGAAAATTTCTTAGAAATGTTCTTTTTAATAGAACATTTTTTAGAATTGATTTATTTATATTTTTAGAAATGCCCAGTTTATTGATTTTTCACTACAGTAAATTTGTTAACATTTTTTATAATTTGGAAAATTCTTAGAATTTTTTCATTCATAAGAAATTTCTTAGAATTTGTTAATTTATAAGAAAGTTTTTAGAATATGTTCATTTATAAGAATATTCCAAGATTCGTTAATTTATAAGAAAATACTAAAAAGTTTTTAATTATAAAAAAAGTTCTTAGAAATTTTTCATTTATAAAAAAATCTTGGAATTTTTCATTTATAAGAAAATTCTTAAAATTTAATCGATTTTTCGTCATGGTAAATATGTTAGCATTTTTTAAAATTAAGAAGATTTTTAGAATTTTTTCATTCATAAGAACATTTTTAGAACACTGTTATTTATAAGAAAATCCTTAGATTTTTTCACGTATAAGCATATTTTTAGAATTTCTCATTTATGGGAAAAAATCATAGATTTTTTTATTTTTTTTAAAATTTCTAGATTTGTTAATTTATACGAAAGAAAATTCTTTCTTTTTCTCATTAATAACAAAATTTCTTGATTTTTCGGTTATAATAAATTTTTTAGAATTAGAATTAATAGGAAAATTTTCAAGTTTTTCAGTTTAGAATTTTTGCATTTTTAAAATTTTTTCATTTATGATAAAAATTTTAGATTTTTTTTTTAGCAATAATATTTTTTTAGATTTTTGACTTATAAAAATTTGTAAAATTCTTTTATTTATAAAAAATTTTAAATGTTTTCATTTATAAGACCATTATAATTTGTTCGTTTAAAAAAAAATTCTTAGAATTTGTTCATTTATAAACAAATTCTTAGAATTTGTTCATTTATAAGAAAATTCTTAAAAAAAATTTTATGTATGAATTTATTACTATTGATTTTTTTAACATATTCTTACTAGTTTAAATTTATTTAGTTTTTTTAACTAAGATAGATAATTAATAGAATTTTTTCCACTTGTAAGAAAATTCTTAAAATGTTTTCAAGAAAAATCCTAAAAATTTCTCATTTATAGGAAATTTTTTCGAATTTTTTAATTTTTAAGAAAATTTCTAGATTTTTTTAATTATGAGCAAATTCATATAATTTATTGTTTACAAGAAAATTTTTAGAAATCATTATTTATGAGAAAATTTGTAGAAATCTAATTGTTAATATCTCCTGTTAATAAAAATTTTTGAAACATTTTTTTGAAATTTATATTTTTATTCACAGACAATTCCTAAAAATATTTTGGCTATTTTTATGAAAATTGTACAATATTTTCGCTAAATTTAGACATATTTTTGAAAACTTATAGCAATGGCATTGAAAAGGTCATTTTATTAAAATTTCGGTGAATTTTGTTCGGATTTTGGAATAATAGGTTTCATTGAAATACTATTTTGAAAAATTCAGGAGGTTGCAAGATTTTTTAATATCGCCAATGGACCGTTATCGCGAAAATGAAAAACATAAAAAAATAATATTTAAAATCATGAAACATGTGCATGAGTCCATAACTAATAATACTAAACTAATAAAAAAAACTTTTGAAATAAAGCTAAAGCCAATATGTACGGGCATTTTCTGCGTTGCGGAAGGCAGGAATTTCATTAGTTTTTCCCTAAAACTTCCTTGATATAGAATTTTAAAACCCTTTTAAAATTCGGACGGCCCGAAAAAAACACGATTCTTGAGGTATATTGAGTGATTTAAAAACTTCTTATTAAATAATACTTAACATTGTGATTGTATATACCAGAGGCAATGCTTTTAAAGTATGTATTTATTTATCATTTACGCTAAATATGCAAAATTTTTGAGATATTTAGATTTTTGTTGTTCCGGACAGCAAGAAATTCATATAGAAAAGGGGTTATTAAAATATGTCTTTTAATGCCAATAATATACAATTTTTATCAAATATTTTTTACGTAGAAAGATCGACAAGGTCTAAAGCAATAATTTCAGGCCAAGATTGTTACATTTTATTTTATTAATAATGCGTTAATGTGGCGCAGAGACTTCGAGTACATTGCTAAAAAAATACTCAAGAAAGTGTTGCAAAATTGTAAGGTATTTTTTTGAGTAGCCCAGGGAAATGCCCATATAAAAATTTTATGAATCTAAAATTTAATACTTTATCAAACTTTAAAGTTTTGATGGATTTCTGAGGACCCGCTTGCTAGTCCAGCGTACTGTGAAAGGGTTAAAAAAACAGTAAAGAAGGATAGACCGGCGGAGCCGACTATATAATACCTTACACCACTCTATCGGAGCAGAATAAAAAGTTTTATCAATGTTATTTTCCATTTTAATTTTTATTATATTATGGCGCTTAGATTACAAATCGGGATATAAATACAGCTATGCACATATAAATGCCACATTTTATCATAAGTTCTTTCTTATGATACAATGTCATAATTAATATTAAAAACTGCAAATCTTTGGTTTTTTCTAAGGTTTATCATAAATATATACAACTTATAAAAACATAAGTTGAAATTCATAAATATATAGGGTGATCCAAGTAGAGATACTTTTTTCAATAGCCTTTTTTGACAGATCACGTGTGAGTCGTTTCATGCTGTCATGTTATTTTTGTTAAGTATTGTTTGGCATTTCATCATGGAAAGAACAACGTTTACGCGTGTCATTCGCCAGTTACCAGTCGAAATGCTCGAACGAGTCAAAGAAAATTTGACTCAACGGATGGACCATCTGAGACGTAGCCGCGGCCAACATTTGATAGACATAATCTTCAAAAAATAAATGCCAAAGAATGTTCTTTAGAATGATAATAAACATTCCCCATTCAATTTGAATTTTCTGTGGTTTTTCATTAAAAAAGTAGGGAACCTCTAAATGGATTACGCTATATTTTAAAAAAATATCCTTAGGAAGAAAGCACCACTAAAATGAGCTGGACACATAAATGGCACAATCTCAAAAAAGTGAAATAATCGTATTATTTATACCCTCACTTTAGTGTGACGATCATTTGCTACGAAAAAAAGTGTAACAAATCGAAGGAGTGATCTAAGACCCTAAGTATGTTCGGCGGATATTAGTTTTGGGTCATTTTAAGTCGAATGAGCAATGTCCGTCTGTCTGTCTGCTGGCTGGTGCGCACGATAACTCTCGAAAGGAGTAACCAATTGACTTCAAATTTGGTACGTGGTAATATTATTTTCTATCTCCGGCTAAGTTCGAAGATGGGCCATATTGGTCCACTCCTTCTATCACCTCCGCCACAAAGGGGGGGGGGATGTGATAAACTAATACTATGAAATTCCACTCATAGTATTAGTTTATTAGTCGCTATCAACTCGAGAAAAATAGGCCAAGTTGCTACGCCCCTTTTGGTACCTCCCACACAAATGACCAAAACTTAACAGCGTATAACATTAATACCAGTGTATAAAAATACTTGAAATTTTGTACAGTGTAATGCTTTTATAGTGCCTACAGTCCAGTAAAAAATGGGTGTTATTGCCACGCCCCTCCCACACAAAGGTACCATTTTGCACCAAAAATTCACAACTTATAACATTAATACCAGTGTATAAAAATACTTGAAATTTTGTACAGTGTAATGCTTTTATAGTGCCTTCAGTCCAGTAAAAAATGGGTGTTATTGCCACGCCCCTTTTGGTACCTCCCACACAAAGGTACCATTTTGCACCAAAAGTTCACAGCTTATAACATTAATACCAGTGTATTGGGCACAGTGCAATGAATTTAGAGTATCTACTATTCAGCGAAAAATAGGTGTATTTGTTAAAAACCTTCTGGTACCTCCCACACAAATTGACAGAATAATTCGTTTAATATTCCATATTACATTACTCACAAAGTGAGGGTATACCTTAGTCGGTTTATCCGACTGAAACTTTTTTACTTGTTTTTTTATTTCTTGGTATGCACAAATATTTAACCATTAATATTTAGTTATTTTGCCTTTGTTCTGATGAAACCTTCGCACCTGAGACCCATACTTTCCACGAGTTTGGTATTGCATATCAAACTTCCGGTGCGGCCGACCTTAGATCGTCCAAATTTTTGTATTTTTTCGATTTTATTCTCGACTTCATCCCAAAGGTTATCTACAGGATTTTAGACAGATGTATGGGTTGGTTAATCCAAAATCTCCATAAAAAATTAATTTTTAATATATTGGAGGAGTGTTTGGCGCCATTATACTGAACGAATGTCCACATAATTAATATGGACTTGAAGCATATGGTGTATATATACTGAAACTTGTCCATTTTTTTATAAGCGGACTTTGGCCAAGCCAATAAAATGCACTTCAAAACAGAATTCTGCCATCACTGTATTTTACCGTCATCTGAGTATGTCGAGGAGGACATTGAGTTACGAAAGAAAGTTCCTGTGCTAAATTTCATAAACATCTGCCAAAAAATGAAGCTTATATACCGCCTTAATGCATATATATGGGAGCTATACCTAAACCTGAATCGATTTTGATCAATTTAAATAGGCTTCGTCCGCAAAGACTATTTATAGCCAAAGCCAAATAAAGCGCTATGTTCCAAATTTCGTCAAGTTCGAGGACATGGTTAAATCGAATCAGCTAGTGATTCTGAGTCGATCGATATACTTTATTTTGGGTCTAGCTCCATAAAACAAACTTATACGGGTCTGTTCTGTAATCACGGTGATTTTAAAATCACCAGCGACTTAAAATCACTTTTGGAGTTCGAAATCACCCGAACATAGTTCGAACAATCTTTTTTGGGAGGCTATGAATAATATAAATAAAATGGGCGATTTCGAACTCCAACATTGATTTTAAGTCGACGGTGATTTTAAAATCACCGTGATATCAAATCACCTTGCTACAGAACAAACCCGATAATAGAGATTTTTTTTAAAAAAAGGGTTATTGGTAGTATTTCAGTACTTCTCCAAAGTTCATAAAAAATTTAGATGTCAACTCAGAAAAGTTGACGCAAAAAATGTATATATGCATGGATTTTAACACTTTATATGAAGTTATTGACATTGATGTAGAAATTGATGTAGTTAGATCTAAAATAATATCTTTTTTAAATGCGGAAGTAGACTAACTTTATTGTTTGCATGTGCCGGCTGATGAAATTTTTCTGTAGCTGGTATTTCCACCCTCTACTATTAACCGGCCATGGTCCGGATCATGGTGTGTACGCAATCCCTACGTCATGGGGATGTGGCCCCCTCGGTCGGAAGGGGCGGGTAAGAGTGGCTGCGTTGGGAACGTTCGTTAAAAAAAAAATTCTGCTCTGATATTAACAGAATACTAGGACAGGGTCGGGAAAAATTAAAAATACAATTTTTTTTCAAATGTATGAGATAACTCTTAGGTCTGAATTGTTTCTGGAAGACCTCGGATAGTTGAAAGACCACAAAAATCGGGTACCTTTCGACACAGAAGAGAAATACAAATGAAGCATTTAAAATTTGTGTTTACCCGTGGTAGCAAACTTTGAGGATCTGTAGCTCCAAACCTTAGAATATAGGTTTGGAACGAGGCTTTAAAATTTTAAATTTAAATTCTGTAATAAGCGTGCTAAGTCTTGTTGCAATCGGCGGTCTGGTTAAGAAAATGAATTAAAAAACATTAGAATTTGTTTTTATTCGACCTTTTTGATATTAATTAATAGCCAATAAATAGTCAAGCTCGAGGCCATATTATGATTGTTTATAATGAATTATATAACATTTCTCTTTTTTCTAAGTTCCTCCCGCTGTTTAGTGGTCCATTTGGGTTCAATAGTTTATGTTTTTCCAAACCAAATTTTTAAATGAATATTTTTGATATTATGTGCAAACCAAAATTATTTTTTTCTTATTTCTGCTCAAAATATAAATAATTTAATACCAATATGTCTCGACTTCCTCTAGTTTAGTACACTATCATGAATGTCATGGAATGACCCATAATTATTATGTGTTGCCAACACAATTGTATATCTGCCGAATGCGAGCAAAATGTTTTACATTTTTCCCGACACAGTTGCCATTCAACAGAGTCATCGCGCTTATCACCCTTCTTTTCCCCGCGTTACCACACGATGCAGCAATAAATACCCAACACACATGTCTAGTTCCCTGGTTATTTAATCGAAAATCACCACTACAAACACTTTGGGATTTTTAATACTTGTGTCTTCGCTCTCTTTCTAACACATGAACCAGACCAGTACAGAGAATGAATGGAATGCCACACTAAAGAAAAAAGAAAACGAGAACAGCCGACAGAAAAAAGGCAAATCAACATCGATTAAAAAAGTGTGGAAAAAGTACAGAGTGCAAGCAGCATTTTCAGGGAATTTTCTATTTAAAACAAAGGCATCCCAAAGACAGTTTGGAACAACTTAAGAGAACAAGTGGTTTATGTTTTGAATTGAAGTGAATAATATTAATCCAAGAACTGTTCCTCGAATTAAAGGGACAACTTTATAAATGTAGAAACTTCATTGTCCCCATTGCTTTCTCCACCCAAAGAGAATTATCGCTAATACTGTGGACAACGTTTGAAATCCCCCCACGTAAAAATGGAACGCCCTAATTTGGAGATGTTGAGATCCGTTAAGGGGAAAGATATGCTGCTTGTGAATGGTTTCCTGTATCACTATGATGATCGAAATAGCAAAGCTTATCGCTGGGTTTGCTCTCGCCGCAAAGATAGGCCACCATGTCGTGTGCGTATCTATACAACATTGATAGATGAGTGGGATTTAACGCGTCACAAACTGGAATCTGTGGTGGGAGACCATCCTCATGGTCCGGCCGAACAGGATGCTGTTATTAGAGCGCGCGAAAAGAAAAAACAAGCAGATGCCGAGGGTTTGCCCTGCACCCTGGGCAACAAGTCGTTGAAACGTAAATATCAGCTGGAAAAGGAACGAAAGATTGGCTTTAAGAGGACTAAAACATCGGATGGCGACGACGATGATGATGATGACAGTGTCGATGGTATCATTGAAATGGATGACTGCTTTGAGATGACCCCCAGCAGCAAACCTAAGGCCGCCGAGAAGACGGTGCTAATGTTAAAGACCGCAAAGGGTTATCATATGATAGCAGTGGAGGGTTGCGTCTATCGTTTGGATGGAAAGTCCATGTTAAGTTGCACCTATCGCTGGAAGTGTTTCCGCTCCAAGGACCTACAATGTACTGGTCGCATTTACACCGAGTGTTTGGCAAGTGGCCTACATCGTTATAAAGCCTTTCGCACCGAGGAAAATAAACACAATCATCAGCCTTATACAGAGGCAAAGATTGAGGCTTTGATTAGAAGAAATAATATTAAAATATTGCAAGGCAAAGAGGAACATAAGCTAGTTGTACAAGGTTCAGAGGAGAAGTCGCCGGCAGAGAAAAAAGCAACTAGAACTACTACAGTTCCTTTGTCGGTTACTCCAGGTGGCGGTAATGTGCTCTCCATATCTGGCAACATAAGTTTGTCTTACAAGCCTAGTTTGCGCAAGGAACGAGCGAAAGCTACTGCGGCTCTATATCGCTACGTGGCAGATCCCATGGAAGTTTTGAATGAACCTAAAGATGGTGAAATCACAAAATTCTCTTTCTTACCCTCCCTCAAGGGAAATCGTATTTTGATTATGGATAATATGATATTCCACTATGATTCCAGGGGGTCCCTGAATGAGCGCGCCTACTGGACTTGCTTGTATCGTCGTGACAAAAAGGTGAAATGTAATTGTCGTTTGACCACTGAATTTTCGGGGGATAATACACAAGTTGTTAAGATATCTGCAGATCATACCCACAGCAGCAATCATCGTCAACATATAGACAAAAGACTTAAAATGAATATCGCCACAAAGGAAGAAAAGGAAAAACTCCAGAAAATGGAAGAACTATCATTTGATAATGATAATACTCTCTATCAATCCGAAGAGGAGGAGGAAGCCGTCAATGACGACGAAGATTATTATGGTGATAACGATGACACCAAGAGGGAGGATGACAATGGTGATCTTTCGGAATTTCTACAAATGAAAAATTTGAAAAAGGAAACAATAGAAGAGTCTCATGAAATCTCCGAAGCGATTATAGACGAAAATGAGCACTCCTCGATAATAGAATATAAAGACGAAATGGATCCATTCCATGGTACCATCGAATATGTCGAAATGGAAAGGGTCAATAGTGCACAGTATCACTCCGATTCGGATACAGATCAGAATCAAATACCTTTACCAAAAGAGACGCGACCAAAGCGCAAAATCAAAAGAAAATTTGAGTACGAGGAAGAAGACTACGATGATGATGAGGATTATTCGCCCGCCAAAGGCCGCCAACAGCCTACACAATCAGTGTTGAGGAAAATGTCCAGAAATACTCCCAATATATCATCGAATCCCGATAATATTGACATAACAAAAACTTCAAAACTGCGCTCGGCCAAGGGTGGCGAACTACTGTGTGTTGATGGTTACATATACCATTTGAAGAGCATTTCGCCTACCACTCGCACCTATTGGGCTTGCATTAAATCCAAAGATCGTGTCTTGAAATGCCCCGCACGGGTTACCACCATTACCACTGAGGACAATCAATTGAAAGTGGTTCATCTGAGTAATTCACATACTCATGCCATTTCCGAGGATGACATAAAGAAGAGATTGTTTAATGAATTTTCAAAATCATCTACATCAACGACATCGCTCCGACCCAAGGATATTATGGATAAATCATTGAGCGAATTGAATCCGGAATTTGCCGAGATGTTATTGGGCAAAGTCGGAGGAGGTGGTGCAGGAGTTTCTGTGAAGTATGATAAATGCAAGTAAGTGTGGTCATAATTTATTATATTTATATATAGCGTGATCCATTTCGAGGTTTGCTACTTTTTTAAAGAAAAAAAAAACACAGAAAATTCAAATTGAATGGGGAATGTTTATTATCATTTGGATCACCCTATATATAATTATTTAAGAGAATATTGGTTCTCCTTTCTTAGCAAAAATGGTTATTTACTGCAATAGTTTGTGAGATAATATTTGAAAATTAAAATTTAAATTTTTTATACTAAGCGTCCTGTGGTCAAGTATTATCTCTCTCACTTTTTTGAGAATTAATAATTTGTCCGATGCTGTTTAGGCTACAAAAAAAAGTGAAAAGAAGTTCCACATTTACGTAAGGTCCATAGAGCCATTCTAAATCCAAAAAGCTCCATGATTTTATGTAGCATCCATGTTGCTGTAGTAGCAGTGTCGAAGACAAAACACGTAGTACTGAGGGGACAGCCCAATAGTACCAATATTACGGTTCCTTCCAGTTTGACTTCTTCGCGATCTAAGAGATAAACTGTACAACAAATTCGGCTGAAATTTGGCAGGCAGTTTACGTTCTATTATGCCTATAACTATTCCTGGAAAATGTTATCTAATCGGTGCATGTTAGGATGACATTTACCTGACATAACGGTAAATTCCGATTTGACTTCTTCGGCGCCCCCATATAACGGTACCATAAGACTCGACCTCTTCACGTTCTAGAAAATAAACTGCACAACCGATCCGGCTGGAATTTGGCAGGTAGTTTATGTTCTATTATGCCCTCAAATAATAGTGAAAAAAATGTGCCTACTCGGTATATGTTTTGGATATAGCCCACCCATAACGATATCGATTTGAATTTTTCATGTTCTAAAAGCCACATGGTTCAACCTATCCGGCTGGGATTGGCAAAGTAATGATACCTTCCGATTTAAATTATTTACCTTCAGGAAAACTCATTTTACAATCAATCCTAAAGTTTGTATTTTTCGCTAAAAATTATATTTTAGAAATTTGAGCCATATCGATCTAAGTAAGCCTCCATATAAATCGTATGTATATCCACAATCTTCATGCTTTATTCACAGGAAAAATAGGCATCACAGTAGGGTATCATATAGTCGGAATTTGACGAATTTGAACTTTCCTCACTTTTTTGGGTATCAAATGTTATATTTGTTTAAAAATTACATTTACCCAGATGAGCTAAAGCTCTCAAGGATTCAGAAAGGTTTTGAAAAATATTAAAAAATGTAATTTTGATATTTCCTGAGAACGTTTGCGCAAAAATCTATGTTGTTGTCTCCATATTTTCTAAAGCTTCCAAATTTATATAAAACCAAAGCATATTTTTGTAATCTGAGGTTATCTTAGAATTAAAGCAAACCCAGCAAAATCAGCTGTGTGTTAGTCGGTTCAATAGATATTTTAAAATTAACCTATCCATATACTTCAAAGTATCCCCCGCTATGTTCGCAAAAAATATTAAAGAAACCATTTCGCCCTAGTGTTTAAACAAATATAAATATGATATCATTTCCGACTTAATTAGAATATTCCATGTATCTATTAGAATACCAAATAATAACACACCACAAACTCAATCAACAGAGTAATATATAAGATACTATAGCCCAATATAACTTAAATGAACGATTATAATCTAGATAAGAAAATAGTAGGTAAGAACAAATAAATTAGTTTCGTCTTAAAACCTTTGCAATGGATATAGAAACATACCAAAAATACATATTTAATGTTTTATTTTTATTAATGACCACTTTTGCACATACGCATACAACTAGACGCATTTGTTGGCGGTTAGATAGAAAGCTTTTGCTATAAAAAGCTAGCTTTAGTCATAGCCACAATCAACTTGTTTCTCAAATGCACAAATCATTAAACATTCCAGTGGCTAATAGTAAAGACGTGATTGAAAGCGAAAGGTAACTATTGTTTGTGGCTGCGTTTGTGTGTGTACGAAGGCAGGTCTATACAATTTTGACACACCAATCAGTTTACGTAGGCTGAACTATTTGAGAAAGTATAAATCATAAGATCAAGCAAAATGTAGAAATTTCAGAAAATAACAGTTTCATAAATCAAAAAAGTGTTTTCCATCACCTTGCAACGTAGGCAAATATTTATGTAAAAAATCGAACAAATATTTTAGAAAACAAAACCGGTTGTTATTACATGTCGGCAACCCAACAACACCTGCCCAAAATCAAACGTTGTCACTGGTGATTATTAGCACTACAACACACAATTTTCTTGTATTCATTTCTTTCTAGACTCAACATGAAACTCTACGCTGTATCCGATGGTCCACCATCTTTGGCTGTTCGCATGTGTTTGAAAGCCTTGAATTTACCCTACGAATTGCATAATGTGGACTATATTGCCTCGGAACATTTGAGTGAAGAGTACGCCAAGGTAAGTAGATCAAAATCTCGAAGATAGACAGTATGTATACATAATGAGTTTTGTTTTATTTTCAGTTGAATCCCCAAAAAGAAATTCCCGTACTTGACGATGACGGTTTTTATTTGCCCGAAAGCATTGCCATCATGCAATATCTATGCGACAAATATGCTGGCAATTCACCACTGTATCCTAAGGATCCCAAAGAACGTGCCGTAGTAAATCATCGCTTGTGTTTCAATATGGCTTTCTACTACTCTAGCATTGGAGCCTATACCATGGCTCCCATATTCTTCGATTATCAACGTACGGAGATGGGTCTGAAGAAGGTCAATAATGCATTGCAAGTTTTCGAAACATATTTGAAAACTTCGGGCACCAAATATGCAGCTGGTAATAAACTTACAATTGCTGATTTCGGTTTAGTCTCTGCCACTTTGTGTTTGGAAGCTATTGCCTTTGATTTTTCGGACTATCCTCTGATTACCAGATGGTATGAGACATTTAAAAATGAAAATCCTCAATTATGGGATATTGCTAATGGTGGCATGCAGGAAATTGTTGAATTTGAACAGAATCCCCCAGATTTATCCCATATGAACCATCCATTCCATCCAACACGTAAGACAAAAGCATAAGATGGGTTCAAAATTGGCAAAGTGTGGTCTTTGTTTAGCGTTTAAAGATTTATTTTCTAAAAACATTTAAAATGTTGTGTTTAGTTTATTATTCAAATCATTAGAAATGAAATTTTCGAGCAGATTTAACATTTAAGAAAATTGTTTTTTGGAACGACGATCTGAGGAACCGAATTATAGCTATCTATTCCATTCATATCGTCAAAGTCGGGGCTGGTCTGTTTTTACTGAGTGGAGTAGTAGTTACAACTTCTTAGAGCGTATTAGAAATGTATATTTTATACAATTATTATTAACCGTATGTAAATATATGATTTTCAATAAACATATTTTTATAAAAATAAAAAAATAAACATCTTATATTATTTTATTATATGCAGAAGAAGGAATCATTACCGAATTCGATATAGAAAATTTTTCAGTTTTAATTGCAATTAAAGCAAATTCAATTAGAAAATATCAATTTGTAACGTAAATTTCCAAAAAAAAAAGGAATGAATGTATGACAAGATGTGTCTTATAATTGAATCAGAATAATACCCCGGTAGAGAAAACCCCGTTGAATTTAAATAATCCTTCATGTTTAGTCCTAATTTGTATCCATCTCTTGCTTCTGGTATGATTTTAAGGCAGAAGACATCTAAATAGGATTCCCATGTTCGAGAACAAACCATGAACACATACTGGACGCCCTAACTCGTTTTTTACAACCATAATATCCGTGGCAATGGGAAACGGTTTCTCATAAAAAGCTGGGAAGAGAGAGACCCTATAGTAGGTTGGAAGAGAGAGAGACCCTATAGTAATTTTTCCACCAAGCTGGAAATTATCACGACTTATTTTACTGTTGTCATATGAAGCATTTAGGTGACGATTTTTTAGCAGCTGGAGACTTGGGTCTCATTTCATTTATTCTTGGGGATGAAAATCACATTTCTCTGGCTGATTTGCATCCATCCCTGATGCCAGGTAGACATATATTTTGGAATAAACTTTTCAGTTTCAATTAGTATCTGGGACCAAAGTAGTATTACTTTCATTCCAATATCAATCTATCTTGTCACATTTGTATTTGTCTGAAACTGTTGCACTGTATAATAATTTGTACACATGATGATTTTGAAAATTAATGTATACTGTTGGATGGAATTCATAGAAATGCGTTCTATGGCAATGTGCCCCAATCCTTAATACCCTCTCTTTCCTATAACTTACCTAAAATCCTCGATAAGATTGCCTATGGCTGCCGAAAGTTTTCTATGTGTTCTACCCCATGCCGATTCCTCTGTAACATCGCCCAACAAAGCGCGTGGATCTGGGTCTAAATATTTGTCCATTTGCCTTCGCGCCGTTTTGCTCAGCAAATCCATTTTGGTTAAAACATTAACGTGCGGCATTTCCAAATTGGCCATAACGCTTAGAGCCGCCATGGTGCCGGATAAAAATTTCGCACCATCTATCATAAACTGTGAATCCACCAGAAAGACGGTGCATATGCGAAAATTCCATGACTCCAACAGCTGCACCAGTTGTTTGCCCATATTCAAATGAGTGAACAGTTCGATTTGCCCCGGCATATCGAAGAGTATATAATCATCATCTGGTTCGGCATTTAAATCATCATCCTCACCACCACCACACAATTGATTTTTAAGCCAATCGTGATTTTCGATCAAGAATTCCAAACAAAATACCAAGCCTCCATTGGGGCCATAATGTAATTCCTCATCATCCATGGCATCGTCCAGCTGGATGAGATCCCTGATATCGACCAGAGGTTGATAATCAAAATGTTCAGCGGCTGGATCCAAATTAACAACATCTATTACACGCTTGGAATCCTGTGCATGTCGTTGCATGAAGGAACAGTAGGTTGACTAAACAAAGGAAGAAATGCGCGCAATTGATTACAATTGGAATTTTATTGAAGGATATTTGTACTTACTTTACCACTTCCCGCCGGGCCAATTACCACTTGAGCATAACGCATTTTGTTGATACGAGTTTCTTCGGCTAAAATATTTTTCTATTTTTGTTTAAATTTCGGCACGTAGTTTTTGTTTTGTTTAATTTCACATGAGTTTTGAATTTTTGACATTTCTCGGAGTTTTTTCTCCTCGTTGCCAACACAAACAGCTGATTGAGAACTGCCAAACAAAAAATAAACTACTGATATCTCGGGAAACTTAAAAAATGTCAGTTAAGTGCCGCTTCACTCGAGGCAACAGTAGTTGCGGGTAATCGGGAGGAATTACCCTTTCTATCAGGACTAGGTCTCTGGTGTCTTGGGCAAAAGTGCAGTATACCTGGGGCATCACGAAACTTAAAAAAAGTAGCCTATCTTGTTTAGTTTGGTCCAAAAGTTACGAAAATTGTATTCAAAAGTGGGGCTCGGATCCATGGGACCCTCAAAACCCAAAAAATGGGCCCGGTCCCCGACACAGTCAACAATAAAATATGCAAAAAGTGGATACAGTAGGTCCCTAGGGTCTATAGCCGTTCGTTAGTTTAAGGAGTGAATAAACCGGCTATATAATGTTTAATATAATAAACACTTTATTTAACTAAAGGTAAGTACACACGATTTGCAGATCGGACAACATTGCCAGAAAAATGGCGGAAAAATGAAACCCTGTGAATTTACAACCGTGTGAACATACAATTTTTGTTTTGCAACGTTAGCAGAAAAGTCATTGCGAGATAATTTGCAGATTGTTATATGTGCGAAGTTTATGCATGTGACAACGGCGCCATTGCCAGAAAAACATTTTATTTGCAACACTGTCTATAATGTAGTTTTATTGGCAATCCTGCATATAAATATTTACAAAATATATTGTAAATATATGAAATTGTAATGTTTTCTTGCAATCGTGTGAACTGTCAATTCACCTTTGCCTAACGTATATTTGCAGCACTTTAACAGGGTTGATAACGTTTGCCGATCTGGCAATCGTCTATACTCAGCTTAATTCTGATAATATACATAAAATGATGATGAAATCGTGAAATCTTAGATGAGATACAATGACTGCGCTAAAAGTGTGAAGAACAAGAATGAATAGTTTACATGGTTGACAAAGTTCGTACTTTTTAACTACGTCTTAAATAATCCACAAATAAGGTAGTGAAATACCATGTCCACATATAAGCCACTACACGGCTCCCCCTCTAGAGATACCTTGCCGGAAATCGAACGTGTCGGCCAGTTCTCGTTAGTCGGGCCTCGGTTGTTGGTTGGGGTTCGTGTTGAAAAAACGGCTGACCATTCGACATATGTATTAGGACTTTCAAGAGATGTCGTTTCCTCAGTGGCCGGGTTCGGGCCTCGGGTGTTGGTTGGGGTTCGTGTTGAAAAAACGGCTGACCATTCGACATATTAGGACTTTCAAGAGATGTCATTTCCTCAGTGGCCGGGTTCGGGCCTCGGGTGTTGGTTGGGGTTCGTGTTGAAAAAACGGCTGACCATTCGACATATTAGGACTTTCAAGAGATTTCGTTTCCTCAGTGGCCGGGTTCCTAGAAGCAGCTAGAGTTGTGTCGTTAAAATCGATAAATGCTGGTTTGACACGGTCATTAGATACGTTCACATTCCGTTGTCCCAATTTGATTTTACAAAATTTATCACTCCTCTTCAATATGTCGAAGGGGCTCTCGTATGGCGCTTCCAAAGGAGTTCGAACTCTATCAATGCGTATAAAAACAAACTTACAGTTTTGCAAATTGCGATCGATGTGCACTTTAGGTTCGCCATGATGTGAAGTTGAAAACTGACGCAACGATGACATCTGTCAACGAAGGTTTTTAATGAAGTCGGATTCGCTAGCCTTGACTTTACCCGCATGTACAAACTCCCCAGGAATTCGTAGTTGGGAACCAAACAACATCTCCGCTGGGCTCGCATTTATGTCATTTTTCACAGTAGTGCGTAGGCCAAGCATAACCAATGGCAACGCTTCCGTCCAGTCGTCTGTGTTGTAGCACTTGATGGCAGCCTTCAACGTACGGTGGAATCGCTCGATCATGCCATTGGCTTGCGGATGATAAACAGTGGTCTTCAGATGCTGCACTCTCAAAATATTTGTCAATTCGGGAAAAACGGATGATATAAATTGACGTACGGAGGAATCGCTCGATCATGCCATTGGCTTGCGGATGATAAACAGTGGTCTTCAGATGCTGCACTCCCAAAATATTTGTCAATTCGGGAAAAACGGATGATTTAAATTGTCGTCCCAAGTCGGTGAATATACGAAGAGGTATGCCGAACAAAGATATCCATCCCTCGATCAGAGCGCTAGCAACAGTCTCTGCAGTTATGCCAGTAATTGGTACGGCCACTGGAAATCGCGAGAATCTATCAATGATCGTGAGGCAATACCGTTGGTTCTTGGAGACTGGAAGTGGTCCAATAATATCCACGTTGATATGATCAAAACGGGCCTCGACTGGCTCATAATTTCCAATAGGTGTTTTCTTGTGTCTACAAATTTTGCTTCGCTGACACGGTATGCATTCTCTGACGAAACGTGCTATATCCTTCATCATACCAGGCCATACATACCTTTCTCCAACTATTCGTTGCGTTCCCTTTCCTCTAGGGTGGGACAGGTCATGTTCAATTACCTGACGATGAAAAGTTCGTGGTACGAATGGTCGAATTTTGTCGTTAGTGGTATCGCAATACAGCGTTTCGGTCGAATTCGGAACAGCGATATTTTTCAGTTTTAGCGTCGAACTATCAGTTTCTATAATTTGCTTCAATTCCGAATCGCGACCTTGCTCTCTCTCCAAGGCCTCAAAATCCGGGGTGCCTATCGAACTTATTCGGGACAAAAAATCGGCAACGCCATTTTCCTCTCCCCGCGAGTGTCGTATGTCGGTCGAAAACTGACTAATAAAGTCCAGTTGGAGCGCTCCCCTTGGTAGTGTTTTGTCGCCTTTCTGGGCGAAAGCATATACCAACGGTTTGTGGTCGGTCAACATCGTGAATTGTCTGCCCTCTAACAAGTGCCGGAAATGGTCTATTGACTGATAAATGGCCAACAGCTCCCGATTGTATGTACTGTACTTTGCTTGTGCGGCTGTTAACTTCTTGGAATAAAATCCCAATGGTTGGACCTTACCATTTACAGTCTGGTGTAAAACTGCGCCAACAGCTTCACTAGAGGCATCTGTATACAAAGAGAATTTTGCGTTTGCTAATTCCTCCTTACAGGCCTCAAATGCGTTTGTGGCTTCATCGTCCCAAACAACTGGTGTCGTGTCGTTTTTGACGTTGCCCGAAATGAGAGCCTGCAATTCTCCTTGATTGCGCGTTGCATTCCTGAGAAAGGAGCGGTAAAAATTAATCATCCCCAGAAACCGCTCAAGTTCTTTCGCCACTTTAGGTTTGGGGTAATCACGTATTGCTGTCACTTTCTCTTCTAGTGGTTTAATGCCGTTCGGTGTTATATTGTGGCCCAAAAATTTAACTTCGGACTTGCCCAAAACACATTTGCTGCCGTTTACTGCCAAACCAGATTTACGTAGCCGATCGAAAACAATCCACAGGTGTTTCTCGTGCTCGTCCGCACTAGATGATGCAATGAGAATGTCATCGATGTAAGCGAATGTAAAATCGATGCCGTGCAAAACAGAATTGATGTGGCGCTGAAAAGTTTGTGCAGCATTCCGCAATCCAAATGTCATGTAGTTGAACTCGAACAACCCAAAGGGTGTTGTTATCGCCGTCTTGGGTATGTCGGATGATTCTATGGGTATTTGATGGTACGCCTTTTGCAAATCTAGCACAGAAAATATATACTTGCCATGGAGCATGTGAGTACAATCATGCAAAAATGGAATAGGGTAGAGATCTGGTAAAGTTTGCGCATTAAGCGCACGGTAATCACCACACGGCCGCCTCTCCCCGTTCGTCTTTTTTACCATATGTAGGCCATCCAATTACTTTTGGATGGCTTGCAAATACCTTGCTCTACCAAAAACTCAAACTCCGCTCAGACTCAGACACCGCTGGGCCACCAGTAACGATGTGGTGTGTAACGTCCGTCTGCAATGGCTCTCGATCTCGGTTGCTGCTTAACACGGTGATGTCTTTATACTCAAATAGCAGTCGTGAAAATATGTTGTCGGCATTGAATGTTGATATGACGGGTGCACATGAATACACTGTGTCACCCTTAGCGTGCAGCAAAGTCCTGCGATCGACGAGACGATATTGCTTAATATCCACAAGTAAATCAAAGTGCTTGAGAAAATCAGAACCTATTATGGCTGTTGAAACATCTGCCACGAGAAAATTCCATTCGAAGACTCTCCTTAATGAAAGAGATAACTTGAGACGACGTTCGCCATATGTTTTAATACGGGTGCCATTAGCTGCAAATAATGTTACTGAATTCGATGTGACGTTTCTGTCACATGAACGCGGTGGCAAAACGGAAACGTCAGCCCCCGTATCGTTCAAGAACTTCACCTTTGTATCGTTGTCCAGCAATGTAAGACGTGCCACTGTAATTCGGCGTGGTGCGCTGGACAATGCACCAGCCACGGTAACTATTTTTTTTGGCCTTGAATGGAATTCGCAAGGCTGGCGGCACTTCGTAGCGGTGGCACTACGTTGGCTCTTCTTACGATTCGATGAGCGACTGGATGAACAAGAGCGTCCTAATTTCTCCAAACGTTCTTCCATAACCGCAATTCTTTGCAATAAGGTGGCTTCGTTCGGTGTCGTGGAGGTGGACACAGCGGCGAGTTGTCGATAACCACTCACCTCCAAAATCTTATCCGCCAGTTTCGCCAATTCGGACAGCTCCGCGTTGGAGGCTTGGAGAATGGCACGAACATTCTGTGGCAATCGTTGAAGCCACAAAGATGCCGGGAAGTCATCACTTACCCTATCCTTCGCAAGACTACGGAGCTCGTTCAATAATTGTGTAGGTCGCCTGTCGCCAAGGTGCATGCCGGACAGCAATTTCTGTATTTTTTTCTGTTCGCTTTGACAGAAGCGTTCGATGATGCATTTTTTCAAAAATTCGTATTTTCCTGTTGCAGGCGGCTTGAGGACAGCGTCCGAAATCTGCACTAACACCTGTGATTCAATCGCTGCTATGACGGTGCTGTATTTCGTTTCGTCAGCCACAATGCCTGAAACGGCGAACTGAGCCTCTATTTGTGCGAACCAGATTTCAGGGTGATCAGACCAAAACGGCGGTACTTTCACTGAAACTCTGCTTACAAAATTTCCGTACACCGGTGAAGTCGCCACTCCCTGTCCAGCAGTGTCCGGGGCCTGGCCTGCTCCCACGGATGTGCTTGTCTTCTCGGTGCCAGTCTCTTCGTTCATCTCATGTGTGTATTACGATCACGTCGGGGTCACCACTATAGCCGTTCGTGGTTAGTTTAAGGAATGAATAAACCGGCTATATAATGTTTAATATAATAAACACTTTATTTAACTAATTGTAATAATATACATTAAATGATGATGAAATCGTGAAATCTTAGATGCAATACAATGACTGCGCAAAAAGAGAGAAGAACAAGAATGAATAGTTTACATGGTTGACAAAGTTCGTACTTTCTAACTACGACTTAAATAATCCACAAATAAGGTAGTGAAATACCATGTCCACATATAGGACACTACAGGTCCAATATTTTGGGGGATAAATACTTGATATTATTCTTAAGGAAAAATAATGTGCAAAACAACTATTCTAAAGCCCCAGTGACTTACAAAGAAAAGTATTTCATTTACAAAAAGAAATGAACATTTTTTGAAAATTTTCGACAGCGGCGCTTTTAATAATCAAACATGTACTTATTACTATATTCGATAAAATTTTTTTTCTTTCTCATGAATTTTTACATTTATATTCATTGAGAAATACAAATGATTTTTTTTGTTAAAATCGCGGGTTTTTTTTTGAAAAAATAACGCATAAAAATACCTTAACCGCCTGACCCACGATGTCGAACGCTAACATTCGCAAGACTTCTATGCGAAAAACAGCTGATTTACAACCAACGAACTGGCAGTATTCGCTTTGTCGCTTTACAACCAACGAACTGGCAGTATTCGCTTTGTCGTTCTGATGACTTTTTGTAAGTCACCAATCAGCAGTTTTTCGCAAAGTAGTCATGCGAACGTTAACGTTTGACATCGTGGGTTAGGCCATTAGTCTATTTATTACCTTAATTTACATATTGTGTGTCATTTTATATTAGAAATGCCCAAACGACAGTGCGTTGGGCCGAAAAATCCCAGACACACAAGACATGATCATATACGACCCAATTCACATACTTGACACAACTGACAGTACAGACATAAACACAAATGGCCATTACAACGAACATTATGACAGACCACACAACGAACAACCAGCAGTTGCAGCAAGCTTCCTCCTATGAAGAAGACTTAAGGAAAATGAGGGAGGATATGAAGGAAGAAATGGAGAGGAAACAGAAGAAGATGAAGAAAATGAAGGAAGAAATGGAAAGGAAGAGGAAGTGACGAAACACAAAGAAGAAATGCTCCAATTTTAAAACTAATGGAACAGGAGCAGTAGCTAAATCTGCCAACTCCATCTTCGACCGAAAGAAAGCGTTGATGAATGGTATTTGACGCATCGGCGTTGGATGTTTGCAAAAGAAGAACAAAGGCCAAGATGGAGTTGGCGGACATGCAATACAAAATAAAATTTTCAAATTACTACAGCCAATTGGAAAAAAATTATTCGAAATAAAATCAAAATTATTATAAAATGACATTTTTTTGCGACCCACCTAAGCAAATCATTTTCAAGTTTATATCTAATGGGTCGATTATGGATTCCAACCAACGTTTAATTGCGTTGCCAAAATTATATTACGGATGGCAACTACCGACAACTTCAGTTGTTAAATGGGCGATTTTACGGCATCCATTTATTTGTGTTTGCTGTGTTTTTTAAGAAATAAAACGTGAAATTAAATTGTAGTTAAAATTTTTTTTTCGTATTTTCAACATTACATATTTTTTTGCGTGTTTGTAGGTTCCATGATGGTTAAAACAACAATTTGTGATGTTAATAGAGAAAAATGGAAGCTAACAAATCTAGATCGCGGTGTAGGCATTTTGGTGAAACCAAAGTCATTACGGATGAAGTGTGGCCGAGTTGAATTGGAAAGAGCGAATTTGCAGAATGTCAATACAATGGGTTAGTGCCACTCTGTGGTCAGGAAGTCTCCGAGGCGGTCTTCTCGGCCTGTATGACCGCCGTGCAAGAGAGCACCCAACGCTATGGCATTCCCTAAACGAATAGCATACACGATCAGCTACTACTCTTGCATTTCGCCTGGGAACGTTGTTTCCATGAAGATGTCGGTGGTGGCGGTTCCCAATCGAACACGCATTTCGTTCCCTGCTTGCTCTTTTACGCTGTGTATCTGCTGCTCTCCTCATGCTCCGCCGCACGAGACAGTAAAAATCTAGTCCCACTCAAAAAATAGTCTCACTGAGCTTATCATTAAAAATATAATTTTTGTAGTTGAAATTTACTTTTTTTTATAAATCTACCAATTTTTTTTTATACAAAATACGGCTTCTATAGGGCTTAGACTTCAAATCGGAATGAACATGTCTATGGGAGCTGTATCTGAACCGATGTTTTTTGAAATTATGAATTGTACAGTATATAATCTAAACTTATGGGGATTTCGTTTCTCGAAAAAATGTTGCCCGTCGATGTGAAATACTAGAAAAAATTTGTACCTTTTAAGTAGAAATAATGCAGTCCACCAAATTTCAAAAAAGGGTAAAGCTAAGTAAAAACGATTTACAGATCGGACAATATTGCCAGAAAAATGCAACCATTTGAGTATACACGATTGCCAGATCGGACAACCTGTTAAAGTGCTGCAAATGTACGGACAATGACAGATTGTTAGGCAAAGGTGAATTGACAGTTCAGACGATTGGAAGAAAACCTTAAAATTTAATATATTTACAATATATTTTGTAAATATTTATATGCAGTATTGCCGATAAAAAATATTTTATAGACAGTGTTGCCAATAAGATGTTTTTCTAACAATGGCGCCGTTGGCACATGCATAAACTTCGCACATCTAACAATCTGCAACTTATCTCGCAATGAAATGAAACTTCGCACATCTAACAATCTGCAACTTATCTCGCAATGAATTTTCTGCTAACGTTGCAGAAAAAATTGTATGATCTGTAACGACGAAAGTCCTCATGTCGTTTTCATCCCCACAGAATTTTATCCATTAAGTTTATTTTGAAAATGTTTGTTAATTTTCTATTATTTTGATATTGTTGTGAATTTTTTATTTTTAGTTTTAGTAATGCATTAAAATTTATTTTCTTAAAAGCCCGAATTATTATTTTGAGTTAAGAACATATGAAATAAGTAGTCTCTCCAAAATACTGAACCACGTGGAAGCCCAAAATGGTAAACAATGTACCGTTGGATTGCAATGCAAGTACAGTCTGCGCAAAACATCGAACACGTGGGAACCATAAGTCGTAAATAAGGTCCCGTTAACACAAAAAACGGCCAAATTCCAGTCAAAAACGCTCTTTACAGGTATCGTTATTGCTCCGACCACTAGATCGTATTACTAACATTGGAATTTGACCATTTTTTGGTGTTTGTGGTAAGTTTTGAGCTTTGGTTTGTTCTGACACATATAGTAAAATTGTATGGCCAACATTTTTGTAGAACATTTCATCCCCGCCCTCCCCATTTTAAGAGGTGTTTTTTACGATTTGTTAAAATGGGGCCAAAAATTACAGTTATGTGGGGGAGCTAGAGGGTTAATATGTTCCACAAAAATATTGGCATTAATATTTTCTATAAAGTTACTGAACATACGCTATACCAAAAAAATATTTTTGTTACAATAGTGAAATACTAATCTTTTTGGGGTACAATGTGGTTTTTTGAGCTATTTAGGGTACCTAGCCGCGTTCGGATTGTATTGATATGTTCACAAAAGATGTTCAGATTTACGTTGGCTACAATTTTGCCAAACATTGTTAGTGAAAAATTAAGAGTCCCTGAAAGTTATGCTGAAAAAAGTGAAAAAAACATTTTTTCTTCTACACGTTTTCAAAAAAAAGTACCGGGAAAAATGTTTATCACCAAGTCTGAATTAGTTGTTGGACAAAAGCTGATGACACCTTTTTCTAGGGGCCCACTGATTTTCAGAAACTTTAAAGGCCCATAATAGTGTAATTTATGACAAGTAGTGTCGAGGGTGAAACACGAGGATTATTGCGATCTCCAATAATTTATTATAAATAGTGCCGCAAGTGAAACTGGAGGATCATTGCGATCTCCAATAACACTATGCAACAAATGAACACTTTTTGAAAAATACACGGACTTGACAGTATAGGTTCGATTCTACTATCAAAGGGTAGTATAACCCTATACTCGGTTTGGCGAAATTGGTGACCAATTTTTTTTATGGGCCTCCAAAGTTTCTGAAAATCAGTGGGACCCTCGAAAAAGGTGTCATCAGCTTTTGTCCTACAACTAATTCAGACTTGGTGATACCGCTTAACTATATTTGGCAATAATGTAGATAAGAATATGCTGAACAAAGTTTCTTAAGATTTTTTGGCGAAAAAACTATTTTTACGGTACTTTTTTTTGAAAAAGTAAAGGAAAAAAATATTTTTTTTTCACTTTTGTTTTTGTTTTATGTTTCGGGCTTTGGTGTGTTCTGACACATATAGTGAAATTTTATGGCCAACATTTTTGTAGAACATTTCATCCCCGCCCTCCCCATTTTAGGGGGTGTTTTTTACGTTTTGTTAAAATGGGTGCAAAAATTACAGTTATGTGGGGGAGCTAGAGGGTTAATATGTTCCACAAAAATATTGCCCTTAATATTTTCTATAAATTTGCTGAACATACCCTATACCAAAAAAATATATTTTTGTTACATAATAGTGAAATACTAACATTTAAGGGGTACAATGTGGTTTTTTTGAGTTATTTAGGGTACCCAGACACGTTCAGATTGTATTGATATGTTCAAAAAAGTTGTTCAGATTTACGTTGGCTACAATTTTGCCAACCATTGTTATTGAAAAATTACGAGTTCCTTGAAGTTATGCTGAAAAAGTAAAAAAAAAAAATATTTTTCCTTTACTTTTTTCAAAAAAAAGTATCGGAAAAATTTTTTTTTCGCAAAAAAAATTTAAGAAACTTTGTTCAGCATATTCTTAGCTACATTATTGCCAAATATAGTTGAGCGGTATCACCAAGTCTGAATTAGTTGTTGGACAAAAGCTGATGACACCTTTTTTGAGGGGGGCCACTGATTTTCAGAAACTTTGGAGGCCCATAAAAAAAATTGGTCACCAATTTTGCCAAACCGAGTATAGGGTTATACTACCCTTTGATAGTAGAATCGAACCTATACTGTCAAGTCCGTGTATTTTTTCACTGTTGCACAGTGTAATTAACGATAGAGTGCTGTAAGGAGGATCATCCTGATCTCCAATAATTAATTATAAACAGCGTTGTGAGTGAAATTGGAGGGTTGTCCTGATCTCAAATTATTATTCATAAATCGTGTCGCGAGTGATATCCAACGATTATTTATATATAGTTATATCTCCTGATCTCAAATTATTATTCATAAATCGTGTCGCGAGTGATATCCAACGATTATTTATATATAGTTATAGCGCCGCGAGTGAAATTGAAGGGTTATCCGGATCTCCAATAAATACATATTAATCGAATCTTAAGAAACATTGGAGGATCTCCGAGATCTCCAGAAACAAAGAATAACCAGCGTTTTGAGTGAAATTGGAGGGTTATCCTGATCTCCAATTATTATTTATAAACCGTGTCGCGAGTGAGATTGGAGGGTCACTCTGATATCCACATCCAGGAAAATAATTGGTTGGAATTCGATTGTAACAATAAAAAAAATAGTACTAGCAACAACAAGTATGTTGTATGTTGCCTACACCGTCTGTCGGTTGTATTTATATATAATTAGTTGAAACAACAATAGCATGGATACGGTCAAATGAAAATGCTTGCAACTAAATCGATGGTTGTATCAATCTAAATAAGATTGTTTTTTTCAATGACTCTCGGTTAATTGTGGTAACCGATTTTAAATTTTCATTATAGTACCATATGATCGATTTTTGGTTGTGACAACCAATGTTTTATTCTTGACAACAGAAATTGTATCAATAGACCAAAGATTATTATTGCAAGGAATAATTGGTTACTACAACAGAAAAAATATTAATAAATAATCGTTTATTGGAAATATAACCAAAAGATTGGTTGCTGTTCTTTTGCTGATACATGACAAACAAAAAATAAAATTACTCGACATAAAAAATCTTCAACATTTTGTTCAAGAACGGTATAGGTAATCAAAAATAATCTCGTGTGGATAATAATGTGTGGAATGCAGAATATGTTGTGCAACATGTTTTACATAAATAAAGAATAAAAGCAACAATCATGAAATCAGGGTTAAGCGATATTTGCATAAAAGTTTTGTGTTTATTTTTCGTGTACTAAAATGTGTGTCAAATATTTCCATATCTCATAATAGTGATGAATTTGTAATATGGGATTTTTAATTTTGTTATGAGTTCAATAAATAAAATAAAAATTAATGAAAACTGTTTTTAATTAATTGTCGGTAGTATATGACTGACAAATTGTCAGAACAACCAATTTTTTAAAACAGTTGGTTGCGGCAACTACGACGTATAATTTACGCCACCACTTTCGTAGTTGGCGCAACCAAATATGATTGTTGTCAACATGGAAGCAGAAGAATACCACAACCAAATTATTGGTTGTCCTGATGGAATCGCATCATAGTAGACAAAACTACCAAAATTCGGTTGGCAAATAATTCAAACTGTATTCTGTGTGCAACAATTATTTATATATACATAGTTATAGCGCTGCGAGTGACCCTATTTCCAATAAATACATATTAATCGTGTCTTAAGGAACATTGGAGAGTCTCCGCGATCTCCAGAAACAAAGAATAAACAGCGTCGCGAGTGAAATTGGAGGGTTATTCTGATCTCCATTTATAAATTGTGTCGTGACTGAAGTTGATCTCCAATATTATTTACAAGTCGTGCCGCGGGCCATTCCGATCTGCAAATATTATATAAAAATCGTGCCGTACGGAACACTGGAGGGTCGCCGCGATCTCCACTAGCAAATAATAAACAACGCCGCGAGGGAAATTGGAGGGTCATCGCGATCTCCAATGACTACAAATAAATATCACCGCGAGTGAAAATTTAAGTGTCATCCTGACCTCCACTATTAAGTATAAATCGAGATACCGAGGAGCCGGAGAGATCATCGATTAGACACCATCCGCAGTGGGATTAAAAGGAAAACCAACGGGAGCAGATAAACCAATCTAACGATTCCACCACCACCGTCCAACGATCAAACTCGGAGACGAAGAAGATCCCGGTATTCGAAATATCCTGACATACTTAAGAAATTTAACTAATTTAAGTATAAATTATCGAGAATAATTTTAAATAAAACACCGAGATTGGAA
Organism: Eudasyphora cyanicolor; assembly: GCA_963930755.1. Classification (NCBI taxonomy): domain Eukaryota; kingdom Metazoa; phylum Arthropoda; class Insecta; order Diptera; family Muscidae; genus Eudasyphora; species Eudasyphora cyanicolor. The sequence continues at coordinate 61,095,201 of OZ005734.1, read as the reverse complement.
TATTGTAAACATAAACTACTGTCTTCTTACTCTCTGTCACTGCAAATATAAATTTCTGTGACGAACCCATTCCCCGCGAGCATATCTCAGCAACCGGAGGAAACTCGTCGTTACAGTTCACACGGTTGTAAATTCGCAGTGTTGCATTTTTCCGCCATTTTTCTGGCAATATTGTCCGACCTGCAAATCGTGTGTACTTAGCTTTAGCTTAACAAACGTGGCAAGGATTTTATATATATAAAGATATAATAGTGTCCAACTTTTTATGGCCTAGAAATACAGATGGAATTTTCTATCGTAAAAATCGCGGGATTTTTTTGAAAAATTTATTTATTATTACCTTAATTTACATATTTTGTGCCATTTTATGTTAAAATAACATTAAAAATATCAAAGTAAATAGTGGCCAACTTTATTTTGGCCTAAATAGTTTTCATGGTTAGTGACATTTCATTGGCAATTCACTTGTGTAACTTTAACGATACCCAATTTAACGAAAATTGGGGTCGGACCCATGCGGCCCTCCAAACCAAAAAAATTTACCCTATCCCTGACATAGTCAATATTATACTCAAACGAAAGGTAATGCCATGTAGAGCATAAATATGAAAAATGTATGTCGAAAATGTAATCGACATGTGCTTAAAATAGTAACAAAAAATCCACGGTGAACGAATGCCTAAACAGGAAATGAAAATTTCATATATTGACAATAAAAAGGAAGAACAGTAATTTGCTGTTTACCTTGTGCAACGAAGATGTTGATGGAAGTCTTCGAGTGTTTCATAGTTACTTGGTCAAAGCTAATGACCGCGTATCTGTCAGAAACTGGCATGGAATTGATCAGATTCGTGAAAATATGCTCCAACTTTTTATCGTCCTCGCCCACGAAGGCTGGATCTCTCCATCCCATCACCGTTTTCTCACCGATATGAGCATATCGTTCATCAAATTTGTCGTTTAAATTGAAGTATGCCGTCTCAGTAATATTTTTTCGGCTTCTTCATCAAGTGTCTTTAGAAATTGACAAGTGTATGTAAAATGTAAATATATTGATACATACATATATTTACATTTATATACAACTTACTGTAGGAAGTGATTGCAAAGATTGGGGACCCTGTTGTTGGTCGGCTTCCGGATCATCGAAACTGATATCGACGACAGCGTTGTGCAGATGTGATGTGGAATGTGGTCGTCGGGGCATACTTGAGACGGGAGACTCACTTGAGAAATCGTTGAAACTCACGGAACGTTTTTCCGTGGGCGTATTAAGTATGCTCTCCGAGGCCTGTCGCTTCAGACGTCCCATCTGTTGCTCTTCTGATTGTGGTTGTTCTTCCTCGTCTTCATGTTCTTCCATTTCTCCCAAATGTGCTGATATGTTTGAAACCAACAAAAACCAAAATCAACATTGGCCCTTAAAATTTAACCACCCTTTACGGACGGACGACGGACATTGCTCAAATGACTTAAAATGTCACAAAACGAATTTCCGTCGAACGTACTTGTTGAAAAAATTCTTAAAAACTCTTAATTCTTAAATTCTTAATTATTAATTTCCCATTTTGAAAGTGGTCCGAGCACACACTGGAGCTTTCCGTAATAAAAGTATGTGAAAGTTTCAATTTTTTCATCCATTTCTTTCTTAAAGTTTTTTTTTGTGGGAAATTGGTGCAGCTTTACTCCTTGCCTCCTGTTTTGTTCGCACAAAATGCACTGAACTCCCATTTTTACAAATTATTATTAATTTATTAATTTCTTTTCAAAATTGAGCTGAGAAATTATTTCAATTATTGACTTTTCCAAATTGTGCTGAGAAATTATTTTTATTATTCACTTTTCCAAATTGTGCAAAAAGGGGATTTTTCCGAAAAACGGGGCACATGTTCATAAAATAAAGTAACATGCTTTTTAAGGTTCTTATATAAGGGAAAATGCAATAAAATCAATACTTGTACACATTTTTCTACAAATTTTATATATTATGGGCCTTGTCACAGAGCTTATTATAATGAAATCCACATTTGACTTCTGTAGAAAACGCTAAATTACTTTTTATTGCTGAATGTAACCACTTAAAATTTCATGTGTCTCTGATATATATAATTTTATAAATTGAAAAATAATTTGTTCGCAGTTTCTGCTTTTAACTACTAATATCCGAACGGAATCTGTGACATGTCCTATATCGGAATGGACGTTATAAGTTTATGCAATATATGCACCGTGTTTTTTTTTTTATTTAAAAAAGGTAAAATTTTAATATTTTAATAAATTTGCAATTGGGATTATATTTTATCATTTTCACTCCATTGTGCCACATTTAACCCAATGTGTCATAATTAAAAATTTTTGCACCACTGTACGAGTACAACATTAAACAGTTTTTGCCCCAACAGTGCCCCTAAAAGTGTAAATTTATGGAAAATCATAGTTTATATTCCAAGAGCCATAATTGCAACCTTATGTCCCCTATCTGTGACACGTTTAACTTTTTACCATACCGTGGCTTATTTAGCTGTTTGTGTCCAACAGTTTACATAGAAGCTTCGCACTCTGGCTATGAATCACTGTACTACTTAATTTAATATTTATTTATTCCACTGCTCTTCTAAAGTACGAAATTGTATACATATCTGGTACTACACATAACACTTATTCCCACACTTTTTGCTTCACTGTATCATATTTAACCCTTTTTGACCCACTGTACAATAGTAACATTTAACCAATTTTGTACCATATTTAATCATTTTCGTCCCACTGTACCATAGTGAATACATTTTTGCCTCACAGTTTCCATTTTTAAAAAACATCTTGCCGGTTAATAGAGTATACTTGGAAGCACTTTCTTTATATTTAAAGGTTTTCCAACAACAGGTGTTATTTTGGTATTGAAAGAAAAATGCCATTTTTTAAGAGAAATGATCGGATGTTTATTTCATAATAAAGTGGAAGGTATGCCGTTAATAATGAATGAAAAACATCGGCCAAATGGCAACAACGACCACGCTTACTGGACCATATCCTTTTCATGAAACTTTCCGTAACCAAATCGCAAAGTGGCTGCCCTATGTCCTCGATAGCCTCACTAATTCTATCTTTGAGGTCTTGAATCGACGCGTTGGCGTAGACCTTATCTTTCACGTGGCCCCAAAGGAAGAAGTCGCAAGGTGTAAAATCACAAGATCTCGGTGGCCAATTGTGATCACCTCTCCGAGAGATAACACGGTCCGGAATCTTCCCGTAACAGAGCAATGGTTTCGTTGCTTGTATGGCACGTAGCGCCGTCTTGTTGAAAGTAAACGTGACCCAGATCAATACCATCCAACTCCGACCATAACAAATCATTAAACATCTCTCGATAGCGCAATCAATTCACCGTAACTGTTGATCCAACCTCATTTTCGAAAAATAAGGTCCAATGACCCCGCCGGACCATAAATCGCACCAAAAAGTCACACGTTGAGGATGGAGAGGCTTCTCAACAATAACTCTTGGGTTTTCCGAGCCCCAGATGCGACAATTTTGCTTGTTGACGTAGCCACCGAGGTGGAAATGGGCATATCGTTTTTTTGTTCGATCGTTTGGTATCGTTCGATGATCGTGTATCGTTCCATTTTTAGTAATGGCGTAGTTTCTACTTGCCAAATGTCAAAGAATAAAAGCTTCAAAAGTGATAGCTACCGAAATACCGGTTGATTCAAAATAACACCTCTTGTTGGAAAACCCTGTACTTCCTTATGAGGGAAGGTATGTTCAACTTATCATTACATTTGTAATAAAATAAATTATATCCCTATAAATGTTTTTCGTTGCATACATATAAATATAAGCTCTTTGAATATGCTCAGCTTCATGATTTTTGATTTTTTTTCTTGTTTATTATTTTTTCTATTGCCTAATTGGATGATATAGCCTGTCAGAGTAGTTTTTTTTGCGCGAGTAGTAGGAATGTTTATTATAACTCAATATTTTTTTTTCAGTCGCCTCGTAATTTGATTTTGTATTTTCTTTAAATTTTATAGTTTTTTTTTTTAATTATTTTTATTATTTATTGCATTAAATTGTTAAGCTTGTACGTATGTTTTTTTATGAAATTAAGTTGATTTTTGTAAATTTTTTTTTCTCACAGTGTGTGAGTAGTTTTTCTTATTGTTAGATGCTCTATAACTGTTTATATATACTGTGAAAGTTAGGAGAAAATTGTTTACTCGGTTGTTTACTACTCTTTCTATCGTTTTCTGTTTTATTTTATAATTTAGTCATTTTATTTATTTAGATATTTAAGATTTTTGAGTAGTCTACATATTGTTGTTTTTTGTAACTGTAAAAGGCCATATAGGCTCGGTTACTATGATGGAAAATAAATTAAAAAAAAAAAAAAAAAAAAAAATGTTACATATTTCTATTACTTTCAGTTACTAATATTCCGAACACAGTTGTCGCGAATTAATTTTATTTTAAATTTATGTCACACATGATTTATGTTACACATTCCTACATACCTCATACCGAAATCAATTGGAACGATGTAACATATTTGAATAGGGTGCACATTTGATGTTTTGAAATCACTACTAAGGAACGACGCGGGCTAATAGTTTTACACTTTAATGATGTTCTTTAAATTTTTCTCACCGTTCGAAACGAAAAATTAACCGAAAACAATCTGCATTGTTAGAATTTAAAAATCCAGTTTGTTCGGCTTGAGGTCCTTTTTTGTAATTAAAAAAGCGATTTGATCTTTTTTTTTTTGATTTTTATACCCTACACCACATTGTGGTACAGGGTATTATAAGTTTGTTTCACGGCAGATGTTTGTAACACCTGAAAATAACACAGCTAGACCCACCTTAAAGTATGTATACCGATCGACTCAGAATCACTAGCTGAGTCGATTTAACCAAGTATGTCCGTCCGTCCGTCCGTCTGAAGCTGTATTTTACATCCAATCGTTTTGAAATTTAGAATGGTAGAGTTTCTTGATCCATGAACCAACACTACCGAATTTGAAGAAAATCGGTTAAGATTTAGCTATAGCTCCCATATATATGTTTCGTCCGATTTTGCTCTTTAGTCCTGTAGAAGCTGTATTTTACATCCAATCATTTTGAAATTTAGAATGGTAGAGTTTCTTGATCCATGAACCAACACTACCGAATTTGAAGAAAATCGGTTAAGATTTAGCTATAGCTCCCATATATACGTTTCGTCCGATTTGGCCCTTTAGTTCTATAGAAGCTGTATTTTACATCCAATCGTTTTGAAATTTAGAATGGTAGAGTTTCTTGATCCATGAACCAACATTGCCGAATTTGAAAAAAATCGGTTAAGATTTAGCTATAGCTCCCATATATATGTTTCGTCCGATTTTGCTCTTTAGTCCTGTAGAAGCTGTATTTTACATCCAATCATTTTGAAATTTAGAATGGTAGAGTTTCTTGATCCATGAACCAACACTATCGAATTTGAAGAAAATCGGTTAAGATTTAGCTATAGCTCCCATATATATGTTTCGTCCGATTTGGCCATTTAGTCCTGTAGAAGCTGTATTTTACATCCAATCATTTTGAAATTTAGAATGGTAGAGTTTCTTGATCCATGAACCAACACTATCGAATTTGAAGAAAATAGGTTAAGATTTAGCTTTAGCTCCCATATACATATGTATATGTTTCATCCGTGGTACAGGGTATTATTTAAGTATAAAATGTCCCAAAAGTAAATTTATGTAAACAATTTATACATGAATTACAAAATTTATAGATCAGAGTTATTCAATATTACGAGAGTTGTGTAGGGTATTATATAGCGGCCCCGCCCGATTGCTTTTGAATTATTTCTGTCTTTGTTTGTCTGTCGTTCTCTTTTACTATGTATCTTTCAGGAGGGACGAACAATTGGGTTATTTGGGCCAACCTTGAGCCTGGAAAAGTAATTGCCCTAAACTAGGCCTGAGCTCAACCCTGTGTCTAGACGCGAGATTAACCAAAAAGGTAAGAAAAAAACCCAATTGTTAGTACCTAAAAACCACTAATTCCTTTCTTTGTATTTCTGGCAAACAAATACAAATATATATATGGCGTTTCGTTCGTCTGTCTGTCCGGAGTAAAATGTGGATATCGTAAGTCAACTTCTGGTTACCCACGCATACCAGGCTTGGATATGCGTCTCTGCTTCTCCGTCGCTGGGCCGGACGTTTTGTGATGTGACTGAGATCCTCGCAGTGATATGGCTTGGTTTGATTTAATTTGTAGGCTTTGTATAAATTGTAAGTTTTGTTCTTTCTTTTAAATAATGTTCTTGTCTCAATGTAATAGATTTAGCTTTAACTTTGATTTTAATTTGAGGACTTTTTGTTTGTTTCAATTTGTTCCTTTTTTTAAATGTTTTTTTTCTTTTTTTTAATTTTTAAACAATTTTGTCGTATTTGCCTACACAACTTTCGATTTTTGATTTTTGTGTGGTAGCAACAAATATATTTTTTCAAAAAAAAAAAAATAAAACTGTGTGTGCCAAATTTATTTCTGTGCCAAATTTATTTCTTATGTGGGTTTGATGATGGGAATCTCGAAGAGTCGACATTTTTGATAGTATGTCGCCAAAAATTTGTCAAGATGTGTATTTTGATGCATTTTTCTTGTTGTTCGCCCTTTTCGTTTCTGATGATGATACATTTCAGAACTACTTGCAATTTTCATACAATTAGATTTTCTTCGTCTGAAGAATATTTGCCAAAAAAAAAAATATATCGCACTTTTATTTTGTGAAGCTGAACTTTTCTCTGAACAATGGTATTTTTATGGGACATTTTGTCTACTGGCAAAGAAAAAATATTTTAAATTAAAGTTGATGTAAAATTGCATGAAAGATTTATTTGTAATATGTACTTACCAGTTAGTATTCTGTTCGTAATCCCTTGAAATTAAAATCATCATTCAATAATTCAATAAAATAACAATAGGTATTCAATTTTATTTTGTTTTTCTTTGTTCTCACTTTTCTGTATACTTAGTTAAATATAAATCAAATATATTAAAAATAGTATTATGATAATTACAAGTAAAAATGTAAAATGTTTCTTTTTTATATTTGAGAATATTTATTGATATTCTTTTTTGTAACATATAATATATGTAGTTATGTATGTATTCACATATTTCAGCTCTCTTTACAATCCAATTTTCCGTTTTATTTGTAAACTTAGCTCAAAACAACAGTAAGTCTTAATTGCATTATTTTGTTTGGAATTTTTTGAGGAATTTAATCAAAAACAACTAAACCAGTAGCTAACATTAATTAATAAGGCAAAAAAAAATAGTTTTATAAACTCATAGATATTTGGAATTATTACGAGAAAAGCAATAAAAATAAAAGTCAAATAGTAGATACAACTATTACATAAAAAATATGCAATAACTTCATTTAAATGTAAAACAATAACAAATAAAAACAAACAAAAAACAGGAATAAAAAAAAATTAAACTAAAAATATATATATATTTTTGTAAATCAAGCAATCACTTGTTTAAGGCAAATTCTAATCGTGGACTAGAGAGAGTATAGTAAAGTGTATATATGTATGTATGTATATGAATGTCTGTGTGTAGGTGTGTGTGTTTGAGGGGACAAATCCAAAACCATGAAATGAAAACAATCCATTTTTAAAAATGTAAACATATGTATATACATATATATAGAATTTTAAAGTCTAGAGGGATTCATTTCTGTTATATACTGTGGCGGCGCTAGACGCGTGTAAAACAATATATAAGCGGCACTTGAGACAACAGTCGATGAATCCTGTTGTGTCACCATTTGATCATCAAATTTAAACCACTTCCCATAGGTACCGCTCTTGCAGAAGGCCGTATAATGACCACTTTCCATGGAACCATAGTGATTTGAGACGGCATACAGCTCATAGGATTTCGTTGTGTTTCTACGTGACTCCGATATTGTTATGTACGGCGACATATTTAGATTTTCCAGCGGAAAACGCAGATAGTTTTGTTTTTTCTTATACGAAGGACTTATAGAATCCGTATCAGCATAGAATCTAAAATAGAAAAGACATTTTGTTAATCTTTTGAATTATAGTATTTTTTATAAGATTTGTATGTACATATCTATATATAGACTGATTTTTATGTATTTTACAGTTAGACAATTAAAAGTTAGTAAAGACTAAACTTAGGCTTTTTTGGCCATAACAAGGGCCTACATTGGGGAAAAATTGCACAATTTTGACGCTGATTAAAAGAATGAATGATCTTAAAAATATCCTAGGTGCGGAGTTATGGGGGCCTCAATGTAGGCGACTGAAGCTGCGATAATTCAAATAGTATTTCTCAGACTACTGTCACTGAAAATGTAGTATATAATACAAAAATTAGGATGATTGCTAAATACATAGAGCATTATTCATAATTATATAAAGAAGGTTTATTAACCCATTGCCGCCACTGTCCCAATATGCGGACATCTATTAAAAGCCACAATTTTCAAAATTCATACTTTTAGATGCACAATGGGGAGCACATAGAAAATTACGGCCAAAGCCAACTGATAGAGCTAGGTTAGGGTGGCAGCCGGAGTTACCAGATCACATTGACCGATTGAGGTCTCCAGTGCGACCATAGGTTCCTAATCGGAACCAAGAATATATGCATATTCTTCGTGAATTTGTAATGTCGTCCCTTTCCTAGCAAGTTCATCGGCTTTGCAGGGATATGCCTATGCCCAAGTACCCATATGAAGTATATGCTAAACTGCTCAGCCATCTCCTTGAGAGATCTGCTGCATTCGAGGGATGTTGTTAATTTAGAGATGTAGCCTCCAGAGCAGTGTTGCCAGACGAATTTGACCGAAAATCGTCAAAATGGGGGTATAAAAATCGTCAAATCATTAAAATAAATTTTCGAAATCGTCAACACAAAAATCTACCAGCAACGTACAGCTTTTGAGCTTTTTTATGACGAAGGACATGTTTCGGAGATAGGTATGAATTAATTGGTACACTCAAATGATTTTTGGGGTTCCTCAAAGTGAACATAAAATGAATTTTGTTGGGGGATCTCACATTCTTCAACGACATTAATAATAAAATTTGGCGGAAACATATCTCATACATATTAATTTCTTACGTTTGAAAATAGCCTTGATCATACATTCTTTATTTCTTTACGTCATGAAAGCCACTATCTTTAACATATTGGGACGAAGTTTGTCAAAATGCTCATAACCAACCATTCACGTCAACGGGGACCAGTGTAGATCCATTGTTTTATACAGCCCCCATACGAAGGTTCCATTAGATTCAACTTCTTGATGCATTAGAAATCACTAGTACCAACCGATTAGACTGAATTTTAACAAGTACCTATTGTATTTTATTATACCCAGAACCATTTCAAGGAGCAAGTAATCCCATTGGACCATATTTCGGCTTAGTCCCATTCAACTGTCAAAACAGATTTGAAAAAAAAAATCCTTCCAATTTGGCTTAAAAATTATATATGTGATTAATTTTAGCTGGAACGATTCGTTGGAATAATGATCTAGGTTCGCGTTTTGACATACCGGGAGTTGAGTATCAGACTACGGCCTCGATCTGTACTTGACCACTCTGATTCTCTAGAGCCTGACTGGACATTTTCCAATTGCTGAGCATCAGCACGGATTCCAAAAGCAGCGTAGTACGACTACTGCTTTACACGTGACATCCACACATACAGTGTTTTCCAACAAGAGGTGTTATTTTGAATCACCCGGTATTTCGGTAGCTGTCACTTTTGAAGCTTTGAGAATATTGTTGCTGTACTGAGAATATTGCTGCTGTAGCCCAAAGTGTTGAAGAAAACCCAGGTTTGTCCATTCCTCGTCGTTATTTGGAATTGGGCCTTCCACAAACGTCATTACACCGTATCTTGCATAAAGACTTGGGTCTTAAGGCTTATAAAGTTCAGTTAACACAAGAACTTAAGCCGGCCGATCATCAACAACGTCGTGTCTTTGCGGATTGGGTCCTTGAAATGCATGAAAATGATCGGGAATTCCATCGAAAAATCATCTTGACTGATGAGGCCCTTTTCCACCTCGGTGGCTACGTCGACAAGCAAAATTGTCGCATCTGGGGCTCGGAAAACCCAAGAGTTATTGTTGAGAAGCCTCTCCGTCCTCAACTGTTTGGTGCGGTTTATGGTCGGCGGGGTCATTGGACCTTACTTTTTCGAAAATGAGGTTGGATCAACAGTTACGGTGAATGGATAGCGCTATCGAGAGATGATTAATGATTTTTTAATGTCGGAGTTGGATGGTATTGATCTGGACAACGTTTACTTCCAACAAGACAGCGCTACGTGCCATACAAGCAACGAAACCATTGCTCTGTTACGGGAAAAGTTTCCGGACCGTGTTATTTCTCGAAGAGGTGATCACAATTGGCCACCGAGATCTTGTGATTTAACAACTTGCGACTTCTTCCTTTGGGCCACGTTAAAGATAAGGTCTACGCCAACAGCCCAGCGTCGATTCATGACCTCAAAGATAGAATTCGTGAGGCTATCGAGGACATAGGGCAGTCACTTTGCGATTTGGTTATGGACTATTTCATGAAAAGGATATGGTCCTGTAAGAGTGGTCGTGGTGGCCATTTGGCTTATGTTGTTTTTCATTATTAACGGCATACCTTCCCTCTTTATTATGAAATAAACATCCGATCATTTATGTCAAAAAATGGCATTTTTCTCCTATTGTTGGAAAACCCTTTATAAAGAGGAACTCATTTTCAGTGTCCTCCACATATGTAAAGTAACTACTAATTCAATATTTATATTGGGTTTACCTTCTAACAAACAGGGACTGTCTTTTAATATTCACGTAACTGTATTGGAATATTATTCAAATCATTAAATTGGTCCGATGTTGGTGTTGACACAACTAAATAAAGGGTTTTGTTCTAACCCACAAATCGCTTTTATTTATTTTAGCCAAGTGCAATATACATTAGGGAATACTTGTACATGAAAAAAGTCGACATGGAAAGGTCGGCTTTTAGAGTTTTTCGAAAACAAAAAGTCGACATACGTCCATCCATCCATCTGCTTAAACGGCATGGAAATGCCCATTTTGTTTCCACACCTTTAATCCCTCACCTCGCTTTTTTGTTTTCTCCATTTCTTATTATTTAATTTGGACCCAACCAGTGGAAGCAGCTATCTTCCTTGGCCTGGATACCAAAACAGCAGAACTACACAAGGCGAAAACAGCAGAACAACACCAGGCGAATAAAAACAACACCTAATGGACAACAAAAACCTAAACTCAGCGTCTTTGCGATTTCTCTTATTGGCATTATATCGGCTTGATAGACACTGCAAGTATCTGTTAGTTTGTGAGCTATATTTGACAGCTACAACGATTTCTCTTATTGGCATTATTTCGGCTTGATAGACACTGCAAGTATCTGTTAGTTTGTGAGCTATATTTGACAGCTACAACGATTTCTCTTATTGGCATTATTTCGGCTTGATAGACACTGCAAGTACCTGTTAGTTTGTGAGCTATATTTGACAGCCACAACTGTAGGTTAGCTCTAACTGTAGGATAACCGGAGATTGTGGAATTGACCGTATGTTATGTTCCACAATCTCCGGTTATCCTACAGTTAGAGCTATCCTACAGTTGTAGCTGTCAAATTGTATGCAATTTTTATTTTTTAACTGTGAGTTAGCTCTAACTGAAGTTTGTGAAATTGGAGGTTAATTCTTTACAGAGTAATCCGAAGCCAACTTTCTCATACTTTTTATTTTCTGGTATTCTGCCAAACCATTCCTCTCTGGCAGTTATAATCAGGACTGTGGAGCTGAGCCAAATATACTCGACTCCGACTCGCGGAGTCGGATTTTGAAATAGTTCGACTCCGACTCCAGCTCCGACTCCGACAGTGAAATAACACAAATTTCTGAAACTATATTTCCACTAAGACGTAAATACATTTTATTGAAAATAGGATATAGTTACGGTAAAAACCCCAAAAAAGTAGGTATCAAATAACAGTAATTAAATAAAATTTTATTATTTATTTATCGGCGCTTGACTTGCAACTAAAATGATAATTCTTTCAAAATGAAATCATGATAAAATTTTCAACAATCACTGCCTCTGTTTTAATACCCGTATACCGCAGTTTTTGGAAATTATGTTCGTTTCAGGCATCCAGTTTGTCCGTTAGTTATTGTACTCTACACAACACTGTGGTAAAGGGGGTTATAACTTAGTTTTTTTTTTTGGCAGATTTGTAAAAAATACTACAGATAGACACACCTTAAAATATATTGTTCGACTCAGAATCTCTAGCAGTCCGTCTGTCTGTCCATCTTAAGTTGTTCGTTGAGTACAGGTCAAAATTGCACTCCGATCCTGCTGAAATTTGGCTATAAGAACTCTTTCACAACAGGGATTTAGATTTGGCCTTGTGGCGTGGAAGCTGTATTCCTCTTTCAATCATGTAGGGTAGAGTTTATTTAATTTGAACAAATTCAGTTTAGATTTAGTGTTATAATTACTCATTATATTTCATATTTATATTTACTATATCTGAGCTTATTCTGCTCTAACAAGGTGGATGATATCATATAGCTGGCTTCGACAGTCATTGATCTTTCCTTACTGGTTTTTTACTCGCTTTGGAATAGCGTATAGTCTTGCAAAATTCTTATGTTGCTAGCAGTATATTCATCTTGCTAAATTGATCACAAATATAAACAGAACTTTCCTAAAACTGTCTTTACATAAAAAGTTGATAATTTGGTTGACTTTATATTTTGGACATACAAAAATATTTGGTTAAAAGCTTCAAATGTTTTATGCTTTTTCTGTACCAGAATTGTTTTCCAAAAATTGATGAGTGCAAAAATTCTATCGCATAAATGAAACATTTTGCACAATCCATCTCGGAGTCGACCATAATTTTTCGACTTCGGGCAAATTGCCCCGACTCCGACTCCACAGCCCTGGTTATAATAAGTAGTGTAAAATTTCCTCTCGAAGGTGTAAACCGTTGGTATATAGTCCACTAGCTCGGTTATCATTGCACTACAATGTGATATCCTCATGTCCACATTGATACACAGTTTAATCCTAATGCCGCTCTGGTTGCAACATCTACAGCCACAATATAAATCGGCATATACTGCCGTAGGACTTGTAGAGATTCTGTCGATGTAGTTCTTAAAGCTTGGCCGATGTTCGGTAAAAAAAACCGCCTTCGATCGAACTCTAGTCCGGATCTTTGTGTGTAATAAAACCCTACGTTATGGGAATGTGGCCCCCCCGGTCGGAAGTAGCTCCAAAAATGTTCCCATTTGAAAATATTACCCTCATTAACACAACATTAAATTTATTAAATTAAACTAAAAACTTTACTTTAAATCTCCCGCGTATGGGCATTTATGGAAATTTCCCACGACAACAATAGTGCAAAATTATCTGCAATGACTTGTGGTGGGTGTTCTTTTTTTTCTACTTACCTTTTTAAATGTACAACTAGGACTGGCGGCAGTTTTGAAATATTTAACTTTTTAATAGCATCTCTCTTTTGTTTGCACGCAGGACAATTCCAACCACTAATGCGTTCGCCACTGAAATACATGTCGAGGCATTGCGACAACTGGCATACATTATTATTGTTCTCGGGCAATTCCAAACTTAGATTTGAAAAGCATTCATACGTTGCCGACTCCTTATCACACGTGGTACACTTAACAATACTTTTGATTTGGCCATAAAATAAATGCAATATTAGGCTCTCTTTGGCTTTTGTAAAATCCAGCCAAGCCTTGTCCGAGGCGGTCATGGGTTCGCGTGGATGTTCAGGCACGGTCAAAGTTTGCAAATCGGAATGCAGCCAATCCATAAGAATGGTGAGAAATTCATGTGAGTCCTGTTGTTCAATGCCGCGAAACATTTTCTGATATTGGCCAATAACATACTAAAGGATGGGAGAAACGAAACAACAAAGAACAATGAAAGAAACAACAAAAGACAAATTTAATTTAATTAATTAAGAAAAAGAAGAGAACACCAACAAAATGGAACAACAATTAGCTTGTAGTAGCCAAAAATAAATTAGCATGACATTTTTAGAACCAAAAAGAAAGAATAAAAACTCTGTGCCAAATGACCAACTTACACGCAAATCCTTGCTGGCCACACATTTGTAGTTTCCATTCCATAGGACTTTTATAAGCGCTGCCACCTCCTCGACAATTTGTCCTTTTGTTTTATTGTTACGGCTTATATAGTTCTTGTATTTGTCTGTAATACAATATTCCGCCAACTGAGGTGTATTGCTAAGGCATTGCAATATACTGTTCATATAGCAGGTATTGCCTAAATTTTTTAAGCCGGTCAAACCGCGGCCCTGTTTATGGGAGATACAGATAAAGAGAGAGATAAATAAAGCAAAGCATTAAAATGGTTATAAAACACTAGTGTAGGTTTAATTAAACTATTGCATTATTTATTATAAACGGCGTAAGACATAATGTCTAAGAGTTTTCGAAGCGCGTGTAAGCTAAACAAGATTACTGGGATGAAGACGACGCCGACGACCACCACACAATTACTCAAATGCATATTGAGTACTAAGAGTGTGTCATCATGCCAACGACTTGTGGTGCATATATTATTTAATTCGGTATTTAACAACATTGTATTGTCTTGGTAATAAGAAATGCGTATTTGAGTGAATATCAAGTTCAATTAACGAGGAAACAACGAAATAGTAACGTTATGATTTTTAGGCATTCTGGGTAATGGATTTTTCTCTTGACAAATTGATTTTTGGTTTCTATGGGTTTAAGAAGTATGATCGAACCTTTGTATGAGGGCCCTAAAGAAACATGGAATTATGAGGACCCACATTTCAAAAATCCGTTTTTATTTCATATCCACCATATTTTGGAATTTCTACGTCTGCGAGAGAGGTACTAATTTAGGAAGGGGAAGTCCATAAAGTAAATGGTTAGGTTAGGATAATAGTGGCAGCCTGTGTAACAGACTCATTTAGATTATACATCCCATAATGTCACCACAGGGTCGTGTAGGAAAACATAAGTTATTCATAGCCCCACCCGTAAAAACAATTTTATTGCATTAAAAATCTCAAAAGTTGGCGAATTCCAACATTGGCCAAGTTAGCAAGGAAAAGTTGTCAGAGACCACCATTTCTTAAGGAAATGTTACAAATGACAAAACTTTTCCCAAGGAAAGTTGTCAAAAAGAGTTTTTCTAAGCAGAAGCTTCATCTCTTCCATCTTTAATGCACATGAAAGCAATTCTTCACTTTTCTCGAGAGTTATCGTGCACCCCGGCTATACAGGTTAACATATAGATCGAAAAATCCTAAAACATACCTACGGAAAATGAAGAGTCAATGTACCTGTTCTACTGAACCCAATACTGCTTAAATTGAGACCTATCACTGATCTTTGTAATGTCATCTCAAGAAGAGGGCATGCAAATAATCTTTTTGTCTTTTTCCTAAGAAAAATTTGTCAGAGGAAAATTTTCCGAGACAACCGTAAAAGGTGATTTTTTTTTCGTAAGGAAAAGTTGTCAGAGACCACCTTTTTATAAGGAAAAGTTGTCAGAGGCCACTTTTTGCTAAGGAAACATTGTCAGAGACCTCCTTCTTTTTAAGTAAAAGTTTCAGAGACCAACTTTTTCTAAGGGAAAGTTGTCAGAGCCCAACTTTTTCTAAGGACAAGTTGTCAGAGCCCAACTTTTTTTAAGGAAAACTTTTTCTAAGAAAAAGTTTAGGAAAAGTTGTCGGAGACCACCTTTTCTTTAGGAAAAGTTGTCGGAGACCACCTTTTCTTTAGGAAAAGTTGTCGGAGACCACCTTTTCTTTAGGAAAAGTTGTCGGAGACCACCTTTTATTTAGGAAAAGTTGTCGAAGACCACCTTTTATTTAGGAAAAGTTGTCGGAGACCACCTTTTCTTTAGGAAAAGTTGTCGGAGACCACCTTTTCTTTTGGAAAATATGTCGGAGACCACCTTTTCTTTAGGAAAAGTTGTCGGAGACCACCTTTTCTTTAGGAAAAGTTGTCGAAGACCACCTTTTCTTTAGGAAAAGTTGTCGGAGACCACCTTTTCTTTAGGAAAAGTTGTCGGAGACCACCTTTTCTTTAGGAAAAGTTGTCGGAGACCACCTTTTCTTTAGGAAAAGTTGTCGGAGACCACCTTTTCTTTAGGAAAAGTTGTCGGAGACCACCTTTTCTTTAGGAAAAGTTGTCGGAGACCACCTTTTCTTTAGGAAAAGTTGTCGGAGACCACCTTTTCTTTAGGAAAAGTTGTCCGAGACCACCTTTTCGTTAGGAAAAGTTGTCAGAGTCTGTTTTATCTTAAGGAAAAGTTGTCAGAAATCACCTTTTTCCTAAGGAAAAGTTGTCAGAAATCACCTTTTTCCTAAGGAAAACTCGTCAGAAATAGCCTTTTCGTAAAGAAAAGTTGTCAGAGACCACATTTCAGAGAACAAATTTATCCCTAGAAAATTTTGTAAGAGACCACCTTTTCCTAAGGAAAAGTTGTCAGAGACCACTTTTTCCTAAGGAAAAGTTGTCAGAGACCACTTTTTCCTAAGGAAAAGTTGTCAGAGACCACATTTTCCTAAGGAAAAGTTGTCAGAGACCACCTTTTCCTAAGGAAAAGTTGTCAGAGACCACCTTTTCCTAAGGAAAAGTTGTCAGAGACCACCTTTTCTTAAAGAAAAGTTGTAGAAGACCACCTTTTCCTAAAGAAAAGTTGTAGAAGACCACCTTTTCCTAAAGAAAAGTTGTAGAAGACCACCTTTTCATAAAGAAAAGTTGTCAGAAATCACCTTTTCGTAAAGAAAAGTTGTCAGAGACCACATTTTCCCATGGAAACTTTGTCAGAGAACGACTTTTTCTTAGAAAGTTTTATCGGAGAACAACATTATCCATAGAAAACTTTGTAAGAGATCACTTTTTCTGACGAAAGGTTATCAGAGAGTTCGTAAAAGTGTCTCTCTCTTCCTAAGCATATGTTTTCAGAGAAAACACTTTCCCAAGGATCTGACAAGATCACATTTTTCTAAGAAAAATGTTGTCAGTGATCACCTTATCCTAAGGAAAAATTGTTAGAGACCAACCTTTTCTAAGGAAATGTTGTCAAAGACCTCCTTTTCCTAAGGAAAAGTTGTCAAAATAACATTTTCCTAAAGAAAAACAGCCAGACACCAACTTTTCCCAAGAAAAGTATCACATTTTCCTAAGAAAATATTGTTTGACACAGACATGCAGTGATCTGTCATTTCGTTTGCAACAGCTTAATATATTGATTGGATACCGGTTGTCAGAGATTACCTTTTCCTAAGGAAATTTGTCAAAAACCTATTTTTTCCCAAGTACCTAAAGAAAAGATATCCTTAGGCAAAATCTTTAAGTATCATCTCTTCCATTAATGTTCAAGAAAGCAAATGTGCACATCTCTTCCCCCACTTTTCTGGAGAGTTATAATGAGCTTCAGCCACATTGGTAGACTTTTACTTAAAAATTACTTTAATTTTACTTTAAAAATCCTAAAAGATTGTAATAAACATAGGAAAAGTTGTCAGAGACCACCTTTTCTTAAAGAAAAGTTGTAGAAGACCACCTTTTCCTAAAGAAAAGTTGTAGAAGACCACCTTTTCCTAAAGAAAAGTTGTAGAAGACCACCTTTTCATAAAGAAAAGTTGTCAGAAATCACCTTTTCGTAAAGAAAAGTTGTCAGAGACCACATTTTCCCATGGAAACTTTGTCAGAGAACGACTTTTTCTTAGAAAGTTTTATCGGAAAACAACATTATCCATAGAAAACTTTGTAAGAGATCACTTTTTCTGACGAAAGGTTATCAGAGAGTTCGTAAAAGTGTCTCTCTCTTCGTAAGCATATGTTTTCAGAGAAAACACTTTCCCAAGGAAAAGTTGTCAGAGATCACATTTTTCTAAGAAAAATGTTGTCAGTGATCACCTTATCATAAGGAAAAATTGTTAGAGACCAAACTTTTCTAAGGAAATGTTGTCAAAGACCTCCTTTTCCTAAGGAAAAGTTGCCAAAATAACATTTTCCTAAAGAAAAACAGCCAGACACCAACTTTTCCCAAGAAAAGTATCACATTGTCCTAAGAAAATATTGTTTGACAAAGACATGCAGTGATCTGTCATTTCGTTTGCAACAGCTTAATATATTGATTGGATACCGGTTGTCAGAGATTACCTTTTCCTAAGGAAATTTGTCAAAAACCTCTTTTTTCCCAAGTACCTAAAGAAAAGATATTCTTAGGCAAAATCTTTAAGCATCATCTCTTCCATTAATGTTCAAGAAAGCAAATGTGCACATCTCTTCCCCCACTTTTCTGGAGAGTTATAATGAGCTTCAGCCACATTGGTAGACTTTTACTTAAAAATTACTTTAATTTTACTTCAAAAATTCTAAAAGATTGTAATAAACGTACCATTGTTTTTTCACACCTAGCCGAAGACATCATATTGGGAGAAAAAATACCCTTGACAAAGTACTAAAGCGGTTTAAGGCATTAAAAGTAGGGATGTATCGAAAGTGACATTAGCGAAAGCGAATGCGGAAGCGAATATTGAAATATATTTCTTGCGAATGCGAAAAGTAAAATACGCTTTTTTTACGAAAGCGAATGCGAATAATAGTTTAACCCTTTAGTACCAGCAAATTTAAGGAATTGAACTGACAATTTTCCAGGATATTCAAGCATTAAGAAAGTTTTCCATATTTTTACCTCCTGATACCACAAGGACAAACATATTTTTTCAACTGTTTTGAAGAGAAGTGGCAGAGGTTTTCGTTGGCATTAAGATCTTCAAATTGTGTGAAGGGAATGAGGAGATTTAACATTTTTATCAAATGGAAGCTAATACTGAAATACATTTTTGCGAAATCGAATAATCCATAGATGGTTTTTGCGAATGCGAAAGCGAATAATTCGCGTTCGCATATGCGAATGCGAATATTCGTTACATCCCTAATTAAAAGCACAAACAAATTTTTTTGTAGTGAACAAAAATTTTCCAGAAAGATTAAGGCCCGCAGAATCTACCAATTCTATATTTTCTTCGAACATTCAGAAACGCGAAGAAGTAGATGTAGTCCTGATGTTATATTCGGATTAAGTGAATGAAGATCTTTTGAAATGGAGTCTAATTTTATTAGAATTAAAAGTTTTTTAAATAGTTGTTATTAGTAGGGTATATAGAGCTTTAAACCCCTATTATTACTTTTTCAATGGTATTTTTTTCTCCTGAGAAGTTCTCTGACCAGGTAGTGTGTATTTTAGTTTAGCAGTTGCAGAAGTAAATTAACTTCGTAGCATAAATTTAGGCCTTGCATGTTTATAGCCATAGGAGCCCTTTAAATTTATCACAAATGAGTGTATTTGTTGCTATGTTAATTTGCTTGGCATTTCTTTTTGTGCCGAAAATACCTTGAACTTACATACTTTTATTTTTTGGTATGTGTTATCTTAAGCCATAAATATACTCAGACAAATGTAAAATCGTCCGAAGAAAATGTCGTTTTTTATGGTTGCGTGCATAACAGATAGATTTTGGCTTTTGTTTCTTGTGGAGAAGGAGAAACACCTTTTTTTAGATTTTGCCAATTCATTGTCTTAATAGAAATGGTCAGTTTTTTGGAGGTGAAGTAAAAAAAAATAAATCAATATAAACACCGTGGTGTGTCAAACTAACGGAGATAGTTAAAGGATATTAATTTCGCCTAGTAAATTAAGACATTAAATTGTATTTGTATGGATTTATTTATTTCATTTCTTGTTAGGGGAGTGTCAGTTTCAATTAAAAGTTGTCTTTATATAGAATGGAAATGTTATATTTATGTTTATGTCTAAAAGCACAAATTGGGTCAATGACTTTCAATTTTAGTGCATAGTAAAAGCATATACATATGTATGTATCTACATAATCAAAGTAAATAATTACAATTTCATGTTAAGAATTAGTATTTGAATATGAAATAAGAATGTGAAATATACAGGGTTTTCCAAAAAGAGGTGTTATTTTGAATCACCCAGTATTTCGATAGCTGTCACTTTTGAAGCTTTTATTCTTTGACATTTGACAAGTAGAAACTACGCCATTACTAAAAATGATACACGATTCAACAACGCATTGAAATTATTAAAATTCGAAAAATCGAATATCATCTTGACTGATGAGGCCCATTTCCACCTCGGTGGCTACGTCAACATGCAAAATTGTCGCATCTGGGGCTCGGAAAACCAAAGAGTTATTGTTGAGAAGCCTCCCATTCCTCAACGTGTGACTGTTTGGTGCGGTTTATGGTCCGGCGGGGTCATTGGACCTTACTTTTTCGAAAATGAGGTTGGATCAAGAGTTACACTGAATGGATTGCGCTATCGAGAGATGATTAATGATTTTTTATGGTCGGAGTTGGATGGTATTGATCTGGACAACGTTTACTTCCAACAAGACGGCGCTACGTGCCACACAAGCAACGTAACCATTGTTCTGTTACGGTAAAACTTTCCGAACCGTGTTATCTCTCGAAGAGGTGATCACAATCTTGTAATTTAATTCCTTTGGGGCCACGTGAAAGATAAGGTCTACGCCAACAGCCCAGCGTCGATTCAAGACCTCAAAGATAGAATTCGTGTGACTATCGAGGACATAGGGCAGCCACTTTGCGATTTGGTTAAGGAAAATTTCATGAAAAGGATATGGTCCTGTAAGCGTGGTCGTGGCGGTCATTTGGCTGATGTTGTTTTCCATCATTAACGGCATACCTTCCTCTTTATTGTGAAATAAACATCCGATCATTTATCTCAAAAAATTGCATTTTTCTTTGAATACCAAAATAACACCTCTTGTTGGAAAACCCTTTATTTATGTCTTTTTATACCCTTACTTTAGTGTGACGAGGGTATATATCATTTGCTACGGAAAAAAGTGTAACACGTCGAAGGAGTGACCTAAAACCCAAGTATGTTCGGAGGAAATCCGTTTTGGGTCGTTTTAAGTCGAATGAGCAATGTCCGTCCGTCTGTCTGTCTGTCTGCTGACTGGTGCGCACGATATCTCTTGAAAGGAGTAACCGATTGACCTCAAATTTGGTATGTGGTAATATTTTTTTCTATCTCCGGCTAAGTTCGAAGATGGGCCATATTGGTCCACTCCTTCTGGTACCTCCCCCACAAAGGGTTAAAATGTTGTGAAATATTGATTCTTTAATAACTGCTATGCTACTTATTCGAATCTTTTGAAATTCCACACATAGTATTAGCTTATTAGTCGCTATCAACTCGAGAAAAATGGGCGAAGTCGCCACGTCCCTTTTGGTACCTCCCACACAAACGCACCATTTTGCACCAAAAGTTAACAGCTTATAACATTAATAACAGTGTATAAAAATACTTGAAATTTTGTACAGTGTTATGTTTTTATAGTGTATATAGCACTGTGAAAAATGGGCGTTATTGCCACGCCCCTTTTTGTACCTCCCACACAAAATGCCCAAATCATACCACAATTTAATGTCTCATAACGTTTATACCAGTGCACATAAATGCTTATAAGTCGGCACAGTGCAATGAATTTAAAGTATCTAATGTTTAGCGAAAAAAAGGTGTATTTGATAAACCCCTTCTGGTACCTCCCACACAAATTGACAGAATAATTCGAGTAATATTCAATATTACATTACTCACAAAGTGAGGGTATACCTCAGTCGGTTTACCCGACTGAAACTTTCTTACTTGTTTCTGTGATATATGAGTTCCTCAGATAATTGCATAACAAAAACCGACATAAAAAACCAGTAAGGAAAGGCAGAAAGTCGGGCGGGGCCGACTATATAATACCCTACACCTCCCTAACAATGCGATAAGGGTCATTGCCATAATAATTTGGAATAATTGGTAAATGGGTAGAAACATATTATCTAATTCTGAAACGATAATCGCTAAATTAAGCAATATTCGTTCCTAAATTGAGAAACATCTTTCTGGAAAATTTTAATGATCGGAAGTAAAATACAACTTCTATAGCGGTTTGATACCAAATCAGGAGGAACATATATATGGAGCTTTAATATAAATATGAACCTGAACCTGATCTTCCCTGAATACTCATTCATGTAAAAAGACCTCCTTCTGTCGAATTTCGTATTGATCGGATATAAAATACAGTCTCTACAGCGCTTACATGTCAAATCGGGTGTAACATATATATGGGAGCTATATCTAAATCTGAACCGATTTTCTCCGACCTCCTCTTACAGGTCAAATCGGGGGTAACATATATATGGGTGTTATATCTAAATCTAAACCTAGTTTCTCCGAATTTGGCAGTATTCCTTCATGTAGAAAGAAACCTCTTTTTGCCGACTTTCGCACTGATCGCATATAAAATAACATTTTTACAGCGCTCACATGTCAAATCGGGGGTAACGTATATATGGGGGCTATATCTTAATCTGAACCGATTTCTTCCAAATTTAAAAGTGTTCATTCATATAATAGGAAATCTCTTTCTGACGAATTTCATACTGATCGGATATAAAATACAGTTTTTACAGCGCTTACATGTGAAATCGGGGGTAACATATATATGGGGGCTATATCTAAATCTGAACCGATTTTCTCCGAATTTAGCAGTATTCCTTCATGTAATAAGAAACCTCTCTTTGCCGAATTTCGCACTGATCGGATATAAAATAACATTTTTACAGCGCTTACATGTCAAATCGGGGGTAACGTATATATGGGGCTATACCAATACATGGGCCGATGAGCCCCATTTTAGTAAGGACGATTAGGTCCAATATAAAGTGTAAATTCTAAAATTTCATCCAGATCAATTTTAAAATGTGTTCTTTAGAGTGTCAATATGTGACATCGGTGGGGACCTTTATATGGGAGCTATAGCAAAATATGGATCGAAGTACCCCATTTTTACTAGAGACGATAAGGTCCAAAATAAAGTAAAAATTTTTAAATTTCAGATAGATCAATGGAAAAATATGTTCCCTAAAGTCCCAAAAAGTGACACCAGAGGGGACCTTTATATGGGGCCTATACCAAAACATGGACTGATGTACCCTATTTTTAATAATATAAAGTATAAAATCTTAAACTTCAGCTAGATCAATTGAGAAATGTGTTTTCTGGAGTGTCAAGAAGTAATATCGGTGGGACCGTTATATGGGGCTATATCAAAACCTAGGCCGATATGCCCCATTTTCCCTAGTCTAAGAAATGCCTCTGTACCAATTTTCGTAAAGATCGTTTCATATTTGCGACCTGCACTTTAATCACAAGAATACTTGGACAGACAGTCGGACGTGGCTAAATCGCCTTAGAAAGTGATTCTATGCCGATCGGTATAATAGATAATGGGTCCTCCTCTTCTCCTTTTCGGCGTTTCAAACAAATGCACAAAGTCATAATACCCTGTACCGCAGTGTGGTGACGGTTATAAATATGAGGATTAATACGACAACGACCAGCAGAATCGATTCATGTAAAAATCGCGAAAACGAATAAATATGGAGCCAATTTCTCTGGATTTACAGATCTCAGGATTTATAATATAATCCCCGAGGAGTTACTTTATTAAACGAATACTTTTGGGAACTATACTTTTCGATGTTCAAAGATTAAATGGTAAACAGTTTCATTGGTAACGGGTATTATAATGGCTGGTACTATTTGTATTCCTTTAGAGCGGTCCTTGAATATTAGAAGGGCAATCTGGGAACCGGTGCCTATTACGAAGGAAACTTCCACGTGTCTGGTTTTGCACTGGTCTAATTTGCGGCAGAGTTATACTTCATTTGTATTACTTGTGTTTATATTGTATTTTATTTGCTCCTAGATTAATTTTCTGATTTTAATACGTGACAGCTTTCCACGAAACGAAAAATAAATGCCTTGTTTACAACTTTTAGTCTTCAACGATTTCTTTCGATGAAAAAATATTTAAAGAGCATTGATTGATGTACTAAATTTTCTATAGTATTCTTTGATTTAAGAGATGGTACTAAATATCGAATAAAACTTATTGTTTTACTTCCTCTAATAACAGTTATCACTATAAAAGAAGAATCCTTCTCTTTTCATCAATATAGTTTGTAAAAATCTGTAAGTTTAATAGCGTTCGCAGATAATATATTCCTTTTTATACTAAATACTCGAAGGCAATTTATTTTTATAATAGGCACTTTAAGTTGGAATCATAATTTTAAAGACTTTACAAATTGCCTTAATTGCAAATGCCTAAAACTAGGCAACGAAATAATGCAGCTCTCTCTAAGTTGCTGTGTAGATTACACCCAACCACCCACCTTTTTCACAGGACGAAATGATTTGTAACGATATGTAGATGCAGGCAATTGAATTTTAACACCAGCAATAATCATGATACGACTGAAGATTTCACAAAATATAGATTTATACAAATAGAAGTCGTTTTAACGCCCCGACAATGCCGCGTCGTCATTCTTTGTCAAAACACCGTCTATAACTGAAATACAACTGAGGAGGTTTGGTTTACGGTAGTATGCAATAGTTCTTTGGCACCGGAAAAAAGGAGGAAAATAAGAAAAAAAATAAAGGCGCGTTTTTAGTTTCCAACATGCGTAGAAGAAAAACGACGTATCAAGAGAGGATAAACGAAATGAAACGAAAGTAAGAAATGCAGCTAAAAACAAAACATAGCCACCAAAAGTGTGTAGCGATTGTGTGTGTGTCTGGAATATAGTATGCCTCCTAGGGACGCCGGACGACATGTGCTCTGAAATACACGCCATCCATTCACATTTCTGCAAGTGTGCTTTGGAAGTGTGTGCGCTACGCTACTTGGCCGGCCAACGGCCTGCATGGAAATGCTAGTTTGCGAATTTGTTATTTTAGATTTAAAAAGTACGTACATAAATATTTAAGGCAGTACATATGGAGGAAAAACTAAAGCAACAAAAAGACAACTGAACTGAATTGTTTAGTTACTCATCGTGCCTTTTAATATTTACGTAGTCTCCCAAACGTGACCTTTTAGGGGGAAAAAGAAGAGATTTGTTTGCAAATAGAACTTATTGATTTTTACTGCTGTCGTCTTCGTTGTCAGAGAAGAAAAGTTCAAAGGGTAGCTATGGGTCTGTGACGACTTTTTTCAAACTGTTGCATTTGTAAATAGGGACAATGGGCTTATGCTAACTGTTCAAAAAACGTGAATGCCTAGAACGTCAATGGGAAACGTGTTACAAACCATGTGTTTGTCCATCATGGGTACTGCCCCAGCTTACAGTATGCAAATTGTGCTAAACATACTCGTATACCAACAGATGTAGACATTTGGAACAAGCATCTGAATGGCAAAACAAAAGAAAATAAATCGTGTTTCCACTTAAACTATTTTTGTAACTTCTATCAATCTCTTTGTTTATAAAGACGGCTGTATAATCAATTTTAGTTTTAAATAAAATTGGTAAAAAGGATATGGTTGCGTGTCTTCTAGAACTTTAGAAAATGTCAAGGTGTCGAATTGTTTGGCTTTTTGCTAGGAATGGTTGGTTATATGGCAACTAAAACTCGAACTGTCAAATTTCCATCGGTTGAAAATTTAAATTGTATGGCGCACAAATACAAATGGGGACTATATCAAAGCTTAGACTGATATGACCCTTTTACACTAGTGATGATTTAGTGCAAAATTAGGTCATAACGCCCAAAAATTTGAACTTAATGGTCGTGGCCAGTTTCAAAGTACTGGCGATGACCAACAACGCCAGTTACAAGAGGTCGATACAATGTTAAATATTTTGGAGTCATACCTGACAAAAAACTAAATGTTGGCGATCATATCTCTTACGCCGTTGGCAAACACAAAAAATGTGTAAGAATAATGTATGTAATTACTAATTAACAGGAAAAATGTTTTCAAAAGGTTTTTAAATATTTTTTGCTTTCATATCTAAAATAAAAATGTGTGTATATGCGTAACTCATAATGCCTAAAACCATAAATCTAATTTAAGCAGAAAAGGTATTATTTTTTCCTAAACTCTTTATAACAAAAAAGAATAATGTAAAACACGAAATGTTATAAAAGCAAGTAAGAAAGTTCGGTCGGGTAAACCGACTTGCTTACGTATCCCCTCACCTTCAGTTCAAAAAATATTCGAAAATTTATTTATTATACCATCACATTAGCGCGACGAGCCAAAAGTGTAACACATCAGGCCAAATTGTAACACATCGAAGGAGTGACCTAAGACCGCAAATATGTTCGGAGGAAATCCGTCTGTCCGTCCGTCTTTCTGTCTGGCTTGTGCACGCGATAACTTTCGATAGGAGTAACCAATTGCTACACCTCATATCCCGGGGAACTGCAAAGCCGATGAACTTGCTAGGAAAGGGACGACATTACAAATTCTAGAAGAATTTGCATATATTGGTGCGCCACTATCCACATACAAGCGTTGGTTTAAGCAAGAGGCAGTCCAACGAAAGATGGACAGAAATCGGCACCTGTAGGGTAGCTAGACAAATTTGGCCAAGGTATGACCTAAGAAGTTCAAAATATCTCCTCGCACTAGAGAGGAAAGATTGTCTACGTTAGTATCAGTTCTGACGGGACACTGATCAGCGAACACGTCAGAAGATTGGGTATTGACTCCAATGATTTCTGCAGAAGCTGCGGAGATGAGGAAAAAGTGGAAAGCATTGATCACTTGCTATGCGACTGTCCCGCTTTGAGTAAACGACGACTGGACATACATACAGTCAAATTATTTTGACTGAATATAATTTGGAATATTTAGAAATTAAAAATGCAATCTCCCTAAAAACATGCTAAGTCGACTTACTGATTTTGATGAAATTTTCAGGGGATCTTCAGATTAGCCTAGCGGGTGACGTAGGCTATATTTGTTGTTGATTTGACAAAGGGGGGTGGCCCCGCCCATGTAAGCCAATTTGCCCATGATTCCTACTGTCCGTACCTACGAATGAATTAACGAGATTCCTACTGTCCCTATGTACTTACATGATTGGGACTGGGCCGTGATCTCAGATAGGTCACCAGTCCTGGACTTTCCAAAAAGGGCGGGATCGGAACAATGTGCGTGGCCCCGCCTTTATAAGCCACATTTTGAAATGAGGATATCTTGCACAACGTGTGAGCGAGAGTGCTGTAATTCTGTGTATATGGCAGCATGGTGGCAGTCTAAGTGATTGGTCCAAAAGTGGGCGGGATCGGACCTACGGTCGTGGCCCCGTACATGTGAGTCATGTTTTGAAATTGCGATATTTTGAACAATTTGTTGGCGAGAGTGTTGTAATTTTGAGTATATGTATTTGGTTGCAGTCTACGTGATTGGCCCAAAAATGCTCAGGATCGGAACCATATGAACCAAGACTGTTTTTGAAATTGCGATATCTTGAACAATTTGTTAGTTAGAGTGCTGTAATTTTGAGTATATGTATTTGGTGGCAGTCTACATGATTGGTCCAAAAATGCTCGGGATAGGAACAATGGGCGTGGCATAGCCCATATAAGCCAAATTTTGAATTTGGGATATATTGCACAATTTGTTAGCGGGAGCGCTGTACTGACTTACTAAGATCTAAAATCTACGGTTATCCTACAGTTAGAGCTAACCTACAGTTATAGCTGTCATATTGTATGAAATTTTTACTTTTTAACTGTGAGTTATCCCTAAACGGAGATTGTGAAATTGGTTATGGGTTATTGGTTATTTGAAGTTATTGCTGGTATTATTAAAATGATGCGTAGCACCCTAATACGCTATTGCAATCCTAATTATCTGCCAACGCACCAACCTGTGAAGTTTTAAGTAAACCAATTAGGTGCAGTGCAATCTTCTGGTAACTCCGCCTCAAATGAATAACTTCGTTGTAAATCTTACTTCACTTTTTGGGTCTACCGCAGAAATTACCAAGCTATATATATATATATATATATATAACTTTTTAATTTTCTTCTACGACTCATCATATAGTCATGACATACATACATATAGTACAAGAAAGTGATTTAAATGGATTTGTCGACTGCATTCTTTCTTCTTTTTTTAAACATTTCGCCTAGGGAATATTAATTATTTTTTTCGGATATGCCCAGTTTTTATATAATATCATCACAAGATATTTGAAAACCAGTAAGGAAAGGCTAAAGTCATGTAATTTCAAATAACCCTGAAATATCCAGGTTATACTTCAAATAAGGATTCTTTACATCACATATATATGGGGTGTGGCCCTCTCGGTCGGAAGGGCGGGTAAGAGCGGCAGCGTTGGGATCGTTCGTAAAAAAAAATAAATAATGGGGTCTATATCCAAAAGTGAGCCGATTTTACAATAGATATCTTCCAAGATGCGAAAGAGTTCTTATTGCCAAATCCCAGCAAGACTGTGCTTAACGGACAATTTAAGATGGACAGACGGACGGACGGGCATACATGGTTAAATTGACTCCACTAGTGATTCCGAGTCGTTCGGTATACTTTAAGATGCGTTTAGCTGTAGCATTTCTAGATGTTACAAGTATATGTCACAAAAGATACTTATAATAACCTGTACCTCAGTGTAGTGTACGGTACAAAACCAAGAACGATAACCACTATTTGAATTTGTTTGCGAAAATACGCCAATATATAATAATTAAATGATCCACAGAAAACTTACCACAGCTCCTCGCATGGGTGAAAAGTCACGATGTTTTTGTTGTAAGGCATATATATTCGGTGTTTGAGGCTGAGCCGGTTGTTGGTATGCAGCCAATTGTGGTTTAACAGAACGATCAAACTGCGGTATACTAGGTTTCGCTTGATGAAATTGTGCAGGTGGCAAAGGTTCTACGTCTAGCTCCGGCTCATCAGGCTCAATGACAGCTTGTTGTAACTGCTTTGCTTGCATCAACTTTTTATTTTCTCTAGCTATGGCCAGTTGTATAGCACGTTGTTCTTTTTCTCTTTCCAATTGTTCGTCGCGTCGTTGACGTTCTTCGATTTTTGCTTCAATTTTCTTAGTGGCATTTTCCACCACTGCTTGCTGCATACCCTGCTGCTCACGGAGTTTATATTCTTCGAGTTCTTCACGCAGACGTATGTTATCAAGTTTCTATAGAGGCAAAAATAGGCAAATTTAATGGAATTGTAAATTTATAAATATATTTCATAGAAAAACTTACATAATCTTCAGCCACGCTTTCTAATTGCATCATTTTATAGAGTATCTCTTGATCTGAGGAATCCAATTGTTTCTTGTCATAAATATTATTCCATTGTTTGGCTACTTTTTGTAGCTCTTCGTCGTTTTCTTGAGCCTTCTCAAGCAAAACCTCTTGTTCTTTGACAATTTCATCGATGGCCTTCTCCTTTTCACTATAAGTTATCACGGCCGCCTGCTTACTTGCTCTATCAATCATGGGTCTAATAGGCGATGAAGCTGTAGTGGTGCTCATGACATCATCTTTCATTTGTATATCAAATACTGAGGGATATTCTATATCATCGATGAGATTCAAATCAGTTTGTGGTGTCGTTGGTGCCTGCACCGTAGGATTTGTACACATTGTGGGATAAACCATTTTAAAATATTCATAACCACCCTCGAGTATTTTTATGGGTGAACGATATGTGACATCCGGATCCCACTGAAATAGGAAATTCAGTTTTGGATATAAATATATTCCGATTTAAAATTGAGATGAGGTTAATTTATATTTGCGCGCGTTTATATCAGTATATATTATATTTTATTTGCCTTGGATTAAAAGTATCGAAGGAGTAACCTAAAACCCCTAAGTATGTTCTGCATAAATCTGTTTTAGGACTTTTTAACCTCCTGTTTTTGTAAATCGTTTTCGTTCGTTTATGACGAAATGTCAAATTTCAATCAACTTCAATCACGAAATATATAAAACACAGGCAAGAAATATTTTCTGTACGAACTATTTCCCTGCATTCCTATAGTACATGACGAATTATAGACTCCTGTGGCTTCTATATTTCGCGTATCAATTGACTGATTTTGTATGATTCGTCGTAGACGAAGAAAACGTTTTACAAAAACTGAGGGTAAATCCTTTGAGCCTTTTTTTCATCCTACCTTTTTGACTGAGGTTCACGATAAATGAGACTTAGACTTACAAAAAAGCTTATGTGATCAAAGTACAGAAGAACAAAACTCGTTTGCCTCCGTTTAACCTCCAGAAGATAGAGATTGTTGAAATGAAAATTACGGAACCTAGAATATTGTGATTTTTGATTTTTAGCTTAGCCTTCATTATTGATAATTTTTGTTGTTGAAATCTGTCGTCCCATGCTAGATAATTGCCGAAAAACGATAGCAGAAGCTCCCCTGGTAGTCGAGGTAGACGCTTCGGAACAGGTGCCTCTAAAATCCTCCCAAAAAAGTCATCTTTGTATTCTCTAGTGTCAATACGCCACATCGCTGACAGAAAAGTTATAACTTGTTAGAAAGCTGATGTCTATGGGTATAAATTCTATGAAATTGTAATATATTTCAAAAATATCTGATTTGCAACTTTGCCACTTATATGTCCAACAGTCTGTTAAAAATTCACATTTCTCGATATTAGTATTTCTTTAGCATTATCATCAGCAACCCCAATTGAAGAAGTGTATGTATGTATAACTTACATTCTGTAGTATATTAAGTAGCACAGCAATGGCGGAACCCTCTGGTGGATTCGCATCGGAACAGCTCCAATCCATTAAAAGAACTTGGTTCTTAATAGCTCTGGCAGACCATAACTTTTTTGATTCGGGATCTAATTTATCTTGCAATTTACCCGCTGACATTCTACAGAGTAATAAAAAAAGTAATTCACAATTTGCCTAAAAGGTTAATTTCATAAACGTACCCATATTGTATCAGTTCCTGAGGCACATTAAATGCCAAGCCATACATAAGATGTGACATTTTATAATCATCCATTGGGCGACAATCCATAACTAAGACATTTTGAGTTTTCATTGCATCAAACAGCTGCTGACATGACATCAAGCGCAGCGAAGAAAGTAGCTCATTATCACCTACCAGTTTGGGAGAAATTGAACGTGAGCGAGCACTATCCCGAGAGGAATTTAGATTTGTCAGCGACAACGGTTTGACACCATTATCCAGTTTCTCTGCCAAAGATTTGGCATTCAAACGATCATATCTTTCATGCAGCGATTTGGTTAACATTTCCAAACGGTCCATAGTCATTTTGTTGGAGCGATTGTCACCCAACATTTGACGTATCAAAGGTTTGCTCTCCAGATAGTCGCGTTTCTTATATATGGTATTCAGGAGATTAAAGTATTTCGTGTACAGTACATAAGACATTTCCTCGTCGCCTAGGCGATAGTTTCTCTCAGCTTCACTGAAGAGTTTTTTAGCCGACTCCAGCAACCTGATCAGATGTGGAAGAAACAAACAAAACATTATAAGAAAGTGCGGTGTATGGAGAACCTGTGCCGTACTTACATTTTCATCTTTTTATCTCGTACATCGGGAATCACGGAGTGCTTTTCCAAATCATCGATATTTTTGCACAAATACAAATCCTTTACGCGAGCCATCGCTTAGCTCAAAAAAACATTCAATTGCCACTTGGTGCCTCTTTTTTGTGGACAATAGATGAAAGATGACACCACCAGCAGCAATAAAAACACAACCCGCAACCCCACTCTAATCCTAATCAGCAAACAATGACTAATTCTTTATAAATTGGGAACTTTCTTTTTTTATTTATGTTTGCTTTGGTTGCAATTCTTCCGTTTTTCCTAACTCTTACTTTTTGTTTTATTTCTCTCCTATTTCGGGAATATTTTTATTATTTTGCGGCAATAATTATTTTTTTGTCACTTAGTTGTCAAAAATAAATAATGAAAACCAAGCCGAGAACACAATTCCAACGGCGTCGTTTGCCAGTCAGCTCATCCGATCATATATTTGCCACCAGGTGGCGACATTTAAAATAATACAGAACTTAAAACATAGTGTGATTACTTGAGTAACGTATGTTGGCTCTGGCGTGTGTGTTTGAAATATATTCACTTAGTGGAATTTCGGACCCATTTTCCCGAATTTTTTGTAATTTTAACAGTTACAAAATTAATATTAGTCGATTAGTGCTAAAAAAGTTGAAACTATGTTCGCGGAAAACTTTTTTTCACGTGTGCCATTTTATTCCTATTCGTTCGTAACTGATAGATTTTGGCGTTTCGTCCGGACGGCACATCTGTCTAATTTAAGGTCTGTGAGTGAGACTTAGGGCGACTATCAAAATATTTTGTTGCCGTGGCCATGTTTTGTCGTGTTTTACTGCATTGTTTGGAGACAGAGAGATCAGTATTTTCTTTCCCTCTCCCGCTGAAATCTGTCAAATTTGAATTTCCATTTCATTAGACTCAACATATATAAAAAAATATAAGACGTTCGTTAAAATCAACAGACATAGTACGCCAACGTCGTCTATTTAAGTCGCACCCTTAGTGTCGAAGCACAATGATGTCGGTAGGCGGAATTATTTTCCGTGACGACGGAACACAATGTGGTTGCCGGTGGAAATCCCATTTTCTGTATATACAGCCGTCTGTTTACATATACATAACGATTTTCAAAACACATTTTCACTAAAATTTACAATTTGAAACTACATGAACATATATTACAACAATAATATTGATTTAAAATGAATATTCCAATATTTTTCATCTTTTGCAAGCACCAAAACATCGTTGTTTACCTTTTTCATATTTTGTTCGAAATTATTTTTTTTTCCCAATGACAACAAATGTTGGAGCTGAACATAAATGTTGGCCTGATTTTTATGGCATGTCTGGCAACGCCGTTGAGAATGTCGACAAGGAATTAGAATAAATTCTATTCTGGCGACACGCCGGTCAAATAACCACGGACGACATTTAGACATTTCATTCAGTCATGGTTTACCTTTTGCTATAACCTCGTTTGGATTTTCACTGAACCTGTAGGCACTGTGCACTTTCAAGTGTTAATGGGCAAATGTCGGTCACTTCAAACTTCCATGACGAATTTGAAATCGGAAAATTTGTCATGTTTGCAAATGAGGGCGACAAAGCTTACACATTCCATCACGTAATAATAAAACTCTTACTGCCAAATTTCGCACTGATCGGATAAAAAAAAACATTTTTACAGCGCTTACATGTCAAATCGGGGGTAACATATAAAGGGTCCGCCATCTAACGTTTTCTTTTTTTCAACTAGTGCTTATTGCGTGAATGGCAACACTTAGCTCATGTCTGATTTGACAGATAATTAGTTTTATCCTTCCGCTGAACGAATATGGTTGTGTATACGCTTGAACAACGCTGGGAAATATTCCGAAGAAGAAGAGCTGCGATTTGACACCGTAGCTGCGATTTGACACCGGAGCTGCGATTCGACACCGTTGGACTATTATTTGTGGGGTGTCCTCAAAGATAAGTGTTACGCCGACAAGCCAGAGACAATTGACGCTTTAAAGGACAATATTCGACAATATTGGTGAAATACAGCTGCACACAATCGATAATGTGCTTAAAAATTTAACCGATCGTGTAGGCTTGTGCATGGTCAGCCGAGGCAGCCATTTGAATGAAATTATTTTCCATTATTAACCGGAAGGATTGTACTTTCAAATAAAAAAAGAAATTTGAGAAAATATTCTGTAGTTTTTTTTATAGCATTAAAAAAAAAGTTATTTGGCGGACCCTATATGGGGGCTATATCTAATGGTGTTTTCTTTTCTAAAAAAAGATGTTGCCATGTCAGAGAGCAGCATTTTAATAATGTCGCCTACACCCTCTTGTACTGCTGCATTTTTCACGGTCAGAATCGATAACAAAAATGCAACAAACTAGCCTTTTAACTCACTAAAAGTAGACTAAACACAAAGAATACTCCTCGGCGCCGCCTAAATAAAGCATCTGACCAAACTTCATTATAAAAAAGCACGCACGGACACACTCGGTTATTTAGGGTATTCGCTCGACGCCGAAAAAACATATGTTTTGTAGGGCAGCGTCCACCCCTTCGATTAAATACAGGGCTGAAATGTTGCGTTTTTGCCCCGTGCAAGTGCGACATTTTTCACAAAAGAAAACGAAACCTTTCACAGTGCAGCATTTATTTTACAATCGAAGACAAAAAGGCATTTTTGGGGCGAAATGCATAAAAATGTAGCATTTTTTGGCACAAAAGAAATCACCATAAATCTGAACCGATTTCTTCCAAAGAAACGTCTTTCTGCCGAATTGTATACTGATCGGATATAAAATAAAGTTTTTACAGCGCTTACATGTCAAATCGGGGTAACATATGTATGGGGGCTATATCTAAATCTGATCCGATTTTAACCAAATTGAATAGGGATTGTCCTTGACCAAAAAAATGATATGTGTAAAGTTTCGTCGAGATCGGACATTAATTGCGACCTGTATACGGACATAGCTAAATCAACTCAGAAAGTGATTCTAAGTCGATGGGTTTAATAAAAGATGGGTCTGTTTCTTCTCCTTTTGGGTGTTACAAACAAATGCACAAAGTTATAATACCCTGTACCACAGTGTGGTGTAGGGTATAAAAATATAGTTAAAATACTAAAGGTATCTTTCACAAAAATTTGAATTTTAAAAAACAATTAAAAAAACGGTTGATTTTGTTTGCTATTATTCTGTTGTAATTTACGAATGTGAGTTTATCGGGCTCTACGAAATCGCCTTGTTTCTCTACCGACACCAGTATGAAAATATGAGTCAGCATTAAGAGCGACCCAGGAATTAAAAGCTATATGCGATTGACAGACGAAGGATAGGTCTGGGGAGCTCGAACATTTGGCTGTAATTCTGGTAGAGAATTCCTCGTTGATGGAAGCGAAATCGGATTAGTCTGTCTGGTCCGGTGTTTGCGGACTCAGGCGGATGGAAATTTGCCAGCTAAATGTTTACAGCTTGCGCTTTGAGCTGTTGTGGAGGGAGAATTGCTGTTGATTGCGAGGATACAACTGGAGGACTAGTAGGAGAACGAGTTGGACTAGTAGATGGATGGAGTACTCGGAACGCTAGTTGGAGTATTGTATGTATTATTAGACGGAGCGCAAGTTGGAATACTAGATGGGAATACTTGGAGTACTGGACGGGGTGCTAGTATTAGTACTTGATGGAAAACTAGTCGGAGCGTTAGTGGTTGTACGTGGTTAGTGGTGAATTACTACTTGGAGTACTAGTTGTTGCTGTCGAGTTGTTAAGACCTATGGCGAGTCGATGTTCCTGGACTGAGTCGGCAGCCACATTCCCGTTAGTACGCACCCTACTACGACATATACCGTGAGTGTTATCAGACACTCCGGAGGCCACATCCCTAAATTCAGAAACAGCCTTCCACTGCACCAGATCTCTTAACGGAAAAGGACCACAACATTACAAATTCTTGAAGAATTTGCATATATTGTTGAGCCACTGTCCGCATGCAAGCTTTGGCCTAGGCAAGAGGCAATCAGCCAATCCAATGAAAGATGGTCAGAAATCGGCACCTGTAGGATAGACAGACAAAGCCCAAATACGAAATGAGAAAATCAAAATGTCTCCACTAGAGATGAAAAAACTGTATACGTTAATGTTAGTTCTGACCAGACATTACCTGATCTACTAACACGCCAGAAGTTTAGGAATGACTTCTGAAGGAGCTGTGGTGATGAGGAGAGCATTGAGCACCTGCTGTGCTACTGTTACTCATTAAGTAAACGACGTCTGAATTTACTTAGGATCGGTCTTTCTAGGAAGTCTGACAGATCTTTCTGGTAACGATATTCGTACTATTGATAACATTCTTTATGAAACAGGTCGGTTTCGATGAGGGTCATCTGAAACCGTGGTACCACTAGGGACCTATATTCGTCTAAAAACTCTCTCAATGCAGAATATTCAGCTTTCTCTGGAGATGATGGGTGTCACAGTTGTTGCCTATGCAGATGACGTGGCAATAGCTGTTAGAGGGAAGTTTCCCAGTACTCTAAGAAGCATCACCAGGATAAATGAGGTACCAATAGTTACACCTGTCTCCTTGGGTGGTATTGAAGTTCTCTTCTCTGAAAGACCAAACATTTAGGAATTTTACTAGACAGGAAGTTGAACTTCAAACCCAACATTCTGGAAATATCAAAGAAGGCTTTTGAGGGCTCTATTCCTGTAAAAGGGAAATAGGAAAGCGATGGGGTCTAAACCCGCATATAGTTTATTGGTTGTAGAAGGCAGTAGTTAGAACGATAATGTTGTACGGCATTGTCGTCTGGTGAACATCTTTGCAGAAATCCACCTTCTGGGTAATGCTAAGGTTCAGCAAATGGCTGCTATATCGATACCTCCATTCTAAAACATGCTAAGTCGACTTAGCATGTTTTTAGGGAGATTACATTTTTTAAATATTCCAAATTATATTCGGTCAAAATTTGGTGTTAATCCGATTAGAAGTTATTCACAAAACAGCATAGGTCATTCGATTTTCAATTTAAAGGAATTCCACACAAATTTAAAAAGTTAATCAAACTTTGATCGCCTCTCCTGAAAAACTACCTTTTTGGACTAAGCATAGTTTAGAATGGAGGTACCGATATGTATTACTGGTGCGCTGAGAACGAACCAACTGAGGCAGTAAATGTTATAAAACATTTAATGCCGCTAGACATTATAGCATTTACTGCTATTACACTTAGGGAACTGTTACTATTGCCAAGAAGTAGCTCACTCTTATACCAGATAGAACAGAATGGAATGGTCGTTTATAGGGGATTCGTTAACTTCTATACAGACGATTCCAAACTCAACAACAAAGTGGGCTTTGGTCTCTTTTCCGAGGAACTTGAGCTGTCAATTGAAAAAAGACTACCTGATGACTAGTGTTTACCAGGCAGAAATCTTACCTATTAAAGAGGTAGCGGAATGGCTGAAAATTAATGTTCTGACCAAAGTCGGTATCAATAATATCTCTGAAAAACTGTCCTCGACTGTTGCAGAACTCTTAACGAGAGGGATGAACAAGTTCAAGATTCATCTGATATGGGTGCCGGACCACAGGGACATACCTGGGAACTGCCAGTCAGATGAACTTGCAAAACTAGGACCTACCACACATGCTTCAGGGGAACTAGAATATGTGACCATGCCTTAGCGACCTCAAAACTCTTCTCAAAAACGCACGAAGGCACTGCTATCGTTGTCGATACCGGACGTCTCACTTATCGTGTCTGTCACACATAGGGATATTTCAACGATCTATGCAGCCAAAATTATTTTTGAGCTTATTTCGATTCAACATGATATAAATAAAAAAACAAAGTCTCTTTTTGAAAAATCAAATATGTTAATAGATACGTAAAAAGAAGATATTTATGGAAAAAACAAAAAAAATAATCAAATGTCATGTTTAAACTATACGTCTTCAGAAATCTGCTTCTCTTCGCTGCTTAAAGAACATTCTAATAGATTTTCAGACATAATAGTAATAGTTTCTTGTAAAAAACAATTAGCTTTTTTTTCTTTTAACAAAGGATCTGAACTCAATAGTAGTCTATTAATTTTAATTTTCGAATTGCACTGCTTCAGCGTGCGGTCTGCCGTCGGCCTCAGAAAGCTGCCCAATAAGTATCAATGCATTTTTTATTATAACTGCACCATGCATTATTATTTTATGCATTGTAGGAGTCATAGGATGCCAACGGTACAAACTGACATACAAGCGGGCTGTTTCCAGAGCATATTTGTAGTATTTTTCGGGATCAATTATATGTCCGCTTCAATTATGACTTTTAATCTGTAACTAAGATCATAATTAATTCCTGTTATTTCCGAAGCTAATTTCACGTGTTCAAAAACTCTTCTACTTGTATTGCCATCATTGGTGTTCCTCCAAAGTTAGCTTTCGGGACATCCACCAATAACCCCATTTCTTTACGAAACCTTTCTTGAATTAGTCGTTTTCGCTCTTTTTCAATTTAAATTTATTTTTCTGAATCTGCATTTCTGTGTCTGAAATTTATATGATAAATGAAGAATGCTCTCAAATAATCGTATTCTGGCATGTAAAACTGAGAGACCGAATTTAATAGCTTTGGGGTTTGGTTAAATTCTTTAGAAGTTGCGCCACAAATGTAGCATTGCATCGTAGAGGTCGTACCAGTAGCAGCATTGCAGATTTTGCCGTCTACCATTGTCATGATAAATAAATGTGTGACAAGAAACTATATCAGCCCTTGTGTCGAATAGAGACTTTAAGGAATTATTTATGTGGTCAATTTCTTCCTTTGTAACGTCAGTGCTCTCTTCCACAAAACGGAATCTTATTGGCCGACAGTATATGGGAGAAGAAGGTATCGGATTTTCCCACAATATTTTTTCATGTTCCTTGCCACAAACTAATCGAAGAGGCACGAAGCAGCTCTGAAAAAATTCATCAAACTTCGATCGCCTCTCCTGAAAATCTACCTTTTTGCACTTAGCATAGTTTAGAATGGAGGTATCGAAATAATCTTTAAATTATCTCTTTCATTAGCCTTTACATGCTTCTGGAGGTGGGTAAGAATCTTTTTTTGCTTTTTGTACAACGCTATAACACGGATAGAACTTTTTATTAGTTTGTCTAATTACGTCGAAACTCTCTATAACGAACTCCTATATAACGAATTTCTCTTTATTACGAAGCAATTTTAAGAACACTGTGTTTTGGGACTACTTTGAGTGTATTATAATCTCCATATACCGAATTTCCCTATAGCGAATTTTTCCTTATAACGAAGCATTTTTGCGACCGTAACTTCAAGATTGAAGCGTTTTCAATATCCATATAACGAAGTCGCTTTGTTGTGTGTTATTGGTGTTCTTATTGTTGCTCTGTGTGTACTTTGTTGCGTTCACAACGCACAAGCAGAGACTGATGCTTTGAATCGTTTACATATTTACCATAAAATTGAAAGTGTATTTTGAGGAACCCCCGAACTATGCAAGTGACAACTGGAATCATTACCATCTTTCACATTTATGCAGTCGCTATCAGTTTGCCTTTGCATATCGCGATAGTAAGTTGTAAAATGACTCCGCGCATAAGTATTACTGTAAAAAAAAGGCATTGATCATAAAAGAAATTGAAAAGGGAGAAGCTTCAAAAAAAGACATTGCTAAACAATTTGGAATTCCTTTCAGTAGCTTATCTACGATTTTAAAAAACAAGGATAAGCTTTTAGCCAGTTTCACAGATAATGCATACTGTATTAAACGCAAGAAGCTTTGAACTTGTACCTTTGAGGATATTGACGAAGCAATGCTGAAATGGGT
This sequence comes from Eudasyphora cyanicolor, assembly GCA_963930755.1. Lineage (NCBI taxonomy): Eukaryota > Metazoa > Arthropoda > Insecta > Diptera > Muscidae > Eudasyphora > Eudasyphora cyanicolor. The sequence continues at coordinate 61,055,747 of OZ005734.1, read as the reverse complement.
ATTCGCCGCACATGGTAGGAATCTTCCTCTGTCTGGACCAAACCTGAGAGAAAAAGCAAAACAATTCGCTGAAGCATTGGGCCACGGAGAATTTGAAGCAAGTGTAGGCTGGCTTGAAAAATTTAAAAATCGTCACGGTATTGTTCAAAAAACATTGTGTGGTGAAAGTGCTGCCGTCAACATCCAAACTCGAGATGAATGGGTGACGAATGTCTTGTCAAAATTGTTAGAAAAATATGACGAAAACGACATCATTAACGCCGATTAGACGGGACGTGGATTATGAGTTTAATACGAAAGCATGGATGACAAGCGAGATTTTCTTGAAATGGCTCTTGAAATTGGACCGAAAGTTTGCTTCTCAACAAAGAAACGTTTAGCTTTTTGTTGACAACTGCGCTGCACACCCTAGGGATGTTAAGGACCAATTGAAAAATAATGAAATTGCTTATTTCCCACCCAACATGACTTCGATACTTCAGGCAATGGATCAGGGCATAATTTGTAACATTAAAACTCATTACAGAAAACGCATTTTGACAAACATTTTGTTACAAATGGAGGAGAAAGAACCTCCCACGCCCATAAATTTGCTGGATGCCATACGAAACTTAAGCAAAGTGTGGAATGTCAATGTAAAATCCGAGACAATTGCAAACTGTTTTAGAAAAGCAGGATTTGTAAAAGTTGGCACCACAACGAACAACAGTATGCTTTGGGACGAAGAAGACTATCTACCTGTATCCCACTTCGCATTTTTAGAGTCTTCATTTAAAACAGTTGCTAATATTAATGCAAAAATTAAAGACTACATCAATGTTGACTGTGATGTCATTACCACAGACAACCCTTCCGACGAAGAAATCCTCGAAAGTGTTCAAGAAAATTTTGGAGCATCAGCAAAGAAATAATAATAAAAAAATCCGTGGCTAATAATTTTCTGATGTACATTATTATTTATCTTTTAACAGATTCAGATGAATACGAAGAAGAATCTGCCGATATTGCGAAACCGTTACCCACATATGGACAACTTTCTTCATCAGTTGAACGTTTCCGTACCTATTTGGAAATGAAAACCAACGTACCAAATACTGTATTAACTTCTCTAAATGTTTTAGAAAATTATATTGAAGAAGAAAAGTGGGAAAATGTACTTCAAACCAAAATAACTGACTACTACAAATAAAAAACGTTAAAAGGAACAAAATTGTTTTTATTTTCTATATAGCGAATTTTCTTTATAACGAAGTAAATATTCAGTCCCTTGGAATTCGTTATAGAGTGTTTCGACTGTACTAATACAAATGGAAGTACAATTAATAGTTCTCTTACCTGTTTAATGAATATCCATTACTTCAACTTTAGAAATGATCATAACATATAAATATTCACTTTAAAACTTCACGTTGCCACAAGAACGTCAAAAACATTCAAAGTAGATTTATCTATTTGCGATTACTGTCTAATGCGCGGGTCGTAAGAAGGAAATGTAGGAGGTGCTGGATATTGTTTTTCCGGATGGTATTCTAGCCTATTCTTTTGATCTTTAAATTTTTTAACATTTTGTAAAATTGTCTTTTGACCGCGTATATTGAGCAAATACCCCCACACTGAAAAAAATGGCAATAAAATTAATGACGACACATTCTTAGATTAAGTATGCGACCTCGGCATCAATTCAATCCCAATTAATTTTACAATTAATAGTTCTCTTACCTGTTTAATGAATATCCATTACTTCAACTTTAGAAATGATCATAACATATAAATATTCACTTTAAAACTTCACGTTGCCACAAGAACGTCAAAAACGTTCAAAGTAGATTTATCTATTTGCGATTACTGTCTAATGCGCGGGTCGTAAGAAGGAAATGTAGGAGGTGCTGGATATTGTTTTTCCGGATGGTATTCTAGCCTATTCTTTTGATCTTTAAATTTTTTAACATTTTGTAAAATTGTCTTTTGACCGCGTATATTGAGCAAATACCCCCACACTGAAAAAAATGGCAATAAAATTAATGACGACACATTCTTAGATTAAGTATGCGACCTCGGCATCAATTCAATCCCAATTTTCATAAAAATAATGCAAATTTACATGTTTTTTACGAAATTTTCCTTAACTTAAAGTTTTTTTTCAATTTGAATTAATGACTATCTAATCATTAGTTTTGTGTACGAGCTTCTTTAAATGTCCGCCTTTTAATTGAAGAAACTAATCATAATTTTTGTGACAATCCGCTTTATTTTAAGTAATATTTCATTACTTTTAAGGATTTTCTGCATTAAAACTATGATGTAGACATGTCATAGTTTTAATGCCGAATCGGACTTAATTAACAGTATGAGATGTTTGAGTAATAAATTTAAGGTTATGCTCCCCTTAAAGGAAAGACTGTCTTGGTAAGAAATTTTATGACAATTGCCATTATTTTTAAGAATACATACGAGAGAATTGTACAATCTCTCTCCCTCTCTCGCTCGGAGAATCAGTTTTGTTTGTTAATGTGTAAATCAATAATTGTTATGGTGATGCGAGAGCTCTTCTACTCTCTGAAAATAGAAAATAATCCTGTTGTTCGTTTTCTTTAAAATCGTCAATTATTTACAAGCGATGAAGGGAGACGGTTGTCTGTGAACGCGGAATGTGAAAAAAGGAGATTGCGGCGAATATGTAATTATACGTGTATACATACGTGCATATTGCACCGAAAATTATTTTATTATGGGCTGTTAACAGTTATTTTTGCTAAAGCATAGTAACAACAACAAATGCAACATGTGTGTACATGTGTGTATGTATGTATGTGGTTATGTCGTCGGCGTCACCATCGATTTTGGTGTTGGATGTTATTTATGTACATACGTTTTTATAATCTTTTTAGTAAGTCCTGTGAAGAGATTTGTGCAAAACACTAAAAAATGTACGATAAAAATGTGAGTAATAAATAGGTTTTGTAATACTGAAAGAGACAATAGGATAATGTGTAGATACGTGAAATATAATATTATAACCCTTAAATAAACAACTTATTGGCAATTACAAAATTAACAAAACACAACACAATTCAATTTAAAGTATATATTTATTAAAAATAACTGCTAACAGCGCATAATGCAGAAATGTAAATACATAAAACTATCTTTTTTAATTTTTTTAGTAAAACAATTTTAGATTGAATCTTTTGGGAAAAGAGTGACAAATTCTACCAAATATGTATTTCAACGTAAGTATTATATATGAACGGCTGAAATATTTCTCTTAGTTTTCAGTGTTTACCAAATGTGGTACACTCAAAGAATTTTGTGAGTATCATTAGCAAAAATGTTTGTTGTTTCAACAGTCTGTGTCTGCTGAAAAAGGGAAAGCAGACTTCGTCTGTTATTTTAGCAACCCTATGGTTGTTATTTTAGCACATAAATTTGCCGCTACTGCAGCAAACTAGAACAGTCATTTTAGCAAACAATTTTGCTATTATTTAACAGAAAAAAGCGGCTGGGAGAACAAACTATTTTTGTTATTCTAGCATACGTTTCTTTCTTTTTTATTTTAATAAAAGAAATACAAATTTTATATTTTCCTGATATATGAGAAGAGTATATCAACCAGGACTCCAACCTGAAGTTATTCAGCCCATGTATTGATAAGCGTTTCGAACTGTGAAATCTGTATGTATGCTTGATCTAAAAATATAAATGAAAAATAAATCATTTAATAAAATTGAATAGCAATAGGAGTATCTACAAACAATACTTACCGGTCACTGGCATTAACAATTATCTTCTTTTTGTCCGAAGGATAAATATAAAGAACATACATCGTACGACATCGACGCCAACTCTGTCAATATTGGCCAATGTGTTGGGTTTACCCTATAGACACGGTATCTAATTGTACATGTCCAGAGCCATATCATTGGGCAAAATGATCTTATCCATGGATAACATCCAAATTAGACTAAATTATCCTGAGTTTTTTGGAGCCAAAAGGTTGCTTCGTGATTCGGATATTAGCGACCATCGTTGGAACATATAGGGTCACACTTCAAGGGTTGTATGCGATTTGGAAAATTAGACAAGGAAATAAATGGTTAGTCCATCCATGACACAAGTTATCTGAATTTATACATTGTAGTTGCTACGAAATTTCAGATCATCTTTTATACCCGTATTTTAATAGGACACTGCTTGGTGAGAATCTTGAAAACAAACAGAAATAAGTCTTATAATCATAGTACATTTAATTTTCAATTTGTGTACGCTTACCTGTTGCGTCTTGATTAATTGATAACATGGTCCTTTATGTGCATTTGTGTACGCTTGATCAAAAAATATAAATCATTTAGAAAATTAAATAGGAGCATCTACACACAATACTTACCGGTCACTGGCATTATAACTATCTTCTTTTTGTCCGAATCATAACAATAAAGAACATACATCGTACGACCTTTGGTTATATTTGATGTTCTCCAAGACCGTATGATGATCAGTGACTCCTACGCGTTAGCCAATTGGGTTCACCCTATATACACGGTAATTGTACATGTCCAGAGCCATAGAGCTTGCTGAGAATCATGAAAACAACCAGAAATAAGACTTACACAATCATAGAGAAATTTGCAATTTGTGTACGCTTACCTGTTGCAACTTGATTAATTGATCCTCCAAGGCATACACAATTTCGCCTTTTTTTCTTTAGCCATTTGTAAGTGTTGTCGAAGCTGTCCCGGAACCGTTTTACTTATTAAAATCATTTGCAATATCTTCGCGGAATGCTTTTTTAATGCGAATCAACAAACAGAACGAAAATTTCAATCCAATTCAATTTGTTCGGCGTAAAATATTTTATTCTTCAAAGGGTGTTACTAAATAGCCGGCGTCGGCGCACGATGTCTGTCAAAGAGGCAATCTTGAATGCTAGTGAAAGCGTATTACGTCTGTCAATATTTTTTGATAAGCGAAATAAACATTTTATATGAGATTTTGTCATCTGCACAAATATGAATATATGTGTAAATTATCGCAAGCACATTTTAATGGAAAAAATTGGTTTCAGTGGTAAGAATATAAATTAAACGCCGCTTTTTTAATTTTCTTTTTTCCGTCATAAAGCATGTCTATGTCCCGATTCACACGGGGCAATTCGGTGTTTGTTGGAAACAAAGGCAGCAAAGTGCGAATGAAAAACACAAAACGGATTGCCAGTACAAGAAACTACTTTCCCCATTGTCCAGATTCACACTCGGCAACTTTTCCAAGCAAGTGTCAAAGTTTGTAGGAGAGAGCTCTTTCCGCCCGCCTCTCTCTCCATCAAACTTTGACACTTGCTTGGAAAAAGTTGCCGAGTGTGAATCTGAACATTATCTTCCGTATGCCTCTATGTCCAGATTCACACCCGGCAACTTTTTCCAAGCAAGTGTCAAAGTTTGACAGCGAGAGACGCCGAATTACCGGGTGTGTTGAGGTGTCTATGTTCGTCCCAATTTACACGAGGCAATCTTATCAGCGGTTTAATGGTGTTTGTAGGGGAGGCAGTTGGAAAGGGAGGGGAAAAAACTCTCGTACGCGATTGAACGTTTTGTTTTTTATTCGCACTTTGAAACAACAACAATACACACAGGAATAGCCGTGGAAACCGTATAAAAATCGGCTTTGCACAGAATGATACAATCTTGCGAAATTTTCTCTTAATACTCACCCTAAGCCTTTAGGAATTCTCTCGTTTTTTAACTTTTTTTGCATACACAATACTTAGTCCTAGATCACACGAGGCAATTTCTTCCAAGCGGAAAGTGCTCTCTGTATCTTTCCTACAAACGTTGACACTTGCTTGAAATAAAATTGCCTTGTGTGAATCAGACTTTATAAACATTTTTACAAATCGCACATAAAATATTAATGTTTAGCTTTGGTTTCATTAAAATATAAAAAATTAGAAACTAAAATCTAAACACAATAAATTAATTCAAATCATATTCGTTATCGATTTGTGTTTTACTTTCTGCAGTTTTAATCGACTCCTATTTCCAATATTTTTAAAATCCAATGAAAAAATAAAAATATTGAGAACCGTAACTTGAAAACAGATATCGCCGAATAATTATTTAATTTTTTTTAAATATACTTTTCTTATCTCACGAATGACCTTAACCTTTTTGATTTTCAGTGGTAGTTGAACTTTATCATGTAAATTATTGCAACTTTTGTCTTATTTTACATATTTTGATTAACAGCAAAAACTTTCAGCAAACTGCAAATTTTTCAGCAGTGCGTTTGCTAATGCAAAACTGCAAACTTTTTGCTATTACAGCAGAAAATGTGCTGTATTAGCAGAAAAAATGGTTGCTAAAAATTAGCAGACGTTGTTTGTTATTAACAACAAACAATTTTTTTTGGGTGTACGATAAAATTTATGTGTATTTTTTATATTTGATTTCTTTTCGGAAAAAAGTTAATTATTTTAATTTAAGATCGCGCAATATTTGAAGATAAAGGTTATGGATATATGAAAAATGCAGTGCTGAATGCCATTTATAAATTACAAAAAAATTATTGAGCATACACCTACATACATAGGAAAGTTTGAATTGAAAGAAAACATATTTGGAAACAAAATGTGTAAGTATTATGTATTTGTGAACGTATTTGGAACGTATATATTAATATATTAGAACAAAATATATTTGCGAACTGACTTTCACAAATAATATATGTGTTTTCACACAAACAAAATTTACTTTTAAAGGAGTTTTCCAAATATATATATTTTTCCTAGATTTCGTGTTATACTTTGTAGTTAAACCTGTTGTTATATTAGGCCCATTTGTTCCAATTTTTGCATCGTCTCCTTTATAAACGGTAATATATTGCCTTATAATTTGGTCCAAGGAATATTTTTGTTTTTTGACATCAAAATAAGCCCTTTTTGTTCAAAAATAGTATGTAAATAAGCTGCTTTCTTTTCACGAAGTATTGAATAAAAATAAATATAAAATATTGGGTTAAATATTCGGTTTGTATGAAAATTTAATATGGACTAAATGGTATCTTAATCTAGGATTTGTACATATTTTCCAGTCTAACAGCAGGATTAAGAATGTCATAAGCAGCATTAACTAATTATTATTTAATAAATATTCCTATTCATCTCTTTTTGACAAACCATCAAAGCAATTTATAGGTACGTAAAATTATACGATTTTTCATTTGAATCGAATTTTACAAACATATTAAATTTGTTTGCACATTGAACATCTGAAAAACAGAAAACTTGCATCTAAATTAAGGCACTGATAAATTACCAAAAAATACTTAAATACTATTAAATCGTTGTTTCGGAAATACTCGTATTACTTCCAAATAAAAAATATTAGGATGGAATCATAGTTTAGAACAATATCCTCCCAAACGTATAATATTTGTGTGTGTCAAATACTATATAGGTATTTGGAGTGAACATATGTACGTTTTAAGCTGAATATGTTTGGAGCAATATACTGTAGAAGCAATTTTTCAGCGTGTATACAATTTTATAATATTTTTATTTTAATTTCAGCCAAATTCAATGTTCACAATCATTAAAGGTTCCAAAGAAAATTGTTCATGGATGTTTGGGGAACATATAGAAAGGTGAATCCACTATAACTTTACAAATTGATAACAAATATACACTGAAAAAAAAGTGTACTGAAAATCATTGAAATTTTCTTAACTCTTAAGATTTTTTTCTTTGATATGGCTCCAAATGCCAAATGCTATTAAAATAAGTACATCGTGTACTACAATTAAAGTCATTTATCATCTTTAAATTAAAACAGCAAACGTCTTTGAAAGAAATACGCCTTATACTTCTATGAAAGACTTCACATTTTTAAATCAATTACGCCTTGTGTTTCCATTAAATACATAGAATTGCTTAAGATTAAGTACATTCTGTAATTAAATTCTGAAATGAGTGTTGAAACGCTAGTTGAAACGCGTAACTCTTCGTCAATAACATCCTCGTTCGAAAATTTTTGCTGAAGATGATTTTTGTTCCTCCAATTTACATAAACATATACCATCGGGAATGGTTCAAACTCCTTCAACAATTTTATTACTCCATATTTCCAAACGAATTTATATTGCTCGAATTACGACGGTGTCCAAATCATTGTTCCTGTGATAGATTGCGATTGATATCGTCGTACTGATATTAGAGAGAGAAATATTCTAGGTATAAGTAAACTAAAACTATAAATATGTGTTTTAAAAAATTTTGTATTGTCCTTTATAACTGCGATATAACTTTGCAATTTTAAACGTAATTCGAATATTTTTTACATTTGATAACATCGTAAAATTTCTGAAAATTGCAATATCTGAAAACGTAATGAAATTTCTAATTTGTTATGATCAAGAGAATTTAAAAAACAATCTTACCCCCAATTTCACAACCTCCGGTTAGAGCTAACTCACAGTTAAAAAATTAAAATTGTATACAATTTGACAGCTATAACTATAAGTTAGCTCTAACTGTAGCATAACCGGAGATTGTGGAATTGGCCGTTAGTGTACTATAATATACCAAAAATAAAAAATTAACATATCGTCACCTGTAATTCAAAATGACGTAACCCACATGTTCATGCTTTTTCAGGAAATACAAACAACAAAGTAAACTAATTTTAAGTTTTTGGCTAGATTTATGGATTTCCAGACTATTAAAGCGAAATCAAATAATAATCTAGTGCAATTGTATTTATGGCGTGCATGCTGAATAAAAAAATAAAATTTTATGAATCTGTTCGCTTTTTTAATGACCTTCTTTGCTGTTACGTCATTTCGAATTTCACTCATAAAATGGTCAATTTTAAATATTGAACTCTAAAATTGTTAAGGAATGTCTAGTTTACAGCCTGTTCAGCTACATGTACCAAAACGCAGACGTGCGATAGCTACCCAAGCAATAATTTTCTTCTTCTCATTCTCACCCAAGCGATCATGTTTTTAATTTGGTTCATTGTCACTTATCGTTTGGGTAAGAAAGCTCTTTTCTTCATCGTCTTCCTGTCAAAGACCAATATTACCTTCATGTTGTTATTGATATTTCTTAAAGCTTTTTCCACACGAAAATATCAGAACGGGGGCAACCCTATCTAACAGCTGTAAAAGTTGCAACAGCTGTTTCTAGACGATGAGAAATAATTAGAAAACCGAAAACAAACACAATTGTTTGTTTGATAGATCATTTATGTATATATAGGGGCTATATCTAAATCGGAAACCTTCTGCACCCATTTTAGTAAGTCCTTGCGTTAAAAAGGAAGTTCTTGCTAAATTTCCTAGTGATCTGAGCATAATTGTGACCTGTACTCGGTAACAAGGATACGGACGGATAAAACCAAACCAATACAGAAAGATATTCTAGGTCGATAGGTATAATAAACAATTGTTTGGGTCACCTAATTTAAGGTATTACGAAAAAATGCAAAAAGCAACAGTGTGGTTGTAAGATTTCAAAACATTTTATACAAGACATTTTTTGAAATTTTGGTTGATACTTCAGCAAAAGATACATGTGTATGTGTTCATTTATCCATTTTTTATTCATTTATCCAACAATTTTCACTTTATCATTCAAAAGGGCGGCAAACATAACCGACACGAATGATTTTTTCTGATCGTCTAATTTGACATTTCATTTCGTTCGTTGTTGTCTTATAAGAACCAAAATGTTGGCGATAATTGAAAGCTTCTTTGTTTACAATCAAAACAAAGTGTGCAAAAACCAAAAATTTCATTCGCTTGCCAATAGACGTGCGAAGTGACAAAAAATAAGTTACAAAAACAGGCCCTTAGTCTAAATGACTATAATCTATCATAAAGTTCATTTTGATTTTTTTGATGTTACGTCATTTTGGATTTCAGATGACGATATGTAAATATTTCTTACTCATAAATTAAGACTTGTTCACATCAAAATTTTTGTATCACTTCGAAATTATACACTATGACATATCGTAGCAAACATGCAAATATGATGTCCATTTTGAAATTGTTTTCAGGAGGAAAAAAAATTTCTAACTGTTTCTAAATTATGTATATAATTTTCTTTCTGCAAATACGCGAATGTTCTTTGTTCCGCTTAAATATCAATAATTTTCAATTATAATCATCATGTTTTTATATAGACGTCACATGTTTTGCATTTTTATGTGAACTTATCACTGCCAAATGGGGAAAATCACATAATGTCTTTTTCTAGATAATGTATTTTTGAAATGTTCTACCATTCTATAAAAATCTCAATTTTCATAAAATTGGATTTAGCAAATTTGCATGTTTAGCTAACGATTTTCTCTTTAACGCACAAAATAACCGTTTATTTGTTCAATACGGAAAAACGACATTACACCACATACACACATTTACGGTCTTCTGCATTGTTTTTGTCAAAGTAATAAATTCGTAAACGCACAGAAATTCCACGACTCTAAATGTCCGAGACAGATTTTATGACTCTTTTTGTTATCAATTCGCGTTACTATAACGCATACACTTACGTTTTTAATGTACCCCTTTTGTCTCATCGTCGTATGATCAGCCAATCGAAATTTCCAGACAATTTGTTTTCGACTACCTGGGAAATATCATCGCCGCTAACATTTTTCGAGATGGCTCACACTGCCGACAAACAGCCGCCAAAATTGTTGCTATTAATGTAGAATTAGACATGTCCACTCGGACAAGCGCACACAACCTTTCTCTACAACCGGTCCACAAGAACTGATTTCAAAAATTCCAAACAAACTTCACAGTAGCTCTCAAAATTATTCTCAATTTTGCGAACAAAAAGAGTCTAAATTGTCCTCTCGCAGTTAAAAATTATCTCTTTACTTAAAAGATAAATAATTCTTAATTCAACGTTACCAAAAAACAGGACTGAAAATTAAAGGTATACTGTTCTTAAAAACATGACATTCGAATTTCTACAATTTTAAGGAAAAAATCTTACAAACTATTAAAATTTATACTTGAGCTAATGACAGTTGTACTACAATCAATTATTATTTCTTTAATTTTATTACGTAACGTTAAAGTAAAAATGACATAGTGTTATGAACATCTTATCATAGAAGTAAGGAATTTTACCTTAAACTAATTAAAATTTCTTTGGAATCAAGTACATTTTCATAAATTGAAAGATATTTATTCTTCAAACAAATACATATTAAATCTTTGATTTAAGAGCAAAATTGTTTTTAATTTCAGGTCATCATTTTTTTCAGTGTACGAAACTTCAAATATTTCGATGGTGTGTTGGCCGATTTATCTTTATACATACAACTAAAATACGGTTTTAGATTATAAAATGTTGAAAGTTATCCGTAATATGTATTATACATTTATTGTATTTTCTAATATTAAAATAACAAAACCAATGTTTAGAAAAAGGAATTGTTGTGTTTCGAATTTATCGTGGAAACTTGTATACATACAAGAATCATATTTTCTATGAATATTGAAATGGTTTCTGTGGCTTTAAAACAAATGATTCTTTAGTATGAGTGACATTAGAATAAAAACAATGTAAGGAATTTTCCCTACATATTTTAAAAAACTTTATTTATGCTTTAAATTAATTACCAGTATATGCTTATATCAAGGACATACATTTTAAAATTTAATACGATACGATGTTTTAAATTTTATGATATTATACTAAACATAAGCACTAGGCATACTTCAATTTACGCCAAAACGTGCTTATTTTAAGACCAAACTTAATTAGTTTTATTACAAATGTTCTTGATTCTATGAAATGCATCATCAAAACAAGTACTATTCATGTCTTTGAATTAACTATAAAACATTCTTATTTTTATAGCGATTGTCTTTGGCTCGAAATCATTGCCGAATTCTTAAACTTTACGACAAATTCTTTGATTTTCAGTACGCTTTTTTTTAGTGCATGTGCGACGGGTCACTGCCTTATTGAACGGCACGCAGAGAGTTTGAAGGTGTTGCTTAATGACTATTGCAGAAGCTGTAGAGACGAGCTTTTTAAACTAACCTAACCAACTGGAATTTGTCTTCCTGAATTCAAGAACTTCCATTGACTGTTTCAGATCTCTTAAGGAGATGGATGAATATTTCAATATTCACCAGATTTGCGTACCGGGCCACGGTGATATATCAGGGATCTGCATAAACACCACACCTCGTGCTGTCGTTATCGAAATATCATAATCGAATCTTAACTATTCTTAACCGAAACCTAACTAAACCTACAAAACCATCCAAATGTCTGAATTTTCGTAGAAGGCCACCCTACCAAAGTTAAACTTTCTAAATAATCAATTAGTCTTCGTTGATGTTGACACCTATTCACAACTTACCTTTGAGGGAAATATGTGCATATTTTCTGGAGCAATAAATTAACAACAACAAAAAGCCGTCAACAAATTTGTTGACGATAAATTGTGTGCAAATATTTCTTACTTGCGTTATTAGCTTCACACCAACAATTTGCAAAACATAAATTATGAGGTATGCCCACAAAGAAGAGAGAATGGTCTACGTATAGTTTCCGTTTCCAGTTTTCATACGACCACTATCGATGTCGATTCGATGAGGAATGGGGAGGATAGATGTGTTTATGCCTTCGTTTATGTCTGTGCAGTATATTTAAAAAGCATTTTCATTATCACATACTTTATTCAATACTTTCTCCCTCTTACACATACCCAAACCCACTTGATTATATGGCTATCCATTCAATGCAGTTTTTGGTCTGCAGCAAACATTGCATATTTTTGGGCTCATAAATTATCCATTATTCAAGCATACTTTTAGTCTAAGGTTCGCTATCGTCTCTGCCGTACCATAAACATATAAAGTACCAACACCACTGCCACCGATATCGCCATTGCCACCCACATTTCTATACGCCACGACATTTTAATATGTATCTGAATGTGTAAAGTAGTTATTCATGTTTGGGATTTGCTTGCAAAAATTGCTCCTTTTTAACTAATTGTTATATTACTATGCTGTCTATTGTTGAAATAACAAACAAATAAACTTGGAAAAGCAATGCGAATATCCTGCATGTAAATCCTAACCTCCTACGAAAATAAACACTCGTTCAAACATATATGAACGAGTGTTTATTTGTGTATGTATGAACATTATGATTCGTGGAAAACGTTCGCTTCGAATGAGGTCAGGTTGCTAAAACTGGGAAACTTGCGATTTTACTCGTAATTCGAGTACCTCTATTTCTATAAACCATATTGGCCCTTATAACCAGTGGCCTATATGGCTAGGATTCTGGAAGGAACAAGTAAATTTTTCTCAGGTCTGCACAATGTTAGGATTGACAAACTGTATTAAAGACTAACTTAAGGTAAGTACACACGATTTGCAGATCGGGCAACATTGCCAGAAAAATGCAACCCTGTGAATTTACAACCGTGTGAACACACAATTTTTGTTTTGCAACGTTAGCAGAAAAGTCATTGCGAGATAATTTGCAGATTGTTATATGTGCGAAGTTTATGCATGAGACAACGGCGCCATTGCCAGAAAAGCATTTTATTTGCAACACTGTCTATAATGTATTTTTATTGGCAATCCTGCATATAAATATTTACAAAATATATTGTAAATATATGAAATTGTAATGTTTTCTTGCAATCGTCTGAACTGTCAATTCACCTTTGCCTAACAATCTGTCATTGTCCGTATATTTGCAACACTTTAACAGGGTTGATAACGTTTGTCGATCTGGCAATCGTCTATACTCAGCTTTAGACTATTAATCCCATTGTGCTAACACAGGGACGTTAAGAAAAATATTAGTTAGGTTTCGGTTAAGAATAGTTAAGGGTTGATTATGATACCTCGACAACGATAACAGGACGTTTGGAGTTTAGGCAGGTCCCCTGTAATTTAATCTGCTTTGCAGTTCCCTGGTATGTCCCTATGTACCCAAATCTGGTGAATATTAAACTAGTCATGCATCTCGTTAAGAGATCTGCGACAGTCAATGGAAGTTCTTGAATTCAGGAAGACAGATTCCAGTAGGTTAGGTTAAGAGTTTATATGGTCCACTGTGCTACCACCGTTAAACTAATTTTATTGCTTTAGAAAGCTCCAAAGTTGTCGGATTTTAAGGTCAGCCAAGCCTGCCAACTCTTCAAAGAAAAGAGAGCCTAGGGCAGGCTGCCACCTTTTAGAGAGAACGGAGCAATGACACAGAAGGTGTTCTCCTGATTTCTACCCCTAATCGTCTACACAGATTTTGCAAAAGTCATTTCACAAGACCTTTTATTCATCTGCGTGCCGTGCGAGTTTGCAGGTCACTAGAGGCATGCCCACATATTCCAAGTCACCTGGACCGTGTAAGATTCCTAGTCTTGCAAGTTCAACTGCTTTGCAGTTCCCTGGTATGCCCGGCACCCAAATCAGGTGAATATTGAACTGTTCACTCATCTCGATAAGCAGCCTGACTATCGGAGAAAATATTGATACCTCATTTAATCAGAACATTAATTTTCAGTCATTCTGCTACCTTATCTAATAGCTAATATTTCTGCCTGGTAAACACTGTGGTGATTAGCAGATTTTTTACAATGGATAGCTCAAGTCATTGTTTTGGACACGGCCATGTCAAGTAACCGGGGCATAGTGTGGAGAGTGCTTGATAGGTTGGATGATTTTAAATATGCTATTGACTAATGTCTTCTGTCTCACAGCTTCTTCTGTCTACACACTCCTGCGGAAATAAGAACAAAAGCTGGACTGAAAATCAACGTTGGACTCAAATCCAAAGTAATACGCTTATTACGAAACAAAGAATAGTTAGAGGACGTGGAATCTTTTTGCTATCTCGGTACAATAATAAACCAAACAGGAGGATCAAGCGCGGATATTGCCAATCGCATTAAAAGGTTTGCACGAGCTTTTGGCCAACTTCGAAATGTATGGAAATCTCGAATGTAAAATCTTCATTGCTCTTCGGATGCGAAACCTGGAACGCAGCATTTAGAGACAACCGGGTGTTGCAAGTCTTTCGCATTTACTGGCCAAGGAAAAATCAACCAACGACCTATGGAATAGAATAAATCAACAAGCCATTTGCCATGAAATCCAAGGAAGAACATGGAATTGGAATTGGATCGGAAACCCTTTGAAGACATTTTTTCATTTGTTTTTAGCCTTTGCGGCTTGTAACAAGCAATTTAGGGTTGCAGTTATTTGATCCACCGTTTCTTCTATATCCCTAATAGCTTTCATCTTCATTTCAGGTATTTTGTATTGTATATTGTATATTGTGTGGGAAGACGCTATTATGAGCCTTCTCATACCGTGGTCGGAAAAGCTATGAGCCTCTAAACCTTTCCTTTCGCTTAAATTCTCGGAGACAATGTTGCTCTTTTATGGAGATATAACCATTTTAAGTTTTACAAGAAAAATTACAATTATTTTTAAGGATGGAGTTTTATTGATGGAGTTGACTGCAATACGGTTAAAGGTAAATCTGACTTTCATTTTCTCTTCAGAGTTGCCCGGGAAATGTGTATCTAAGACAACTCCCATCGATTATTTACTGGACATAGTCCTGTTCGGCGAACACGCCAGCGGGTTGGAAATTGAGTCCAATGACTTCTGCAGAAACTATGGAAATGAGGAAGAAGTGGAGAGCATTGAATATCTGATTTGTTACTGTTCCACATGAGGAATATGTGGCTGAATATACTGGAAGGGTTGGCTAGTTCAGTAAGTGTGACATATCTGTCCTGTTCCGATATTTGTGTTATTGATAAGTTTGCGTATCTATAAAGTTAGTTACAATGAAAGGCAACTGGGCTCGTGCCTGCACTAAGAACCTTAATTGGTCCATATGAGTTGGTATTCTGTTGAATTGTGTTATTTACAGCTCACCTAATTATACCTCCCTCCTTAAATCGGGGCAACATTCACAGTCGCCGTAAGGAATTTAAACTATGTAGACATTTTTCATAAACTATTTTCAACGACAAAGTGGGAACAACATCACAGGATAAGCGAACGTACGAATGAACGCCTTTGTGACATATTAAAGGCAATTTTGTCTAGAGATTTTTTGTTGACTACTGCCAAAAGCTAATTTTCACAAGAGCATTTATTAGCAAAAAAGGAGAAGAAAAAACAAGCAAAAACTTTGAAGGTTTTAAAAAAGACTAAAGTGAAAGCTGCCGAAAGTGGGAGAGAGAGAGAAAAATATTGACATTTAGGCCTTTGATAATCCCAGCGGTGATTTTGTGTGAAATAACTTTTTTCACAAACTTTAAAGTTTTCTTTTAAAACCATTTAATATTAATGTCTGTATAACATACACAAGGTTTTCACAAGCTTTTCATTCAATGACTTTGATATTTTCTACAGCCTAAAGGTATGCCCAGCTGGTAAACACCTTAAGGTATGCAATGATTTTTCAAATAAATTTGTTTGTTGATATTTCGTAAATTCCTAGAATTAACAGTTATTTGTACATAAAAAGGGCGTATTTATCTCCGGTAAATAATATAAATCAGTAACATATGACCTAATCATCACATGTAGTCTACAGACAACCAATACCAAGGATAGCCATTCCCCTTGGGTATATGAGAAAGAATCCAAGTTGGGGGTTGAATGTTTTGTGGTCGTTTGTGGTCTAACGCAAAACACTAAGAAGTCATTAGACAGACACCCAGACCTACGAAGCGAGTCTGCGAGGAGGAGGAGTCTCACAAATTGAAATTTGCCCTATTATTATCTGCAGAGAAGATGCGAGGATGTTGCATGTTACATTCTAAAGCAATAATTTCTATAAAGTAGGGGAGGTCCTTGCCCTTCGATTTTCTCTCCCTCTCTGTCTAATGTAGACACCATTTAAGACAATTTTCTTGCATCAATTTGCTTGAGGTTAGAGGTGGAAACTATTTCGCCGGTGTCACAGAAGACTAATGGTGTTGGCTAAACGACCATGGAGATGGAGGCGAAGACATCGCACAATCAATTGCTACAAATTGAAATTGTCGCCTGTCATTGTGTGGAATTAATTACAGGTGTGACAATAAGATGACTCTCAATGGCAATTTCTTAAGTATGTAAGGCGAAAAGAGCTTGGGGAGGATGTGAAGGTGAATTTGAATTAAAGATTCTGTAAATGTATAGAATTTTCTAACCTTTTGTTGCAGGCCAAACATTGAATAGAAAGTATAGCTTAGGTTAATGTGGGGGAGCATGTATGTCAGGCTCCCACATTATGATACTTACTACTGGAACGGCAGGAAAAAGATGCGATTTTCTGAGTTTTCAGATGTTTACAAAAGCAAATTTGCTTACTCACCACCGAAATCTGAGCCGAAGGTATTCTGTCGCCTTCTGAAAAGATGGGCGTACGGATTACGCATCATCACGGCAGCCGCTTAAAACGAAGTATCTCAAGTTACAGACAATATAAGTGAGACGTCGTTCATCGATAACGACAGCTGGTCGTTGATGTGTTTTGAGTTTAAGCAGAGCCACATCGGTTCGGTATCCTGTATCCTTCTAGAGACGGATAAAGCACCGTAACCGCAGCTCCTGCAAAATTAATTTCCCAAGACTGTTTGTATCCCGGTGTGACGTCCAATAAAGGCCGGGTTAGGCATACGTAACCGTAATTTATCTTTACCGTTGCCGTAACGTTGCCCGTTTGAGCGATTAGCCAACGTTGAGATAATGAGTCATATGTTCTGACAACAACAACACATAAGTAAACAAAAAAGCCGTGATTTCTTTATGTTTAGGTTTATTAAAAATGAAGTTAAAAATAATGTTTATAAATTTGTGTTTTAAATCTGTGCAGAATTTACAATAAAAGTAAATCAAGAAAATATCGTCGGATAAGAAGATGGGGTGGACGTCCTATAAACAATGACTGGGCGAAAGCCGGACACTAGAATACCTATGGCAGTTTTTAATTTGTTATTAACATTAATAAAATATGAGTTAACTACGCCAAAGCAACGGATTAGGCCGGCAGAGAGACTAGCAATAACACCATTGTATGTCAAATATTGCTTTATCCTATGATTCCAAGTTGGGAAATATTAACATTCTATTCTTTAAAATTACTCGATTGCATGGAGTCACAAGCTGGGGAAAACAACAATTAGAAATATTATTTTAGAACGCAGTGAAGTTTTGTGGCGCTTGCTTTCGCCGATTTATTCAAGTGAACAAACTACACAGCAGTACAAACACATTGCCAATGATTTTCAACGAATGTGGGAAGTTATGGCAGCCAACACGATGGGGGTATGTCCATTAAACTTAAATTTATTTATAATCTATTTTAATACAAACAATTTCCATTTCTTAATTTAAATTAAATACAGCTATATTCCAGTACTCTCCGTTTGGCCAATCAGTTATTTTAGATACAGTACCTGTACCTCCTAGTAAACCATTATCGTCAGCATCCTCTGAAGTCTTTCCTGAAGAATATCCTTGGTCTAAGTAAACAACTTTAGACGAGCTCAGAGACAACATCCAACGCGAAATTACCAACGTTCCGGTCGAAATGTGTCCCAGAGTGGTGGAAAATTGGGTCCAAAGAATAGATCGCTGTTGAAGGGCTCGTGGTGGTCACATGACCGAAATTTAATTTCATTCTTAAAATGTAACATTTGCACTACACCTGGAATAAATTTGAATTCTATGTCTTAAATATTCTGTGTTTTATTAATATATAAAATTCTTATGTCCTTAATGGAAAACCCTTTACTTATGTCTATTTCCATTGAAGAGGGACTCAGCCAAATCCAATCCAATCTCTATCTATAAATAAGTCCACGTTTGTAGAGACGCTTATATTGCTGTCAAATTAACCCACAAAGAAGAAGATTGGCGCAATGATTGTCTCGTACTGTCGTCAAAAGAATCCTGAAGCAGATTATAAATTTAATTTTTACACGGAGGAAAATCGTCATTTTTGATATGTTTGGAACGAAAGAAAATATAATTGGAAACGATTTTTTTAAATATTATATATTTGTTAACAAATAAATTTTATTTGAAAATCAATAAATTTTGTTTGGAACGCATATATTAATATATTAGAACATAATTTATTTGCAAACTGAATTTCACAAATAAAATATGTGTTTACACACAAACAAAGTTATTGTTTAAGAAGATTTCCAAATATGTTTTATTTAAGATTTTTAAAACATTACTGACTTATTCGAATTTTAGTTAGTTTTTCCTAGTTTTCGTGTTGAACTTTATAGCTAAAAATGTCCTTATTTATAAATATTCCTATTCATCACTTTTTGTCAATCCATCAATGTCGTTTATATTTACGAAAGATTGTTCGATTGTTAAATTTTACAAACATATAAAATTAATAAAAAAATTTCTCTTTGAAAATTTGAAAAACAGAAAACTTTAAGTTAAGTTATTTAATACATTACCAAAATAAATAATTACAAACGAATCCTTATTTCGGAAATACTAGTTCCAAATAAAAAATATTTGAATGGGAGCATATTTTTGTTTAGAACAATATCCTCACAAACATATAATATTTGTGTGTGTAAAATATTATATATTTGGAGTGTACCCTAAACATATGTTTATTTCAAGCCGAATATGTTTGGGACAATATACTACAGAAGCGATTTTTTTTCAGCGTGTAATGGAGTCAGCCGCGATCTTCATAAAACTCAACTGTAACGCACAGCTCCTTGCCAATTTGCTTCCAAGCTTCTCGCTTTTTTACAGATATCCTATATGCTGGATTATATTTATTGTATAAATACTCGTGCGACTGCACCAATGAAATCAAATATTCGTCTTTCATGTTTATTTGCACTTTTAAACAACAAATAATTAATAAATTATTTTCTTTCTTTTCTCGGTGAACATACAATTTTAATTGTAAACAACATGTAGTATCAGCTGTTGCCAAATTGTACGTAAACGGAACGTCCAATTCTGATTTCAACAGATTCAGCCGTCCGTTTACGTTTCGTTTCCGTTGGCTAATGGTTTACACCGACTTCCATATGACAGATTGAATCAGCTGATTCGTCACGCTACGGGGGCGTTACGGTTAAGTTTGCCTAACTGCGCCTTAAGACCGTTACCCGTTACAGACACGTAAGTAAGACGTCCTGTATCGATAACGTCAGCAGTTGATGTGTTTTGAGTTTAGGCAGGGCCATTTCGGCTTGGGATTTACACACTTCTTGACTAGTGAACACTACGTATAAACCTTCATGGTCGGAACACCAATGCAAGGACAATACGGACTACGTGCGTTCGATTAACGTTTATTTTTATTTTTTTATGTTGGCAAATATGTTTCGAACATATGTTCTTAATTGAAGGACTAGCAAGAGAAGTACAATATGCAGCTGATACAAACGGCACCAGATATCTATATCGGATAAGGAAAAGTAAAGGGTTTTCCAACAAGAGGTGTTATTTTGAATCACCCGGTCTGCCCATAATAGGCGTGTTTTCGTTACACCATAAGTGCTTAATTTGTATGGGGAGCTAAGCACTTTTAAGCACTATTAGTTCCCGATGAAGTTTGGTGCTTGTGTTCATGTCTTAATCGAGTATGATGTTGCCAGATTGGGCAACCTATATTTATATGGGATTGGGCATCCCATTTTTGGAGAGATTTTATCAATTATTGTGAATTAACGGGAAGAAGAAGAACAAAAATGGGAAATTATTTTAATATTTGCAAAAGAGTGTAAACAATTGAACATAGAATAGTAAATATATGTTTTATAAATACTTTTCACGAATTTTTTGTCTGTTTCGCACTGTTCTTTCTTCGCAACTCATGACACCATTGCTACCAGATAGTGAAAATCCGCCACTTATTGCTTATGTGCCAGTTAGTGGAAGTCAGTTGTTTTCGTTGCAAAGTGCTAAACTAAAAGTGCTAGCTTGTAACAAAAACATGCCTAATGTACATATACATATAGTTAGACATGATATACCCACAATGACATCCCGACACTGGTAGAAATTGTTAATGCTATCAAGGCACTAACAGCAAAAAGGCACCGGGTATCGACAACATCGCACCAGAAATGCTGAAATCGGATCCCAACATTTGCGCGCAAATAATGTCGCTCATAATATGTAGAACATTTTTGGAGAACAGGACAACTAACTAACTGATGAGCTGAAAGCAGAAATCATTGTCAAATTACCGAAAAAAGTGATAATCTTAGAATGCACTAATTGGAGAGGAATTGCGCTGTTAAGTGTGGTGAACAATCTTATTGTACACATCATCACAAGCAGGCTTACGTCAATTCAGGAATCAGAACTTTGTCCAGAGCAAGCCGGTTTCCGACCAGTAAAGTCGTATGCAGACCGTTGAATGGAGATCCCCACTTTACATGGCTTTCATATACTTCGAACAAATATTCGGCAAACTCTCCCACTGTACCACATGGAAAGCACATGTAAGGTGTTCAGCAAAAATTAAATTCCCTTATCAATAGTCTGTACAACTGCTATGCTTGTAGAGTACACCATGAGAACAAACGTAGCAGCAAGATTGATTTGAAGACTGGAGTGAGACAGGGTTATTATAAGGAGCATTACGGGAAACTCCAGCGACATCCAATGGGGATTGTACAAACGTTTAGGCGACTTAGATTTTGCAGATAAGATCTGCTTTTTGACTTACACTTGAAAAAAGTTCGTTTTTTGTGTAAATGTGTAGAATTTCGTTTTCGTCGCCGATTACGGTGTATGCGGGAATGAGCCTTGATACAGAATACAGCCAATCCTTCCAAAAAATGGACGACGTATCGAGCTTCTGTTAACTGGGCAACATCATATTTGCAGTTACTGTTTCGGAAGTATAGTCTCCGCACGGACATGATCTTTGAATCATGTAGTAGATTGTCCCGATTCACAAGAGACAACTGAAGTAACTTGTTACCTACTAGAGAGTAGATAACTCAACTTTTCTATACTAAAGGAATAGATAGCCCAACTGGTCGTCTACTAAGGACCTCTAATGGTAGATAACACAATTTGTCATCTGCTGAGAAGTAGATAACCCAACTGGCCGCTTACTAAGGAGTAGATAACTCAAGTGGTGGTATACTAAGGATTAGATAATCCAACTTGCATTTTACTAAGCACAATATTGCCTAACTGGCCGTATACGAAGGAGTATATAACGGAACTGGTTATTTCCTAGGGAGTAGATAACTCAACTTGTCTATACTAAGGATTAGATAACCCAACAGGTCATCTACTAAGGAGTAGATAACCTAAGTGGCCGCCTACTAAGGTGTAGATAACTCAAGTGTATGTCTAATAAGCAGTAGATACACAAATTTTAATTTTACTAAGTAGTAGATTGGCCAACTGGTCGTCTGCTGAGGAATACTCGTATATAAACGAACTGGTCATCTACTAGGAAGTATATAACTAAAACTGTCATATACTAATGAGTAGATAACCCAAATGGTCGTCTAGTAAGGAGTAGATAATGCTATAGGGCCAATTTGTCGTCTATTCATGAGTAGATTGCCCAACTGGTCATCTACAGGGTTTTCCAACAAGAGTTGTTATTTTGAATCACCCGGTATTTCGGTAGCTGTCACTTTTGAAGCATTTATTCTTTGACATTTGACAAGTAGAAACTACGCCATTACTAAAAATGGGACGATACACGATTCAACAACGCACTGAAATTATTAAAATTCACTACTAACTAATGGTGAAAATCTTGCAGTAACAGTTCGCAAAACTAAAGCATTTTTGGGTCGTCGTGAAGCACCTTGTCGGCCCGCAATACATAAATTGGTGGGCAAATTCGAGCTGTTGGGACAAGTTTGTGATGTGAAGAATAAAACCCGTGCACGTCGCTCAAGAACAACTGCGATTATTGCTGCTGTAGCCCAAAGTGTTGAAGAAAACCGAGATTTGTCCATTCCTCGTCGTTCTTTGGAATTGGGCATTCCACAAACGTCATTACACCAAACCCAAGAGTTATTGTTGAGAAGCCTCTCCATCCTCAACTTATGACTGTTTAGTGCGGTTTATGGTCCGGCGGGGTCATTGGACCTTACTTTTTCGAAAACGAGGTTGGATCAACAGTTACGGTGAATGGATTGCGCTATCGAGAGATGATTAATGATTTTTTATGGTCGGAGTTGGATGGTATTGATCTGGACAATTTTTACTTTCAACAAGACGGCGCTACGTGCCACACAAGCAACGAAAAGTTTCCGGACCGTGTTATCTTTCGAAGAGGTGATCACAATTGGCCAGCGAGATCTTGTGATTTAACACCTTGCGACTTCTTCCTTTGGGGCCACGTCAAAGATAAGGTCTACGCCAACAGACCAGCGTCGATTCAAGGCCTCAAAGATAGAATTCGTGAGGCTATCGAGGACATAGGGCAGCCACTTTGCGATTTGGTTATGGAAAATTCCATGAAAAGGATATGGTCCTGTAAGCGTGGTCGTGGTGGCCATATGGATGATGTTGTTTTACATTATAAACGGCATACCTTCCTCTTTATTATGAAATAAACATCCGATCATTTATCTCAAAAAAATGGAATTTTTCTTTGAATACCAAAATAACACCTCTTGTTGGAAAACCCTTTACTAGGGACTAAATAACTCAACTTACCTATTCTAAGGAGTAGATAATCTAGTAGGGAGTATATAAGTATGGACTTCAAATAACCAGTAGATAAACCAACTGAGATTTCAGTAAATAGCCGTTTAGTAAAGAGTATATAACGGAACTTTACCCTTGTTCTGTAACTCTCAGTGAGAACAATTTCGCACATGGAACGCGTAAGAGGATCCCTTAAACACCAGTGAAAGCGTCCGGGGTATTTCAAAGTCGAGTTTGACAGATGCCATACGCCTTCACGCTGGTATTTAAGGGATACCCTTACACGTTTCATGTGAGAAATTTTTCTCACCGAGAGTTACAGAACATGGGTACTGGTCATCTAATAGGGAGTATATAACTCAACTTGTAGTATAATATGAAGTTGATAACACAACATGTCGCCTACTAAAGAGTAGATAATCCAACTGGCCGCCTTACACGCTGAAAAAAAATAGCTTTTGTAGTATATTGTCCCAAACATATTCGGCTTGAAACATATATATCTTTAGGATACACTCTAAACATATAATATTTGGTACACACAAAAATTATATATTTGGGAAGATGTTGATCTAAACAAATCTTTGTTTACATCCCAATGTGTTTATTTTGGACTATTTTTTCCGAAACAAATATTTATTTTCATTTAAGTATTCAGAAAATATCTAAATTGTGTTAAATTTTTCAGTAATTCAAAGTTAATTTTTTCAAAAATTTTAACGTCTTAAATATAAAAAATAATAATAATTGAAATCATATAATCTTGGATCGAAATATATACTTGGAGGATTAACAACTAATGATGGCTTGGAGTACTAAGAAATTTTAAATGATTGATTTAAAACATAAGTTAATGCTGCATTTTGTATTATAACTGGGGGGTTCAAATCAAAAAAACTAAATCTGAAATTCGAAAAATTCAACAACAATTTCGAAAATTTTTTTAAATAAAATATATTTGGAGAAATTCCTAAACAATAATTTTATTTGTATTGAAATACATGTTTTATTTGAGAAATTTAGTTTGCAAATATTATATGTTGTAACATATTAATATACGAGTTCGAAATATATTTTATTGATTTTCAAATAAAATTTATTTGCTTAGAAATATATAATATTTAAAAATTAGTGTTCCAAATATATTTTCGTTCTATTCAAACATATCAAAAAAGGCGATTTTGCCCCGTGTAGTACTAAAGTGTAAATAACTCAAGTGGACGTCTAATAAACAATAGATAAAAAATTGAATTTTACTAAATATTAGATTGGCCAAATGACCGTCTACTACGGAGTATACTCGTATGACCAAACTGGTCTTCTAATAGTCTTCAACTTGTAGTATATTAAGGAGCATTTAACCGAACTGGTCGTCTACTAAGGAGTAGATAATCAAACTGGTCGTCTACTAAGAAATAGATGACCCCATTGTCGTCTACTAAGTAGTATAGTAGATAAACCAACTGGCATTTTACTTAGTAGTTGTTTGCCCAACCGAACTGGACCCATACTAGGGAGTTGATAACTCAACTTGTCGTGTACGAGAAGACAACTTGTCTAATCTAAGGAGTAGATTTCTCTGATACAATCAGTTGATGACATACCATATCCAGCAATATTGTTCCTTCCTCCGTGATCAGATCAGTGGTAGGTCCCAAATTTCACCAGTACTGAGATGAGTAGACTCAGTTAAATGGCACTTCATTTCTTATACTGTATTTATCGACATATGTATACTTTATAGTAGAGATTACAACTCGTTTCATTATAGTTCATTCATATTTTTAATTTAGGCAAAACTTTTCTAATTTCCTTTGAAAAACATGCACATTTTAATTTATATATTTTTTGCATTACTAAATAACTACATATGTAGCATTTGTTACTCTGTAAATATTTGTAATGAAAATGTTTTTCTCTGAATTGCATGTTGCATGTGTTGTTGTGGCGGCGTTTATCTAGCACTTAACACTTGCTTGCGTTTTTTTCTAATTTTCCGGATATAAATCTCACATAGAAAAAGAGAAGAGTTACATTGCACTTGAAACTAACAAATTAAAATAGAGAGGGAGAAAAAAACTTCACTTGATACGATATAAAGCGCCAAGAGTGTGTATGTTGAATGCTTTTTACGCTAACCTGAGTTTTTTTAATCAGACAAATGAACAAAAGGATGGTTACGGACAGGATACAGACATTGGACTACCGTAACACAATGTAAATGTAAGCGTGGGAGTGAATGAATCAAAAAATAAACAACAAAAAATTCACAAGTTTCCGGTGAGTACTCCAACACGACGACTTCCTGTGAGGCTGAGATGAATAAAATAAATATTGAAGAGATGCTGGATTTACATTTTTAAAACATTTTAATAAATTTTAAATGTTTCTCCTGCTTCCTCATCTCAGGTTTTGAGACTATATACACTTACAAATTTTAAATTCAATTTAAATCTGCATTTACGAATTTAAATTAGCTCTTACTTAAAGGACCGTACTGAAAATGACCGTTATATTGCATCAATGCAGTGAATTTTTGAATATTGCCTGGTTTTAGAAAAAATTTCAACTATTTTTTTGTTTGTTTAATTTCCTATGACACATTTTTCAGGTTTGGCTTTAAGCCAACTAAGTGTTTCTTTGGGTTTTGTAAAAAAAAACTTCTTACAACTCGTGTAAGTAGGGGAAAAACAGCAAAAAGTATTCCTAGAAACAAATGGTTTCATTATGGCTAGAGACGCTCGAACGAGTTTTGGTGATTGTGAGGAAGACGAGGGAGTGGATGGGGAGGAAACATGAACCCATTAACAACTGTCACTAACAGTTTCCAAACATAGAAACTGTGTTTAATGTTTCGCCCAAACACATTCTTAATTACCTTGTTATAATTATGAGAATAACTCAGAGTTAATTTTTGTTGTGAACAGATTTTTCTTTTTGGGAAATTAAATCAATGCTCGAAATCACATGGAACATGTTAAACTCGCTGAGATTTAAAAAAATATTTAAATCTTCTTAATGAAGACTGCAAATCTGGTCTAAAGAAAATTCACTGATGAAAACAAACACTTAAGAAATTCGTAATCACAGGTCCAGAAGAATCCTGTGGGGAATAGTTCTGTAAGGCTGAGCTTCTAGCGGACACCGACGACGAGGCAGATAAAACGATGGTGGCGAAACGTGACAATGGTCCAACTTCTACAGATAAACCTACATCACTCTAAGGCTGCATTCCCTGCCCTAGGTTAGGTTAGGTTAGGTTAGGATGAGGAAGGATGATGCCTGGCGAGATCAAGCGTACACTGAGACCATATTTGATCGATTGTATTTCCTCATTCTCCTTCTTCCAAATCAGTTAATTATACAGTTCCTATCAGATGCATTGTTGAATTGTGGGTCTAGCCCTTTCAGTTCGTTCAGCTCCTGAAAGAAAAATGAGTCCAGTATTTTGTTTCTTCTGTAGGATAAAATTGAACATTGGCAAAGGAAATAAAAAGTATCTGCCACTTCGTCTGAGTCTAAACATCAGCGGCACAGTTCGTCATTTCTTCGGCGAATTGTTTGCATAAGGCCTGTCTACGACAGAGTGTAGATGCGCTTTCATTTTGTCGTAAATGATGTTAGTTTGCTCACATCTGCTGTTAATTTCCATCTCTGATGCCAAAGGTTTTTATATTTTGGTTTTATATCAAAGTAGATTAACGAAAGGTGTGGATAGACATCAGCCTCGACTTTGCTCGAGGAAATGGCCCCTGCTTTTGCTAGTTTATCAGCACCTTAATTTCCGAATATATCTTTGTGGCCCGGTACCCAGCATAGGGTAATAAACATGCTGTCCTTCAAGAACCTTGAGCTCTCTGCGACAGCGGCTGAGTACGAGTATATTCGTGCTCTGTAAGCCTTCAAATTGGCCTGGCTATCGAAGGAAAAGCAAATATCGCAAATAATTCTGTATGAAAAATACTGCATTCGTTAGGTAAGCAAAAAGAGACCTCCATGTCAAGCTCATGGCAGAAGATGGCACAACCAGTACCCTCCTTTTTTTTGGAACCATCAGTAAAGACATTCAGATCAACGAACCTAATATTCCCTTTCTGCCATTCTCCCACCGTGGGGATTTTAATGAGAAAATCTTTACCAACTACGTCACGACTAATTACGTAATCTGTATCGGCGCAAATTATGGAGAGTCCCCTATACGATTATGTCTTTAGTTGGTGCCTTAAAAAACGGGTTTGCTGGGCTAGCCGAGTTAAAATAAGTTCTGCATATTCTTTAATAAATAAATCAATAGGTTGAATACATGTTATAATCTTAAGGGCTCTTGTAGCGGTAGATTTCACAGCTCCTATCAGGTAATCGTGTGTAACTTTATTTACCTTACTCAGTGCTTTGACGTGTGTATCGTTCTCTATTTTAGACCACCATGTATGGCAACCATAGGCCTACTACCGCATAGTCGCTGCCTTAATAGCCCTTTTGTGCAGCATCAGCTGCTTTACCTCCTGATGCAAGGATGGGCTGACCTGGTCCTAATCCAGGAACCATGGTTAAATGAAGATTTGGTTTGTGGGCTTAGGACGCCAATATTTAAGCTGCTTTAAGGTACAGGTAATAGAAGACGTAGAGCCTGTATACTTGCCAAGAACTACCTTAAGATATACCTTCTTTTAGTAGTGAAGACATCGTATCAGCCAGCATTGAAACACTGAGACGCAACCCTGTGCATTGAAATCACTGGTAGGAGCGGCAAACGAGAAGAATAAGGACCTACCTGATTTGAAATAGAGGTCGTGAACCTACCTTCATTACTAGAAACAGACAGGAAGTGCTCGATTTTACCTTTGTCTTCGAGAATTTAAATGGAAGGATTTCTGCCTGGAATGTTTTGGACACTCATAGCTTTTCCGACCATAGATATATATTAGATTCGGTATGAATGCGAAGCCTTCTGATACTGGCTTCCCACCCAATATTAGGAAGGCTAATTGGGAACAATTTAGGCACATATTCAACAGGTCTCTTTCAAAAGGTTCTGAAATGACGATGCAAACTATCGGGGATATTGAAGAAACGGCGGAAAAAGTCATGGCAACCCGTTAGTCCAGATTCACACTCAGCAACATTTTCCAAGCAAGTGTCAAAGTTTGTAGGAGAGAGAGGCATGCGGAAAGAGCTCTCTCTCTCCTACAAACTTTGACACTTTCTTGGTGCTCTACTAGCAGCAAGTCCCAAAATTAAGCCAAGGAGCAAACTGTCGCCGAGGAAAAACGCAAGATACTCAAAAGTAGAACAATTTATTATAGACTAAAATCAAAATGAAAAAATATGACAAACACAAAAATATTTCAACGCCGACTACAATGACTAAAATAATATAATTTGAATGCAAGTAAAGTTTGTTAAAGTATAAGTCTATTAACGTCAACACCCTTCCTCAAACGACTTGTATTCCTGCCTTGATTCTGTGACGTTGTATCTTGATTGAGTTGAGGGGCTTCGTGAGCATATCTGCTAACATTTCCTGTGTTGGACAGTATTCACAAATTATGTCGCGTTTATCGATATGGTGTTTGATGAAGTAAAGCTTTGTATCGATATGTTTGGTTCTATTACTGAATTTTCCTTCATCCATCATTCGGAGACAGCCTTGATTATCTTCGAATATTGTTGTGGCATTTGTTTGTGGAACCATCATATCGGTAAGAAGTTTTCGTATCCAAATTGCTTCTCTGCATGCTTCTGAAAGCGATATAAATTCGGACTCAGTAGAAGAGAGAGCCACGAAAGACTGTTTTCTACAACACCAGGAGACTGTGCCGTTGTTGAGTTGAAACACAAATCCTGTGTTGGACTTACGATCCGTTTTATCTTCCGCCCAACTAGCATCGGCATAGCCTATAAGACAGTTATCTCGCGAATCGTCATTGCTTAGTTTTAAATAAAGTTCGGATGTGCCTTTCAGGTACCTTAATACTCGTTTTAATTCGTTCCAATTTTCTTTTGTTGGGCTTTCGGTTTTCCGAGACAAAATTGAAATACTTGCTGCTATATCTGGTCTAGAATTCACTGCAATGTATAGCAAAGACCCAATTAGTTTCCGATAATCACTGTTGCTGTTTAATTTTTCTGAAATTGATTTTCCATAACCAGGGTCAACAGGAAATTTTGATATTTTGGCATCTTGAAGTCCATATTCTTTAAGTAGTTTATCTATATAATATTTCTGACGAATGCAAAAGTTATCGTTCTTATCTTTCTTTACTTCAAGGCCCAAATAATGATGAACTGCTCCAAGGTTTTTAATTTCGAAATTCTTTTTCAGGATTTGTTCGACTTCGTTTAATTGAGGTTTTGATTTGGCAGCTACCAAAATGTCGTCGACATATATCAATAAGTATATCGGACTATTCCCTTCCTCGACATGACATTTTGTGTAGAGACAATTATCCGCTGAACTTTGTATGAAGCCATCCTTTGTCAAAACGTTGTGCAGCGCTTTATTCCACACATTTGCCGCCTGTTTCAAGCCATATAAGCTTTTGTTTAACTTACATACATATTGCGGACCTTTTTCTTCGTATCCAGGAGGTTGTTTCATGTAAATCTTATTGTCTAAAACTCCGTTGAGAAACGCAGATTTTACGTCTATGTACGTGTAACAAACAACTTATTGGCGCTTGCAACCGACAGTAAAATTCTCAATGTAGTTTGTCGCACTACTGGAGCGAATACTTGGTCGTAGTCATGTCCATATTTCTGACTGAAACCTCTAGCTACTAAGCGTGCTTTGTACTTACTGATGTTTCCTTTTTCATCACGTTTGATCTTATACGTCCACTTGGATCCAACTATATTGGTATTCGGAGGAACTGTTACTAAATCCCAGGTCTTATTCTTCTTTAGTATTTCTATTTCCTCGTCCATAGCTGATTTCCAGACGTTGAATTGGGTACAGTTTACAGCTTCAGCATATGAACCTGGTTCTTCCATTTCGGTTGTCTTACATATGTAACGAGATGGTAGTTTTCCTTTTGTGCTCCGAGTGGACCTCCTTATTTCCGAATCGATTTCTTGATTTTCTAAATTCTCGGGCTCCGAACATTCGGTTTGGTTTTGTGGAACGTCAACCATTGGAGTCTCTTCGTAAATTTCTTCGAGACTGCAGTACGAGTCATCTTCATCATTAGCATGATTTTCCTCTGGCTCTTTTTGAATCTCACAATTTTCGGGTTGGGCCGACGTCTGAGAATTAATGACTCAGTCGATATTTCCGTCTCTTCTATATTTACGGCTGTAGGAATATCGGATTCTTCGACGAACTTAACATCTCTGCTTAAGATAATCTTGTTAGTTTTGAGATCAATTAATCTATACCCTTTCGTATTATCATCATACCCGACAAATGTTAATTTCTGACTTCTATTATCCAATTTCTTTAACTTCTCTTTTGGGATTAATGTGTAAGCCGTTGAGCCAAATATTTTCAAATTACTTACGTCGGGTTTTCGATTTTCCCACATCTCAAATGGAGTCTTCGGAATACAACGAGATACCAATCTGTTTTGTAGATAATTTGCCGTCATGAGCGCTTCACCCCACAAATAGTTCGGTAGCTTAGCATCATTCAGTAGACATCTCACCATCTCTACGAGGTATCTGTTTTTGCGCTCTGCGACGCCATTTTGTTGTGGATTGTACGGTACGGTCAGTTCATGCTTAACGCCTCTTTTGTCCAAATATTTCCGCAAATGATGCCCTGTATATTCTCCACCGTTTTCCGACCTTATCTTCTTCGGATATCGCGTAAATTTATTCTTGACCATTTCCAAGAAAATTTGCAGTTTTTCGGTTACTTCGGATTTATCGCGCAGAAGATAAACTACTGTGTAACGGCTGTAATCATCGATCAGTGTAAGGAAATACCTATATCCCCTTGCAGTTGGTGTTTGCATGGGACCGCATACATCCGTGTGGATCAAATCCAAGACATTCGGTGATTTTAACCTTCTATCTTCAAACGGACTTTTAACCATTTTGCTTTGAATGCATATTTCACATTGCTTTCTTACACCACAATCAGTAATATGGAATTTACTCACCGTTTTCCCGTCTTGCATCTCCTTCACTGCGTCAATACTTCTGTGGCCGAAAATTCTGTGCCAAAAATGTTGGCAGTTTTGCGTATTACACTCGGCGGCCATAATTTTATGACACATATTTTGACGTAGGCAAAATAATCCATTTTTATTGTCAGCATATCCAAGATTACTCGATTTCCATTTTTCAGTATTCTGTCAACTGATAACAGATTACCATGAAATGATGGAATGAAAAGAACGTCATTTACATCCACCAGTTTTTCATCACCGTTTCTGTTGATCAGTTTGATTTTGCACGAACCCTTGCCGCTTGATTTTATTGTTTCTCCACTAGCCACTGTTACTTCTTCAGTTGCAGAACTATCCAGAAGTATGAAGTCATCAATGTGCGTACTGATGTGACATGTTGCACCGGAGTCCAAAACCCAATTTGTTGAATTGCCTCCAACACCGAAACACACATTTTCGGCATTGGCTTCACACATTTTGGTCTCATGTGCCTGATTATATTTACCATTTTTTAGCTTCCAACAATTCTTCATTATGTGTCCCTTCTTGTGACAATGATGACATGTTTTCTCTTTCTGGTTCTGGTTCTTGACACGTGATGTTGATTTAAGAGCTGTATTTTTAACGCCTTCACTATTCTGTCTTTGAAATTCTTCAATCAAGCTAGTCTCGACAACTCTTAAGGTCAATTCATCCATCTTACGAGCTTCCAAAGCAGTGACCAGTGTGTCAAAGGAGGATGGTAAACTGCTCAGCAACATAGCGACTAACCACTTCTCAGAAAACTGCTCCCCCAAAGCCTCGAGTTTTTCAAACAGCAATTTCATTTCCATGATGTGTTTCGTTATATCACCTTCATTGGAAAATCTCAGGCCACATATCTTGCGCATCAGACGAACACTAGATCCTAATGTATCCTTCTCATGGTGACTTTTTAGAATTTCCCAGGCTTCCCTAGCTGATTTTGCTTTCTTAATGAGAAAAAGTTGTGAATCCTCTACAGATAAACCAATTATCGCCGTAGCTTCATCATTGCATTTGTTCCAGTCGTCACTCGGTTCCTTTGGTAGTGCTTCAATAATGTATTTCCACAATTTCTCCCTTTTCAAAATCAGCTCCAGCTTATATTTCCATAAGGAATAATTTTCACCATTTAATTTAGTAAATGAAGCTTTTAGAAAATACATGGTTCCTGGGCTCATAACCTGTCGCCGAGGAAAAACGCAAGATACTCAAAAGTAGAACAATTTATTATAGACTAAAATCAAAATGAAAAAATATGACAAACACAAAAATATTTCAACGCAGACTACTATGACTAAAATAATATAATTTGAATGCAAGTAAAGTTTGTTAAAGTATAAGTCTATTAACGTCAACACAAACATCGACCGCCATGGTGGTCATCTTAAGTAGTTATGCTGAGGAAGTGCTGTAGAAAGCTATTTAATAAGGCCAAGTCCACAAGAGCTTTACAGGACTGGGACATCTGCATGGAAGAACTCAAGCAGTATAAAAGAGAATGGAGAAAGGCTAAAAATTAATCCTGGATAGATTTCTGCAAAGGCGTAGAGAGCTCATCAGAAGCCTCAAGGTTAAGGAAAATTTTAGCCTCAACACCTTGCACAATTGTGTATATCAAGAAAGATGATAGATCTTGAAGTACATCCAGTGAGGAATCGCTGGGGGTGCTTCTGGATACAAACTACTCGGTCATCTATGAAGAGGAGATTCCTGAAATGGCATAGAAAGCTCATCAGAAACCTTGATTTGGCAGCTACCAAAATGTCGTCGACATATATCAATAAGTATATCGGACTATTCCCTTCCTCGACATGACATTTTGTGTAGAGACAATTATCCGCTGAACTTTGTATGAAGCCATCCTTTGTCAAAACGTTGTGCAGCGCTTTATTCCACACATTTGCCGCCTGTTTCAAGCCATATAAGCTTTTGTTTAACTTACATACATATTGCGGACCTTTTTCTTCGTATCCAGGAGGTTGTTTCATGTAAATCTTATTGTCTAAAACTCCGTTGAGAAACGCAGATTTTACGTCTATGTACGTGTAACAAACAACTTATTGGCGCTTGCAACCGACAGTAAAATTCTCAATGTAGTTTGTCGCACTACTGGAGCGAATACTTGGTCGTAGTCATGTCCATATTTCTGACTGAAACCTCTAGCTACTAAGCGTGCTTTGTACTTACTGATGTTTCCTTTTTCATCACGTTTGATCTTATACGTCCACTTGGATCCAACTATATTGGTATTCGGAGGAACTGTTACTAAATCCCAGGTCTTATTCTTCTTTAGTATTTCTATTTCCTCGTCCATAGCTGATTTCCAGACGTTGAATTGGGTACAGTTTACAGCTTCAGCATATGAACCTGGTTCTTCCATTTCGGTTGTCTTACATATGTAACGAGATGGTAGTTTTCCTTTTGTGCTCCGAGTGGACCTCCTTATTTCCGAATCGATTTCTTGATTTTCTAAATTCTCGGGCTCCGAACATTCGGTTTGGTTTTGTGGAACGTCAACCATTGGAGTCTCTTCGTAAATTTCTTCGAGACTGCAGTACGAGTCATCTTCATCATTAGCATGATTTTCCTCTGGCTCTTTTTGAATCTCACAATTTTCGGGTTGGGCCGACGTCTGAGAATTAATGACTCAGTCGATATTTCCGTCTCTTCTATATTTACGGCTGTAGGAATATCGGATTCTTCGACGAACTTAACATCTCTGCTTAAGATAATCTTGTTAGTTTTGAGATCAATTAATCTATACCCTTTCGTATTATCATCATACCCGACAAATGTTAATTTCTGACTTCTATTATCCAATTTCTTTAACTTCTCTTTTGGGATTAATGTGTAAGCCGTTGAGCCAAATATTTTCAAATTACTTACGTCGGGTTTTCGATTTTCCCACATCTCAAATGGAGTCTTCGGAATACAACGAGATACCAATCTGTTTTGTAGATAATTTGCCGTCATGAGCGCTTCACCCCACAAATAGTTCGGTAGCTTAGCATCATTCAGTAGACATCTCACCATCTCTACGAGGTATCTGTTTTTGCGCTCTGCGACGCCATTTTGTTGTGGATTGTACGGTACGGTCAGTTCATGCTTAACGCCTCTTTTGTCCAAATATTTCCGCAAATGATGCCCTGTATATTCTCCACCGTTTTCCGACCTTATCTTCTTCGGATATCGCGTAAATTTATTCTTGACCATTTCCAAGAAAATTTGCAGTTTTTCGGTTACTTCGGATTTATCGCGCAGAAGATAAACTACTGTGTAACGGCTGTAATCATCGATCAGTGTAAGGAAATACCTATATCCCCTTGCAGTTGGTGTTTGCATGGGACCGCATACATCCGTGTGGATCAAATCCAAGACATTCGGTGATTTTAACCTTCTATCTTCAAACGGACTTTTAACCATTTTGCTTTGAATGCATATTTCACATTGCTTTCTTACACCACAATCAGTAATATGGAATTTACTCACCGTTTTCCCGTCTTGCATCTCCTTCACTGCGTCAATACTTCTGTGGCCGAAAATTCTGTGCCAAAAATGTTGGCAGTTTTGCGTATTACACTCGGCGGCCATAATTTTATGACACATATTTTGACGTAGGCAAAATAATCCATTTTTATTGTCAGCATATCCAAGATTACTCGATTTCCATTTTTCAGTATTCTGTCAACTGATAACAGATTACCATGAAATGATGGAATGAAAAGAACGTCATTTACATCCACCAGTTTTTCATCACCGTTTCTGTTGATCAGTTTGATTTTGCACGAACCCTTGCCGCTTGATTTTATTGTTTCTCCACTAGCCACTGTTACTTCTTCAGTTGCAGAACTATCCAGAAGTATGAAGTCATCAATGTGCGTACTGATGTGACATGTTGCACCGGAGTCCAAAACCCAATTTGTTGAATTGCCTCCAACACCGAAACACACATTTTCGGCATTGGCTTCACACATTTTGGTCTCATGTGCCTGATTATATTTACCATTTTTTAGCTTCCAACAATTCTTCATTATGTGTCCCTTCTTGTGACAATGATGACATGTTTTCTCTTTCTGGTTCTGGTTCTTGACACGTGATGTTGATTTAAGAGCTGTATTTTTAACGCCTTCACTATTCTGTCTTTGAAATTCTTCAATCAAGCTAGTCTCGACAACTCTTAAGGTCAATTCATCCATCTTACGAGCTTCCAAAGCAGTGACCAGTGTGTCAAAGGAGGATGGTAAACTGCTCAGCAACATAGCGACTAACCACTTCTCAGAAAACTGCTCCCCCAAAGCCTCGAGTTTTTCAAACAGCAATTTCATTTCCATGATGTGTTTCGTTATATCACCTTCATTGGAAAATCTCAGGCCACATATCTTGCGCATCAGACGAACACTAGATCCTAATGTATCCTTCTCATGGTGACTTTTTAGAATTTCCCAGGCTTCCCTAGCTGATTTTGCTTTCTTAATGAGAAAAAGTTGTGAATCCTCTATAGATAAACCAATTATCGCCGTAGCTTCATCATTGCATTTGTTCCAGTCGTCACTCGGTTCCTTTGGTAGTGCTTCAATAATGTATTTCCACAATTTCTCCCTTTTCAAAATCAGCTCCAGCTTATATTTCCATAAGGAATAATTTTCACCATTTAATTTAGTAAATGAAGCTTTTAGAAAATACATGGTTCCTGGGCTCATAACCTGTCGCCGAGGAAAAACGCAAGATACTCAAAAGTAGAACAATTTATTATAGACTAAAATCAAAATGAAAAAATATGACAAACACAAAAATATTTCAACGCAGACTACTATGACTAAAATAATATAATTTGAATGCAAGTAAAGTTTGTTAAAGTATAAGTCTATTAACGTCAACACAAACATCGACCGCCATGGTGGTCATCTTAAGTAGTTATGCTGAGGAAGTGCTGTAGAAAGCTATTTAATAAGGCCAAGTCCACAAGAGCTTTACAGGACTGGGACATCTGCATGGAAGAACTCAAGCAGTATAAAAGAGAATGGAGAAAGGCTAAAAATTAATCCTGGATAGATTTCTGCAAAGGCGTAGAGAGCTCATCAGAAGCCTCAAGGTTAAGGAAAATTTTAGCCTCAACACCTTGCACAATTGTGTATATCAAGAAAGATGATAGATCTTGAAGTACATCCAGTGAGGAATCGCTGGGGGTGCTTCTGGATACAAACTACTCGGTCATCTATGAAGAGGAGATTCCTGAAATGGCATAGAAAGCTCATCAGAAACCTCAACGCTACGGAAAATTCAACAATTTTTACTATTGTGTTTATCAAGAAAGAGAATTGTTTTTGAACTACATTCAGTCAAGAATCGCTGGCTGTGCTCCTCGATAAACATTTCCGGAGCAACTCTGAAGAGGCATTGAATACATTAAGTGGAATTCCGTTGAAGTGCAGCCATCAGAAGTCGCCAGCGAGATGGTAACCGAATCTAGCTTTCTTTGGGGTATAAAAAGCTTTAAGCTTTTTCAGTCGTACGCACCAAACAATGTCTCGCCGGTGAAGCTACAGTCAGTGTCTGATACACTGACTCTCTAGCACAGGGAGCTGTATACTAGACCGGGTCACCAAAAAAAGTTATCAAATGCGAGGCGGAATTTTAAAGCTTACCTCGAGACAATTGTAAGAACATTTTTTAAATCTTTTTCAAGCCCGTGGAATCGGCCCAAAATCGTTTTTATATCGTATCGGGTCACCAAAAAAAGTTATCAAATGCGAGGCGGAATATGAAAGCTCACTTCGGGACAATCGCAAAAATATTTTTTTAATTTTTTCAGAGCCCGCGGAATCGTTCCAAAATCGTTTTTTTATAGTAACTTTTTTGTTTGTAGGACGATTGTCGCATGCAGTACATCAATGTGTTGGTCTCGACGAGTAGTACATTGTCTCATAGATGTCGCCGATGTACCACGTAATTTTCTAATGAAGACATAACTTTTTTGTTTTTGAATAAAAGTGCGTACACACAAAACAAAATGTTCATGGTGTATAAAGAGCTTTTATCCTATGAAAATATATTTTCAAATTTTAGGGGTAGAAACTGTAGTAAGTGAAGTCTACATTAGAAAATGACGTTGTACATCAACGTCCTCTATGAGGAAAATGTAGTACTTATCGGGACCAACACATTGACGTATTGCATGTGAAAATCCAGCTACAAACAAAAAAGTTACGATAAAAAACATTTTGGGCAGATTCCGCGGGCTCGGAAAAATTCAAAAAAAATGTTTTTGAGATTGTTTCGAAGTATGCTTTCATATTCCACCCCGCATTCGGGATTTTTTTACATGGAGGCCAACCCGGTTTACTGTATACTTGCTGCATTAAGGAGGTCAATTTACCAAAAAATGGAGAGTAACCAAGGTTATAGGTATTAATCCCAAAAGCGGGAAAGCCGTATAAGGATTTCCGGCTGAATAATCTATCGCCATTTCTCCTTAAAACTCTGGAGAGAATAAACCGATAGTTACCTCAGGAGAAAAATTGATTACAGACTTCTGTCAAAATCAACAGCATGTCCACAGAAAGAGCAAATCCTCTCTTTATGTTAAGGAATAAACTATGGTAGTTTTCTTAGATATAGAGGGGACCTTCAATAACATAAATCCAGGAGCCGTAGTTACGGCTCTCCCAACCTTGGGGTTGATAACAATATACAAAGGTTAAATCGTAAATTTCTGATTCAAAGACGCATCTCAGCTAACTTAGGGTCTCAATGGGGCGTTCTTTCTCCTCTAATATGGAATCCCTCCAAAAAAAACAGTATTCTTCTGTATAAGGTGCCAACAGTTGCACTTGTCTCCTTGGGGGTGTTGAAATTCCCTTCTCTGATAGCGTAAAATACTTAGGTATTTTACTAGCCAGGAAGTCAAATGTTAAACCCTACATTCTGGAAAGAGCACGGTTATGGTAGCTCTGTATACCTGTATAGGAAAACTCTGGGGTCTGAACCCGGGTATAGTTTATTGGTTGTATGCGGAAGTAGTCAGACCGATAATGCTGTACGGCATTGTCGTCTGGGGGATAGCTCTGCAGAAATCCACCTCCTGTGCGTAACTAAACAAAGTTCAGTGAATTTCTGTTATGTGTATCACTGGTACGTTGAGAACGCCACCAACTGAGGCACTAAATGTTATACTACATTTAGAAATTATAGGAAGGAAATATGCCGCAGTTACTGCTATTAGACTTTGGGAACGGTCACTCAAATGGCTACGGACATAATGTCTAGACACAATGTCTGATCTTTCAGGCATTGTTGATTACACTATAACACTTTTTGACAAGAAGTATCTCACTCCCATGACATGATAGATCAGAATGGAACGGTCCTAGGAAATAAGAGATTCGTTAACTTCTATACAGACGGTCCCAAACTCAATAACTAAGTGGGATTTAATGTATTTTTTTCTTGAACACTGTAGTATTAACCAGCTATTTATTAGAGAGGTATTAGAATGGCTGAAAATTAATGTTCTGACAGTACTAATATTTTTCGCGATAGTCAGGCTGCCAAGAGGTCCCTGAAAAACTATATTCCTGAATTTAAAAACTACGCTCGACTGTCGCAAATCTCTTAACGAGATGTCTGAACAGTTCAATAATCACCAGCTTTGGGCGACGGGCTACTTCAGGCTGATGTGGCCATGCTTAAACTCCCAGACGCACTAACGTCCTGCTGTCATTATCGAGACCGTACATCTCACTTGTAGTGTCTGTCATGTCAGGTCACTGTCTTATTGGACGGCGCGTAGAGATAGATTGAAGGTCTTGCGAAATGCTTGACAATACATCGTACTCTCAAAATCTATTTTTTTTAACAATTCATTGTATATGAACTTTCTTTAATCCGCAAAAATGATGTTCCTTATTTCAAAATACATTCTTGGTCTTCCCTTTTGAGCATAAAATCTGATGTTATAGTGATTTTTGTCTTGTCTTCAAAAAACTGAGATCTAATTTCCCACAATTCCAGATTATTATTAAATTGTTTTCAAAAAACTTTAAATGTAAATATCTCCACAATTTGAAAGTGTTTAGAAGACCATTTAAAGGAAATTGATGATTCGCAAAATTAAATTTGTTCCTTTTAGATTTACATCTAAACTCGGGAGTGTTTTTAATGGTTTCACATGAAACATGATTTCGGGAGCATTGTTATTTTTTGGTGTTGTCAACAACCACGAGCGACGAGAGTTTTATCTAAAATTACCATCATTTGGTGACAGAGGAGAAGGCACAAGAAGTATGAATGGTTTTTTCGCTTGTCAATAGATGGATGGATGAGAAGATGGTG
Organism: Eudasyphora cyanicolor; assembly: GCA_963930755.1. Lineage (NCBI taxonomy): Eukaryota > Metazoa > Arthropoda > Insecta > Diptera > Muscidae > Eudasyphora > Eudasyphora cyanicolor. Next base: position 61,015,599 of record OZ005734.1, on the reverse strand, counting down.
ACGGACGATTGTGGGAGTTGCTTTGCTGAAAATAATGCGTTATACTGTGTGTGAGAATACTTATATCGATACGGATGTCAGTCAATTGGAATGGATGTCAGTCGTTTTTTGGTTGGTTCTCTCTATTCTTCTTCTTCTGACACTGAAAGTAAAATATTTACACTGACTTCTGTTCTTAATCGTTTTGACACACGTGCCTGCACAGACAAGCACAATACACTTTGTTATTTGTCATTTTTCTGCTGTTGCCATTAAAGAGCAGCAGTCATTATTTCTGGTTAATAAAATTCATAAATGAGATAGAGTGTGCAGATATTAACAGTGGGACTTCGAAGAGAATTTGAATTTGCTAAAACAAAGACATATATTCAATATAAGGACACCAGATATAAGAAGTCATTATCCGAAGTTCGAACTTTGAAGGAGGTAAAATACGAAAATTTTCGAATTGTATATTTGTCAAAAAAATTTATTCGAAATTGAATTTTTCTAGAAATGTATTCAAAATTGCATTTTAGAGAGTGTGCAGATATTAACAGTGGGACTTCGAAGAGAATTTGAATTTGCTAAAACAAAGACATATATTCAATATAAGGACACCAGATATAAGAAGTCATTATCCGAAGTTCGAACTTTGAAGGAGGTAAAATACGAAAGTTTTCGAATTGTATATTTGTCAAAAAAATTTATTCGAAATTGAATTTTTCTAGAAATGTATTCAAAATTGCATTTTAGAAAATAAGTATTAACAAATTAAATGTTTATAGAAAATTCGTTTTTCAAACTTGCATTTTTTCCTAGAAAATTTCTTTGAAAATAACTTCTTCTAACAAATAATGCCAAAAATAAAATTTTCTAGCAAAATAAAATCTTTCTAGAAATTTCGTCGTAATTGATTATTAATTTTTTATCGAAAAATTTCTATAAAATAGCGAATTATGACACCAACTTTAAAAATTAGAAAACAGATATCGCAAATTTAGTGAAAAAAGATTGTCTATAAAAATTTTCTTAAAATTGCGTTTTTTTAATTTTGTGAAAATTTTGCTTTAATGAAAATTTTGCATTTTTAGCTAAAATTTCGTCAAAATTATTTTCCTCGAAAATTTCGTCGAAATTGCACTATTTTCGAAAACTTTGTGAAAATTTATTTTTTATCGAAATTTTTTTCCGAAATTGCATTTTTATGGAAAAATTCGTTAAAATTGAAAAATTTCTATAAAATAGCGAATTATGACACCAACTTTAAAAATTAGAAAAGCAGATATCGCAAATTTAGTGAAAAAAGATTGTCTATAAAAATTTTCTTAAAATTGCGTTTTTTAATTTTGTGAAAATTTTGCTTTAATGAAAATTTTGCATTTTTAGCTAAAATTTCGTCAAAATTATTTTCCTCGAAAATTTCGTCAAAATTGCACTATTTCCGAAAACTTTGTGAAAATTTATTTTTTATCGAAATTTTTTTCCGAAATTGCATTTTTATGGAAAAATTCGTTAAAATTGCCAAAAAAAAAGTCGTAGAAATTGAAAATTTCGTCGTTATTGTATTTCACGTCGAAATTGAAAACTTCATCTAAATTGTATTTTATTACTCTAAAATTCGTAGTAGTTACACATTTCTAGAAAATTTCGTCAGAATTGCATTTTTATAGAAAATTTCGTCAAAATAGAATCTTTCTAGAAATTTTCGCCAAAATAGAATTTCTCCAGAAAATTTCGTCGTAATTGTATATTTTTCAAAAAGTTAGTCAAAATTAAATTTTTCTAGAAAATTTTGTGAAAATTGAATTTTTCAAGAAAATGTCAAAATTTCATCTTAGAAAATTTGTTAATAAATAATTTTAGTTTTTTATAGAAAATTAATTTTTAAAACTTGCATTATTTTCCTAGAAAATTTCTTCGAAACTCATTTTTTTCTAACAATCACCAACGAAATTAATTTTTTTTTGGCAAAATTTCAAAATAGATTATTTCTAGAAAAATTTTTATCTTTGTAATTTTGTAGGAGAATGTCGGCAAGACGGCATTTATGCAGAAAATGTCACCAAAAATTGTATTACTCTAAAAATCGTCGTAATTGCATACTTCTAGAAAATGTTGTCAAAATTTCTTTAGAATTTCTAGAAATTTTCTCCAAAATATTTTTTTCCAAAAATTTTCATGCATCAAAAAAATTTTCAAAATTCTTTTTTTCTATAAAATTTTGTCCAATTGAATATAACTCAAAAGTTTTATCAAAATTGAATTTTTATAAAAAATATAGTCAAAATTGCATTTTACAAAATATTGATTAACAATTTTAGGTTTTTATAGAAAAATAATTTTTAAAGCATTTTCCTAGAAAATTTGTTTGAAACTCATTTTTTCTTAAAAATTGCCTCGAAATTAAAAATTTTCTAAAAAATTTAATCTTTCTAGAAAATTTCTTCAAAATATTATTTTTTAAAAAATATGTAGAAAATTTCGTCAAAATTCTAGAAAAAAAATAGAAAATTTCGTCAAAATCACATTTTTCTATATTTTATGATTTTTCTATTTTTATTTATATTTTATAGAAAAAATATCTAGAAAATTTCGTCAAAATTACATTTATCTATTTTTTATGGAAAAATGTTTCTAAAATAGCGAATTCGACACCAACAAATTATTATTTTTAGAATAATTATCGCAAATTATTCTAAGAGATTTTTTATCAAAATTTTCTTAAAACTGAGTTTTTTTAATTTCTTGAAAATTTTGTTTATCAAAAATTTCTATTTTTATCTAAAATTTTGCCAAAATTATTTTTTTTTCAAATTTCGTGGAAATTGCGTTGCTATAGAATATTTAATAGTAACAAAAAATTTCCAAAAAATTATGTGAAAATTGAATTTTTGCAAAATTTTTAAAGACATTAAATTTTTCTCAAAAGTTTCACCAAAATTAAATTTTTCTTGAAAATTTCATCAAAATTAAATTTATCTTAAAAATTTCATCGAAATTAAATTTTTCTTGAAAATTTCTTCCAAATTTCACTCTTTTCGAAAATTTTGTGAATATTGTATTTATATCGAAAGTTTCTCCGAAGTTGCATTTTTATAGAAAAATTGGTTGAAATTGCATTTACCAAAAAAGTCATTAAAATTGCATTTTAATTGAAAAAATCCCAAAATTGTATTTCGAACAAAAATTTCGTGGAAATTGATTGCACTTTTGTCGAATTGTATTTCATAGAAAATTACGTCGAAATTTAAAATTTTGTCTAAATTTTATTTTTTTCAAAAACTTCGTCAATATTGCTTTTTTCAAAAAAGATCATAAAGTTTATATATTTCTAGAAATTTCGTAAAAATTGGATACTTCTAGAAAATTTTGTTAAGATTGAATTTTTATACGTAAATTTCACCAAGACGGCATTAGTCTAGAAATTTTTGTCAAATAAAATAAAAATTTCGTCAGAATTTAATTTTTCTACAAAATTTCGGCAAAGTGTAACCTTTCCAGAAAATTTCTCCAAAATTTTTTTCCCAAAATTTTTTTCCCAAAATTTTCTTGTATGTAAAAAAATTCCAAATTTCGTTTTTTCTACAAAATTTGTCGAATTTCATATTTGTCAACATTGCATTTTTCCAAAAAAGTTATTCGAAATTGAATATTTCTAAAAAATGTATTCAAAATTGCATTTTAGAAAATAAGTATCAGGGATGTAACGAATATTCGCATTCGCTTTCGCAAAAATTCATATTTCACTATTCGCTTTCGCATTCGCAAGAAGTATATATCAATATTCGCAATCGCTTTGGCTAAAATCACTTCCGTTACATCCCTAATAAGTATTAACAAATTAATGTTTTTATAGAAAATTACTTTTTCAAACTTGCATTTTTTCCTAGAAAAATTCTTCGAAAACCCTTTCCTCTAACAAATAACGCCAAAAATAAAATTTTCTAGCAAAATAAAATCTTTCTAGAAATTTCGTCGAAATTGCATTTTTATCGAAAATTTTATATAAAAAAGCAAATTATGACACCAACTTTAAAAATTAGAAAAGCAGATATCGCAAATTTAGTGAAAAACGATTCTCTATAAAAATTTTCTTAAAATTGCGTTTTTTAATTTCGTGAAAATTTTGCTTTTATAAAAAATTTGGATTTTTATATAAAATATTTTCCTCGAAAATTTTGTCGAAATTGCACTATTTTCGAAAACTTTGTGAAAATTTAATTTTTATCGAAAATTTTTCCGAAATTGCAATTTTATAGAAAAATTTGTTAAAATTGCATTATTACCAAAGAAAAGTCGTAGAAATTGAAAATTTCGTCGTTATTGTATTTCACGTCGAAATTGAAAACTTCATCTAAATTGTATTTTATTACTCTAAAATTCTTCGTAATTATACCTTTATAGAAAATTGTGACAAAATTTCGTCAGAATTGCATTTTTCTAATATAAAATTTCGGCAAATTAGAATCTTTCTAGAAATTTTCGTCAAAATAGAATTTTTCCAGAAATATTGATGTATTGTCAAAATTAAATTTTTCTGAAAATTTCGTTGTAATTGTATATTTTTCAAAAAGTTAGTCAAAATTTAATTTTTCTAGAAAATTTTGTGAAAATAGCATTTTCCAAAAAATTTTGTGAAAATTGCATTATAGATTTTTATAGAAAATGCATTTTTCAAACTTGCATTATTTTCCTAGAAAATTTCTTCGAAACTAATTTTTTCTAGCAATCACCACGAAATTAAAATTTTCTTGCAAAATTTCGTCGAAAATTTTATTTTTCTATAAAATATCATTGGCGTAAATTTTTACCAGAATATTGTTTTTCAACGAAATTGCATTTTTAATGTAAATTTCATAGACCTTACATTTTTAGCAAAATTTTCGTCGAAAAATTTTACTTTTATTGAAAAATTCGTTGAAATTGCGTTATTACCAAAATAGTAATTGAAGCATATTGAAAATTGCAGTTTTTTGCCAACAATTTAGTCAACGTTTAATTTTTCTAGAAAAATTCGTAGAAACTGGCGAAAATTATTACATTTCTACAGAAAAATGTATTTCTATAAAAAACTACATCAAAATTTCAAAAAAAATGTTGTCGAAATCGACGGTTTCATTAAAATTGTATTTTCCCCATTTTTCTAAAAAAAATCTTCAAAATCTAGAAAATTTCTTGAAATTTTTATATTTCCAGAAAATATTTGTCAAAATTAATTTTTTTTCTTAAAAAATCGTTAAGATTGCATTTTTCTAGAAAATTTCGCCAAGTTGTATTTCTCTTTAGACAAGTTGTATTTTTCTAGAAAAAATCGTAGTAATTGCATATTTCCAGATTCTTATTTTAAATTGCACATTCAGAAAATATCGTCTAAATTGCATTTTTTGTAGAAAATTTCGTCAAAATATTATCTTTCTAGAAAATTTCGTTAAAATATTATCTTTCTAGAAAATTTCGTCAAAATATTATCTTTCTAGAAAATTTCGTCAAAATATTATCTTTCCAGAAAATTTCGTCGAAAAGGCATTTTTTCTAAAAAAATCGATATTTGCAATATTATTTTGAAAAATGCATTTTAGGCGAATTTTTCTAGTAAAATAAATTTTGACAAAATAGTTTACAAAAATATAATCATTACAACATTTTTTAGAAAGTGCAAATTTTGAAAAATTGAGGAAATTTTATAGAAAATTGAAATTTTGACGAAATGTACAAATATGCATTTAAATATACGAAATTTTCCAGAAAATGCAAGTTTGACAAAATTTTATAGAAATGTGAAATTTTCTAGAAATATGCAATTTTGACGAAAGTTTCTAGAAGCATGTAATTAATGTTGACGAATATTTAAAAAAAAAATCAATTTCGGAAAAATTTTCTGGAAAATTACAATGTTGAATGTTTTTTAGAAATATGTTATTTTGACGAATTTTCGTAGAAACATACAATTCTGACATAATTTTGAAAACAAAATTAAATTTGACGAAATTTGTAGAAAAATTCAAGTTTGAAATATTTTAGAAATGTATAATTTTGCGAAATTTTCTCGAAAAATTTAAGTTGACGAAATATTTTTAAAACAAAATTTTTGTGACATTTTCTAGAAAAATGGAATGGAAAATATGCAATTTTAGCAAATTTTCTAGACTTGTAAAATTTTTATAGAAAAATGCTATTTTGATAACGTAATATGGTAGAACAATTTAGTTTCGACAAAGTTTGATATAACAAAGTTTTGATGCGACCTAAATTTCTATAAAAATTTTATTTCGACGAAACTTACTATTATTACGTATTTCAACAGAATATACTATTTATAAAAACGAAATTTGTCAAAAATTTCTTAACATTCATGAAAAATTCAATTTCGGCAAAATTATTTACAAAAATAAAACTTTGACGAAATTTTCTATAAAAACGATATTTTGTAGAAAAATACTATTCTGACGAAATTTTGTAGGCAATTTGCATGAATTTTCAAAGAAAAGTGCTATTTAGTTGAAACTTTCTATAACAAATCCAATTTAAACAAAAGTGATATTTACTTGAAATTAACTATAAAAATCCAATTTCAATGAACGAAGTTTTCTAAAAATTTTTAGGAAAGTGAAATTTTGTAGAAAAATTCAATTTTGACGAAATTTTCTAGAAGTATATAACGCTGACGAATTTTTTAGAAAAGTTAAATTCAAAGTAATTTTCTAGAAATAATCAATTTTGAAGATATTTTCTAGAAATATACTATTTCGACAAATTTGTGTAGAAAAATAAAATTATGATGAAATTTAAAAAATTTTGGCGAATTATTTAAGGGTAGAGAATTTTTTCTAGAAATAAGCAATTTCGCCGAATTTTTTTAAGAAAAGTATAAATTTGACGAAAAATTCAAGTTTACGAAATTTTCTATAAAACACAATTTTGGTGATATTTTCCCAATTTTCCCACAATAATGCAATTGCGACAAATTAACGTTTTATTGGACATTTTTCGTTATTAATTTTTCTTTTAATTATTTCAAGCTCGAGGGTCTCCTCGAGGAAATTTTCTATAAAAGTTTTATTTTGATCAAAGAAATTTCTACCAAATTTTCAGAATAATTCTATGATCAAATTTTTCTATAACTCGCAATATTGACAACATTTTCTAATTAAATTTCAACGAAATTTTTGGAAAAATAATTTTTTTTACGAAATTTTATAGATATATGCAATTAATTATGATGAAATTTTCTAAAAAATGCAAATTTGACTAAATTTTATAGAAATGTGTAAGAAATTTTCTAGAATTGTGCAATTTCGCAAAATTAATTTAGAAAAAGTATAATTTTGATGAAAATTTATAGAGAAGTGTAATTTTGGTAAAATTTAATAGAGAAGTGCAATTTTGACAACTTTTTCTAGAAATAAACAATTTTGACCATAATTTTTTGAAAAGTGCTATGTCTAAAATGTCCACATTTTCTATAAAAATGTAATTTTGATGAAATTTTGTGGAAAAAATAATTTTCTACGAAGTTTTATAGTTTTATATATATTTATATATATATATATATATATATGTATATATATATATATTCAATTGTGACGAAATTTTGAAATTATTTTCAATGAAATTTTCTAAAAATATTTCTAAAAATGTTTGACAAATCTAGAAATTCGCAATTTTGTCGAAATTTCCTAGAAAAGTTAAATTTTTGACAAATTAATTTTTTAGAAATAAGAATTTTTTATAACGTCTTTGAAAAAAAGATAAGTTTTCGAAGACATTTTTTAGATATATGAAATTTTGAAATTTTTTTTAAAAAAATTCAATTTTAAAGTAATTTTTTAGAATAACTCGATGAAATGTTCTAGAAATATGCAATTTTGGCAATATTTGTTAGAAAAATTCAATTTTGTTGAAATTTTCTATAAAATTGCAATTTCAACTAAATTTCTGGAAAAAATAATTTTCTACAAAATTCTTGCAGAAATATAAAATTTTGAAGAATTTTCGTAAAAATACATACAAAAATACGAAATATTTTAGAAAAATATAATTTTGACGAAATTTTCTTGAAAAATGTAAGTTGACGAAATATTTCATAAAAAGACAAGTTTGGTGGCATTTTCTAGAAAAATTAAATTTTTACAAAATTTAATTTTTCGAAAAATAATTTTGACAAAAAAATTAAAATTGAAATTATCTAGAAAAGTTATGTTTTGACATTTTTTTAGAAATATGCAATTTTTTAGAGGCGTACAATATGGAAAACGGATTTAAAACGAAGTTTCTGATATCAAAAAAGTCAGAGATAGAAACGTGAAATTTGGAGTTAGGGTAGCACTGGAGGCATAGACTCCAGACAACAAACGATTTTCCTAAGTGCGAACATTTAGTAGGTTTAGTGCGTCACAATTGATCGAAACCGCGAAAAATATTAATCTGATCTAAATTGAAGGAAATGCATTTGGAAAAAATATGTTTTCCAAATTTCCTCCTCCAAATGCCCACTGTCAGTCTGTATGCGTATGTATTCCTTTAATAACCCCCGCCTCTCTTTGGTTGCCTTTTATTTTAATGACATTTTGCTTTGCAAATTATGTTCATTTGTGTGTTGTTTGCCTGTTGTTGAGCTGTCTCGCTTCCGTTTGGCCCCTGAATTTGTTCCGATGCGACCAACACACACACAAAGGACTTACTGTACAAAGTACGGACTACATTGACTTCCTTTAATACGATCATTGAAGTGGAAACACTTAATGGTTATATGTCCTCGTATGTTAAGGCTTATCAGCAGTTTTAGGTGTACGATAATATGTCTGTGTGTGTGTGAGTCATTCTGGTATTTTGGCCGCCCTAACAAAAGGTTTCCTTTTTGGTTTTCCAGTTCTCTGTTCTCTGATTTCGGTGTCTGTTTCGCTTGTTTTCTGCCAAAAATCATTTGTTAACAGTTTAACAAGAAACGGAAGTATGAATTGAAGTTCAGATATGCACAGAGACTGGAAGTGATAACAAAAGAGATTTATAAGGTCATCGTTACGGTTCTAAGAAGCTACAACAAAAAAGGATAGGACAAATTGAAAAAAAGTAAAGGCCAGGTTAAAGACAAAAAGGGATAAAAGAAAGTAAATATGTAGGAGTGCAAAAAGAAAAGTTATACAGACTTTTCCTATAGAAAAGTTCATCAGTGATGACTTTTCCTATAGAAAATTTCATAAGTGATGACTTTTCCTATAGAAAATATCATAAGTGATGACTTTTCTTATAGAAAAGTTCATCGTTGATGACTTTTCGTATAGAAAAGTTCATCGTTGATGACTTTTCTTATAGAAAAGTTCATCGTTGATGACTTTTCTTATAGAAAAGTTCATCGTTGATGACTTTTCTTATAGAAAAGTTCATCGTTGATGACTTTTCTTATAGAAAAGTTCATCGTTGATGACTTTTCTTATAGAAAAGTTCATCGTTGATGACTTTTCTTATAGAAAAGTTCATCGTTTACGACTTTTCTTATAGAAAAGTTCATCGTTGATGACTTTTCTTATAGAAAAGTTCATCGTTGATGACTTTTCTTATAGAAAAGTTCATCGTTGATGACTTTTCTTATAGAAAAGTTCATCGTTGATGACTTTTATATAGAAAAGTTAATCGTTGATGACTTTTCTTATAGAAAAGTTCATCGTTGATGACTTTTCTTATAGAAAAGTTCATCGTTGATGACTTTTCTTATAGAAAAGTTCATCGTTGATGACTTTTCTTATAGAAAAGTTCATGGTTGATGACTTTTCTTATAGAAAAGTTCATCGTTGATGACTTTTCTTATAGAATAGTTCATCGTTGATGACTTTTCTTATAGAAAAGTTCATCGTTGATGACTTTTCTTATAGAAAAGTTCATCGTTGATGACTTTTCTTATAGAAAAGTTCATCGTTGATGACTTTTCTTATAGAAAAGTTCATCGTTGATGACTTTTCTTATAGAAAAGTTCATCGTTGATGACTTTTCTTATAGAAAAGTTCATCGTTGATGACTTTTCTTATAGAAAAGTTCATCGTTGATGACTTTTCTTATAGAAAAGTTCATCGTTTACGACTTTTCTTATAGAAAAGTTCATCGTTGATGACTTTTCTTATAGAAAAGTTCATCGTTGATGACTTTTCTTATAGAAAAGTTCATCGTTGATGACTTTTATATAGAAAAGTTAATCGTTGATGACTTTTCTTATAGAAAAGTTCATCGTTGATGACTTTTCTTATAGAAAAGTTCATCGTTGATGACTTTTCTTATAGAAAAGTTCATCGTTGATGACTTTTCTTATAGAAAAGTTCATGGTTGATGACTTTTCTTATAGAAAAGTTCATCGTTGATGACTTTTCTTATAGAAAAGTTCATCGTTGATGACTTTTCTTATAGAAAAGTTCATCGTTGATGACTTTTCATATAGAAAAGTTCATCGTTGATGACTTTTCTTATAGAAAAGTTCATCGTTTATGACTTTTCTTATAGAAAAGTTCATCGTTGATGACTTTTCTTCTAGAAAAGTTCAGCGTTAATGACTTTTCTTATAGAAAAGTTCATCGTTGATGACTTTTCTTATAGAAAAGTTCATCGTTGATGACTTTTCTTATAGAAAAGTTCATCGTTGATGACTTTTCTTATAGAAAAGTTCATCGTTGATGACTTTTCTTATAGAAAAGTTCATCATTTCATCGTTGATGACTTTTCTTATAGAAAATTTCATCGTTGATGACTTTTCTTATAGAAAAGTTCATCGTTGATGACTTTTCTTATAGAAAAGTTCATCGTTGATGACTTTTCCTATAGAAAAGTTCATCGTTGATGACTTTTCCTATAGAAGAGTTCATCGTTGATGACTTTTCCTATAGAAGAGTTCATCGTTGATGACTTTTCTTACTGAAAAGTTCATCGTTGGTGACTTTTCTTAAAGAAAAGTTCATCGTTGATGACTTTTCTTAAAGAAAAGTTCATCGTTGATGGCTTTTCTTATAGAAAATTTCTTCGTTGTTGACTTTTCTTATAGAAAAGTTCATCGTTGATGACTTTTCTTATAGAAAAGTTCATCGTGGATGAATTTTCTTATAGAAAATTTCATCGCTAATGACTTTTCTTATAGAAAAGTTCATCGTTGATGACTTTTCTTATAGAAAAGTTCATCGTTGTAGAAAAGTTCATCGTTGGTGACTTTTCTTATAGAAAAGTTCAACGTTGATGACTTTTCTTATAGAAAGTTGATCGTTATAGTTGATCGTACAAAGTTGATCGTTGATGTCTTTTCTTATAGAATAGTTCATGGTTGATGACTTTATTTATAGAATAGTACATCGTTAATGACTTTTCTTATAAAAAGTTGTTGTAGAAAAGTTCGATGTCTAGCGTCGTAAAATGTTCCTCTAAACCTTCAATATAGTACTGCTTTATTCGTGGGATTTGGAAATCTGAAAAATCCACTATTCATCACTTCCGGAAGTTAACGTTAGCGCTTATCTAAAGTGATTCTCCCCCAAAACAGCCTTTTTCCAACGGGAAACAATGATAAGGCAAAAAAAAGAAATACTTTTCCAGCTAAACGGAATGTCCAACCTGAATGGGATCATCAATCCACTAATAGTTGATGACTCTGTCTAATGCGGTCGACAATGTTTTGTTTCGCCCGTAAATGAACGTACACTGCTATGGCTCCTCCCTTTCAGCAAGAGAATCAAGTAAATTACGGAAGTAATGATGCTAAACGTTAACTACGTTACAGTGTTAACTGTTGTCTATATTACGGATGGACGAACTGTTATCAGTAACACTTATGACTGACTGACTGCGTTGAATTGCCGGTTTTTGTTTCATATTCATCGGGAATCATCATCATCCACATCCACGTCGTCATTGTCATCACCATCCACGTCAGGGTCATCCTCCGCCTCTTTAGAATTTTTGATGCTGATGTCGCGTACTCCGTGATTTTCCATGTCCATGTTCAGTGTTCAGAGCATGAATTGTTTGTTTTGTTGCCTCCAAATGCAATCTATATTTACGCGTGGTTTGACATTTTTCAATGTAATGAACTATGCTTTATGCCTGTCATTACACCCATGCCTATTGGCAACCAGGTTATTTCCCCAACATGGATCAACGCATCGATATAAGGTAAGCGGCTGGAACTTTTTATACCGTGACATGCACATTGGGGGATTTTGGGAGACAAAAGGTCATCGTTGATGACTTATCTATACGAAAAGGTCATCGTTGATAACTTTTCTATACGAAAAGGTCTTCGTTGATGACTTTTCTATACGAAAAGGTCTTCGTTGATGACTTTTCTATACGAAAATATCATCGTTGATGACTTTTCTATACGAAAAGATCATCGTTGATGACTTTTCTATACGAAAAGATGATCGTTGATGACTTTTCTATAAGAAAAGATCATCGTTGATGACTTTTGTATGCGAAAAGATCATCGTTGATGACTTTTCTATACGAAAAGGTCATCGTTGATGATTTTTCTATACGAAAAGATCATCGTTGAAGTATTTTCTATACGAAAAGATCATCGTTTATAATTTTTCTATACGAAAATATCATCGTTGATGACTTTTCTATACGAAATGATCATCGTTGATGACTTTTCCATACGAAGAGATCATCGTTGATGACATTTCTATACGAAAAGATCATCGTTGATGACTTTTCTATACAAAAGATCATCGTTGATGACTTTTCGTTGAAAAGTTCATTACTGATGACTTTTCGTATAGAAAAGTTCATCATTGATGACTTTTCGTATAGAAAAGTTCATCGTTGATGACTTTTCGTATAGAAAAGTTCATCGTTGATGACTTTTCGTCTAGAAATGTTCATCGTTGATGACTTTTCATCTAGAAAAGTTCATCGTTGATGACTTTTCGTCTAGTAAAGTTCATCATTGATGACTTTTCATATAGAAAAGTTCATCAATGATGACTTTTCGTGAAGAAAAGTTCATCTTATTCATCGTTCATCGTATAGAAAAGTCATTGATGACTTATAGAAAAGTTCATCAATGATGACTTTTCGTCTAGAAAAGTTCATCGTTGATGACTTTTCGTCTAGAAAAGTTCATCGTTGGTGACTTTTCGTCTAGAAAAGTTCATCTTTGATGACTTTTCGTCTAGTAAAGTTCATCATTGATGACTTTTCATATAGAAAAGTTCATCAATGATGACTTTTCGTGAAGAAAAGTTCATATATTAAGAGATCCACGTTGATATATTTTCTATCAGTAAATTTCCTCCCACTGTGTTGTGGCAGAGTGGGCCGATGTTGGCCATTGTCACTTGCACATTGATGAAAGCCAAACCAATGATGATAAATGATACTTTCGAGTGAGTTTCCTCCCTTCGAAATTGTGATATTTCTATGCCACCACCACCTCTCCCTCAAAGATTGAGTGCTTAAAATAAGTTCTTATTTCTAGTGTTGTTTTCAAACCGCATCAACTTTTTCTGAGCTGATTGGATTTCATTTGATTCGATTTTCTTGAATTTGTTAAACAAAACTATCAAGTTTTATTTTCTGGAGCTCCTTAGTTTTGGTAGTTGTTTTTTTCTGTGAGCCACGAAGGCAAAGGTAATTGCATTAAGTTGTTGTTTTACACAACAAATTGTTAGCGAAAATTTTCTTGTCATTCAATCAGTTTGTCCGTCTGTCTTTTTGTCCGTCCGTCAGTCTGTCCGGCAGTCAGTTAGTGTTACTTACATCACTTTTTATTCAAATCATTTGAAAGGTGTGACGTTGAAAGTGGTTACACTGAAATGAAATGTGTTTCAGAAGAAGTTGCTGAACTTCATTAAATTTTTAAAACTGTCGAACAAATTATTTGTGTTTTCTTTGCTGAGCTGCATTATTTTACGAAGTTATTTCATATATTTTTGTTATTTTTTCCAAGTCCAAAAATCTCCTTTAAAACAAAATATTTGAACAATAAAAATTTTTAAAATTTTTGGCTAAACCAAAATATTACACCAAAAGTAGCTATACTAAAATTTCTCCAATAGAATTTTTGGATGACCTAAAAATAGTACCCCAAAATTTTAAATTTCGTCAAAAATATTCAAGTAATAATGAAAAATGTTTGTTTTTAGTATTCTCTATTATAAAATTTCTCTCACTGCATTAAGTATATCTGCTTTTGACATGTTGCCGTCGTCTTTGTTTAAAAGGAAACTGCAAACCAAAGGTCTGGTCCTTGCGCCATAGTTATTCATCCAATACTAGATGTTTTTAACAAACCTACACTGAAAGGATTATCTTCATAGTTTTTTAGGTTTTGTCATAATATTAATGAAAAAGTTGCTAAAGAAGCTTTTCATAAAATCTGTGAAACATGAAAGAAAAATGTCATAGAATTTATGAATAATTTCTTAGAAGCGAGAACATCTATAAAAATTAAGGATGAAATGTATTAAAAATTCTGTAATTTTCTTAATTTTATAATTTTTTTTTAAACTTCAATATATCGTAAAAATATTTTATAAGACAAATATGTTATTTTTTGATGTAGCCACATTTAAAATGGGTAGTATATTGTCTGTCAAACGCTGCACGAAAGTGTTCGGATGGAATTTCGTCCTTTTTCGGCTAAAAATAACATTTAAGGCGTTGATCGTCTCATACTTAATAGGTATAAGTTAAAATTTTGGCCTCCAGAATGGATCATATCGGAAAATCCATTGGGCTTGTGTCTGAGGAATATTATGGCCACTGTTGTGAGGAAATGAAGCTAAGAATTTTGTCTTGTAAAAAATAAAATGGTTCCGAGTCTTGTTGAAATGTCCAAAGGTTTCTACCGAATTATATTTATATGTTTCCAATATAGCAAAACATCGTTTAAAATCTTTTCTGCAGCAGCAAGAAATTAATGAAGGTTCAGAGAAAAACCTTTCTTAGTTTAAGCAGAGTATTAAGTGCTACTGCTGCAGATGTTCTGCAGGTCTTTTCTCTTGGCCGTTGAAATAAGACTGAATTGTCAATCACCGTAGACCGGAAAAGTTAAGTTACATGTAGATTGTACATTAAACCAACAATGTGGACTACCTAATAGCGTTTTATACATTCGAGTAGAATTTTAACTGGAAAAATATCTGTCATAGACCAATGGACCGGACATAAATCGTATAGTTCTAGACTTCTACATAGGTGGCTTCAAACCTAGCGGTATAGTTGTCTTTGGATTACCTTTACGCCTTCATCAGTGAAAACGAGCTGTCAGCGTCCTGTGACAGGTACCACGACCCAAACCATCACTGATGCAGGAGTTTGTTTTCATAGGGCAATTTCAAGTTCTATATTGTCTTTTAATTTTAATTTCTTTATTAAAACTTAAAATGACTATATCTTCTTTAATTAGTATCCTAGATAAAATATACAAGAGAAGGATGAACTTACTGCATGGTAAAAATGTTTAATTTCTTTACCAAAACTTTAAATGGCTATATCTCCTTAATTAGACGTTTTTGAGTCACTAATTTCTTAGTCAACATTTGAATTTCAGTAACATAACTTAAAATGACTATATCTCCTTAAATAAGTCTCCTAGAGCTAAAAAGGACAAAATGTTGAGACCACTTTTTTTTATAAAATTTTGAATTTCCTAAATAAAACGTATAATGGCCACATTTCCGTGAGTCTACTAGAGAAAAAATTACGATACATAAAAATGTTGTATGTCACTTGAAAATGCCAAAGCTCTTTCACAATGGCCGGTTGCGATTTTCCAGTCAAATACACAACATGTTGGTCTCGCCGAAAGTCTCCAATGGATCAACACAGCAGTAGATGGACCAATTCTGCTGTACGACAGCATTGTAAAGGGTGGTTAAATTGTAAGGGCCGATGTTGAATGTGAACCACACCTAAACGTCAAGTTTTTTTCTGCATTGCATTTGACATTTCTCAATTTCAGATTAACTCAATT
This sequence comes from Eudasyphora cyanicolor, assembly GCA_963930755.1. Classification (NCBI taxonomy): domain Eukaryota; kingdom Metazoa; phylum Arthropoda; class Insecta; order Diptera; family Muscidae; genus Eudasyphora; species Eudasyphora cyanicolor. Next base: position 60,999,668 of record OZ005734.1, on the reverse strand, counting down.
TGAACCATGGAGAGATACACAATCGAGCAACGCGTTAAAGTTTTTAAAGCCCATTTTCGAAATGGGTCGTTCAAATCAAAATGCATTTCGTGTAGGTTCCTGATGTTTTTTTGATCAGCATAATCGCCCAAATGTGTCCACAATCGGGAGAATTGTGCACAGATTTCAGCAAACCGGGTCTGTAGGAGATGTGAAAACACCAGTGCATGCTCGCCCAGTTCGTTTGGTGCGGCTTATGGGCTGGCGACGTCATCGGGCCATACTTCTTCGAAATGAGGCCGGTCAGGCAGTTACTGTGAATGGTGTTCTCTATCGTGAGATGATAACGGGCGGTGCCTCTTGCCACATAGCTAACGAGACAATGTCTCTTTTGCGCAACAAATGCAATGGCCGTGTTAGCTCACGTCGTAGCGATGGCAATTGGCCGCCAAGATCATGTGATTTGACACCGTTGGACTTCTTTCTTTGGGGTTATTTGAAAAAAAGGTGTACGTCGATAAGCCACCAACAATTCAAGAGCTAAACTATGAGATAATTCGGAACATTAACGGCATAGAACCTCAATTAAGCCTCAGCGTCATCGAAAATTTGCACCATCGGATGGAGGTGTGCCACGGAGGTCGCGGCGGCCATTTGGCCGATATTTTGTTCCATACATAATTGAACCATACCAATATTATCATAATAAAAATTTAAAATCTCTGTATACATAACACTAGGAAACAACAAACTACATAAGTACGGCACCTTCCAGCGACCAAAGGGGCTGATAAGATTCTTGTTTCTTATTGTCTTTTAATTTGAATACATTTACTACAACTTTAAATGGCTATATCTCCTTAATCAGCCTTATAGAGTAAAATGTTTTGGAATCACTAATTCCTTAGTCAACATTTGAATTTATGTAACAAACTTAAAATGACTATATCTCCTTAAATAAGCCTCCTAGAGCTGAAAAGGACAATATATTTCGATCACCTATTTCTTTGTACAACATTTTAATTTCCCTACCATAAGTTAAAATGACCACAGCTCCGTAAGTAAGCTTCAAATTAGCAAAAATTACGACACACAAACATTTTCTTTTTAATTCGAAAATGTCATCGCTCATTCACAATGGCTGGTTGGTATTTTCCAGAAAAATACACAACAATAACTCTGTTGGTCTTTCCGAAAGCAGTGTACGGACCAATTCTGCAATACGACAACATTGTAGTATGGTGGACGACAATGGATGATGGTTCAACCTAGATCAGTCTACTTTGTTATAAACGAATCATTAAGAAATACAGTCAGAGCAGCTCCACTCTCTACAGACCCTGTTCCATCTCTTTGCTGCTACAACAAGCACTGAAATCTGAATACTGAAATCTCTATCACTGTGAACGAAAAAGATTACGCCCACATTAATGGCGATTTCTTTTCCGCAAAAAAGTGCAACATTTTCGTTGCCCTTTTCCGGAAAACTGAACATTTGTACCACATTTTGAAATTTTGAAATAGGAGCTAAGTTTAATTCGAGGAACAACACCAGTTCCACATAAAAAGGGCAAATATTTTTCAGAATTTCACATCGACGGGGCAGCATTTTTTTCAGAATCGAAATCACCATAATATTTAACAATACAGTCACTACCAAACAACAAACTACATAAGAACGGTATATTCTTTCGAGGGTATTTTACTACAAAGTAAGTACTTTCCAGCGACTAAGGGGCTGATCAGATACTTGTCTTTTATTGTATTTTTATTTGAAATCCTTTACTAAAACTTTAAACGACTATATCTTCTTAAGATTAGATTAAATAAGTAAGAGAAGGACGAACATACTTCATGGACAACATGTTTAATTTACTTTCCAAAACTTTAAATGGCTATATCTCTTTAATTAGCCTTATATTTGAATTTCAGTAACAAAACTTAAAACGGCTATATCTCCTAGAGCTAAAAAGTACAAAATTTTAAGATCATTTATGTTTTGTACACAATTTTTCACTTCCTTACAATAACTTAAAATGGCCACAGCTCCGTATGTAAGCCTCCTAAAGCAAAAATGACGGTAGACAAACATTTTATTTTTCACTCTAAAATGTCTAAACCCATTCACAATGGCTGGTTGGGATTTTCCAGCCAAATACACAAATTAACTCTGTTGGTTTCTACTAAAGTCTCCAATATATCCACTCAGCAATACAGGGACCAATTCTGCTGTACTACAAGATTTTAGTATGGTTGACGACAACTGATGATGGTTCAAATATCTGTCTACTTTATGATAAACGAATCGTTGATGATTGTAGTCAGAGAAGCTCCACTCTCTACAGACCCTGTTCCATCTCATTCTCTATCTAGTTTTCTTTATCTCCTACAAGATTACGACCATTAATATTACACAATACATTTTGCTGGAAACAACAAACTGCATATGACCGGTATATGCTTCTGAGGGTGATCAGATATCTGTTTCGATATAAACAGAACATTTTGGACTACAGGCACAGAAGTTCTACAGATTCAACTACATATCTAAGCGTTCTACATTGCTGAGCATTAAAGGTCTACAGCCGCAGAAGTTGACCGGTATATGCTTCTGAGGATATTTTACTACAAAATAAGTACTTTCCAGCAACTTATGGGCTGATCAGATACCTGTTTCGGTATAAGCAGATCATTATGGACTACAGCCACAGAAGTTATTCAGCTTCAGATCCATATCTAAGCGGTCTACATTGCTGAGCATTAAAGTTCTACAGCAACAAAAGTTCTACAGTTCCACAGTACTATCACTGTGGTCTGAAAAAGATTACGCCTACACTAAGATTACACAATACAGTTCACTAGGAAACAACAAACTACATAAGAACGGTATATTGTAACGGTTTGCTTCCGAGGGTATTTTACTACAAATCAAGTACTTTCCAGCGACTAATGAGCTTATAAGATACCTGTTTAGGTACAAGCAGAGCATTATGGACTACATCGACAGAAGTTCTACAGGTTCTGCTCCATATCTTACCGGTCTACATTGCAGAGCATTAAAGGTATACAGCCACAGAAATTATACAGTTTCAAAATACAACTGCGGAATGAAAGAGATTACGGCCCCGTAAAGATTTTATAACACAGTTCAGTAGGAAACAACAAACTACATAAAAACGGTATAGGCTTCTGGGGGTATTACTGTGGACTACAGTGACAGAAGCTCTACAATTCCATAGTACCACTGCGGAATGAAAAAGGTTACGGCCACATGAAGGTTTCACAGTGCAGTTCAGTAGGAAACAAAGCGGTATATGCTTCGGAGAGGATTTTACTATCAAAATTCCTCCCAGATACCAATGAGTTGATCAGATACCTGCTTCTGTATAAGAGGAGCATTATCTTACTGGTATACAAGCTCTACAGTTCCAGGGGACTATATAAGAACGGTATATTCTTTCGAGAGGATTTTTCCACAAAAGTACCTACCAGCGAACAATGGGTTGATCAGATACCTGTATCAGTGGAACGTTCGTAGATATGGCTATGACAAAACAGTTTAATATCAACTGGTAATATGCAGATCTGATTATGTGGCCGGGATGAGGACGTCCTTTCTGCAGTTTCTACAAAATTAATTCCACAAGACATTCAATCTCTCTGTGTGGCGTCCAATAAGGCTCTGACTCGTCCTGATAGACACGATAAGTGGCAGTGATATCTCACTATATATTCGGAGTTCCTGCCAAAATTCTAGGCATTGATATTCATGACTAAAAATAGAAAGTGTCTAGCATCTAATCTGTTCAAAGAAACAATTCGACAGCAAGTAATTAATTAAGGTTCAAAGATAAGCCTGTCGCATCAGTAAAGCATTAAGTGCTACAGCAGCATATGTTCTGCAGGTCTTGGCTCTTGCCCGTTGAAATAAAACTGAAATGTTTATCACCGTAGACTGGAAAAAATTAAGTCACATGTAGCTTTGACAAGAAAGCAACAATATGGACTACCTTATAGCGTTTTATACATTCGAGAAGAATTTTAACTGGAATAAATACCTGTCATTGCCCAATGGACCGGGTATAAATCGGAAAGATCTAGAAGTCTACACAGTTAGCTTTAAACCTGGCGGTAAAGTTTCCTTCAGAGGCAGGGTCGCAAGGAAGATCTAGCCACAATTGGATCTGAGAAGGTCATAGTATCTTCTAACAAGTCATGGGATCAGTCCACATTGGATTAGATTCTGACGGGACATTGTTTAATCATTGTCAAATGATAGGTAATTAAAATTCATGACTTCTGCAGAAGTTGCGGATGCGCGAAAGATGTAGAAACTCTGCTACTGTTCTAGTGTGGGATCAGCTTCCGTAGTAAGTCAGCCAGGCTAACACAGTTTGATATCTATGAAGCGCATCAAGATGCGTGGCAATACAGTGGATTTCATTGGTCTACATGAGCCCGTATTTCTCTAACCTAAAATCCATATACATATTCTTGGAATTGTATACTTTGTGTCCCAGAACCATGCATGCAAATCATTATTAATATTTTTTCATAACTAATATGACACTGATTCATACATTTTATGAAAACAACGATTATTGGTAAACATTTATTTCATAAAATTGTTATTATGTACTATGATCTACAGTTTCATAAATATAACAGTTATTTTCACTACTAATAATTCTAATATTTATGAAACCCAACATTTTTGTGACAAATCTCTATAGAGAACGTTGAATATTTCAGAAATTACATACTAAATTACATTATTACATTACTAAGAACAATTTCACTGAATTTATGAACTCCTTTATAACACCTCTTCATAGATATTATTCAAGGAAATTTATCACAGTGCAGACTGAATTGAGACCGACAAGTAGAGTATTTTGTGTTTCCTTGAATTTGCCTTTCTTGGCTGGCTACCTTCTGCTACCCCTTTCTAGTTGCCATCACATGCATGCTTGGGTTTTTGGCAGTTGGCCTGGCCTTCTCCCCCATCCGCTCTCTGGTCTTTGCCGTTGTAACAAATTATCAAAGTCATTGTGCTGTACATGTCAGAACAAGTCAGAGAAAAGTTCCTTACTTTTCCAGTTCCAGGCTAGAATTTCTTTGGGTCGATTACATGGCATGTTAATGAAGATGTACGTAGTATGTAGTAATATTCGGCTGACGGGATGAAAGGACGAGTGGGTGTGGGTCCTTCTTCTTCTAAGTATTAAGGACAATGATGATTAGAGGAAAGGTCAAATATTAAATTGCGGAAGTAGTTACGGGTATATCATGCTCTAGTTTGTCAAATACATATATTACGGAAGGAATTAGTTCAGATTAAAATCATGATGAAATCTAAGAAAATGTAAATTTATTCACTTGACAGGCAAAAATGCATTAGATGGCATCTTTAAAAGTAGTAAGCAACTAATGACGGTTCAGACATCAGCCTAACATAATATAAGTAATGTATTAAGGACAACCGCCACAGAAGCTCTGAATGTCCTGTTTCACGGCAATAAGACTAAAATGTCCATCACTGTAGACTAAAAAGGTTAAAAATGAATCGTCCTTATTTGTCAACAACATTGAATTTTTCTTTGCAAAACTTAAAATGGTTATATATCCATAAATTAACGTCTTAGTTTTTCCATTCCTCGTCGTTCTTTGGAATTGGGCATTCCACAAACGTCATTACACCGTATCTTGCATAAAGACTTGGGTCTTAAGGCTTATAAAGTTCAGTTAACACAAGAACTCAAGCCGGCCTATCATCAACAACGTCGTGTCTTTGCTGATTGGGTCCTTGAAATGCATGAAAATGATACGGAATTCCATCGAAAACTAATCTTGACTGATGAGGCCCATTTCCACCTCGGTGGCTACGTCAACAAGCAAAATTGTCGCATCTAGAGCTCAGAAAACCCAAGAGTTATTGTTGAGAAGCCTCTCCATCATCAACGTGTGACTGTTTGGTGCGGTTTATGGTTCGGCGGGGTCATTGGACCTTATTTTTATTTGAAATTCTTTACTAAAACTTTAAATGACTATATCTTCTTAAGATTAGATTAAATAAGTAAGAGAAGGACGAACTTACTTCATGGACAACATGTTTAATTTACTTTCCAAAACTTTAAATGGCTATATCTCTTTAATTAGCCTTATATTTGAATTTCAGTAACAAAACTTAATATGGCTATATCTCCTAGAGCTAAAAAGAACAAAATTTTGAGATCATTTATGTTTTGTACAAAATTTTGTACTTCCTTACAATAACTTAAAATGGCCACAGCTCCGTATGTAAGCCTCCTAGAGCAAAAATGACTATAGACAAACATTTTCTTTTTCACTCTAAAATGTCTAACCCCATTCACAATGGCTGGTTGGGATTTTCCAGCAAAATAAACTACAATAACTCTGTTAGTTTATCCTAAAGTCTCCAATATATCCACACAGCAGTACAGGGACCAATTCTGCTGTACTGCAAGATTGTAGTATGGTGGACGACGTTGTTTAGTTTTTTTTTTCAAACATGAAAAAAGTGCTCGGCGGAAAAAGATTTGCCAGCAATGACGAGTTGCGGTTGATGGCTATTTGCAGGAGCTAGACAGTTCTTACTATAAACAAGGTGTCTTAGCTATTGAAAATCGCTCGAAAAGAGTATTGAGCTAAAGGGAGATTATGTTGAGAAATAAAGAAAATGTTTCCCAAATTTGTTGCGTTTTATTGTTAGGTCGGCTAATTTTGGGACCGTCCTCTTAGACGTTTCAGACTTATTGTCGCGTTTTTTCGCTGTAGGAAGGAAGGTCGCAGTTTCAATCGGCTAGATATGAAAAAGGACCAGCAGAACTTCCTTCAACCTTCATTATTAGCTTGGTGTTGATTTTTTTTTGTTCCATGCTTTCTTCTTCGTCCACGCAACGTATTCTTCAGTAGTCTTTCGACATTGATACCAACATAGACAGATGTCCTATCAAATGTTAGAAGATTGTGGCCTGAGCTTCCTAGTCACCCTGCATGTACCTTATGGCGATTTCCTTTCTGAAAAACATGAAAAAATTTGTTAGAAAATGACAGTTTTTGGAAAAATTTCATAGAAAATGCTGCACTTTTTCCCGAAACGAAATCGCTATTAGTCTAAGTTGGTGGTAAAATCTTCTCTGATACATATACCGTTCTTACCAAAGGATGAGCGGTAACTACGGCAATTTTCGTTGAAATATAGTCGGTGGAGAAGCAATGCATCGTATCGAATTTTAAGATCTAATGGTAAAATTATTTTCCTTAAATCTTATTCTTTAGTAATCATGAGTTGAAATGTTCATACTTTTTTCATGGACACCGAATATGCAGTGATCGTACCTATCCAATGGTATTTTGACGTATATATTTTATATTGTGACTTGGATCGCATAGGTCTTCAGAGGACGGATAGTAGTACACCATTAAATGAAAATTCTTCAAGCATTTAAGGTATTGTGCCATCGTGGCAAACTCATCAGCTTTACTTGGCGCTAAAATTTTCTCTAAAGCCTATAATGTTCATACCAGAGGAAGCGTGGCAACTACGGCCATTTTGACAGGTTTTTTTCTGTCCACTGTTAGGAGATATTTCAACCTATTTAAGTCATGTTGTGGGCTTCCTCATCTTCCTAGTCATCCTGCATATGCATAGGTATGTCAACAGGTTTTTAGAAAGCAACACTAATCAATAACTGATAATTCCTCAGGAATTTGATGTATCGTCGCCATCTCAGCTCTGCAGATGAAGTGGATATTAAACTGATATGCCACCCCGTTAAGATATTTGCGACTGACAAGTTTGTTGCAACCTGCTTGATTGCAAATTTAAACGGTCAGTATATTATGCTGTATCTGTAGAACTTCTGCGGATATAGTCCATAATGACCCACTTTATGGAATCCGGCATCTGATCAGTCTTTTGACGAAATAAAATTAATTAAATATTTGGAGAAATAAAATTAATTTGTCTTGATAAAAATTGTACAAGACTCTTGTAGAAGCCCTATGTTCCCATTTGGAATAGAAAAATAGGAAAAAATCCGAGTGGCTCATTGGTCGCTGGCAAGTACTATGCTGCTAAAATCATCACGGAAGCATATACCGTTCTTATATAGTCCTCTTTATTATTTCTTAGGGCACTGCACTTTGAAATCTGCATGTGGCCGTAATCCCTTCCAGTCCCCAACGGTAAAATGAGGCCAGATATAAAGCAGGACCTGCGGAACTTATGCGCCTGTATTCCTTAATGTTCCGCTTACAGTGAAGCAGGTTTCTGATCAATCCATTGGTCGCTGGCTGGTACGAGTACTTTTGTGATAAAATCATCTGGGAAGCATATACCGTTCTTTCCAGTAGGAGCGCGGCGACCACGGGCATTTCTCGTTGAACTAAAGGCGCTGCAGAAAATAATTTTAATTTCACTTTCGAAACTTTAAATGAATCGTATTTATTGGTCAACAAATTTAAATTCCCTCTGCAAAACTTAAAATGGTTATATCTCCATAAATAAACGTCTTAGAACGGAAAGAACGCTGTTTTTGGGTGTCCTCATTGTTCAATTTAAATTGACAGGATATCAAGCGGGACCTGTAGAACTTCTGCGACTGCATTCCTTAATGTTCTGCTTACACTGAAGCAGGTTTCTGATCAATCCATTAGTCGCTGATAGGTAATTTTGTGGTAAAATCATTTCGGAAGCATATACCGTTCTTACCAGAAGGAGCGCGGCGCCTACGGCCATTTTTCGTAGAACTAAAGACGCTGCAGAAGCAATACAACGTACATTAAATATTTTATAATACCCAAACCTTATTTTGTTTGGATAAAGACTATTAAGCACCAAACTATTCAATGCATTGACCAACAGTTGTTCAAAGTAGGATTAAAAGAAAACAATAAAATGCACACCCTCCTTTCTTTCACTCCGAGAATGTCCAGTGTGTTACCTTCTAAGACTCTCTTTTTGGTCAAAAAAGAAATGTTAACATATGTAGGTGGCTAAGAGTAGTCAACCGGGGTTTGTTACCAATATTCAGTGTCATGTTGTACTAATCTTTTAAATTGCTTTAAATACTCTTAAATGCTCAACACTTCCTTTTGCTTGCCTTTTCCGACCCCTTTGTCAACAGTCTAGCATTAAGACACTAACCAGTACTTTTTGACATTGTCCTTTGCCCTTCGTTATCATCGGCGAAAACTCAATAGAATTTATTTTGTGTAGTGAATTTCACTTTATTTCTTTGAGGTCTTCCTTCCAAATATTCTCTTGTTGATTTCTTCATTTTTATGGCCATCATTTGGGGTCCTTTGTTTCCGGGTTTTGTGGCAAAAAAAGTGTCTTTTATTGTTGGCGTTATTAACCCTTAACCACAACATAATCAATTTATTACTTTTTCCCAAAAAAAAAATCGCATACCTTTTGGGAGATTAGGGGGGATTTGCCACTAATGACCGTTGCCTTGTTTCTCCCCCTCTTGAATTACTGTGATCTGATCACACAGTGTAACTGTATAGTGAAGAATACTCGTAAAGAGAGGAGGGTGGAGGGAGAAGCATTGTTCCAGAGGCTGTCATTGTTAAGCATCACTGCCGCATCTCTTGTAATGATGTGACACTCTCACTCTTCGTGTGTATTTACAGATGTTGTTGTTGTCTGGTTGTCTACTCTCAAGTGGGGTGTGTTTTGCTCTATTTTGGCGGAGAAATGGTATCAACACTACCACTGCTGCTACTTCTGCTGTTCGTGTCATCAATGATACTTGGTGGTGATGTTTAACTTTCTCTGGTGATAATCTGGTTAATCTTGTATTGTTTGTTGCTGCCATTTAGTCATTTTTATGGGCGACTTGCAGCAGACATGGTTGCCAACTAATGATAAAAATCTCGGTGCAGGGGATGTTCACACACCAACGGGATATTAGAGCTATCAGAGGTATTTGTATGACATTCTGAGAAGCAAGGCCTTTGGACAACGACAACGACTTCGTAATGACTGTACATAGACAGACCCTCATTGCAATCCGCAACGGGTTTACACCGTGATCAACCCTCAAGTTTGGATGCATCAGTATGGAATGTCCCACTTTTCAGCCTGTTTCAAGAAAATAAAAAATGTTTCTATATTTAAAATTCGTAAGTAAGGAAACTTAAGTGGCTTTCAACAATCATTGATATTGCATACCAAATTCACAATAATTATTGCAAGGAAATGAAAAGTTTTTATGTTATTTTAAAATGGCAGCCAGCATGTCGGGGTCACTCAGGCGCTATGCTTCTTTGCGATTCCACTGGTAGCGGAGGTTTAAGGAGTAAAGCGACAGAGTCTCCACAAGTCCTACTTTATTTACTGGCGATTGATATTGTGGTTAGAGAATATGCAACCATTGTGATACCACGGGTAGCGGAGCCGTAAAGACTACAGCGACAGAATCTATACAGGTCCTACTCCATATACTAACGATTGATATTGCCGCTACAGAATATATTTATTTAGTCCTTTTGTTCCTACAAGGAACACTGTGCCGCTAGAGAAGACTACCGGATACTTACAGTCGCTATGAAGCAGAAATAATATCAATAAGAGAAGTCACCAAGTGGTTGAGTCACAACGTAGTGCAAAACACTTGCGTTGTCATTTACTTGGACAGCTAGGTTGTCATTAAATCTCAGGATGCTGCACCCCTAACTTCACAACACTGATATCTTAACGAGATGCCTGAGCAGTTTAACTCATTCCTGATATGGGTACCTGGGCATAAGCATATATCTGGGGAACCACAAAGCCGATGAACTTGCGAGGAAAGAGAATATTATAAATTCTCAAAGAATTTCCATATATTGGAACATTTCCATACTTGCAAGCTTTGGCTTAGGTGCAGTCGGGCTGTCCCATTATAGATGGACACCTGTAGAATAGCTGAGAAGTTGAAAATATATCCTGCTGATCGGCGAATAAGCGTTATGGTTGGGAATTGAGTCCAATGACTTCTGTAGAAGCTGTGGAGTAGAGGAAAAAGTGGAGAGCATTGAATACCTACTCTGTTTCTGGTCTGCATTGAGTAAACGATGTCTTAGTGGCCATTCTAGGATGCCTGACAAATGTGGTCGGTAGCGATATTCGCTTTATTGATAACATTGTGTATCAAACAGGTTGGGTGGGGCCCTGCTAGGACTAGGGTCTATGTGTGGTGGTGACTCCGACTATCACTCTAACCTAACCCTCTACAGAGACGGATGAAAACTTGTGACATTTTCCTTGTGTCTTCCGTTGAACCAATTGCATTGGGGTCCGCGAATCCATAACTTCTGCCAAGATTGCCGACTCACCTACGAAATGTGAGCCAAGGGTAGCCTGCCACCAGAGAGAGAGAGGGGGGGCTCAGACCCTGAAAGTGTTTTAACGATTCATTTTTCTCTTCGTCAAGGCACCTCCTGTAAAAGTCATCTCTCAATACTTTGAGTTCTTTTGTGTGACGTACCACAGGTACGGAAGGAAACAGGAAAGATTTTCCTCGTCCCTCCCGTCGAACCAGTCCGATTGCTTTAAAAATCCCAAGAGCTGGTGGTTCGCCAAGTTTCTTGACTCACCAAAGAAATGTGAGCCTAGGGTACCCTATCGCCTTCGAGAGAGAAGCGGGGCTCCGACAGAGGGTGTTATATCGATTCGAAGAGTTGGCGGGTTTGCTATAGGCATGCGTACGTATTCAAGTTCCCCTGTAGCATGTAAGTTAGTTCATAGTCTTGAACGCCCATCTGCATCTACAGTTTTTTGGAATGTCCCTGTGGTCCGGTCATCGATATCAATTGGAATTTGAACTGCTGAACCTTTTAGATCTGCGGTATTTGAGGGCCCTTCTTTAATTTTGGAATACAGAATATATGAACATAATGGCAGCCAGGCTATTGGGGAATGTAATTATTCCTACCTTTGTCAGAAAGTTATACCTCAGTCATGTTGGTTACCTCCCAAAATTTCAGCCTACTAATACAATAAGACGGAATACGGTGAAATTTCCAACACCATCTGGAAGACCTGACATATGCTACCGATATACATATGTCTGATGTCATATGAAGTCTGTCATGGAAGTGTAATTTCAGCAGACGACGTCGTTGCCAACGACATTCTAAGCCCAAGGTGCATTTTCACAGTTCTGGAAAATCATGAGATTATCCTCTATATCAACTTGTACAAAAATACGGTTATTCAACTCTAATTTGAAATCAGTTCTGTTGTACGGCTGCTAGACCAGGATAATGACGGAAACACTCGTGAGGAAGCTCCAAACGTTTGTCAACAAGTGTCTGTGAAAAATCTTAAAGATCTGGTGGCCGAACACAATATCAAAGGAATAACTATGGAATAAATGAAAACAAACACCGTTACGGAAACAACCAACTGAAATCTGTAGACAGACCCTCATTGCAATCCGCAAAGCGTTTACACCGTGATCAAACCTCAAGTTTGGATGTATCACAATATATAAGTTTGCATATCTCGTACCACCCGGAAGTTGTTACAGCGGACTGTTATATCAGTGACCTTATGTGAAGCTGGGTATCTATTTCGTTAGTTACGACGAGAAGATGCGAAAATAAAGTTATTTCCACTCTGAGACGTTTATTTATGGAGATATAACCATTTTAAGTTTTACTGAACTTATGTGAAGTTGGGTATCTATTTCGTTAGTTACGACGAGAAGATGCGAAAATAAAGTTATTTCCACTCTGAGACGTTTATTTATGGAGATATAACCATTTTAAGTTTTACAAAAGAAACCACATTTGCAGGGGAAATTAAAAGTATTATCTGAAAATAATGTCCTTGATGGAACCATTATCACAAAATATCAATTATTTCCCTCTAGTGTGTTTATTTAAGTAGTTATGTCCATTTTAAGTTTTCCAAATGTATTTCAATTATTTGTTCATATTAATTCTACAACTTTTTATTTAAGAAGTTTTTATCCACAAATTTTCTCTGTGTGCTGACAAAGAATGGGCAAAATAAGACAACTCATTTAAAAATGCCATTATAGGTAGGTAAACAATTCATGTATCGAAAGGGTGCAGAGTATCAAATACAGCGTTTTCCAATAATAGTGATATGATTTCTTTGAAAAAAAAAACAAATGTATTGTTAAGGAAATTCAAAAGTTTTTTATTTAATGTGAAGTACAATCGATACAATTAAGTTCTAAATAAAACGTCAACATCAATGGCTTCCACGACTTCTTCTGCACGATGAACCCAATTTTCGAGCACTTTTTATACTAAATCAAGTCGTATGCCATACGTTCAATATTGACTTGTAAAGCTTGAAGAGAGTCTGGTTTATTTCGAAAGAATTCAATGACTTCAAATAACCCCACAAGAAATAGTCTAATGGTGTTAAATCACAACTTCTTGGAGGCCATTCAATATCACAATTTCTTGAAATATTCGAATCTCCAAACTTTTCTCGCAACAATTCAATTGTTTCATTTGTTGTGTGGCACGTAGCCATAATCGGTCAATGGAAAAAGGATAGCTCTTAACGAGAGCTAAAATATTGCTCATGGGTGGGTAGGTCGTAGGTCGACTGGAAAGTGTTTTTTTTTATGTTAAAAAAAATGGACTTAACATAATATTCAAATGTGAACGGAAAGTTTATTTTTGCTCTATCACCTTAACGGTACGTCGGACCGGGAATCGGTCAATGGCAAAAAGATAGCTCTTAACGAGAGCTAAGATATGAAATTGTAAACACTACTGATTACAATGAAAAAAATACAGATCACGCCATATTACAAATGACCGAAACGTCACTTCAAAATCATATCATCTCTATTGGAAAAGCCGTTATCTTGGCGTTCTACTAAATTAACAATCGGCGGTCTCGAAGGAAATAAAATGTCGCATAGAGATGCTTTTCTTAAATATAAACAAGTCATAAACATTCATGACTTAAATTTTGAAACGAAGTTAAGATTAATTAAAAACTACATATGGTCAGTATTTCTATATTCTGTGGAAGTATGTAATAGATTATTTAAATGAGTTTGCTTATTTTATCCATTCTTTGTCAGTACACTGGAAATAAACCCATTGTGGTCCAACAATTGAATTTTTTTTGCAAAACTAAAAAAGATTGGTCACATCTCCATAAATGAACCTCGTAGAGAGGAAATTATGCTGATTTCCAATCTCCTCACCTATTTTACGAGAATAGTGTGGGAAGGAGCGATTGGACCACGAGCAAAAAAACGCTCTGTCTCTATCCTAAAATAGGCCAACGTTTTATATAACGATCTCCCATTTTAATAATATGGTTTAACCATTTAGACGTACTGCTCAATCATGTAGGTTTAGGTTTAGGTTAGGGTGGCAGGCGTATTTTTTTACCAAGCTCACATAGACCAGTTTAGGTCCCTAGTGTTACCACGGGCTGAAATGCCCCTCATCGAAACCAACATGTTTGATATACAAATTTATCGATAGTACGAACATCGGTACTGGAAAGATCTGTTAGGCTGCCTAGAAAGGCCGACCCCAGTATGTCCAGTCGTCGTTTACTCAGAGCGGGACAGTCGCATAGCAAGTGCTCAATGTTCTCCACTTCTTCCTCATCTCCACAGCTTCTGCAGAAGTCATTGGAGTCAATACCCAATCTTTTGGCGTGTTCGCCGATCAAGCAGTGTCCCGTCAGAACTGATACTAACGTGGACAATCTTTGCCTCTCTAGTGCGAGGAGATATTTTGATCTTCTCAGGTGATACCTTGGCCAGATTTATCTAGCCCCCGCAGGTGCCGATTTCTGTCCATCTTTCGTTGGACTGCCTGATAGCCTCTTGCCTAAGCCAAAGCTTGCACGTGGATAGTGGCGCACCAATATATGCAAATTCTCCGAGAATTTGTAATGTCGTCTTCCTTTTCCTAGCAAGTTCATCGGCTTTGCAGTTCCCCGGGATATCCCTGTGCCCAGACATCCATATGAGGTGTATATTAAACTGCTCAGTCATCTCGTTAAGAGTTCTGCGGCAGTCGAGGGCTGTTTGTGAATTTTGGGATGTTGCCTCCAGAGAATTGATGGCAGCCTGGCGACTCAACCACTTGGCTACTTCCCATATTGCCATTATTTCGGCTTGATAGACATTGCAGGTATGGTAGTCTGTGAGCTATATCCAAACTAAGCTCTGCACAGTGTACTCCGAAGCCATCCTTTTCATCAAGCTTCGAACCATCCGTGTAAAAGGGGAGATGGTTTCTATTACCTGGTATTCTTCCAACCCATTCATCTCTGGCGGGAATCATAGTGATGCCATTTCTATCGAAGGTGTACACAGTTGGTATATAGTCCACTCGGTCGGTTACCATAGCACTACACTTTGATATCCTCATGTAACCGTTGTTCTTGTATCTCCACATTGATAGGCAGTTTAATCTTATTGCCGCTTTGGTTGCAACTTCTCTCGCCACAATATTAATCGGCAGTATATCGAGTAGGGCTTGTAGAGACTCGGTCGCTGTAGTCCTTAAGGCTCCGCTTATGCTCAGGCAGGCTGTTCCCTGTGAGGGAAGGAGCGGCTGGATTAGGAACAGAGAAACGCTCCGAAGCTCTGGAGCTGTTTTTTCGGGAAAAGGAGTTCCTCTGACTGACCTTTAGTTTCATCATTTAGACGTACTGCTCAATCGTGTAACTTGACATGATGACTTCACATGCGTGATTGATGTCAACAACTGGTATCAGCAGCATATACGCCCTAATTGGTAAAGCTATATCAGAATTTACTTAACAAAATGCAATGGAAACGGATTTTTACGAAACTTGAAGAAATGGAGCTCCTTGAACCACATCTAAAACTGTCGAATTTTAAGCAAATCTCTTCAGATCTTGAGTAAATCTTAAATATGAATTTCCCGAATTATTTTCATCATGTTAAGTTAAAAATGGCTCCCTAAATGTATTGTTCCAAAAATTGCCTTAGAATTACTCTAAATGCATTGTTCCAAAAATTGCCTTAGAATTACCCTTGGCAACTCTATTCTTAGTCATAGTCATACATATCTATCCTCTTTGTGGGAACATATCTGTTGTGTTCTTGTTCCGTTTTTTCTCGACGCATCAAAAGGACGCATAGAATTTTGCTGTGTGCGTCTCTCCCAAAGTCCGTCCGTCCGTCCCATTTATTTTGTAAATTTCCTTTTGTTTGCAATTTTTTCTCCCCTCCTCACTGTTCGGGTCGCTGGTCGTGGTGCGCTTCGTTTCTATTCTTTTTAGTTCCACAAGGAGGGACTTTTCTCTGCTCCGGTCGTTTTCGGTGTGAAGTGGAATCCGGTTTTATTACCTTAAATTCTGTTTGTGATTTGTATGAAATTACAATATTTGCCAAAAGATTTATGGTTATTTCACTTTTTTCGCACACATAAAAACTCAACAATCGCACTCGTGCCACAACCCTTAAGGATACGTGCAAAAGAATGAATGAATAAAAGGCCGCGTCGCATCGCCCTGTGCTGCGGCACACAGTCGTCCTTTTTTTCGCAATGGCTTGTGTGGTTTATTGAAAAGAAATATTTAAATGGTTTCGGTTTTGGCAAAAAGGCAACGCATAAAATTAATGAGCTTAGTTTATGGGTGAGAAGTTTTCTGCCGAAGGCATGAATGGTTATGTAAATGTGATGACTGACTACTATAGTTTGAATGGGATCTCTTTACTTACACAAGCTAATCCCAGGTGATAACTAATTGAGCAGAAGTGCGAGAGTGAATAGCTAATCCTAGGTGATTTTTACAAAGCTGTTCTAATTTTAGCGAATGCTAATGATCATTGAATTATTAATGATTTTTATAAATGGGTCATAATCGCATATTATATCTGGGCATCTATTTTAATGAGACGAAACATACATATGCAATATTTTATGACTTTCGTTTGTGATACGAGTATCAGCCGTACAGATGCCTACATTTATAGTAGCTGTTAGGATTCCTCTCGTCTACTCTTTAGTAAACGACTCGTGGAGTCATCCACACTACAATCTACTCTACAGTATTTCACTCGTTGGGTTATCTACTCTTCAGTAGAAGATTCGTGAGGTCATTTAACTCGTGGCGCCATCTACTCATCTACGCGTGTATTGAAGTGATTTTTTTTCCACAATGAAGCCACGTATAGTACTCGTAGAGTCATCTATTCTAAAGCAAATGAGTCATCTACTGTATAGTAGACGACTCGTGGAGTCATCTACTCTATAGTAGACGACTCGTGGAGTCATCTACTCTATAGTAGACGACTCGTGGAGTCATCTACACTATAGTAGACGACTCGTGGAGTCATCTACTCTATAGTAGACGACTCGTGGAGTCATCTACTCTATAGAAGGCGACTCGTGGAGTTATCTGCTTTAGAGTTATCTACCCGTGGACTCATCTACTCTACAGTAGACGACTCGTGGAGTCATCTACTCTACAGTAGACGACCCGTGGAGTCATCTACTCTATAGTAGACGACTCGTGGAGTCATCTACTCTATAGTAGACGACTCGTTGAGTCATCTACTCTATAGTAGACGACTCGTGGAGTCATCTACTCTATAGTAGACGACTCGTGGAGTCATCTACTGCATAGTAGACGACTCGTGGAGTAATCTACTCTATAGTAGACGACTCGTGGAGTCATCTACGCTGTAATAGACGACTCGTGGAGTCATCTACTCTATAGTAGACGACTCGTGGCGTTATCTACTGTGTACTAGAAGGCTTAGTGGAGTCAGCTACCTTATAGTAGACGACTCGTGGAGTTATCTACTCTAAAGTAGATAACTCGTGGAGTCATCTACTCTACAGTAGACGACTCTTGGAGTCATCTACTCTACAGTAGAAGACTCTTGGAGTCATCTACTCTATAGTAGACTACTCGTGGTTTCATCTGCTCTAGTAGACGATCCGTGGAGTCATCTACTCTATAGTAGACGACTCGTGGAGTCATCTGCTCTATTATAGACGACTCGTCATCTACTTATAGCGGACGACTCGTGGAGTCATCTACTCTATAGTAGACGACTCGTGGAGTCATCTACTTTAAAATACACGACTCGTGGAGTCATCTACTGCATAGTAGACGACTCGTGGAGTCATCTACTGCATAGTAGACGACTCGTGGAGTCATCTACTCTATAGTAGACGACTCGTGGAGTCATCTACCCTATAGTAGACGACTCGTGGAGCCATCTACTCTATGGTAGACGACTCGTGGAGTCATCTACCCTATAGTAGACGACTCGTGGAGCCATCTACTCTATGGTAGACGACTCGTGGAGCCATCTACTCTATGGTAGACGACTCGTGGAGCCATCTACTCTATGGTAGACGACTCGTGGAGTCATCTTCTCCAGAGTAGACGACTCGTGGAGTCATATACTCCAGAGTAGACGACTCGTGGAGTCATCTACTCTATAGTAGACGACTCGTGGAGTAAACTACTCTATAGTAGACGACTCGTGGAGTAATCTAAATGTAATAGACGACTCATGGAGTCATCTACTCTATAGTAGACGACTCGTGGAGTTATCTACTCTGTACTAGAAGGCTTAGTGGAGTCAGCTACTTTATAGTAGACGACTCGTGGAGTTATATACTCTATAGTAGACGACTCGCGGAATCATCTGCTCTATAATAGACGACTCGTCATCTACTTATAGTGGACGACTCGTGGTCATCTACTCTAAAGAAGACTCGTGGAGTCATCTACTCTATAGTAGACGACTCGTGGAGTCATCTACTCTATAGTAGACGACTCGTGGAGTCATCTACTCTATAGTAGACGACTCGTGGAGTCATCTACTCTACAGTAGACGACTCTTGGAGTCATCTACGCAACAGTAGACGACTCTGGGAGTCATCTACTCTATAGTAGACGACTCGTGGAATCATCTGCTCTATAATAGACGACTCGTCATCTACTTATAGTGGACGACTCGTGGAGTCATCTACTCTATAGTAGACGACTCGTGGAACCATCTGCTCTATAATAGACGACTCGTCATCTACTTATAGTGGACGACTCGTGGAGTCATCTACTCTATAGTAGACGACTCGTGGAGTCATCTACCCTATAGTAGACGACTCGTGGAGTCATCTACCCTATAGTAGACGACTCGTGGAGCCATCTACTCTATGGTAGACGACTCGTGGAGTCATCTACTCTATAGCGGACGACTCGTGGAGTCATCTACTCTGTAGTAGACAAATCGTGGAGTCATATACTCTTTAGTAGACGGCTCGTGGAGTTATCTACTCTGTACTAGAAGGCTTAGTGGGGTCATCTACTCTATAGTAAATGACTCGTGGAGTTATCTACTCTATAGTAGACGACTTGTGAAGTCATCTACTCTATAGTAGACGACTTGTGAAGTCATCTACTCTATAGTAGACGACTTGTGAAGTCATCTACTCTATAGTAGACGACTCGTGGAGTCATCCGTTCTGCAATAGACGACTTTTGGGGACATCTACTCTACAGTATTTCGCTCGTGGAGTCATCTAATCAATAGTAGACGACTCGTGGAGTCATCTAATCAATAGTAGACGACTCGTGGAGTCATCTAATCAATAGTAGACGACTCAAGAAGTCATCTACTCAACAGAGGACGACTTGTGGAATCATTTACTCTACAGTAGACGACTGGCGGAGTCATGAGTAGATGGTTTTGATGAAATATGTGCTGCATTAGACGACTTCTGAACTCTACAGTAGACTCGTAGAAGGCACCTATTCTACAGTAGACGACTCTTGGAGTCATATACCCCACAGTAGACAACTCTTGGAGTCATATACTCAAAAGTAGACGACTCGTGTAGTCATATGCTGTACAGCAGACTATTTGAAAAAGACTTGTGGAATAATCTACTGCATAGCAGACGACGCGTATAGCCATCTGAAGAATCGTGGCGTCATGTACACTTCAGTAGACGACTCCTTGGGTCACTTAATATACGGTTTATGACATGTGGAGTCATCCTCTTCCGTGTACGGCTCATGGATTCATCTACTCTTTCGCAAACAACTTTTTCTGTCATCTACTCCTTCGTAGATATCTCGTGGAGTTGTATACGCTGCACTTGATGACTGGTGGAGTCATCTAATCCACTATACAGTCGCCTACTCCACAGTTAATGACTCGTAGAGTCATCTACACTACAGGTAATAACTCGTAGTCATTTACTCTACATGTAATATCTCGTAGTCATCTACGAGTATTCTACGATTAATGACTCCTAGATTCATTTCTGTACATTTAATGATTCTTGGAGCTATCGTTGGAAGAAACGTTATCTTCTCTACAGATGACGTCATTTATACTAATGCAGGCGAATCTTGGAATCATCTACTGTTCTGTAGATGACTCATCCAGTCATTTAATTTTGCATACTATACTCGTACAGGTAACGACTCATGAAGTCATCTACTCTCCATGAGATGACTCATGTAGTCATATTATCTTTCCTAGACAACTCGGGGAGTCATCTACTCTGCCGTAGACGATGTGTATGGCCATCTACTCTACAGGTAATGATTCGTGGAGTAATTTGGTCTTTTCGTTTACAACTCATGCGTTATCTACTGTATGCTGGAGTCAAGTCTTCATCTATTCCAGAATCGAAATATGAGGTATTGCTGTATATTAAATTTCACTTCTGAGTTGTCGTAATTATCTTATTTAAAATTCAATTTGTAAAAAAATTGCTTTAATATACAAAAACTATTAACCCAAACTTAAAAGAGATGTGCCAAATTTATCTTGCATCCCTCTGGGTTATTTTGTCACTCGTTTCTTCTTATATTTATTTTACTTTGTCCTTTTTTTGATATTGCACTCTAATGAAATGTCATACATTTCACATTGGACGCTGCTCTAGTGTGGATGCGAGCGATATCTTTAGATTTCCCTGAAAATGAGCTTCATATTTTTCTTGGCACTCTTACAGCCAAAATATTGTTTAAAAACATTAAATAGACTCTATCTATGTTTATTTGTGTCAGAATGATGGCGCGAAACGGAGATAGAGCGGCAGCGGGAGCAGTTGTATTTAGTTAATAGAAAATGTTTCGTTTTTTTTGGTGTCTTTTCAATTTATTCCCCTGAAAGGATTCATATAAAAAATGTAAAATATATTCACAGAAAAATAATAACTATAATGAAAATAGTGTGCCCGAAAAAAACAAAACGACAAAAGACAAACAAAAAATAGATAACAGGGACATTTGGCCAAAGGAGCGACAAAAAATAAACAACAACAACACAAAATATGAGGCATTCTACCGACCGACAACAAAAGAAAGTCAACGTGAGACAGTGGGGCGGCAACCTAAATTGTAAAATTCTTGCAGTTTTCCGCATTAGTAAAAAAAAGCAGGAGATTTTCTAAAAAAAAAATCGCGTAGATATTTTATTCCACATTATAAATATATCACACTATAAAAATTGTCATGAAAAATTACAATATTATGAAGCTTCATTTGAATTTAAAATCTGCCGTTATAGCTCCCCTGATTCTCGGACTTAACGCCACGGCCAAAATGTCCGTGGCATCTGTACTCTACTTAAGATTTTTATTAAATGCCGCTGGATGGTTGTTTCATCCACTGTGTGTTGTGGTCATTGTTGACTAGAATGTGTGTCATAACTGACCATAATATGATTTCCATGATCAAGGTATGGGCATGGTTGACCATAATATTTCCCATGACCATAATGTGGTCATAATTGATATAAATTAGTAGTATTGTATCGGATATTCTAATAGGGACATAACAAGTTCGTATCGTTATGTCAACGCAACCTTAAAACAATTTTAATGTTCTTTCAGTGTCAAAACGTTAGTCGAAGTGAGGAATTGGGCATCTCTCAAATCACACTGTGGCGTATTTTGCGAAAAGATCTTGGCCTTCATCCTTAGTCCAGATTCACACTTGCAATTTTTTTCTGCTGAATTGCAGTGTTTGTGGGAGAGGGACGGAGTCGGTAAGTCCAGATTCACACTTGCAATTTCTTTCTGCTGATTTGCAGTGTTTGTGGGAGAGGGACGCAGTCGGTAAGGGGGGAGAAAAAAATCTTCCGTACTCGCAATTTTTTTGCAATGCGTTTTGCGTTTTCTTTCGCTGTAAAGTTTTTCGACATTTCCACACTGCTTTTCATTTAATATTCGTTGTTTTGTGCTCGGTTCAACATATATAAATTTGTGCGACATACATTTTAATAAAATTTAATGAGTTTTAATGAACGGTGAAAATAAGAAATTGTCGAAACAGAATACATTGTCTGAACGCAAATGCAATTTCAAAAGAGAATTGCAGAACAAAATTTCAGAAAAAAGTGTGAATCTGGACTTGTAAGATCAAACTAACTCAAAAACTAAAGCCACTTGATCATTTGAAACGCCGACACTTCTCCGACTGGGCTCCGGCAAAGTTAATGTAATGTCCTCGTTGGCCGGGTCGGGTTGAACGTGTAGAGAAGAAAAAATGAGGCGGTGGTCGGCATGTAAATCGAAAGCTAATTGTGGTTATTGAATATCCTTAAAATATGCTTTATTTTGCGCCATCCGTGATTTTCGAATGTGCCACCCGTGATCAAGTTTTTGACAATTTCTCTGCTTAGTCATTGAAAATAGGAGAATATGGAAAAAATGCGGCATAAATTGTCCTATCTTATAGAAGAGGTTTCTGGGAGATTGAATTTGTTTCACTCTGGGACCCATATTTAAGGAAATATAACCATTTAAAGTTTTACAATATATTGCGAGTATTTTAGTGATAACAATTTATAGTATACATAGTTAAGGAGATACAAACATTTAATGTTTTCCATATTTTGACCTCCTGTTTCCACAAGGACAAACATATTTTTTCAACCCTTTTGAAGACAAGTTGCAGTGGTTTTCATTGGCACTAAAATCTTCAAAATGTGTGAAGCGGATATGAAGATAAAACACTTTAAACAAATGGAAGCGAATACTAAAATATATTTTTGCGAAAGCGAATATTCCAACGATGGTTTTTGCGAATGTAAAAATCTGGTTTAAATATATCGTTTTCGCAGATTCGATTTTGCGAAGGATTTTTCTCTCGAATACACCTAGTAGGTCTTCATACGATTTCGCAAGTACCCATGCTTCGACGCCAAACATTAGCATGGATGGAATAAACATTTTATAGAGGGCACGTTTTGTTCGTCGCGAGATGGCCTTGTTTCTGAACTGGTTGCCTTGGCCAAATTAGCATATATTCGCAGCTACTATTCGTCTTCTTATCTCTAAACTGATAACATTCATTTTCATTCACGGCCGTACCGAGGTGGATGAAATCATCCTCTAAATCGAAATTACATGTTCCAACCTGTACTTTGTCGCCTGCATTTATTCGCGACGTTTTCTGGCGCTTAACACCTTCAGCTTCGTCTTGTCCTCATTCACTAATAGACCCACTTTAGACGATTCTTTCTCAATTCTGGCAAAAGCAGTAGTAACATATCGCAATGATCTTCCAACGATGTCAATGTCATCAGCATATGCGAAGAGCGTGCCAGTGATATTAACTGCTGCTCTTTGTAAGACCTTCTCCATAAGAATATTAAAGAAGTTGCAAGATAAGCTGTCGCTCTGTCTAAGACCTCGTGTGGTATTGAAAGACTCGGTTATTCTGCAATCTGTGTTATTCTGCAGATACGCACATGTTTTGCAGGAATACCATAGAGAGACATGACAATTTTTCTCTCATCGGGCTTTATAATCGATATGTTTCTCGTGTTTTTTCCAGTATCTGGCGCAGTGTGGAAATTTGGTCAGATGTTAATTTTCTAGGTCTAAAGTCACACTGATAGTTTCCAATCAGATTGTCGACTTTGGGATTTAGACGTTCATACAGTATATTGCAAAGGATTGTATACCCAACGGAAATAAGACTCTCCTTTCCAATATACTGGATGCATGCCTGATCAGGAGACAGCCATATAGCATGTGGATCAAGCGGTGTTTGTATCTGGTACTGCTTATGCCCATGTTGCGGCGGTGAAATCAATAAGCCTCATTCCGTTATCGGAGGGTTTCTTATGGAGGCTGAAGTTACCAACTGCCGGACCAAATATGTCCGCCCTGCCAACTTTCCACTAAAAAAATCCACTAACACAATGTCATGGCCGGGTAGCGGTCGTAAGTCTGCTAATGGTGCTTATAGAGTATTTCTTAGGTCTATTCGGCTTTATGTTCCGTCGGTGCATGAGTACAAATTAGGTTGATTGAAAAAAACGTTGCCTTGATACAATTTGTGGTCAGTCGTTCGTTCACTGGTTTGAAACTGAAGACTAGGTGGTGAAGTATTCTGCTCACAACAAATCCGCATCCAAATTGTTGCCCAAGTTCACGAAAGCTGTAATAAATGTCGCAATTACTCATTATTTCCATCTCATTTCCTGGATGGCGTTGATATGGGCTCTATATTCTTTGAGGACGTCCGCTAGTTGGAAGTTGGCCCTAGAAGTGTCCTGACATTCCAGGTACATATCTGTAATTCGTGCTCGTTAAAACGTTTGCGATGGTCGTCAACATTTAGAGGTATCCGTATTTTTCTAATTCTTTCATTATTCACTTGGGGTTTTTACGAAGGGGTTACAAACCCAACTCCAACCTCAATTATAACCCGAGAACTGTATAAAAAGACGGCTGAGTTTCAGTGACTATTGTATTCGATTGTCACCATTTTACCTGAGACGCATCAGTATTAGCATGGTATTCAGAGTCTCACTCAAGAGACTGCCCGCCTTCTCACTTTAGCTGCCGCCAGATGAATGTTCCGGACGACATTTCCAGGAAATACTTCATCTAAGAAAGGAAGGAAGAAAGGAAGAAGGGACTGCTTGGGAAATTCTGCAAAGAATACCCTCTGGCCATTCCCAAGTGAATGGCAATCAGAAAGATTTTCGCACCGAAGTGCCCATCTGAGAAAGACTCCATTCCCGCGACAGTAGTAGGTTGGAAAAAACGGTAACATGCGCAACGGAAGTTTTAAACAGTAGAAATCACACAAAAAGATCACAGTTCGTTCCTTTCCCTCTAGGACGCTTAGTTAAAGAGATATAGTCATTTAAAGTTATAGTCCATGCTTTTCGCTTTTGCGTAACGGTTCATCATATAGGTATAATTTTTGACTGTGGCGGATATCTATTTATGAGAGCTACAAAGTTGATCAAGGTCTCATGGACCTAGGTCCACTCCAGTTTAATGTGCGTGCCAGTATAGTTGGCACAGTAGGAATACTATAGCAGGTTGACGCAGTAGGAATACATAATATCATACTTTACCTCTAAGAGGTTTAGTTAAGGAGGTATAGTCATTTAAAGTTATAGTCCATGAAATGATTCCGCCCAACAGGATCTAGTCAGCTTTATTGAAGGATCCTCTCTGTTAATGAATATACTGTGGTAGCTTTCCTAATAATAATAATCATCGAGAACGTCACGAACTGACGGACTAAATGTTGCTCGTATACTACATTTAATACTGCTAGAAATTATAGCAAGACCCTATGTACTGCTATTAGTCTTAGGGAACTGACCGAACAGCTAAATATTCATGCCGGGTCACATGAACATACTATGGAGCAGCAAATACTAGCATCTAACTTACACGCTTCAAGGGATCTGGGATATGTGGGCAGGTCTTTAGCGACCTGCTCGGTCTTCTTGAGATATAGTGCCGTTGCGGCAATAAATGACTGATGGTCTCTAGTCAGAAACTTCGTACTTTCCAGGCTGATGTGGCCCTGGCTAAACTCCAACAGCACCAACGCCCTGATGTCGTTATCGAGACCGGACGTCTCACTTATCGTGTCTGTCGTGACGGGTAACTACTTTATTGGACAGCACGCAGAGTGATTGAAGATCTTGTGAAATGATTTTTGCAGAACCTGTATAGACGAACAGGATGAAGAATCAATATAACATATTCTCTGTCTGTGCCCCGTTCTCTCTAGAAGGCGGCATGGAACCTTAGGCTCTAATTCTTGCGAAAATGATTTTTGCAGAACCTGTGTAGAGGAATAGGATGATACAGGTTCTCTCTAGAAGGCGGCGTGCAATCTTAGGGTTTCATTCTTGCGAAAATGATTTTTCCAGAACCTGACGAACAGTATGAAGAGTCAATATAACACCTTCGCTGTCTGTGCCCAGTTCTCTCTAGAAGGCGGCATGCAACCTTAGTATATCATTTCTTTAGGGAGTAAGCAGGCATTTTTAAAGATAACATCGCCAACTTTTGAGCTATCCAAATCAATCAAATTGGTTCAACCGGAGGGGCAAGGGAAAATCTTCAATCTTTTTCACTACATTGGATGTTCACTTTTTGCTCGGAGTTATCAAATTGAGGTAGCCAGTTTCGAATCGCACAACGGAAATTTAACCTTTTTAATTAAAATATTTTCTAAAAATTATTATGTAATATTTTTGCATAAATAATAAATATGTTACTGAAAAAGAACTTCTTTGGAACTTCAAAATCAGAATTTACTTTCTTGGAAGCAATTTTAATATTTTTTATAGGATTAATGTTGCATCTAGAATTGCCCACTGTTCATTAACATCAACACAACAAATGAGTTGGTCTGATGCCTACAGAAAATTTAGGGGGAACAACACGACATCCAAACTGCCATACCCTGGCAGTACTCGTACTCACTAAAAACCTTCCCCCGCCAAATGAAAATACAGCGAAACGAAACACGACAATAGTTTTCTGTCGTGGCAAACTAAACCTTACCCAAAAAATAAACTGAAAAAAGACGTTAATAATGGACAAGAAAAATAAAAACATTTGTTCAATGGTAGGCCGTAGTAGTAGTAGGTGGCGCATAAAAACTTGGCCTAAAGCTGTAAATAAATGTCTTTAACATATTTTTAATTTTCGAAATGCAAAGCTATTTTAAAGGGGAAAAAAAAGAAAATGAAAATTGCAACATATGTTTTGCAACTGTTGAAAATAAATTAATTTTTTACAAATTTATTTAACGGAACATTATTTAAATGTTGCCAAGTTGTTTTTTCTTTATTTCTTGTTTGTAAAGCAAAATTCTCTGACGACAAATCCATTTTGCGGATTACTTCCGCTTGAGTGAAATGTGAAATGCGAATTGTAAAATGTCCATGGGAAGAAATCAAAATGACATTTGATATGAAATGGTGGGTTGTGGGAGGTTTTTGTTTGTTTGTGACAGATTTATGCTATTTGTCAATTATCGGGCGGTTAAATCCTCCTTCGCCGCAACCATCGCCATCGCCTCCTCCTTTTCCATTTCCTTTTATTTTTTGGACTGGAACATACAATGTTGTTCGTTCCACACATTTAATATTTGCAATACGCACGATTTAACACAGCCCTATTTTCCATCCCACCCCATCCCTCTTCTCTTTTCCATTTACCAAATTAAGGCAGATTTTATTCGTTAACAAACAAAGACCCCGAACCGAAGAAACCGAAGAAGATTGAAATGACAGAGTGACAGCCCAGGCCAGAAAGCCATCAAATTCAGCAACCAAAAGACCAAACCACTGAGCGAGCGAACAGCCACAAATCTCTTCGATCAAAATATGTATGAAATGAAGTCAAGTCGAAGTACTTTATGTTGTCGACGTGTATTTACCTCCTACAAAATTGTAATATTTGAGATTCTGTTTGCGGTGTTCGGTGTTCATTCTCATTTGACGGCCGACAAAAACGACAGCAATGAAGGCGACGACTGACTTATTTAAAAAGTATCATAATTCCAAGTGAAGCCAAGTCAAATACCACCCACCCACTTGAATATGACACATTCACACTCTCAACACTCCAAAGTGCCATAGTTAGGGCCCATAGGGAAGGCCTTTTTTTGCTGTGAGAAATATATGGGAAATAATTAGTATTTACTCTATATACATACATAATTTATTTTCAACATTCTGAAGAAAATAATTGTAAAAAAAGTTAGTTAAAGGAATATAAGCATTCTAAGTTTTTCGATGAACAACTGTCAAATATTGGACAATCATAAATTGTCGTCATTTTGCTACAGATCGCATAGATAACGATTATTACGATACATTTTCAATATATTTAGTGATCACAAATTGCAGTCCATTTTGTTTCAGGATGCATATTTTGTAAGATATAGACATTTAAAGTTTTTTCGGTATCTTAGAAAATAACTAATTATCGTACTTTTAGTTCTATGACGCAGAATTAAGGAGATATTACCATTTAAAGTTGTTTTTACCGATAAAGTATTCGTATTTTGAGTCTTCCTCAACCAGAGTCGACCTCTGTGGTCTTCCTCAATACTAGAGTCGACAAGTAAGGTCTTTCTCTGGACCAGAGTCGACAACTATGGTCTTTCTCTATACTAGAGTCGACCACTGTGGTCTTCCTCTATACTAGAGTCGACCACTGTGGTCTTCCTCTATACTAGAGTCGACCACTGTGGTCTTCCTCTATACTAGAGTCGACCACTGTGGTCTTCCTCTATACTAGAGTCGACCACTGTGGTCTTCCTCTATACTAGAGTCGACCACTGTGGTCTTCCTCTATACTAGAGTCGACCACTGTGGTCTTCCTCTATACTAGAGTCGACCACTGTGGTCTTCCTCTATACTAGAGTCGACCACTGTGGTCTTCCTCTATACTAGAGTCGACCACTGTGGTCTTCCTCTATACTAGAGTCGACCACTGTGGTCTTCCTCTATACTAGAGTCGACCACTGTGGTCTTCCTCTATGCTAGAGTCGACCACTGTGGTCTTCCTCTATACTAGAGTCGACCACTGTGGTCTTCCTCTATACTAGAGTCGACCACTGTGGTCTTCCTCTATACTAGAGTCGACCACTGTGGTCTTCCTCTATACTAGAGTCGACCACTGTGGTCTTCCTCTATACTAGAGTCGACCACTGTGGTCTTCCTCTATACTAGAGTTGACCACTGTGGTCTTCCTCTATACTAGAGTTGACCACTGTGGTCTTCCTCTATACTAGAGTCGACCATTGTGGTCTTCCTCTATACTAAAGTCGACCACTGTGGTCTTCCTCTATACTAGAGTAAGACCGCTGTGGTCTTTCTCTGGACTAGAGTCGACCACTGTGGTCTTTCTCTGGACTAGAGTCGACCACTGTGGTCTTCACTGGACTGAATGAACCAGAGCCGTAATTGTTGCGGCTGGATTTATGTCATTGAAGGCTCCTATATCTAGAAAGCTGCCATGGCAAATTCCTTAACAGAGAGAGAGAAAGATCCTTCAATAATGCTGACTAGACCATGAAGGTCAGTTTGCCCTTGCTGTAGGCATGCTGTTGATTGGATAGTAGATCAATTTAGTCATCGATTAATTTCTTCAGTATTTAAGGAGAACTGACGATAGACAAATTGGCCCGAAATCCTTAGCTACTGTGTTTGAGCCTACTTTTTTATGAAGATAATCTTGGCTTCTCTCAATTTTGTTGGTAGATAGGTTTGATTGATGCAAACAGAATAGCTACAGGCATTCCTCCCTGGTTCTCTCCTCCGGCGAGACATTTCTGATCCCGGCGGCTTAAAAGGTTTTAAGCTTTTAGAATCCTAGATTCGGTTACAATCTTGCTGGCGACTTCTGATGGAAGTATTTCAACGGAATCCTCAGTTGAAATATTCGATTCCTCTTCCGAGTTAAGGAGATGTAATCATTTAAAGTTGTAGTCGTTGAATTCTCAATACTTTGGGAAAGAACCAATTTCTGCGATTTTCGAACTAGGAAGCGTATTGTATTATTCTGGTGACTTTAAAGATCTAAAGCTTTTGATAGTCCAAAGAATCATAGATTCGCCTACAATCTCGCTGACAAATTCTGATGGCAGCACTTCAACGGAATCCTCAGTTGAAATATTCAATTCCTCTTCAGAGTTAAGGAGATATAATCATTTAAAGTTACATTCAATGAATTCTTAATAATTTGGATGATCACCCATTATAGTGAATTCTGACATAGGATGCGCATTATCTGGTCCTGGCGACTTAAAAGTTCCAAAGCTTTTGGTAGTCCAAAGAATCATAAATTCGGTTACAATCTCGCTGGTGAACTCTGATGGCTGAACTTCAACGGTAAATGAAATGAAATATTATATTCTTCTTCAGAGTTAAGGAGATATAATCATTTAAAGTTGTAGTCGATGAATTTTCAATACTTTGGCTAATCATCCATTCGTGATTTTCGATCTGGGATGCGTTTAATTCTCATCATTATACTTAGTTAAGGAAACATAGATCTTTGAAGCAAAGTCTGTTTTTACAGGCTAAAAACTTTGAGTTGGTAACACTGCGTTATTTGACAACCGAATTAACAGGTCATAGTTGATTTTTGCTTAGTTTGGTTTGTCATTTCATCATGGGCAGACACACACGAGAGCGACACTTGTAAATTGTAGACATTTTTGGTCATTAATTTGATTATTTCTTTTGGGTTGTGTGATATCTCTCATCTACGCCAAAAAACCAGAGACAATTGAACCACAGAAAATCAATTTTCGATGAGGCCACGTGCCAGCCGTGGAGGCCATCTGACCCAGATCATATTTAAACATTAATGTCATAAAATTATCTATCCAATGATATAATTTGCTTTATTTCAATTTAAAGTTCTGTAACAAAAGCACCTTTTATTTCGACGAATTCTCAACTGGTAACATATCGTCTTCTTTTTTGTTGGGGGCATAGTAAAGGAGATATAGCTACTCAAGGTTGTTCTCTACTCCTAGAGCGAAAAGGGCGAAATTTTGGTATCTCCTATTTAGTGGACAAATAGAGCTTTCATTTAAAACGAAAAGGATACGATTTCCGTATCACTTATTTTTTGAGTTTCCTTACCAAAACTTTAAATGGCTATATCTCCATAAATAAGCCTCATAGTTAACCCTAGGTCATGCACATGTTCCGATAGTCACATACGTAGCACATGTATCTGGCCAGACACACTATGTATTTCAATACATTTATATGAAAAATATGGTATTTTAGTGATAATATTACATTGTTATATTTTTATCACGCCAGGCAGATATATATTTTCTATTAAAAAAAAGAAGAAAAACGAGGAAAATGAAATTAAGTGAAGGGCAAATGTTATATCAATCAAACTTACATTTAGTGGTGACTGAACTGTTTGCTGATGTGAATGTTGTTCATTCGGTTTTCTTCATCCGGTTTTCCCAGCTACAACCATGCAGAGTGCATATAAAATCTCGTCTATGTTGATTTAAGTACACAAACGCAAAGACAAATAAAAAATGCAAATAGAGTGCATTATTCCTCATTCAAAATATGTTTGTATCTGGTCAGGCACATGTGCTACGTATGTGATGTGAAAATGAAAAAATCCACATCAATTGTTTTTGTTATTTTTTATTTTAATGTGTTTTTTCATAAAACTATAAGTAAAAATATTTGTAGAGGGTACCTGAAGACTCAACCCCCTAGCTAAATTAGAAATATATTAAAATCACAGTTAAATTCGTAAAATGTCTGGTCAGATACATGTGCATGACGGAGGGTTAAGGAAATATAGAAATTTATTTTATTATTAATTATAAATATTTTTTGATCGTCATTATCTCTTAAATATTACCGAAATTATTATATATTTACCAAAATTTAGATTCCTTACCAACACTCATAAAACTGTGTGGAATAGCGCAAAAGTAGGAGCAACTGCAAAGATACTGTGGGGTGACCCAAATGAAAAGAAAACAAGAAGTCTTCTGAAACTAAACAAGATCGATATTAGTAAGATGATGAGTGTTCTAACGGGACACTCAAGCTTACAAGCACATCTTCATCGCATAGGACTAGCAGGAAACGACGAATGCAGGGCATGCAGAGAAAACATCGAAACGATGGAACATTTTCTGTGTCACTGCCAGGCTTTCACACATGCAAGATCCCAACATTTCGGGTCCGACATATTACCAGACTTGACTCATCTCAGAGAATATGACTGGAAGATACTGAGAAAATTCGTGTCTAGTACCGATTTTCTGTAACTCGTGAGGTATAAAAAGATCATAAATAAGGAGCGCACAACAGGCCGAACCACTGGCTTATGTGTATGTCCATGGACATGAGACGTTTAAACGTCTCCTCTCTTCAACCTAACCTACCAACACTTAAAATGGATATATGTATATCCATAAATATGTGTCATAGAGCGGAGAGGACAACATTTTGGTATAACTTATTTGGGGAAAAAATTTCGAATATTCTTATCAAACTGTAAATTTCCTCCAAATAAGCACCCTAGAGCAAAAACGGAGATCTGTTGGTAGCAAATTATTTCTTGATTTGTCCTTACCAAAAATTAAAATGGCTATATCTCCATAAATAAGCCTCCATGTTAAGGAAATATATATATGTTTAATTTATTCCAATGAATTATAAATATGTTGATGATAACAGATGATTGTCATTACCGCCCTACGCCGCTTAGTTTAATAGATATGGACATTTTAAGTTATATGAATAATTAATATTTTAAGTGATTACAAATTGTCCTAGTTTTGGCTCTAATTATTTCTTGATTTGTCCTTACCAAAACTTAAAATGGCTATATCTCCATAAATAAGCCTCCATGTTAAGGAAATATATATATGTTTAATTGTTTCCGATGAATTATAAATATGTTATAAATAGATGATTGTCATTACCGCCCACGCCGCTTAGTCTAATAGATATGGACATTAAAAGTTGTATGAATAATAAATATTTTAAGTGATTACAAATTGTCCTAGTTTTGGCTCTAAGGCGTGTTTTAAGTACGAATTTTCCTTAAATTTACTATCGGTCTGTTTCTGTATTTCTAACGAAAGTCTCTGCGAACGAAAAACAGTCACTCATTTTCGTCAGGA
This sequence comes from Eudasyphora cyanicolor, assembly GCA_963930755.1. Lineage (NCBI taxonomy): Eukaryota > Metazoa > Arthropoda > Insecta > Diptera > Muscidae > Eudasyphora > Eudasyphora cyanicolor. The sequence goes on along the minus strand of OZ005734.1, from coordinate 60,966,739 downwards.
ATTTGGTTTCTCTAAGGTTCGTTCGCCTGGCCTTACGTCAATGATGTTAGCATTTTACCGATTGGAAAGTAATGTAAATTGTCGATTGGAAAGTAATGTAATTGTCAGCTCAATAATTTCACAACTTCCGGTTTAATAAAGCAAACATTTTCGTATGGTCGACCTTAGTAAATACACCTCTGTACTCTTTACACTAGCGATGGCCAAAAAATCAACCCTGTGTGGGTCAGCTGAGCTGAATCAAGACTCTTTTGTTTCTCTCTCTCACGTGCACTCTCTCATTGTGCACTGATCATTTTTTCAAATCTTAGCGAGCTGCCAATGTTGACTTCTTTATGCTAAATATTTATATATATTATATCTAATTATATTAATATCTACTTTTTTTTTTGTTTTTAATGAGGTTTTTTTTGTCATTATTCCTATCAGTCGGCAAATAAAATAACATGACTCGATCTGACATTTGTGTTTGCCCAGATGAGAGCAAAGAGAGATAGAGAAACCAAAATTTTCACTGAAATGATAACGTTTTCGTATGAGTTAAATATCGTGCGACTTGTTGTTGTGATGGTAGTTAGTGAAACCCAAATCAGCTGTTTGTCGTCTGGCAGGCGAACGAAAGCAAATTTCTGAGTTACAGAAACAGGCTGTATAAAAACAAAAAAATTGTAAATCTAAATGTTGACATCGTTCTTTCAGCTGTTTATCCTTCTATATTTATTTATTCTTATCTAATAGCAGCCTTAAAATTTATAGCAAAATATATATTTCTATGATTGCAAATAAAAAATAACAGGAAAAAATTTACAAAATTTAACTTAAATGTAACGGGGACAGGGAGTGTCTGGAACAAAATTAAAGAAAATGGATGGTATCAGGACCATATCAGGAAAAGGGAGTTTCATGAACAAAGCATTGCAGGAACAGATCGTTGCAGGAATAGATATTGACAGGAACATAGACAGACACATAACATAGCAGGAACAGAGCATAGCAGGACATATTAAAAGATTTGTTATAACCTTTAAATTATAATAAATGCCTTTTTGAAAATCTATAGTTATATCTGATTTTTTGTTCAATTCCGTTCAATAAAAAAATTATTGGTATCTATGTTCGTATATTTGTGAGATGACAAGGCCCCCAGACATACCCACCATATCTGCCTCTCGACTTAGTTGGTCCATGCTCATATATGGCATATGTGTAAACACACTTCACTTTCGTTCATGGACACGTGTGTGGTTTTGTTAAACAAATTAAAAGTTGAGCGGATTTAATATGTTCTGCGGTACTGCAAAAATTATAAACTGGTTATATTGAGTGAGTTCATAGTACGTACTATGTATGTATATATTCCTATGCACATACATACTTACGGTAGTAAGTAAATACATACTTGCGAAAAGTCCATATGAAAATATCTCCACCACCATAATCGAGAAATCAGTGGGTTGTTATTAAAGCTGGTCATTAATGCTCCATATCTGCTTATCCTACGCTGCAGTTTCGTTTTAATGTGGCCGCTGGTTACGGACAGGGCAGAATGCTTATACGACAATTAAAGCAAAATTTGTATGAAAGTAAAAGTTAGTCATGGCGTTTGGTTTATGGATATTCAGGAAGGATTTTTTTCCAGAATGAAGAGAATTTCGTTTTTCTGGGTACAAAGAATATCGGTTATACTTGAGTTATATGAATTTTTGTGGTACAATTTTAATGATTTTAGAAAATTTAAAATGGAACTTTCATATTCCAAGGATATGCATAATCAAATGGCATATGTAGTTTTTTTCCGAGGATGAGAATTGTAATATTGAGAGAGAATATAGGATTTCACAAAAAAAGACACTCGAGTTTCAGGACAAGTGGTACACAATATGTCGCTAATTTAAGGAGGATACGCGTTTAAATTTTGGGATAGCAAATTTTAAATTTTTTACTAAAAAACGAATTCTCAAATGTTAGTCGTTTTTGCCCTAACTCGCATACAAAGGAGTTTTGACTGTTGAAAATTTTGGAAAATAATTTTTACTTTTTAATCCAACAAGTGATGATAAGTGCTTGATCATTAAGCTTAAGGACACCTATTTATTGAATAATTACCCTTTAAAGAATTAGATAGAAATGGTAGTGCGATCGATAGTGCGCCTAAATTTTCATCCATTTTGGGCGCATAAAAAAGAGATATGACTGTTTAAAGTTTTTGGAAAGAAATTCCTTAGTTAAAGAGTTGTGATTGCCTAATGATTTCGATAGGAATTTCAAAGTGTTGATCGAAAAGTGAACCCAAATGTTCGCCTTAAAATCGAAGTAACTGGCTAATTTTCCAACGACCTCAGAGACATTCCTGCAAGTGGTTCTGAATAAATTGGCTAGATGGGCCAGAAGCATAGTTTGAGCTGTTGTTTTCGACCCTTTTGTTCTAGGATGCATAAAAAGGAGATATGACCATTTAAAGTTTTTTGGAAAGGAATTCCCTTATTTAAAGAGTTAAGATTGTCCAAGGATTTGGATAACATTTCAATTGCCTAGATGGGACAGAAACAGGTTTGAGTGGTGGTTTTCGGCCATTTTGCTCTAGGATGCATAAAAAGGAGATATGACTGTTTAAAGTTTTTGGTACGCAATTCTCTTATTTAAAGAATTATGAGCGTTTAAGGATTTGGATCGCAATTTCAAAGTTTTGATCGAAAAAGTGGTCCCAAATTTCCGCCCCTTATAATTGAAGTAACTTGCAAATTTCCCAACATCCTCAGAGGCATTCTAAAAGCGGCTCTGAATAAATTATCTTGATGGGCCGGAAGCAGTGGTTTGAGCGATGGTTTACGGCCACTTTGCTCTAGGACGCATAAAAAGGAGATATAACTGTTTAAAGTTTTTAAAAGGAGGAAAAGGAAGAGTTATGATTACACAGTGCGACAGTCCAAAAACCAAAAACCGCGATACTATTTTTCTTGTAGGTCTTGCCAAGTAGAACAACGTGTGTTCTACGAAATTTGCCGGACACCCCCAAAATCCGGATTTACGGGTAAAAACCCGATTTTTTTTCACTTGGACGCCTATAGCTTTGTTAATTATCAAGCGATTTTCAATCTCTAAAAGGATTTGGAAAGAAGAGAATTAGACCATTCGAACGATGTATATGTGTTTATTTGAAGCTGTAGGAATATAGGTTTATTTGCCCTACAAGCACGTTTTTTTTTTTTAAATTTTTGTCCGTCATTTTCTAGTTTAGGCAATGTTTTTACCAATTATATTGTGAGATGAGCGCCCCAGTAGGTGAGTTGGTAGCGAGCTCCCACCAGAGGCTCTGGTCTGTCGTAACAAAAATTAACATGCAATATGGTCTTTGTCACCCGGCATCTCCCTGGACCGTACAATTAGAATATAAATTTACTTTGTATTGTAATTCATATAAATAAATAAATAAATATTGTGAGATAACCGTACGATGAATTGAATTAAATGTATAGTATATTTTATAAGGAAAAAAATGCAACCAGTCTCTAAAAAATCCGTTTGCAATTTACGTAGTTATTAAAGTTTCTTTGAAACTAAATTTGTACATAAATACTAGTTTTGACGACGATGACGAGTTAAAAATGAGACGCTCAAGCAGATATTATTGAGTTGAATGACCAAAACTACTGTTTATATACCGATTTAGTTTAAATGAAACTTGAATAACTCCGTCAATTGCAAACGGATTTTTAAGAGACTGGTTGCATTTTTTTCCTTATAAAATATACTATATATCGATCATTCCATGTCAAACCGAACACTTTTTTACATCACCATCTCCGATTTCGATGAAACTTTGTAGGATAACTCAACTCTATAAAATATTTGATTTGTAGAAGACGAAAAAAAAAACCGAAATGTTTTTGCAAAAGATATGGCCAATTGAAAATAAGTAAAATCAGGAAAAACGTGCCGAGGTAGGAACATTGAAAGTAGTGTAGTGAGAAAACGAATGGCCAGAATTCAAAGAATGAAGGATTATTTTAAAGGTAATTGCAATTACTATTCATCTGCGGCTTTGGCTACTGACCAAATTTGAACATTTAGTTTTATTTTTCTCCTTCTTTTGTGTTTTTCACCATGAAAACACCAACCTAAAAATTCAGAAAAAATATAGGCATATTCCTTGATCGATTCTAAACAAACCCTGAAAATTTCAGCGTGGAGAAATAACGGGTTATATTTTTAAAAAAACATTTACGAAATGTAGTCGCCCGAAAAAAGTATTTTTTGAACGAGTGTTCAAAAAATAACATACACACACGTCGTTCAAAAGTAGTGTTTTCGGTCGAACAGTTAGCTAAAGACGCAAATTAAAAGTTAGAAGTTTTATTAGTGTCTTGAAGAAACAAAAACGTAATGTAAAAACTCTAGTGTAAACAAAAATTATGGGATATATTTATTAATGGAGATAAAAAAATAACAGTATTTATTTGTAACTAAAACAGGAAAAAAATAATAAATATTTCAATATACATGTAACAAAATTGTTATACAAAATCTAGCTTTAGCAGTAAGGAAAGTAACTATAGTTCACAAATATTTGTAGTGATCGCATCAGTACCGAGTGATGTAATTTGAACAGTTATTTGTTTGTTTTCTGTTGGAACGAATGAATGATAACCTAATGTACCACGGATAGTCGTAGCCTTACTAAATCGTTCTTGAAGTTTAATATTATTGTCATTATATTGTTCTATAGTAAAGAATTCAGTATTTACATTTTTCACATTGTGTTTTACCCAGGAAAAGAAAATGTAAGGAGTATTAATAGGACTATTAATATTTGTTAAACTTGCTCGGGCAGCTAATCTTTTAATTGTTCCTCCTAGACCGTCGCAGGGTCCCTTTCCGTGGGATGTTGCAAAAAAATGCCATTCCGCTTTAACACCAAAATCATTTTCATGAAAGACAAGATTTGAAAAATTTTTTTTGTTTTTGTATTGCGCACTTGCTCCATCAGAGAAATAAAAGATTTTTTCCACTTTGCCCAAAGAGTTCTTTAGAAATGATATAAGGCCATTCTGAAACAAATTAACAGCTACGGTGTCATGCTTCAAACATTCAGATATTGCGACGTAGTTAGTAAACTTTTCTTCTCCATTTTCTTGGTAATAAATTGCCATTGGGTGAATTGTGACTTGGTCATTATTCCAATGAGCTCCTTGAATTGAATCTTGTATAACAAAAGCATAGTTTTCCGAAAAATCAGAAATAACTACGCATTCGCCTGGATGCAATTCCTTTTTCTTCTTATTAAAAAACATATGTTGTTCCTTCGCAACATAGGAATGTGTCAGCAAACGACGCAGCTTTTCGGAGAATTTGTCAAAAAAATCGTCCGTACTTGATTGCAAAGTTTCAAGTGCACATCGATCAGTAGTGACCCATTGCTTATATGAAATTGAATCAATCATTTTTTCATGAAAAATTTGTTTTAGCTGTTCAATTAAGTTGTCACAACCAGGACACAATTCACATCGCCGAAGATAACAATCAGTATTTCGGTCGCAATTCTGCGAACTTAGAGAATTGTATTTTTGCCTCTGGGTGTTTTTCTTTAAATAACACATGGACTTCCTTTAAGTTGCACAGTACCAGTCTTTTTTGAACAGTTTCATTTCCAATTTTAACGCAGTCTTTTTTTCCGGGCATAACTCTGCTTATTTCCTGTGATCCATAAAACTCAATTACTTTGTTTACAATTTCATCTGTAAGGTGTTTTCCCGGCTTTGGGTTGGGAGAAGCAAGAAAACCCTTTTCCTTCACAACATTCTTAGCCACAGAAATCATGTGCCTCGTTGCACCGCTGAAATTTCTTTGAATTTGACTGTACGACCAGTCCGCGAATAATGTCAAAATTTTAATTTTTAACTCTCTATTAAATGTTGTTTTATATGTTTCTTTTAATTTTGATATAATATCATCCCCCTCATTTACACTTTCAGATGAATCAAATAATTTCTTTATAATGAGACTATTTATTTTTCGTTTTTTGTTAGCGACATATTTTTTTTGCACAATTTTTCTTTTGTGAATAGGTGAATCCCCAAACAGCAACAATGATTCATTTAATTTGGAAATTTTTAATGATGCTTCTGATGAAATACTGCTATCGGATGAGTACGCGTTATTTGCTTCAGGGATTAGGGTTAAACTTCTCATTGAATCACTTTCACAATCATGTAGTGGCATTTTGTTCATTCTTAACCGGCAACTATTACAAATTCTTATTTTTCCGCTCGATGTATTTATCCAACGTAAACATTTTATAGGCTTCTTTCCATGTTTTGCAATTTTAAATGGATTGCAGCAGGTATCGTTACGCGGCCTCATAGCGAAATCGGGAGTTATCGCGAAAATCACAGAATTGTTAAAAAAAATATATACAAATCTGAACTGTTATTTATAATAAGAAGCGAAGGCACAAACTTTTTCGTATATTGTCATTGACATTTATTGATGGATGGTTTACAGCTAGCTGTTCGACCGAAAACACTACTTTTGAACGACGTGTGTGTATGTTATTTTTTGAACACTCGTTCAAAAAATACTTTTTTCGGGCGACTACATTTCGTAAATGTTTTTTTAAAAATATAACCCGTTATTTCTCCACGCTGAAATTTTCTGGGTTTGTTTAGAATCGATGAAGGAATATGCCTATATTTTTTCTGAATTTTTAGGTTGGTGTTTTCATGGTGAAAAACACAAAAGAAGGAGAAAAATAAAACTAAATGTTCAAATTTGGTCAGTAGCGGTCAGTAGCCAAAGCCGCAGATGAATAGTAATTGCAATTACCTTTAAAATAAGCCTTCATTCTTTGAATTCTGGCCATGCGTTTTCTCACTACACCACTTTCAATGTTCCTACATCGACACGTTTTTCCTGATTTTACCTATTTTCAATTGGCCATATCTTTTGCAAAAAAATTTCGGTTTTTTTTCGTCTTCTACAAATCAAATATTTTATAGAGTTGAGTTATCCTACAAAGTTTCATCGAAATCGGAGATGGTGATGTAAAAAAGTGTTCGGTTTGACATGGAATGATCGATATGTAAATTAATTAATCGTGAGTATTTTCTCAGTATCTTCCAGTCATATCCTCTGAGATGAGTCAAGTCTGGCAATATGTCGGAACCGAAATATCGGGATATTGCATGTGTGAATGCTGGGCAGTGACACAGAAAATGTTTCATCGTTTCGATGTTTTCCCTGCATGCCCTGCACTCGTCGTTTTCTGCTGTTCCTATGCGATGAATATGTGCCTGTTAGCTTGAGTGTCCCGTTAGAACACTCATCATCTTACTTATCTCGATCTTGTTTAGTTTCAGAAAACTACATGTTTTCTTCTCATTTGGGTCACCCCACAGTATCTTTGCAGTTGCTCTATTCCACACAGTTTTGTGAGCCATCACTGCCCAGTGCTTCAACTCATCCTTCGTGGCTTCGAAAGGTTTCTAATTTTCCAAGTTTATTACTCGAAGTTCTCTTCCCTTTGAAGCCAAGCTGTTTGCTCGTTCATTTCCAATCACTCCGTTGTGTCCCGGTACCCAGAAAATACGCAGTTGACAATGGACTGAGTAATTATTTATCGTTCTTTTACAGTCTAACACTGTTCTGGATTTGACCTTTTCCGATGCTATTGCTTTGATCGCCATTTGGCTATCTGTGAATATGTTGGCATATTAAGGCTTTGTGGTATTACTGAGCCAGTTAACACACTCCGTGATTGCTCGAACTTCTGCTTGAAATACTGTGTTATGGTCTGGGAGGCGCAAGTAAAGTTCGACTTCTGGTTCAACAATATAAAGTCCCAGTCCCGTTCTTCCTCCTAGCCTGGACCCATCAGCTGGTTGGACCCAGCAGCTGGTTCCCACTGGCGCATGCGCTAGTGTTCCGTTTTCCCAGGAGTGTCTGTCTGGCACGAACAAATCACAGGTAGCTGTAAGCCGCACTTCAGAAATGCGGTCGGAGATTTCCGTTGTTGGAATATGACCGACCAGTGATTGGTCGTACCATCTTCTGATGGTACGACTTGTGGTCTCGATTTATCCATTCACCCATCACTTGTAGACGTCTTGCTGTAAGGGCTGCCTCATACTTTTACGGATATCTATTGGTTGGATGTGCAGTATAGTCTCCAACGCTCTTGTTGGTGCGGTTCTAATTGCCCCACTTATGCCTAGACAGCACATACGTTGCACTTTTTGCAATGGTATTACGATGTACTTTTTGTCCATTGATGTCCATAACACTACAGAGGCGTAGGTTATTATTGGTCTAATCACGCTCATGTAAAGCCAGTGTGTCATATTTGGACGTAGTCACCATTTTGAACCTATAGCTCTTCTGCACAACGACCAACATCTGTGAGCCTTTGTAACTCTTTCTAAAATATGATCTTTCCAGTACAGTTTCTGATCCAAGATTACTCCCAAGTATTTTACCTTTTTAGATATGACAATATTCTTATCCAGGAATATCGAGGCACGGTAAAAGGATGAATCTTCCTTTTCCTTGTAAATAGACATATTTCTGTTTTGTATGGGTTGACATTTATATAATCCCCTTGGTTGTGCCCAGTTATATGCTATGTTAAGTGCCTCCTCAGCTCTTCTGCATAGTTGGTTTGGATGTGTGCCCCTTAGAAGTATTATAACGTCGTCTGCATAACAGACTGGTTGAAGTCCTTCATTGATGAGGGCTTTAAGGAGACTGTGTATCGTCGAAACCCATAGGAGAGGCGATAAAATGCCCCCCTGAGGTATAGCACGATTTACCTTGTCTCTAATTTTTACGTCATATGACCCACAAATAATCCACCTATTCCTTAGCATATTGTTGATCCAGTTTATCAACACCCGGCAACTTGAAACTTGTCCAAGGACTGGATACGTGTATCGGTCTGAACGTTGTTAAAAGCGCCCTCAATGTCTATACAAACGGAAAGTGTGTACATTTCTTCATTGAAGGACTGTTCTATGTGGTGTACTACCTCATGTAGAGCTGTTTCCACTGATCTTCCTTTAACATATGCGTGTTGCTTGAATTTTAGTTTGTCATCGGCTATCTTACTTTTGACCATGTCGTCAATTATTCGCTCCATTGTTTTGAAAAAAAGAAAGAAGTTAGGCTAATAGATCGATAAGCCTTTGGGATCGTATAACTCGCCTTGCCAGGGTTGGGTATGAAGACCACCCTTGATTCCTGCCAATTTTTTGGGGTATATGCATGAGTTAGGCATGCAGTGAAAACTCCATTCAGATGAGTTGATACCATATCCAACTCATACTGAAGAAGCGCTGGAAATATTCCGTCCGGTCCCGCAGCCTTGAAAGGAGAGAAGGTATCATCTTTCGGTTTGGATATGAGTTTTTGAGAGGAACTTTTTTATTTTAGACATGCTGTTAACGCTGTCTACCTGCTCACAGAAAGGCCTCCAGAAGTTACGTTTCGCCAGTCTAATGATTGTATTGTATTCTTTGAGTCTTCTGTGGTAGTCATACCAACATACTGATAGCTTTTTACGTCGAGCTCTATTGTAAAGTCTGCGGACATCCTTGCCAATCGAGCGAATTTGCCCTGTCATCCAGGGTTTCTCATAGGCAGATTTCCTTTCTCGAAGCGGGCAACTATCTTCGAATGATTTTACAAGAGCATCCGTAATCCTCCTCACATTGATATCACTGACTTCTGTACTAGGATAATCGTGTTTAAGCTGGCCAAATAGATTTCTAAGTAGATTGCCGAAATTGATCCAGTCGGTTTTAGCCTTATTACGGAAACTTATTGGGTCAGGCGGTGGCCGTGCAATTTTAAACCTTATATAACAGTGGTCCGAATAGGAGTGTTCATCCGGAACCCTCCACTCATGGATCTCATCAATGAGGTTTTCTGAGCATACCCTTATATCTAATACTTCTTCCCTAATTTTGTTAACAAAGGTCGCCTTGAGAGTTAAGAGATCGTTTGTATTCAAAAATTCTATAAGGGCTTGTAAAACTTACAGATCCAACTCCAGTTGACTTATCGCTATCAATCCCCATCCACTACACTACAATGCGGTACAACACTGTTGGTCGAACTACTGCTACGTACATACACTTTCAGAAATCACTAGTTCCAGTTTCACTTATTGTGATCAAACCTCTGTTTCTGGCCCATCAAGACAATTTATTCAGAGCCACTTGCAGAACGTCTCTGAGGACGTTAGAAAATTTCCCAGTTACTTCGATTGTAAGGGGGCGAAAATCTGGAATCACTTCTTCGATCTACACTTTGAAATTCCTATCCAAATCAAGAAACGATCTAAACTTTTTTAAAAAACTTTAAACAGTCATATATCCTTTTTATGTGTCTTAGAAACCTGTGTTTCTCGCGCATCTAGCCAATTTTTCAGAGAGCCATTTGTAGAATATCCCTGAGGACGTTGGGAAATGTGACAGTTACTCCGATTGTAAGGACGATAATTTGTTTCTTCACACAAAAGTCAAAAAATACGATGACGAGAATTTGTCCTGAGAGTGAGGTGGGCTTCTGGCCCATCAAGACAATTTATTCAGAGCCACTTGCAGAACGTCTCTGAGGACGTTAGAAAATTTGCCAGTTACTTCGATTGTAAGGGGCGAAAATCTGGAATCACTTCTTCGATCTACACTTTGAAATTCCTATCCAAATCAAGAAACGATCTAAACTTTTTTAAAAAACTTTAAACAGTCATATATCCTTTTTATGTGTCTTAGAAACCTGTGTTTCTCGCGCATTTAGCCAATTTTTCAGAGAGCCATTTGTAGAATATCCCTGAGGACGTTGGGAAATGTGACAGTTACTCCGATTGTAAGGACGATAATTTGTTTCTTCACACAAAAGTCAAAAAATACGATGACGAGAATTTGTCCTGAGAGTGAGGTGGGCTTCTGGCCCATCAAGACAATTTATTCAGAGCCACTTGCAGAACGTCTCTGAGGACGTTAGAAAATTTGCCAGTTACTTCGATTGTAAGGGGCGAACATTTGGAATCACTTCTTCGATCTACACTTTGAAATTCCTACCCAAATCAATAAACGATCAAAATTTTTTAAAAAAGAACTTTAAACAGTCATATCTCCTTATTATGTGTCTTAGAAACCTGTGTTTCTCGCCCATCTAACCAATTATTCAGAGAACCATTTGTAGAATATCTATGAGGACGTTGGGAAATCTGCCAGTTACTCCGATTGTAAGGACGATAATTTGTTTCTTCACACAAAAGTCAAAAAATACGATGACGAGAATTTTTCCTGAGAGTGAGAGAAAGGCGTAAATAAACCGCCCTCGAAAAATAATTATCAAATCCATTATATCACACTTTCAATTTATATTAATTTAATTTCCTAAGATGACATGCGGTATTTATGCCCGCATTTCTATTAAGATCTCAACACTCTCACTTGACATGAAATTTATATGACACATCCTTAACACTCGAGATGTAATGACTGGAATAGAATAAAAACCGACAGAAGGAGAGAAAACAATATGTAACTGGAGAAATGTTAATGAAATGATGCGTAAATCTCTTAAACGCCCATAAATATGCTTTAAAAATGGCATTATTAAAAGCCGTAAACAAAAAAGAACCGTAATGAGAGAAGAGACAAAGAGAACAAAAAACATCACAGTTAAAATGCAACAAACAAACTCCATAAACTCAATGCACAATAAAGATAACAGGCAGAACAACAAAATCATTATATCAATAAACAACAACCCACTCACAGGAGTACTTTACTCGTACATACAATACATACACTCATGTTATGGGTTTAATTGTTCTCTCACATTTGGAGTAATCATTTAAGCGCAATGAACATTTTGTCGCTATCTCTCTCTGTGTGTGGATGTGTGATAATTAAATGTCACTGCAACTCATTACATTGCTGTTTTTTGGGAGAAACACCAATAAACAGTTTGACTTTCATTTAATTTCAGTTCAACCCTCTCATCGCCCTCATTACACACCCCTTTTCATGGCCGGAAAAATACCAAAGGAGTCACAGTTTATGGTGAGAACACATTGACTAATGGGACATATCACTTATCACACGGTAAATATCTACGTATGTATATATGTACATCCATATGCAATGCATTGCTATGTGGGTGTATAAGAGCATGGACGGTCATGCTATATATCGTCATACTCTCATTTTCACTTACAAACATAGATACGTATCGTTTAATGAACCAGCTTTTTTCACATAAATATAATTCTGCAAATGTAAATGAAATTCCTGTTACATCTGAGTGTACGTATGTGTGGGTGTGTGGGCATACTTTATCTGAATGTGTGATAATTATCAGAGCATTGGAAAATCTTAATTGGAAATACTCTCTTACAGGAAGAATTTATGCTAGTAATGAGCTCCCAAATATGTCGGAGACCATAGGATTTTTCCGGCCTATGTTTATAGATTTGAAAGTACTTGCAAGCTGTTAGCCCCGATAACGTTACACTGTAACTGTTCCATGTCTCAAAGATCTATACATTGGTATCATTAGCATTTCATATACATATGTATATCAAAGGGGAGGGAGGCCAAAGTAGGCAGTATATACACCAAAATCAGCAAAGCTTTCCAATATGAACTGCAGGACTTCCGACTCGCCTGTCTTTCATTGTTTCTTCTGCAGACCTTGGATAGATTGATCGACAGATATTTCCAAATAAATATAGAACAAGATTCATTTAATTGCACTGAGACCATATTGCTCGATCTGTTTAAAGATTCCCTTGATGTATAGGAATAATATAGAAGGGACTTTCAATAATCTTGATCATGTGACAATAAGAACAACTTTAAATAATTTTCGTGCATGAATGAGTTGGGAGGCTTGTTGAGAGCTTTCTTACAAAAAGGCATATTTCGGCTACACTAGGGTATTTAGGTGAAAACCTCAGGGAGGACACCTTTGCTCCTGTTTTAGTTGGATGACGGTTGTTGCTTATGCAAACCATGTGGCAATAGCAGTTATTCATCCTTCCGTGAGCCCTGCAAATTACAGCAAAGTTGGCGGAGGAAAACGAACCGGAGTAATTCTAATAAAAACCAAGTAGGTTCTTTCCATTATGAGGTACAAACTATGTACCTGATGTAGATCTCATAAACAGTCTGCCATAGTCACGGAATTACGTTTGAGGGGACTGTAGCTGAATAAATTGATGAAGGCGTCACACATTTCCAGAAATACAAGAATCAGACTGTTCAACTCAAACGTGAAATCGGCCCTCGTATGTTTGCGAATCGTGGAACGTTGCAACACGAGAAATTCAAAGAATGCAGGCATTTATAAACACGTGTTTAAGGAAAAGGAAACTCCAACTCCATCTTATGGCATATCACGCAACAAGAGCCAATACAATGCGAGATAAATCGGCAAAAGTGGAAGTGACCAGCAAACGACATCGGTAAAGCCACAACAGGCTGGAACGCACAAGGAACGCAGAAGGAAGAAAAAGATGCCAGCCAAGACTTGTTGAAATAGAGGCCCTCGAAGCAGGTCATAGCTGGAGAGAAATAGAATCATTGTCATTAAAAAGAATAGATTTCAACAAGTTTGTTAAGGCTCTATGTTCCACCTAGGAACTTTTCGGAAAAGTATATAGCCTTCTCCCCATCACTAGGTTTAGGATAGGGTAGCAGCCGGAGTTATCAACTCACATAAACCAATTGAAATCCCTTTTACTACCACGGGCAAAGTTGGACCCTGCCCAGATTTGTGTAGGTAACCTACAGGTATTAATTTGTGTTGAGCGCTCCAGTAGGCGAGTTGGTAGCGTACTCGCCTATGAGTTTGGGGGTCGTGGGTTCGATTCCCACCAGAGGCTCTGGTCTGTCGCTGCTAACATTTAGCCATATGGTCTTTGTAACCCGGCCTTTCCCTGGACCTTAAAATTAGAATAGAAATTTACTTCGTATTGTAATTCAAATAAATAAATAAAAATAAATAAATAAAAATTAATTTGTGTTAGAGTTGGTCACTTTAGTTCTTTTAAGTGATCGCTCATTTTAGTTCAGTTCCATGAACTAGTTCGTTCATTTAGTTCATAAGCTCACTATAGTTCACCAGCTGACTTAAGTTCTCTAGCTCACTTTAATTCACCAGATCGTTTCGTTCTGCAGATCACCAGTTCAGGGCAGCTCCTATTAAAGGATTCTGAGCACGAAATGAGAGGAGAGAACGAATTGACATGGAAGAAAAAATACATGGTGAACTAAAATCAATGAGTTGTATGACTAAGTTCGTAACGTTCAGAAAAGTGACCCATTCAAAGAAACTAGTTCGTTAGCGAGCTAGACAACTCTAATTTCTGTCCATCTCTCATTAGACAGCCTGACTGACTTTTGCCTAAGTCAAAGCTTGCATATGGACAGTGGCTTACTAATATTTGCAAATTCTTTGAGTATTTGTAATTACCTTTCTTAGAAAGTTCATCGGCTTTGCAGTTACTGGGGATAGCCATATGTCCAGGTAAACATATGAGGTAAATGTTAAACTGCTCCGCCATCTCGATAAAATCTGCGGCAATCGAGGGATGTTTGTGAATTTATGGATGTACCCTCCAGAGACTTAATGGCAGCTTATTTTCCGAGTGTTGGTCACTACATAGATATTCAGCCACTTGGAGACTTTCCTTATTGCCCATATTTCAGCTTAGTAGACAATACAAGTGAGCTATATCAAGACTATATTATTTACATTAATCTGACCTAACCTTCTCATCCCTTTGAACCTTCTGTATAGCGGACAGTTTAATATTGATGCCGCATGGATTGCAACTTCTCTAGCCATACACACAAAGAAAAAATTCGTTTCTGCGAAACGAAATATTAGACAACCACAATTTTCGCTTACGACGATTGCAATTTCTTTTGGTCAGAATATGTTTCTGTCACAAAAAACGAAATTTCAGTTCCGGCAAACGAGAATTGTAGTTGTCTAATATTTAGTTTCGCCGAAACGAATTTTTTCTTTGCGTGTAACATCAATCGGCAGTAGATGGAGTAAGACTAGTAGAACTATTCGTAGATACATAGTGAGGTAGTTATCTGAACCTTCATTACTTAATTGGCGATGGATCGCTTATCAGTTGCCGTCCATTACACCACAATGTCGTACAATAGTATTGGGCGAATTACTGCTATATATATATAATGGACGATTTTAGAAGAAAGGTTCAAACGTGCCCGTATAGCTTTCATATAAGTATAATAAGGCGACGTTTGCCTTCCTTACACGTTCCAATACATTAAACCTGAAGAAAAATTTCCTCTCTAGAATTACATCGCTCATAGAGAAAAAGAACGTCACAACGCAAAATAATTTATTTTGAGGTGGTCTTACTAAATTTTCCTGCATTTCAATATCTACAAGCTGATCCATGTTTGGGCTGATTCCTGAGAAAGAAAATAATATTTAGCGCACTTCAGAAGCTATATCATCCAATTCTCCCAAATAGTTATTTTTGTATAGATCATTTAAATCACACATAAGTGAAATGTCATAACTCAAAATGTGACGTTCTTTTTCTAAATGAGCGATATATAGAAATAACTCTCAAAAAAGATCAACATTTCCACATAGCCCAGGATGGTCTACATGTGGATCCTTGTAAATGCTACCCCTGTCTAGGTTTACGCCGAAAACAACTACTTTCGTCCATCTAGCCAATTTATTCAATGCCACCTGTCTCGGTGGACGTTGGGAGGGCAAGTAATTAGATTACCACGACTTTGCAGCTACAACGTTCTAGATCTAACTGGATTCCTTTCACCGCTAGATTCAAAATTAGTGGATATATTATTAACTCAATGATTTGCAATCGTTGTTCGTTTGTAAGTCTATTCATCATGATGAAATGCCAAGGCAACATTTTTGACTTTGACACATGTCACGAAACACGTGTAAACTGGCAAAAACTTAACACTAAAAAAAAAGAAAAAATTCATTTTTGACTTTGACACATGTCACGAAACACGTGTAAACTGGCAAAAACTTAACACTAAAAAAAAAGAAAAAATTCAACTTTTATATGAACTCAAAATTCACTTTTTGCTAAGTCGAAAAAAACTCCCAAAAATATAATATTCTTAAAGAAGATATAATATTTTTTGCGGTTTGTGGGTATAACTCTTTTGCGCAAAGAAACATGTTATTGACATTTTCCTCTCAAAAATATTTTGTTTAATGTTTTTGTCTCCATTATTTTGTTTTACAGTTTTCATTATTATATTATGAAATCCATGAGATGCAAGGTGGAAGGATATGAGATTCGTCCTCGGTGTATAGAAGTAATATTCCCAAGTGCAGATTTTCTCTAGGTCAAAGTTTCCACAATTGTCCAATTTATTTTTTGATTCCCCCTGCAAATTGTTTGTAGAAAACTGCAAAAAGCAATATCTGTCTTCAGTAAAATTTAACATTTTAAGGGTCTTTTCATTCTTATTTAGGAAATATTATGAAGTCATAGTCAAAACGAGCAGTCTGAACTTCCTAATATCCTACAAAATTTTAATTTTATTAGAGGATAAATATGTAAAAAAAAAATCACAATTTCCACAGTGCGGCGTGGTAAGGGTATGTATAATAATTAATGAGACATAGCCATTGAAAGTTTTTTGTTTGTGAATTTATGAATGTGAATTTTTAAATTTCTGAATAAATAAATTTTATTTGAAAATTATTAAAATTTATTTGGAGCGCATCTTCTATATATATAAAGAAGAATGTGTGTTTGTTTGTTCCGTATGGACGTCTAAACGGCTGAACCAATCTTCTTAAAATTTTCACAGAATGTACATGCGTGGTGAAAATAGGGTACTTGAATTTTCGATATATGAAGTGGGCGTGGCCCCGCCCACATAAGACAAATTTTAAAATTGAGATATCTTGCACAATTTGTTAGCGAGAGTGCTATAATTTTGTACATATGCATCTGGTGGCAGTCTACGTGATTGGTTAAAAAATGGGCAAACATTATAAATTTGTGAATATGTTGTTCTAAACAAATCTGTTTCCTCAACCTAATATTATTTCATAGATTATTTCATAATTGAAATAGTTTAATCTTGGATAACAATAAATGGCTTGAAGAATTTACCACAAAATGATGACTTGGAATACTCAGAAATTAAAAATGAGTGCTTTAAAGCAAAAGTTAATACTTCGTATCGACATCAGATGTTCCGAAATCCACTGTACTGCATTAGAATACACATCCTGACAAATTTTTAGCGACCTACTATCAAAAATGGCGAATTTATTAACGAAATTCAAAAAAATATTTATTTTTTCATAGTTAAAAATTGCTATTTCACGCAATTTTCACAAACCATTTATAAATCATGTTTGTGTGAATATATATGTATATTTATCATTATGTTATTCTGAAAGTCCTGTTTTTCTAACGACAACATTTTTCATTTTATTTAGTTTTTTGCTTCTCCTGTAAAATGTTTAATATGATGATAGGCCCATTCTCGTTTCGGATGACGATATATTATTTATAACTGGGAGGTACTCGTATAATTCGAAACTAAGGAAAAATAAAAACTGAAATTCGAAAAAGTCAGTAAAATTTTGAAAATCTTTTTTAAATATTTATTTGTTTGAAATACATATTTTATTTGAATAAAATTACTTCGCAAATATATTTTGTTCTAATATACTAAAATATGTGCTCTAAATAAATGTTATTGAATTTCATATAAAATATATTTGTTTAGAAATATATAATATTCAAAAATGTTTGTTCCAAATATAATTTATTCCAATTCAAAAATATCAAAAGTGCCGATTTTCCCCGTGGATGAAATCTCAATATTTTGGTAGATACAAAAACTGTCAACCTTCAAGCTCTAAAATGTATAATTATGAAGATATAGCCATTTAAAGTTATGATACCACATTGCCTACCTTTTCGCCCTAAGACGCGTTCTTAGGAGATGTAGCCATTTAAAACTTTTCGAATAATTTTCAGTATTTTGGGTGATCGCAAATTTGGCCACAATTGTCAAATAATTTTTTTGATTTCCCCGGAAACGGTTTGTATAACGTTGTAGGAGGCGATATCTAGGTTCAGTAATATTTTATGGTTTGGTGGTCCTTCCATCCTGGTTTAGGAAAAATTATAAAGTCATACAGTTACAAAACGCCCAGTCTAAACTTTATAATATCCTACCAAATAGTATATTGTAAGATATTAATATTACAAAAGGCAATATCTGTGTTCAGTAAAATTTGATATTTTGTGGGCCTTTCATGTTTTTTTTAGGAAAAACTATAAAGTCATGCATAACGAGTCTAAACATTTTAATATTCTACTAATGAATAAATTTACGAAGGACGTCCCAAAATTAGGCGACAAGATATATAAATGGCGGCAGTAGTTTGAAAAAAAATTACTTTTGTGAGAAGTGGCAACCTTCTAGAACATATGTTTTAAATTTCAAGGCGCCATGTTGTTTATTTTTTTGCATTTGAACACTCAAAAGTAAAGGATCTCAGTGAATTCGTAAACATGGTAAAAATTGGCCACCGATATGTAATACAATACTTTCATTTGAAAGGTCTCAGTCCAACCAATAATAAAACCGAGCTAGATTTTACTTTGAGGGAGTCTGCTCCTACGTTTACATCTATAAAATATTCTGTGGCAGAGTTTAAACGGGGCCGTACGAGTAGCCAAGACGAACACCGTAGTGGTCGAACAATTGAGTTGTCCAAGCCAAGAAATGGTTAAACAAATCCAAAAAATGGCATTGGATGATTATCGGCTGAAGGTTCGTGAGCTAGCTGAAGTCATAGGCGTTTCAAAAAGTGAAAAACATACATGGCATATTGGCCGAAGATGATAATGCTGTGCGCACGATGGGTGCCGCGTTTGCTCACAATCAAGACAATGCTTCAGTTCACACATCCACTATTGCGATGGCCAAAAGCAATGAATTAAAGTGCGAATTGCTTCAGCACTAACCTTTTTCGCCAGATTTAACTCACTCGGATTAGTTTTAGTTTCCAAACCAAAAAATGGCTCGGCGGAAAAAGGTTTTCCTGCAATGAGGAGGTGGAGGTTGCGGTTGATGGCTATATTCAGGAGCTAGACATTTATAACTATGAACAGGGTATTGAAGATATTGAAAATCGCTGGAAAAAGCGTATCGAGCTATAAGGAGATTATGTTGAGAAATAAAGAAAATTTTTCTCAAATTTGTTGTGTTTTCTTTGTTAGATCGGCTAAATTTGGGACCACCCTCGTAGCACAATTTACTACATGTTCCAAGTTGAATTGATAGTAACAGCAGAGACATCAAGCCAAATTCTGTAGATTATAAATTTTGTATTGTGTGTGAAAATTAATAATATTGGACATTTCTCTCATGACTTCGCTCAATGCTAATCACTCCATAGAACTTCTTCTTAGCACTACATAAATGGTCAATCCTTTGTCACACCAAGTCTCATAGTTTCCATTCGGCTTTCAGCACATCTATCAGAGGCTCGTGTGTTTGGCTTATCTTGCCAGTAATATGTAGTTATTGCAATTCAGCATTCTGCGCCTTGGCTAGCAATGAAATCCAATTCCATTCAAAGTTGCCGCAGGAATACAAGAGAGAATCTTAAATCATTGTCAATGCGAATTGAAATGAGCCTCAACCTTATGATGCCACACCATAAATTAACCATTAAACAGAAAAATATGACAATCATCTCGGGTCTCTTCCACGTATCTTTGAACATAAATTTAAGCAAAAAGGAATAAAGAGACAAGAGCCAGGAATGGCGCTGACTGACTGAATGGATGTGTTGGTAAAGGACTAGCGCGAGAAGAACAGGCTGGTGACAACACCATCACTGAGTAAACAGAGAATGTGGTGGTTCGGTTGGGAGCTGCAGAGGGCTAAGCGTGTGAAAGAAAGTGAAAATGTAATATACGAGAATAAATGATGAAATTACTAAATGATGCGGAAATACAGAGATAAGCACAACGTTTAACAGCGTTGTCCTAGCAGAGAACGACAGACAGACAGACAGATAGATACAGGCATTTTCAACTTTTTCCCAATTCAATTTGCAAAGCAAACACGCGCTTCATTCTCATCATCGTCATTTTAGAGCAAATTACGGGGACATTTGGTTATAGACTTTCAAAGTCTTTTTTCTAAGGCCACAAATTGTTGCAGAGCCAGCCATCCTTCCATCATAATCACCAAAAGATTTCAAGCATAACAAAAAATAATAAATAACATAAGAAGAAAAATATGATTTCAAAAAAATTTGAAACAATGATTTGCTTAATCAAACGATATGTAAATGATTTCCGGTTTGGAAAATAAAAAAAAACGGCAATTTAAACTTTTAAAACGTCACCAGGGCTCATTAATTTAAACTACACTTTAATACAGTTGAAATTAAAAACAATAAAATGAGAAACAAACAGTTCTCGGTGCACACAATTATTTCAATTGGTCTCGACGGAGTTTACTGCAACATAATACTGAAAACTCATTTCGAAATAAAAAACATATGATGTCACATAAACTTCTTTCACAATCCAATTGAAAATTTCCATCCCTCTTCTGTGGCTTAGCTGAACAGTTACATTTTATGGTTTTTGTTTTTTTTTTCTTTCTATTATTTTTGAAAAGGTAAGGGAGTTGTTAGGTGCTGTTGAAGGTATGTCATCATGAAGAAGAAAATAATGAATTTCAGCTCACAGGAATTTGGGTTATACATAGTAAATAATCATAGCAGAGTTTTGTTTACAGCTGTGGAACAAAAATTTGCTACAAAACTTTCCTAATACTAATTTGCTATAATGGAATAACTTAGCCATAGCAAGGATTATTGTATACTCGTATAAAGTATCTACAATCTAAAAAGTTTTATTTTTAATTTAAATAATTTTTTCATAGCATTTTATGTGTTTTTAAGCTATACTCTTTTTTAAGTTCTGCAGGTAGATATAGGGAATAACTATGGTCATTCCAAGCCATTGTTCTGCAAATACAATTTCGCTGACCATAGACCTTCTTTATGGTCCTCTACCATGAAATCTCTCCAGGAAACGGTATTCTGCTTTCTCTAGAGAAGATGTGTGTTAAGATTATTGTCAATGCAGATGATGTGGCTATAGCGGCAAGGTGGAGTATTCTGAATATTATTAGAGATTGATAATTTTCTTAATGTGAACCAGATCAAGACAGAACTGGTTTTCTGAAGTAGGAGATATGAGGTACCAATTGTTGTACCTGTTTCTTTGGAATTTCCTAAACCTAACCTAATTAATGAAATCTATACTACTCTACGGATCTGAAGCCTGGTTAATAACAACAAAAATCACCAACAAACTACAATCATTTATCAACAAATGTCTACGAAGCATAATGAAAATATGGTGGCCGCAAGTAATATCTAAGAGACTATGGTCTATAACAGGTCAACATAACGTTCGTAAAGACATCACCAAAAGAAAATAGGTTGAAATCTCTCATTCTGCACTGCAGTGGAACCCAAAAGGACGCCGATCCAGAGAAAGGCAAAAAAACTACTTGGAGAAGCACAATTCTATCAGAAACCAATCTCGCTGAGACACATAGCTAATGACAGAGAATCTTGGAAATCCTTTCTATATAGACTAAGTTCGTAATTTGTAAATTCAAGTATGAACATGTCATAATAATAATAACCCAAATCCGGAAAAACTGTTCTATCATTATTTCTCCTTAAAACCCTAGATAAATTAAGTGATTGTTACCACAGGACTGAAATTGATCATCGGCTAATGTCCAATCAATAGCATACCTACATCAAGGGTCAATTCACCGAAACCTCCCTACGTGTTCTAGTCAGCTTGATTAAAGGACCATTCTCGTGTTAAGGAATATTCCATAATATAAATCCAGCTACAACAGTTAAAGATGCATGGTCAGCGCAAGTGAAGGAGCAACTCAATGTGATAGTCAATGGCACAAGAATTCCGACCACCAACTACCCTAAGGTTCTTGGTGTCACATTTGATAGCCTTTTCAGGTCTAACGCGCATGCCACAGCTATCTGCAATAAGATGAGAAGTAGGAACAAGGTCCTCAAGTCGCTAGCCGGCAGCACTTGGGGCACAGATAAAGAAACCTTGTTGACCTCTTACAAAGCGATAGGTCGGTCCGTGGTAAACAATGCAGCACCAGTGTGGTCACCGAGTATGAGCGGGACGCAGTGGAAGAATATACAGACCTGCCAAAGTGCCGCCCTGAGAACTGCGACAGGGTGCCTCCTCATGTCTTCTGTGGACCACCTACATGAGGAGACGAAGATCAAAACCGTGCGACGACACAATTTTTTGCTGTTGAAGCAGTATCTGCTTGGTTGCTACCGTCCCAGCCCTCCCAATCACTATCTAGTGGATAGGCGCCCACCTCCCAGGCAGATCAGGAAAGACCTTCATGATCTAGAGCGCGAGGTCCAACGCTACAAGAGATCAAACAGGTCTGGCTGACATACACTCTGACGCAGTCGCTGAAGCCGTGAATAATTACAGAGTCAATGTCGTGCTAGGAGACCACCCTCCATCAGTGGCCTCACAGGAAGAGGAATTACCACGACAGACAAGAGTACTTTTGGTCCAATTAAGATCTGGCTGGTGTAGCCGCCCCAATTCATACTGGGCAACGATTGATGGCATCACATGTCCCGCTTGTAACCAGGGACCACACGACATACTACACCTTTTTAACTGCCCTGCCAAACCTGCTCAACTTGTTCCCAGGTCTCTTTGGACCCAACCAGTGAAAGCAGCCTTCTTCCTCGGCCTGGAAACAAATACAGCAGAAACCACTCTACAAGGCGAATGAAAACAACAAATGGACAACAAACACAAATACTGCTACACCGACAAAGATCTGGTAACCCTGGGGGTCGATAACAAAAGAGACTTATTTCAGCCAGCTTAGGGTCAAATAACCTCCGTAGATTTGTTACTGGGGGAACGGCCCTGTTATTATACCCTCCACCATAGGATGGGGGGTATATTAATTTGGTCACTCCTTTTGTAACACCTCTAAATATTGATCTGACTACCCATAAAATATATAACGGGTTTTCCAATAGGGATGATATGATTTTGAAGTGACGTTTCGGCCATTTGTAATATGTCATGATCTGTCATGTGTTTTTCATTGTATTCAGTAGTGTTTACCATTTCATCATGGAGAGATATACGCAAGAACAACGTTTATTTACAAATTATTCAGTTTTATTATCAAAATAATCGTTCTCCAATTGCAACTTTTCGTGCGCTAAGTCCATTTTTTTTAAATCAAAAAACAAAAACGCTTTTCAGTCGTCCTACGACCTTGACATCCATGTGCAATATTTTAGCTCTCGTTAAGAGCTATCTTTTTGCCATTGACCGATTCCCGATCTGACGTACCGTTAAGGATCTAAAGCAAAAATAAAATTTCCGTTCACATTTAAAATGATGCTAAGTCCATTTTTTTTAAATAAAAAAAAAAACACTTTCCAGTCGGCCTACGACCTTGATACCCATGACCAATATTTTAGCTCCCGTTAAGAGCTATATTTTTGTCATTAACCGATTGTAGCTACGTGCCACACAGCAAATGAAACAATTGAATTGTTGCGAGAAAAGTTTGGAGATTCCATTTTATCAAGAAATTGTGATATTGAGTGTCCTCCAAGAAGTTGTGATTTAACACCATTAGACTATTTCATGTGGGGTTATTTGAAGTCATTGGTCTTTCGAAATAAACCAGACTCTCTTCAAGCTTTACAAGTCGATATTGAACGTGTCATTCATCGAAAATTGCTCGAAAATTGGGTTCATTGAATTCGGTCATGCAGAAGAAGTCTTGGAGGCTATTTGAATGACGTTTTATTTTGAATTGTATCGATTGTACTTCACATCAAATAAAAAACTTTTGAATTTCCTTAACAATAGGTGTGTTTTTTTTCAAAGAAATCATATCACCCTTATTGGAAAACCCTGTATATTCTTCATTGCCGTAAACATCTAAGGCGATTTAGCCATGTCCATCTGTCCGTCCGTCCGTGTGTTGTAATCACGCTACAGTCCGGAATAATAGAGCAAGGTTGATCAAATTTGGTAGAAATATTTCTTATAGTTGCCGGTTGTTTGGGATTGCAAATGGGCCATATCGGTAATTGGTTTGATATAGCTCCCCCCATAGAGGTCGGTCCAAAATACGGGTTTTGAGCCATATCACAGTTTTAAAGCAATTTAGCAGAAACTTTGCAGTTTGTACTCTATTTTCACAAGAATTCATCACAGCAAAAATTTTACAAATCGGTTCATATTTTGTTATAGTCACCCTATAGAGGTCGCTCCAAAATATACATATTTAAGCCATAAATACCATATTTTCTAAGCATTTTAAATGAATCTTTGCAGTTTGTATTTAATTCATCGCAGTAAACATTTTTTAAAACAGTTCAGTCAGTTTTGTTGTAGTCACCCTATAGAGGTCGCTCCAAAATATATGTATTTAAGCCATAAATACAATATTTTCTAAGCATTTTAACTGAATATTTGCAGTTTGTATTTAATAAAGACAATAATTCATCGCAGTAATATATATTTTTAAATCATAGTTCATATTTTTTTGTTATAGTCCACCTACAGATGTCGCCCCGAAAAAGGTTTATTTAACACATTTTCTAAGAATTTAAGCTGGAACTCTGCAGTTTGTATTCTGTTTTGGCAAGAATTCATCTCAATAAATGCAAATAAAATTTTGTTTTGCTATAGTCCCCGTGTAGATGTAGCTCTCAAAAATGCTATTACAAGCCATAAATACCACATTTTTCAGGTGAAGAGCTTGGCTAAAGAATTTGCTGCTTAAAAATTGCAGCTTTTTTAAGGATCGTTTCATGATTTGCTCGATATTCAAAGATATTTCCAGTAATAAAATTCAATGCAATCTATGGTGGAGGGTATATAAGATTCGGCATGGCCGAACTTAACTCTTTTACTTGTTTTTCCTCTCATTACGAAATCTTTAGATGAACTATATTTCACAGCTTTACCTGGGGAAGGCGGTTTTTAAGGATACTGCCAATGCTGATGTTCCGAGTACTAGTACATCCTGCCACAGGTCCCTCATATCACCGCATGATGTGTTGTGATCATGGTCGTGGTGTGAACCCCACCAAGGCCGAACTAGTTCTCTTCAGCAGCAGATAAAATGTACCAACTGTTCAACATACCTGTTTCTTTGGATTTCCCTAAACCTAAACCAAAAGCGGAAAGCAGTTCCATACAGGCGATTAGAAATTCTGGCCCATTAATCTATCATCATTTCTCCCAAAAATCCTGCAGCGACTAATGCCCCTTTTCTGTATTCCGAATGTGGCTTGAATTGGAATTTTCCTCTCGGAATCGTGTTTCTGAATTTGTTTCCGCGGAACCAAATATGTTTCGAATGTGTCAAATCCGCCAACAGAAATTGTGGACATATTTATGAATTAGAAATTCGGATTCAATCCGCTCTCGGAAGACATAACAGGGGTGTAATCCCTAGTTACCTTAGCTCTGAAATTGATTACAGGCTGCTGTCCAATCAAAAACATGTCTATAGCAAAGGAAAACCCGCCGAAACTGCCCAACACGATTGATTGAAGGATGCCACTCTGTTAAAGAAATATTAGGTTTAGATTTAGGTAAGGGTGGCAGCCAGTTCACGTAGACACATGTAGGTCCAACACGATTGATTGAAGGATGCCTCTCTGTTAAGGAATATTAGGTTTAGCAGCCAGCTCACGTAGACCCATGTAGGTCCCTAGTGATACCACCGGCTCAGATGTCCCTAATCGAAGGCAACCTGCATATCCTTGAGTACTCTCACAGTTGGTCATAAGCAACTTGAAGTTGGTTGTCCTGACACCACACACCTTTTTTCTCCTACTACGTACAGTTCCTGTATCAGGACTATGTATACCGAACTTGTGGCAAGCGCAGTAATATATCCGCTGAGTCTTCTTTAGCGTAATGTAGGTTAATCTGTAGAATTCTTACCACCATTGGTAACCGACAAATTAACCTCCACCCCAAAAAGGGTGTTATCGAACGTCTTGTCCATATCATCAAGGATCAAGTCACCGTCAAATGCGTCAAAGAGACCAGAAACTCTTCTCTGCCTCTCAGTATCCTAAGTCGAGCTCTCGTCCTCAGATATAGGTGTTACTGTCTTAGTATTAGGATCTGAGGCTCTAGAAATTATGCTCGTGGATAATTCCGCTCCTCCAGATGGCTGGGTGTCAGCCACAGTGGATACCTCACCTTCCGCAATGGGAGCTGTATTCTTCTTGTATAACTTCAAAATTATAGTCTCGCAACCATAACGCACGGTTTCACCAGCCCGTTGTATGTGGGGGGTGGATTCAGTATTAAGGATCAAATTGATCTGCCGTTTTTTTTACCATCCGCCTTACCGATCTTGCTATTTCTCCAATTATGGGTCGGCAGACTAGGATTAGAATTTTTTCTTATCTCGAGTATGTCCGCCCAATTGGATAGTTCTTCTTTCGCCAGACCTCAACCACTCGACTCAAATCGGCCTTAAGCAGATCTACTGATCTGGCATCACCGAAAGCTTAAAGCTTTACCCTCCCCTGATTCCATCCTGCATTGTTGCAGATTGGTAATGTGTCCGGCATCTCATTGAGAACAGCGATTGCACATGACTACATTTGGGAATGGTGCCATCTTCACTACTTCTGTCTATACCAACCATCACTAGACTCTCCTTCGCCACTTCATTAAAGGGCTTGGTGAGTGTCCTATTGATGGAGACACTGTGGCCTGTTGCCTTTTTCGAAGGCAGGGGTTCATCAGGTGATCTGATTCATTTAACTTTATTAGCCTGTAACACAGCTGAACTTGTGGGTCTTCCAGCCGACTCATTGGCTTTAGAAGAATCTATTACGTTCTTAGACCTGGTAACTGACTCTTTTTGTTTTTCGGTAAAAGTTGAAACCTTAAGGAATATAAAATTATAGCTTTCTTAGCTATAAAAAGGCGCTTTCAATAACATAAATCCAGCCGCTATTATTACGGCTCTAGCAACCCCGGGGTTGATAGCAGTACACCACGGTTCACTCACAACCTTACGATTAAGAGACACATTTCAGCTAGCTTATGGTCAACTGATCTCCATATATTTGTCAGCAGAGGAACGCCCCAAGTGCGTGTTCTGTCTCCTCTGCTATGGAATCTCTTCATGAACAGTAATCTGCTTTCTCTGGTGAGGATGAGGGTTAAGGTTATTGCTAATGCAGATGACGTGGCTATAGCGGTTAGAGACTTAGATGTTGTAGAGAAATCATACAAGAGGACCTTCATACCACCGCAAGATGGGATTCCGATAATGGCTTTGGTGTAAACCCCATCAAGACGGAACTGCTTATTTTCTGTAAGCTGTTCAATACAGGAGCTAAGGATTTTCAGACGTTAATCTATCATCATTTTTCTACATAAACCATGTAAAAATTAATCAGTAGTTGCCTTGGGACAAAAATTGATATCAAGCTACTACCGAATCAACAACATGAATACAGCAAAGGAATACACCAAAAAATATACAATGGCAACTTTCTTAAATATTAAAGGGAGTCTTTAGCAACTCAAATCCATCCGCTATAGTTACGGCCTCCAAAGAGTTTCCAGCAGAGGAACGTCCCAAGGGTTGTTCTGTCTCGTCTGCATGAACCGTACTCCACTTTCTTTGGAGAGGATGAGTGTTAGGTTATTGATTATGCAGATGTCGTGGCAGAAGCGGTTAGAACGATAGTTCCGAGTGCTCTTAGAGACATCTTACAATAGACCCCTAATACCACCATAAGATGGACTTCCGATCACTGTCTTGTGTGAACTAGACCTAGGCAGAACTAGTTGTCTTCAGCAGAATATAATAGGTACCTAATGTTGTACCGTTTGCTTTGAAATTCACTAAACCTAACCCAAAGGCGGGAAAGTTGTTCCTTACAGGAGGTAAGAATTTCCGGCCGATTAGTCTATCATCATTTCTCCTTAAAAACCTTGGAGAGGTTAATCAATAGTTACCTTAGGACTAAAATTGATCACAGGCTACATCCAATCAACAGCATGCCTACAACAAGGAAAAATCCACCGGAACCGCCCAGCATGATGTAGTCAGCTTTATCTTATGTAAATTGTGGGATGTAAGGTACTTCGCTTCCATGCAGTGTACCCTGGTTAGCGCTAAATAGTCTACAGTAGTGGTTCTACTTAAAGTGAACTCCCGGAGTGTTATGCGTATAGTGCTCATCTGACTTTTTTAGTTCGCAGTCAGAGGTTTCCGCATACTGTGTTTTGCTGATAACAAGCCTAGTGATCAAACTTCCTCTTCTATGACGGCAGCACTATCGGGTACTTTGGCAAGAAAAAGTCCAATGATCGGAACATGACGCCTAGGATTCTTAAGAGACTAGAGAAAGCCGACCCTGCATCTTTGACCAACAAAGAGAGAAAAATCTCTTAAGTGGGCAAAGAACAGGATACTTCCACACAACAGCAGTTTGTTAGAAGGCTGCGTTTTCCAGATGAACCAGGCCAAAGTGATCAGTGGTAATGCTTGTCCACTGTACTTCCCTGACCGTACTAACTACAGCTTGGTACTGACGGTCATCAACAGGGAAGAGTAAGACGGCGATATCCCTAGGGGCAAGTAAAGTCATGTGGAGAATGGACTTTCCTCTGCATACTCCAACCTGAGGAGTTGTCGAGTCCAGCTTCAATTTATAAAGACGTAGGCCGGTATCACGGCCGCATAAAACTAATCCGATAGGCGCTGTGCTTTGAAAATGATTGGTGAGATCTGACCGAGTGGTACACTGGATGTTATCAACAAGTAGGGCATCCCTTCATGGCCCCAGGTACATGCTTGGATTCCGATTATAAAGACGTAGGCTGGTATCACGGCCGCATAAAACTAATCCGACTAACCCATATGCGCTCTGTTGAGTGCCAACGCTGTGCTTTGAATATTATTGGTGAGATCTGACCGGGTGCTACACTGGATGTTGTCAACAAGGAGGGCATCCCTTCACGGCCCAAGGCACATGCTTGTATTCCGGCGGAATATATCATTAGGGGGCTGTAATCCCGGTCTTCCAACTCTGCATATGGAAGTTAAGCGGTGCTTAGTTGTTTCGCGTAAGATGTACTGAATGTTCTGTATTGGTTAACCTCGATTGATTTAATGGCTATATATGTAATATGTTTTGATATCCATTTTATAAGACAAATCCTTTAAATAATCTTTTTTCATGGGAAAATTAGTTCCACTTGGGATGAATACCGTACAAACTCGTATGTCATCCTTCAAAGCATTACACTTTTTGTGTCGGTATTAAATGATATATATGCATGTACTCTCTAGGACAAATTAAATTAAATGTTAAAAACAATGAACAGAAACAACAACATCGTGTTCTTGTATCAAGCATGGCTGGTTTACACAGGTAAAATATCGTTGCTGATATTTTGTTTCCTTGTTTTGTGTCCCTTTTTAAAAGAGAGACCACATAATAAATTAATTAAAAACAATAGGACAACAACAACAGCAAACCACTACAAGACAATTTTATTATTTACTAATTGTTTAACAAGCAAATAGGATCCACATAAATTTCATAACGAAAAACAACACAATCTGGTGCAATTTATAGATAGATATACTCGTACTCTATAGATGTTCGTTCCGACATTTTGAACACACACAACACATCGTACGTATATAGGTACACCTTTGGCCTGTATGGATGGATGCAATCAAAAGCAACAGCAACAATAACAATGTCATAGATGTAGCCATCCGCTCAGCGGAGAGAACACGGGGAAGTGCATTGGACGGATGATAAAATAAATGGCAACAACATGTAATGTTGTCAAACGGAAAGGTTAAACAACAAACCCGACAGCAGCAAACATTCTGGAGGGGTCATCAACAGAGGAGGAGACCAACTAATCTATGGAGAGAAGGAGGAGAGAAGGTGTAGAGGGAGTACATGCGGCTCCTTTCCCAATTTCATAGAGTATTTGGGTTTGGGCAAAATAATGGAATAACCCCTCATATGCGGGTTATTAACAAACACCATTTCAAACTGGAATAGAGGAAATGTTGTTTCAAATATAAAAATCGGTTAAGGCTTGAGAAAAAACGCTAGACAAATTATAGCGTGGTCAAATCCTAAGGTGGTAAGTTTACGTTACATTCGCTGACGGTAACCCTACCCCTGATAATGTTTCTAAAGCCACAGAATCGGCTGTTAATAACTAGCATGAATGCCAAATGAATCAGACAACCTGATGAACCCCTGCCTTCGAAAAACGCTAGAGGCCATAACATCACCATCGTCCGGACACTCACCAAACCCTTCAGTGAAGTGACGAAGGAGAGTCTAGTGATGGCCGGTATAGGGAGAAGTGATTAGTGATGCCAGGAACACCAACAATCTGCAACGATGCAGGATGGCATCAGGGCAGAGTAAATGTCTTGGCTTTCGGCGATGCCAGATCAGTTGACTTATATAAGGCCGAGCGAGCACCCGGCATTCCCAGCCGCCACAGAGCTCTCACCTGTATTACAGAACAACCATCCGACTCGGCTGACATTCTCGAGTTGCTAAGAGTTTGCAATCCGGGTTTGACCACCCATTACTGGAAATTTGGCAAGGTTGGTTAGGTTAAGGTGGCAGCCGTATTTTTTTTTACAAGCTCACATAGACCAGTTGAGGTCCCTAGTTTTACCACGGGCTGAAATGCCCCTCATCGAAACCAACCTCTTTGATATACAATTTTATCGATAGTACGAATATCGGTACTGGAAAGATCTGTTAGGCTGCCTAGAAAGGCCGACCCCAGTATGTCACTTTAATCCATTCGCGCAGCATGTTCTAGCTAACAAAGTTGTCGAGTTGTGATTCACTTGAAAAATACCCAAATAAACCAATTTAGAGTGTAGATACCTCTATACATTTGCAAAAAAAAATTGATAAGTGTGTACATAATGGTAGGGTTAATTCAATCGAGGGTGTCTGATAATTGCAGTGTTTACCAAGCTGAGCTGTTGAATTAAGCGAGGTAGCAGAATGACTAAAATATAACGTTCTAACAAAGGATGGAATAAATAACATCTCTGATAGCCGAGCTGTCATTTAATTCCAGAATTCTGCATTCCTGAATTCAAGAATAGTCCTCAACTGCCGCAGATATCCCTAGCAACATACAAGCTTTTCTTGAGAGAGAGATAATCACAAATCAAAACCTGCATATATTCCAGATTGAAGTGGATCTGCCGTATCGATACATCGCGTCTCACTTATCGTGTCTGCCATGCAGCCCAGCCTAAAGTCACAACCAACCAACGCCATGCTGTCTATATAGACACAGGAGATATAACGGTTGGAATGAAAATATTCCTCGATATACGACCTGTCATTTAATCCTTGAATTTTGCAGTTCTTAATTCAATAATAGCCATCTATTACCGCGGATCTTTTAACGTGATTGCTAACCAGTTTAAAATCCACCTGGGATCTGGGATCTTCAGGGCAAATAAGCTTGCAGGAACTACCTTACATGCTCCAGGGGAACTGTAATGTATCTGGTGGCAGCAAATGACAGATGGTCACTAGTCAGGAACTGAAAGTCTTGAGAAATGACTATCGGGATCTGCTGTGACG
Source organism: Eudasyphora cyanicolor (assembly GCA_963930755.1). Lineage (NCBI taxonomy): Eukaryota > Metazoa > Arthropoda > Insecta > Diptera > Muscidae > Eudasyphora > Eudasyphora cyanicolor. The sequence continues at coordinate 60,934,936 of OZ005734.1, read as the reverse complement.
AAGAAGAAGGCTACAGATATAGCGTTGCGATAAAGGTTGGAATACATATATTCTCCGATAGCCGACCTTCCATTTAATGCTTGGAATCTGCATTTCCAAATTCAAGAATAGCTATCTACCACCGCGGATCTCTTAACGAGATAGCTAACCAATTTCCTCGCACTGGAGAGGAAAAGATTGTCTACGTTAGTATCAGTTCTTACGGGGCACTGCCTGATCGGCGAACCCGCCAGAAGATTGGGTATTAACTTCTGCAGAAGCTGCGGTGATGAGGAAGAAGTGGAAAGCATTGAGCACATGCTATGCGACTGTTCCGCTTTAAGTAAACGACGACTGGACATACTGGGGTAGGCCTTTCTAGGTAGTCAGATCTTTCCGTTACCGATATTCGTACTATCGATAAATTTGTATATCAAACAGGTTGGTTTCGATGAGGGACATTAAGCCCGTGGTAACAGAAAAAACGGCTGCCACCCTAACCTAAACCTAAACCTAGCTAATCAGTTCAAAATCTACCTAAGGGATATTTCTGGGAACTGCAAGGCTAGGAACTACCGTAGATGCTCCAGGCGACCTGTAATATATCTGCATCGCAACATACATACCTTTTCTTGAGATAGAGTGTCCTTATGGGACAGATGATCACTTGTTGGGACCTGCGTACATTGTAAGCAGATGTGGCCTTGCCCAAACTCGAAACGCACCAAATCGCTGTTGTCGTTATTGAGACAGGTCAATTCACTTATCATGACCGGTCACTGTATTATTGGACAGCACTCAGAGAAACCTAAAGTCTTGAGAAATTAATTGCGGGAGCAGTGGTGATAATGAGGAAGGCTTCTGGTTACCCTAGGCTCACATTTCGTTGGCGTTCATTGAACTGGATTAATTCAACGGGAGGGACTAGGAAAATGTCAAGCTGATGCGGTCCTTCAGCCTACCCTACATTTCCCTTATTGCGACAAATGAAAGATTGCAGGACCTGCTTACATGTCAGGCAGAAGTGGCCCTGGTTAAACTCGAAACCCACCAACCCATGCTAGCCCAATCAAGACAGAACGTCCCAATTATCATGTCAGTCATTACGGGTCACTGGCACACAGAGAATCTGGACGGCACATCAAGAATAATAAAATCTTGAGAAATTACTTTTGGGGGAGCCAAGTAGGAGAAATCGATAGAGCACCTTCTGTATCTGTACTCTGCTATCTCTTGAGGCGACAGGCTACCATAGGCTCATACTTCATTGAATCGAGTTGATTTAATGGGAGGGACTAGGAAAATTTCATATTTTTCTTTGCGTCTCTGTGGTATCACCATGGACTACAAGACTAAGTGAGTCTGACATACAAGCCGCCACTTAAACATAACCTACCACTGACATCTCGGAAACTATACGTGAATGGGAAGTATTTGTTTAGGTCTCAACTATTTCAATCCACCCAAAGAAATGCACTCTTTTATGTGCAGTAATGCGTTTAGAACATCAGATGTCCTACATTAAGTTTCTGTAGGTTTGACACCGTGTGGTATAGAAGATCCAATTTTCAAAGGTTTTGCTTGAATGGATTGATGGATTTTTATAAAAAAAATTTATGTTTTTCAATAATTTTACAAAGTCCTCCGATAAATGGTGTAGTGTAATAAAATATAAAATGTTGCTCTCATTCGTCGCAATAGTATGTGGTAGGCTGCTGTAACAGCCACTGCATCTGCAACGGCATGGCATGGAATGGACGATGTTGCAACATGTGTTATGTTTTGGCTTGTGGTCTCGTATTTTAACAATATGAGATAACTTTAACATGGAACCTACACAACACTACACGACAGAACAGAACAGAGCAAAACCCAAGCAACAACAGCAGCCATCACAAACATGTGCTCCTGCGCGTAGGTACATATAATGCAACAAAAACAGACAAAATCTGCAGTTAGCTGCCGGTTAGTTGTCCCTGGTTTGTTCATCGCCTTCACTCTTTGTGGACTAAAACAGAAGCCTACAACACTTCAAAGCGGTTGTGTGGGGGAACACTCACAAGAACTGGTATCACTACCATTTTTGTTGGCGGTCATACGTTTGAGTTGTTCAAAGTTGACCCCCTTTTTTTAGCTTGTGCCTGGAAAGGAAACAATTCTGTGGAAAACAGAAACAATTTGCATTTGAGAACCAACCAAACCCAAACCAAGGCAATTTTTTTGGACACGTTCTCCTTCGCCTCGTATTCCTCAGCATCCACTTCCCCATGCACTTCCCTATCCTCCCACATACACATTAACATGTCAAGTCGGGTGTTATGCTTTTGTTTTCATTGGAAGAAAAATTAAAAATTTTGTTTCTTTGCTTCTGTTCTACTCCGAAGCAGACATGGATGCAGCAACATTATGTACGGCGGCCCTGACTGTCAACAGCAGCTCTGGCAGTAACAGTTGACAAGTTTTATGGACATTTTTGGGGGAGCATAAGCTATGCAGGAAACAGAGTGACGTTTGTCGTACGTTTTACATGGGATGTGATGAAAATTTCAATAGCAGAGGTGGGTAGGTAATTGAGTCAAATGGGTCAAGCTAGGACGACCTGAATGTTATATACCGGGAATTGGTTTGGACAGCATCCTAACGGGGATAAACTAAACCCATTTCCAAGTACAGCGGTAGATAATTGAGTCAAGTGGTCAAACTAAGAAGAATGGATTTTCCGTTGGTATAGTAGTAAGCCTAGCAAAAAACACGTTTCGAGATCAGCAAATAGTGAGGGAGCGATCTATAATTCTCAAGCTAATCTGGTATAGAGCTATATGCACAATAAGCGCGCTCTACCCATCGTGCCATCGCATCTGATCAGATATGATCGGTGTTCTCCCATCAACAGTACGAAAAGGTTATAGAAGCGAGATTATGAGAGTATTGCAACCAAGTCATGCTGAGTTTCGACTCTACAAATTTCTTCCCTCTCTTACTGTATTGCACATAAGTTATGCAGAGTTCAGCTGACCTTATTGGAACCTCAGAAGGGCTATGTAACAAAGTTTTTTTACTGGAAAGGTTTCATAATTCTGCAACGGTGGAATATGTGACGTTAAGTGGGATGAATAATTATACTTACTTGTATACTTGGTAAAGAATGGAATGGCGAAACCTCCTGTGAAGAAGTAATTGATTCTGTAGATCTTTCTTTCTTATCCTGAAATTCCAAATGCCTCCAAGTATTTCATGTCAATACTGGAACGATTAGATTACTGCATATGACTTTGAAAGACTTAGTGAAACCGTCACATCTCTTCTTAGAACATTCTACCAAACTCAGGTAATTCAGTTGCTTCTAAATCACATCATAGAATGTCGTCAGAATTATATGATATTTCTAGCAATCGGATTTGCCAATGTTAATGATAATTGATCAATACCGAGTTTAACATCAAACTCGGCCCTACCGTTCCTGAACAAGGTCATACAAGATTAAAATCACAGACAAGAAATCCTTTTTTGGTGCTAGTCAGGAAGATCTATTAAAATCAGCTATGACAATCACGCTGAAGAAATTCCTGGTGGTCAACAAACATTGTTCGAACACATAGGCGGGATCGCCGAGGACATGAAATTCCCTCTGTCAGTAAGACCACCACAACTTCCCAGGACATTCGACCCAGCTTTAGCAATTTAGTGGTATCAAATCCTCGTGAACCAGTTTACACAATGGTTTTCTATGAAACAATGGTTTTCTAATAAACAATCCCCGATCACAGCGGATGCCAGTTGATCATACAAGCAACATCAAGCTTATATTGATCGGACGGCATATATTACTATCATTTTAAGTAAGGGAATATTGTACTAAAAAATTCCCCATCCAAGCTTTTGGTGATATGTTACAGCATTGGTTCTACCTGAGTCCGTTGTAACAGGTGGCGCAAAAGTAATCCTCCTATCAGAAAATGCTATAAATTTTGCGATTAGCCCCTAATGTCAGTTCTGTTTTGACATTTGTGTAGTAAACACATGCGAAATACACGTTAATAAACAATGTTACACTACACTGCTCCAGAACGCGGAATATTGTTTATTTGACCAATAATCGGTCGGTGACTTTGACACAACGTAAATTTCGTCGCAGATTTCCTGGCCGTCCAACGCCTACTGGTGAAACACTGCGACGTTTAGCCGCTCGCCTCGAAGAGACTGGCACAACACGAGATGCTGCCAGGCGTGGCAGACCCCGGAGTAGCCGTTCTGCAGAGAATATTGCTGCTGTAGCCGAGGATGTCATGGAAGCGCCGTCGACATCGACCAGACGACGTGCCACGCAAATGGGTATCAGTCGACGGTCTCTACAGCGAATTTTGGTACAAGATTTGAAGATGTTTCCGTACAAAGTCCAGACGGTGCATCAGCTGTTAGCTGCTGACCGCCAATCGCGTCTAACATACGCTCGAAAGGTTACTTTTGCGCCACCTGTTATACTGCCACCCGTGTCCATCAAACTTATCGGTTCGCATTCTGCGTTTATCGTCGACTACCCGCCTTACCCACGATGTAGAACGTTAACGTTCGTATGACTTCTATGCGAAAAATGCTGATTTGCGACCTACAAAAAATCATCAAAATGACATAGCTAATGAAAACATACTGACTGATGCCGGTTAATTGGTCGCAAATCAGCTGTTTTTCGCATAGAAGTCATGCGAACATCAACGTTCGACATCGTGATTCGGGCGGTACATTTCTATTGTGGCCTTTGCTGATAACTGGACGCCTCAACAATGGTGGCTATGACATGACAGCTCTTATTATGCATCGCACTCCTGGGACCAAATCAAACATATTAGTAACGAAATATTATGCTGACAAACGAACCGTAACAATAAATATTAAACACAATACGGAAAATAAATCCGAAATTAACCTGATAACAGACTCTTGGACGTATTACTTGCTGAGACCTTGTTCTGAAAGGCGAGTCTATCAACACTTCCCCCTCGTGCTCTCTAAATCCTAAACAGAGATAATCCATCAAAATAAGCTAGAAAAATGCTGTAGTCACCCGATGACCCGTCGATATGCAAAAGGACCAAAGTAATTTGATGAGATCTCAAAGAGCAACAAGGAAGATGATGTCCCAGGGACAAGTGCAGTCACATGAGAACGATATGTCCTCAGTATTCATCTAGGTACTTAAGAATATGCTTAGTGGAAATGTTTAAAAACTCAGGCATTAGTTTATCAGAAAATATCACACATCCATACCAGACAGGAACCCAGGGAAGAGCGGTAGTCCTGGCGGGTAGGAGATGTGTGAATTTCTTTATTGATAGTTATACTTTTAACGATCGTGTGAGATTTGGGGCTTACTTTAAAGTTATACTTGTAGCACACATGCTGCCGCATCGTTGTAGTGTTTATCAGTCTGAAATCTTGGCTAAGAGAGACGTAGCAGAATGACAAAGTTATAATGTCCTGACAGGAGAATGAACTGGAGGGTTTCACATGATTATTCTTCTCGTAAGCTTAGGTGGTGTGCGACCGCACAGTGAGGCCACTATGATAGCACAGCCAGCGTCCCAATGAAATGATCAAGTAAATCCATTAGGATGATATAGCTTCCCTCAGGGAATCCCAGGTCTATGCAGCAGGTACCAATCCGAAGCTTAGATGGATGGACGTACACTTCATTTATTGGAGTGGGGCCATGGACTGACTATCCCCGCAACTATAAGTGTTATAGCATACGTTTGTTAGACAACTCCAATCCGTTTGTTAGGCAAGCACACGACCGGTGATTTTAGGTGTACACCATAACAACTACGAAACTTCCCGAAGTACAAAGATCATAACCGAAGTTACAACCGGGATTATAGGGTCTCCTGATCGCCTGTAGTGCCAGATCAAATCTCTGGTCAGAGTCCGTAAATGAAACTACTTTCAGTTTAGTACAATAGAGCTCGTGACTGATCTCCCAAGAAAGATTAAGGCAATTATAGTCTGGCTGCCATTAAATTTATAGATTCAGTGTTTACGAGCTCAAGAATAAGACGCAACTGTTTTAAATTCACCCGATTTGGGTCATGAGCCACATCAATATACAAAGGATCAATAGAGCTTATTAGCTCGCTAGGAATAATCTTATACTACTACTAAGGGATAAAAGCTATAGGACCAATAATGATAGGTGGAGTTCAGTGAGGGATTGCACATATTGCAAAAATCTGCCGCCCGGTCTAAATTTCAAACGATCCAAAGTTCTGAAAGCCGAATCAAGACCGGATATCACGCTAATAGTGTCCGTCATGACGGAAATCTTCCTGTTATAAAGGCTCTTAACAGAGCCTCATCAAGTGGGCATAGGCTCTCGATAAGAGTCTATTCTTATTCCCATTTACTTTGTATGAATTCGTGACTCTTAAATATGAGCAAAGATTGGAATTTGGACTTCTTATTCTGCAGGTTAATAAATTATTTGTAATACCTGCTAAAGTGTTTTTGATTTTGCTGGGAACTTTTTGTAGACCTGCAGGACCTAGTAATTATAGCGCTGAGGAATCTCTTAAAGTTAGTAAACCCGAATAATTGAATCCGTAAAGAAGCTGTTGAAAATTATATATTACATTATTGTGGACCTGCAAATAGAGTTCTAGGGAAACTCTTTTTTTCTTGGGCAATCTCTGTGGACCAGCAGTGTCTTGTAAATATAGCTCTGCTGAATCTCTTAATGTTACGAGAGCGGTCCCAAAATTAGCCGACCTAACAAAGAAAACCCAAAAAATTTGGGAAAATTTGTCTTTTCTTCACGGCATAATCTCCTTTTATCTCTATACACTTTTTCAGCGATCTTCAATAGCTTCGACGCCCTGTTTATAGTTAGGACTGTCTACCTCCTGAAAATAGCCATAAACCGTAACCTGCACCTCTTCATTGCTGCCAAATCTATTTCCGCTGAACCATTTTCCAAGTTTGGAAACAAGAAATAATCCGAGGCAGGGTTACCATAACCTTTTTTCGGAAAGGAGGACTTTTGTGCCAGAAAAGGAGGACATTTGTAACATTTACAAAGAGAGTTTGGAACTTTTGGAGGACAATTAAAAAAATGCAGTAATTGGAAAGAATGAGCATTTTACTATGATCAACAATTAAACTTTAAACCAGTAAGAAGTCGACGATGTGATACCGTACACCACCCTATCGGAGCAGAAGAAAGATATGTACACACGGTGGTCAGATCTTACAATGTTATCAACTCTGTCAAATTGCTGAAAACGACAGATTGTAAATTGTCAGTTCAGACGATTGCAAGAAAACCTTACAATTTTATATATGTATTTGCGAGTACAATATATTTTCTAAATAAAACATTTTATTGACTGTGTGCCAATAAAATGTTTCTCTGACAATATTGTAAGATCTGACCACCGTTTGTACATAGCTTCTGTGGCGCTAAAAGGCAACTTCGGAAAGAAAATATATATGAGGCTTATATCTAAATGTGATCTGATATCTTCCCAGGTTTGAAAGAGTCCTTATTGTCAAATTTCAGCAAGATCGTAGCGAAAATGCGACCTATACTTAAAGAACAACTTCAAATGGACAGACTGACGGACTCGACACAGTAATCTAGCGATACTGAGTCGATCAGTGTACTTTAAAGTGGGTCTAGTATTTTTAGGTGTTATTAATAATAATAAAGGAAAGGTGGCGTTAAGTTCGGCCACGCCGTATCTTATATACCCTTCAACATGGATCGCATGTTTACTGTTTTGGGTGCAAATAAATTCATATTACCAAATACTGGATATAAATACACCGAAATACCAAATTTTCAGCCCCATCAGTTGAAATTTGCGGTCTCTGCGGCGTTAGTAAGTCAAATTGGACAGATGCTATACATGGGCGCTGTAAGAAAAATGAACCGATATTTCTAATTTTCAATCCCAAATTACCTGCAGTTATAAGAAGTATCTGTACCAAATTCCAGTCATATAGCTCAATTATTGTATAACTAACTTTGTACTAATAGTACTATTTGTGAAAAAGTTGAATTTGTAACAAAAGGAGGACAAATCCATTAGTTTTGAAAAAGGAGGGAGGACGGGAGGACATTGGCTGAAAAGGAGGACATGTCCTCCGAAAAGAGGACGTATGGTAACCCTGATCCGAGGGAGTTAAATCTGGCGAATCAGGAGCGTGCTGATGCAATTCGAACTTTAATTCATTGATTTTGCCAATCGCAATAGTGGATGTGTGAATTGGTGCATTGTCTTGATTGTGAGCAAACGCAGCACCCATCTTGCGCACAGCTTTCTCATAGTAAAATTTTCCGTCAATATGCGATGTATATCACTTTTTTAAATACCTATGACTTCAGCTAGCTCACGAACCTTCAACTGAGGTTCATCCAATACCATTTTCTGATTCTGTAACCATTTCTGGCGTGGACACCTCAATTGGAACACTACGTTGTTCGTCTTGGCAGCCCGTACGGCATTGTTTATACTCGGCCACCCAATATTTTATAGTTGTAAACGAAGGAGCAGTCTCCCCTAAAGTAGAATCTAGTTCTCGCCCTCATACCTCGCAAGCAGAGTTCTAAGTAATCTAATTTTTTTCTGCGTACTCTTTGTGGATCTGCAGGTCATGGTGAATTTTGCTCTGAGGATTCTCTTAATGTTAGGTTACCTAACTGAATGGTTCCAAGGAAGACGCTGAAAATGCTTCATCATTTGTTGCAGGGTACTCATGGCGGACCTGCACGATCTGGTAAATATGGCTCTGAGGAGGTATTCATTGTGGACTGCAGTGCCTGTCAAATTAAGTTCTAAGGAATATATTTATTGTCGGCACTCTTTGTGTTGACAGAACCTGTCAAACGTAGTTATAAGAAACCTCCTAATGTTAGTCCCAAAACTTGTTTCCTTTTACATGTAAATAAAAATCTTTACAATCTACTCAAGTAAATACTACCAATCGTTTATATAGTCTTAAAATTTAGCTAAGGATAACACGATTGCCCTTAATATCTCTGAGTGACCTCGACGCAGACTTGCAACCCAGTAGCTACTGAGTTGTGTTGGGTCTCCATGCAAGGTCTTGTAAAGAGCACATCGATTGCCACAAGATGTCGGTGTAAACTCGGAGCAGGCTTGCCACCTCGTCGATACCGATTTGTGGTTATGTTCCGAGGGAAGGAAGTTCAGATCTGTGTTAACACAAAGGAAATAACTAGCCAGAATGTGTCTCAAGATCGCAGTGTGAACTCGATGCAGACGGATCTCTATTGACTTGTGGTTCGTTTGAATATTAGGTTTTATTAAGAACCCCTCAATGGGCCTCAAGCTTTCAGAGTAAAAACGGGGCAGGCTTGTCACCCCGTCCTTACTGACTTGTGGATTGTGTCGATGGAATAACATAATATACCTATCTACCCTAAACAACTACAGACTGGTGATGCCACTTTAATCAAATCCTATTGTATGATTTAGAGCTCTTGGTCGACGATTCGAGCGACTTTAGTCCTGCAGTATTTATTTCGATTTGAATTTCCCAACAGTCTAGCAATTAAAATTTTAAACGTTTTCTTAATGTCATCAACCAAAATGCTACCTTCTCCTCGAAGTTAAAAAAATTCTTGTTTTTATTTCTCGTTTCACGCGCTTCCCATAAAATATGCAACAACATTTTTTGAATATTCCCCAAACGTTTGTGTCATAAACAAAAATTTTTTATTTACTTTTTTTAGGGGGCAAAAACAAAAAATCACCACTAACTCATAAAGGCCTAAAAAAGTAACGACCAGACCACCAGTACTCCGACTTTTCCGGAATTATATTTGACCGCAAATATTGTCTCATTTGTCCAGCTACCCAGGATGGACACCCGGTTCGTGTAGTTGAATGGTTGGAAACTATTTTTTACTCTTTTTCAAGCGGAGTAGCAAGAATATGTGACCCTTGGAAAATATGTATAAGTGGTGACCACAATAGCAGAAGTAGCAGCAGCAGGAAAAACAAATGCAGCAACAACTCTGACTTTCACTCTAAGATGATTTGTGGCTTATTTATGTAAATTGTGGTTGTCGGCCGTAATAAAAACACAGAGTGCCAAACGGAAGGCCGGTAACAGGTGTTGTTAGCTCAGGCAATTAGTTGTGTACTGCTTAAAAGAACACCTAAAAATCTTTTTTTGTTTTTTTTTGTGGGTAGCATCAAGGCTTTTTAATGGGTGTCCACCAGAATAGAGACGGAGAGAAGGAATACATTGTACTCTGAAACCAATTTGAAGTAATTATTACAAAATATACATAGCTAACTACTGGAATTTAGGTAAAGCGTTTGATTGACCTTCCTCCCATTCTTCCATCTACTTGCTGGATACCTTCCCTGTTTTGTTTGGGAGGCTACTATTTTCATTAAGTTTCAATTTAAAGTGTCAACTGATATGGCCGTATATTTTCGGTTGTTCTTTTTTTGGAGTATACCCAGGGAAAAGGCAATGATTACCCTCTACGTGTTGGCTCTTGTGGCCAACCAGGAGGGTTGGAGGGCATTTATGTAGCCTACGAACAAGTGTGAGTGGTAAACCATTGATTCACAGTGGGGAAGTAAGTGATTAAGTCATGACAATAACTTAATTAATGTCCTCAACTCTGGTGTAACCACTAGACCCGACCGACCAAGCGATAATGGTCAAGTATATTTCAACGAAACGTCAGGTTTACTAGGTCACTGCAGCTAGGAAAACTAACGCTCTACAACAAGGAATATTTTCTCTTTTGTGATTTAGCATCTGTCGGTAATGCCGGGCAGAATTTAGAAGTAGATCGAAAAACGTCAGCTGGAAAAAACAGAACTAGGTCGAAAAACGTCTTGCTTCCTAGGTCATGGCAGCTCGAAGAACTTAAACTATGCAGCAATACTAATATCTCTGAGATTTGCATTTTCCTAACATATATTTGTTGGGTAAGATAATAAATAAAGTGGACAACGAACATCATTAAGTAGATGTGGGGTTATTATACGCGTACATAAAGAAATCGAACTTTAAATATGTTATGATTAGCCACATACATACATATTTATTATGCTATGTAATGTAATCAATCCAAATTTTCCAATAAAAGTTCTACATATTCGTATTGATTATGCCATATTCTTTATTTAATTCTTCATTTTTTCTACTAACCGTTTTCGAGTGTCCAACTTTTTTTTGGTTAGTATATTTAGGTGTTTATACAAAATTTTATTAAAAAATCGTTAAAAGATAATAATATATACATTTAAAATTATTTTAAAAATTCGTTACTTTATTTAATTTTGACAAAAAGAAAATAATATATACATTTCTGCAGTAACATAATAAATAATTTAAACTTGTATTTAGAAATGTTTATAAATTCTTCGGTAAAAATACAATACATACTAAACTTTATTCCTATACTTGAAGTATTTATTGTAATAATTGTATCATCCATTTTTATACCCTACACCACACTGTGGTACAGGGTATTATAACTTTGTGCATTTGTTTGTAACACCCAAAAGGAGAAGAAATAGACCCATCGTTTATTATACCGATCGACTTAGAATTACTTTCTGAGTTGATTTAGCTATGTCCGTCTGTCTGTCTGTCCGTCTGTCTGTGCATGTATTCTTGTAATCAAAGTACAGGTCGCAATTATGGTCCGATCTCGACGAAACTTTACACATATGTTTTATTTGGCCCAAGGACGATCCCTATTGAATTTGGTTAAAATCGGTTCAGATTTAGATATTGCCCCCATATATATGTTACCCCAGATTTGACATGTAAGCTCTGTAAAAACTTTATTTTATATCCGATCAGTCTGAAATTCGGCAGAAAGAGGTTTCTTATCATATGAATGAACACTGTAAAATTTGGAATAAATCGGTTCAGATTTAGATATAGCCCCCATATATACGTTACCCCAGATTTGACATGTAAGCGCTGTAAAAACTTTATTTTATATCCGATCAGTCTGAAATTCGGCAGAAAGAGGTTTCTTATCATATGAATGAACACTGTTAAATTTGGAATACATCGGTTCAGATTTAGATATAGCCCCCATATATACGTTACCACCGATTTGAAGTGTAAGCGCTGTAAAAATGTTATTTTATATCCGATCTGTATGAAATTCGGCAGAAGGAGGTTGCTTATAATATGAATGAACACTGTTAAATTTGGAAGAAATCGGTTCAGATTTAGATATAGCCCCCATATATACGTTACCCCCGATTTGAAGTGTAAGCGCTGTAAAAATGTTATTTTATATCCGATCTGTATGAAATTGGGCAGAAAGAGGTTTCCTACTATTTGAATGAACACTGTTAAATTTGGAAGAAATCGGTTCAGATTTAGATATAGCCCCCATACAAACGTTACCCCCGATTTCACATGTAAGCGCTGTAAAAATGTTATTTTATATCCGATCAGTGCGAACTTCGGCAAAAAGAGTTTTCCTTCTAAATGAAGAAATACTGCCAAATTCGGAGAAAATCGGTTCAGATTTAGGTATAGCCACATATATATGTTAACCCCGATTCGACATGTAAGCGCTGTAGAGATTGTATTTTATATCCGATCAGTACGAAATTCGACAGAAAGATGTCTTTTTACATGAATGAGTATTCAGGGAAAATCGGTTCAGATTTATATATAACATCCGTATATATGTTCCTCCTGATTTGGTATCAAAGCGCTATAGTAGTTGTACTTTACTTCCGATCATTAAAATTTTGCTTAATTTAGCGATTATCGGTTCAGAATTAGATAATATGTTCCTACCCATTTACCAATTATTCCAATTTATTATCGCAATGACCCTTATCGCATTATTAGGGAGGAGTAGGGTATTATATAGTCGGCCTGCCCGACTTTCTGCCTTTCCTTATTGGTTTCTTTATGTGCAAGCTAAGCAACAAGCGACGACACAACCTCGTCGATCGAATGTCCAAGCGCGACTGAATGATAGTGAACTCTCATTCAATGTGTGTGCTCATGTACACGTGAGAGGAAAAACCCCGGGTAGTGCTTTTGCCCATCGCTGTGCTATAACCTATGGATCTTGAGTACTTGGCGGTAATGGTAGGTACTTAGGTGGCGGTAGCTTAAAAATTAGAGCTCTACGGAACTACTTCTATAAAGAACGGAACTACTATCCGTGAAGCACGGGAATTTCTTCTTCACAATAACCTTGAGAGACATATTCTCTATTTATTTGCCAAATCTGAACTGATCTTCCCTGCTACCAAATCTCAATTGATCCAGACAAGCGAACCAGATCGAAGTAGAAATGTTGCAATATTGTCATAAAGAAGTGAATCCCAGAATTACCTGCTTCTAACACCAATCTCTGTGACAGGCTCTATTCAGTGCTTCAATATTACTCTACAACGTTTTTGCTTCGCACCTGCTTGCGGCCATTCTTCTTTTATCCGATCAGTATGAAATTCGGCAGAAAGAGGTTTCTTATTATATGAATGAACACTGTTAAATTTGGAAGAAATCGGTTCAGATTTAGATATAGCCCCCATATATACGTTACCCCCGATTTGACATGTAAGCGTTGTAAAAATGTTATTTTATATCCGATCAGTGCGAAATTCGGCAAAGAGAGGTTCCCTATTACACGAAGGAATACTGCTAAATTCGGAGAAAATCGGTTCAGATTTAGATATAGCCCCTATATATATGTTACCCCCGATTTGACATGTAAGCGCTGTAAAAACTGTATTTTATATCCGATCAGTGCAAAATTTGGCAGAAAGAGGTTTCTTATTACATGAAGGAATACTGCCAAATTCGGAGAAAATCGGTTCGGATTTAGATATAGCCTCCATATATATCGCGTGTTTTTTTAGGGGTATAGAACTTCGAATTGAAATAAAACACAAGAAAATCGTTTTAAGGTCCATCAATTTGGCTTTATTGGAAGGATAATTTTATGCCATTAATGTTTAAATATGATTTCGGGCATGTGGCCGCCGCGGCTGGCTCGAATAAAGCCAATTCTACAGGTCCAATTTTCAACCACTTTTTCGAGCATATGGGGCCGTATGTCGGCAATAACGCCACGAATGTTGGCTTCCAATTCCCCTAACGTTTCTGGTTTGTTGGCGTAGACGAGCGACTTCACATATCCCCAAAGAAAATAATCCAATGGTGTCAAATCACACGATCTTGGTGGCCAATTGACAGGTCCATTCCGCGAAATTATGCGCTCATCGAATGTTTCCTTCAATAAATCGATTGTGATGTGCGCTGTGTGGCATGTAGCGCCGTCTTGTTGGAACCACAACTCATCCATATTCATGGCATCCAATTCGGGAACAATATAGTCGGTTATCATGGCTCTATACCGGTCTCCATTAGCTCTCCACAGCTCCAATTGCTGTGCACGGTGGCGAATCGATTCATTCGGGTCCTCTTCAACACTTTGCTCTACAGCGGCAATTGTTTCTTCGGTGCGCACTGTTTGACGTCTCTGCGGATGCGTATTATCACATAGAGTAAACGTAGTGCGAAAACGATCCATGTTTAACCGAATTAATTGCTCTGATGGACGATTATGTCGACCATAAAATGGACGGAGCTTGCGGTAAACTTCGCGAACTGAACCATTATTTTCGAAATAAATTTGCACGATTTGCAAGCGTTGTTCTTTTGTCAACCTGTTCATGATGAAATGGCAAACCAAACTGAACATAAATGACATTAGAGTTGCCAGATTTGACCACAAAATGCCAGTTTTATCTCTATTCGAAAAACAAAGCTGTAAAAAAAACACCCATTATGTTACCCCCGATTTCACATGTAAGCGCTGTAAAAACTGTATTTTATATCCGATCAGTATGAAATTCGTGAGAAAGAGGTTTCCTATTATATGAATGAACACTTTTAAAATTTGGAAGAAATCGGTTCAGATTTAGATATAGCCCCCATATATACGTTACCCCCGATTTGACCTGTAAGCGCTGTAAAAACTGTATTTTATATCCGATCAGTGCGAAAATCGGTTTTTGACAGATCACGTGTGAGTCGTGTCATGCTGTCATGTTATTTTTGTTAAGTATTGTTTGGCATTTCATCATGGAAAGACTTACGCCTACACAACGTTTACAAATCGTTCAACTGTATTACGAAAATTCCCGTTCTGTGAGGAATGTGTTTAGTGCACTTCGCTCAACTTATGGTCAACATAATCGGCCTACTGAGCGTACTATTCGCAACACCATCACCCATCTTGAGACCCAGCAATCATTATTGGATAATATTCGACCGAATAGACCACGTCCTGCACGCAGTGAAGAAAATGTAGCGGCCTTAGCTGAGAGTGTACACGAAGCCCGTGATGAGTCGATTCGGCGCCGTTCGCAGCAACTCGGACTGACGTATGGAACGGCTTGGCGCATTTTACGTCGAGATCTTAAATTGAAAGCATACAAAATACAGCATGTGTAAGAACTGAAGCCGCCCGGCCTTCCCAAGCGACATCGCTTCGCTCTATGGGCTCTTCGGGAACACTTCGGTGAGCAGATAATTTCACGTTTTGGGCCGGTCGATTGGCCACCAAGATCGTGTGATATCACACCGTTAGACTTCACGCGTGTCATTCGCCAGTTACCAGTCGAAATGCTCGAACGAGTCATCGAAAATTGGACTCAACGGATGGACTATCTGAGACGTAGCCGCGGCCAGCATTTGATAGACATAATCTTCAAAAAATAAATGCCAAAGAATGTTCTTTCAAATGATAATAAACATTCCCCATTCAATTTGAATGTTCTGTGTTTTTTCTTTAAAAAAGTAGAGAACCTCGAAATGGATCGAGCTATACATCCGTCAGCATTTTGTGGATCTGATAAAGTTGATATAAATATATGAATCCCAGGATTATCTGCTTCTAATACAAATATCTAAGTGCTGTCAGCAAATAACTTGAGGAACTTGAGGACCTTCTTCTCATTTTATCGCAGACAGCTATGTCACGGGGAGAAGGTCTAAATAAGCATCTTAGGGTATTTGGTGGTCGATAATGGAGTTCAAAGATATTGTAAAAATATAGTCGGATATCTGCATGTTTCTTGCAGCTAAGAACTCTGTATGATCAGCTTAGTAATTATTCATAAATATCACAGATGTTCTAACCGACAAGACCAGAATCGTATAGTCGTCAACATTAGTTTTGCTTGCAATTGAAGGAAGGTCGTAGATATCTCCTCATTTTGAGTAAAACCTCTGGATTAACTCTACTGAGTTTTGGTTTTCTATTTTTAAATTTCACAAACTAATACCCTCCATACATATAAGTAGTTCCATATTAACCTGTAGGAACATGTCGGCAATATCCTCGTGCAGGATGACACGGTTGATCATATCTATCCTATTACACAGTCTGCTTTGGTAACGATTTGGGCCTTTATGTATGATTATATGCAGTAGTCGTACTATGCTGCTTTAGGAAACAATGTTGATGATCTGCAATTGGAAAACGTTCTGGGGAGAAGAAGCTCCTCAGTCGTGGCAATTCTTATTTGCTGGCAGCTTTGTCTGGTTTCAGTACGAGTATCTACAGTGGTCAATATCAGGCCGCCCGGTAATAGTGAGTATGAACTTCAATATAGATATTCCGTCGGGGCCAAATGCTTTGGGAGACTTTTCGCTACACTGTGGTGGTACCCTATTTGCGGATTTCGCTGGTTTCAATTGTGGTAAAAGTCAATAACGGGTGCAGGACTTTTGTGCGGTAGGCGGATTTGGATAAATTTAATTGTTCATCATTAACATCGATATCACTGTAGGTCAACTTCGGATAAATTTACGCTACGGATGGCATTAGCAATATGGCTATTCGGATAGCAAGAATACGAAGCATGACTCCCCTTAACACTGTAACTGTAATTTCGTATAATAAGATTGCAATGCGTTCACTGTTTTTGCCCAAATTCGAGGCAGATTAACAATTCACCAATTCTACCATTTGTTCGGCTTATAGTCCGATCCGTAATTGTAAGGCCATCATCGACTAGTCCACTTATTTATAGATGAAGTTTCCCAATTATAGGTTCAGCAGGATTAGAGCGACGAATATCACCACGCTCATCTGCGAGTCCCTTTGTGAGAGACTTTAATTCCGTTAATGAACACACGGAATATTTTCTCAGCAACCCGAACTTCTGAAAGAATAAGTAGTTTATTAAAGCGTTCATTGGCGGATCTCTCAGCATATACATTATCAGTTACCTTTCCTCTGGGTGGCAGAATAACGGCGTTCATATAAAATGAAAGGCTATTCTGAACACAGTGAAATTACTGGTTGTCTGGTAAAGAAAATGCATCAGTACGGATGAAGCGAGTGGGAGCTACGTTGATGATGTTCTCAGCTACCCGAACGTCTAAGGGCTCGAATAATTCATTGAAGCAGTGATTGATGAATCTATCAACCGTATTAGCTTTCCTCTGGTTGGAGTTCAGACATAATGAAATCGAAATGTCAGTCTATGGAGATTATGATGGGTAGATAGCCTGATTCCAGTGAAATGACATGTTGTCAGGTAATATCAATTATTACATATGTGATACTACAGTGATAACGGACTAGATGTTGTAATCTAAAGCAATCTCTGTGATAACCTCTCTCACTGTGCAGAACGTAGAGCTCAGCCCAATAATTAATTAATGCTCGTGATGAGCATTGCGTTCTCGTAGCAGTACCCGATTATCGCCTTGCAGTAGATAATAAGAAGTCCGGCAAATAAAGGGAGCTACTTAATCTAACACAATCGATGTATGGAATTTCAGAGCCAAGCACAGACTAGATTGGTTTTCAATCTCCACTCTGATGGGTCAGATCTTTGCGTAGCACCAAGAGTGGCAACTAGCTTGCTTCGAACCGGTTATTCAAGGCTGTCTCGTTCGCGTGAGACGTCTCCAAAAACCCGTTGGGGCTAACGGCGAGATTAGGCCAACACGGAAGACCTCAGTGGTCGACTCTAGTATAGAGGAAACCCGTTTTGTGGTATCGATGTAAGGGAAGACTTCAGGGGTCGACTCTGGTATAGAGGAAGACCTTAGTGGTCGACTGTAGTATAGAGGAAGACCTCAGTGGTCGACTCTTGCATAGAGGAGGACCTCAGAGGTCGACTGTAGTGTAGAGGAAGAACACAGTGGTCGACTCTAATATAGAGGAAAATCTCAGCGGTCGACTCTAGTATAGAGGAAGAACTCAGAGGTCGACTCTAGTATGAGTAAGACCTTAGTGGTCGACTTTAATGTAGATGAAGACCTCAGTGGTCGACTTTAATGTAGATGAAGACCTCAGTGGTCGACTTTAATGTAGATGAGGACCTCAGTGGTCGTCTTTAATGTAGATGAAGACCTCAGTGGTCGACTTTAATGTGGTCGACTGTAGTATAGAGAAAGACCTCAATGGAAGAAGAGGAAGAACACAATTGTCAATTTTAGAGGAATACCTAAGTGGTTGACTCTAGTATAGACGAAGACCTCCGTGGTTCACTCTAGTATAGAAGGAGACCTCAGTGGTCGACTGTAGTATTGAGGAAGACCTCTGAGGTCGACTCTTGCATAGAGGAGGACCTCAGTAATCGACTGTAGTGTAGAGGAAGACCACAGTGATCGACTCTTGTATAGAGGAAGATCTTAGTGGTGAACTCTGCTATAGAGGAAGACCTCAGTGGTCGAGTCTAATGTAGAGAAATCCCTCAGTGGTAGGGGAATACAACTGTCGCTGTAGTATAGAGGAAGACCTCAGAGGTTGACTCTAGTGTAGAGAAAGACCTCAGTGAGCGATTCCAGTATGGAGATAGACCTCAGTGGTTGACTCTAGTATGGAGGAAGACCTCAGTTGTCGACTCTAGTATAGATGAAGACCTCAAATATGGACAATAGTATAGAGGTAGACCTCAAATATGGACAATAGTATAGAGGAAGACATTCGTGGTTGAGTCTAGTATAAAGAAAGTCCTCATTGATTGAATATATTATAGAGGAAGACCTCATTGATCGAATCTAGTATAAAAGATGACGTCTGAGGTCGACTCCAGTATAGTAGAAGACCTCTGAGGTCGACTCTAGTATAGAGGAAGACTTCAGTGGTTGACACTAGTATAGAGGTCCTGAGTGATCGACTCTAGAGTAGATGAAGATCTCATCTCTCTAAAGTGGAGGAAAACTCATCAATCCCCATACGCTCAGTCAAATGCTCTGGTAATGGGAAGAGTTATTCTTTTATATAATTAGGAAAGAGTTATGACATTTGATATGATTTCACGGACACCATAACCACTGTGTACCGAATCCCGAAGGTTAACATGTTCTAACTCATTGAATTAATCATTTTCTACCCGTTTGTCTCTAATCTCAGGAACACCTAAACAACAATGGTCAAATATCGAAGATAATCTGTAATCAAGAAATAAATTAAAATACATTCTGTAAACAAATCATTTTTATTATTCGAAAGTCGGTTAATCCGCTTTCATCTAATAAAAATCAATTGGTTTACAATAATTGCGGTTGCTCATGTTATTAATTCCACCCATTGTGCTCCGCATCGGAGGCGGCGTATAGGTAATGGGTACCACCTCATTGTGTTGGCCATTGTGACCGCCCAGTTGGGGGGCTAGTCTATGTTGTGTTGTGGCTACGCTACGCGTCGTGCCGCTCCGCTCCGCTCCGCTCTGTAGTCATGAAGGTGAGTGTGTGGTGAACCAATGTGGCATGGTGTGTGTTTGGTCAACAACAGGGTGAGCTATGAACTACACAAATACCACGAGTCGAGTCGAGTACGTATAACATACAACTTACGTGTGTTTGGGTGTCTGTGACGTTCTTTAAACACGGCACGACAGGTGTTCATGATTTATGATATTTACATACGACAACGCGTCGTATGGACAGCATTCGTTTGTGTATGCGGTGCACCCCGAGTACTCGCACTCTCGATATGTAGCGAAGGGTATCTCATCAGCATAGCACAGCACCGCATCGCACCGCACCAGTAGCAACACAACCCCGATGCCTTTCTAAAGAGAGCGGAAAGTATTTACATTTGAATCTGTCTTTTAGGTTCGTTTTCGGTGGGTCTGAGAGTGTGGGGTGTTGATTGCAACTGAGTGGCGTTGATGTGTACATGATTTGTCACTTGGGTGTCAACGTTTACGCTAACGCTATCCACCCGTAACATCTGACTTAATCAAGCCTTAATCGAATACTTGTTCTGTACTTTATGACACTCAATTGGGTGTAAATGAAATATAAATGGTAATTACCTTTAAATTATTATCCGTTTTTTTTCACTACTAAGTTACCCATTGAATGTGTATAATATTTAGTTGGAGTGGGGTTAGATATGGATCAATATAGATTTAAACAATTGGAGCAGAACCCTTAATAGTATACTGTAATCTATTGTAATGTCAATTGCCACTTTTCGACTCATTAATAATTAAGGTAATACAAATCAATAGCCAATAACGGTAACTAAGCATAAAACCGTAAGAAACCCTCAGAATTTGACTCTAATATAAAGGAAGACCTCATAACGTGTCCTTAGTATTAAGGAAGACCTCAGTGGTCAACTATAAATAAGAAAAATACCTCAACAGTTGGATTTTTATATAGAGGAGGAACTCTGTGGATGACTATCATACGGAGGAATCCCTCAAATGTTGTATTTTCATATGGAGGAGTACCTCTAAGACCGATTCCTCAAATGTTAGATATCCATAAAGAGAAAGACTTTTAAGGTTGACTCAGACATAGAAGATGAGTCTACATTTAAGACTTTCATCTAGAGAAATACCTCAGTGTTCGACTGTTATATAAAGGAATACCTCTGATGTCGACTTTCATAAAAAGGAGCACCTCAGAGATAGAATCTTATATTGAGGATTTCCTCAGAGGTAGACATTCATGCAAAGGAAACTTCAGAGTAGTCTCTCATATGAAGGAAGACCTTATATGCGACTTTCATACAGAGGAAAGGTTATGAGGTCGAATCTCATATAGAAAACACTCTGAAATAATTCCTACACGCTGAAAAAAAATCGCTTCTGTAGTATATTGTCCCAAACATATTCGGCTTGAAACAGGATACACTCTAAATATATAATATTTGGTACACACAAAGGTTATATATTTGGGAAGATTTTGTTCTAAACAAATCTTTGTTTACTCCCAATTTTTTTGTTTGGGACTATTATTTTTCGAAACAAATTAAAAATTTGCACTTAAGTATTCAGAAAGTACCTAAATTGTGTTATATTGTTCAGTAATTCAAAATATTTTTTGTAGAAATTTTTAATGTTTGTAAAAATAATAAATAATAATTGAAATCCTATAATTTTGGATCAAAATAAATTTTTCGGTGGATTGACAACTAATGATGGCTTGGAATACTTAGAAATTTGAAATGATTGATTTGAAACAAACGTCAATGCTGCATTAGGTATCATAACTGGAAGGTAGATAGAATTAGGAACCAAAAAAAAATCGAAAAAGTCATCACAAGATTTGAAATTATTTTTTAAATAAAATATATTTGGACAAATTCCTAAACAATAATTTTATTTGTACTTAAACAAATAAAGTATTTGAGAAAATTAGTTTGCAAATATATTTTGTTGTAATATATTAATATATTCGTTCCAAATATATTTTATTGATTTTCAAATTGAATTTATTTTGCTCAGAAATATAAAATATTTAAAAATCTGTGTTCCAAATATATTTTCTTTCGATTCAAACATATCAAAAAAGACGATTTTGCCCCGTGTAATATAAAAGAAGGCCACAAAAAATGACGTTAATGTAAAGGAAGACTCAGAACTTGACTCTAATTTTAAGGAAGACCTCAGTCGTCGAACTCTATACAGATGAAGATGTCTGATGTTGATTATAGAATATAGAAGAAGATCTTAGAATTTGACTCTAATATAAAGGAAGACCTCAATAACCAAATGTAAAATAGAGGAATACCTCGATAATTGGATTTTCTTATGGAGGAGAACCTCTAAGGTCGACTCTCATATAGAGGAATACCTTAAGAGTTTGATTATCATAAAATGGAGAAGGTCCATTGCTCGAGATTCGTATTTAGATTAATACCTCAAATGTAGGATACCAATAAAGCGGAAGACCTTTAAGATAAACTCAGACATAGAGTAAGACACTACATCTGAGACTTTCATATAGAACAAGACCACAGTGTTCGACTGCCATCTAAAGGAATACCTCAGAGGTCGACATTCATAAATAGGAGCTCCTCAGAAGTAGAGTCTTATATTGAGGATGCCCTCAGAGGTAGACTTTCATGTAAAGGAATCCTCAGATAGATCTCTCATAAAGAGGAAGTCTTTCATATAAAGGAAGACCATATACAAGGTGGCGCAAAAGTAATCCTCCTATCAGAAAATGCTATAAATTTTGCGATTGGCCCCTAAACACATGCGAAATACACGTTAATAAACAATGTTACGCTACACTGCTCCAGAACGCGGAATATTGCTGACTATTTATTTGACCAATAATCGGTCGGTGACTTTGGCACAGATTTCCTGGCCGTCCAACGCCTACTGGTGAAACACTGCGACGTTTAGCCGCTCGCCTCCAAGAGACTGGCACAACACGAGATGCTGCCAGGCGTGGCAGACCCCGGAGTAACCGTTCTGCAGAGAATATTGCTGCTGTAGCCGAGGATGTCATGGAAGCGCCGTCGACATCGACCAGACGACGTGCCACGCAAATGGGTATCAGTCGACGGTCTCTACAGCGAATTTTGGTACAAGATTTATAGATGTTTCCGTACAAAGTCCTGACGGTGCATCAGCTGTTAGCTGCTGACCGACAATCGCGTCTAACATAACATCGAAAGGTTACTTTTGCGCCACCTGTTATGTATGTCGATTTTCATATAGAGGAAAGGCTCTGAGGCCGACATGGCTCTAATAAAAAGAAGACTCAGAACTTGACTCTAACATAGAGGAATACCTCAAAATTCGTCCCAAATATAAATGAACTCAGAACTTGACTCTAACATAGAGGAATACCTCAAAATTCGTTCCAAATGTAAATGAAGACCACAGTCAAATCTCATGTAGAGGAATACAACAAGAGTTGGATACGTCATCACTGGTCTACTCTAGTATAGAGGAAGACCTTAGTGGTAGACTCTCATATACGCGAACATCTCAAAGGATGACTTTTGTATACTTTCACATAATGGAAAATCTCGGACATAGACTTTCATATACAAGAATACCACTGATGTCGACTATCATATAAAAGAAGAAATCAGAGATAGACTCTCTTATTGCGGAAAGCTTCAGAGGTACATCCTAATGTATAAAAAAAAAATCCTGACGTAGATTCTCGTATTTATGAATACCTCATAGGTCGACTATAATTTTGAGGAAAACCTCTTAGGAAGACTTTCATATATAGGAAAACCTCAGAGATTGACTTCCATATAGAGCTGGACTCTCATATACAGGAAGACCTCTGATGTCGACTCATATATAGAAGAATAAATCAGAGGACTCTCAAATAGAGTAGTACTTCAGAGGAAGATTCTCATATTGAGGAATGCTTCTGAGAGTTAGGCTAATGTAGAGGAAGACCTCATAGGCCAACTACCATATAGAGGTTGACTTCATCGGTCAACTTCCATGTAGAGGAAAGCCTCAGAGGTTGACTCACATATTGATGTAGACGGCAACGGTAGAATCTCATATATAGGAACATCTAAAAAGTTAGAATTGCATATAGATGAAAACCTGAGAGGTCAACTTTCCTATAGAGGACGACTTCTCACGTTGACTCTCATACAGAGTAATACCTCAGAGGTAGTTCCTAAAATTGTGGAATGCTTCAGAGGTAGACTAAGGTAGAGGAAGTCCTCATAGGACTCTCATTTAGAGAAAACCTCATAGGTCAAATTCCATGTAGAGGAAAGCCTCAGAGGTTGACTTTTATATTGAGGAAGACGTCAAAAGGGAGACTCTTATAAAGAGGAACACCTTAAAAAATAGAATTTTATATAGAGGAAGACTTCGCAGTTAGCACTGGCTAACTGATAAATAAACCTTGTTGACTACCTACAAAGCGACAGGCAGTGGCAAATTATGTAGCACCAGTGTGGCCACCGAATAGACCTGGCGAATGCCTTTCTAAAATCAGTGACGGAGAGCCAGCACATGTCTTCCATAGACCATCTTCTTGAGGAGACGAAGATCATCTCCGTGCGGAGACTCAATTTGATGCTGTCGATTCAGTGCCTGCTGGGGTGTCATCGGAGTATCCATCCCAACCACAAAGTGCTGGATATACTCCACCCTCCCAGGTATGGCAGTGGAGATGTTTACTACCTACCGACGAATGTTAATTAACAACCGGGACAATATTGAGTAGATGAAACAACAAAAGGGTTCCCGCGATAATCGGATATATGCCGGAACGAAATCTGTAATAGAAATAGACTTAAGGAATATAAACTCAGCGTCTCCAAGCTGCTACAACAACAACTACCTATAGCGCGATGTTCAACGGAACAAAAATTATCATTTAAATCTGAGAGCGTACCCAGCAGGTCGACGATATCTTTGATAGACTACGAACTATGAGCAAGATCATGAAGTCACCAGCCGGCAGAGCTTAGGAAACCAACAAAGAAATCTCGTTGACCACTTAAAAAGAGAATGGCCAATTCGTGAGAAACAATGCAGCACTAGTGTGACAAAAGTCTTTCTCTCCCATGTATAAGAAGAATGGTAAAGTCGTCTCTATCATAGAAAAGTACCTCGCCTCGCACAAGGTCTTACGAATTGGGGAAATGTCCTGGAATCGGCAGAACATAGGGGACGGACAAAGAAACCTTGTCGGTATTTTAAAAAACCGATGCGAGACACACTGTGTTTGTGTTCACCGAATGTGAATGAGATGAAGTGGATGAATATAATGATCTAACAGAATACTATCCTAAAAACAGCTTCATGCCTCCTCGCCCACAGGAGGCATGAAGCCAACCATCACCCAAGAGACACGCAGGTCAGAACAATATTCACGCCAACGAAGTCGCTATCTGCGATAGAATAAGAAGCAGAAACAAGGTTCTTATGCCGCTCAACGGCAGAACTTAGGGAACAGGGAAAGAAACCTCGAAACGTAAAAAACGAAAAGCCGGCCGCTAATAAATGAGCCATTTTTAAACCAGCGACAGGCTTTCTCATAATTTTTTCCGAGAACCAATTAGTAAGGAGAGGAAAATCATGCCCTTACGGAGGAACAGTTTTATACTTTAGCAGCACTTGTTGGGGTGCTATCGGAGTACCAATATCAATCACCCACCCAGGCAGGTTTGGCTATATCTTCACAATCTATACCTTCATATGGAGAAGACCTCAGAAGTAGACTCTCATATTGAGGAAGGGTATCAGAGGTAGATTCTGATGTAGAGAGAGACACAGATGTTTACTGATATAGAGGAATACCTAAGAGTTTAATCCAGTCAATCTCTCATATGTGGAAGAAGAATTCATAGATCGTCTCTGGAATCGCTCTCCCGCAGAAATTAGGGAACTGCCAAAGAATACTCGTTAATCTTTTAAAAAGCCGGTCCGGGGAAAATTACAAGTATGCAGTGACATTGTGTTCACCAAATTTGAGCAATACGCAGTGGGTAAATATACCGACCTGCCATAATACTGCCCCAAAGCAGCGATATGATCCCTCCTTATGTCTTCTGCGGACCATCTTTGCGAGGAGACGAAGATCATTTCCGCACGAAAATACAATTTTATGTTGTAGAATCAGTAAACGATGAAGTGCTGTAGGAGAAACAATCGCAACCATTACACCAGAAGTAGGCTCCAACCACTCAGGCAAGTCAGGCCATCCTTCTCCAGTGTCAGAACAAGACAAGCAGATCAGAACGATCTTCACTCCGACGAAGTCGCTATATACGATACAATAAGAAGTAAAAACAAGGTTCTTATGCCGCTCATCGGCAAATAAACCTCGTTTACCTCTTAAAAAGCGAAAATCTGGCCGAGGAATACCTCAAAGTTTAACTCCAGTATATAGAAACCCCTCAGAGCTTGAAGTCCCCCTCTCATATAAAAAGAAATTATTCTGTTATCGTCTCTATTATAGAGAAACACCTCAGTGATAGACTGCAGTATAGAGGTAAAGGTCTTGATAAGTGGAAACAAGGTCCTGGAATCGCTGTAGGGTAGAACTTAGGGAACTGTCAGAGAATCCGCGACGATTTTTTTAAAAGTCGGTCTGTGGCAAACTGTTCAATGGCATTGTGGTCACCGAATGTGAGAAGTAGGAAGTGGATGAATGTACCAAACTGCCATAATACTGTCTCAAAGCAGCGACAGGATCCCTGCTTATGTCTTCAGTGGACCATCATAGCTACAATACGTAGAGAACGCCCGTGCGGAGATTAAAATGTTATATATGCTGGGGTACTATAGGAGTGATGGTAGGCTCCACGCATTCAGGCCATGCAGCCTCTAGATCTATAGGCTTACCAAGCAGTTCAGAGCGATATTCACGTCGGCGAAGTCGTTTCTGCTACAGAATAAGAAGTAGAAACAAGGTTATTCCGCTCGCCGGCAGAACTGAGGAAACCGAGAAAGAAACTTCTCGCGAAAAGCGAAAAGCCGGTCCCTCATAAGTTATGCAGAGCCGAATGTGAGCGAGACACCATGGAGAAATATATAGACCATCCAGAATACTTTATCAAAAGCAGCGTCATTTCTTCCGAGGATCATATTATTGAGGAGACGAAGATATGCCAGCGCGGAGACACTGTTTTGTACTGTTGGAATATCAACTAATGGTGTGCTACCATCGAGGCTAGGCCAACCACCATCTCGAGGATAAATGCTACCCATCCCTGCAGGATTGGAGATATCATTACGATCTAGAGCGCAAGACTAAATGATAATGGAGTCGACGAAGTCTCAGAAGTAGTTTACAACTATCGAATGAATATGATAGTTCGAGTCCAGTTTTCTCCATTGGCATCAGAAATAGATAAGCTGTTGCGACAAACGAGAGCAGTTCTGGCTTAGTTGTTATATAGATAGTGTAGCCGCCTCATTTCGTACTGGGTTCATATTGGCCGCAATATGGCGAATACCCGACCAGCGGGTGGTAAGGAGCTGCATGATACGCTACACCTTTTACATTGTGCAGTCCATTCCATTCAGCTTGTTCGATTGCCTCTAGGCTGTCATCTTTCTGAGTCAGGAAGCCAGTGAAGCAGAGCTCTAAACCGACGACCACTTAACATTAAGTTGACGAATCTAAATAACAGATTGTTCCTATAACAAGTATAGAGGAACATTTCAGAAAGGAAGACGTTAGAAGTAGATTCCTGGCACCTGTTGGAAATCGTATACAACAACTGAAAATTTAACATAATTATTAAAACGTTGCACGAACAACAATTGCCTACATGCAAAGATCATCACAATTAATTCGTCTTTACGACCTGCAGACGAAAGATGTTAACTTAAATCAACACACTATCCCGTCTTCATTACGCACCGTAATTCCACTTAACGGCAATAAATATTCAAAAATACCAGACAAAGAAAGTTAATCCTAAATACAATTTCCAATGACATCATCATTCGTTGCAGCAACAATACCAAATGGGGAATTCACAAAGATCCTACTGCAGACAAAGACACTAAAGTAAATTCCACCTGGTAAAAAGTAACAAAATATGCTAAGCACCCCAGAACAGAAGAACTTTCATACCACTTTCTATTACTCTAATGCAGCCTTGAGGGGAGTACGGATAAACATCAAGGAGCCCATCTCCTAATGTGATGTCAATGGGGTATTGGTTTAATATCGAACATCATTTAGGTGAAATCTTGAAAACTCTGGCAAGCGCAAGAACGACAGCAACAACTTCAATGATGGCTAAAATGTACATTCACATTGACTATAAAATACCTTAGCTGAAATAAGCGAATAAACGGTAAAAACATTTTGGAAAATGTGAAAACTTCCTTCAGGAATACTGATACCAAAGGGGATTGTGAGGTTGTCATACGGTTGCTGCTATCGATGTAGGAGTACAGTGGGTCCTCATTTACAGGATCAATATTTAATTATTTTAATGAAATTTGACATATTACTCGCAAATCATCTGGATAGGATCAATTGATTCCTATTGAAGGTCATTTACTCCAGGTTAGTTGTATTTGACCCATATCAAACGCTACTGATCCTGCCCTATTTATTACTGGCACCGGTGAAAGGCCTATGTCGCCAAATGAAGTAACATTGACTCCAACCAAGAGTTATTAACCTCTATCTAAAGATAAAACACTGGAATAAAGATCCAGAGCCAATATACTTCATTTGTAATATATTCAGGGTTCTGGACTCCTACCAGACTTCAGTATATACTGATTTAGATAAATAAATAGCATTGACTGGAAACCTAGGCATTTTCATAATGATAATATGTGTTTTACAGCAAATTTCTGTGTCGCCAAATTAAAAGCTCACTACATATATCCAGATTAAGGGTCTTGGTCCCCTGATAAAAGTCATTGGCAACTACCAAAGGATACAGACCCTTATATTTCAATATCTTCGGAAAATATTCGATGTGGCCACGTAATTTTTGGAGCCACTGTTCTCCGGGTAGCCTCAATATCAACAGTCATCTCGAGAAGAAAAATCAATTGGCAGCAACAGACGACTGCTGTGACTGCAACAATAAATTGTTGGTCGTTCGTTGGAGACTATTGCCGTTTCTCCTTTTTGCGCGCGAACTGGCAGAACATCGTTGTGAAAAGCTACACGTTGGAATCGTTAAGATCCCTAAGAAGAAAATAAACGTCACGTGCATACGGCTATACCCCCTAAACTTATGCTCTACAATGTAGTGGGTGGGCAATATTGGTGGGGGAGACATACATAGGAAGCAGGAGGGTGGCGGGGGGAAGGGTTCCTTTTTATGGCCATAACAAAATGAACGTGTACAAGTGAAGTGAGTTTCTTTGCCAAGAGGTTAGACTATATTAACTGGAAATTTGTTGCAATTTATGATACAATTTATTTTACAAATTCTCCTTTTAGACGTCGTTCGTTCGTCCGTTCCATCGTTCGATTTGTTCATTTTATAAATAATCATAATAACAACAATGAACAACAAATATTCCTGGAAGACGGCGTTCAACGCTGTTGATAATGGTCGTCAATAATGGGAGCTTTCTTAAAGGAGAGGAGGTTGTGTTGTGTTGGTTGCATAGGGCAAAAGGAAATTAGTGTTATCGGCAATAACCACAATTGACTTGAGTGATTTGAATGGGCCTATGGAAGCAAGAGTATGTATGTATTTATAATCGTTAAAGGGCTATTAAAAATTACCTTATGGCTTGACTTTCCTTTAAGGATCATAGCAAATTGGGCCATACTTCACTTTGGGATTTGTTGTATGAGAATGCGAATGCGTGGGGTGACCTGCGGGATCAATTTCCAGCAATTCAAAAAATTAATATTTTATGTTTCAAGGAAAATCGATACATGAAAATATATAGAAATATTACCCATTTGCAAGCGGCTAAAAATGAAGGAAAAACACATTTCCTTCAAAAAAAATCACCGTTGTCGTATACAGGGCCAGCGCTCTAAGGCAATTGCAATTAAAAATTCTGTAATTTTGGTAAAATAGAAAAATGGGTCATATCGGTCCATGATTTTTTATAGCCCCCCATATAAATGTCCCATACGATTTACATTTTTTTTCTAGAAACCACAGTCTACAATCAATCCGGCTGAAATTTACCCAAAATTTCACAACCTCCGGTTAGAGCTAACTCACAGTTAAAAAATAAAAATTTCATACAATTTGACAGCTATAACTGTAGGTTAGCCCTAACTGTAGGATAACCGGAGATTGTGGAATTGGCCGTTAGTAGTTTATAATTTTTTTGCCCTATACCATTCCTAGTCCACAATGCCCATATCGGTCCATGTTTTGTGGCAACCGCAATTTAAAGGTCCCTCTGCCAGTAACAATCTTGCCGCCAGTTAATCTTGATATTCGTTTCGGCCTAATCTGCGACTGTTAATCTCCGCACACCTGGAAATATCGAAGCAGGACTGGAGCAGCGTTCGTCTGGAAAGGGAAATGAGAGCCTCCTTCTTGGTCTCAACCAGGACGGGACGCTGCTCTAAGTCGGAGGCACAATACCCCGCTTTCTTTAGTGAAATCCGAGGACACTAGAAATCTGCAACGATGCATTGGTGGCGTCAGGGGAGAGTAAAACTCATAACATTCGGTTAAACCAGATCGGTAGAGCTGTATAAAACTTATCTGAGTACATTGTGCCTCAGAGACCAATCTTATCCGACAGGACGCGTTAGAGGTGACTAACCCCAGCTACAATGAAAGGGTAATCGAAAATCCCGATCGCAGAAGGCCAGGGACGTCTATAAGATTAAAACAGTTCGCAGGACGGACGCTGTACTGCTCTCTGAAAAAGGGAGATCCGCGGAAGAACGAGATCAACCCCTAGTCACAATGAAATCTAGCTTGATGAAGGATCTTTCTGTACTCATACCGGTGGAGACCAGGAACTCAAATCTCTCAGAGACACGATAGTCCATGACTACACCCAGGACAGTGCCTAATGTGAATCCACTCCCCAAGAGTATGCAAACCTTAGTTTCTGGTAAAAATAGGGCGAGTTTACAGTTTGAAGGGTACCGTTGTGGTTTCCCACGGGTTCGACCATAGTCGGAACGATAACTCTTATCCGACAGGACGCGTTGGAGGTGGCTAACCCCAGCTACAATGAAAGGGTAATAGAAAATCCAGATCGCAGAAGGCCACGCGCGGCTGTAAAAGAGCCTACTCCTACTTGCAAAAGTTCGCAGGACGGGACGCTGCTCGGCTCTCTGAAAAAGAGAGATCACATATAAAGCTGAATTGTAAAGCCGTGACTCGATTCACGAAGAAATGCAACTTGATGAAGGATCTTTCTGTACCTATTCCGGTGGCGACCTGGGACTCTAATCTCTCGGAGACAAGGTAGTCCCTTACTACATCGAGGACAGATCTTAATGTGAATTCACTCCCCAAGAGTAGGGAAACCTTAGTTTCTGGGAAAAAAGGGCGATGGTATAGTTGCCCCTATTGTTTGAAGGCTAACTCAATTTACAGTCCTGAGTAGCAAGTTAGATGCGGCGATGAACCTTAGCCTGATGCAAAGATTCATGCTGCAGTGGTCCAGAAAACGGTGGAGAAAACTGTCACTATGACCTCACACCTGATGTGAAGAAGCCAAACGACGGCCTCAGGTTCGATGGAGACCACCTAGTGGCTATCATCGATAGAGCTGATGAAAACGGTAGAACTAGCCATGAACGATGGCGCTTACTAGAAGATAAGCTGATGGACCAGATGCTTTTGGACAGGTGGAATAGCAGCAATGTGCTGTGCCATGGAATATCAGCAATATTCTGTGCTATAGAATATCAGAAATGTGCTGTTCTATGGAATAGTAGCAATGTGTCAAAGTCATAAACTACACGAACAGGGATTCTTTAGGTTTCCTCAACTGGTCAGTGAATGACGCTGGCGAATTCTGGCCGCGTGCTCGTTTGGAGGTAGTACCAATTACTACTATTCCCCTGAAGAAGATCGCCACAATATGGGTCCCACAACCAGTAATAGATATTAACAAACATTTGAGGCTGTATAAAAAACAGAACGTTGGACTCTGCGCAGACAAACTGGTGGTAACATCCTCAAATAACCGCGCAGAGAATGACGAACTGCTCCTAAAAGTAGCTAGTGATGCAGATTCCGTGATGTACTTGGATGATCGTGAGTGAAAGTGAGATTGGTTCAGAACATCATTCTCACCCTACCCTAACATCATTAAAAACCTGTGCAGCGAATGACGAACTGGTCCTAAATATAGCGAGTAGAAGTGATGCATTCTCTGTGATGTACTTGGATGATCGTCGTAGAAAGGTGAGCTTGGCATTCGATAACATTTGGTTCAGAACATCAAAATCCCAATCCCAGGTAATTAATATGAGAAAACTACGCAATGCAAATTAATGTTCACTATTGCAGAGCCGCCTGAGATAAACACCTCCTTTCCCTCAAGAAACTCCAATTTGACATCGCCTTAACACAGGAGCCCTACTTTATCTAATATTTTATATATATTATAATATATGTACCTGGGCGTGGATATATCCTGGAGAACTTAAAAGCCGATGAATTTGCTAGGAAAGAACATTAAAAATTATCGAAAATTTTGCATATGTTGGTACGTCACTATCCACGTGCAAGCTTTGGCTGACGGCAGATATGACGTTGTCAGCGATGCTATTATATGGGGCTAAAAATACTGCTTGTGTTTTCTTATGTGATTGCTCGAAACATGTCTGAGTGAGAGCGAAGCTAGAAGCAACTAAGCAGGTTGTGGAATGAATGATATGGCACCGCTTATAGCGTGGACTCTGCCATCAGCCGTGGGCAAGAGGCAGTTCAATGAGAGATGGACATAAATCGACATATGTGGCGTAGTTAGATAAATCTGGTCAAGATACTACCTCAGAAGGTCAAAATATTCCCGCTCAACAGAGGAAAAGACGGTCTACGACACTAAGTTCGTTCTGACTTTCTGGTGTGTTCGCCGATCTGCCTGATCGGCGAACACACCAGAATGTTGGGAATGGAGTCTAATAACTTGTGCAGGTGCTGTGGTGGTGAGGAAGAAATGCAAAGCATTGAGCACCAGCTTTATTACTGTTCTGCATTGAGTTCTGGATACGAGTATACTTGGGTCGGCCCTTTTAGAAAGTCTGAAAGATCTGGCCGAAACAGACATTCGTACTCTTGATAACATGGTTTATCAAATAGGTTGGTTTCGATGAGGAGCATCTAAGCCTGTGTTAGCACTAGGGACCCTAATTGGATTATGTGAGCTGGTTACTCCACCAGCTGCCACCCTAACCTAAACCACCCGGTTTCAGAACTATATCAACAGTAGCGGCACCGGTCCTCGCAGATGTACCTTCAATCGATCTACTCCTAAGAGAAAGTTCTGCAATATGTCATCAATGTAATGAAGACTTCACTGACTGCAGTTTTTACCCCTAAAATTTAAAAAATGTTTTTCTATAGGATTAAAGCCTTTTAAAAAACATTAACATTTTTCTTTGGTTGTACACACTTTTAGTGTGTAGGTTTCGCTGTGCCGAATTCCGATATCCGAATTTTTCTTAATAAAAATTCTTCATATTTGTTTTGGTCTGCGTCAAAATGCAAAACTGTTGATTGTATGTAGGCTTTTGTCTCCCACTGTATGAAGTTTCAAAGGAACGACTGGTCACCCTAGTCACTTTGCTTCACACTACAGAATAACTCAATAAAGGCACCTCGCAAATCATCCCTATTCCCGGTCACCCCAAAATTTCTAGTTTGAGGCCATCATGAACAATAAATATGTGTATGATGACGATGAGGAACTTAAAAGCTTAACTATATATTCTATACCTCTGCTTCCACTAATTGATTTAATGCATTTCCCTCACTCCACTCAATGGTGTAATGGCAATTTTTTTTGGTAAAACTCTTCAAAATTTATGACCATCATCGGACGGTCGGTCGGCTCTGGAACATGACCGTTTTTCAATTGTACAAATCCTCTTTTTGCCACAAATGCTCTCCCCAGAGTGTCATAATTAAAATTTAAAGAGTTCTTGCTGTTGTTATTGCTGGCTGTGCAAATATGGCCAATGATAAATGTTGCCGATGATGCTTGTCTAAAGAGACAATTAATCAAAAGCTATCACTGACAATAATTTCAGATAGACGAACATACGCACACACTCTCTCACATACAATGAACACTGCCGGCAACACAACTATGTATGTACTCGTACATCAATAGCAGAAGAACTGGGCAATTGTTTTTGAAGTGAAAAAAGTGAAAACATTTCATACTCGTATGTATGTGTGTACGTAGCCCGAAAAAGTCATTTGCATATGTGGCCGAGAAAAAGGACAACCACAATAACAACAACATCAACATAATGGCTGAAGAGGCCACTTGGAAATCTCAGCCACACTCAACACACACTCTCATGCGCACATATGTATATTCACACGAGACAATACGGCAGCAGCAGTTATCATAAACATCAAAATTCATATGTCAACGCCATAACAAGCATATTACTCCGCCTTCGGTTCTTTACACTTCCCCACCCACTTCCCTTCCATCAAACCATACACACGATCGGCACAAGCCTTACCGTGTGTGTGGAGATAGTAGTCGTGTGTTTGCCTCATTTAGTGAGTGTGTGTCGTATTTGTTGTTCTTCGGGATTGAGAGAATAAGTCTGAGTTTTACAAGTTTTTGCGACAATTTGTACACGGTTCAGAATGGTTGCACAGTGGTTCAGAATCGACGTCGTTGTACGAATATGTTATAAGTGTTAACGATTTTTTTGATTAATTTTTAGGTTTAGGTTAGATTAAAGTGAAAGCCTACACAATCCAGAATTACACTAGGCAAGTTTTTTATTATCAAATTCTCTTTTGAACTTGCACGAAGAATTCAAAACCTTCAGGGAGAGTTTTTTACTCCCTCTTGTCGACTGCCCTTCTCTCCTACAAAACGCCGATAATCTGCTGAACATTCAGCCAATGTAAATCGGGACAAAGAGTGGTCAATCTATAGGTTTCTTTTTTAATCATTATACCCTACACCACACTGTGGTACAGGGTATTATGACTTTGTGCATTTGTTTGTAACACCCAAAAGTAGAAGAGATAGACCCATTGTTTATTACACCGATCGACTTGTAATCACTTTCTGAGTCGATTTAGCTATGTCCGTCTGTCTGTCCGTCTGTCTGTCTGTAGATGTATTCTTGTAATCAAAGTACAGGTCGCAATTAGAGAGAGTACAGGTCGCAATTAGACAGAGAGTAGTCTCGTGATGCACTTACAGACAATACAAAATTTGGGGGAAATCGGTTCAGATTTAGATATAGCCCCCATATATATGTTACCCCCGATTTGATATGTAAGCGCTGTAGAAACTGTATTTTATATCCGATCAGTACGAAATTCGGCAGAAAGAGGTTTCTTATTACATGAAGGAATACTGCCAAATTCGAAGAAAATCGGTTCAGATTTAGATATAGCCCCCATATATATGTTACCCCCGATTTGAAATTCAAGCGCTGTAGAAACTGTATTTTATATCCGATCACAGCGAAATTCGGCAGAACGGGGTTTCGTATTACATGAAGGAATACTGCCAAATTCGGAGAAAATCTGCTCAGATTTAGATATAACCTTTATATATATGTTCCTCCTGATTTGGTTACAAAGCGCTATAGAAGTTGTACTTTACTTCCGATCATTACAAATTTCTCCAGAAAGATGTTTCTAAATTTAGGAACGAATATTGCTTAATTTAGCGATTATCGGTTCAGAATAGGTATATCCACATATATATGTTCTTACCCATTTACCAATTATTCCAAATTATTATCGCAATGACCCTTATCGCATTGTTAAGGAGGTGTAGGGTATTATATAGTCGGCCCGCCCGACTTTCAGCCTTACTGGTATGTTATTTTGACAGTGACTGCTCTTTCTCGTTCGAAATGTGGACAGAAGCCATAAATTTCATAATATCTCCGTGTAACAAAATTAATCGCTTTACTCTTCAACAATGTTGGAAAATAATGCAAACTTATTTCCAAAATCAGCAAAAAATGGTGTGGATCTCTTTTGGACGTGCGCAATAAACGTGGTGCGGATATATCATCCGACCGCCATCTTTTAATCGCTACCATTCCAGCTGAAAGTCGCGGCCATTAAAAATGTTAAGAAGGGCACTCAGATAAAATTCAACACCGATAGATTAGAAGAATCAGTCATCCTACGGCTACAGATCCACACCCAAGAATCCGTGGATTTCAGAAAACACATGGAATCTCGTAAATCATCGAGCGGAGGCAAAGAACGGGGTAAACAGTGCCAAAACCAGGACTACGAGAACTCTAGAATACTCTAGATTGGACATGCGGGTGAAAACAAGTGCAAGAGTAGATAAAAGGTTATGGAACAAACAAATTGCAATTAAAGCACAATCAGCTGCAGACACCAATCGAAGTCGCGACCTCTTCCGATCAGTGCGACAACTAACGAGCTCCACATTCTCTACCACTAATCCTTTGATGGATAGCAATGGTGAAATAACCACGTCCAAAGAGAAGCAAATCAAAATATGAGAAGAATATTACACAAAACTTCTCTCAGCAACGAGCCAAGCTGCGACATCAAGCATATGATCTTGTCTTCAACACCAGCAGAGCAACCAATTCGACACCTCGTGTCTAAACATCTCCGAAATAGCATTATTCATTACTAGGCGCTGAGCTCCTGTTTCTGCTCATATTAGAGTTCTGGAATAGAGAAACAATGCCCTCTGAACTAACAGAAGAAACCATAACGTTGCTATCAAAGAAAGGTATCAGTGCGACAACTAACGAGCTCCACATTCTCTACCACTAATCCTTTGATGGATAGTAATGGTGAAATAACCACGTCCAAAGAGAAGCAAATCAAAATATGGGAAGAATATTACACAAAACTTCTCTCAGCAACGAGCCAAGCTGCGACATCAAGCATATGGTCTTGTCTTCAACGCCAGCAGAGCAACCAATTCGACACCTCGTGTCTAAACATCTCCGAAATAGCATTATCCATTGCATCCAGAGTTTTTGAAGACGGACCGAATGCTAGGCGCTGAGTTCCTGTTTCTGCTCATATCAGACTTCTGGAATAGAGAAACTATGCCCTCTGAACTAACAGAAGAAACCATAACGTTGCTATCAAAGAAAGGTATCAGTACATCAACTAACGAGCTACACATTTTCTACCACTAAACCTTTGATGAATACAAATGGTGAAATAACCACTTCCAAAAAGAAGCACATTAAAATGTGGGAGGAATAATCCACAAAACTTCTCTCAGCAACGAGCCAAGCTGCGACATCAAGCATATGATCTTGTCTGCAACACCAGCAGAGCAACCAATTCGACACCTCGTGTCCAAACATCTCCGAAATAGCATTATCCATTGCATCCAGAGTTTTGAAGAACCAGCGAATGCTAGGCGCTGAGCTCCTGTATCCTCTCAAACATTGCCGTCTGAACTAACTGAAGCAACCATAACGTTGCTACCAAAGAAAGGTATCAGTGCGTCAACTAACGATCTCCAGATTCTCTACCACTAAACCTTTGATGGATAGTAACGGTGAAATTACCACGTCCAAAGAGAAGCAAATCAAAATATGGGCACAATATAACTTGAAGCATATGCCCTTGTCTTCAGCACGAGGAGAGCAACCAATTCGACACCACGTATCCAAACATCTCCGAAATATCATTCTTGATTGCATCCAGAGTTTCTGAAGACGGAGCAATTGGTATGCGCTGAGCTCCTGTATTCGCTCATATCGGAATTATGGTATAGCGAAACTTTGCCCTCTGAACTAAAAGAAGGAACCATAACGTTGCTACCAAAGAAAAGTATTAGTGCGTCAACTAACGAACTCCACATTGTCTACCACTAAACGTTTGGTGGATAGTAATGGAGAAAAAACCACGACGAAAGAGAAGCAAATCAAAAAATGGAAAGAATATTACACAAGACTTCTCTCAGCAACGAAACAAGCTTCTACTTCAAGCATATGCCTTTGTATTCAACACCAGGAGAGCAACCCATTCGAAACCAGTGTTCAATTATCTCAAAAATAACCCCAGGTCCTGACAACATACCTCCAGTGTTTCTGAAGACAGACCGAGTGCAAGGCGCTGAACTCCTGCATCCGCTCATATAGGACTTCTAGGATAGCGAAACATTGCCATCTGAACTAACAGAAGGAACTATAACGCTTCTACCAAAGAAATGTAAAATGTCTCATTGTAAAATCTAGAGAAATAACATTCCTAAGCAGGGTAAATAGAATATACGCACATATCGTCACTAAGCGATTGTTAGATTATGTGTCACCCAGTCTGCGCAACGAACAGGCTGGATTTAAGGCCGGATTAGACAAACCAAACCGTAACATCACTTTAGCGCAGTCGTAACTTTGCCGCTGGATAAATATAACATCTTTATTTTATTTCATATTTTCTTGCACTTATTTTAACTTTTTATTACATATTTATTATTCCATTTTTAAAGTTTCCCATAAATGTCTTCTTTTTTCGTTATTTTGCTTATTTTGTTTGCAAATGAACGTAAACGTACCGTACAAATCAAATTTCAGCAGATTCAGCCTTCCGTTTACGTTTCATTTTTGTTGGTTAATCGTCTATACTGATTTTCATACCTCAGATTAAATGACCTGATTCGTTATGCTGAGGGGGCTTCACGGTTACGTTTGTCTAACCCAGCCTTTAGAGCGCATAATAGTGGAGCAATCCATTGAATGACGCAAACCTCTCTAATCATAGATTTCGAGAAAGCATTTGATACTATAAACCACATTACGATCTTGAGATCACTTGAATGCAAAGGAGGGTTGAGCAAATTCATCCGCCTAATCAACAGCTTATACGAAGGCGCCATAAGTCGAATACGGCACGAACAACAACTAAGTGGGCAAATACCTGTTGAGAAAAAGGGGTGCATCAAGGATGTGTCCACTACTCTTCAACATCGTGCCAGATGCCGTCATGATCCGTGTATCTCAAAATAACAGACGAATATCACGGGGATTTCAAGGTAATCTTGAAGATCTTGCGCTAGCCGGGCTGTCTGTTATTATTATTGTTATTTATTGCTTTTACCAAATCGTTAGCGCATAGTGCCAATACAAAATTATTCCAATCATTTCTATTTGAACTTTAAGTTTTTATTCTATTCCAAGATAAATTTCCTGGATGTGAGTTTATCTCTTCTTCAAGACTGCGTCTCCAGATACCTCGTGGTCTGCCTCTTCTTCGCGTTCCTTGAGGATATCAAAGGCTGTCTATAAACTTACCAAAAACGAAAGTAATGCGCATAAACACGAACAACACCCAACCAATTACTTAAGGCGCCAACCCGATCGACATTGTGCATCATTACCGTCAAAGGAGGATCTGCTGAAGAGATCAGATGCCGAATAAACAAAGGACGAGCCGCATTTAGTTCGCTTGAGATAATATGGAGGTCTATATATATCTCAAGAAACCTAAAAATTAAGATACTTAATGCCAGCATAAAATCCGAAATTCCTTATGGATGCGAGACGTGGAACGCGACCAACAAAGAACTGTAGGCTTTGCGAGTCTTTGTAAACCTGCTACTTACGAAAAATTATGCGCATATTCTGGCAAAATACCTCTACCAATGCAGCTTTATGGTCGGCCACAAACTAGGAACCAATAGCCTCAGAAATCCGACCCCGCCAGTGGATGTGGATTGGCCATACCCTGAGAAAGGCCCAA
Organism: Eudasyphora cyanicolor; assembly: GCA_963930755.1. Lineage (NCBI taxonomy): Eukaryota > Metazoa > Arthropoda > Insecta > Diptera > Muscidae > Eudasyphora > Eudasyphora cyanicolor. The sequence goes on along the minus strand of OZ005734.1, from coordinate 60,895,386 downwards.
GATGATGTCGCACGCATAGCTCTCAACCGAAAAACACAGAAGCAGATTCAACCTGGCGACAATTAAAAAACCGTGCAATAGATAAAATTAAATGCAATGAATTTGTTACGGACTTATGCTTTCCTAGGAAATATGCGAAAATATATATGTATAACTCCAAAGTCAATGCTGAGTAGCCGAAACAGTTTTGAAAATAAGTTTTGCCCGAAATCAGACACCCACCGAGCCTGCTGTACCTAAGTTTGTGCCAAAAGCTCGTTAGAGTGGCATGCTAGAGAACAACACTCAAGGTACCCGTCGCTGTACGGTGCGCACTGATGAATATGCGTAACATAGAGTGTGCGACTCAGTACTAGAACAACGACTCGCCATCAATCTCACCAACTCAATATTTCACGCACCAGACTGATTCGAATCTTGCCCAAAGACCTCGCATTATTCACTTACGAGGTCCAATTGACACAGCAATTGGGGTCCACGACCTTCCGCTTCGTTTTCGCTTCTCAGATTTGGCCTTCGAGCAGCTCGAAATGGACATGGATTTGCTCAAAAAGTTATCTTTTCGGACGAAGCGCATTAACAAACAAAAACTACCGTATACACCGGTAAAGCCGCTCGTGATCGTCGAGAAACCAATGCATCATCAGAGAGTGATAGTTTGCAGATTTTGGAGCAGTGGCCTCATTGGCCCGTTTTTCTTTGACAATGCTGCTGGACACGCTATTTCCGCTAACCGTGAGTTCTACTGAGGTATATTCCCGGAGATTGAAGACATGGACTTGGAAGTTGGAAGATTTTTGGTTTCAGCAGGATGGCGTGCCATACCACAGCACCCAGGCCACAATCAATTTTTTTGCGCCAAGTTCGGTAATGTTGTTGATACAGCAGTACAATATTATATTTCGTTGTTTTCATCTGCGCTGGATCTTTTGTGCTGGTTTCAAGTCCCAGGAATGAGGCAACCTCAATGGGGTGCGTCCAAATGCTAAGTGGAACAGGTTAAGTGGGCTTGGTAGGGCAGTTGAAAAATGTAACCTGCCTTGAAGTCCCTGATCACTTGCGGGACATGAATTCGACGTTGTGCTATCAATTCGCGCCCAATACGAATTGAGGCGGCTACACCATCCAGATCTTAGTTGGGCCAAGACCACACGGGATTGTCGTGTTAATATCCCCTCTTCCGCAGCCAATGATGGAGGGAGGATTATGGCGAGGTGGTCTGAAAGCAATGAAATGACGGGTTGACACATTTATGAGGACATTTATCAATCCAGGCGACACGTTGGTAATATCTGGCGAGCTGTTTCAATCTCCCATAATACGCGTGGGGCGCCCTCATTTACTGTGCAAAACTAAGAACCATTAGCAAAGCTTTGCCTCTGTGGTCATTACCTAAAAGAGAATGCCATAGCGATGTGCATTGAAATCGCAGGTAAATTCCTTGCAGTAGAACACTAATGTCCGGCAAATAACGGGGGTACATCTACCAACCGGAGATTGGGACTACCGTTCTATTTCGGTAGTCCCAAACATGACTGCTACCCTCATACATTCCATGTCGCTAGAGTTAAGCTTAGGCGAGAAAGGTCTGTACTGCACAGAATGCTGCCTTAGGAACTTGGACAATTGAATTAAAATTATACATTTCCTGGAGTTGGAACAGCAATATGAGGTGTTAGGAGCTGTATGTGTTGATATTGCTGCTGGAAAGAATGCGGGGGTGTCCCATATTCCTATGATGTAGACTTAGGCGAGATAGGTCTGTACTGCACAGAATACTGCCTAGGGAACTTGGACAATTGAATTAAAATTATACATTTCCTGGAGTTGGAACAGCAATATGAGGTGCTAGGAGCTGTATGTGTTGATATTGCTGCTGGAAAGACTGTGGGGGTGTCCCATATTCCTATGATGTAGACTACGTTGATGACGACGTTTGGATCAGAGACACATTGCGGGTTGCAGGTTGCTGCACTGTACTCCCTGAGGTGCTGTAGTCCTGAACAACTCCTAAAATCGGGAACACCTTACAGATGCTGATCGGTGGTAGATGTTTCGTTGACAAATTGCACTGATCCAAGGTCCGGGGTTTTGTACGGTCCAGATACGCACCAGCAAAATTCGGAGTAGGCATTCCCGGATAGGTCACTCCCAAGATGAAAAAACATAATCCCTTGGACGAAGACTTGGTTCTTCAGGTCAATACGGTACAAAGAGCCGACTGCCGTGTGATTGTAAATTCGGTAATTGTATTACCAGCCGTCATGGAAGGAAGGCAAAACATGATTTTTTTATCCAGTCCATCCCGTTGAGCCAATAAGATTTCTTAAAAAAATCAAATTTGTTAACTCATAAAGAAATATGATCCTTCGGCAGTCTTCACCTTCTAGATAGAGTTGGCCAAAGACACAAAATGTGTTCGATTGTATCAATTCATCATCCTCCTCATCACTGCGGCTACAGCAAGTCTTTTCTCAAGACTAATGGTGATTTCGATTCTGAAAAAAATGCTGCAACGTCAACGCAAATTTCAAAAAAAAAATGTGATTTTCAGTTGGAACTGATGTAGCCCCTCGAATAAATCTTATATCATATTTCAAGATTCCAAAATATGTTATAAAAGTTCAGATCCACATCAGCTTGGAAAGTACACAGTTCCTGACTAGTGTTCACATTCCGTTTGTTGCTATAAGGGCATCATCTCTCAAGATGATCTTACATGTTGCTAAAGGCATGTCCATTAATTTCAGCTCCCTTGGAGCAGGTAAGGTAGTTCCTAACGTTGCAAGCTCTTCTGTACTACAGTTTCCTGGAATGTCCCTGTGACCCGGCACCCACATCTGCGGCAGTTGAGAACTTTTCTTGAATTCAGAAATGCAGAATACACGGAGTTACTAGCAGCCTGGCTATTTGAGAGTGTATTTATTCCCAAATTTGTTCGAACATTATATCTCAGCACTTCTTCTTGCTCCCTAAGAGCCAACATTCGGCCTTGTAAACACTACAATGATCAGGCAGCCTTGAGGGTCGTGTAGACTCCGACCTACTCTACAGTGATCACTGTGCCAGGCATTATTTGCTACGAGCCAAAAGTGTAACACCTAGGAGTAATGACCTAAGACCCTAAAGATGTTCGGCGGAAATCCGTTTTAGGGAATGTCAAGACATTTCAGCAATGTTCGTCCGTCTGTATGCGCAAGATAACTCCCGAAAGGAGTAACCGATTAACCTCAAATTTTGACACTCATCTGCGTTCAATGAATTGTAAGTTATCTACGGAAGACGAGATCATATCAACTGTGAACGACCCTTGTAGAAGGTTTCGAAAATACTTGCCCCCTAACGTATCCTTGTAAGAAACCTCAGTCAGCCTAGTAGTCTCGGGAAGTGGAAGGACTCATGGAGAGGATTCATGGGGGAGGCAGCAAAACCAAAAATCATACTAATTGGTACAACTACAAAAAGGCCTTCAACAAGTATAAGAGTGTAGTTTAGAATGCTAAACGAGCATCATGGCTGAACTTCTGCGAAACTATGGGAGGTTTCCAAACAATTCCTTGAAGGATCCAGAAGCACAAGAAAGTATACAACGATATAATGGCTCATTGACTGACACTACTTCGGAAACACTTGAGCTTTAAGGCCCAACTATAATATGCATAAGCTAGCTTAAGCAACTGTGCGAATGCATGAAATCGTATGTGCCAAACTATAATGTACTTAAGTGAACTTTTCGTTAAGTTCTCTCAGTTCCCATTTGCTTAATCAGGGTGCGAAACATAACGCACATTCCGTACGGAATTGCTTATGCATATTATAGTTGGGCCTTTAGTCTAAAGCCCACTTTCCTGCCTGTCTAGAAGTGCAAGAAATCCATCGCATAGAAGCGGTATAATCTTCCCATATGGAAACAGGATTTGATGGCCTTGATCAAACAGTCAATGAAATAAAGATACTTTGGGCACTGGATTCATTCCAGCTCTTTAAATCGCCTGGGTCAGATGCAATTATTCCAGCAATGCTCCAACGAACAGGGCCAACTATAATTCAACTGCTGTCCCCGATTTCCAGAGCATGCCCGATTCTAACCTACATACCGAGCCGGTGGAGAGAGGTTAAATAAGTTTTTATTCCTAAAGGCGAGTCACTCAACATAGAAAAACTATAAGCCAATCAGTCTCACTCTAAAGACTTTGTAGAGATTAATTGACATTTATCTGTAGTCTTTAATAATGTCAAACTGGAATTGATTCATGATGCAAAACCACTGTGCGAAGGGTATGTACTATTTGCGGTGACAGTGTGTGTTTGTATTTGCTATAAAATGGCCATAAATAGTAAACCGTTATTATGGCTCTATCGGTTGCGGTTACACTCTCTTCGTCTGCTTTCCATTGTTGTTGGTTGGTTTTCGTGCCTCCCTTCCACCATCACTCTTACTGGACTGGCAGTGCGGCTGCTTTATTCGTAGGAGATGAGAATGGTGAGTGAGTGTATTTGTACTTATGTATTTTTTGCGGTAAATTGGAAAGTGCTAATGCCGAATACCGAATGTTGACTGAACAGACTCTGCTCTGGTGTGGCTTAGCAACAACAAACAACACCAATACCAACTAACGGAAAAATGAGAGATCAAATGGAGTTATATGGGATTTTTGCAGCTTTATTTTGTCTTGTTTCATGTTGTGTTTGTGAGGGGGTTTTTTAATTGAGGCTTTTACCGGCAAACAAATACCAGGTAAATGTGCATAAATCCCCCATGTTCTCTAACGTGCAAATATTGTAAGAAACTTTGATGTGTGAATTTCTCAATTGATCAACTTTGAAGTTTCAATAAAATTTGTCCGGTTGTATACATATATCAGTTCAGCGGTAAACCGGATGTCCGCTGATGTTAGAACAGAGTCCGCTGTAAAAGATCATCAGTAGGTATACTGAGAAGTTACCACACAAATCTCAAGGAATAAAACAAAGGTCATTAGATTGGTTTGAGTTAGGGTGGCAGCCGTTTTTTACCAGTTCTTATAGACCAATGTATGTATGCCCCTTGTGCTACCACGAGCTCAGATGTCCCTTATCGACACCAACCTGTTTCATACACAAAGTTATCAACAGTACGAATTTCGGTACCGGGAAGATCTGTTAAACTGCATACAAAGTCCGACCCCAATATATCCAGACGTTGTTTACTCAGTGTGGGACAGTAGCAAAGCAAATGCTCAGGCTCACCACTTCTTCCTAGTCTCCACAGCTTTTGCAGAAGTCATTGGAGTCAATACCCGACCTTCCGGTGTGTTCACCGATAAGGCAGTGTCCCGTCACAACTGACACTTTTTCTCTAGAGCGTGGCCATATTTTAACAATCTCAGGTCACATCTTGTCCAAATTTGTCTAGCTACCCTCCAGGTGCCGATTTCTGCCCATCTTTCATTGGACTGCCTCTTGCCTAAGCCCAGATTACATGTGCCAATACGAGCAAATTATTCAAAAAAATTAATGTTGGCCCTTTCCTAGCAAGTTCATCGGGTTTGCAGTTCCCTGGGATATCCCTATGCCCAGGTACCTATATGAGGTATACATATGTTAAACTGATCTGCATCTCGTTAAGATATCTTCTGCAGTCGTGGGCTGTTTGTGAATTCAAGGATGTGGCCTCCAGAGAATTGATGGCATCCTAACTTTCCGAGTTAATGACAACACCAGTGTGGGTCACTATATTGCTACTCAGCTACTTGGTGACTTCCCATATTGCCATTTTTCAGCTTGATAGGCACTTCGGTTTGATCTGGCAGTCTGTGAGCTCTGTTCTAACGTAGGACGTATACCAATCTGTTATGCAGAAGACGTTGTACTACTTTTATGGGGTACGAGTCCAAATCAATTATGCGGAAGAGAGGAAGAGGCTCTTATGAGGGCAGTGCCAAAAATGGACGACCTGACGTATTTGATAGGTCTCAGTCCTACCAATATTTAAGCCGAGCTAAATTCTACTCTGGGAGAGTCTTCTCCTTCATTTACGACTATTGGTTGGCAGAGTTTTATCCAAACTCCGAGAATGCATACGAGTATATCAGCACTCTGGCTCTATTCTTCCTTAGCAGAAACTTGAAGCTGTACTCTGACAAATCATCTGTCAAACGCTTCACCAACTGGACGAATGAAGCTTCCTTGGAACTGGCTGTCGAAGTCAATGGACAATTTCGGCAGTAAGTCAAGTCGCTAGCCGGTAGGAATTGGATTAGGCGATGAATTATACAGCATCCATATTGACTCACAGACACAGTGGGACCGTCTTCAAACCATCCACGCAGCACTAAAACGATAACCGGTGCCTTCAAATGGCTTCTCTCGACCATCTGTATGAGGACCAACTGGCTTCTGGTGACTATCTGTATATAAGTCCCAGCAGTAAGAGATCACTGCGAATTACTATCTATACAGTTCCTCCTGGGATGTCATCGGAGGGGCCACCTAAACACCCCCGAGACAGCAGGAACATCCGACAACTTATTTCGGATCCTCTCACAGAAGCCTCATACATGGCAGGAACGAGAAACATTCATCAGTATAGCGTTTCAACAGCAGCAAACAGCTAAAGAACAGATATTGTTCTTGGTGGTCTGGCAGAGCTTGTCCAGAAGGACCTGAGTGGTTCTGACACACACAGCTCGGGCCAGGTTGGTGATGTTGTTTGAACTCGTATCGATCGAGACTCGACGACACCATTTCCTACATTTGTCTAGAATGCGGCACAGGACCTCAATCTTTTCAACTGTCCCTTTCCTTTCCAGAATCCAGTATCGTTATGGATCAACTCAGTTGGTCGCCCGTTTCCTGGAACTGTATATAGAGGAATCGGCAGAAGGAGCATATTGTGGCTGCAACAACAACAACCAATTGAGTTGTCCGCATCAGAAAAGGTTAAGAAAATCCACAAATTGGATGATCGTCGGCTGAAGGTTCGTGAGCTAGCTGAAATTGGAGATGGGAAGCTGTGTGCAAGATGGGTGCGCGGTTTCGGCTGATGTTTTAACAGAGTGTTTGGCGATGTTTCAACACAGTAAAGCCGATTTATTATGTCGATTCGTAACCATGGACTACAGGAGACTCAGCGACCAAGTGGTCAAAAATTGCTTTGGTCACTGCAGCTTGATCTTAGGATGCCCAATGAATATTTATTTTTTTTGAATCCCCGTTGGTATATGTATTAAAATTTACCTTTTTAGATTCTTAGCTCTTAAATAACTTTTAAAATTACTGAAATAATGACTAAAAAGGTTTACTGCTACACTGACCACAGTCAGAGAATTCAAAATTATTTTTCGCGTTTATATTTGTAGTGTATAGTACTTCATATTTACAAAATTTTAGCTTTTGATCTTATAAGATGATTCCGCAAGGACAAACATAATACTCAAGTTTTTGGTGGGGCTTGAAATGACCACAGGGCAAAAAATTACTACGTGAAAAGTCCGTTGTTTATACAATAATCTGGCCTATGGTAGTGTAAAATTTAAGCTTTCTAGCTCTTACAGCAGCCTCAACGGTCAAGTGATCAGCACCACCTGTTGAGAATTTTGCGACTTTTATTTTTCTGAAAACTTCGCGTAACAATTACGAACAAATCTGCAGAAGGTAGTATCCAATTTGGTCCAGTAGTTTTCATGTTATTAGCAGTCGAACAAACCACGATTTATTTATAATAATATACGATATATAATAAAATAAAATTTTATGAATCTTTCCGCTTTGCTGTAATGTCATTTTGAATATCACTCATAAAATGGCAAATTTTTGATATTGAACTCCAAAATTTTGTAGGAATGTGTAGTTTAGCCTAATAGATATAATCATAAAATTAATTTTGATGTTACGTGATTTTGGATTTCAGATGACGATATATAGATTTGTTCATTTCTAAAATTTTTTTTTATTAAATATACAGAGTTTTCCAATAAGAGTGATATGATTTCTTTGAAAAGAACACACTTATTGTTAAGGAAATTCAAAAGTTTTTTATTTAATGTGAGAGAGTGTGGTTTATTTTGAAAGACCAAGCTAAAATATTACTCATGGGTGTCAAGGTCGTAGGTCGACTGGAAAGTGTTTTTTTATATTTAAAAAAAAAATGGACTTAGCATCATTATTTTTAAATGTGAACGGAAAGTTTATTTTTGCTCTAGCTCCTTAACGGTACGTCGGATCGGGAATGGCAAAAAGATAGCTCTTAACGAGAGCTAAAATATTGCTCATATTTATTATTTAATTTCATAGTTGAAATAAAATTAATAAATAGACAATAGTTTTAAATCGATTACAAATTAATTACGGTGTTTGAGTAACGTGTGTCACAAATATTAGAATGCAAATTCTAGCGTTAATATTGTAATGATACTGAAACATTCTAATTTACTTTATACTATATAACCTTGACCTAACTTACACAAAATATGATATATGCATATCTACATAAAATGTATTACATTTAACTTTTTGTATATTTTCCGTATCGGGTGTGACAAACAAACACTCCATGATTCAAAACCATTTGAAGACACTGACAATTTTCCAAAAGTTACAAGTTTTTACACTAAACTACTCTTAAGGATATGTACTTTCTTGTAGTCAAAAGACAAATTTCAAAAAATAAAAAATATATATGTCGATAAATAGTTCGTGTCAATTCAACAGTAAAAGTAGTGCATCCAAAATTTTTATAATAACCTATAGAAACTATCCCTAAAATTCATCGACTCTTCATGAATTATTTTAATTATTAAATATATTTTATTTCTATTTTAATTTAATTAACATTTTTCTGATTTACTTTAGTGGTTATGTCAATATTGAATATACCTCAAAAAAGTACTTATAACGGGTGATCAAAGTAGAGATACTTTTTTCAATAGTTTTTTTTGACGGATCACGCGTGAATCTTGTCATGCTGTCATGTTATTTTTGTTAAGTATTGTTTGGCATTTCATCATGGAAAGACTTACGCCTGAACAACGTTTACAAATCGTTCAACTTTATTACGACAATTCACGTTCTGTGAGGAATGTGTTTCGTGAAATGCCAAATAATGTTCTTTCGAATGATAAAAAAACATTCCCCATTCAATTTGAATTTTCTGTGTTTTTTTTCTTTAAAAAAGTAGGGAACCTCGAAATGGATCACCCTATATAATTACTTAGCTTTTTTATTACTTTTTTTAATATTTATTTGTTTGAAAAATCTTTTTATGTATATTTATTTATTTAATTTTATCAATTTGTAATTATGGGTCAGAATATTTAATATCGACCTATGTAGTTTTTTTTGGCTAAAATTTGTATAAGCAGTTACAAATAGGTAAAATAAGATCTCGCTGTATTTTTTTTTTTTTAATTTTTTTATAAAAAATTTTGTGGGCCTTTCTATTTTTGAAAAAATTAAAAAAATGAGTTTTTGTGTTTTACGAAATTTTTAATTGCTCTCGATCGGCTAAACCGATTTTTGCAAAGTTTACTTTGTTTTAAAGAGGACACAATGCGTCATTTTTTGTAACAAAAATTTTATTTAAAAAGTTTTTAAAAAAATTTTTTACGAAAGTTTTTTTTGAAAAAACCTTTGTAGAAAAAATTGCCTCGCCTCGATTTTCTTCAAATAGTTATGACCACTTGAAGTTATATATATTTATACTTTTTTCCTAAAAAAAATAACAAAAATTGGATTTTTGTTGAAAAAATATCTTCAAGTTGTCATAACTTTTGTACTATTGGGTATATGGAACCAATTTTTTTTCGCCATATAGGAAATTTTATTGTGCTCCGATATTTACAAAATACCAGCACACGGTAAGGGAAAAAATTAAAAATTAAATGTTTAAATGCAGATATCTCGGTAACTATACGAGATAATTCTTAGGTGTAAACAGTTTATTTGTAGACCCCAGTTAGTAGAACACACACAAAAATAAATTTTATAAATCGGAAGAGAAGCACGAGTTACACGCGCTTGAACATTTTCTTCACCCGATGTGGCCAACTTTGAGGGCCTCAAGCTCCGCCCCTGTCTGACATAGGGGGCCCAAATATAAAACTTAAATTCTCTAACTCCTCTTCATCTTCCAATGCCAAGTTTGGTCGCAATCGGTTGTTTGGTTAAGAAACGGTCGAATTATTTCCCCTTTTTGAATTCGTACCACTGTGCAGAATTTTGCAAAAACAGACGAACATTTTCAGACTAGTCTCGGTATTTCGCCCTTAACTTTTACAAATATTGAATCTCAAAATTTTTCTTACTTTTCTGGATTTGTGAGATTGCGAATATTCTGTGAAAATTTGAAGAAAATCGAGGGGGGGGGGTGGTAAATTTTTTTTTTCAAAAAACTTTCGTAAAATTTTTTTTACAAAAAAGGCGCATTGTGTTCTCTTTAAAATAAAGTAAACTTTGCAAAAATCGGTTCAGCCGTTCGAGAGCAATTACAAGTTTCGTAAAACACAAAAACTCATTTTTTAATTTTTTTCAAAAATTAAAATGCCCAGAAAATATTTTCAAAAAAAAAATTTTGAAAGCGAAATGATAACGAGATATTATTTTACCTATTTGTAACTGCTTATAAACATTTCAGCGCCAAAAATAAACTACATAGGTCGATATTAAATATTCTGACTAATATTTATATACAAGTATTTATTTATTCTTATGTTTGGTAATTTCGCTCACTCACTTCAAGAGTGACATAACTCAAAATTTAAAATTTTTGAGGTAGCCTTACAGAAATTCGAATTTTGCAAATGTCCATAAATTAATCTCAGCGAAATTTATTTATTATATGGTTGTTTACCATATTTTGGATTTTTGCAGCGTTTTTAAACATCTTGTTTCATATTACTTATCTTTTTATACGAACTTAAAGTTACACATCTTATTTATTAAATACTCGCATATGTATTTTTTTGGTATATTTGAATTTCTTCATTTGTAAATATTACTTTTTTATCTAATTATTATTTTTAATATTTATTTGTTTTTAAAATCTTTTTATTAAATATATTTATTTATTTAATTTTATCAATTTTTTAATTATATATATTAAACACATTTCTTTCCTAATATGTAATATCATACATATATTTTTTTTTGTAATTTTGTTTATTAATTTAATAATCCTCCTACTTATTTATTTAATTTTTTAGTTATTTATTATTGCATGAGCAGAAATATTACTATGTTTTTTTTATATACATATTTTGTTAATAAGATTTCTATTAAATTATGTCTTTCATTTATTATTGAATATATTTATTTATGCTTTCCGTTTAAAAAGTTTAAATAAATAATACATTTTAATAAATTCTATTTTTTTATTATATTCAAATTAAATGCCCATATAATAACATCTCTGTTTTCTCATTTCTTACCTAATAGCTCAATAGGCGGAAATACTTTTCGTGAGAGAAAGAATGCAATATACTAAGAAAGGAACAAGGTGTAGCCATCTCTTTCGTTTTGAAAAAAGCGTCTTTTGAGAGTAACCGGAATTCGCCGTAAAAAATCATTTAGTGGAGCTCTCTTACACTCTCTCGCTCTTGCATGTGGGTGAACAATTGTTATCTCATGTTTTTTGTTTCCTATTGGCTTTGTTTGTGCAAAATGCATGGCGCAAAAGACTGTCAGGCAGTCGGACAAACAGCCATGCGAAGGAGGGAAACAACAAGGAAAAAACTTGCAAATTCTCTTTGAGTATGTGTGTGTTTATTACAAATCTCAAAATCTCAGAGAGTATGTGAGAATCCCCAACATTGGCAACCACCGAGTTTTTAGTTTTTGCCGTGGTCCGTTCTGCCAGTCGCTCTTTTTTAGAACCCTAGAGCCCAAGAACCACGCTGGTGGGTAAATACGTGTAGTAAGTGTGTGTAACACCTAGGTTTGTTGAGTGAGTGCGCGGTTTGGTACGTACGACAACGTTTTGCAGTTCTTTGTGAGTTGGGTTTTGTTAGTTTTTTCAAGAAATAATAAAGATTCGAAAGACAATTCTTCTTTAAATAAATGGACATAAAACGTAACAACAAAAGAGTACTTTAGTTTGAGCGTAAGTATAATTGTGAAATAGGTATCCAATTATTTTTCTTGCGTGAGTTAAGGACAATCTTTGAGATTATTGCTGTGATTTACTTACACGCGTGTGTCCGTCTGTCTGTCCAGAAAGATATTTTGTGTGTTTTAATTTTCTTGTGTGTAAAAGTATTCCGCCCGTGTATTCTTTTTGCCAAGGAAATAAACCTATAGGTTTTTTTCTATAAAAAGACAAGAAAATCACATAAAAGGAAAACAATAATGATGTTGAAATAAAGAAACAAAACATGCTTAGGCGGCGAAATTGATACCATAAAAAAACAAACAATCAGCAGCACAGACGACAACCGCACCGCTCCGTGTGTTGTTGTGTGGATACTGAAAATAACAGCAACAACAACAGCACACCACTCTCGGAATTCTGCTTGTTGTTGTCGGTGAAGTGATTTGGTTTTGCTGTTGTGTCTTCAGTTGGTTTATCTCAGTTGTGGGGAGAGAGAGAGAGAGAGCCGGAAAGTCGGAACAAAAAGTGGAGCTTGGTTCAGTTTTATTTGTTTGTTTTTATCTAAGATGGAGAGCTGAGTAATATGTGCAGTGAGAAATTGGATACCAAGATAACATTGAATTGAAGAATTGAATTTAGTGTTGCCATATCACACACAAGAAAAGTGTTTAGAAAAACTGGATTAATTAAGGAATATTACAAGGTTACAATTTGCCGGGAGATTCGAAGATCACTTACACTTACTTCAACAGGAAAAATTAAATTGAAGAAATTTTCTCACATATAAATAATAATAAAGAAGGATTTGTTAAGCGTTTATTTTTTAAAAATTTAAGATAACACCGAAAATGCGATTTTGCAACATTTATTTGGATTGATAAATCAATTAAAGATCATTTCATAAAAATGTTGCTCAGGGCTACGCTTCAGGTAGTCCATTCTGCAATTCAAATTTTGGAACACTTTTCCAACATTTGGGCCAGTATCTCTCCAATTTCACGTGTAATATTGTCTTCCTAGACAGCAATCGTGGTTGGTTTGTACCTATAGAGAGCGTGAACGAGACTTCACGTGCCCCCACAAAAAAATCGCACGAACGAGGTGGCCAATTGATAGTCCCAACAAGTGATATTAATTGCTCACTAAACTCGCCTCTCAATTGATTTTTGATATGGCCTGCAGCATCTAATGTAAGGTCGCCCTCTTTAAACCACATACTGCTTAAAATCATTTGTAGTAAAAACGGGCCATATCGATTCAACTTTTAATATAAATTCCCATATGAAGGGGTCTTCCGATTTCTTGACGGTGTAAAAAATAAATTCAAATAAATAATCTGACTGAAATTATTAACTTTACATTTAAATTTGTCCACTACCATCATACTCATTGTAAATATTGGCCATATCTGTTCACGTTTTGATATAACCTTCACATGAAGGTCTCTGACAAATTTCACCTTTTGCTACTTTTTAACCAGTGTGCCTACAATTCAGATAGTTGGTCTCTAATTAACCCTCCTAGTAAGAGGGTGGGTCAATAAGGCAGTGACTTTTTGAATTTCCCGTCTCTTAACTGAAAGGGCAACACTGCTCCTGTGTCAGCTGACTCCTGTAAAAATTTTAATAAGCTGTGTCATTTAGTTTGTGTTTGACAGCCATTGATAGCAGATTTCCTTGAGATTTTAGGAGAAATAATTTTTTGCGAAAAAACAATCCCTCAGAGCAAGGCTAAGCTTAATAATTACTATGGGAACTTTGCACCACCAATTCGTGCGTAAAAAAGTGGTTTACTGAATTTCGTTGCAAGGAAGGAAGATGCCGCTCACGGTGGACTTTTGAATCTAAATGTACTGCTCGTCACACCTTTCCAGCGGAACTCACCAACAGAACATCAGGATCAGCAGGAACAACAAGAGAGATAGTGGACAGCTAGCGTCGCTAGATTGTTGGCTGAGAAATCCAGAACAAGCTGGGCTATTTACAGCTTTGAGCCCTTCAAATCACCTGGACCAGACGGCATCACTACAGCAGAAAATGTTGAAGTACGTTGTCCCCTGGCTGGATAAAATTTATGTAGGCTTTAATACATCCCGTCGATGGAGGGATACTAAAGTGGTATTTATACCCAAAGCGAAATAGTATTTATACCAAAAGTATTCAGACCAATTTGCCTATCCTCCTTCCTACTGAAAGTTCTGGAAAGATTTTTAGATTCTTTCATTAGGGAAACCTGGATACAAAACTCCTGTCGGGGAATCAACATGCTTACAATAAGGGATATAGTACGGAATCTGCACTGCACGAACTTGTGAACACTATCGAGTCCCAACATTTCAAGGAATTCACTATGGTGGCATGGAAGGGGCCTTTAACAACATTCACATAGATGCGGTAATTTGGCGATAATTGAAAGGGTTGGCTTCGGAGTACATTGTAAAGAACTTAGTCTGGATATAGCTCACTGACTATTAGATACCTGCAGCGTCTATCAAGCGAAAAATGTCAATATGGGAAGTCGCCTAGTGGCGTGGTCGCAACATAGTAACCAACACTGGCGTAGTCATTTACTCGAACAGCCAAGCTGCCATCAATTCTCTGGAGGCCACATCCCTAAATTGACAAACAGCCTTCGACTGCCGCAGATCTCTTAACGAGATGGCTTAGCAGTTTAACGTACACCTCATATAGGTGCCAGCTCATAGGTATATCCCGTGGAACTGCAAAGCCAATGAACTTACTAGGATAGTCCCTTTCCTAGCAAGTTCATTGGCTTTGCAGTTTCACGGGATATACCTATGACCATTACAAATCAATCAGGAAGTGCAACGAAATATGGACAGAAATCTGCATCTGTACGGTAGCTAGAAAAATCTGGCCAAGACATGACCTGAGAAGGTCAAAATATCTTCTCGCACTAGAGAGGAAAAGATTGTCTACGTTAGTGTCAGTTCTGAAAGGACACTACACGATCGGCGAATACGCCAAAAGGTTGGGTATTGATTCTCCAGAAGCTGTGAAGATGAAGAAGAAGTGAAGAGCATTAATCATTTGCTATGCTTCCGTTCCAGTTTTGAATAAAGGACGTCTGGATATACTGGTGTCGGCCTTTCTAGGTAGTTTAACAGATCTTTTCGGTACCGATACTTATACTATCGAAAACTCTGTATATCAAACAGTTATGTATGTGGGGGTAATGACCCACAATATTAAAACAAATAAATAAAAATTGGGGGCAGGGGGCGAGGTCAGAAAAATTGATTTTTTCAACTGTAATGTTTTTTTTATTTAGCACTAGCTGAGCCCGGTGCGCTTCGCTGCCCATGTCAAAATTCGCGCTGTAGAAACTGTATTTTATATCCGATCAGTACGAAATTCGGCAGAAAGAGGTTTGTTATTACATGAAGGAATACTGCCAAATTCGGAGAAAATCGGTTCAGATTTAGATATAGTCCCCATATATATGTTACCCCCGATTTGAAATTCAAGCGCTGTAGAAACTGTATTTTATATCCGATCAGTAAGAAATTCGGCAGAAAGAGGTTTCTTATTACATGAAGGAATGCCGCAAAATTCGGAGAAAATCAGTTCAGATTTAGATATAGCCCCCATATATATATGTTACCCCCAATTTGACATGTAAGCGCTGTAGACTGTGTTTTATATCCGATCAGTACGAAATTCGACAGAAACAGGTTTCTATTTTACATGAATGAGTATTCTAGGAAAATCGATTCAGATTTATATATAACCTCCATATATATGTTCCTCCAGATTTGGTTACAAAGCGCTATAGAAGTTGTACTTTACTTCCGATCATTACAAAGTTCTCCAGAAAGATTTTTCTCAATTTAGGAACGAATATTGCTTAATTTTGCGATTATCGGTTCAAAATACATTTACCAATTATTCCAAATTATTATCGCAATGACCCTTATCGCATTGTTAGGGAGGTGTAGGGTATTATATAGTCGGCCCCGCCCGACTTTCTGCCTTTCCTTACTGGTATTAGTAATAAATTCACTGAATGAAAAAATACCGAATTCAGTGGAAAGTCCAGAAAATAGAAATGTATACTTATAAAATTTCCAAATTCTTGTTTCATTGATATTGCATCACATTATCATATTGCGATTGTATTGGAGTGAGCAGCTGTAATTATCGCATACCGAGCATTTTTGTTCATGTATTTCCTATATAATACTTGCAAGATATATCAAAATATGGGATGGGCCACGCCCACTGGTCCTATTCAGCCCATTTGAAAGCCAATCACGTAGACTGCTACCAGATACATATACGCAAAATTTCAACACTCTCGCCTACAAAATGAGCAAGATAATTCAATTTCAAAATTTGGCTTATATGGGCGGTGGCCCGCCCATTGGTCAGATCCCGCCAATTTTTGGACCAATCACGTGGACTGTCACCAGATACATATCTACAACATGACAGCACTCTAGATAAAAAATTGTGCAAGTTATATCAATTTCAAAATTTGGCTTATAAGGGCGGGGCCACGCCCATTGGTCCGATCCCGCCCATTTTCTGACCAATTACGTAGAATGCCACCAGATACATATACACAACATTGCAGCACTCCCGATAGCAAATTGTGCAAGATATAAAAATTTCAAAATTTGGTCATTGTGGGCGGGGCCACGCCTATTGGTCCGAACCCGCCCGTTTTTGGACCAATCACGTAGATCGCCAACGGATATATATACACAAAATTCCAGGTCTCTCGCTAACAAATTGTGCAAGATATCACATTTTTTAAATTTGGCTTATATGGGCGGTGCCACGCCCATTGGTTCGATCCCGCCCGTTTTTGGATCAATCACGTAGACTGCCACCGTTTACATATACACAAAATTCCAGCACTCTCGCTAACAAATTGTGCAAAATATCTCAATTTCAAAATTTGGCTTATATGGGCGGGGCCACGCCCATTGGTCCGGTCCCGCCCGTTTTTGGATCAATCACGTAGACTGCCACCGTTTACATATACACAAAATTCCAGCACTCTCGCTAACAAATTGTGCAAAATATCTCAATTTCAAAATTTGGCTTATATGGGCGGGGCCACGCCCATTGGTCCGGTCCCGCCCATTTTTCACCAATTACGTAGAATGCCACCAGATACATATACGCAACATTGCAGCACTCCCGCTAGCAAATTGTGCAAGATATCAAAATTTTGTCTATGTGGGCGGGGCCACGCCCATTGGTCCGATCCCGCCCATTTTTGGACCAATCACGTAGACTGCCACCGTTTACATATACACAAAATTCCAGCACTCTCGCTAACAAATTGTGCAAAATATCTCAATTTCAAAATTTGGCTTATATGGGCGGGGCCACGCCCATTGGTCCGATTCCGCCCATTTTTGGAAAATTCACATAATCTGCCATTAAATGCATACAAACAAAATTTCAGCACTATACCTATAATAGGAGCAGAAATATCGGATTTTTAACCTGCGATTTGTATGGGAGGTACCACGCCCCTTTGTCCAATTAATTTTTTTTTTCTATACAAACCATCTCGTGAAAATTTAGAATCGAATAAAAAAAAATCATCCAAATCGCTCCAGCCGTTCTGACGTGATGCCATTACACAGATGGACCGTTTCATTTTTATATATATAGATAAGAAATTGAAAATAGAAAATATTGTTTCTTAAAGAATTTTCCGTGCACATTTTATAAAAAATATGAATTTTATCTTAAACAATTTATTTCGGTCACTTTTCGCGGAAATAAATCTTGCTAAATTGCGATATCCCAGAATCGATCTAATTTTTTTTCCTTATTTTTTTTTACAAATAATGTCCATATGTACTCTACCGATGGGGTACATTTTGAAGTGGGACGACTTTGGTTCAGAAATTACATTATAATAACTGAAAATCTTCACCAAATTATAAAGAACAAATATTTGTACGTATTTCCAAGAAATTTTTTTTTTTCAAATTTTTTCTTTGTAATTTGGTTAGGATTTTTTTCAGTTATTATAATGTAACTTCTGAACCAAAGTCGTCCCCACTCCAAAATTTACATTTATTTATCGGTAGCGAACATATAGACCATTTTTTATAAAAAAATTAAGAGAAATAATTAGATCGAGTTTTTTTTTCAAATATTTTTTCTTTGTAATTTGGTTAGGATTTTCAGTTAATATAATGTAACTTCTGAACCAAAGTCGTCCCCACTCCAAAATTTACATTTATTTATCGGTAGAGAATATACGGACCATTATTTATAACAAATTTAAGGGAAAAAATTAGATCGATTCTGAGATATCGCAATTTATATCCGCGAAAAGTGACCGAAATAAACAGTTTTAGATACAATTCGATTTTTTTATGAAAAGTACGCAGAAACGATTTTCAATGTCGTATGCTTTGTGGCATTAAAATGGACTTAAAAAGTCATTACAGAGGAAAAAATTAATTTTTCTGACCTTTGACCTCGCCCCTTCCTCCATTTTTCATTTAAGTTTTTTAATCAATCAAAAATTCTATCTTTTTCAAATTCTCAGAAAATTTTACCCTAGTATGTAGGAGTAATGATATACTAGGGTAACTTTTCTGAGAAATTGAAAAAGATCAAATTTTTGAGAAAGAACTACCCCTCTATCTTTTTGTATCCGTTTTGTATCCGGGCCAAAGTTTAAGTTTCAAAAAATAACCTTGCATCCTGGGACCATTTTTAAACCTTTGTTGGCTCACCATCCATATTTTACCCGTTTTTTCTCCACTGAACCATCATATTCAATTGTTTTAGTCCCTCTGTTCCATATTTGACCGTCCCATTGTGACCCTAAAAGTAGGAATTTCGAAAAAAACAAGAATTATCTCTAGTTCATATTTCAATAGCTACACCCATACATATAAAAACTACCATAACTTTGTATGAATAATGCCTATAGATCATAAAATTAGATTATATGTATGTATTTTTTAATCTTATTCGCCCTTATTCCAGTTGGCGTCATCGACGTCGATTCTTAGTCGACACTGTTTAGATTGACAAGTTCATAAATTTTGAAATTTTTTAAATATTTTTAAGTTATAAAAAGGTTTTTTGTTAGTTCATGGATACCAAAAACATTCGTTTTGGCGTAAAGATGACAAAGCTAGAAATTCACGACGCCAACTGGAATAAGGGCGATTAGCAGTTCCAAGCTTCTATTTATGAATTTATGGTCATATTAAACATTTTATATTTATGCCGGGGGTATATTTACCAGGGAACGTCAACAGCCCGCATTTTCTCAACATTACCAGAGTGGCAACCCCAATTGGGGATTGCGAGAGCATTACATTTGTCTACCCTCTGTATATGTTCCTCTCTGTTATGTTTTCTGTCGCTCTGCATTGTTTGCGCTGCGTTTGTTTCTTGTTGCGACGACGTCTGTTGTTGGTGGGTTGACTTTTGGTGGAGACACAATCCTCACACACACATACTCACTCACTCATTCGCTCGCAGTGCGTGTTGTTGAAAAGAAACGAAACATAACGAATTTTAGTTTGAATTTTTGCATTGTGTCTTTAGTTCGTTTGCGACCGTTATTACGTTAACACACTCTGCTGCGCTGCCCGACAAAAGCGGATCTCGTGTTTTTCACAGTTTGTCTGTCACACTTACAAGTCAAGCAAAACAAAACAACGTCTCATCATTGTCGTGTGTTCAAACAAAACAAATGTAATAAATGCAAAGTAATAAATAAAATCTAAGCAAAAGTGAAATAAATGAATTAAATATAAATAATAACGAGAATGTTTTCTGATTTAATTAGAATTTGAAGAATAAAGAAAGGCGACTTCAGGGAAAGGAAACAAAAACAAATTCCAAAGGCTTTTTGAAGCGTTTTGAGCAAAAGAATAATACCTATCAAAGGAAAGAAACAAAACAAGAAAAAAAAGAACGTTGTCGTTTCCTTTTAATAAAGCCGCGCGTTGCTTTTATAGTTCGTTTGTTTGAGTGTTCTTAAATTGAAATAAAAAATAAATGAAATAATAATAGTAAAAAACACAAGCGAACCCATTAAAAAAAATTAATTAAAAGTAAACCCCAAAGCATAAAAAATATATTTTAACTGTGAAAAGTTAAATTATCAGAAAGAGAATTTCAGAATTCAGTGCAAATCAAGTCCGGGCAAAATCCCCCCTTACTTTTATCAGCCTTCATCAATCGATCGTATGTGTGTGTGGTTAAGCACTATTAACAACAATCGTCAGCCACAAGCGAATCAAAGCAAATCCTGTTCGTTGAAACCATAAAAAGGTGATTGTTTTTTTTCTGCTTCTTCTGTGTTGTTTTAGTTTTGTGTCGCGCGTATTTCTGCTGTGTTTTAATTAATTTCTGAAGTGTAATACTATTTTATTGTTATTGTATTTAAATTTATTTCAGTGAGTTTTTTCGCTTTGTTGTTTTATATCGAATGCCGCCGCCGCCGCCGTCGCTCTTGATAATCAGTCATACTTACTTACCTACGTAGATATGTATGAGCGTGTGTGTAGTCACGTGTATGTGTGTGCGTGTTTCTGCATTCACATTTTGTTTTGTTTCAACTTTAAACGGAAGCTGTGCTCCACTGTGTCCGTCGTCGTCGTCCGCGTCGTGCTTTTGTCATTGTATGTGATTGCTTTAGCGGCGACCAAATGTAAAGCCGAAGTTTTGCGTAGTTAACTAAAACAACAGTAACAACTCTGAGACACAGTCGCCGTAGTTTATTGTTGTTACTCTGTCCGATGTCGTCTTTTCAATTCCGATATGGGTATTTTTTTAAGCACGCGTGTGTGTGTGTGCAAGTGTGCGTCTCCAATGTGTGCTCGTCGTCCCTCATTCGTTTGTTATGCTTTGTTTTTTTTTGCGTCATAATGTTGCGGCTTTTTGTTGTGTGTGTTTTGGGGGGCTTTTGTTTTTGCAAGCCTCAACATAAAAGCAAATGTTGAATTTCATTTGAGCCGTCCGCGTTCCGCTCACTATAGATCGAGTTTTCAATTTGCACACAATGTTGCTACATTGTGGGTTTGTTTAGTTATGTATGTGGCTCGGTTCTGTATAACAGTTCTAAATGTTCTAAAGCCTTGTTCAGACGTTACAATTTACATAGCTAAGCGGGGTTTAATATACCTTAAAGTGTGTCGTAATGTTAACTGCAATAACTGGGTTTTCAAGGGTCAACAAATTACCCTACGCATCAGATAAAAAAAAATAGATTTAATTAACCTTATATTAGGTTGTTCCGAAAATGTAGGTGAAAAACTACGAATTTTGGAGAATGTGTTCTTACTAGTAGGATTCGAGCGTAAACTGGGCGAGTTGGGACCGGTTCTCAGGGAAGGATCACCAAATGAGCGATACTTCAAGAAATTAAGTTGTGGACCCGATAACCAATTTCTGACTCACAAGGTCTGACTTTTAAGTGTTGAATTTTTGGTAACTTCTTTGTTACTAATAAAGGGGAAAACATTTTTTATCAAAATTAGTTTTTGTAGAAATAAGAGCAAATTTGCCTTGCTGCAACTTTTTAAATTATGCATCGATTTTCTTCGGAATGGTCTCATTCAATTGAAGGTCGAATTATAAAAAAATTACTGTTGTGAATTTTTTGATGTTTTTATGAGGCTTTTATTTAAAATTTATTAAAATGTTCTCAAAAATATGATCTTTTTTGCAATATTTCGTAAGATGTCGTCGAACGTATGGAAAAATTATATTGTAGGAATGTTACTTAATTTTAAAGAAGAACGTTAAAACTTTCCTGAACCAAATTCGGATAAATGGTTATCCGAGTTACGCCAAAATATGTGGCTCAACCTCTCTGAATAACCCTTTACACGGGCCGAAATCGCCTTTTTGGATATGTTAGAATCGCAATAAAATATGTTTGGAGCACACATATTTAAATATTATATATTTCTGGGCAAATAAATTTTATTTGAAAACGCTATGCAACAACAAACATTTTTTTGTTTCCGAGACCTAAAAACTTTTTTTTTGAAAACAAAACAAAATTGTTTTCGATAGTAAAGTTTTTTTTCAGAAGTTGTTTACTTAAATTCCAATTTTCATGGAAGTAACCTTTCGTATCGTAAATGCTGACAAGGGCTGGATAACGTAGGAACTGAAGTTGAGTAACTGTCGATAAAACAATTACAAACAATTTGATAACAACTATTACAAAAAATTCGATTTTTTTGAAATCATTTTTGCTGGCATGAAAAAAACCATCCTAACGAAGAAAACAATGTCTATTTGCAAATGTATATGGGAAATTCCAAAAATCAAAATTTCATGATTATGGGACTCAATACTGAGAATTGGGCGTGAAAGTAGCCCCAAAAATAAAAAGTTCTACATCAATCGTTTAGTCAAGTTGGCTCAATTAAAAATTTAATGGGCATACGCATTTTTTTGCTCAAGGTGGATTTGTCATAAAATATCTGTCAGTAAAATATTGAAAAATACGTATACGTATCCGTAATACGTACACGTATAACGGCCGGGTTACCTTTAGCGCCGCCGTGAAAAGCGTGCTGTATCACTCAGACATTAACAACAAAAATAGCAACAAATTAATTTTATTTTATACATATCGCTCACTCACTTCAAGAGTGACATAACTCAAAATTTAAAATTTTTGAGGTTGCCTTACAAAAATTCGAATTTTGCAAATGTCCATAAATTAATCTCAGCGAAATTTGGTCTATAAGTAAACAACCATATTTCGGATTATTCAAGCGTTTTTAACATCTTATTTCATGTTACTTATCTTTTTATACGGACTTAAAGTTACACATCTTGGCAATTTTCAATTTTGAGTTATGTCACTCTTGAAGTGAGTGAGCGATATTTGCTACTAATTTATCATTTTATTACTTATTTATCGTTACTTTTCAAAAAAAATTATTATTTTTTCATTATTTTACTAATTTTGTTGGCAAATGCACGTAAACATACCGTCCAAATCAAATTTCGGCAGATTCAGCCATCCGTTTACGTTTCGTTTCCGTTGGCTAATCGTTTAAACTGATTTCCATATGTCAGATTGAATCAGCTGATTCGTAACGCTACGGGGGAGTTACGGTTACGTTTGTCTAATCCAGCCTTCAAACAGAACTTTAAAACAGAACAGAGAATTTTTGAGATTTTTAAGGCATTGGATGCTCTTTTTTCGGTTAGGTTTGTTCCGAATTTTGTTTCTAGTTAACGGAATTACACTCCACAATATTTTAAGTATTTGTATAGACTGGAATCAAAGTTATAAGCCGTTAACTTCTTGTGCAAAATGGTCCATTTGTATGGGAGATATAAAAGGGGCGTGGCAACTTCATCCATTTTTCTCAAGGTGATAGGGACCAAAAAACTAATACTATGCATGGAATTGTGAAAGATTCTGATAAGAAGTAGATTTATTTATTCTCCAGATTTTTTTCTATTTCCAAAATTGAAAAAATGGCTCGGTGGTAAAAGTTTTTCCCAACAATAAAGTGGTTGAATCTGCGGTTGATGACAATATTAAGGAGCTAGACAGTTCTTCGTATAAACAGAGTATCGAAGCAATCTCTGGGAAACATACAAAGTTAAAATAGATATTTTAAAACATGGACCTGTGACGACTGTTGGTTGTGTGTGAATAGTGAATTTTATGACGGTTAAGAATATGTTTAGACCGAAATTGCCGAAATTTTTAGTCCCATGTGAACTGGGGCTATAATAATAATATATTTTATACAAAATTTCAGTCTGATTGAATTATGGACTTGGCAAGTCGTCTTAGAAAATATATACTTTTGGGGTCGGTGGTCAATATTTCGAGGTGTTACAAAGGGAATGAAGAATCTGGATATCGAAAAAACGATATCTCAGAAATCAAACAAAGCTCGCTCCATATGTCAGCAGCGTAACTGTTCTTTTTTTCCTGTTTTCGGAATATGCGGAAGAATAACTTTCCCGTTAGAAAGTATATTTTTAACAAACAAAAGATGTGTATCAATCCAGTAAAAATTTAGTCAACAATTCAGTTTTAAGTTTTGCAAACATTACTCTTTTTTCAGAGTTTAAATAAATAACCCGTTTCATTGTATAATATCTATTTCATAATCCAATAATAACTGCAATTATGATCACGGGTACCAGATAAAATTAAGACCAGTTTTGCAGTGAATACTTCTGGTATTGTTTGGCCGACCACCTGGACATATAAATGTCATTGGATTAGAATATGCCATAAAAAAATAAAATAATACTGAAACAAATGAATTTTGTTATAAATATGAATT
Organism: Eudasyphora cyanicolor; assembly: GCA_963930755.1. Taxonomy (NCBI): domain Eukaryota; kingdom Metazoa; phylum Arthropoda; class Insecta; order Diptera; family Muscidae; genus Eudasyphora; species Eudasyphora cyanicolor. Next base: position 60,871,027 of record OZ005734.1, on the reverse strand, counting down.
TCTAATTTGAAACAAAATTTTAGAATAAATAAAAAAGAAATGTTTTTTTTATCAAACAAATAAAAGTATCACTTCTCAACTTGTTTATAGAATTCCAAGCACAGATAAAGTGGAATAAATGGTAGGCAGACAGACGGACGGCCGGACAGTCAGTCTGTCCGTCTGTCTGTCTCTTATTCTATCTTTCTCGTAGTTTTCTAAAACTTTGTTATTTTTTTATGACATTTTGATGACTTCTTGTCCGAAAAAACATGCATAAGTGCTAAGTGACTGTGATGTGTTGCCACAAATGCAAATCGGGAGCTATAAAAATGTATTTGGTTTTTTAATTTCACCGTTTGGAAATTTAAAATCATATCTATTGATTAGAGTCTATATTAACGGGAAAAAAGTTATTTTTTTAATTAACATTTCAGAGTGAACATTAAAAGTGCCAAACTGGTTTTCGGTTTTTTCTACTTCCATAAGAAACATACAAAATATTGCCCGCCGTTTGGTGCATTTGTTTTTGAATCTATAGGTTTCAGGTTGTGTGATTTTTGAAAAAAAACATTAGAAATATTTGAATTTAGCAATAATAGATTTTCACTTTTTTATTTCTTAAATTTACATACATATATTTACTCGGATACGTTAAATGTGTAATTTGGTGATAAATTGAGGAATGGGGAATTTATTCACATAGGTAACTTATAAAAAAAGATTTTAAAATATTTGGGAGCTGTTTTAAAAGAGTTTTGAAACTCATGATTCAGATTTTGCATGTATTATTCATTTGTTAATTGCATGTAAAATAGGGTTAAAGACTTGTTTCTTTTTGTGGAAATTACACAGAGAGAAAACATGTTGAAGGTTTTTTTTTTAAACTGTGGAGCCTATAGAATCACTCCAGAACAAATAATAATTTCAGTGTTATTTATGTAATAAACTTAAAATTTTGGCATTTTTGTTTATTCATACTCCACCTGAGCTTTCAAAAAATGCAAATGGTAATTGGCCGGAAGTTTTATTTCAAGCTTTGAAGGCCATAAAATCATACCACAATAATTATTAACGTCATTTTTTGTGACCACATCTGCTTCTGATTGCATCAGAAGGGCAGCGGATGCATTATCGCCATATACAACTCGTATACTTGTCAAGAGGAAGTTTCATCTTCGAATTAAAACGACCTATCATTGATATTTTTCTAGATTATTTTTCCCAACTACTCCCTTATCGCTGCGGATTTGGCTGAATCCGTATGATACATTACCATCGGACTTAGGGAAGTGGGATAGAGACTCGGGATTCCGTTTAAATTCTGCGTGCCCTTGCGATATATCCCCACGCCTTTTCCAATCAACTTACCTTCAGGTTGTCAGTTGGAAGACCGGCATTCCAGACCTTTAGCACCATCAGATGGTGAAGCTGAAATCCATGCGGTACACTGGGCAACATGCAGTGCCGCAAGCGGGTTGCTCTTGTCAATTAAATAAGCTCTACGTCTTCCATTGCCTGCACCTTCAAGCATCATTAATCCTGGCGTCCTAAGTCCACAAACCTCATCTCTTTTCAACCATGTCTTTTGGACTAGAATCACATCTGCCTCTCCTTGCATCAGAAGGGCGGCGCATGCACCCTTAGAGTAGGAAGGAGGAAGCTTATCTGTAAAAGCCGGGCCACGGTCAGGTTTCGTAACCACCGTTATGTCTGCCTCATCGTCGGTGTCCGCTAGAAGCTCAGCCCCACATTATTCAGTCCGAACCAGTGATGAAGCGTCCAAGCGCATCAGAGAAGTGTGAAACGCTAGTTTCCGCCATATGCAGGTCGGATACTTGCCAAGGAGGTTCATCTTCGGATAAAAATAATCTACAGTGTTCTCTGGTAGATTATGTAGTTTTGCCAACTCCTCCCTTATCGCTCTTATACACCTTAAGCCGGATTTGGCTGAATCCGTATGACACATTGCCATCGGATAGAGACTTTGCAAGTAAACTGGTCCTACGTCTTCAATTACCTGCACCTTTAAGCATCAAAAATCCTGCCGTCCTAAGTCCACAAACCACATATACTTCTCCTTACCTTGTAATCAGAAGGGCTTTTAGAGCGGCGTTTGCAGCCTTAGAGTTGTAGAAGCCGGGCCAGGTATCGCCACCACCGTTATATGTGCCTCGTCGTCAGTGTCCGCTAGAATCTCAGCCCCACAGAATTCTTCCGATCCTGTGTTGAAGTGTCCAAGTGCATCAGGGAAGGGTGAAAAGTTAGTTAATTTTCGCCATTTTATTATTATTAGTTTATTTCGATCCATCGAGGATCATAGGGCCATCTGGTTTCGTTAATCGTAGTTTTTTTTTGGATATGTGTTGCTTCAGGCTGGCCGTGTGCAGTGAATTTAAACACTGCGGCTTTAGGGTTATTCCGCCCAATTTCGGTCGGAAGAGCCTCTTTTGTGCAAGCAGGATGTACCACGTGCAGGAGAGGTTGACTATTGGATAGGATAGGGTATGTATTACGGTTCATTATCCCATTAGCATCCCATTTTCGCCATATGCAGGTCGGATACTCGCCAAGAGGCAGGTTCAGCTTCGGATACTACACCAGTGTTATCTCGCAGAGTATTTTTTCGAATCTCCTTCATTATAGCTCTTATACACATTTTGCTGGATTCTTATGACCCCATGCCATCGAACTTGGCGAGGTGGGATAGAGGCTCGGCATTCAGTATAAATAATGCATGACTTAGCGATCTATTCGCCTCATCTAATTGACCGATCTTCCAGTTGCCACTTGAAAGACCGGCATTGCACCCTTTTAGCAACACGAGGAGGTGTAGCCGAAATCGAAACTTAATGACTTCCTTTTTTTAAAACATCCATTGCAGCTCTCGGCTAGATTTCATCAATCTTTAGTTTTTTGGTGGCCAACATTAGTTTTTGTATGTCCCTGTTACTAGTCTGCGTCGATTCAGACGGCTGAACCCGGCAGCTTCTTTAAAAAGACGAAGAAAACTGAACATCACTTCGCAGAGTGTCATCTCCTCTCTTATCGTTTGTATACACCAGACTTCATTTTTTACAACATCCATTGCAGCACCCGGCCAGATTTCATCAATCTTTAGTTTTTTTGTGGCCCGTATTAGTTTTTGTATGGCCCTGTTACTAGTCTGCGTCGATTCAGTCGGGTGAACCCGGCAGCTTCTTTACAACGACGAAGAAAACTGAACGTCATTCCATCCCTTATCGCTCGTATACACCGGGTTAAGCCGGGTTTTTGCTGAATCTGCATGACACTTTGCCATCGGACTTGTAGAGGTGGAATATAGACTCGCCTCTTCTAATCGCCCGACCTTCCAGTTGGAAGGCCGGCATTGCAGACCTTTAGCACCTCCAGCTGGTATAGCCGGAATCCATACAAGTGCCCTGGGTCGAGAAGTGATATCTTACTTTTGACAATATACGGCCAGATTTCACCAATCTTCTTTAAAGTGCAACAGTAGCTCTCAACAGAGCTCTGATACCAGCCCGCGTCGTCACAGTCGGGTGGTGGATGCGGTAGATTCGTAAGAACGTCGACATAAACAGAACACTTGCCTTTGGGAATGTTGACGTCTGCATCTACCCAGTTGATGGCCGTCAGTAACATCAGCGAAGGACCATGACCACTGCGATCATTGTGGATGCTTGCGGTTCATATGGATAGTGCAGCATTTAAACAGTTTTTTAGGGAAGTTGACGAAGACGATCATTAGACTTCTTCTTTGAAGGACGGCTTGGCTTGCAATAGGAAACTGAAGTAAAACTTAATGATGGACTTAGAAGAGGTCATTGGATCACTAGGTTTGTTGTCAGGCCCAGGTTTAGATTCTCGTGTATCAAAACACAGTCTAAGGCAGCGTTCGCTACACTCATACAACCATAAAAAACCATGGAATAGAACGAAAGCTGTGGTTCGTGTAAACAAAACATTTACCAACAACAAAAACAACTTTGAATGGTCGAGGGAAAAAGAACTATGGCGAAAGCGATTGACTTGAAAGTAATTCCTATATGTAAACTTGGAATAACTTTCGTATAAGTAGAAGTAATTACAAGTGTAGCGCAGGCCGAAAACAACATTACTGTATCCGAAGGGATGACTAACACCCAACGAAACGCGACATGCGTTTCTTTCTTTTTCACTTGACTATGCAAAATACCTTCCTTCACTTTGAAGGAACTCTTTGATCTTCAGCTCAACTCCACTGTGAGAAAACCAGAAAATGTCATCAATAACAGATAAAAATAACAAATGTAAACTGAATAATTATTATATTCTCATTCAATGTGTGAGAGGAGAGAACCGCCCATGGGCGCTGTGTTGCCGAACTCTGGTCTAAGGTAACCACTGACTGCGAACCGACAAGTCCGATGAGCATAGTTCGCATAATAGTCCGGACTTACGGGACTTCGTTTTAAGTGGAACCACTATTGGGAGACCATTTACCGTTGTCCATAATAACCGCTTAGCGTTATCCATAAAACCACTGCTTATCCATAATATTATCTTTAAAATATTCGCAATTAAAAATGCGACGACATGTTAATTGATAGAAACTAAGTGGAAATAAATGAGTATTTCATATGAAAATTTTATAATTAAAATTAAGAAATTTTACGTTTTCAAAATTATCTACTTAAAAAATTAAATTTATTACTTTTTTTACATATTTTGTATGTTCCACTTTGCTTTATCTCCCGGTCCCAGAGTACTACATATTTCAAATAAATAAATCAAAGGCAGAGAAAACCCAATTTTAAGACGTAATTAACGATAAAAAGTGTAGCACAGCAACAATAACAACAACATGCAAAGCACCCAAGAACGTAAAAGAAAAACAAAAACTATAGAAGGCAACAATAAAAAGGGAAGTACGATGACGATGAGGAAGACGACAAGACGTAGTACAACAACTCAAGAGAAGAACAAACAAATCAAAATCACCATTGGATGGACAAAAGGGCGAATGGATGGACGGACCGACGGATGGATGGCCGGACAACATGAATAAAAAAGGAATCGGGTTTTTTGTTTTCTGGTCATTCTTTCGATTTTGTTTTCTTTTATGTTTTGGTTCAGGTCGTCATCACTGCGATAACGTAACAAACCATCAGTTAGTCCGTCCATCCATCCATCCAACAATCTAGCGTGACCAGGTTTCCTCTGTAGGATTTTGTGAAGCTCATAAGAGGGGAGAGTCACCTCGCCGGCTTAAAAAAAAAGTATTTCGTGGAATAAAAAGGAATGACGCAGAAAACATCAACACTAACAAAACAAAAAACGTCAGTCACGCCGCCAATGATACTCACTCGTTTGTACATATAGAGTATCTTAAATACTGCTTTATGTAGGCTCAAATAATTGTTTTTCATTGGAGACGGTGTTGGATTTTTCCAACCCAAAATACTCGTTAAAACACATTTACCTCAATTCCCCACCCCACACTCTGTTAAGATACTCCAAATTCTAATCAGAATTGGGATTTTGTGTTTGAGAAAATGCCGCCTGGAGAGTAGCTGCGAGTACTCATATGTGTTGGCTGTGTATGTTCGATGAGTTTGTTGAGTGTTTTGTGTTGTGTTCTGTTTGTTTGCGAAATTCTCCGAATCCAACCAAACATTATAATGTACTCGGTATGTCAGTGTGTTTGTGGTTTTAACATCGACTATCTCACACACTTACACGACATCTGATTTCTTCGTTCGTTCGGCTGATTTGTTTCTGCTTCTTCCTTGTATGAAATTTGTTCGTTTATCCCCACGGCTGCTGAGAGGTAAATGTTTGTAGGTGGAGAAGGTGTTTGTGTAGGTGTGGACGTGTGTGTGTAAATCGTGTTGTTTGTTTGACCGAGTATCGAGTTCGCTACCTTTTGCATACAGGTTTCGTTGAAGCAGGGTTCAGTTCAGTGACAGACAGTGTGGTCAATTTATTGTTGGGATGTTTGGGAAATTAACGATAAAATGATGTAAAATTCTTAGTCTTCAATGTCAAATGAAGATTAAGGGCCTCGCACTTTATATTAACCCATACACGGTGAAATATGCATTAAACAAAATATGTTTGAGAGCAAAATTTAAATAAAATATTTTTTGTACAAATATTTAATACTTGCATACCGAAAATGTATACCTCTTTTATCGACATTCAAAAATTCTTTTCGGAGTTTTGGTGCAGACTATCGCAAAAAAGGTGGCAAAAATTTAACTAAGCTACAGGGTTTTTTTTTCCGAATCGTAGAAAAAGAATTTCACTTTCCCGAAAATAATATGTTTTCAGCAAATATACTACAGAAGCGATTTTTTCTCAGGGTATTCGACCGGAGTTCGATTAATCGAATACATACTTCTCTAGAATTTTTTCCTTGGATTATTCAAGGGTATTTGTAATAAATTTTGTTAATCTGGAAGTATTTGTTCTAAATATTATTTAAACAAATTATTTTGATTCCTACGTTATCCGAAATTAGTTGTTATAGATTATAAAAAAAAAGAATTTTAGGCTCTATTTTATAAATTTAATATAAACGAATAATTTTATTATATTTCAAAAAGTATAGGGTGATCTTAGCAGAGATCCTTTTTTCAATAGCCTTTTTTTGACAGATCACGTGTTAGTCGTGTCATGCTGTCATGTTATTTTTGTTAAGTATTGTTTGGCATTTCATCATGGAATGACTTAAGCCTGAACAACGTTTACAAATTATTCAGTTTTATTATCAAAATAATCGTTCGCCAATTGCGCCAAGTCCATTTTTTTTTAATCCAAAAAAAAAACACTTTCCAGTCGACCCACGACCTTGACACCCATGAGCAATATTTTAGCTCTCGTTAAGAGCTATCTTTTTGCCATTGACCGATTCCCGATCCGACGTTCGGGAATCATCGGTCCATATTTCTTCAAAAATGATGCCGGTGAGAACGTAACCGTCAATGGCGACCGTTATCGTGCGATGATAACCGGCTATTTGATGCCTGAAATTGAAGTTCGTGATCTCGGCGACATTTGATTTCAACAAGACGGCGCCACTTCCCACACATCGCATCAATCTATGGATTTATTGAGAGAACACTTCGGTGAGCAGATAATTTCACGTTTTGGGCCGGTCGATTGGCCACCAAGATCGTGTGATATCACACCGTTAGACATTTTCCTGTGGGGATATTTTTTTAAAAAAATGGACTTGGAAATGGAATTTTTAAATGTGAACGGAAAGTTTATTTTTGCTCTAGCTTCTTAACGGTACGTCGGATCGGGAATCGGTCAATGGCAAAAAGATAGCTCTTAACGAGAGCTAAAATATTGCTCATTGGTGTCAAGGTTGTTTTTTGGATTTTAATAAAACTGAATAATTTGTAAACGTTGTTCTTGCGTATATCTCTCCATGATGAAATTGTAAACACTATTGAATACAATAAAGACCAAATGACAGATCATGACATATTACAAATGGCCGAAACGTCACTTCAAAATCATTGGTTGTCAAATAAAGCAATCACAACAACTCAAAGTTATGGACCTGTTAAAAAAGCATTTTTAAATATAATTTCATCAACTTTTTTTTTATGTGTACTTTAGAATAAGAAGTTCGTAAAAATTTAGACAAACATATTTTTTTATAATTCTATAAACATTTCTTTCAATCAAAATATATTTTTTAATTAATGGAGAGACCTCAAAGTTAAAAAAAATTCTTGAAAAGTACAAACCAATGTATTACATTTTTCGAAAGCTGGTCTAAAATGGGTCAATTTTCATGTCAATTAATTTTTTTTATTGAAAATAAACAATTCAGTTGAAGAACTTCTTTAATAAATCACAGAATTTCGTACTTCAATCCAGTTTTTTTTTCTGTGTAATTTAAATTTGTATTTATAAAAAATCCCATAAATATTACCCGCTTCTGCAATGATTTCCCTAAAACGCAGCAAGTTGACAATTTGTCTCCTTTAAATGAGTTCTCTTCACACACTCGAATCGAGGGAAACATGTTGCAACATTGGAGAATTGAATGAGAATGACAAAACATAAGAAGTTCGCCGCAACTGTAAACTGGTGCGGGTGTTTGGCGTTCGGAATTAAGATAAATCACATAAACAACTTCGTTTTACATACATCCAAACATACAAAGGTATACCACTGTCTCTTTCTTTTTTTTGGGGGGTAGGCAACAGGATGTGCGAATACTCTTCGTTGCTGTGGGTGAGAGAGAGAGTTTGTGCAATGATAACGGGGGTGGTTGGGGGAAAAAGAGAGTTTATGTTAAAGAGAGTGAAAATAAAAGATAACTGTAGCGGTTTGGTTTTTATTTCTTTATTGTGTTGGGAGAGAGAGCGATATTTTGTGATTTGGGAGCAAGAGATTTATTTTTCACCACAGGATATGGGGGTATCACATGTGCTTTGCCTTGCTCTGCTTTGTTTGTTTGTATGCTCTCTCTCTTTTTCGGTTGTTTTCCTGACTTTAGTTGGTTTTTTTTGGCACTCACACATATTCTTTTCGTTTTTTGGCAATGCGGCGAATTCATTTGTTGGACAGCAGCAGCAGCATAAAACAAACATGATACATTGTGAGATTGTCGTGCTTTGCGCTCTGCTCTGAATGTCCCATAACAACCGTTCAACTGTCAGTTTGACGTTAATAGTCATCGATTTAACAAGAAAACGTTCCAGGCGGCGGAAGTGCACAATAGTTCGCAAGTGAATTTTCGCAAATCTGATTATTGTTGTCTTTAGAGAAAATTTGCAATTAAAGTTAGTTTTTAGATAAAATATTAATTTGAATTCTTTTGTAAAATCGTATAAAAACCAAAAACTAATTTTTATATATTTTTCTTTTACTTGCAGTTGTTTGAAATTCGCTGAAAATATACGGAAAAAATAGTTTGAAAATCTAAAAAAAAATATTTTCAAAAATCTGCAGAGAAAATTTAACACAAAAAATTATTTCCCCCAAAAAATAAAATAAAAATAAATAACAACCGGTGATTTGTCAACTGTCACGGTTCTCTAGTGTAAACAAGAAAGAAGCAAGCAAAACTACAACAACGGGCGCTATTTACTCTAGTTTGGAAAAACAAGCAACAAAACTAAAACCTTTTAAGCAAAGAAACAAACCCAAACATAATTGTAAGTGCTATACTCGCTCAACTTTAACTAAAAAATACTCGTAAAAAAGAGATAAAGTTCAAAGGAAACACCAACGCTAATAACAACAACAACACTGGAAAAAAGTATTCCCCCTCGAGATTTTCAGCCAGTTCTGCTTGAGCTCTTCTCAGTTATTGTGTCTGTGTATGAATTTGGAGTGTTCTCCCCCGGCCTCGTTCTTCAACAATCGTTTGTATTTTGTGTCAGTTCAAAGAATATAACAACAACAAAAACAACAGAAAAAGAGTGAAAATTTAACCCGAATAAATAAGTTTTAATACTTAAAGGAAAAAAGAAGAAGAAAAAATCGAGAATAGTAGCTCATTCATTCTTCCCCAGAAAAAAGATATAAATTTAATTAAAAAATAAAAAATTTGTGAAAAAATTACAAGTTCAGCTACATGCAAAGCCTTTGAAAAAAAATCCCTTGAAATTTTAAGAAAAATTTGTAGGAATTTTTCTTAAAACAGTGTTTTAAGAGCCTCGGCAATAAAAAATAGCAAAACGAGTTTTAATTAACTCCCCGTTTTCTCTGCGCTCCACTGTACGTGTGTGTCCCCACTATCGTTTTCACAATTTTCACGAATATGCTATTCGAAAATCCCGCTGTAGCTGCCAAGCTACCATTCCCGTATAATGTGCCACCGCCGTTGCAGGCAGCCGCCGCGGCAGCAGCTGTTCCAAATTTAAGGTGAGTTTTTAATTTAAATTTAATATGTTGTGCTACACTTTTGGGCAGATTAGTGTAGGCCGATTAAAATATGAAATATATCAGTGGAAAGCTATTGCTCCAAAGGGCTGTCCAAATACAGAATTTTATAAAAATTCTACACAGATTTTTTGTTAAACTCATATAAATTTCGCAAGGCTCTAAAATTGCTGTACGATATTGTGGTACACTTTTGGGACCTTTATAAAACTCAGATTAAAATATTAAATAGGTCAGTATAAAGCTATTTTGTCAAAGATGTGTCAAAGTTCATAACTTTATAAAAATTCCGCAGAGATTTTTGTCATACCTCTTTAAATATTTCATATCCTGACATCAGAATACAATGTTGTGGTACACTTTTGGAAAGTTTGGTGTACTTTGGATACTAAATTAAATGAATAACTGGATAACTTTATTGTCAAAGACGTATGCAAAATATGATTTTATAATAATTTTACTCAGATTCTTATGTTGTTCCTTTAAATGTTTTAAGGCCCTAAAATTTGGCTACTGTTTTGTGGTACACTTTTTGGAAATTAAAGTATACTTGGAATACAAAATTAAATGCATCACGGGAAAGCTTTTTTTTTTAAAGATACATATGCCCAAAGATATTATTTTATAATAATTTCCGTTACATGTTTTAACGCTCTAAAATCGATGTACAATTTTGTGGTACACTTTTGAAAACTGTAGTGTATTTGAAAAACAAAATTAAGTGCATCACTGAAATGCTATATTGAAAAAGATATGTCCAAAAACATAATTTTGTAATCCTGGACAGGAAACTAAATTGGAAGTGCCACATAAAAGAACGAGCAAACAAAGCTTACATATGCTGGGCACTATGTAGAAGAGCCATTGGCTCAAAATTGGTCCTTAACCCAAGTATGACACACTGGCTCTACAAGAGCGTAATCAGACCTATTTTAACTTACGTATCAGTAGTGTGGTGGACATTAATGAAAAAGAAGTGCAACATAATGATATTACAAAAGGTCCAATGAATGTGTTGTCTCGGCGTAAGCGGGGCAATGAGGACCACATCCATTAGGGCATTGGAGACGATCTTGAATATCCAACCAATAGAAATACAGATTAGATATGAAGCTGCCCTCACGGCGACGAGACTCAAAATTATGGGCGAATGGATCGAAAGCGATCACATGTCATATCATCAAAAGATAGCTGAGGTAGTGACGGTGGATTTAACTGACATATTATCAGTATCCGACAGAATACCTGAAAAATCAATATCTGCTAAGTGTGAGACCATGATACCTGACAGACAATTTTGGATTGATGTAACCGTAGTGCAGACAACATCTGGAATTTGCTGCTATACAGATGGATCGAAACTAGGGGAGAGAACGGGGCTAGGACTTTATATCAAGGAACCGGAAACTGAATTCTTATTCCATCTGCCAGACCATAACACAGTCCTGCAGGCAGAAGTCCGAGCAATTACAGAACGTGTGAGCTGGCTTGGCGCTAACACGAGACCAACAAATGTGAATATATTCACAGATAGCCAAATGGCTGTCAGGGCAATAACGTCTAGAACGGTGAAGTAGAGGACAGTTGTAGATTGTAAGATGTTGATTAACGCCTACTCTGAACACGGCACTATATACATCACATGGGTGCCTGGTCATTGCGGAGTAGGGGTAACTAGAAAGCAAATTCCTTGGTATCTATGTAGAGCCAGAGACTTGCAACCAACAACCCTAGAGAACGCAAAATCCTTAGGAGGATGACGAAACGTTGGAGCATTTCCTCTACCAGTGCCCAGCGTTCGCTAACAATAGATCCCGCTTCTTAGGAAATTATACTATACCAGACTTGACCCAACTTAGGGGCGTATACTGGAAAACGATTAAGGACTATGTCGATAGTACCGAGTTCCTAAAATAACTTTCCAAGGACCATTCATTAACAATTAGAGCACACAAAAGGCCGAATACTGGCTTATGTGTATGTCCAAGGACATGAGACGGAATTTGACCGCCTCCTCTTCTCAACCTAACCTAACCCAATCCCGAAGATTGGGTCATAGCAAAAAGTTCGAACTGATTTTTGTGGTATACCTTCTAATGGCCTTAATGTCCTATTAACAGTTTACAATTTTGTGTTACACTTCTACAACCTTTGAGGACCTAACATTAATAGAGAATTAGCATCAGTGGAATCCTGTTTCTCTAAAGATGTGTCCAAACATATTATTTTATGAAAATTCCACAGAGATTTTGGTGTTGCTCCATTAAATGTTTCATTGCACCAAAATAGGTGACAAATTTGTGGCACACTTTTAGGACCTTTAGTGATCTAAAATTAAAAGAATATTAAACACATTGCAAAAAATAGCTTACCGATTTTTGTAATATTCCTTTTTAATAACTTTAGTGCCCTAATATAATTTCACAAATTAGTGGAACACTTTTAGGATTTTCAAATAGAAATGAAATTCGCATTAGTGGACACTTATAGTTCCAAAAGTGTGCAGAATCGTCATATATATATTATATAGGGGTTTCCAATAAGAGTGCTATGATTTCTTTAAAAACTCCAAATAACCCCACAAGAAATAGTCTAATGGTGTTAAATCACGACTTCTTGGAGGCCATTCAATATCACAATTTCTTGAAATAATCGAATCTCCACACTTTTCTCGCAACATTTCAATTGTTTCACTTGCTCTGTGGCACGTAGCCACAATCGGTCAATGGCAAAAAGATAGCTCTTAACGAGAGCTAAAATATTGCTCATGGGTGTTAAGGTTGTAGGGCGACCGGAAAGTGTTTTTTTGGATTTAAAAAAAATGGACTTAGCATCATTTTCAAATGTGAACGGAAAGTTTATTTTTTGTCTCTAGCTCCTTAACGGTACGTCGGATCGGGAATCGATCAAGGGCACAAAAATAGCTCTTAGTGAGAGCTAAAATATTGCTCATGGGTGTCAAGGTTGTAGGTCGATTTGGATTTTAAAATTTTAAAAATGGACTTAGCGCACGAAATGTTGCGATTGAAGAACGATTATTTTGATAATAAAACTGAATAATTTGTAAATAAACGTTGTTCTTGCGTATATCTCTCCATGATGAAATGGTAAACACTACTGAATACAATGAAAAACAAATGACAGATCATGACATATTACAAATGGCCGAAACGTCACTTCAAAATCATATCATCCCTATTCAAAAACCCGTTATATTCGGATAATTGTCCGCAAATTACTTTATAAAAATCACGTATTTTAATAATAGCATTTATTTTATTATATGTATATCGAGCCATAACAGCCAAAAAGACGTAAGCGCCACTCACAAACATTTAGAGGAGAAGGTTATAATAATCATAAATTTCTTGTTTAAATGCATATGTAATGCATACATCTGTTTATATAAATGTGAAATTTAGTATAACGGTACATTTTACAGCTATACATTTCGGAAAAATGATGCCATTTGTCATAAGTAAACGATTTCCCTCAAAAAATTTAAAGTAAATCATGGTGGCGCTTACGTCTTTTTGGCTGTTAGGGCGCGATATGATGAATTTATTTATTGATTTGAAAATGGTCCTTCGAGCTAATTTTTCCTTGTAAAGAACTCTTCGAGGAAGAGTCGATGGAGTAACCACAATTTTCCAACATTTTCCGCAAATATCTCCTAAAGATATTAATATAAGATCCCATAAGAAAAATTGTCCTTCGAGAATAATTTTAATAACATGTTGGTCTTTCGAATTGCACTTTAATGAATTTTACTTGCATTTTTCCGTTACCAAATTTAATTGCCAACATATTTTAAACCATTTTAATTTTTTGTTAGCTAAATTTGAAAGTGGTCCTTCAATTTAACGTGTCATACGTGACATTTTCTCGCGAAAAATGAAATCGTTGTGGTTATGCTATCTTAAGAGCTTATTTTGAGATACTAGTGTATTTTGGAAAAGTTTTGAAAATGCTTTGATATATTTTTGGTCCTTCGAGTTATGTTTTTAGAGTTTGTTGGTTGCTATTTTCCTTGACAACGTTAGAAAATGACCCTACCTTAAAAAATTTTGAAATAACTCTGATATACAATATATTTTCTCTAACACAAATTGTGCTTCGAGCTCCGTTTCTGTAGTTTTTGGTCCTTCGACGTAATTATTTTACTCGAAATCACTCGCCAACATATTTTCTTCCCATTAACGAATTTGTATATTCGAATTCAATTAAAAAATAATTACTTAAACATAACATTCCATGATTATTAGTCTTGTCTATTTCAATTTTTTGCTATGGCAATCGTTCTAAAGAACATTCATTCATTTAACAAAAAAAAAATCATTACTAAACCATAAAACCGCGGCAAATTGTTAATTAAACACGTACGCTTTAATGAATGCCAATGCTAAACAAAAAGCACAAGAAACAAATCTTCATTAAAACGAAGAAATACGCATAAAACGCATAGAAATATCGTCAATTAGAGGCGATAATAAATATTAAGAAAAACATTTAAAAGTCATTAAAGAGATAGGCGCAAGAAAAGCGCCTTAACCACAAAAAACAAACATTTAATAGTGCCTTGTATTATAAGATATACATATAAACATATTACAAACAAAAATTTGCCAGTATGTGCTATGTGAATGCAATTTTGTGATTTTCTATGCAAATTGCAAATCCCTGCTGTCGAACAACTTTTAAAGCTTAGACGACGGCCGGCCCACACGGAAATTGCAATTGCCGCCACAAAAAAATATCTAGCCGCCACCGTGTTCGCTGTCGTCAACGCCTTAATCTTTGCCAGTGCGAAAAGATATCCGTCCAACGAGTAAGAGATAACAAAATACTGGTTCTGAGGTTCACTTTTGTTTTTGTTACATTTAACACACTGTGCGGCGGAAGGACGGACGGATTTGTAAGTCATCGAAAAAGGTGGCTAATGCAATTAAGGCGACGGCTGTGCGCCGATATCAACACTTAAAACCCACAAACCTTCGGATAAAAACAAAAACAAATAAGGAAAGTTATCTATCATGAGGTCCCGACTAGACAATACCCTACTCCTCTCTAGAAAATCTTTATGCGAAAAAAAGTAGTTCTGTTCTTAAATTTTACTCGTATTCTTTGTAAAATCTTTCAAAATCTGCACTATATTTGTGACTCGATGATTGATAGTTTATCGGTTTATTGATACTTTATCGATAATGTTTAGTTATGGAAAGTTATACTTCGCACCAAGCTACTAGTTCAAATAATAGCAAAATTTATATTATTGTCAAAAATACTGAACAAAGTTTTCAAATCATTTTCGATAAATAAAGGAAAGGCATATGTTCAGATAGGTACAAAATTTTTATATTTTTAGTCAACAAATACTGAAGAAAAAGTTTACAAATTGATTTCAATAAATAATTGGTATCGTAAGATACTATATAATATAATAGGTCAAATTTGATTATATATCTATATTTTATCAGACAATTAAGAAAAACAATAATTACAAAACAACTGTTTAGAACCGATAAAATGCTTCTTAAGTTTTGATAAAAGTACAGTTATCGAAATAGACTTGACCACACCGCCTTAAGTACATTATCGGTGTCTTAAATTTTTGATAAAATGTTATCGAAAACCGTTTGTTATTCAAAACGATTTCCCATCGTTATGTCGCTGGTATACTACATAAACTGAAAAAGTCAATTTCGATAAATATTTTTTTATCGAAATTTCAATTTGATTTTTTACTTGTTTATCGAAACTTATTTTTTAAATTCACTGACTCATAGAAGACCTCCTCTATAAATTTAAAGAATACACTGTTCTTATGGCACCCGATTTACTGTATAAACCAAAGCTTAAATTTTGTTATCGATATTTAAAGCCATCTGGGCATATCTCTTCAGAATTTTCCTTTAATTTATAAGGGACGACATTTTCGATAATTTAGAAAAAAAAATGATGAATGTTCGAATTGACATTTCGTCAAAAAATATATGATATTTCAGTTTACGCAGTATAACCACGATATATCAGTTATCGTTGAATTTTTTTCCATTGTCAGTGAATTTTTATCGGTTAACGATAAATTATATCACATGATTGTTGAATATTTATAGATTAGAAAAATATTATTGTCGATTGTGGTAGATTTGTATTGTATATATATATATAAATATATGTTTATTGTATGAATTTTTACCATTGTCAGTGAATTCGTATCTGTTATCGGCAATTTTTATCACATAATCGTTGAATATTTATAAATTAGCAATTCATTATTGTCGATTATGGTAGATTTGTCATCGATAAAAGTCATTTCCAAAGGTTATTGGAATTTCCTTTTTTAATATTTGCAGTGGGATTGTTTTCCTCGTGCATATTTATCGATTACAGATTACTATTTGTTATATATATAATATATCTATATATATAATATATCAGTATTTTTAATAATTTAGAGAATATTTTATCAAAATTTCAATATTTTTAGAAGATGTCCTCATCTATGAATTGAAAGTAACATTTATCAAAAAAAGGAAAAATAGATTAATTATAGATTTATCGATTGTCGATGAATTTTTTTTCGGGTACCGATACATTTTTAATCAATGCATTTTATGATGAGTTGAGTTGTGGATGAGTTGTGATTTTCTTCAACTTTCAATTCATTATAAGTGTTTACCTATTATTGATTAGTTTTTATCGATAATCTTTTAATATTTTTCTGGATGATCGCTTATTTTTAATGACTATTAGTGAATATTTAAATATTTCGATAACAACTTCAACGAAATTAATTTGTTTTATTAGATTTATTGAATGTTTTCACATTCGAATTGTTCTGCTTTTTCGATCAACTCTCTTCCTTTCGAAAGAGAAGTTTTTGTGGTGTATTGGATATTAATTCGATACATTTTTATCGGTGGTTTTATTTGATTATCGATATATTCTTCTCGTTTATTATGGATTTTCGTAGACTTTTGATGAATTTTAATCGATTATAAGTTATAAACTTACCGATTATCAATTAGTTTTTTTTATCGATAATAACTTATTTTCATCGACTATTAATGAATTAATGTCGATTAAACTTTATAGAAACGAAATCTGTAGATTTTGTTCAATCTGTAGATTATTAAGGATTTTCTTTAAATTTTTGATTAACTTTTAGCGATTATTAATTAATCGTTTATATTCTTCTCGTTTATATATTCTTCTCGTTTATTATGGATTTTCGTAGACTTTTGATGAATTTTAATCGATTATAAGTTATAAACTTACCGATTATCAATTAGTTTTTACTGATTATCGCTTAATTTTTTATCGATAATAACTTATTTTCATCGGCTATTAATGAATTATTGTCGATTAAACTTTATAGAAACGAAATCTGTAGATTTTGTTCATTATCGTTATATTCTCTATTATTAAGGATTTTCTTTAAATTTGTGATTAACTTTTAGCGATTATTAATTAATCGTTTCCGATTATCGATAAGCTTTTACTGATTATCAATTATTTTTTTTTGATATTATTTTTAACTTTTACACATTTGTTTGTTATTGATTAATTTTTGTCGGTTATGATAATTTTTTATCGGAGCATTTTATTTAACTATCGCTATATTCTCCACGATGGATAATGAAGACAATTAACAATGACATTTTACCCATTATCGATTAGATTTACAGATCATCGATCATTTTTTTTTATTGATAATCACATATATTTACGGACTCTTAGCAATTTTTTAAAATTTCGATAAAAACTTCGTCGAATGAAATCGAAAAATTTTTATCGGTGCATTTTTTGTGATTATCGATTTATTCTCCTCGATTTTTAATGATTTTCTTAGACTTTTGGTGAATTTTAATTGATTCTAAATTAAATTTTAAATATTATTGACTAGGTTTTAATGATTATTTTTATCGATAATCACTGTGGTTTTATTTGATTATCGATATATTCTTTTCGATTATAATTGAATTTCTTAGACTTTTGATGCATTTTAATCGATTATCTCCTCTATTATTAAGGATTTTATTTAAATTTGTGATTGACTTTTAGCGATTATCAATCAATAGTTTCCAATTATCGATAAGCTGTTACTGATTATCAATTATTTTTTCCTAATATTATTTTTAACTTTTACAATTTTTCTGTTATCGATTAATTTTTGTCAGTTATGTTAATTTTTTTAACGAAGCATTTTATTTAATTATCGCTATATTCTCCTCGATGGATAATGATTTCGTAGACTTACAACTGACAATTAAATTTTACCTATTATCGATTAGATTTACAGATCATCGATCATTTTTTTTTATTGATAATCACATATATTTACGGACTCTTAGCAATTTTTTAAAATTTCGATAAAAACTTCGTCGAAATCTATAAATTTTTATCGGTGCATTTTTTGATTATCGATTTATTCTTCTCGGTGATTAATGATTTTCTTAGACTTTTGGTAAATTTTAATCGATTATAAAATAATTTTTAAATATTATTGATTAGGTTTAATGATTCTTTTTATAGATAATCACTTATGTGTATCGAATATTTAAAAATACCAAAAAATCATCGAAATGAATTTGATAATGTTTAACGGTGCGTTTTTTCGATTCTCGATTATGGAATTTTGATGAAAATTTATCGATTATCAATTAATTTTTTCCCAATTACCGATTAGTTTTTACTGATTAATTAATTTTTTTAATCGATAATTACTAATATTAATTTTATTTAAGAAAAATGTTTAGTTTCATCGATCATTAGCAAATTTTTAAAACTTTGATAAAAACTTCATAGAAGTGAAATCGATAAATTTTTATATGTGTGTTTGTTGGTTATGGATATGTTCTTCTCAAGTAATAAGACCTTTTATGGAGTTTATTCCACTATCAGTTTTCAACTAACGTTTACGATTATCCATTAGTTTTCACTGATCATCGATTAATTTTTTTTTTGGCATATAATAACTTATTTTTATTGACTATTACTGAATTTTTGTATCGATTAAACTTGATGTAGTTTGATGACATAGAGAATTTTTTGTTGGTGAATTTTGTTGATTATCGATATATTCCTCTCAATTATTAATGATTTTCTTAGACATTTGATGAAGTTTTATCGATTATCTCATTTTACTAATCACTGATTATTGATTTTTACTGGTTTTTATTAAATTTAACTTTATTTTTTTTTTTACTAAAAAATATATTGATCTAATTTAATAATTTTTATAATTTTGTCTTATTTGTATCGATAACTTGTTATTCGACTTTACACAAAAGCGGTCAACTTTGTGTGTATCGATAAAATTTCTCTTGGGGCCTTT
Organism: Eudasyphora cyanicolor; assembly: GCA_963930755.1. NCBI lineage: Eukaryota > Metazoa > Arthropoda > Insecta > Diptera > Muscidae > Eudasyphora > Eudasyphora cyanicolor. The sequence continues at coordinate 60,851,814 of OZ005734.1, read as the reverse complement.
TTTCAATTATAGATATATTTCCTATATTATTAATGATCATCTAAGACAGTTGATGAATTTTTATCGATTACCAATTAACTTCTACCGATTATCGATTTGTTTTTACTGATCATCGATTATCTTTTTAATCGATAATCTCTTTTTTTATGGAAACTTTAAGTTAGTTGTTATCGATTATAGAATAAAATTTTAATTTCAATAAAGACTTCATTTAAATGATACGATATATTACCGTTGCATTTTATTTATTATCGTGATTCTAACTAGGATATTCTCCCGGCTTCAAGACCATTTTGTTTCTATATTATTATAGAAACAAGTATTTTATACATGGCGGTGTATATTATTTATTATCGTTATTTTTGCATCTATCAATAATGACTTTCTTAGACTTTTGATGAAGTTGTATCGATTATCGAATAATTTTTGCTGATTACCGATAAGCTTTTACTAATTATCGATTTTGTTACTTATTTATAGCAGAGATACTTCTCTGCTATAAGTAACTATAATGATTTGATCCGATTTATCATGTAAATTTACCTATTACATTTCGACAAATATTTTTTTTTATTAAAATTTCAATTAATTTTTAAAAGGATTATCGCAGTCTAATACTAAGAAATGATTTTCAATTCCGATAACATCGAATGGACTCTTATCCTCGTTACGAGTATATAGAATAAACTCAAAGAAAGCATTGGAAGACTGCATAGACTAACCAGTTCCATTTTCGATAAATTTTGTTATCGCCATTTAAAGGCATTACTTATACGGTTAATCAGGTCATATCACTACAGAGTTTTTGTAGAGAAGGAAATCTTTCATAAATTCGGTAAACTTGTAAAAAATCAAATTGAAATTTCGTTATAAATAGTTGGCGGCGCGGCAAGTTTAATTTGTCCCGTTTAAATTTAATTTGAATAAAAATTATTTATCGAAATTTATTTCCCATTTTTTATGCTTATTTTTTACATACCACCTCCCGGCATTGTAGGGTATCTAAAATCGAAATCAATTCCTCTATTGTTCAGCTATTGTTAGCGAGCTCGTGTGTATCTGAAATATTCATAATAATGCAATATTTTCGCTTTCGATTCATCGAAGGCATTTTATTCTTTGTAATGAGAATAAATCAAAAGATATATGTGTGCATATATTTTGTTTTATATATTATTTATTCAAATTGACTAGAGAGAGAGAGGCAGAGAGCGCTGCTGTCTTTTTAAATTTATTATAGAACATTTCTTATTGTTAATTCTATTTATTGCACATTTGAATAAAACATATCCGACTTCAAGTCTTAATGGAAAATCCCTCAAAAGTGTAAGCTGTAGTGAAGGGAGGGGAGTGCAGTCAATATCGGCTCTGTCAATGAAAACGAGAAAAAAACGCATAAATTACATTGCCGCCGTCACAGAGACAAAGGCAATGAGCCGCCGCCGCCGTTGCCGACTGCGACCGAAAGTGCTCGTAATTAATATGCTTTGGATTGGAACGATTTGTATTCGAAACAAATTAAAAACAAATCGTTTTAACTTGAAGAATTCAGGGTGTGTGTGCTACTTTTATTCGCTTCGATTATGTGCTAAGATCGCTTACTTCTGTCGCCGTCGATTTGACAAGTAAGTTCAAGTTTAATTGGATTCGATTCGAATCGTTGTGAGAGTAGCTTAATCCTTGATCCATGAACAAAGATTTGAAGAATGAGGAAACTCTTGTAAGGAAAAATTATTAAAAAGAGTGTTATTAAAACTGACAAAAGGGAAATAAGCACGTTCATTTTTAAAAATATTTTTTATCGACATTTAAAATCAAAGTTTTATGAAAAGTTTATTATTTAATTGGTTTTTACCGATTTTTACCTTCATAAGACAAAAGAACGTTCTAATAATATGGGCAGATTTATAGTGTAAATCATGGCTTTCAATTTCAGTAACAAAGTTTAATTAATGGAATATGTGTTTTCAATAGAAAACATTTTAAAACTGTTTGCCCCGTCGTTTATTGAGATATTTTTTATTAATTATCGATTATTTCTACTATATTATTAGGTAATTTATTGGTGTCTCTATAATTTTATTATAATTGTTATTTGCTTTAGTCGATATTACACAATGGATGTTTTTAATATATTTTTTTTTTATATTTAATGACCAGTTTTTGTTTTAAATAAGTAAAAATAATAATACAATTTCGATAAACATGCAAAAATTTGAATTAAAATTTCGATATTATTCTTTTTATCGAAATGGAATTGGATATGTAGGTTGTATGTTCCCTATAAGATGGGGAATATTTAATTATTTGTTTTTGTCCATTATATTGTATGTATTTATATACAAGATTATAAGTAACGGATTTTCCAATAGGGATGATATGATTTTGAAGTGACGTTTCGGACATTTGTAATATGTCACGATCTGTCATTTGTTTTTCATTGTATTCAGTAGTGTTTACAATTTCATCTTGGAGAGATATACGCAAGTATAAAGTTTACAAATTATTCTGTTTTATTATCCAAATAATCGTTCTCCAATTGCAACTTTTCGTGTGCTAAGTCCATTTTTTTTAAATAAAAAAAAAAACACTTTCCAGTCGACCTACGACTTTGACACCCATGAGCAATATCTTAGCTCTCCCTAAGAGCTATCTTATTGCCATTGACCGATTGTGGCTACGTGCCACACAGCAAATTAAACAATTGAAGTGTTGCGAGAAAAGTTTGGAGATTCGATTATTTCAAGAAATTGTGATATTGAATGGCCTCCAAGAAGTTGTGATTTAACACCATTAGACTATTTCTTGTGGGGTTATTTGAAGCCATTGGTCTTTCGAAATAAACCAGACTCTCTTCAAGCTTTGCAAGTAAATATTGAACGTGCCATTCATGATATACGACTTGATTTAGTGGAAAAAGTGCTCGAAACTCGGGTTCGTCGAATTCGTTCCTGCAGAAGAAGGCCATTGAATGACGCTTTATTTAGAACTTAATTGTATCGATTGTACTTCACATTAAATAAAAAACTTTTGAATTTCCTTAACAATAAGTGTGTTTTTTTTTTCAAAGAAATCATATCAGTTTTCATTCCTTTTTGAATTATCAATTAAAGTTATTTCCAATGAGTATTTATCGAATTATAAATTGAATAATATATATAGATAAAAATTCGTCGATAATCGATACGTATTATTGATGAACTTGTTGCGATTACCGAAACATTGGATCCTCTATTGATAAATATTTAAAAATTATACATGACGTTTTCAAGTATATCGATTATTTTTTGTCAATTATCGATTATTATTTTTCCAGTAATTTTTATCTTTCAACAATTTAAATTATATGCCTGACTTGACACTCTAGATGCCCGATTTGCCACTAGATTTCTGATCGAATTCATTCTTAGAAAAGTTTTGATGGTATCGGTCCAGATAAGGGTTCCTTCCAGTTTGATTTAACAATACTCTGGACCAGGACTTCTCAGCCATTTTGACTCTGCGGCCCCATTGAAGCCCGGAGAACGGGTTAAGCAATCATTCTCACATAGAAATTACCTAATTTTAAATATTTATATAAATTACAGTACAATGTAAATTTATATTCTGATTTTACGGTCCAGGGAGAAGCCGGGTTACAAAGGCCATGTGGCTAGATTTCACAGCGACAGACCAGAGCCTCTGGTGGGAATCGAACCCACGACCCTCAAACTCATAGGCTGACGGCAGAGCCAGAACAAGAAGCAGTTTTGTTGCGTGAGCGTACAGCGGCTGAAAAGTGTTTTCTGTGTTTTCTTATTAGAAAGTCAAACCGAGTGCGATACTCTCAGCAAAAGAGCGCGTTGTGAAGCGTTTCTAGCTTAGTTTTGCTTCGCCAGAACACAAATGCCAGAGAGAAAGAGAAAAAACAAACACTTTCAATTTGCTTTCTCACTTCAACACATGACTGTATTCTCTATCTCTCTGCAGTCGGCTTGACATGTTGCGTCGATGTTTTAGCAGTGACTTTGAGCAATTTTCGCATTGATTTGCTTCGCTACCAACTCACCTACTGGGGCGCTCATTTAATACCCCTTTATTATAAAAGTTTGCATTTTTCAGCTCCCAATACCTCCGAAGACCGCCCCGATTTCCCCCGCAGACACTTTAGAGAAGCCCTGCTCTAGTGAAAACATTTTCTGACAGATTTGGCTGAAAATTCGAAATGACTATTTTAATTTGTCCAAAACCTTTCCGATATAAAATCTTATCTACTAGTACTGACTATAAAATCACCTCGAAGGACCATTTAATTAATTGATCATTGACTCCTTTACTTCCCAATTTACTTATTATTCCCATGCCTATGAATTACTTTCAAAACAAATCTCGAAGGACCATTTTTGTATAAGAAAAATACCTGGGTGGGGTTTTTAAGTGATTATAGCTCGAAGGACCATTTTTTAGCTGTGTAATTAGAACTTCTTTGTGATCTACAGACTGTATCAGACTAGCTCGAAGGACCATCTGGTAGGTAAGTGATGTAAATATAATTTGTAATTCTTTCCGAGCTTTGTTCAAAGAACCATCGCTTCAGGTATAGATTAGTAGCTGGCACAATTGTTTGATCTACAGATTATATCAGACTACCAAGATGGACCATGTATTCAGTAATAAATCAATAGGAAGTAACATCTTTGATCTATAGAATATATGAGACTAGCCAGAACGATCATCTCTGCAGTAGCAGATTAATAATCTGTACTTCTTTCCCAGCTACAGACTCATCCAGCTCGTATGAACATCTCTTCAGTATTAGTTTAATAATTTGTACATATTTCTGATCAACAAAATATATCAGACTAGCTCGAAGGACCATGTCTTCAGTAACAGATTAATAATTTGAATTTCATAGCTCGTACGAGGGCGGTCCGGAAATTAGTCAATCTATCAAAGGAAACACACAAATAAATTTGGGAAAAATGTTTCTTTATTTCTCAACATAATCTTCTTTTAGCTGGATACACTATAACTATAACTTCGATACCCGGTTTATAATAAGAACTGTCTAGCTCCTGAAGATAGCCATCAACCGCAGCCTTCACCTCTTCTGGCAAATCCTTTTCCTCCGAACCATTTTTTCATGTTCGGAAACAAAAAATCATCCGAGGGAGCCAAATCTGTCGAATAAGGTGCGTGCTGAAGCAATTCGAAATTCAATTCATTGATTTTGGCCATCGCAGTAGTGGATATGTGAACTGGTGCATTTCTCTTGATTGTGAGCAAACGCGGCACCCATCTTGCGCACAGCATTATCATCATCAAATTTTCCGTCAATATGCGATGTATAGCACTTTTTGAAATCCCAATGACTTCAGTTAGCTCAATAACCTAAAACCGATGGTCATCCAATACCATTGTGGGGGATTTCTTTAACCATTTCTGTCGTGTACACCTCAATTTGTCAACCACTACGATGTTCGTCTTGGCAGGAGGTACGGCCCCGTTTAATCTCTGCCACCCAATATTACATATATAGTTGTGAACGAAAGAGCAGACTCCCTAAATAGATTCATTGAATAAACTCAAACGATCTTCAAGACTGCAACGAGTACTGTTCAAGATTTTTTTTAACGAAATTTAGAAAATTTACTAAATATGTATACTTTATTCATGCATTTTTATCAACTATGGATGAATTGATTAATGGCTGATTTGTGAGGAATATTTTTCCTCAATTTTTACTAATTGCCGTATTAGCTCTATTCTGGAAACCTAGAACTGATTTTTATTAAACACATCTCTCTCTCTTTTTCAAGATGCAAGTATATAGCCCAAAAACCATTACGTACGTATATCAATTGACACTAATAAATGACCACATGTGTGCGTTTCATTCAATGACTATATTCTATTTGTTGTTGGTTTTTTCATAATGTTTTTGCTTGCTTCTTTTTTTGAAAAGAAACAAAAAATAATATTTCTGTAAAAGAAGAACATGTAGAGGCAAAAACGCAAATGCTCAAACCAATTTAAACTTGACGTTGCGTACAATTTGTTCGAATGTCTGTCCGTCCGTCTGTCTGTCCACTCACTGGTTGCTGTGCTGTTATGTGCAGAGCCTTCAACTAAATGTTTTTAAAATGAAAATTGAAATTTTCAAATTGTTTTCATTTACAGACGTACGTATTTCCCCCTCTGCGTTTTCACCCCCGCCCTTTTTTAGAGGGGCCTCCTCTCTGTGCGTATGTCTTGTTTTTAGTTTTTAGTTTTCAGTTTTTTCTCTTGAATTTTTTAAATTTTGATGGAATGAATGATGATCATCTTGTGTTTTGTCATGCGATTTTTAATTACATAAAACTGAAATTTTTCTTCAGAGAAGAAAAAAAAATAAAGCGGCCTGTCGAGCAGCTTCTTTTCTGCAGTATAGCAGTAGCTGTAGTGGTTTTCTGAAGACTAGAGGGGGATTTTCTTTAAACTTTTTGTGATTGTTGTTTTTTCTTCACTTCGTGCTGTTGTTGTTACCGCTAATTATACGTCAGTTTAACTTATTTCAAATGGGCGCTTAACTTACTAAATGATTCTATATTGTTTTTGGCAAAATATTGTGGTGACAGTTGTTGTTTTTGTTTTGTTTTGCTCAATTGTGAAACGACAAAGTTTGGAAACATACACAGAAAAAAAATTTTGTCCTAATTTTAAAGATTGGGTGTCTTTAAAATAATGAGATTTTATACTTTAAATGAAGAAAATGTATTTAATATATTAAAATAACGACATTTTAGCTAGTTGTCCCAATTTTGAAGATTTGACGTCTTTAAAATAATGACATTTAATATTTGAAATGAGGAAATATTTGAAATATATATGTTAAATTGTCTTTAAATGTACATATTTTTAAAGACGTTCAAATATATACTTATAATCGAGGAATTTTCCTTTTATATTGCTTCTTTTAAAGATTTGACGTCTTTACAATAAGGAAATTTTATACATGAAATGAAGAAATTTTTTTCAATATATACGTTAAGTTGTCTTTATTATTATCATAATTTTAAAGACGTTCTAATAATTAAAATAGCGATATTTCATCCTTAAAATTAAAAAGCCGTATATAATTGTCCTAATTTTAAAGATTTTCGTTAAAATAATGACATTTTATACTTGAAATGAGGAAATATTCTTAAATATACAATATGTTAAATTGACTTTATTTGTATCATATTTTTAAAGACGTTCAAATATATCCTTAGTACTTAAAATTAGGTAATATTCTTTTTATATTGCCTATTTTAAAGATTTGACGTCTTTACAATAAGGACATTTTATACATGACATAAAGAATTTTTCGAAAAATTTTTCGAATTTTTTATTCGTTAAGCTGTCTTTGTTTGTATCATCATTTTAAAGACGTTCTAATAATTAAAATAACGACATTTCATACTTAAAGTTAAGGAAATTTCCTTATATATCGCTTGTTGTCCTAATTTTAAAGATTTGACGTCTTTAAAATAATGACATTTTATACTTGAAATGAAAAAAGTATTTTATATATACGTTAAGTTGTCCATAATTGTTTCATAATTTTAAAGAATTTCTAATACATATAATAACGACATTTCATACTTAAATTTAAGGAAATTTCTTTTTATATTGCTTGTTGTCCTAATTTTAAAGACTTGACGTCTTTAAAATAATGACATTTTATACTTGAAATAAAAAAAGTATTTTATATATAGGTTATGTTTGTGTTTATTTCTATCATAATTTTAAGGACGTTATAATAATTAAAATAACGATATTTCATCGTTTTAATAAAGGAAATTTCCTTATATATTGCTTGTTGTTCAAATTTTAATAATTTGACGTCGTCCAAATTATGACATTTCAAACTTGAAATGTGGAAAAACTTCTTTAATATTGTATACATTATTAAAGACTTTTTTTGGTAACTTCATTATAAATATGTTCTAATAATTAAAATAACGACATTTCATACTTAGACCTAAGGAAATTTTCTTATATATGCTTGTAGTCCTAATTTTAAAGATTTCACGTCTTTAAAATCATGACATTTTATACTTGAAATGACAAAAAAAAATATTTTATACATACGTTAAGTTCTCTTTATTTTTGTCATAATTTTAAAGAATTTCTAATAACTAAATTAACGACATTTTATACTGTAAATTAAGGAAATTTGCTTATATATTGCTTGTTGTCCTAATTTTAAAGATTTGACATCTTTAAAATAATGAAGTTTATACCTAAAAAGAGGAACATTTCGTTAATATATTCATCATTACGTCTTTATTTAAAAGACGTTCTAATAATAAAAATAACGATATTTAATGCTTAAAATTACGGAAATTTCCTTAAGTATATTGCTTCCTGCTACTCCTATGAGGAACATTAGGCCTCAACAATAAGGATATTTGCTAATATTAAGGAAATTGTCTTTATTTAATGTACGAAGTGTCTATTTTTAAAGAGATCTTTAAAATTAGGACAATGATTATTTCAGTGTACGTATATAAAATTAACCTCCTAAGGGGTTGAAGAATGTATAAATCTCAAAAGACACATTTTATTATTTTGAGCCATAGGCATTTAGTACGAACAAGTATATTTCGTACTAAAATTTAAAATATTTCACTTAATAACAGACATAACTTAATATTTGATAAATTGTTTTATTTTTAAGAATGAAATTTACTTGTTTTAAAGATTATTTGCTTTTTTCTTGTTATCATTACCACTATTTTCAAACTGGTTACAATTTTTCTCTGTGTTTAGTGGCAGTTGTCTAAATACTCTATTCAAAAGTTCAATGTTTTGTCTTTGCCTCCCCTAAGGGGTTAATATTTGTGTACCACCTCCCGCTTCCTTTCAATGTTCATTTGTAGAACATCTCCTACAAATGAAAAATAAAACAAAAACTTCTTCGAAAAAGTGCTAGAGGACAGAGAGGCGAAATGTTGTTTTCGCCAGTTTAAGTAATTAGTATTAATTGTTTTTGGTGCTAATTTCATTGATGCCTTTTATGCCATCAAGTCGTCGTCGTACATTTCACTATGAATGTCTTTCTTAAAGGAAGAAGAAACAGCTGCCAACAAGAAGACGAAAAATAATACGAAAAAACAGATGTTTATGTTTTTCTTCTGTGAGATTTTAAATGAATTGAATTTGTATTCATAATTAAGAAAAAGGCGGCAGTAGCGGCATTATTTGTGTTATGAACTAGAAAAATATTATGAAGAAAAAAGTAGAACTCATTTTTGGAGACCTTAAAAATGGACTCGAAGGACCATTATTGGAGACAATAAAGGAAAAGGCTGCAATAGCGGCAATATTTGTGTTATGACCTAGAAAACTATTATAAACAAAAAAGTAGAAATAGAAGGAGCCCTACAAAATGAAGTCGAAGGACCACTTTTTTTATTTCCTTTCTTCTCTGAGATTTAAAATAATTGAATTTGTATTTATAATTAAGAAAAAGGCGGCAATAGTGGCATTATTTGTGTTATGAACTGGAAAAATATTATTAACAAAAAAGTAGAACTCGATGGACCATTTTTGGAGAACTAAAAAATTATGTCGAAGGACCAACATTGGAGGCAATAAAGGACTACAGTACCTAGAAAATGATTATAAACAAAAAAGTAGAAATCGAAGCACCATTTTTAGAGACTTACAAAATGAAGTTGAAAGACCACTTATTTTTATTTCCTTGACAATATCTTTATAAGTGACATACAAATGTAGAGAAAATACAGATTTAGGCATATATTAACTTATCGGGATAATGTCGTTCCTATTCTGAACATAGGGCGGAAACGAGTTCATTCCATCAGCGTCTGTAATGTACAATACATCGTATTTCAGGCCATGTTGCAAAGTTTCTGCTTAGACAGTTCTTCACAATGTTAATTTTGGTCGTCCTCTGTGACGAAGTTTTAATTCTTCATAAAAACGGCACGACAATTTTTGGAGAGTTTAAAAACGGACTCGAAAGACAACAATAACGTCATTATTTGTCCTATTATAGAACAAAAACTGATCTCGAGCATTTTTGGAGAGGTTAGAAACTAATTCTGTATTCTTTGAAATATTATATAATGCTGGATGATCCCGGCCATTTTTTAAGTGTTTAAAAACTACCTCACAGGACCTTAATAGCGTCATAATTTGTCCTATTATAGAATTAAAACAGATCTTGGCCATATTTGGAGTGTTCAACGATGAACTCGAAGGACCATAATAACGTCATTATTGGTCCTAAAGAATATACCATTTTTGGAGATCTTAAAAACCCCCTCGAAGGACCATAATACCACGATTTTTTGTCCTCATACATTCCTTGCTCTATTATAGAATGAAAGATCTCTACCATTTTTAAAGAATTCAAAAATAAATTCGCAGAACCGTAACAGTGTCATCCTGTCATAGAATGAAAGCAGATCTCGCAATTTTTGGAGTGTTTAAAAACGAACTCGATGGACTATAATAACGTTATTATTTGTCCTATTATATTCTTTGTTGACCTATTATAAAAAGTTTAGAAACGAACACGAAGGACCAAATAGGACCTATTATAGAATGAAAACAAATCGCGACCATTTTTTTTGGAGAGTTTACCAAACAACTCACAACAACAACCATAATATAGTTTTTATTTGTCCTATTATAGAACGAAAACAAATCTCGACCATTTTTGGAGAGTTTATATACCAATTTAGAAAACCATAAGGGTATCGTTCTTTGTCATATTATATTCTTTTTCCTATTATGGAATGAAAACAGTACTCGACCATTTTTGGAGAGTTTAGAAACAAACTCCAAGGATTGACCTATTATATATAGAATTAAAATTGGAGAGTTTAAAAACGAACTCGAAGGACCATAAAAGCGTCATTATTTGTCCTGTAAGAGAATACAAATTTCGAAAATTTTTAGAGAGTTTAAAAACGAACTCGAAGGACTATAAAAGCGTCATTATTTGTCCTGTTAGAGAATAAAAATGTCGATAGTTTTTAGAGAGTTTAAAGACGAACTCGAACACATTATCGCCATTATTTGTCCTATAATATAAATAAAACAAATATAGACCATTTTTGGAGAGTTTACAAACCAACAAAATAATCCAAAATAGCGTTATTATTTCTCCTATAATACTATTTGCCTATAATTATATTTGCCGTATTATACAATGATGACCATTTTTCGACCATTTTTGGTACCCCACTTGAGGTACCCCATAATCGTTATTATTTGTCCTATAATAGAATAAAAACAGATCTCGACCATTTTTGGAGAGTTAAAAAACGAATTCGAAGGACCATAAAATCGTCATTATTTGACCTATTTTATTATTTGACCTATTATATAACGAAGAACGATTTCCACCAATTTTGGAGAGTTTAAAAATGAACTCAAGAGACCCTAACAGCGTCATCATTTGTCCTATTATAGTAAGAAGCCAGATGTCGACCATTTTTGGAGAGTTAAAATCGAACTCGCACAATAATATCGTTATTATTTGTCCTGTTGTAGAATGAAAACAGATCACGATCATTTTTGGAGAAGTTAAAAAGGATCTCGAAGGACCATTATATCGTCATTAGTTGTCCTATAATACTATTTGCCCTATTATAGGATGAAATTGGATATCGAAAATTTTTGGAGAGTTTAAAGATGAACTCGATTGATCATAATAGCGTCATTATTTGTACTATTATATTAGTTGACCTTTTTGTGAATGAAGAATGCTGTCGTCATTCGCTTGATTTATTATATTCGTTTTTTGGAGAGTTTATAAACCAACTTGAAGGACTACATTAGCAACCTTTTATATTTTTTGCCCTATTATAGAATGAAACCAGATCTCTACTATCTTTGGAGATTTTAAAAACTCTCTCGAAGGACCATAATAGCATCATTATTTATCCAATTATAGAATGAAAACAGATTTCGACCAAGTTTGGGAGAGTGTACTCAGAAAACAATAATATCGTCATTATTTGTCCTGTTATATTATTTGGCATATTATAGAATAAAAAAAGAGATGTCGACCATTTTTGGAGAGTTTAAAAACCTATTCGAAGGACCACATTTCCTTTGCGTTATTATAGAATGAAAACAGATGTCGACCATTTTTGGAGAGTTTCAAAACGATATCGAAGGACCATAATAGCGTCATTATTTGTCCTACTATGGAGTGAAAACAGATCTCGATAATTTTTGGAGAGTGTAAAAACCAACTCAGAAAACCATAATATCGTCATTATTTCCCCTTTTATATTATTTGGCATATTATAGAATGAGATCAGATGTCGACCCTTTTTGGAGAGTTTAAAAACGACATCGAAGGACCATAATAGCGTCATTATTTTCCCTACTTTGGAGTGAAAAAGGATCTCGATAACTTTTGGAGAGTTTAAAAACAAACTCGAAGGTCCGCATTAGCGACATTATTTCTACTTCTTTATTATTTGCCTTATTATTAAAAAAAACAAATATCGAACTTTTTCGGAGAATTTAAAAACGAACTCGAAGGACCTTACAATAGATTTGAAGATCTCTTTCAAAAAGTACATATTGCAGTTTCTTTATTATACCTGCATTTATTAAATGAGCTCGGAGGACCCTTTATACAGCATTAAATTTATTTCGATTTCGGACCATTCACTGCGTCTTCGGTGTTGCATCATAAGGGAAAATGAAGTTGAAGGACTATTTTGAATGGCAGAATAATTTTGTTGACGAAAGAGTTAGTGTTTCCCATATACTGATGTCGAAGGACCACTACAAATATATCTCTGTATCTTCAAAATTCCGATTAGTGGCAAAATTAATCCTAAAGGCATTTATTAGCTCAGAATAGGCTTTGCTCTGATATTTACCTGCCGATTATTTAGACAATTGTTCATTAACGGAAAAGACAAGAATACTAAAAATTTAATTTTATATCAAATAATCTGAATGAGGACCAAGTTCACCGCAACAGACATTTTGTTGCCGGAAGTGTTGGTTGTTACGTATAAACTGATATCGAAGGACCACTAAAAATATATATGTAAATCATAACCTTCTTAGGATTCTAACTAATTGCAAAATGAGGTCGAAGGACCAATTTTAATGGAACAAATATTTTGTTGCCGGAAAAGTTAAGCTATGTATGGACGATTGTCAGATCGGACAAAGTGCTCAACCCTGTTAAAGTGCTGCAAATATACGGACAATGACAAATTGTTAGGCAAAGGTGAATTGACAGTTCAGACGATTGCAAGAAAACATTACAATGTCATATACGAGTATGTATTTACAATACATTTTGTAAATATTTATATGCAGGATTGCGAATAAAAATATTTTATAGACTGTGTTGCCAATAAAATGTTTCTCTGGCAATGGCATCATTGTCACATGCATAAACTTCGCACATCTAACAATTTTTAAATTATCTCACAATGACTTTTCTGTCAACGTTGCAAGACAAACATTGTATGTTCACACGGTTGTACGTTTACAGCGTTGTATTTTTCCGCCATTTTTCTGACAATATTGTCCAATCTGGCGATCGTCTGTACATATCTTTAGTGTTACCCACAAACTGATGTCGAAGGACCACTACAAATATGTATATATCGACGATGCCACCTAATGGGTAGATTAGCCCGAAGGACCTTTATTTGCTCAAAATAGTCTTTGTGATGATTGAGGCCTTCGCCTTTTTCCATTAAAAATCATTTTATGTACGAAGATTTCTTAAGACCTATATCAAGGTCTTTCTTAAGATTTTTAATGGTCAATATTTAATGATGTTGAAGGTCCAATTTAGTTGCCGGGGGATTTAATGTTACCTATAAACTGATGTCGAAGGACCATGAAAAATAGATCACTGCTTCCTCGTGATTCCGCCTTATGGGAAAATGAGGTCGAAGGACCATTTTGAATTGAACAATCATTTTGTTGCTGAAAGATTTAGTGTTACCTAAAAACTGTTGTCGAAGGACCAATAATAATATATCACTGCCACCACCGAACGCCGCCTAATGGGAAAATTGGGCAGAACGACAATAGTTAAGTCAATTTAGACTAGATTGAAATATTAACATGACTAACCTTTTAGTACCTGCTCTATACATATCATCTTCACAATCATCTTTATTTAAGTGATATGAAATTAAGTATTTTCTAAAAATATCAAATTACTCTCTACCTTCTCTAATACTTTCTGAAATTAAGTATTTTAAAAATATTAAATTGCTCTCTACCTTCTCTAATAGCATATCTTAAGACCCACCTCAATATTTAATAAACCAATAACCTTCCCGCAATTTATGTCGGCCAAATTCTCGTTTGACCTTTCAATGACGCAACAATATCATCTTCTTTTAGTCGCACCCCCTCCGGGCAGGCAGTTCTCTTCTTCTACCCGCATTATTGTTTAATCTCTGTGGCTAATAAAATTTGTTATGACTTATCTATAATTGTTTTTAATTAGTTCCCGTTTTTTTTTTTATTAAATATCTAGTTAGCCGGCTGGCTTGCGGGCTATGTCAGTTGTTGTGGGCTATGCCCGTTCTTTGGACTCTTCGAAATTTTATTCGAGTTATCTGAAAAGAAAAAAAACGAAATGTATGTAATCTACAAACAACAAACAAACCAGAATAAGGAACAATAACAACATTGTACCTAAAAAGAACCATTCAAAAATTAATTAGAAAATAAGTCCAGAGACGGACGGAGAAATAAATAAGAAATAATAAAGTTTTATCGCAGCAGTTGTTGCCGCCAGGTTTTGGTTTTTTGGCTGCTATCTTTTGCCTGCGGCCGGTATTGGAGCCCTGATGTTGATGCCTTAGTTGATTTCGAATGATATCCACTTTGATTCCAATGACTACTTCTGTCCAAGTCAATGATTGTTGGCAGTTTTTTGACTACCTTCAAAATATTAACACTAACAATGATGGACATAAATAAAGTTCCCGAAAAAAACAAAACAATTGTCATATCATTTCGTATTATGGGCTATGGCCATTTCGAACGAAGGTAAAGAGATAAGTTGGGAAACTATAGAGAAAGCTAGTTTTGTATGATTCGTTCTACTCTCAAATGTATCACCGACTGTGGGAAATGAAGCCGAAGGACCAATTTTTTTTTAAAAATTCAGTTGTCTCAAAAGATTTCTTATTGTCCGTTAATAGTGTAAAACCTCTATAGATGAGAATACTTTAATGTGAAAGACAATTGTCCAACAAAAAATTGACTCGAAGGGCCATTCGTATACAATTGATCTGCAGATCTCTTAACGAGATGGCGAGCAGCCGATGAACTTGCTAAGAAAGGTACGAGATTACAATTTCTCGAAGAATTTGTATGTATATATTGGTGCGTCACTATCCACTTGTAAGCTTTGGCATACAGGCAGTTTAATAAAAGATAGACAGAAATGGGCACCTGTAGGGTAGCTAGACAAATCTTGCCTAGATATGACCTGAGGAGCTCAAAATATCTCCTCTCACTGGAGAGGAAAACACTGTCTACATTAATGTCAGTTCTGATGGGCGAACATGTCAGAAGGTTGGGTATTGAATCCAATGACTTCTGCAGAAGCTATGGAGATGAGGAAGAAATAAAGAAGAGTGAGCACCAGCTTTGCTATTGTCCCGCATTGAGTACAGACCGATCCAAGTCGGCCTTTCTAGGAAGTTTAACAGATCTTTCCGGTACCAATGTTCGTACCAGTGATAAATTTGTGTATCAAACAGGTTGGTTTCGGTGTGGGTAATCTAAGCCCTTGGTAACACTAAATCCGGCTACCACCTTAACCTAAAACTTAAACATTTACCTATCATAAATTGAGCTCGAAGGACCATAAAACTGAAAATTCGAAGCGTATGGCTAATCGAAGGACCAAATAAATGGCTATGAATGACTATTCACAATTGCTATTACGGCCCTATAAGCCATTACCTATGATAAATTGGGCTCGAAGGACCATAAAACTGAAAATTAGCTTCGAAGTACATTTTTTATATGCAAATACAGGTGCCAATGAGGAAATGAGCTCGAAGGACCAAAACACAGAAATGGCAAATCGAAGGACCAAATAAATGGATATAAATGACTATTCACAATGGCTATTACGGCCCTATAAACCACTACCTATGATAAATTGAGCTCGAAGGGCCATAAAACTGAAAATTCGCTTCAAAGTAAATTTCTTATATGCAAATACAGGTGCCAATGAGGAAATGAGCTCGAAGGACCAAAACACAGAAATGGCTAATCGAAGGACCAAATAAATGACTATGTATGGCTACTATACACAATGGCTATTACGGCCCTATACCCCTCAATGGAAAGAAGGGAATAAATATAATGGCTATTCGGAGGACTTTCAATAATGTTTTAGGTGAAAAACAATCACATATAACCGCAAGTAATGAGGATTTTATTTAGCTGGTAAAATGTCCATACCTCCCTCGGACGAAATAACTTTTCAAGTGGTAGAGCTGCGCCATAAGAATGTCCGTCCGTCCATCAATATATCCGAATGTCTTTAAAGACACATTTGGAGCGAATATCGGAATGGGTATACATATCTATCTTCAATTTGTTGATATTGACTTCAGCCACAACAACAGCAACAACCAGCAACCGCAACAAATCAATAATTTGATATAGTTATAGGTTGTTGTTGTAGTCTCAGGCAGAATGGTTTGCTTGTCTCTCTGTATATTAAGTAAATAAAATGATTGATTTTTTTCTTCTACATTTTCTACATAAAATGTGATATCTGAGAAACAAAAAAAAAAAACAACGAACAGTGACGGGACTGGGTAGCGTCTGAAGTCTAACTACTGGAAAAGGCACATACACACGCGCAGAGATGAGAGAAACGAGCCACAAAATCATCAACGTTATCCCACTCAGAATGACAAAGGCAATCGACATAATGGCCAGTCGCCAGTCAAAGGCAGAAAACAATCAATTGGTTTTCGATTCATTTGCGGTTAAATACAAATACTCTATGTTCTGTTGTTATAATTCTTTATTAACGTTTTTTCTTTTCTCTCTCGCTGTATGATGAAGCATCTAACCTCCCCCAGCCCCCATTCGCACCGCATCTCCTCCAATGTCGCAGAGTAATTGAACAGAGATTGTGGAGGCAGAAACGACCAGAACAGAACATTTATGAAATGAAAATAATAACACATTTCATTTCTGTTTTGTTTCTCCAATCATTCATTATTGGAATTTATTTCGATATTCTTCGAATTGAAATTATTGGAATGTGTTTTTGAGGTTGTTTCATGGCGTTGTGTATTCTTGCAAAGTTATTTTAAGCAGCGTAGGTAGTTCCACGTACGTAATCTAATATCTGAAAAAAAAAAAAAACTTTTGTATAAAACGTTTCACATAAGACAATTGACAATGACAAATGAGTATGGTTTAATACACCCTCGGAGAATGGGGAGCTCGAAGGACCAAATGTAGAAGGTTGGCATTTTGAAAGTAACCTACAAGGTATGTAATCGAAGGACCATTTCAATTCTCAAGTACCGATGAATCATCAGTTTGCAAACTATGCTTTTCTTTTCGGATGAATGAGAAATTTAAGTCGCCTTAAACTAAAAGTGGTCAAAAGCCAGTGCTCGAAGGACCATTTTTTCTCTCATATATTTTGATTATATTGTCATTTTGCTTTTGTTTACGGATGAATGAGAAATTTAAGTCGTTTTAAACTAAAAGTGGTCGAAAGCCAGTGCTCGAAGGACCATTTTTGCTCTCTCATATATTTTGATTATATTGTCATTTTAGGAATGATATGTTGAGGCAGGAAAAAGCAATTGAAACTAAAAACTAAAATCCCTAGTCGTCCCAGTGATCTGGGTTGCAGAATAACTATCTGACTCTACTGATATTATCGAACTGCTAAGGGTTTAAAATCCTTGCAGGGCACCCAACTTTAAGTTGATTCTGGCAAATTCTGATGGTACTTCATGAACCTTAATAAGCTCAAGCTACAACGACAAAACTCCAATGGTGGACTTCTGAGCTATAGGTTATGAAAAAGAACTGCAACAACAAGGTATTCAACAATTCCAAATCTCCGGGGGTCATTGGGACAATGACTGCGATGCCAATAAAGATCACCTGAAAATATATAAGAAGAACCTTAGGAAAGCGGTATACCTTACGCACAGATTAAAACCCTGTACAGTGGGTTAGCTGCAGGATGAGGATAACAGTTGGACAACAAAAATCAGCGATTAGTCATTAAATCTACTTTGGAGCGCCGTTACTCAAGGAACAGCAGAACCAACAAGAAAGCAAGTTGACTACAAACGTAGTAGTCAACTGTTCTCGTTTTCGAGAATAATCGAATGAAAAATCGAAGTCGCAGTGCACTATTTTTTTAATACACTTATTTTGTTAACATATTATGTAGTATGAAAATGGAATAAAATCACCGAGAATCTGTGCTCGAAGGACCATAACTCACCCAATAGAGATCTCAAAGGACCATTACTCTCTGTATGTGCATCTCGAATGACCATTATTTTTCTGTATATGGATGTCGAAGGACCATTTTTACCAAGCATTCGTGAATGAATACAATTTTCTGTGTATTTGTTATTATATTCTCAACTTTTCTCGGACATTCGGTAATAATCGAATGAGATAATGAAGTTGCAGGAACACTACTAAATCAAAACATTGGGCTCGACGGACCATTTTTTAAAATATCCTATCTTTTTTAACTTATTAGAGAATATAAATGGAATAAAATTACAGAAAAACTGTGCTCGAAGGACCATTACTCATCCAATATTGATCTCGAAGGACCATTACTCTCTGTATGTGAATCTCGAAAAACCATTTTTTCCAAGCATTGCTGAATGGATACAATTATCTGAGAATTTATTATTCTTTCCTCAACTAATCTCAACTAATCTCGAAGGACCATTTTTCAAATAACCTAACTTTTTAAACATATTATTGGGATAAAGTTACAGAAAAACGGAGATCGAAGGACCATTTCTCACGCAATAGTGATCTCGAAGGACCATTACCCTCTGTATAGGGATCTCGAAGGACCATCACTCTCTGTATGTGCATCTCGAAGGACCATTTTTTTTGCAAGCATTTGTGAATGAATACAATTTTCTGAGAATTTATTATTCTGTGCTCAACTTTTCTCGAACTTTCGAGAATAATTACACTCTATGACCCTTATTATTAATATTGAATCACTATAACTGAAATTATGGAAAAACCACGTAATTTACATACGTTTAGCCGCAACACAGTGAATTGTTCAAAAAGAGCTCGTCGACTCGCTCATGACACAATTGAAGTTGCACTAAAACTCCTGAAGCATTTGAAGCCATTGTAATTCTTTTGTGGTCGAGTGTGTGGTATGGATTGGGTCGCGGGGACCAGGAGGATGGCAGCAGAGCAACATCCATCTATGACACGGTGACGGTATCAACAGTAAAGTTTGCTTGCTTCCCCCCTAACCTAATATAACGAGAAGTAGGTACTATGCAAAAGTACCCTCTCGTGTGTGGATGCCTGGGATGTGTAGATTCCGACAGACAGACAGACGGACATTTTATGCACAATGCGGTTACAAAAGTAGACTTCCTGTTTTTCCAAAGCACAAAAAAGGCCAGCAACAATGGGTTTGGTTTGGTCTGGTTGGATGGTTGGTTGGATTTGACAGACTGACTTCGAACAGAAAAACACCGTAAAAACACGCTCACCGTGTGTGTGGCTCATCACGGTACGCGGAGTGAGTATTCCGGGGTTAACTGCGGTTTACTGTCGCCTCAGATGAACCCGTCCCCCAAAAAAAGTACGAACATCTACAACAGGTAAAATTTGCGAACATGTGAACGTTCGTCGTCCATTCGTTCGATTTGTGGAGAATCATTGGATGAGTTTGTTAAACTTATATAATGTTTTTCCATTGAATTTTTTGGTTCAAGGCTAAACCAACCCACACTCAGAGAATTGAGCTTTACGACGACGACGACGACACAGATACAAATTTTGGGATTCAGTGACTTTGTTCGGTCGTTTCATTTTACGAGCAAGTCCAGCAACAGGAAGTTGTGTTTTTGTTCACTCCTTACCCGACTGCCCTCTTCAGAGGTTTCGTTTATTCTGATAAATTTCAAGTAATTTTCTAATTTTTTATTTTTCTCATTTTTCAGTTGATAAGACGAAACGAAAAACAATTCCAAGTTTTTTTTACTCTGGCTCCAAGCTGAAGTTTATGAAAAAAATTATAGGAATTTTTCAAAAGACGTTCTGCTCTGTTTTCTGCTGCTGCTCTCCCTACAACCACTTGAGTCCAGATGAATTGAGTTCAGTTTTTTTGTTTTTGTTTACTTCAAACAGTCACAGAGACAGCCAAGAAAGGGTATGACAACGACTGGACTGAACTGAACTAATGGAGAGAGGGGGGACAATAACGGGGGGACAATGTCTACAGAAATGGGGTATCAACTCGCATATGTTGATTGAAGTGGTTGCTCTTGAAACTAAATGCACTTCTTTACAAATCACTGACTTGATTTACACACTCATATTTACAAACTCACATTTACGTACGTTCGTTTATAAGAATGTGTTAAAAATGTAGCCAAGTATGTATAGTATACTCCTATATATATACAAAGATATCTGCCAAAGATTGCATATGCATTTCCAAGGCATAAGGCTTGTCTCTGCTCTGCTGCTATCTGTTATTTTCCTTTTCATTCTGGAAAATAAATATGTTCTACATTAAAAATGCATGTATGCAGAGATGTTTGCACATTTCGAAACATACACGTTTTTATGTCGCAGACCCTATAACCCCTTAAGGTACACATGTGTGAGGACATAAAGGAAATAAACAGAATTTTCAAGGAAAATAGAGAAACATGGAGACAGGCTAACGATTTGTAAAAGGATATAAATTAAAAGAGTTTTATGTTGGCATTCTGAGGATGTATTGAAGCAAAAGATGAAATTAACTCGAAGGACCATTTCCGGCATCGAAGGACCATTTTTTGTGAAAATGAGACAAATAAGAAATATTTAGTTTTTTTATAACTAATTTCAAATGAAGGTTATAAAAGGGAGGATTAAATACGAGTGAAGAATGGCTTGAGCTCGAAGGACCACTTTCAATTCAAAACTGATGTCGAAGGACAATTTTTCTTAGAGAAAATGTCGAATATCACAGTTGATTTCGAAGAACCACCTTTCTCTTAGAAACTTTGGAATGAGATTTTCATATTCGTAGTAGCCAATTCAGACAGGATTCTGAAATGGAAAACCAACTCAAAACTGAGCTCGAAGAACCATTTTACTCATAGAAAATGGCAAATACATATTCACATTAGATCCTAGAACCGATGACTGAGTTCGAACAAAGGGGAATGTAGCTCGAACTGGCATCGAAGGACCATATTTCTCCCAGAAAATGACGAATATATTTTCATATTAGCTCTGGAAAGCAAAGCTGAGTTGCAACGAAGGGTGACGTGAACTCAAAGCACAATTTCCAACTCAAAACGTATATCGAAGGACAACCTTTCTCACAGAATATGTCGAATATTTATCCATATAACCTCTTTAAAGTGAAGATAGAGTTCGAACGAAAAATAACATGAACTCGAAGGACCATTTCCAACTCAAAATTGAGCTCGAACGGACGTTTTTGCTCACAGAAAGTTTGGAATATAATTTCATATTAAGTGACATGAACTTGAGGGGTCATTTCAAACTCAAAACTGAAGTTGAAGGGTCATAATTCTCACAGAAAATATTAGATATATTTTCATATTACCTCTTAAAAGCAAATACCTGAATACGCACTAATTGTGACATGAACTCGAAGGACCATTTCCTACACATATTCCTAGCGGACAATGAATAGAGAAATCTAATACTGAAAACTGTTTTAGAACCAAATTAACGCTGATCTCGTAGGATCATTTTTCTAGCAGAAAGAATCTATTTGCATATAAGTTCTGAAAAACAACGGCTAAGTTTGAGCTTCCATTTCCAAATCAAAACTGATCTCGAAGGACCATCTTTCTTACAGAAAATTACGAAAAATAATTTTCAGACATAAAACGTTGAATATAATTTATCATTAATACTTAAGAGCAATTACTGGGTGCGAACTAATTGTGACATGAACCCGAGGGACTATTTCCAACTAACGACTGATGTGGAAGCACCATATTTTTCTCCTAGAACATTATAATTTTCATATTTGTAGAGGGCAATAAAGACCGGATTCCGAAATGAAATTGTTTTAAAACCAACTGAAAACTGATATCGAAGAACCATTTTGCTCACTGATAAATTGAAATATATTTTCGTATTAGCTCCTAAAAGCGAAGACTGAGTTCGAAAGGAGGATTCATTTATAAAAACTTTGAAGACTTCGTTCGAAAGAAAGGTCCATTGCAATACCGATCTCGAAGGACCATTTTCTCCTTCTTCTTCTTTGAAGACTTGGTCTATTGCAAAAGTGATCTCGAAGGACCATTTCCTCACAGAAAGTGTCGAGTATATGTTCGTATTAGCTCTTTAAAGCTATGGTAGAGATCGTACGAAGGGCGATATGAACTTGAAGGGCCATTTTCAAGACTAAACTGATCGCGAACGATCATCTTTCCCACAGAAAATGTCGAATATGTTCATATTAGCTCTTAAAGCCAAAGACAGAATGTGATATGAACTCGAAGGACCATTTCCAAATCAAAACTAACCTCAAAGTACCTTATTTCTAACAGAAAGTGTCGAATATATTTTCATATCAACTCTTTGAGGAAATACTAAGTTGAAACGATGTGTGACAGAGTTCGAACTAAGGGTGACATGAACTCGACGGACCATTTCCAACTGTAAACTGATCTCGAACGATCATATTTCTCACAGAAAATATTGAATATCCCCCTATCAGCTCTTTAAAGTAAAAACTAAGTTGACGATGGATGACATGAACTCGAAGGACCACTTCCTAGGGAAAACTAAGGACCATTTTTCTCACAGAAAATGTCGAATATATTTTCATATTAAATCTTTAAAGCGACGACAGAGTTCGAACGAATGGTGACATGAAGTCGAAGGACCACTTCCAACTCAAAACTTATATCGAAGGACCATCTTTTTTTTCAAAGAATATTTTAAAAACATATACTTATTACCTCTTAGAAAGACTCTTAGAAAGATTTCAAACGAAATATATCTCGAACTCGAAGGACCATTTCAAGCTTAAAACTGACGTCGAGGACCATCTTTCTCGTAGAAAATTTCGAATATACGGGTTTGACAAGTCATTACTAAAAATGGAACGGTACACGATTCAACAACGCGTTGAAATTATTAAAATTCACTACAAAAATGGTGAAAATCTGAAATGGTGAAATCCGGAATTCCATCGAAAAATCATCTTGACTGATGAGGCCCATTTCCACCTCGGTGGCTACGTCAACAAGCAAAATTGTCGCATCTGAGTCTCGGAAAACCCAAGAGTTATTGTTGAGAAGCCTCTCCATCCTCAACGTGTGACTGTTTGGTGCGGTTTATGGTCCGACGGGGTCATTGGACCTTACTTTTTCGAAAATGAGGTTGGATCAACAGTTACGGTGAATGAATTGCGCTATCGAGAGATGATTAATGATTTTTTATGATCGGAGTTGGATGGTATTGATCTGGACAACGTTTACTTTCAACAAGACGGCGCTACGTGCCACACAAGCAACGAAACCATTGCTCTGTTACGGCAAAAGTTTCCGGACCGTGTTATCTCTCGAAGAGGTGATCAAAATTGACCACCGACACCTTGTTATTTAAAACCTTGCGACTTCTTCCTTTGGGGCCACGTGAAAGATAAGGTCTACGACAACAGCCCAGCGTAGATTCACGACCTCAAAGATAGAATTCGTGAAAAGGATATGGTCCTGTAAGCGTGGTCGTGGTGGCCATTTGACTGATGTTGTTTTTCATTATTAACGGCATACCTTCCTCTTTATTATGAAATAAACATCCGATCATTTATCTCAAAAATTGGCATTTTTCTTTGAATATCAAAATAACACCTCTTGTTGGAAAACCCTTTATTATCATATTACCTCTTAAAAGCGAAGACTGAGTTCGAACGAAGAATGACATGAACTCGAGGGACCATTTTCAACTCAATACTGATCTCGAAGGACCACTTTTCGCCCAGAAAGCGTTACCTCTTTATAGCGAAGATTGAGTACTGAGAACGAAGTGTAATAAAAAAATTCGAAAGACTATTTTCAGCTCAAAACCGATGTCGAAGGACCATCTTTGTTACAGAAAATTTCGTATATAATTGGTCCAATAAGAGGTTTCATTTTGATATTTAAAAAAACGAGTATTTTTAAGAGGAATCATCGGATGTTTATTTCTTTGAAAATAAACGTCATCAACATCAATATCTTTCAATTACTATCAAACAAAATCATTAATCCATTAGCTGTGACAGTTTCCCCAGCCTCAGCGGTCTTTCGAGTTTACATTATCCTTCGTTCTCAGAACTCAGTCTTCGCTTTAAGAGGTAATATGACATTTTCTGTGCGAAAAATGGTCCTTCGAGATAAGTTTTGAGTTGGAAATGGTCTTTCGAGTTTATGTCAGCATTCGCTCGAATACAGTCTTCACTTCTCAGAGGTAATGTGATAACAAAATCGTAATTTTTTTAAAGAAATATACTCGTTTCACATTAGATATATAAAGCGAAGACTTAGTTCTGGCGAGGGATGACATGAACTCACCAAAGACTTGAAATATAATTCAGTATATTCGCGTATAACCTAGAAAAAATACTTTTGGGCTCCAGAACCACCTAAACAACACACTTTGGGTTCTCGAATAAAAAGAACTCAACTCTGTGTTTCTAAAAAAAATAATATCAAATGTCTGGGCTCAAAAATTAACCTAAAATCCAAACTTTGAACTCAAAAATACACAAATCACCACACTTTGGACTCCAGGGTAAATGGAAATTGACAATATGGTTTCCCAATCTACACTTTGGGCGGCAGAACCAAATAAAATCCACACTTTGAGGTTTAGGATAACCTAACTCACACTTGAAAGGACTTAATCAAATAAAATCCACACTATAGAATCCAAAATCTAACAAAATCCACACTATAGAATTCAGAATCTAATAAAATCCACCCTATGGGTTTCAGAATGAACTAAAATTCATAATTTGGACTCCAGAATATTGTCAATTTCACACTATGGGCTCCAGAATCATTAAAAGAAAAAGAATCAGAAAATTAAATCCACGCACGGATCCAGAATACGCTTATACCTAAAACTTGGGTTCCAACATAACCTTATATTCACACTATGGTCTCCAGAACAGAATAAAATTCACATTTTGTACTTCAAACCTAAACCTAACCTAAAAAAATACACTCTTTGGATTATAGAATACAAAAACGACTATACTTTGAATGCCAGGATTTAAAAAAATTCACATAATGGGTCTCCAGAATAAACTAAAATTTATAATTTGAGGTCCAATATAAAGGGTGTCCCAAGAAGAGCGCAATTTTTTAATTACTGATGCAGCAATTGAATTGTTTCTCTGGCTGTATGACATGTGGCGCCGTCTTGTTGGAACCACATGCCCTCCACATTCATTTCTTCAATTCTAGGCAAGAAAAAACTGGTTATCATTTCACGATACCGAACAACATTGACTGTTTGCGCTTGACCTGCCTCAAAGGTCCAATGATTCCTCCAGCCCAAAAACCACACCACACAGTGACACGTTGATGATGCATTTGCTTCTCGTGAATCACTCGAGGATTTTCCGCACCCCAAATGCGACAATTCTGCCTATTGACGAAGCCATCAAGATGAAAATGGGCCTCGTCACTGAAGATGATTTTATCGGCAAAATCAGCATTTTCATGTTGTCTCTCCAATACCCAATTAACGAACTCCCTTCGCTGTCCTTCTCCATTTTTACTAACCTCGTACCTTCTACTAACAAACAATAACAATTATTCAAATGTCAAACAATGACACTTCGAATGTTGCGAGATTTAAAAATTGCGTTCTTCTTGGGACACCCTTTATAGTAAAATCCACACTATGGGCTTCAGAATCAACTAAAATTCATTATTTTGGCTTCAGGATAATATGTAAAATTCACACTACGGGCTCCAGAATCAAATAACATCCACTTGTTGGAATGCAGAATAATATAAAATACATACTATTGGTACCAGATTAAACTAATGCCTAATAACATTAAATCTCCATTATAGTCTCCAGAATAGAATAAAATCCAATTATAGATTCCAATAAATCTACCTATTGAACTCCGGAATCTAATAAAATCCACACTATGGGCTCCATAATCAAAAAATATCGACTCGTTGAAATATCAGAATACAATAGAATCCACGCTAGGGGTTCCAGGATACACTCATACGTTAATTTTGGGGTCCAAACTAACCTAAAATCCATACTATGGGCTCTAGAATAGAAGTAAATCCACATTTTGGGGTTCAGAATAACTAAAGCCTACACTTTGGATTATAGAATCAAATAAATCTACCCATGAATTCCGTAATCTAATAAAATTCTCATTATGGGTTCAAACTTTATTATTTTAGTTCCAGAATAACCTAAAATCCACATAATGGTCTTCAAAATCAACTAAAATTCATAATTTGGGCTCCAGTATAATTTAAAATTCATTCTATGGACTCCAGAATCTAATAACATCCTCTCTTTGGAATAAAATTAAATCCATACTATGGACTCCAGAATAGCCCGATAATATTAAATCCCCACTATGGTCTCCAGAATAAAATAAAATTCACATTTTGGATTCCAATAAATCTACCCTTTGAACTCCGGAATCTAAAAATCCCCACTATGGTTGCAAGAATAGAATAAAATCCACCTTTTAGACTTAAGGGCAACCAAAAACCCACATTTTGGATTATAGAATCCAATAATTCTACCCTTTTGACTCCACACTATGGGTTCAATAATAGTTTAAAATATATAATTATGATATCCAGAATAACCTAAAATCCACACTATGGTCTCCAGAATAAAATAAAGCCTATACAATAAGCCTCAGAATAATGTAAAATTGACATTATGGGCTCCAGAATGCACCAAAATCCACCTATTGGGTTCTAGAACAAAATGAAATCCACACGATGGGCTCCAGGATATAACAGGAACCACGATTTGTACACGTTGGGCGCCATAAAAATATATAGTAGACTGTTTGGGAGCAACTCAACGTATGAAGAACTAATAGGCGCCAGAGTGAAATATAACATACACGTTGGGTGCCACAAATAATTATCATCCAGGAGTTGGGTATTGTACAGAATATGCGTTGGACGCCATAACAAAATATATGTTATTGGAGGTTTGGGAGCAACTCAACAAATATGGAAATATATATTACCTAGAATTTGGATATTATACAGAATGTGCGTTGGGCGCCATAACAAAACATAGTTGACATTTTGGGAGCAACTCAACTCATAAATAACTCGTAGCAGCCAGAGTGAAATATAACATACACGTTGGGTGCCACAAATAAATTGTATCCATGAGTTGGGCATGGTACAGAAATACAGGGTTTTCCAATAAGAGTGATATGATTTCTTTGAAAAAAAACACACTTATTGTTAAGGAAAGTTTTTTATTCAATGTGAAGTAAAATTGATACAATTAAGTTCTAAATAAAATGACGTTTTAAACGACTTCTTCTGCGGGAATGAATTCGATGAACGCAATTTTCGAGCACTTTTCCACTAAATCAAGTCGTATGTCATGAATGGTACGTTCAATATTGACTTGTAAAGCTTGAAGAGAGTCTGGTTTATTTCGAACCCAATTTTCGAGCACTTTTTCCACTAAATCAAGTCGTATTGACTTGTAAAGCTTGAAGAGAGTCTAGTTTATTTCGAAAGACCAATGACTTTAAATAACCCCTAATGGTGTTAAATTACAACTTCTTGGAGGGCATTCCATATCAAAATTTCTTGAAATAATCGAATCTCCAAACTTTTCTCGCAACAGTTCAATTGTTTCATTCGCTGTGTGGCACGTAGCCACAATCGGTCAATGGCAAAAATATAGCTCTTAACGAGAGCTAAAATATTGCTCATGGGTGTCAAGGTCGTAGGTCGACTGGAAAGTGTTTTTTTTTGGAGTTAAAAAAATGGACTTAGCATCATTTTCAAATGTGAATGGAGAGTTTATTTTTGCTGTAGCTCCTTGACGGTACGTCGGATCGGGAATCAGTCAATGGCAAAAAGATAGCTCTTAACGAGAGCTAAAATATTGCTCATGGTTGTCAAGGTCGTAGGTCGACTGAAAAGTGTTTTTGTTTTTGGATTTAAAAAAAATGGACTTAGCGCACGAAAAGTTGCAATTGGAGAACGATTATTTCATCCCTATTGGAAAACCCGTTATAATCCTTGTCAAATAAATATGCAATCCACCTGTTGGGCGCCATAATGAAATAAAATCCTCGCATTCAACGGAAAAAATAAAATATAATCCAAAATTAAATCACTATTTAATGAAATCATTGAATGGTTTAAAAAAAATCCTCTTGTGATTTTTCTTGGTTTCTCTTCTGTCACTTTCTTATCCAGCCATTTTGAAGACGAACCAAAGAACATCTGTCTTGAATAGGATTAATATCTATTAATTTTTTCCTCAACTTATTTGTCATTCCCTTCCCAAGTGGATAATAGTAGTAGAGTTTCTTATGAAACTTATATGTATATCTTTTCAAACACCAACACCTTAGACAGAGACACCCGGGAGAGAGAAAGAAATTAAGACCGAGAGAGGGACTTATCACACACCCACTTTAGGGTACTTTCATCTACAAATCCTCTAATATACCACAAAGCATTTATCACCAGCATCGTTGGCCCACAGATGAAGAAGAAAATGGAGGGGAAAAAGAATAAATTCTGCAAAGAAGTTGTAAAAAATTTAGATGGCAACTAAAGTCTTTAGGAGAGCAAAAAAAAAAAATTCGACGACGTCGTCGACAATGTTGAGCTGCAATACGATGTGAAAAAATGCAATTTCATTTACGACGATGATGAGAGTATAAAGAAATTCATGTGTGAACTGCAGCAGTATTCATACATAGATATCTACATATGTGTATATATACATATATATTCCAGCAGCAACAGTATCTCTAGTCCCGCACTGCTAAAAATTCATATGCACAAGACTCTCCTTTATGTTCAGATATACCTACATACATATCTATGAATACATCTTACATACGCATATAGACTATGCTACAGTACTTTGTATCATCGGATGTTCACGTAGATATCAGTACGACTACGGAGTATATGTAAATATACACATATGGACATTTGAATGTATCATCATCATCGTCGTCGTACTGTTGTTGTATAAAAATATCCCAATGTTTTGAATGAAAAAAAAGAAATACAACCTTTTTTTCTACTGACTTTAGTATGTTATAAACCCACTCCGTTTTCTGCTTTTTTTTTGTGAATGTTCTCAGACTTGTTCACATTTGTATGCATTTTCTGCAGCAACAGACGGAAAATGTTATTCATGAAATGAATGTAGTTTCAATAAAATGGATGTAAAAAAAAGTTGAGAGAAACAACAACAAAAATACCAGCCACAAGGGTATGAAGGAGAGATTTCATTGCAATTTCCCTCGCTTAAAGTAAAAAGTCTCCACATGGGAATTACTAAAGAAGATGTGTGAGGATTTTTGCATTCATTGCATACTCTTAGCTATGATATTTAGCATTTCTCTCAGTGGATTTGTGTTAGAGGTTTAACCCGAAATTAATACTTAATTAATACATATTTTGATTAACACTAAAGTCTCCACAATTTTTGTAAACCACGTTTTGGTCTCCAGAAATGTCTAAATCTGGAACTCGTCTCCAAAAATAGATAACATATACATAAGCCAAGACTTGGTCTCCAAAAATATGCCCATGGTTTGGCCTCCAAAAACACGTAAACCACGAATTAGTCTCCTAAATTAATTAATTCTTGTGTTGGTCTCCAAAAATATTTAGACGCCGGGTTGGTCTCCAAATAGCTTTTGGTGGTGTTCACATATATTTATTAATCAAGCGTTGGTCTCCAAAAATCAGCAAATAAAGCGTTGGTCTCCAAAAATTCATAAACCATACCTTTTTCTCCAAAAATATATAAACCATATTTTGGTGTCCAAAAATATATAAACCACATTTTGGTGTCCAAAAATATATAACCACATTTTGGTGTCCAAAAATATATAAACCACACTTTGGTGTCCAAAAATATATAAACCACATTTTGGTCTGCAAAAATATATAAACCAAATTTTGGTCTCCAAATATAAAAACGTTTTGGTCTCCAAAATATATAAACCACGTATTGGTCTTCAAAATATATGTATAAACCACGTATTGGTCTCCAAAAATATATAAACCACGTATTGGTCTCCAAAAACATATTAACCATGGCTTGGCCTCCAAAAATATGTTATGGCCTTCAAAAATATGTCAAATACTGTTTAATCTGCAGAAATATGTGTACTACAACTTTGGTCTCCAAAAATGTATAAAACTTGGGCTGTTATCCGAAATGTATAAAGCACGTACTGATCTCGATAAATATATGTAAGTAAAACATATGTTGCTCTCGACAATATATGAAGCTCGTATTGGTCTCCAAATATATGTGAACCTAAATACGTTACCACTTGTTAATCTTCAAATATATGTCAACTGTGTGTTAGTCTCCAATAACATGTCAACTACGTGGTGGTATCACATCTGCAAAAATATGTAAGCCTCGAGTTGGTCTCCAAAAAGATGTAATTCTCGGGTTGGTCTCTAAAAATATCTGAGCGACGGGATGGTCTCCAAAAATAAAAATGTCACTGTTGGTCAAAAATATGTTAAAAATGGGTTGACTCCAAAAATATGTTAACTAAAGGGTTCTATCCAAAAATATTAAAACGACGGGATAGTCTCCAAATATTTATAAACCACGTGTAGAACTGTAATAATATATAAACCACGCGTCTCCAAAAATATGTAGTCTCCAAAAAAGATGTGTTGGTGTCCAAAAATTTATAAATCAAGCGTTGTTCTCCAAAAAATCGGAAAATTAAGCCATGGTCTCCAAAAATTCCTTAACCCCATGTTCATCTCCAAAATTATGTAAACCACATGTTGGTCTTCAAAAATATATTTTTCACTTGATTGTCTTCCAAAATAACATATGTGGATCTCCAAAAATATATAAACATAGTTTTTGTCTCCAAAATATATAAACCTAAATATATAAATTGGTCTCCAAAATTATATAAATATCGGGTTTGTCTCCAAAAATAATTGGACGACGGGGGTTGGTCTCTAAAATCCTTGTGTTGGTGTTCAAAACATTTATAAATCAAGCGTTGGTCTCCAAAAATCTGAACATTTACCGTTGATCTCCAAAAATCTGAAAATTTAGCGTTGTTCTCCAAAAATGTTTAAATCATAAGTTTGTCTCCAAAATACATAAACCACGTATTACTAGTCTCCAAAAAATATATAAACCACATGTTAGTCACCAAAATATATAGATCACGTGTTAGTCTCCAAAAATATATAAATCACGTGTACGTCTTCAAAAATATATAAATCACGTGTTGGTCTTCAAAAATATATTAACCACGTTTTAGTCTCCAAATATATAAACCACCTGTTAGTTTCCAAATATAAATATATATAAAGTATTGGTCTGCAAAAATATATAAACCACGTTTGGTCTCCAAAATATATAAACCCCGTTTAAGTCTCCAAAAATATATAAACCACGTTTTAGCCTCCAAAATATGTAGACCACGTGTCAGTCTCCAAAAATATATAAATCACGTGTACGTCTTCAAAAATATATAAACTACGTGTTGGTCTCCAAAAATATATTCCACGTTTTAGTCTCCAAAAATAGATAAACCACCTTTTGGTCTCCAAAAATATATAAACCACGTATTAGTCTCCAAAAATATATAAAGCACATTTGGTCTCCAAAAATATATATAAGCCACGTTTTAGTCTCCAAAATATATAAACCACGTGTTAGTCTCCAAAAATATATAAACCACGTGGTGGTCTCCAAAAATGTATAAACCACGTGTTATTCTCTAAAGGTATAAGTTTGTCTCCAAAAATATATTGTACACTTATTTGCCTTCCAAAATATCATTGTTCGTCTCCAATACTATATATAAACTACTTTTAGTCTCCAAAATATATAAATAACATTTTAGTCTCCAAAAATATATAAACCACGTGTTAGTCTCCAAAATATATACACAGCGTTTTAGTTTCCAAACATATATAAACAATGTTTAAGTCTCCGAAATATATAAACCACGTGTTAGTTTCCAAAAATATGTGGCCGACGGTATGGTCTCCAAAAACATTTCAACCACGATCACGTATACTTAAACGACAAGTTGGTAACGTTTGTTGTTATCCAAAAATTTATAAATGAAGCCTTGGTCTCCAAAAATTCCAAAATCATTCGATTGTCTCCAAAAATATGTTTACTTCCAAATTATACGTAAACAACCAGTGTTTTTTAAAATATTTTTGGAGTATTTTAAAAAAACACTGGTTGTTCTCCAAAAATATGTGTAAACCACGCGATGGTCTCCAAAAAATATATAAACCACGACTTGGATTAAATGAAAATGTGAACCATTTTTTTTGTGTCCTAAAACCAAGTATTGGTTTCCAAACCTCTGTAAATCAATCATTGATCTCCATAAATCTGTCTTCAAAAGTCTACAAAAATATGCAAATACTTAGATGCTCATATAGGATTTATATATATTAGAATTTGAGTCTAGTCTAGTTAATTTGAGTTGAGCAATAGTCTCCAAAAATTTGCAAAACAAATGTTGATTTCCAAACAGTATATAAACAATGATTTAGTCTCCAATATTTTACAATGTTAATTTTTTAATATTTCGCAATTAAAATTTTTTTAATTTTCTTCTTAAAAACTTTTAGTAATTTGTCTTTTTTTCTTCTTGTTTATTTCCAGGTAAATTGCATCAATCATTTGACTTTTATAAAAATGTGGAGCAAGGGTAAGATAGACATATTTTTCAGATATCTTTTAAGTCCATCTCTCCGTAGCATCTTGCTCAAGTAACCAAAAAATGTAGGCTGTCTATTGTTATCTTTGGATTTAAGTCAAATAACCATTGACTTAAAATCAAACAACATTATAGTGTTGTTACCGTCAAATTCAACAAAAAGCTTAAGTTGCTATATAGATGAGGTTTTAAGATAATAAAATCATAACTTTTTTTCACAAAAACCAAAAACAACAACATTAAATCAAAACGGCTTTAATCACCTAAACTTCAGAAACAAGCGTAACCTTAAACTACACTCAGCCTCTTTAATGAGTTTCTGCCTAGACTGGCAGACAAACGGGGATTTGTCTCTCTCTCTCTCTCTCTGTACAGCTGACCTTAAATTGTGATTGTTTGTCAAATCAAACTTTTGTGTTGTTTTTTTTTTTGTATAAATCTTTCAAAACCGCACAAAAACCCAAACAAAACAATTTCAGTAGAAAAAAAATTAAAGCAAACACAAAACATGTACAACTTTTTGATCTGAATTCGGCTTAAGTTGTCAAAAGTCTAATGTAACCACCGACACTTCTCGTGTCGTGAGTTTTAGCTACAGCAGTATTTTGTGTTGTGGGATTTGGTGACGGTCGTTGCTGGGACGAAAAATGCCCGATGGATGGAGGTGACTCAAGTGATTTGTCAGGTATTCCAAGCCTCTGTAATTCACACTGTGTGAGTGAGTGTGCGTATTTGAAAACCGTTGAGAGCGGCTTTTGAGAAATGACCAATTTCGTTTTGTGCTGTCCAAAACAATTATGGTTCATTAACCTTTTGTGCGGTTACGTTATTTTTGTTGTGCGTATTCTCAATTGCCCGCGTCTAATCTCAAAACAATGTGATTTTTTTTCATCTTTTCCCCCAGATACAGTGGCTGCAAATAAGAAAACAGATTTGAAATTAGATTTGAAATTAGTTTTGAAATAGGGTTTCGAAAAAATTGTCTAAATCACTATTAACTGTATGTATTTATAATGGTTTTACGTTACGTCGTTGACTAATTTTCAATGCAACTTTGAAACTATAAAATTTTCTAACCACGTGTTGGTCTCCAAACACATATAGAGCATGTGGTGTTCTTCACAAATATATAAATCACTTGATGGTCACCAAGAATATATACATCACGTGTTGGTCTCCAAAAATATATATGTATGTATGTATATCAATTGAAGGTCTTCAAATACATATAATTCACGTGGTGGTCTCCAAAAATATATAAACCGCTTGATGGTCTCCAAAAATATATAAACCCTTAAAGGTCTCCTATAATATATAAATTCAGTGGTGGTCTCCAAAAATATATATAGACCAAGTTGTGGTCTCAAAAATCAGGTGGAACGAGTGGTGGTCTCAAAAAATATATAGACAGCGTAGAAGTCTCCAAAAATATGTAGACCAAGTTGTGGTCTCCAAAAACAGGTGGAACGCGTGGTGGTCGCCATAAATATATAAACAACCTGATGGTCTCCAAAAATATATAAATCACGCGATGGTCTCCAAAAATATATAAACCACATGATAGTCTCCAAAATTATATAAATCTAGAGGTGGTCTCCAAAAATATATAAATTACTTGATGGTCTCCAAAAATTTATAAATCCAGTTGTGGTCTCCAAAAATATATAAACCCAGTGGTGGTCTCTAAAAATGTATAAACCACATGTAAATCTAGAGGTGGTCTCCAAAAATATATAAATCACTTGATGGTCTCCAAAAATTTATAAATCCAGTTGTGGTCTCCAAAAATATATAAACCCAGTGGTGGTCTCTAAAAATGCATAAACCACATGTAGTCTCCAAAAATATTTAAACCTTTTGGTGATCTCCAAAAATATATAAACTACGTGGTCGTCTTCAACATTACATAAACCACTTGATGGTCTCCAAAAATATATTTACCACGTGGTGGTCTCCAAAGTTTATAAAAAAAACTGATGGTCTCCAAAATATGTAAATTTAGTGGTGGTCTCCTAAAATATATAAACCAATTGATGGTCTCCAAATACAGGTGAAACTAGTAGTGGTCTCCAAAAATATATAAACCCCTTGATGGCATCCAAAAATATATAAGTCACGTGATGGTCTCCAAAAATATATAAACCAATTGAAGATCTCAAAAAATATTTAAACGACGTGGTGGTCTCCAAAATTATATAAACCCATTGATGGTCTCCAAAATTATATAAATCCAGTGACGGTCTCCAAAAATATATAAATCCAGTGGTGGTCTCCAAAAAAATATAAGTCGAGTGGTGGTCTCCAAAAATCTAATAACCCAGTATATGCTCTTAAAAAATTTATAAACCACATGTAGTCTCCAAAAATATTTAAAATTTTTATAATCATATTTAAATATTTATAAATCATGTGGTGACCTTTAAAAATATTTAAACCTTTTGGTGATCTCCAAAAATATATAAACCAATTGATGGTCTTCAAAAATATATAAATCACGCGGTGGTCTCCAAAATTATATAAACCACTTGATGGTCTCCAAAAATATATAAATTCAGTGAAGGTCTCCAAAAATATAAAAACCACTTGATGGTCTCCAAAAATATATAAAACACGTGGTGGTCTCCAAAATTGTATAAACCACTTGATGATCTCAAAAAATATATAAATCCACTTTATTTTAGTTGTGGTCTCCAAAAATATATAAACCAATTAATGGTGTTCAAAAATATTTAAACCACTTGATGGTCTCCAAAAATGTATAAATCCACTGGTGGTCTCTAAAAATATATAAACCAATTGATGGTCTCCAAAAATATATTAACCAATTGATGTTCTCCAAAAATATATAAATCAAGTGTTGGTCTCCAAAAATATGTAAACCTCGTGGAGGTTTCCAAAAATATAAATACTTACTGGTGGTCTCCAAAAATATGTGTATAAACCTCGTCGTGGCCTCCAAAAATATATAAACCATGTGATTGTCTCCAAAAATTATAAACCCCGTGGTGACCTCCAAAAATATCTTAACCTTACGTTGGTCAAAAATATATAAAATTATCATTGGTCTCCAAAAATATATAGTCTTCACAGAAGCCACCAAAAATGTGTTCATAATCCTCATATTGATCTCCGAAAAATATATTAACCAGAAATTGGTCTTCAAATATATGTAAAGCAGGCTTTGGTCTCCACAATTATATAAACCATGTGTTGGTCTCCAAAAATTGATAAAAAAAACTTTCGTTAGTCTCCCTAAAAATGTATATAAGTTGTAGCCTCCAAAAATATATCAACCTTGCGTTGGTCTCCAACAATATGTGTAACCCGCGCTCGGATCTCCTAAATAATATAATTCATGAATTGGTGACGCAAAATAAAGTAAACCACTCATTGGTCTCCAAAAATAATGCAAATAATGCGTTTGTCTCCAAAAATATAAATACAAAAAATACGCGTTGTTCTTTAAAAAAATTTTAACCATTCAAAGGTCTCCAAAAGTTTCTAAACCACGTGTTTATCTCAAAAATATTTAAACCACTTGCATCCACTGTTTCAGTTTTTAAATGCCGAATATTTTGAGTTTTTTTTTTAGTTTTTTTTTTGTACATGTGGGTTGTTTTTCCCTCAAGTACACTCAGTCATCCCCCGTATTCCATGAAACAATATGTTATATATGACGCCATCCATGTGTCCATCCTTCCGTCCGCCCCTAAAGTTCCTCCTCATGTTTACGACTTCTCACTGTGTACTTTATAATGATGGTTACTTTATAATTTTCGTTATGAAAATTTTTATTATTTCACCCCGCCTCCCCTTCAACAGCATGAAATTTAATTATTTCTATATGCCACAAAGTGTAGAAAAAACAAAATGCTCTAAAGAAGATAATCTTAAAGGCTTCACATGTTTCCGAGGTCTATGCGTAAAACGGAGTTAAATCACCGGTTGACGTACTTCAACAAGGTTTAATTTTTTCCACATTGTTTTATTACGCGTATTTTTTTATTTATTTTTTGTTGTCGCTGTTGCTGTTTAGGCTATAAACCATTTCCCTTGTGCCCTTTAATTCTCCTCCTCATGCCTTTGAGTTATGAGTTGTCAAAAAATCCAGAAATATGACAATGAAAATAACATTACACCGGAGTTGAGAAGGAATATGAGGAGTGGAAATAATTTGTTGGGATTTTTTTTGGTTTTTGGTTTTAGGTTTTATTTTGTTTTTGTCAGATTAGGGTTAAAGCTTTGTAGAGCAGTTGACAAACCGGATTTCTCCACCGGTGAATGACTGGGCATTGTGAGAAACCTATGGAGAATTATATGGTTCAGCTTAACAGTTCTGAAGTCAAGTCACTCTGTCATTTTCATTGTCAAATTCGCAATTCTTAATTTTCTTATTTCCAACAAGTTAATAATTTATAGAATTATTTCATAGAGAAAATACTTCAGAGGTAGATTTCAGATTTATCTACAAATGACAGCGATTTTTTTACTATAGCAAAAATATACGCTATATTTTTGCTATATTTCTTACTACAGCAAAACACTTAACCGATTTTTTACTATAGCAAAAAATGTTACTCATTTTTTACTATAGCAAAAAATGTTTTGCAAAAAATTTTACAGATTTTTTACTTTAGCAACAAATTTTAGCGATTTTTTACTATAGCAATAAATGTCAACGATTTTTTACTATAGAAAAAAATTT
The DNA here is from genome assembly GCA_963930755.1 of Eudasyphora cyanicolor. Lineage (NCBI taxonomy): Eukaryota > Metazoa > Arthropoda > Insecta > Diptera > Muscidae > Eudasyphora > Eudasyphora cyanicolor. Next base: position 60,813,919 of record OZ005734.1, on the reverse strand, counting down.
CACCGATTTTTTACTATAGCAAAAAATGTCACAAATTTTTTACTATAGCACAAAATGTCACCGACTTTTTACTATAGCAAAAGTAATGTTACAAATTGTTTACTATTGCAAATAATGTTACCGATTTTTTAATATAGCAAAAAATGTTTTGCAAAAATTTTTACAGATTTTTTACTTTAGCAACAAATTTTAGCGATTTTTTACTATAGCAAAAAATTTTGCCGATTTTTTACTATAGCAAAAAATTTTACCGATTCTTTACTATAGCAAAAAATGTTTTCCGATTTTTTACTGTAGCAAAAAATTTTACCGATTTTATACTATAGAAAAAATTATACCGCTTTTACACTATAGCAAAAAATGTTACAGATTTTTTACTATAGCAAAAAATGTTACCGATTTTTTACTATAGCAAAAAATGTTACCGATTTTTTACTATAGCAAAAAATATTACTGATTTTTTACTATAGCAAAAATATTAACGATTTTTTACTATAGCAAAAAATTTTACTGATTTTTTACTATAGCAAAAAATTTTACTGATTTTTTACATTTGGAAAAGATGTTACCGATTTTTTACTATAGCAAAAAATATTACCGAATTTTTACTATAGCAAAAAATATTACCGACTTTTTACTATAGCAAAAAATATTACTGATTTTTTACTATAGCAAAAATATTAACGATTTTTTACTATAGCAAAAAATGTTACTGATTTTTTACTATAGCAAAAAATGTTACTGATTTTTTACTATAGCAAAAAATGTTACCGATTTTTTACTATAGCAAAAAATATTACTGATTTTTTACTATAGCAAAAATATTAACGATTTTTTACTATAGCAAAAAATTTTACTGATTTTTTACTATAGCAAAAAATTTTACTGATTTTTTACATTTGGAAAAGATGTTACCGATTTTTTACTATAGCAAAAAATATTACCGAATTTTTACTATAGCAAAAAATATTACCGACTTTTTACTTTTACTTTTACTATTACTGATTTTTTACTATAGCACAAATATTAACGATTTTTAACTATAGCAACAAATTTTACTGATTTTTTACTGTAGCAAAAAATGTTACCGATTTTTTACTATAGCAACAAATGTTACCGATTTTTTACTATAGCCAAAAATGTTACCGATTTTTTACTATAGCCAAAAATGTTACCGATTTTTTACTATAGCAAAAAATGTTACCGATTTTTAACTATAGCAAAAAATGTTACCGATTTTTTACTATAGCAAAAAATGTTACCGATTTTCTTGCTTTAGTAAAAAATCTCACCGATTTTTTGCTATAGCAAACAATTTTACAGATTTTTTACTTTAGCAACAAATTTTAGCGATTTTTTACTATAGCAAAAAATTTTGCCGATTTTTAACTATAGCAAAATTTTACCGTTTTTTTACTATAGCAAAAAATGTTACCGATTTTCTTGCTTTAGTAAAAAATCTCACCGATTTTTTGCTATAGCAAACAATTTTACAGATTTTTTACTTTAGCAACAAATTTTAGCGATTTTTTACTATAGCAAAAAATTTTGCCGATTTTTAACTATAGCAAAATTTTACCGTTTTTTTTACTATTGCACAAAATTTCACCGATTTTTTACTATAGCAAAAAATGTTACCGATTTTTTACTATAGCAAAAAATGTTACCGATTTTTTACTATAGCAAAAAATGTTATCGATTTTTTACTATAGCAAAAAATGTTATCGATTTTTTACTATAGCAAAAAATGTTACCGATTTTTTACTATAGCAAAAAATGTTACCGATTTTTTACTATAGCAAAAAATGTTACCGATTTTTTTGCTATAGTAAAAAATCTCACCGATTTTTTGCTATAGCAAACAATTTTACAGATTTTTTACTTTAGCAACAAATTTTAGCGATTTTTTACTATAGCAAAAATTTTTGCCGATTTTTAACTATAGCAAAATTTTACCGTTTTTTTACTATTGCACAAAATTTCACCGATTTTTTACTATAGCAAAAAATGTTACCGATTCTTTACTATAGCAAAAAATTTTTATTTATTTATTTATTTTTATTTATTTATTTGAATTACAATACAAAGTAAATTTATATTCTAATTTTAAGGTCCAGGGAAAGGCCGGGTTACAAAGACCCTATGGCTAAATGTTTGCAGCGACAGACCAGAGCCTCTGGTGGGAATCGAACCCACGACCCCCAAACTCATAGGCGAGTACGCTACCAACTCGCCTACTGGGGCGCTCTGATATAGCAAAAAATGTTTTCCGATTTTTACCAATTTTTTCACCGATTTTTTACTGTAGCAAAAAATGTTACCGATTTTACACTATAGCAAAAAATATTACAGATTTTTTACTACAGCAAAAAATGTTACAGATTTTTTACTACAGCAAAAAATGTTACAGATTTTTTACTATAGCAAAAAATGTTACCGATTTTTTACTATAGCAAAAAATGTTACAGATTTTTTACTACAGCAAAAAATGTTACAGATTTTTTACTATAGCAAAAAATGTTACCGATTTTTTACTATAGCAAAAAATGTTACCGATTTTTTACTATAGCAAAAGATGTTACCGATTTTTTACTATAGCAAAAAATGTTACTGATTTTTTACTATAGCAACAAATGTTACTGATTTTTTACTATAGCAATTTTTTAATATTTTTTTACAATAGCATAAAATCTTACTAAATTTTTACTATAGCAAAAAATTTTACTGATTTTTTACAATAGCAATAAATCCTACTGATTTTTTTACTACAGCAAAAATGCTTCTAATTTTTTGCTATAGCAAAAAATGCTAGTGATTTTTTACTATAGCAAAAAATGCTACTGATTTTTTGCTATAGCAAAAAATGCTACTTATTTTTTACTATAGCAAAAAATGCTACTGATTTTTTACTGTAGCAAAAAATGCTACTAAAATTCTACTGAATTTTTTCTATAGCAAATAATGCTACTGATTTTTTCTTTAGCAAAAAATGTTACTGATTTTTTACAGTAGCAAAAAATGTTACAGACGAAATTTTTAATGTAGCAGCACAAAATCTCTATAATTTATTTTATAGAAAAAATTTTTACCGATTTTTTACTATAACGAAAAGCGATACCGAATTAATTTTGTGCAAATTATTCTTAACATAAAACACATGAACTTAAATTATTTTTTCGTTATGAAAATATATACATAAACCTTTGAACAGCCAAACAAATACTTATGGTTAAAGCAATTTTGTTAAAAATCATGCCATGACTTGGAAAATTTTTTCAAATCAGTTTTTGTGATTTCTTGGTTTAAAGTTGAAGTTGGAGGGTTTCGATGACCGTTAAGTACAATTATGTTGACTTATAATTGTTGGTTGTTAAACAGTCTTCATTTCTTTCGTGGACCCGAAGGCGAAACAATAGCCACAAAATTGTGTTGATTCATGTTGAAAATGCTTCAATAACTTCGTTGAAGATAGCTAAATACTGTAATGACTTTTAATTTAGTTTGACGGGCAATTATGGCCAAGACGAAGGAGTGCGATACTATGAGCGATTGAGGTAGCTGGAGGTAGATTTTTTGGGGCGGTCAATTTTTAATGTCGCCTCATCATCTGTGCGCTCACTTAAGCATCAACATCAGCTTCAGGTAGACAGACAATGAAGACCTTACAGATCTTATTTACCAATGTAGAGATTAGACAACACATGTCAAGACCATAAATTTAACCTTTTTAAAGACATTTGGACACGAAGCGGACAATAATGTATTGCCATCATTAGACATAGGGGCCGGGGTAGGTATTTTACGTTTTATTCCCAAACCACACCCGTTTTAGTCGTAAATTAAAGAAAACATTTGAAAGCCTGAAGACCGTTAAAAACTAACACCTCACCACCATTTAACCTGCCGGTTGACTGAATGGCTGCCCGTTGAAAAGGAAACTCTGTAAACATTCCATTCAATCTCCATTCCAATCCCAAAATTGTAAACACTTTCAATGGTAAAAATCTTATACTACAGCGATGTTTCCAAAACTGAAGTGAATCGAAATGAAAAAGAAAAAGTAAATATTTTGTTAAAAATTTATTAGTGGAACAACTTCATTTTTTGTTGTTGTTCAGACATCAAGGGATAGGGTGTGTGTGTCCAGTCACTCCATAGCTATGGTGGTCAACAATGTGGTTGATGGTTTTATTGGTTGTGCGACAGAATAAAAACATTGCGGGGAATATGACCCTTAGTTTACTTTAGGGTTTTCCGGCAACTGAACTAAAACCTGTAGAGTAGAGCAGTTCGAAAGGAAAATCAAATTACATTTAAAAATGTTTGCTTTAGTAAAGAACCAAACCATTTTTACTATAGTAAACAAATCAGTAAAATTGTTTGCTATAGTAAAAATTCAGTAACATTTTTTGCTATAGTAAAAAATTCATACAATTTTATGCTATAGTAAAAAATTAGTAAGATTTTTTGCTATAGTAACAAATCATTTACATTTTTTGATAAAGTAAAGAATCAGTAAAATTTTTTGCTATAATAAAAAATCAGTAATTTTTTTTTGCTATAGTAAAAAATCAGTAAAATTTTTTGCTATAGTAAAAAATCAGTAACATTTTTTGCTATAGAAAAAAATCAGTAACATTTTTTGCTATAGTAAAAAATCAGTAACATTTTTTGCTATAGTAAAAAATCAGTAACACTTTTTGCTATAGTAAAAAATCAGTACAATTTTTTGCTATAGTAAAAAATCAGTAACATTTTTTGCTGTAGTAAAAAATCAGTAAAATTTTTTGCTATAGTAAAAAATCAGTAACATTTTTTTCTATAGTAAAAAATTAGTAACATTTTTTGCTATAGTAAAAATCAGTAACATTTTTTGCTATATTAGGTTGAAGAGCGGTTAGGTTGCTATAGGAAAAAATCAGTAAAATTTTTTGCTATAGTAAAAAAATTAGTATAATTTTTTGCTATAGTAAAAAGTCAGTAACATTGTTTGATATAGTAATAAATCAGTAACATTTTTTGCTGTAGTAAAAAATCCATTACTTATTTGGATATAGTAAAAAAATCAATTCTTTTAAATTTTTTGCTATAGTAAAAAATCGTTTAAATTTTTTGCTATAGTAAAAAATCCATTACTTATTTTGCTATAGTAAAAAACAGTAACATTTTTTGCTATAGTAAAAATCAGCAACATATTTTGCTTTAGATCAAAAAATCAATACCATATTTTGCTATAGTAAAATATCAGTACAATTTTTGCTATAGTACAAAATCAGTACAATTTTTGGCTATAGTAAAAAAACATTAACATTTTTTGCTATAGTACAAATTCAGTACAATTATTTGCTATAGTAAAAAATCAGTACAATTTGTAGCTATAGTAAAAATCAGTACAATTTTTAGCTATAGTAAAAAATCAGTAAAATTTTTTTCTTTAGCAAAAAATCAGTAACATTTTTTGCTATAGTAAAAAACCAGTAACAGTTTTTGCTATAGTAAAAAATCAGTAAAATTTTTTGCTATAGAAAAAAAATCAGTAACATTTTTTGCTATAGAAAAAAAATCAGTAACATTTTTTGCTATAGTAAAAAATCAGTAAATTTTTTTGCTATAGTAAAAAATCAGTAACATTTTTTGCTATAGAAAAAAAATCAGTAACATTTTTTTCTATAGAAAAATATCAGTAACATTTTTTGCTATAGAAAAAAATCAGTAACATTTTTTGCTATAGAAAAAAATCAGTAACATTGTTTGCTATAGTAAAAAATCAGTAACATTTTTTGCTATAGAAAAAAATCAGTAAAATTTTTTGCTATAGAAAAAAATCAGTTAAATTTTTTGCTATAGTAAAAAATCAGTAAAATTTTTTGCTATAGTAAAAAATCGGTAACATTTTTTGCTAAAGTAAAAATTAGTAACATTTTTTGCTATAGTAAAAAATCAGTAGCATTTTTAGCTATAGTTAAAATCATTAAAATTTTTTGCTATAATAAAAAATCAGTAAAAATTTTTGCTATAGAAAAAAATCAGTAAAATTTTTTGCAATAGTAAAAAATTAGTAAAAATGTTTGCTTTAGTAAAAATCAGTAAATTTTTTTGCTATAGTAAAAAATCAGTAACATTTTTTGCTATAGAAAAAAAATCAGTAACATTTTTTTCTATAGAAAAATATCAGTAACATTTTTTGCTATAGAAAAAAATCAGTAACATTTTTTGCTATAGAAAAAAATCAGTAACATTTTTTGCTATAGAAAAAAATCAGTAACATTGTTTGCTATTGTAAAAAATCAGTAACATTTTTTGCTATAGAAAAAAATCAGTAAAATTTTTTGCTATAGAAAAAAATCAGTTAAATTTTTTGCTATAGTAAAAAATCAGTAAAATTTTTTGCTATAGTAAAAAATCGGTAACATTTTTTGCTAAAGTAAAAATTAGTAACATTTTTTGCTATAGTAAAAAATCAGTAGCATTTTTAGCTATAGTTAAAATCATTAAAATTTTTTGCTATAATAAAAAATCAGTAAAAATTTTTGCTATAGAAAAAAATCAGTAAAATTTTTTGCAATAGTAAAAAATTAGTAAAAATGTTGGCTTTAGTAAAAATCAGTAAATTTTTTTGCTATAGTAAACAATCAGTAACATTTTTTGCTATAGAAAAAAATCAGTAACATTTTTTTCTATAGAAAAATATCAGTAACATTTTTTGCTATAGAAAAAAATCAGTAACATTTTTTGCTATAGAAAAAAATCAGTAACATTTTTTGCTATAGTAAAAAATCAGTAAAATTTTTTGCTATAGAAAAAAATCAGTAACATTTTTTGCTATAGAAAAAAATCAGTAAAATTTTTTGCTATAGAAAAAAAATCAGTAAAATTTTTTGCTATAGTAAAAAATCAGTAAAATTTTTTGCTATAGTAAAAAATCAGTATCATTTTTTGCTATAGTAAAAATCATTAACATTTTTTGCTATAGTAAAAAATCAGTAACATTTTTTGCTATAATAAAAAATCAGTAGCATTTTTTGCTATAGTAAAAAATCAGTAAAATTTTTTGCTATAGAAAAAAATCAGTAAAATTTTTTGCTATAGAAAAAAATCAGTAAAATTTTTTGCTATAGAAAAACATCAGTAACATTTTTTGCTATATAAAAAAATCAGTAACGTTTTTTGCTTTAGTAAAAAATCAGTAACATTTTTTGCTATAGTAAAAAATCAGTAACATTTTTTGCTATAGTAAAAAATCAGTAACATTTTTTGCTATAGAAAAAAATCAGTAAAATTTTTTGCTATAGAAAAACATCAGTAACATTTTTTGCTATATAAAAAAATCAGTAACGTTTTTTGCTATAATAAAAAATCAGTAACATTTTTTGCTATAATAAAAAATCAGTAGCATTTTTTGCTATAGTAAAAAAATCAGTAAAATTTTTTGCTATAGAAAAAAATCAGTAACATTTTTTGCTATAGTAAAAAATCAGTAAAATTTTTTGCTATAGAAAAAAATCAGTAACATTTTTTGCTATAGAAAAAAATCAGTAAAATTTTTTGCTATAGAAAAAAAATCAGTAAAATTTTTTGCTATAGTAAAAAATCAGTAAAATTTTTTGCTATAGTAAAAAATCAGTAAAAATTTTTGCTATAGAAAAAAATCAGTAAAATTTTTTGCTATAGAAAAAAAATCAGTAAAATTTTTTGCTATAGTAAAAAATCAGTAAAATTTTTTGCTATAGTAAAAAATCAGTATCATTTTTTGCTATAGTAAAAATCATTAACATTTTTTGCTATAGTAAAAAATCAGTAACATTTTTTGCTATAATAAAAAATCAGTAACATTTTTTGCTATAGTAAAAAATCAGTAAAATTTTTTGCTATAGAAAAAAATCAGTAAAATTTTTTGCTATAGAAAAACATCAGTAACATTTTTTGCTATATAAAAAAATCAGTAACGTTTTTTGCTTTAGTAAAAAATCAGTAACATTTTTTGCTATAGTAAAAAATCAGTAACATTTTTTGCTATAGTAAAAAATCAGTAACATTTTTTGCTATAGAAAAAAATCAGTAAAATTGTTTGCTATAGAAAAACATCAGTAACATTTTTTGCTATATAAAAAAATCAGTAACGTTTTTTGCTATAATAAAAAATCAGTAACATTTTTTGCTATAATAAAAAATCAGTAGCATTTTTTGCTATAGTAAAAAAATCAGTAAAATTTTTTGCTATAGAAAAAAATCAGTAACATTTTTTGCTATAGAAAGAAATCAGTAACGTTTTTTGCTTTAGTAAAAAATCAGTTACATTTTTTGCTATAGTAAAAAATCAGTAAAATTTTTGGCTATAGAAAAAAATCAGTAACATTTTTTGCTATAGTAAAAAATCAGTAACATTTTTTGCTATAGTAAAAAATCAGTAACATTTTTTGCTATAGTAAAAAATCAGTAACATTTTTTGCTATAGTAAAAATCATTAACATTTTTTGCTATAGTAAAAAATCAGTAAAATTTTTTGCTATAGTAAAAAATCAGTAAAATTTTTTGCTATAGAAAAAAATCAGTAAAATTTTTTGCTATAGAAAAAAATCAGTAAAATTTTTTGCTATAGAAAAACATCAGTAACATTTTTTGCTATATAAAAAAATCAGTAACGTTTTTTGCTTTAGTAAAAAATCAGTAACATTTTTTGCTATAGTAAAAAATCAGTAACATTTTTTGCTATAGTAAAAAATCAGTAACATTTTTTGCTATAGAAAAAAATCAGTAAAATTTTTTGCTATAGAAAAACATCAGTAACATTTTTTGCTATATAAAAAAATCAGTAACGTTTTTTGCTATAATAAAAAATCAGTAACATTTTTTGCTATAATAAAAAATCAGTAGCATTTTTTGCTATAGTAAAAAAATCAGTAAAATTTTTTGCTATAGAAAAAAATCAGTAACATTTTTTGCTATAGTAAAAAATCAGTAAAATTTTTTGCTATAGAAAAAAATCAGTAACATTTTTTGCTATAGAAAAAAATCAGTAAAATTTTTTGCTATAGAAAAAAAATCAGTAAAATTTTTTGCTATAGTAAAAAATCAGTAAAATTTTTTGCTATAGTAAAAAATCAGTAAAAATTTTTGCTATAGAAAAAAATCAGTAAAATTTTTTGCTATAGAAAAAAAATCAGTAAAATTTTTTGCTATAGTAAAAAATCAGTAAAATTTTTTGCTATAGTAAAAAATCAGTATCATTTTTTGCTATAGTAAAAATCATTAACATTTTTTGCTATAGTAAAAAATCAGTAACATTTTTTGCTATAATAAAAAATCAGTAGCATTTTTTGCTATAGTAAAAAATCAGTAAAATTTTTTGCTATAGAAAAAAATCAGTAAAATTTTTTGCTATAGAAAAACATCAGTAACATTTTTTGCTATATAAAAAAATCAGTAACGTTTTTTGCTATAATAAAAAATCAGTAACATTTTTTGCTATAGAAAAAAATCAGTAAAATTGTTTGCTATAGAAAAACATCAGTAACATTTTTTGCTATATAAAAAAATCAGTAACGTTTTTTGCTATAATAAAAAATCAGTAACATTTTTTGCTATAATAAAAAATCAGTAGCATTTTTTGCTATAGTAAAAAAATCAGTAAAATTTTTTGCTATAGAAAAAAATCAGTAACATTTTTTGCTATAGAAAGAAATCAGTAACGTTTTTTGCTTTAGTAAAAAATCAGTTACATTTTTTGCTATAGTAAAAAATCAGTAAAATTTTTGGCTATAGAAAAAAATCAGTAACATTTTTTGCTATAGTAAAAAATCAGTAACATTTTTTGCTATAGTAAAAAATCAGTAACATTTTTTGCTATAGTAAAAAATCAGTAACATTTTTTGCTATAGTAAAAAATCAGTAACATTTTCTGCTACAGTAAAAAATCTGTAAAAAAACCGATTTTTTGCTAGAGTAAAAAATCGCTGGTATTTTTGCTAAGCAAAAAATTGCTAGTATTTTTTGCTATAGTAAAAAAGTGCTAGTACTTTTTGCCTTTCTATTCAGAACATTTTTTTAATCTTGCTCTAATTTCTAATAACATAAATTTCGATCCATTTTTTGTTTGCTTTATTTCAGGTCTATTGTTTTGTCATACTCTGTCGAGTTCAAAATTTTACTGCACTTAAAATAAAGCGTCCAAAATAATGATTACATTTAAATGTTTCGGTGAATTGGTCATAAAACCCATTACAATAACAATGGCAACAATAACAACAATACCAGTTGCATGAAATGTTGTTTAAACAACTCCATCACCGAATCGTTTTCTCTATATCGGCCGCGGCGGCAGTTGACACAAACGACAGACCGAATGTCATTTGGGTGATTTTAATGGCCATTTTCGATTGTAAGCGTTTTTATTTGCTTTGTTTACAGCTTATTTGCATTAAAATTATTTAAATTTGACAAAATTTAAATGTTGACATCTCTCTTTGAGCAGTAGTCACAGATTTCCAGTATTTACCATTTAAACAATGACTGGTTGGAGTGGCTTCAAATTTAGGATACGAGTATAATTTCCCACAACTATTTTTTGAATAGAAGAAAATTGAATAATTTTAAACAAAAAAATGTTTCGTTTTTTGTTTACACATTTTTCTTTTCCAAAATTATGGCATTAACATTTAAAAACTCATAAAAAACTCTTTGCCTCCTCCGAATCAAACATAAACCCGGATTTATATCGGCAATTGGTTTTCATTGGGGGCCATAAGTTAGACTCCACTTGAGGCTCTTCAATTTGTTTGTTTTGTTTTCTTGCAGAGCCGTTTGTGTGTTTTTTTTTTGTCCTCTGGTCATTCGAGACACAAACCATGGAACGAACGAACAAACGAACAACCGTCAGTCTTTGTTTGTTGTTTATGACCATAAAAACGGTTGGGGAGTTGTTGCTATTGCTACGGCCGATCTTTATGTATCTATAAAGTCTGGGTTTTGTTTTTCTTTTGGTTGTTGTTTTTGTCGTTTTCTTCGGTTACATTTACTCTACTCATATATCTCTCGTATCTTAGAAATTCACAAAAAACCGGTTTTTGTTATTTGTAAATTACAAAAGATTCCATTTTGATCCGTCCGTCCTTCTGTCTGTCTGTCTGGCCGTAGAGAGAGAAAATGTATCAAAACAAAAGTCTGAAACTAAGCAAAAATGTAAGAAAGAACGTAGTTTGCTACAAAAAAAACAAAAGTGTAACAGCTGAAATTGAAATTGGAATTGTGTAACACAAAATCAATTCTATGAGTAATTGGCCATGGCGAAGGCAGAGAACAATAGAAGAGAAGAAGGAAAACAAATAGACCAAATTTAAAATCACGATGTTGAAACCATTGCAAAACAGAAGGGAATCTTTAAGTGAAAGGGATTAATTTTAATTGGCACATTGCAACAATTTTTAATAATTTTTTTACTATATCAAAACACGCCACCGATTTTTTGCTGTAGCAAAAACGGACATCGAATTTTTACTACAGCAAAAAGTGTCATCAATTTTTTTTGTATAGCAAAAAATTCCATCGATTTTTTACTATTGCAAAAAATTGTGCTGATTTTTTATTATAGCAAAAATATTTAATGATTTTTTACTATAGCAAAAAAATTTAATGATATTTTACTATATCAACAAAAAATTTACTGAGTTTTTTCCAATATCAAGAAATTTTATCGATTTTTTACTATAGCAAAAAATTTTACTGATTTTTTACTATAGCAAAAAATGTACTGATTTTTTTACTATAGCAAAAACATTTACTAAAAAATATACCGATTTTTTTACTATAGCATAAAAATTTACAGATTTTTTACTTTGGCAAAAATAGCAACAATGTGTACTAATTTTTTTATTATAGCAAAAAATTGTACTGATTTCTCACTATAGCAAAAAAATTTACAGATTTTTGACTACAGCAAAAACTTTTACCGATTTTTTACTACAGCAAAAGCTTTTACCGATTTTTTACTATAGCAAAAAATTTTACCGATTTTTTACTACAGCAAAAAATTATACTAATTTTTTAATATAGCAAAAAATTGTACTAATTTTTTACTATAGCAAAAAATTGTAAAAAATTTTACTGATTTTTTACTATAGCAAAAATTTGTACTGATTTGATACTATAGCAAAAAATTGTACTAAAAATCAGTAGCAACAAATTGTACTGATTGATTGTACTGATTATTTACTATAGCAAAAAATTTTACCTATTTTTTACTATAGCAAAATCATTAATTGATACTATAGCAAAAAATTGTACTAAAAATCAGTAGCAAAAAATTTTACTGATTGATTGTACTGATTATTTACTATAGCAAAAAATTTTACTTATTTTTTACTAAAGCAAAAAATTTTACCGATTTTTTGCTATAGCAAAAAACTATACTGATTTTTTACTATAGCAAAAATTTAAACTGATTTTTTACTATAGCAAAAAATTGTACTGATTTTTTAATATAGCAAAAAATTTGACTGATATTTGACTATAGCAAAACATTTTACCGATTTTTTACTACAGCAAACAATTTTACTGATTTTTGCTATAGCAAAAAATTTTACTGCTATTTTAATATAGCAAAAAATTGTATTGTTTTTTTACTATAGCAAAAAATTGTACTGATTTTTTACTACAGCAAAAAATGTAACTGATTTTTTACTATAGCAAAAAATTGTACTGATTACTTACTATAGCAAAAAATTGTACTGATTTCTTACTATAACAAAAAGTTTGACTGATTTTTTGCTATAGCAAAAACGTTTTTCGATTTTTTACTATAGCAAAAAATTGTACTAATTTTTTACTATAGCAAAAAATATACCGATTTTTTTACTATAGCAAAAAAATTTACAGATTTTTTACTTTGGCAAAAATAGCAACAAATTGTACTAATTTTTTACTATAGCAAAAAAATATTACTGATTTCTTACTATAGCAAAAAATTTTATTGATTTTTTACTATATTAAAACATTGTACTGATTTTTTACTATAGCAAAAATTTGTACTGATTTGATACTACAGCAAAAAATTGTACTAAAAATCAGTAGCAAAAATTGTACTGATTTTTTTTCTATAGCAAAAAATTGTACTGATTTTGTACTTTAGCAAAAAATTGTACTGATTTTTTACTATAGCAAAAAATTGTATTGCTGTTCTACTATAGCAAAAAATTTTACTGATTGATTGTACTGATTATTTACTATAGCAAAAAATGTTACCTATTTTTTACTATAGCAAAAAAATTTACCGATTTTTTACTAAAGCAACAAATTTTACCGATTTTTTACTATAGCAAAAAATTTTACCGATTTTTTGCTATAGCAAAAAACTATACTGATTTTTTACTATAGCAAAAATTTAAACAGATTTTTTACTGTAGCAAAAAATTGTACTGATTTTTTAATATAGCAAAAAATTTGACTGATATTTGACTATAGCAAAAAATTTTGCCGATTTTTTATTATAGCAAAAAAAATTACGGATTTTTTACTATAGCAAAAAATTGTACTGCTATTTTACTATAGCAAAAAAATTTTACTGTTTTTTTACTATAGCAAAAAATTTTACTGATTTTTTACTATAGCTAAATATTGTACTGATTTTTTACTATAGCAAAAAATTGTACTGATTCTTTACTATAGCAAAAATTTTACTGATTTTACTACAGCAAAAATTTTACAGATTTTTTACTACAGCAAACAATTTTACTAATTTTTTACTATAGCAAAAAAGTGTACTGATTTTTACTATAGCAAAAAATTTTACTGATTTTTTACTGTAGCAAAAATTGTACTGATTATTTACTATAGCAGAAAATTGTAATAATTTTTTACTATAGCAAAAATATTTACTGATTTTTTACTATAGCAAAAAATTGTACTGATTTTTTACTATAGCAAAAAATTGTACTAATTTTTTACTATAGCAACAAATTGTACTAATTTTTTACTATAGCAAAAAATTTTACGGATTTTTAACTATAGTAAAAAATTGTGCTGATTTCTTACTATAACAAAAAGTTTGACTGATTTTTTGCTATAGCAAAAACGTTTATCGATTTTTTTACTATAGCAAAAAAAATTAACGATTTGTTTACTATAACAAAAAATTTTACAGATTTTTTACATTGGAAAAAATTTCTACCGATTTTTTACTATAGCAAAAATTTTACCGATTTTTTACTATAGCAAAAAATTTTACTGATTTCTTACTATAGCAAGAAATTGTACTGATTTTTTACCATAGCAAAAAATGTTACTGCTTTTTTCTATAGCAAATAATTGTACAGATTTTTTATTATAGCAAAAACTTTTACCGATTTTTTACTACAGCAAAAACTTTTACCGATTTTTTACTATAGCAAAACATTTTACCGATTTTTTACTATAGCAAAAAAATGTACGGATTTTTTACTATAGCAAAAAAATTGTACTGCTAATTTATAATAGCAAAAAATTGTACTGTTTTTTTACTATAGCAAAAAATTGTACTGATTTTTTACTATAGCAAAAAATTGTACTGATTTTTTACTATAGCAAAAATTTTACTGATTTTTTACTACAGCAAAAATTTTAAAGATTTTTTACTACAGCAAACAATGGTACTGATTTTTTACTATAGCAAAAAATTGTACTGATTTTTTACTATAGCAAAACATTTTACTGATTCCCTACTATAGCAAAAAATTGTACTAATTTTTTACTATAGCAAAATTTTTTTACTAATTTGTTACTATAGCAAAAAATATTAACAATTTTTTACTATAGTAAAAATATTTTACCGAATTGTTACTATAGAAAAAATTTTACCGAATTTTTACTATACCAAAATATTTTACCAAATTTTTACTATATTAAAAAAATGTTTTTTTACTATAGCAAAAAATTTAAACGATTTTTTGCTATAGCAAACGAAATACAGCAAAAAATGTTTCCGATTTTTTATTATAGTACATTATGTTTCTAATTTTTTTTGCTACTTTAAAAAATGTTTCGGATTTTTTACTATAACAAAAATGTTGTCCTGATTTTTTACTATAGCAAACATTTTTTACTTTTTTTTGTTAATTTTTTCAACCATCCATATCTGTGGTATCCGTTTGTATTGTCGTTGTTTTTCACGCTTGGCTTCTAAACACTGTTGACAATTTCCGAACAGCAATTGGCACTGTCGTCTGACTTGACATTAATAGTGCAGCATATTTCTTGTACACATCGCCCAGATTTGGATGCTACTGCGGCGGTTCGTAGTTTTTTTTGCCGTTGTTGTTTGTTTTGTGATTTTGGCCTTAACACATGAGTTGCATTTCCATTTAATAGAATTTATGGTCGTTTATACACCAGACAACTGGTAAAACACTGGTGGGCAAAATTGATATGTAATGAAACTGAAATTCTCTTCAGTTCTATGAGCAAAGCTTCAGTGCTATAATTTTGCTCTGGACTGTTAAAACTATCTTGCATCTAATGGATGCAAAAACAGAGGAGGAAGATGGAAAGAAGCAAAGGCGTTTTTACTGCTGTTGACTTGTTTGGCTAATTCTTTTTTATCCGAATGGCGAATTTTTGGCTTAATAGCCAATAAAAATGGCAAGAAAATTAAAAGTGTCACTTTTGTTTGTCGCTGTCGCTGAACATGGGAACTGAAATTCGGTTGGATTTTGCTTCTTTCATTCTCATCTGATTGCCTCTATTGGGGGAGGTGAATGGAGCACTGTGTCCATCACCGCACCTCCAACAAAACTTGTATAATTGTCACTTTTCTGCATAATAAAACTGCCCGAAATGGTTATAAAGAAATGGAAATAAAAATAAATCAAATTAGGAGACAGACAAACACAGCGAGGTCTCCACATCTTTGGTTTGATGTCATTTTTGATAATTTTCAATTTATTTTCAGCGCTATCAAGCATGTCAATCATTCAGTCAGTCAACACCTTGACTTAGATGTTGTTGTGAATCCCAACATCGAAATTGAAAGTGTTTGACAAATTTCGTTTTTAATAATTTATTATGCCAATCTTGTGAGATTCTGACAAAAGCAATTCCTCATTTTTATCTCATTTGTAGTTGTAAATTATACTGACCTCTGTCCGTCCGTCCGTCCGCTTGTCAAAATTTGTTATGAACAAATACTCGTAATTATGATATTATACATTTTTAGTTCTATTGCAAAAAAACGGTGTTTTTTTCTCATTAATTTTGGATTCAAAAACATTTATGGATATGTTCGGAGACGACTGGTCGGTTGTCTCAATTGAATTCGACATTCAATTACAAACGAACATCAAAGGGGTGTGGGGTGTTTGAATGCTCATTCGTTCGATCTCTCGCATTCACATATTCGAACATGATGTTCAAGTTAAACGAGTTTGTTTACACGGCTAATAACAATAAACATTTTGATGTTTTCATATATTTTCATAATTGTTCAGAAACAAATTAACGAAAACCCCCACCGACACCACTAGTCATCCAAAATTGCAATCAAACGGCTTAAAGGCTTCGATTAAATTGTCGGATTTCGAAGAATGAAAAATGAGCATTTAAATGCCGCAAATTGTGCACGAATACAACATTGATGCTAAAATGTCTAGCTGTTATATATTACCAAAACAATTTAAAGAGCAAAAGAAAAAAACAATAAAAAAGAGTAAAAATTATCATAAAGCATTTTTACTAGAGTAAAAATGATCATCAAGTATTTTTAGTAGAGTAAAATTTATCATCAAGCATTTTTGCTAGAGGAAAAATGATCGTCAAGCATTTTTACTAGAGAACAAATGATCATCAAGCATTTTTACTAGAGCAAAAATGATCATCAAGCATTTTTACTAGAGCAAAAATGATCATCAAGCATTTTTACTAGAGCAAAAATGATCATCAAGCATTTTTACTAGAGCAAAAATGATCATCCAGCATTTTTACTAGAGCAAAAATGATAATCTAGCATTTTTACTAGAGTAAAAATGATCATCAAGCATTTTTACTATAGTACAAATGATCATCAAGTATTTTTACTATATTAAAAAGGATCATCAAGCATTTTTAGTAGAATAAAAATGATCATCAAGCTTTTGTAGTGGAGTAAAAATTATCATCAAGCTTTTTTACTAGAGTAAAAATGTTGATCTAGCATTTTTTACTTTAGTAAAAAATCCGAACCACTTTTACTATAGAAAAAACGATTTTTAAAATAGTAAACAAATCGAAACCATTTTTTACTATAGTAAAAAATCTGGTCCATTTTTTGCTATAGTAAAAAATCTGGTCCATTTTTTGCTATAGTAAAAAATCTGGTCCATTTTTTGCTATAGTAAAAAATCTGGTCCATTTCTTGCTATAGTAAAAAATTTGGTCCATTTTTTGCTATAGTAAAATATCTTGTCCATTTATTGCTATAGTAAAAAATCTTGTCCATTTCTTGCTATAGTAAAAAATCTGGTGCATTTTTTGTTATAGTAAAAAATTTGGTGCATTTTTTGCTATAGTAAAAAATCTGGTCCATTTTTTGCTGTAGTAAAAAATCTTGTCCATTTTTAGCTATAATAAAAGATCTGGTCCATTTTTTACTATAGTAAAAAATCTGGTCCATTTTTTACTATAGTAAAAAATCTGATATATTTTTAGCTATAGCAAAAAATCTGATCTATTGTTTGCTATAGTAAAAAATCTGTTCCATTTTGTGCTATAGTAAAAAATCTGTTCATTTCTTGCTATAGTAAAAAATCTGGTCCATTTTTTGCTATAGTAAACAATCTGGTCCATTTTTGCTATAGTAAAAAATCTGATCCATTGTCTGCTATAGTAAAAAATCTGGTCCATTTTTTGCTATAGTCAAAAATCTTGTCCATTTTTTGCTATAGTCAAAAATCTGGTCCATTTTTTGCTATAGTATAAATCTGGTCCATTTTTTGCTATAGTAAAAAATCTGGTCTATTTTTTGCTATAGTAAAAAATCTGGTCCATTTTTTGCTATAGTAAAAAATTGTATCCATTTTTTGCTATAGTAAAAATCTGGTCCATTTTTTGCTATAGTAAAAAATCGGATATATTTTTAGCTATAGCAAAAAATCTGATCCATTGTTTGCTATAGTAAAAAATCTTGTCCAGTTTTTGCTATAGTAAAAAATCTTGTCCATTTTTTGCTATAGTAAAAAATCTGGTCCATTTTTTGCTATAGTAAAAAATCCGGTCCATTTTTTGCTACAGTAAAAAATAAGTAATATTTTTTGCTATAGTAATCTGGTTCATTTTTTGCTATAGTAAAAAATCTGGTGCAATTTTTGTAATAGTAAAAAATCTGGTCCATTTTTTGCTATAGTAAAAAATATTGTCCATTTTTTGCTATAGTAAAAAATCTTGTCCATTTTTTGCTATAGTAAAAAATCTTGTCCATTTCTTGCCATAGTAAAAAATCTGGTGCATTTTTTGCTATAGTAAAAAATTTGGTGCATTTTTTGCTATAGTAAAAAATCTGGTCCATTTTTTGCTGTAGTAAAAAATCTTGTCCATTTTTTGCTATAATAAAAGATCAGGTCCATTTTTTACTATAGTAAAAATCTGGTCCATTTTTTACTATAGTAAAAAATCTGATATATTTTTAGCTATAGCAAAAAATCTGATCCATTGTTTGCTATAGTAAAAAATCTGGTCCATTTTTCGCTATAGTAAAAAATCTGTTCCATTTTTTGCTATAGTCAAAAATCTGGTCCATTTTTTGCTATAGTAAAAAATCTGTTCCATTTTTTTGCTATAGTCAAAAATCTGTTCCATTTTTTGCTATAGTAAAAAATCTGTCCCATTTTTTTCTATAGTAAAAAATTTGTTCCATTTTTTGCTATAGTAAAAAATCTGTTCCATTTCCTGCTATAGTAAAAAATCTGTTCCATTTTTTGCTATAGTAAAAAATCTGTTCCATTTCTTGCTATAGTAAAAAATCTGGTCCATTTTTTGCTTTAGTCAAAAACCTGTTCCATTTTTTGCTATAGTCAAAAATCTGTTCCATTTCTTGCTATAGTAAAAAATCTGGTCCATTTTTTGCTATAGTAGAAAATCTGTTCCATTTCTTGCTATAGTAAAAAATCTGGTCCATTTTTTGGTATAGTAAAAAATCTGGTCCATTTTTTGCTATAGTAAAAAATCTGATCCATTGTTTGCTATAGTAAAAAATCTGGTCCATTTTTCGCTATAGTAAAAAATCTGTTCCATTTTTTTCTATAGTCAAAAATCTGGTCCATTTTTTGCTATAGTAAAAAATCTGTTCCATTTTTTTGCTATAGTAAAAAATCTGATCCATTGTTTGCTATAGTAAAAAATCTGGTCCATTTTTCGCTATAGTAAAAAATCTGTTCCATTTTTTTCTATAGTCAAAAATCTGGTCCATTTTTTGCTATAGTAAAAAATCTGTTCCATTTTTTTGCTATAGTCAAAAATCTGTTCCATTTTTTGCTATAGTAAAAAATCTGTCCCATTTTTTTCTATAGTAAAAAATTTGTTCCATTTTTTGCTATAGTAGAAAATCTGTTCCATTTCTTGCTATAGTAAAAAATCTGGTCCATTTTTTGGTATAGTAAAAAATCTGGTCCATTTTTTGCTGTAGTAAAAAATCTGATCCATTTTTTGCTATAGTAAATAATCTGGTCCATTTTTGCTATAGTACAAATACAATCTGAACCGTTTTTACTATAGTAAAAAATCTGAACCATTTCTTGCTATAGTAAAAAATATAAACCATTTTTTACTATTGTAAAAAATCTAAACCATTTTTTACTATTGTAAAAGATCTGCTATAGTAAAAAATTTAAACCTTTTTTTATTATAGTAAAAAATCTAAACCATTTTTTACTATTGTAAAAAATCTGCTATAGGAAAAAATCGAAACCATTTATTATTATAGTAAATAATCTAAACCATTTTTTACTATTGTCAGAAATCTGAACCATTTTTTACTATTGAAACAAATCTGAACCATTTTTTACTATTGTAAAAAATATGGTCCATTTCTTACTAAAGTTAGTTGTTGTATATATCTATACATATAAAATTTGATTTAAATTAACCAAGCATTTTCGTTTTTTTTTCTATTTTTAGGTAAATTTCAACACATTAAATGAGTATGTTAGTAGTAGTCTCCCATCGAGTCGGGGTAAGTGATTAATACTTTTGTTAAAAATCTTTAAAAAAGTTTGGCTCCAAATTAAATTTCTTTGTCTGGCTAAAGTTAATTAATTAAATGAAAATTACGCAATCTTTGTTGCCAAAAACCATGGCACGGAAATAGTAACAATATGTAAATGTATATCTAAATATACTCTACAAAAGATTGATATTTAGATGACTATCTTAAATAATAAAAAAACAAAAACTAGAAAAATCATGTACTACCAGTCAAAACGGCCCCACTCAGACATGACTCAAAGATTTTAAATCGCACTTATCTTGTACCTCTAAACACCATCAACCTTGAGATATATATTGCAATTTAATGGATTAAGATCTTTAATATATTAAAGATCGTCGGGGGGCAACTTATAATGTCATTCATTCATACTGTACTATGTAGTAGATAGCATAGGTAGCATAGTAGTATCTCCAAAAAAAAACCTTCTTCCATGAATTTGCAGCTAAAAATATACATATGTATTTCCTGTTGAGCAGAATTTTACCCAAAAATATCTTTGTCAGAAATCTTTTACGTTTGAAAAATTTAGCAGAAATACAAATTTGTTATTCGTTGTATGTTCGTTCATGGCTATCGTGATTGCAGATTAATCTTTGCGTCTTTGGCTTCTGCTGCGAAGGGAAATACAAGGCTAGGCAGGGCAGAAGTTCCCTTTTGAAATAATTTGTTTTAAACACATGTCATAAAAATAAAAACTCAAACTTCATTGTGTTTTTTTTTTTGAAGGCACATTTAAGCCTTTTTAATGATTTTTAATTGGGGTTTTAGCTGAGGCTTTATGACGATGCCTCCAGCCTTCTCTTCTTTTCTTGGTGTGGCTAAGAGTGATCCGCCTGTCCGTCTGTCTGTCTGTCTGTCTTGCGGGACTGTTGGACGAAGACAACACCCATATAAAACAGTTTCACCGAAAGCATCTCTCCTAAATATCTGATCAGTTAAGCAGTAGGGTAAAGAAAAAATGATTAATTTTATGTATTTATTTAAATATTTGCGTTTTTTATTCTTCTTCAGAATACCATATGAAAAACTGTTTATGTATTTGGGGCTAGGTTTGGGTCTCGTGAAGATAGGCTATCAATTGGAGTGGATTTGTGACCAAAGATCTCTAACAGTGTCCGAAACCAGTATTACAGTGGACAAATCATTGAACTAAATTAAAATTCAATGAAAATGTGTGCTTTTGATAAGATATAAACTGACTAAATTTTCTTCCCAAAATAGAATACAAACTGCAAAGTTTCAGCTAAATTGCTTAGAAAATGTGATGGACTATAACAAAATATTGCCTGATTTAAAAAATTTTTTGCTGCGATGAATTCTTGTCTAAATGAAACACAAACTGCAAAGATTCGCTTAAAATGCTTAGAAAATGTGGTATTTATGATTTAAATTAGCCTATTTTGGAGCGACCTCTATAGGGCGACTATAACAAAATATGAACCCTTTTGCTAAATTTTTACTGTGATGAATTCTAGTCAAAATAGAATACAAACAACAAAGTTTCAGCAAAATTGCTTTAAAAACCTGGCATCTATGGCTCATAAATCGTATTTTAGAGCGACCTCTGTAGGGGAGCTATATCAAAACATTGACCGATATGGCCTATTTGCAATCCCAAACGACCTGCAAATATAAGAAGTATTTCTACCAAATTTGATCAACCTAGCTCTATTACTACGGACTGTAGCGTGATTTCAACAGACAGACACATAGACGGACGGACAGACAGACAGACAGACATGACTAAATCGTCTTAGAATTTCACGATAATCATGAGTGTATATACTTTATGGGGTCGCAGATGCATATTTCAAAGTATTGCAAACGGAATGACAAAGTTAGTATACCCCCATCCTATGGTGAAGGGTATACCAATATTGGCTCGAAGGACCATATTTGTTTGCAACTGAAAAACTGTATACTAAATAACAGAATTTTCAATATACATGGCTATATAGGTAGAGACTATCAGAATTGGATATAATCGAAGAATACAAAATTTCTTTCAAGACAATCGATTTATTGTGGCTTCAAATTGTTCCAATAACCGCAAAAAACTGTCGACAAAATAACTGTACTGTAAGTACAGAAAATTATTTGTTAACAGGAGTGATTGAGTGAAAAACTTTGGTTCGAAGGACCAAATTTGTTTTGCAACTGAAAAACTTTCTACTAAATAATAGTATTTCAAGAGACGTGACTAAAATACTTGTGGGGAATATTCAATTTAAGGAAATCTAAGCAACAACAACTGATTATAGCGAAGAATCCACAATTTCCTTTCATGTTATAGACCTCGAAGGACCAACGATTTATTGTGGCTTCAAATTGTTCCAATATCTGGACAAACTTGTTTGCAAAATTAATTTATAAATTACACTTTGCAACCATTGGCTCGAAGGACCATCTGGATTATTGTATACTTAATAACATTATTTCCAAGTGACATTAACTTTGTTAGTAGTCGGGAATATCAGAATTTAAGGTAATTTAAGGAATGACCAAGAACTGATTTAATCGAAGAATCCACAATTTGTTGAAAGCCTCGAAGGATCAACAATATTTTGTGGTTTCAAATACTTGCGACAACTACAAAATCCGGTCTACAAAACTCTGAACTTTGCATAATACGATTATGTTCAAAAATAAATTCTTATTAAATTATAGTACCGAATTTACTCCCTGATTATTTTTTCAAAAACTGTCTCGAAGGACCATATTTGAATACTGAGTATTGTTTTCTAAATAACATTACTCTCAAGATAAACGAATGAAATATTTAAAAATATTACACAGAAAGGCCACCGAAGTTTCGAAAACAGATTTAATATAAGCACCAGGAATTTATTTAAATAGTACTCGTAGACCTCGAAGGACCAACAAATTTTGGTGACTTACGGATATGGAAATTATATGGAAATCATAGAAGTTTAAGTCCTGAAAGGATCAAAATAGGATTTGAATTTGAAGTAGTCGGTATTACATTTAAAGTCCTCGAATGATCACATATTTTCAATTTTACTATGGAAAGCATAAAAGCTTATGTCCTGAAAGACCAAAAGTCTTCGATGGATGCACCTTTGTTAAATTAGTAGTCCTCGAAGGACCAACAATTAATTGGGTCCATATCAGACTACTTTTTGATTTTACTGCTAAAATTAAAAGTATAATTAAAGCCAAAGGTGCTCGAAGGACCAAACATTGAATTAAATATATAAAATATTAAGGATTGTTGGTTTCAGTTTCCCTGAGGATCAACAGTTTATTAAAATTTAAAGTCGAGGAATTTTCGAGATTCCTATGATAACATTTTAAACAGATCAAAATCTGAATTATTTATTTCTTTAAACATGATGAAATAAACAATTTTGATAATCTTAATTCCTCAAAGGACCAACTATTGATTGTGGCTGAGATCATACTACCTCTTTATTTTACTGTAAATTTAAAGCCCTCGAAGGACCAAATATTTCCTGATTCATATGGAAGGGAAAGAAGTTAAGGTCCTATAAATATCAAAAAAGAGTTTTAATTTCGTTGACGAACTAAAAGATTTTTTAAAAGTTGTATGTCCTCGAAGGACCAAAAATTAATTGGTTGGCTCAGGTCAGATTTTACTGCAAATTTATAGCCCTCGAAGGACCAAATATTTTGAAGATGAATAAATTCATATATATCGCTTCCCTATTTTGCAGAGAGTTAACTGATAATATTCTCTTTTAGATAATTATCCTTAATTTAATGCCGGCAAAGATTTAAGAAATTTTGTAAAATTAAAGGTGCTCGAAGCACCAAACAAATTGTTAGAAGAATAAAGTCATAAATATCACTTCTCCATTTTCAGAGAGATGTAACTGATTATATTCTCTTTTAGTGAAATTTCTAAAAATTTAATATCGTCAATAAATTAAGATGCTCGAAGGAATGACAAAAATTCCGTATGAAGATTAAATTCATGAATATCACTTCTCTATTTTTCAGAGAGCAGTTAAGTAATCGCTTATATTCCCGTTTAGAGAGTTGTCCTGAATTTAATGTCGTCAATGAATTCAGAAATTTTTCCTTAAAAATAGATTTTGTAAAATGAAAGTTACTCAAAGGACCAAAAAATCCGCAAGAAGAATAAATTCAATAATTTATTTATATTTCCTTTTAGAGAGTTTTCCTGAATTTAATGTCGTTAATGAATTCAGAAATTTTATAAATAAAAAAAGGTGCTCGAAGGACCAAAAAATCCGTAAGACGAGTAAATTCATAATCATATCAATTAACTATTATTCAGAGAATAGTTAACTGACTATATTCTCTTTTAGAGAATTTCCTGAATTTAATGTGCTCAATGAATTAAGACATTTTATAAAATTAATTGTGCTCGAAGGACCAAAAATTCTCTTTTAGAGAATTTCCTGAATTTAATGTGCTCAATGAATTAAGACATTTTATAAAATTAATTGTGCTCGAAGGACCAAAAATTTCTTAAGAAGAAGTTTTGTAAAATTAAAGTTGCTGGAAGGGCCAAAAAATCCATAAGAAGAATAAATTCAAAAAATTATTTATATTCTCTCTTAGAGGTTTTTTTCTCAATTTAATGTCGTCAATGAATTAAGAATTTTGTAAAATTGAAGATGATCGAAGGACCTAACATTCCGTAGGAAGAATGAATTCATAAATATCACTTCCCTATTTTTCAGAGACTAATTAACTGATTTTTTCCCTTTTAGAAATTTTTTTTGAGTTTAATGTCGTCAATGAATTAAGAAATTTTGTGGAAATAAAGTTGCTCGAAGGACCAAAAAATTCCGTAGAAAGGATAAATTCATAAATATTACTTTCCCATTTTTCAGAGTGTAGTTAACTGATTATATTATTTTATAGAAAATTTGTATTATAAATCAACTCTAATTTTCAGAGTAATCATTTAGATTATATTCTTTTTTAGAAAAATTTCCTGAATTTAATGTCATGTTAAAGGTTCCCCAAAAAGCAAAAATTCCGTATGAAGAATAAATTCATAAATATCCCTTCCCTATTTCTCAGAGAGTAGTTAACTGATTATATTCTTTTATAAAAAATTTGTTTTATAAATCTTCTGTTTTGTGTGGGTATTCCAAACACTGTGTCTACGGTATAATATTGTTTTACAAGCAAAAAATAATCCAAAAATACTATTTAACTTTAAACTAAAATATTACTTCTATTTTTATGTTAAAGGGAGAGCATATTAATAGGTGACCTCATAGATTTTTAGTGAAATAATTTCGATATATTTTATTTTCTTCGACGAAATGGGTGTGTCACCCCTATAAAAAAAGGAGTAGTTAAAAATGTAATACTTATTGCTTGCGAGTGAATGATTTATATCGGCTCTTTAAAACAAATTGCCATTTTTTCAGACTAAAGGCAAGTCAGACATTTATTGGCGTTTTGCTAAAATGGTTTTATGGCAGTTGGTTGGTAGGTTGGCTGGCCTCAGAGGCAAATGGAACAGACAGACGGACATATAATAGTCTTCTTGGTTGTGGTGGGTTACCCAAAATCTATTTTTCTTCTTCAGTTTCTAATCGAGCGAAACATGAATTACGAGAACGTTTTCAAATGAAATAAAAAACATCAATTGAGTATTGTAAATAATGGTAGATTTTTAGTTTCTGGCATTTTAAGATCAACTTGAAGCCGTCATTTCTTATACTATTCAGGCATGACTTCAGGTATTTTTTGTTCTGCATTTTTTAGTGGCAGAAGATGACGATGTTATTTTCCATTTCTGCTAATATCAGTCATTTGTCATGCAGATGAAGTAATACTCGTATATACATATGCATCAGAAAATACCGAACTTATATTTCCATAATTCAAGATCAATGATAAGTGAGTTTTTCATGGCGCCTAAGCAAAAATTGCAAAAGTTGATTTTGAAACCACACATTGTCAGTAATTACCCTACAGTGAAATCTTCTTCAAAATCATATCTGAATTTTGCTCCATCTGATATTAACATCTATGATTTACATAGGCTAAACAAATTTCCACCTGTTCATGAGAAGGGCTGAGGTTTTTCTCACCCATGCCAAAACAATAGCGGATTTTCCCTTCATATAATTTGTAGCATGATGAAAAAAGAAAGAAAAACCTGCAATGAAAAACAAGTGAAAGTAGATCATTATACGAACTGCCATTGATACATTTCCAGGGAGGAAAAAATCCAGCAAAAAGTATTCATATATGAAATTCACATTAAAATATTTTTATATCTTTTAGATATACAAAAAAAGAAGAAAAAACGAAAAAAAAATCCCAGTCATCAGTCATATCTCCTCAGTGATTTATGGAAGTCAAACTCTCTTGGAAATTGCCAGCACGTTGCAATTCATTAATCGTAAAGGTTTTGTGATTGGAGAACGTTTTATGTGTCAACCATTTGTAAATGTAGATAATTACATAGACTAAGTGAGTCTGTCCCAACTTCTTGGACAAAGTAACTTCGTACTTCTGCTCTAGACACAATCGAAGAGTCACGTAAGAGACATAAAACTTATATGAACTTATTTCTAGAGAGAATATATCTTCATTATAGGGGAGAATAAAAGAAAAAATATAAAAATAAATGTCGGACACACATAAAAACGTGGCCATTGCCCTCACATATTCTTCAAATTGTTCCAGTAAATGCGGCAAAATAGTCTATACAACTAAGTCAAACATTATATGTATCATCATTATATTCCATAGTCAAATACTGTACATAAAACTGCTCTTGACACTCTCTTTCAGGAATATAATTCATTGAAAAACATAAGCTCGAAGGACCAAATTTGTTAGCAACTGAAGGAGTGTACACAAAATAAGAGTATTTTAAAGAGACCGGACTGAAATAGTAGGGACTACTAGAATTTAATGTAATCGATTTACCGAAAAACGGTCTGAAGGTCTGCCTCGAAGGACCAAATTTGCTTGCAACTAAAGGACTGTACACAAAACAGGAGAATTTTCAAGAGACCTGACTAAAATAGTAGGGACTACTAGAATTTAAGGTAATCGAAAAACCAAAAAACGCTCTAAAGGACTGCCTCAAAGGACCAAATTAGACTGAAACTGAAGGACTGTACACTAAGTAATAGTATTTTCAACAGAAACGATTAAAATAGTAGGGACTACTAGAGTTTAACGTAATCGAAGGACCAAAAGAATAAAGTACAGAATATTACTTTTGAAAGAGAGGGAGATATACTGCAAAGCATTGGCTCGAAGGACCAAATTTGCTCTTACTAAATAACAGTATTTCCCTTTATACTAAATAACAGTATTTCCCAGTAACATTTCTATAATTGTTGGTAATATTCTATTTTAAACTAATCGAAGGGCCAATAATTCACAGATATGACTGAAATATTGGAAACCAGTAAGGAAAGGCTAAAGTCCGGCGATGTCGACTCGATGAAGCCTACACCACTCTAGAAATATTGGATAACAATGAAATATTCAGTGTATACTTCAACTAAAATTTGTTTACACAATTTAAATTTGGTACGTGTGCCGACTCGATGATAGCCTACACCACTCTAGAAAGATTGGATAACAATGAAATATTCAGTGTATACTTCAACTAAAATTTGTTTACACAATTTAAATTTTGTACGTCTCTGCCTATATAGCAATTGGATGTAAACTACAGCTTCTATAGGGCTATGGGGCCAAATCGGACGAAATTTAGGGCGGGTCGATTTAAAAATCGCCCACTGCTCAGTGAAAATCGTATTCTAGGGATCAAAATAAGAAACTTTGCCGAAGGAACCATACCTCTAAAACGAATTCTGATGTCCCTGAAAAAATCCCACTTTGACCCATTTAGAGTGCTCCAATCGATTCCAAATGTATGACCGACCCCCACTCAGTGAAGTGCTCAGTGAAAATCGTATTCTAGGGATCAAAATAAGAAACTTTGCCGAAGGAACCATACCTCTAAAACGAATTCTGATGTCCCGGAAAAAATCCCAATTTGACCCATTTAGAGTGCTCCAATCGAGTCCAAATGAATGGAACCCCCAGGGGGTTCCAGGGGGTGTGACACTGGCATGGTTGGGTCGGGCCTCCAAAGTTAGTGGGGGTCGGTCATACATTTGGACTCGATTGGAGCACTCTAAATGGGTCAAAGTGGGATTTTTTCCGGGACATCAGAATTCGTTTTAGAGGTATGGTTCCTTCGGCAAAGTTTCTTATTTTGATCCCTAGAATACGATTTTCACTGAGCAATGGCGACTTTTTTTCCTCCCCACAAATCGACCCGGCCTAATTTACATATATGGAAGCTCTATCTAAATCTGAAGTGATTTTCTTCAAATTCGGCAATGTTGGTCCATAGATCAAGAAACTCCACCGTGCTAAATTTCATTATGATTCGATGTAAAATTCAGCTTCTATAGGGCTAAAGGGCCAAATCGGACGAAACATATATATGGGAGGTATAGCTAAATCTGAACCGATTTTCTTAAAATTCGGCAATGTTGGTCCACGGATCAAGAAACTCTACCAAGATAAACTTCACAACAATTGGATGTAAATAACAGCTTATATAGGGCTAAAGGCCCAAATCGGACGAAACATATATATGGGAGCTATAGCTAAATCTGAACCGATTTTCTTCAAATTCGGCAATGTTGGTCCATATGTCAATTAACTCAGCTTCTATAGGGCTAAAGGCCCAAATCGGGCGAAACATTTTTATGGGGGCTATATCTAGATCAGAACCGATTTCACCTAATTTAAATATGGTTCTTTCCAGGTGCGAAGGACACCTAACTGCAAAAATTTCAGTACGATCGGATTGAATTTGCTACCTGTACTCAACGAACAACATTGGGTGGACAGACGCACTGACATACAGATATGCTTAATCGACTCAGCTAGTGATTCTAAGTCTATCGGCATACTTTAAGGTGCGCCTTGCTGTAGGTGTTACAAACATCTGCCATGAAATAAACTTATAATTTCCTCTACCACAGTGTGGTGTAGGGAATAAATATTACAATTTGAGATCATTGAAAGACCAAGTGGCTCGAAGGACCAAATTGAAATAGTGAAGATTGTTTCCGATTAACATTATTCTCAGAAAGTCCACCGAACGGCTCAAAACAGATTTATTTAATATCAAAGATATCGAAGAACAGCATAAAATAAATTGGTGCTTACGTTAATCTGTGAAAACGTTTATAATATGGAGCTGCTCGAAGGATCAACAAATTCCGGGTTTGAATATAATAAATTGAAATCTTTAAAAATTCATCGAATTACCAATTTGGGCCTTATGTTAATCTGCCTATAATTTATAAATTAATATCAGCTCAAAGGACCAAAAATTTTGCTGAATTAAAAATAATAGAGTGAAGTTTTTTAAAAATTGGGCCTCGAAGGCCCAATTTTGAATAGTGAAGAATGTTTTCTAAATAACATTATTCTCAGAAAAGTCCTCCGAAAAGCCCCCAAAACTGATTTCATGTAAGCTTCAAGAAATTTGTATAAAATTAATGACCTCGAAGGACCAAAATAAATTATTGGGCTTTATGTTAATCTGCAATAAATTATTATTTAATAGCTACTCGAAGGAACACAAATTTCCAGATACGAATAAAATATTAGCGAATATTTGAATTTGATATACTCGAAGGACCAAAAGTCTATTTTGGGTTCACATTTTTCCACTTATTGGGGGAAAAAAACTGTGTAAAAAATAGATGAACTATTGTGTATAACTAAAATTAATTTTTACCAAAAAGTAGTAGATTTTTACCACAATTAATTTGCACCAAAAATTTGAAGTGAGCATTTTTCAAAACTTGACTTGATGGGCCAATTTTTTCCTTAATAACACAATTCTCGCTGAAATTAAGAGCTTCTCGAAGGACCACCAATTCCCAGATGTTAATACATTATTAGGAAATATTAGAATTTCAGATCATTGAAGGGACAATTGGCTTGTAGTGCCAAATTTTGAATAGTAAAAATTATTTCCAATCAACATTATTCTCGGAAAAGTCCACCGAAAGGCCCAAAATTGATTTAATACTCGTTAGGAAACAATCTTAAGACTGTTTCCTGAAATTAAGAGCTGCTCAAAGCATTATAATACCGAAAGGCCCACAATTGATTTAGCCTAAGCATCAGCAATTTATTTAAAATTAATGAGCTCGAAGGACCAACAAATATTGAGACTTATGTTGATCTACAAAAATCCCAATCTTCGTTCCTCAAAATGCCAACAATTTTTAGATATGAATGAAATATTAGGACATATTAGAATTTGAGATCATCGAAGGACCAAATTTTACTAGTGAAGATTGTTTCAAATTAACATTATTCCCAGAAAAGTCCACCGAACGGCACAAATCTGATCTAATCTAAGCATCGAGTAATTTATTCAAGATTAATGATCTCGAATTATTGGAAACATTTGGAGCTTACGTTAAGCTATTAAGACGTATATAATATGGAGCCGCTCGGAGGACCACAAATTTCCAGATATGAATAAAATATTAGCGAACATTCGAATTTCAGATACTCGAAGGGCCATAAGTCTATTTGGCTTCAAATTGTTTCAATCACTGGAAAAAACGGTCTTAAAATATGTTCATTTATTGTGTATAATACGGAAAAAGTAAAAGCGAACATTTTTCAAAAATTGGCTTGAAGGACCAACAGCTGAATATGGAAGATTGTTTCTTTTATAACATAATTCTCTCTGAAATTAAGAGCTGTTCGAAGGGCCATAATAAATGATTTAACATAATTCATCAGAAATTTATTTAAAATTACTGACCTCGCAGGACCAACAAAATATAGAGACTTATGTTAATCTACAAAAATCTCAATCTTCACGAGGTGCCAACTATTCATCAAAGGCCAATTATTCCCAGATATGAATACAATTTTTGAAAATATTAGAATTTGAAATCATCAAAGGACCAAATGGCTCGAAGGACCAAATGTTAAGAGTGAATATTGTTTCCTAAATAACGTTATTCTCAGAAAAGTCCATCGAAAGTCAAATTTATTTAATATTAAAGATCTTAAAGACCTGTGTAATACAATAATCTATTAACGGGTATATAATATGGAACTACTGAAGACTGTTTCCTTAATAACATAATCTCTCTGAAATTGATTTAGCTGAGCATCTGCAATTTGTTTAAAATTAAAGACATCGAAGGAACAAAAAAATATTGAAACTTATGCTAATCTACAAAAATCTCAATCTGCAAGAGGTGCTCGAAAGGCCAAATATTCCCAGAAATAAATAAAAAATATTGGGAACTATTAGAGAACATCGAGTTTCCGATTGGGTTGAAGGACCAAGTTTGAATAGTGAAGATTGATCGAAGGACCAAACGTCTATTATGGCTTTAAATTGTTTCAATCAGTGAAAAAACTCTCTAAGGACTAAGTTCAATCTTAGATAACATAAAATATTAGGCCTTATGTTAATATGCAAA
Organism: Eudasyphora cyanicolor; assembly: GCA_963930755.1. Lineage (NCBI taxonomy): Eukaryota > Metazoa > Arthropoda > Insecta > Diptera > Muscidae > Eudasyphora > Eudasyphora cyanicolor. The sequence goes on along the minus strand of OZ005734.1, from coordinate 60,782,236 downwards.
AAATTAAAAACTATAAGCTGCTAAAATATTGGCGAATATTCTAATTTGAGATGCTCGAAGGACCAAAGGCTAGTTTTGGCTTCAAATTGTTCCAATCACTGAAAAACTGTCTTAAAAGATGTTCATTTATTGTGTATAATACGAATATATTCCACAAATAAATTACTACCAAAAACTAAAAGCTAACAAGTTTGAAAAATTGGCTGGAAGGACCAGCATTTGAGCTCTTCGAAGGACCATAATAACTCATTTAGCCTAAGCATCGGACATTTTTTTAAATTAATGAGCTCGAAGGACCAACAAAATATTGAGACTTATGTTAATATAAAAAAGCTCAATCTTCAAGAGGTGCTCGAAAGGCCAACTGTTCCAAGATATGAATAGAACTTTGGAAAATACTGGTATTTGAGATCATCGAGGTAATTTGCTCGAAGGACCAAATTTGAATAATGAAGATTTTTTCTCAATATTATTATTCTCAGAAAAGTCCATCGAAATGCAAATTTATTTAATATTAAAAATCTCAAATATTAAAAATCTCTCGTTAATCTATTAAGAGTTATATTACATAAGGAGCTGCTGAAGATTGTTTCCTTAATAAAATAATTTCTCTGAAATTTTTTGAGCTAAGCATCAGCAAATTGTGTAAAATTAATGACCTCGAAGGACCAAAAAAATATTGAGACTTATGGTAATCTACAAAAATCTCAATCTGCAGATGTGTCCGAAAGGCCAAATATTTCAGATATGAATAAAATATTAGGAAAGATTAGAATTTGAGAATATCGAAGGACCAATTGGAATAGTGAAAATGTTTTCTAAATAACACTGCTCTCAGTAAAGTCCACCGAAAGGCCCAAAAGTAATATATTCTAAGCACCAGCAAAGTTATTTAATATTAAAGACCTCGAACAAAAGAAAATATTGGGCCTTGTGTCAATCCACAAATTTCCAGATATGAATCAAATAGGTTGTAAGTGATTTTTTTTTTAAAAATTGCCAGATATAAATAATATATTCGAAAATATTAGAATTTTAGATGCTCGAAGGACCAAAAGTCTATTTTGGCTTTAAATTAAGAAACTATCCTAAGTATTGCGTGTAGTTCGATTATTTCCCATAACTCAATTCTTATCAAAATATAGTATTTAAAATCGTTCTAGACAAGTTCATCGAAGGTCCTTGAACTTATTTAATCTAAGCATTAGCAATAAAGACCTCGAAGGACCAATAACATTATCGTGGCTTATAATAATCTACAAAAACTTATAAGTTAAGTGCTACTCGAAAGACCACAAATTTCTAGATTTGATTAAAATATTAGGAAAAGCATTTTTTGTCTTCAAATTGTTACAATTACAATAATATATAAATTAGAAGCTCTCTAATTTATTGAAAATAGAGTTACCAGAAAACAATTTCATATCCAAATACGTATACTCGAAGGAGCAAATATTCAAACGCATGAAAATAATTCATATTTTTGCATATTACCTATTTTTAAACAACTCTGTAAATGAATGATTTCATATATGATATTATCAAAGCATTAGCAATAAAGACCTCGAAGGATCAATCAAATTATCGTGGCTTATATTAATCTACAAAAACTTATAAATAAAGTGCTGCTCGAAGGACCAATTTATAGGTATGTATGATTATAATATTAGGAAAAGCCTTTTTTGCCTTTAAATTGTTTCAGTAATTGGAAAAAAATCTGTCTTCATATCATATGTTCAACAACAAAAATACAATAAAAAAGTATCAGTTATAAAATGCTCGAAGGACCAATAATTTTCTGATATGAATAAAAAATATCCCGGGGGAGCTATATTAGGTTGTTGGCCTAAACGTTACTTGTTTTCTTTGCTTCACCTTGGCGACCCATGAGTTCACAGCCCGCTAGGCTTTAAACTGTATAGAGTTTAAACATTTTTCTTTTATGTATAAAATTAATTGCTTGGCCTGCAACTAGATAAGTTTTTCAGGTTTTCGTAACAAAAAGAAGAAAAAAAACGGCAGCAAACAAAACTTTTGCTAATTATATAGAGAGTTACAGGAAATTATTTGCCCGTTTACATAGTACCTTCAATTTATCATGTACTTTATAACTAGATCACTTCGCCCCAACTAAAACTTATACAACAATTTATTTTAACCATTTGCAATTAACCTTGTAATGTATTTAATTGCCTCAACAAAGAGCCAGTCAGGCAGCCCCGCCAACAACAAACTTGAAAACTATAGGAAAAACTCTACAATTTATAACTTAATTTTGTGTGTGTTGAGTTCACCACTGCTGTTGTTCCCGCTCCGAGGCAGTCTTGATACTAGTTCGGTCTTCCTAGGCTTCTTCACGAGGTGCTGCAAGGGTGCGAGCGTGAGTGCGCGGAAAACAAGATCTGGCTTGAGCCAATAAATGCAGCTGTACCTACTACTCCAGTCGTACTCATTGGTTGGTTTGTACACGAAAGTGGCGAAAATGAATGTGCAAGAACTGTAAAACTTTACATTAATTTAGTCACAGTGGGAGCTGGATGGGACAATGTACATGTGGTTGTTGTCGTGGATTAGGGAACAGTATTTGGAAGCAAAAAAATTATTAAAATTATCAATAATGAAAGAAATTAATGATGCTCGAAGGACCAAATATTTCATTGCGTAAATATAAATCTGATTTTTGTTTATTTTTTCTATCATCAATTAAACTTTAAATTATAATTAAATTTGAATTATGCTTGCTTGAATGGAGAATGACGCATAATTAGGGAACTAGAAGTACCAACAAATATTGAAGAAAAAAGAAGAAGGTCGAAGGACCAAAAGCACCATTAAAATTCATGAAAATTCACACATTTTCAATAATAGTTGGAAATAAATGTTTATAGACATGAAAAACTCGGTCACTAATGGAAAGTAAAATATCCAAAAATAAGCTCGAAGGACCAAAAAAATCTACCTTATGAAGAAAACTCATAATGTAAATTATTTTTTATCAATTTTAAATCAGAAATAAAATAATATAAATATGAGAAACTCAATTATTTATGGAAAGTACGTATATTACCCAAATACAATTTCATATCAAAATATACTCGAATGACCAAATATTCAAACGCATGAAAATAATTCATATTTTTGCATATTACCTAAAATTCATATTTTCCGCTTTTTCAATAAAAATTGGAAATAAAAGTTTATATACATGAAATACTCGTTCACCAATGGAAAGTAAAATATCCAAAAATAAGCTCGAAGGACCAAAAAAATCTACCTTATGAAGAAAACTCATAATGTAAATTATTTTTTATCAATTTTAAATCAGAAATAAAATAATATAAATATGAGAAACTCAATTATTTATGGAAAGTACGTATATTACCCAAATACAATTTCATATCAAAATATACTCGAATGACCAAATATTCAAACGCATGAAAATAATTCATATTTTTGCATATTACCTAAAATTCATATTTTCCGCTTTTTCAATAAAAATTGGAAATAAAAGTTTATAGACATGAAAAACTCGGTTACTAATGGAAAGTAAAAAATCCAAAAATAAGCTCGAAGGACCAAAAAATCCACCTTATGAAGAAAACTCATAATGTAATTTTTTTATCAATTTTGAATCAGAAATAAAATAAATATGAGAACAAGCTTATTTATGAAAAGTACGTATATTACTAAAACACAATTTCATATCAAAATATACTCGAAGGACCAAATATTCAAATGAATGGAAATAATTCATATTTTTGCATAACACTGGAAATTAATGATTGTCCATGTGATGTGATCTTATAGTACTTACTGACAATTAAAATTACAAATATAAAATTAAAAAAAAACTGATCGAAGGACCAAAAATTCAGTCAAATGCTTACAATTCGGACTTTTCCTATTTTTATACCCTACAGCCCACTGTGGTACCGGGTATTATAAGTTTATTTCATGTTAAAAACTCCTAGAAATACTACAGCTAGACCCACCTTAATGTACGAGTATACCGGTCGACGCAGAATCACTAGCTGAGTCGATTTAACCATATCTGTCTTTCCGTCCGTCCATCTGTCTGTCCATCATATGTTGTTCGTTGAGTACAGGTCGCAATTTCACTCCGTTCGTGGTGAAATTTTGCGGTTAGAAGTCTTTCGCACCTGGAAAGAACCCTATTGAAATTGGTTGAAATCGGTTCAGATTTACCTATAGCTCCCATATATATGTTTAGTCCGATTTGACCCTTTAGCCCTACAGAAGCTTTAGTTTACATCCAATCTTTTTGAAATTATGCATGGTAGAGTTTCTTGATCCAGGGATTAACATTGCCGAATTTGAATAAATTCGGTTCAGAATAAGCTATAGCTCCCATATATATGTTTCGTCCAATTTGGCTCCTTAGCCCTATAGAAGCTGTATTTTACATGCAATTATTTTGAAATTTAGCATGCTACAGTTTCTTGAGCTATGGACCAACATTGCCAAATTTGAAGGAAATCGGTTCAGAATAAGCTATAGCTCCCATATAAATAATATATTCTGATTTTTGTTGTTTTTCTCTATTTTCAATTAAACTTAGAAAATTTTGAAAAAATCGAAGACCTATTTCATTGTCGACTCTAAAATTCCCACCTAACACTGTGCCTCTATCCCGCTCCGACTTACGAGCAACTTAATTAGCTGTATCTTTAGAGCATTTCTAATGAGCTTTAGCTGTTGTTGACTTGTTCTCACCTAAAAGCAAAAGTAAACTGCTGCAGTTTTTTCACCGCTACCCAGGCAAAACACTTAATTGCCACGGCCACAGTGTGAATAGGGGAGGAGCGCGGGGTGATGAGGGGTACTCATTACCCAGCCGATTGCGTTAATTTTCTGCACTTTTGCCTATAGAAAAAAATGCTCAATAAAGAAGAAGTAGAAATTCACTTTCACATAATTACCTATTGACTAGAAAAGTAGACTCAGACCCAGACGACATGCATTGAGAGGCAGTGGAGACTAGCTAATAAAGTGGGTATATAACTGACAATCATAGCAGGCAGACAGTCAGACCGAATGAACGGACGGACGGATGGATGGATGGATGGCTGGATGGATAGACAAACAGATAACCCACCTTAGACAAACTGGTAGTGATACCACCACTACTAACATAGAGAGCCAGCAGCCCCTCTAACAATAATCCAGGTATCTTTCCGTCTGTCCGGCTGGTCTGAGTGCTTTGCTTGTCTGGCTGCTGTTGCTGGACTATAGGTTAAATTGGTTTGCTGGACTTTGTACGACTACACTGGACAAATTGGATTGGCATTGTTTTAAATCATTACCCACAAGAGATTTTACCTGGTTTTTTAATCTTTCTTAACATTTTAATGATGATAATCTATATCTTGTTGGTTTTAAAGTAGCAGATCATCTGCTGACTAAAGTTGTTTCATATTTCACCACATCGAAGGACCAAATTGAGGACAGAAAATATATATCTTCTTTATGATCGCATGACATAGAAAATAGTAGGTAACATTTTAATGATATATTTCTGTACTTTGGAGTCCCTATGAAGTGTTGTATTCACCTCGAAGGACCAACAATTTTCACATAATATGCTTCTACCATAGGCTTATGTTGCACTGTAACGAAAATGATTCAATACTTCATTAAAAATTAAGAAACATACCACGACAAGAATGGACAAATTCTTTAGTAGCCACTGAAATATATCATTAAAAATAAAGAAACTGTTTAACATATTTTGCATTACAATTGGTCCTTCGAGATGGCAAACAATTTAAGTGTTCAGTAGTATGCGTAGTAGGTCGAAAATTCCTATTAAGGCTTTCATCTATATTTATACATATATTTACAATGTATTCTTTTATTTTTTAAAAAATCTTTCAGTTTGATCCTTTTTGATGGCCAAGTTTGATCCTTCTTGATACCTATTTCTTGTAGAATCGTAAAATTTTCCTTTGAGGTTTGTCAAAGTTATTGTGTCCTCTGGGATTCCAATTAAACTTCATAGAATGGAGTTTAATGGTTCTTAGACTATCAATATGTTGACATTACCTCAGAAAATGATCAGATTTAATATGAAAACCAGACATCATAGACAGCTTTGTTGTATTTGGTCCTTCGAAATGGCCAAAATCTAAGATTTTCTTCTCTTCTAATAGTACATAGATAGTAGTATGAAAATGTTTAAGCAATTAGAACTTTCACCTTTATTATATACATATATTTAAAAATGCTTTCTATAAAAACTCTCATTTTGGTCCTTCGAGGTGGGCAAAATGTATCGTGTGTCCTTTAAAATCAGAAGGAACGTTTCAAGTGAAAAAATTTAAAATACGTTTTCTATAACATATATTTGAATTTGGTCCTTCGAGATGCTTAAACTCAATCAACTGAGAACACTTTAGGACTTGATATGAAAACCAAAAATCATCGATCACTTTGTTCAACTTGGTCCTTCGAGATAGTCAAATGCTCTGTTATCAGTACACAGAAAAAAAATATGACCTATTAAATGCTTTGTTCAAGTTTTAAAACCAATTTCAATTAACTTTCAATTGAATCAAATAAATGTTTGCTTGAATCTACAATTTTGCATACATTTGGTTGCAGATTCAATCGATTCTATTTAAAGTTTATTGAAAGGTTTTCAATCATGAACAAAGCATTTAATTGGTTATATATTTGTTTCTGTGTAGTAGTGCTAGTTTGAAGAAAATTTCGATACTATTGAGCATACATACTACCTTTTCTATATTACCTTAAAATTTGGTCCTTCGAGATGTACAAATCAAAGTTTTTCTGCTCTTATATCAGTAGAAGTAGATATAACCCAAACTATGTTTCTACGCTTGTAATAGAATAAACTAATCTAGAAGAAGAATAACCAAAGATTTAAACATTAGACATGGCTGAATGAAATTGGCTTATAGATCAAGTTCTACAACATGGTCCTTTGAAAGAGTTCCTTCGATCCTTCAGTACAAAAGTGTATTAAAAACCATAATCTGCGCATCTTTGGAAAAATAGCATTCCATTTATTTGTCTATTTCTATAAGTTCAATTGACTAAAGGCCCTAAAAGTGTACCACAAAATAATTAATATTACTTATACCACCCACTGGTCTCAGTAAATGAAATAATTTAGATTCATTCACTCAAAATCTTGTTGTGCCAATTGATCAGCTTTAAATACATACTAACTATAAATGTTGTATTTTATAATATATGAAATACATATAAGAATGAAATATATTCTTACTATTTTATCATTTGATTTATAAAATTTAAAGTTCATGCTCTTGAATATTTAAGACTTAGCAGGAGCTTATCACATTATTCCCGGGCCGTTTCAATGAATTTGGTTCTTCGCTAAGCAGATGGTGAGTCATATTTGATCACCTCGAAGGACCAAACTATTTTTCTACAATAGTAATAAAATAAACTAATCTAGAGGACAAATAATAAGATCAAAATTTTGAGGCTATTGGGACTTTCACCTTTGTTTGATATATATTTTTAAGAATTCATATTACCTTTTCTGTAAAATTTCTCAATTTGGTCCTTCGAGGTGGCCTGAATGCAGGATCAGAAGCAACGGTACGAGTGTAAAATTTAAAGTTTATTGGGGTTTTAACTATACTAATACGTTTTTATAACATATTTGAATTTGGTCCTTCGAGACGCTTAAGTTGGTCCTTCGAGACAGTCAAATTACAGTTTTTCTTCTTTTCTATCAGTAGCGGTGTTAGTATGAACAAAATTTCGAGACTATTGAGAATTCATGTTACTTTTTCTATATCTTAAAATTTGACCCTTCGAGATATACAAATAAAAGTTTTTCTGCTTTTCTATCAGTAGAAGTGGAAAACTATGTCGACCACTTTTGTAATAGCATAATCTAATCTAGAAGAAGAATAACCAAGGATTCAAACATTAGACATCGCTGAAAAAAATTGGATTATAGATCAAGTTCTACAACATGGTCCTTCGAAAGTGACCCTTCGGTACTAAAATTGATTAAAGACGATAATTTGCGCATGTATGGAAAAAGAGCTTTCCATTGATATATCCTTTTTTAACAGTTGAGTTGAATAAGACCCCTAGAAGTGTACCACAAAATAATTTTTATATCATTTTAGTATAAAGATTTTATATTATCAATGTATTGCTATTAATTAAGAAAGTTATTGGAATTAATACGAAAAGCAGAGCTTATTAGACCACTTTGTTAAATTTGGTCCTTCGAGATGGGGTTTTCTGTTTCTTTATCGGTAGAGTAGGAAGAACATTTCTGGGCCAATGTGGGATTTCACTTATATATTGATACATACGAGTATATTGATACATATGTATATTGCTAATTGCAATCTACTTTTTCTATAATATCTTTCAGTACTAAAATGTAGTAAAACCGATAACCTGCACATCTATGGCAAAACAGCTTACCATTGATATATCCATTTCTACCAATTGAGTTGAATAAGACCCCTAAAAATGTACCACAAAATAATTAATATTACTTATACAACCCACTGGTCTTAGTAATAGAAATAATTTAGATACATTCACGTGAAATCTTGTTTTGGCAATTGATCAGCATTTAATATATATTTACTATTTTTTCCTTAGATTTCAACAGAAATTAAATTAAATTTTTTGTATATTATACTTTAGTACTAGTATGAGATCTTAGGAAGAAATATATTCTTATTATTTTTTCCTTTGATTTAAAAATTACATCTAATGTTTTTTAATATTGAAGGTGTTGCAGAAGAAACTTATCAAATTATTCTCGGGCCGCTTCGATGAATTTTGTCCTTCGCTAATCAGATGGTGAGTCATATTTGAGCACCTCGAAAAACCAAATTTGACCCAAACTAGTTTGTTTATCATTAAATAAATGAAAAATTTTTATAAAATAATCTATTCTAGAAGAAAAATAACCAAGGCTTTGAACTTTAGAGATGCCTGAAGGCAATTGATTTATATATCACATTTTACCAAAGGTTCTTGGAAACTGATTCTTCGGTATGCTTTAAACAGATAAATTATAAGCCACAGTTCGAAGAATAAAGTGCGGCAGAACTTACACTATCAATGTATTGGAATGAACTGAAGAAATTATTAGACTTAATATGAAATCCAGACCTTTTCGACCATTTTATTAAATTTGGTCCTTCGAGATGACTTTTTCTGTTCTACTTTTTATGAAAGTGAGAGTAGGGAGAACATTTCGAGGTTATTGGATGTTTCACCAATATTAGATACATATATGTATTTAAAAATGAGTACTACATTTTTTATAAAATCCCTAAATTTGGTCCTTCGAGATGCCCAAAATTATAATTGTGCCCGTAATATTAAACGTAAGGGTCCGAGAATGTTATGGGACATGAAAACCCTATACTATCACACACCATTATTTAGATTTGGTCCTTCGAGATGGTCAACATCTAACATTTTTGGCTCTTCTGTCGGTAGTAGTGGAGGTAGGAAGAAAATTTCGATGCTTCTGGGGTTTTCGCCTATATTAGAAACAAATTTCCATTGATATATCCTTTTTTACCAGTTGAGTTGAATAAGACCCCTAAAAGTGTACCACAAAATAATTTTTATATCCTTTTAGTATAAAGATTTTATATTATCAATGTATTGCTATTAATTAAGAAAGTTATTGGAATTAATACGAAAAGCAGAGCTTATTAGAACACTTTGTTAAATTTGGTCCTTCGAGATGGGGTTTTCTGTTTCTTTATCGGTAGAGTAGAAAGAACATTTCTGGGCCAATGTGGGATTTCACTTATATATTGATACATACGAGTATATTGATACATATGTATATTGCTAATTGCAATCTACTATTTCTATAATATCTTTCAGTACTAAAATGTAGTAAAACCGATAACCTGCACATCTATGGCAAAAGAGCTTACCATTGATATATCCATTTCTACCAATTGAGTTGAATAAGACCCCTAAAAATGTACCACAAAATAATTAATATTACTTATACAACCCACTGGTCTTAGTAATAGAAATAATTTAGATACATTCACGTGAAATCTTGTTTTGGCAATTGATCAGCATTAAATATATATTTACTATTTTTTCCTTAGATTTCAACAGAAATTAAATAAAATTTTTTATATATTATACTTTAGTACTAGTATGAGATCTTAGGAAGAAATATATTCTTATTATTTCTTCCTTTGATTTAAAAATTACATCTAATGTTCTTTAATATTGAAGGTGTAGCAGAAGAAACTTATCAAATTATTCTCGGGCCGTTTCGATGAATTTGGTCCTTCGCTTATGAGATGGTGAGTCAAATGTGAGCACCTCGAAAAACCAAATTTGACCCAAACTAGTTTGTTTATCATTAAATAAATGAAAAAATGTAATAAAATAATCTATTCTAGTAGATAAATAACCAAGGCTTTGAACTTTAGAGATGCCTGAAGGCAATTGATTTATATATCACATTTTACCAAAGGTTCTTGGAAACTGATTCTTCGGTATGCTTTAAACAGAGAAATTATAAGCCACAGTTCGTAGAATAAAGTGCGGCAGAACTTACACTATCAATGTATTGGAATGAACTAAAGAAATTATTAGACTTAATATGAAATCCAGACCTTTTCGACCATTTTATTAAATTTGGTCCTTCGAGATGACTTTTTCTGTTCTACTTTTTATGAAAGTGAGAGTAGGGAGAACATTTCGAGGTTATTGGATGTTTCACCAATATTAGATACATATATGTATTTAAAAATGAGTACTACATTTTTTATAAAATCCCTAAATTTGGTCTTTCGAGATGCCCAAAATTAAACTTGTGCCCCTAATATCAAACGTAAGGGCCCGAGAATGTTATGGGACATGAAAACCCTATACTATCACACACCATTATTTAGATTTGGTCCTTCGAGATGGTCAACATCTAACATTTTTGGCTCTTCTGTCGGTAGTAGTGGAGGTAGGAAGTAAATTTCGATGCTTCTGGGGTTTTCGCCTATATTAGAAACAAATTTCCATTGATATATCCTTTTTTACCAGTTGAGTTGAATAAGACCCCTAAAAGTGTACCACAAAATAATTTTTATATCCTTTTAGTATAAAGATTTTATATTATCAATGTATTGCTATTAATTAAGAAAGTTATTGGAATTAATACGAAAAGCAGAGCTTATTAGAACACTTTGTTAAATTTGGTCCTTCGAGATGGGGTTTTCTGTTTCTTTATCGGTAGAGTAGAAAGAACATTTCTGGGCCAATGTGGGATTTCACTTATATATTGATACATACGAGTATATTGATACATATGTATATTGCTAATTGCAATCTACTATTTCTATAATATCTTTCAGTACTAAAATGTAGTAAAACCGATAACCTGCACATCTATGGCAAAAGAGCTTACCATTGATATATCCATTTCTACCAATTGAGTTGAATAAGACCCCTAAAAATGTACCACAAAATAATTAATATTACTTATACAACCCACTGGTCTTAGTAATAGAAATAATTTAGATACATTCACGTGAAATCTTGTTTTGGCAATTGATCAGCATTAAATATATATTTACTATTTTTTCCTTAGATTTCAACAGAAATTAAATTAAATTTTTTGTATATTATACTTTAGTACTAGTATGAGATCTTAGGAAGAAATATATTCTTATTATTTCTTCCCTTGAATTAAAAATTACATCTAATGTTCTTTAATATTGAAGGTGTAGCAGAAGAAACTTATCAAATTATTCTCGGGCCGTTTCGATGTATTTTGTCCTTCGCTAATCATATGGTGAGTCATATTTGAGCACCTCGAAAAACCAAATTTGACCCAAACTAGTTTGTTTATCATTAAATAAATGAAAAAATGTAATAAAATAATCTATTCTAGTAGATAAATAACCAAGGCTTTGAACTTTAGAGATGCCTGAAGGCAATTGATTTATATATCACATTTTACCAAAGGTTCTTGGAAACTGATTCTTCGGTATGCTTTAAACAGATAAATTATAAGCCACAGTTCGTAGAATAAAGTGCGGCAGAACTTATACTATCAATGTATTGGAATGAACTAAAGAAATTATTAGATTTAATATGAAATCCAGACCTTTTCGACCATTTTATTAAATTTGGTCCTTCGAGATGACTTTTTCTGTTCTACTTTTTATGAAAGTGAGAGTAGGGAGAACATTTCGAGGTTATTGGATGTTTCACCAATATTAGATACATATATGTATTTAAAAATGAGTACTACATTTTTTATAAAATCCCTAAATTTGGTCCTTCGAGATGCCCAAAATTAAACTTGTGCCCCTAATATCAAACGTAAGGGCCCGAGAATGTTATGGGACATGAAAACCCTATACTATCACACACCATTATTTAGATTTGGTCCTTCGAGATGGTCAACATCTAACATTTTTGGCTCTTCTGTCGGTAGTAGTGGAGGTAGGAAGAAAATTTCGATGCTTCTGGCGTTTTCGCCTATATTAGAAACAAATATTTTAGACAACATGCTACTTTTTCTTTAATAAATCTGTATTTGGTCCTTCGAGATGACCAGAATATAAATTTTTTCCTTTGGTATTATCTTTTTTATTTTTGTAAGCATATTAGGAAATGAATTCCCTCGGTGTACGATTATTTAGTGTATTACCATTTTCAAGTATACTCCTTCTCCTGCCTTCGCTGTGTTTATTTTGGAGTGGAAGAAATTCCACGTTTTTCTTAATTTTTCACGTTGGTTTATTTTTGTGTGTTTTTTTATTTACGAGTGGGTATTTGTATTTATTGCACGCTGGGGCAGCGTAAGCGAATGCAACTATACAACATTTACGACAAAAATTGTTGAGGAAAATGTTGCCATTACCAGCAAACATGAGTGGAGCATGAGAGTAACCCCGAGCAGCACCGACAACTGTGCAGCTTCATGGCTCCAACAGCAACAATAGCAAATAACATTTAAATGGGTTTCCAGCATTACGAGGGGAGCCGTATCATTTACTACTGGAGCAGCAGTGCCTTGGCAGAAATCTGTAAGCCAAAATTTTTCACATTTCATTTTCAGTCACAGGCCTTTTTGTGTTGTTGGCGGTATGTCTGCTAGCGTTGGGTTGGTTATCCAAGGAAAAACCGGCTTCCGCTGCCCACATTCGTCCAGCTAGCCAGTTGCAAACAGTCAACTCCTCAGCTATTTAGCTCCACAGTATTCAATGTAGGTTCAGTGGAAGTGGAAAAAAACAGGCCAAAGTTGCAAAATAAAAGTGAGTTGGTTAATGTGTGGCGGTTTGTGCAACTGATATATGGGGCTGGCCGAGATTTGGTGCAGCAGCCAGTCAGCTAGCCAGCAAAAGCAACAGCTGCCTGTTTTTGCCTCAGAGTGTAGGATTTGTTTTTTTTCTCTCGACCGCAAATGAATTAAAACTAAAACATAGAAATTTGATTAAAAAAACTTTCGCATTTATGCATAATAAATTTACATTACAAAAGTGGCAATTGTCGCCGCAAAGTTACCACTTTATATAGGATTTCACTGTAAGTGGAAACTTTGCTTCAAAGTAATAAAAATTTTACGAAACCTGTGATAATAAATAACTTTTAGTTTCAAAATGCAACGAAGGCTTTAGTGATCCCAGCTGTTTTGGGTTATTTTCATAACAAGGTTGGGTTATATTTGAGGAACTCAAAGTACCAAATTTAACCCATACTATGTGTCTACTACTTACTTTTGGTGTAATAGAATAAACGAATCGGAAAGAAAAATAAACAAGACTTGAAATATTAGAAATACATGAAGAAATCTGTCTTATTCGAGGACCACAAAGGACTAAATTTGACCAAAACTATTTCCTATAGTTGTAATAGAATAAACTAATCTAGAAGAAAAATAACCAAGACTTTTAACTGAAGAAATTTGGCTTATACATAGTTCACATTTTACAAAAGTGTACGTCGAAAGTGATCCTTCGATACCAAAAAGTATTTTAAAGTATTTCGCCAAAAGTGTACCACAAAATAATTAATATTGGTCTCAGTAATACTGGTCACTGGTCTCAGTAATTAAAATAATTTAGAGTATATTAACTCGAAATCTTAGATTTCATAAAAAAATAATTTAATAATTTAAATATTATATAGAACTAACGTTTATTAAAAATGATACTCCGCACATCCTTGGAATAAGTGCATTACATTGATAGATATTTTTCCACCAGTTGCGTTGAATAAAGCCTCTAAATGTGTACCACAAAATAGTTAATATTATTTATACAATCCAACTGTCTCAGTAATTGAAATAATTTAGAATACATTCATTCGATATCTAGTTTTGCCCCTTGATCAGCTTTAAATATGTGATTACTATTTCTTCCATATGTTTCATAAGAAATTAAATTTAAAATGTGTATATTGTAAAGTATGAACTCCTAAGAAGTAATAATTTCTAACTATTTCTTCCATATATTTCATAAAAAATTAAATTTAATATTTTGAATATCATAAAGAACTAACATTTGTTAAAAATCATACTCTGCACATCTTTGGAGAAAGAGCATTAAATTGATATATATTTTTCTACCAGTTGAGCTGAATAAAGCCCCTAAAAGTGTACCACAAAATAATTAATATTACTTATTCAACCCACTGGTCTCAGTAATTGAATTTATTTAGAGTACATTCATTCGAAATCTAGTTGTGCTCATCGATCAGCTTTAAATATGTGCTTACTATTTCTTACATAGATTTAATAAGAAATTTAATTTAAAATGTGTATATTATAATGGATGAAATCTAAAGAAATAATATTTTCTTATTATTTCTTCCAAAGATTTCATAAAAAAATTAAATTTAATATTTTGAATATCATAAAGAACTAACACGTGTTAAAAATGATACTCTGCACATCTTTGGAAAATGTGCATTCAATTGATATATCTTTCTCTACCATTTGAGCTGAATAAAGTCCCTAAATGTGTACCACAAAATAGTTAGTATCACTTATACAACCCACTGGTCTCAGTAATTGAAATGATTTAGAGTACATTCAACGAAATCTTGTTTTGCAAATTGATCAGCTTCTAATGTATACTTACTAATTCTTCCTTAGATTTCATAATCAATTATTTTTTTTTTATTATAAAGTATAAAATCTAAGGAAGAAATATATGCTTATTATTTCTTCCTTACATTTAATAAAAAAATAATTTAATTCTCTTTAATATTGAAGATGTGTCAGAAAAAGTTCGTCACATTATTCCCGGACCGTTTCGATTAATTATGTCCTTCGCTAATCAGATGGTGAGTCATATTAGATCACCTCAAAGGACCAAATTCGAGCCAAACTATTTTTATATAGATGTATTATAATAAACTAATCTAGAAGAAAAATAACCAATTCTTTGAACACTATAGAAGCCTGAAGAAAATGTACTCGTAGATTACGTTTTACGAAATGGTACTTCGAAAGCGATCATTCGGAACTAAATTGTATTAAAACCCATAATCTGCACATCTTTGGAAACATAGCATTCCATTGATATATCTTTTCTAATTGTTGAATTGAATGAAGCCCCTAAAAGTGTACCACAAAATAAATAATATTACTTATCCAACCCACTGGCCTCAGTAATTGAAATAATTTAGAGTACACTCACTTGAAATCTTATTCTTTTAATTACTTCTTATCTTTTTATTTATTACTTAGATTTTATAAACAAAATTATTTCAATATTTTGAATATTATTTCACATCCTTGAAAAACGAGCATTCCATTGGTATATCTGTTTCCATCATTTGAGTCGAATAAAGATCTTAAAAGTGTACCACATATTAATTAATATGACTTATAAAACACACTGGTCAATAATTGAAATAACTTAGATTTCATTACTCGAAATCTTGTTTTGCAACTGATCAATTTTAAATATATCTTTCTAGATTTCATAAGAAATTGAATTTAATGTGTTGTATAAATTACTAAAATTAATTCAAAATAATACTCTGCACATCTTTGGAAGAAGAGAATTCCATTGGTAGCGATTTTTCTAACATTTGAGCTAAATAAAGTACCTAAAAGCGTACCACAGAATAATTAATATTACTTATACAGCCCACTGTACTCGGTAATTTAAATAATTTAGATTACATTCACTCGAAATATTTTACCAATTGATCAGTTTCTAAATATAATCTTACTATTTTCTCCTTATATTTCAAAGGAAATTAAATTCAAAATTTTGAATATTATAAAGAACTAAAATTTATTCAAAATAATACTCTGCACATCTTTGGAAAAAGAGTATTCCACTGCTGCAAATGTTTCTTCCATTTGGGCCGAATAAAGCCCCTTAAACTGTACCACACAATAATTAATATTACTTATACAACCCACTGGTCTCAGTAATTGCTATACTCGTAATTTAGCAGCATAACATAGAGCTTGTCAGATTCATATATATTTTTGCGTAAACCACATTTCCAAAGAAGTCTTGCCATTAAATGATTGTGTTTGTCTTATTTGATTTTATTCCGCAATTCATTCTACAAAATTTATTTAAATGAAATAAAGCATTTCTAATCAATGTTGTTATACAATTTTCAACAAATTGAGTAACTAAATGTCCATAAATTCTACAAATATTTGTATGATACAACTGCATGTATGTGAGTAAATAACAAACAAAGAAATTTGTACATTTAAGGACACATGCATATATTCACATAAATAAACATATCTACACTTTTGCATATATTCCTTCATACAGCGTTTGAAATGAAATAAAAATTCACAATAAATGAAATTCAAACGTTTCTCAGGCAACTCGTTTTTCTGTGTTTAACTGAAAAACTCTGACAGTCGGACACATGGATGAACAGACGGACATGAATGTGCGGATGGCCTGGAACATGGAACGATTTCATGGCTGCATAGACGTGCAAGCTGATGGACAGACGGACAGGCGACGGAACCAAAGAAAGACTGGTAAATAAATAAAAACATCATTGTGCAGTTTTTACGTTGATTGTTGCTGCTTCCATTGTCATTTGTTACCTATACCTACAAACCATCCAACCGACCGACCTATCCGTGCAAGTCAACCAAGCCAAATTGTACGTAGCCAGTATTAGTATACTCGTGCAAACAATTTTCAGAATCGATACATGTGACTGCAGAAGCAGTGGGGCATTTGTGGTTTGTGTCTTTGGTGTGATAGAAATTTAAAAATTTTGTAATATAGCTCATTATAAAGAATAAAATGTCAGTCATCTTTTTGCACACACGAAAAGTCTGCACATATTCTGGAAGGAAAGCTTTTTCTTTTAAACTTTTAGGTTTTATTTCTTCAAAATCAATTCGTTGGTTCGAAAGAAGGAAATAATCTAAATTCTAAGCTATCAGAAAGTAAACTTGAAAAGGATGAGTGTATGTTAATAACGGATATATTTTCATTACTGTTAATTTTCGGTCATTTTTAAGACGGCTTTTGTTAAGAAATACTATGTTTTTAAAATCTTTACATTAAGTTCGAAGTGAAAAGGACTATATCCTTTTATTAGAAATACTACTCTGCACATCTTTGGAAAATTATCTTTTCATTGATACACATAGTTCTACCATTTGAGTTCAGTTGAACAAGTTGAAGAATAAATGAATGTCATCTCAAATTGCATTATTGATATCTGTTCACGAATCCTCCAAATCCCCTCTATTGTAAAATATTTTTTTTAAATTGGATTCTGCACATCTTTGCAATACGAGCTTTACATTGATATAAACTCTATTACAATTCGAGGGCACATTGAACCCTAAAATTGTACCACAAAAATTAAGCCAACATTAATATTACTTATTCGACGTCTTGGATTTGAAAATATAAATAATTTAGCAGTCCTGACTGCTACATTATAGAACTTTTGATTGTTATCTAAAATTGCATATTGACATTAAATATACTCTATAGTAAAATATTTGTTGTCGGCTTCTGCACATCTGTAGAATACTATATTTCCATTGATATAAACTCTATTACAATTCGAGTTACTTTGAACCCTGAAAGTGTACCACAAAAATCAATGTTACTTATTCGACACCTTGGGTTTGAATGCATTGAATTCTCAGTTATTTTTTGCACCCATGATAAAGAGAAATATCATCTGTATGACGATATCTTATATAAGAACTTGCAGTTATATTTTCTTCGGTATCAATTCGTTTGATCGTATTCACTAAAAAAGACTCGCATCCAAAGAAATCTAAAATATCCAGTTCTTGTGATCCAGAAGTATTTCCTTTGGGTCTTCAAATCTCGCCACATATAGATGAAGATATGTGTGGATAATATATCAATAGAATTTGGAAATAATATAATTTAGTAAGAACAATCCTTTTTTACCACTTCGTTAAATTTGGTCCTTCGAGATGCACACAAATCTTCTTAGTTTTAACTGAGAATCAACAATCTTTATATGACAGCTTTTAAAATTTGAAAAATATATTGTTAACCTCTCCGACCTTAATCGGGTAACTGACACTTTTTAATCAGTTTGTTCATTTTGGTCCTTCGAGAAGATGAAAAAGCTTAAGTAGGAATAGGTTGAAGAATTTGAAGATGAAGGCTTCGGAATAAATGCTTCAGTTCTAAGTACGAAGAGAAGAGGAAACTTGGGTAATAATTTCTCTCGCAGCATTCGACCCTCCATATGAAACCCTTAACCCAAAAAGTGGTATTAAAAATAGTCATACAAATCATGAATATTTAAAATTTGTCTATTGGATAAAAATGGATGATGTTTTAGCGGAATGCTTCCTTCAGATCTGAAATCGAATTAAAAAAGGTTCTTGGGAGAATCATTTCTCTTAAAGCAATAAAATTTCCACCTCGACTCCAAAATACTTTGGCATATTTTCCACATACGATTCTGCGCATCTTCAGAAATAAGGCTTCCCATTGATATACATTTTATTACTCTCTGTGGGTATTATGAACCCTAAAACTGTACCACAAATAGTTAATATTACTTATAGAACCCGGAGGAAAGAAAAGCTGTACTTAATACAAATATTATAATTTTTTCAAATAAATATTTGTAGCGTTAATAAATTTAATTATTTTTTCAATAGCTTTGGTGCGAATGATTGTTGCATGGAGTAAAGGTTAAAGCTTTAAATTATTTGGTCCTTCGATTAATTTACTTTTTGACCCTTTGACATACAAATTTTGCACATCTTCAGAAAAAAGGCTTTCCATTGGTATAAATGTTACCTCCATCAGTGGATAATATGAAGCCTAAAACTGTACCACAAATCGTTAATATTACTTATACAACCCAGAGGAACGAACGGTTATAAATAACATACATTTTATTTTTTTTACAAAAATTTTAATTGTTAAATGTAATTATTCTTGACACAGCTATGAATCGAAATTGTAGTGGGACGGAGCAATTATTAAAATTTTAAATTATTTGGTCCTTTGATTACTTTACTTTTTGGTCCTCCGGCTCAAAAATACATTGAAAATCTGTCACTAACGATTCTGCACATCTTTAGGAAGTAGGTTTTACATTGATGTAAATTTTATTACCATCTGTGGGTATTATGAACCCTAGAAATGTAAAACAAGTAGTAATATTACTTATACAACTCAAAAGAAAGAAAAGCTATACTAAGTGTTGTATTTTAGATAAGTTCTTGTAGCGTTGATAAATGTAATTCTTGGCTCAGCTTTGCAGCAAAATTATAGTTGCATGTTTTAGTTATATGTTCCTTTGATTATTTTTTGTCCTTCGACTGAAAATACATTTAAAAGTTGGCCGCATACCATTCTGCACATCTTCCGAAAATAGGCTTTCCATTGATATAAATGTTATTTCCATATGTGGGTAATGTGGACCCTAAAAGTGTACCACAAATATTTAATATTACTTATACAACCCAGTGTAAAGAAAGGCTATACTTAAAAAATGCTTATATTTTTTAGAGAAACATTTGTTGTTAACTGTAATGCTTTTTGGCTCATCCTTGCTGCGAAATTATTGTTTCATGGAGTAACTAGTAAATATTTAAATTATTTGGTCCTTCGATTACTTTTTATTTTGGTCCTTCGACTTAAAAATACATTTAAAAACTTGCCACATGCGATTCTGCACATCTTCAGAAAATGGGGTTTCCATTGTTATAAATTTTATTACCATCTGTGGGTATTATGAACCCTAAATGTGTACCACCATATAATAAAAACTAATATTGTATTTTTTTAGATAAGTATTTGTAGTGTTGATAAATGTAATTCTTGGCTCAGCTTTGCAGCAAAATTATAGTTGCATGGACAAATTATTTAAGCTTTTAATTATATGTTCCTTTGATTAGTTTTCTTTTGGTCCTTCGACTCTAAAATGCATTCAAAAATTTGAAACAGGCGATTCTGCATATCGTCAGAAAATAGGCTTTCCATTTGTAAAAATTTTACTACCATCTGTGTGTATTATGAAACCTTAAAGTGAACCACAAATAGTTAATATTACTTATACAACCCACTGGAAAGAAAACTTAATAAAAATATAGCAATTTCTTTGATAAATATTTGCTACATACGATTCTGCACATCTTCAGAAAATTGGCTTTTCATTAGTTTACATTTTATTACCATCTGTGGGTATTATGAACCCTAAAAGTGTACCACAAATAGTTAATATTACTTATACAACCCAGTGGGAAGTAAAGATGTACCCACTTAATACAAATATTATAATTTTTTTAAATACAATAATAAATGCAATTCATTTTGGCACAGGTTTGCAGCAAAAATTGCCTCAGTTTTATTGCCAATTTATGTTTTTTGTCAAAACAATTAAAACGTCCATAATTTGTTATCATTTTCTTCTAGTTTAACTAGAAGGCAAAAGGGTCAGTTCTTAGAATTATTCTCCCATTTGTGTTAAACCTTCTTACATTTCCAATTTTCCATCACGCCACCCTAGTCTACACCCTTTTAGATCCGCATATACTCGATGCAGTGCACTTCTTATATGGCTTTGAATAAATAATTTCCAGTTTTCAAAGTAGGAACCAAATGACGAACAAGACATAGAATAAATAAATGAATGAATGAAATAAAATGCATATCGAAGAAACATTATAAATAAACAATTTCTGGCGAGAGTTGTTGGTTGTTTTGCCTGGAAATTTTTGAGTTCTGTGACAGTTGGTTGTGGCTGCAAACCGCAACAGAAAATGCGTCCGTCCATCCATCCATCCGTCTGTCTGTCAATGCCGGTAGTTTCAGCAACAATTTGCAATCGAAAAATACGACTCAAGAACTAAGAAGTGCAGCAAAAAGAAAAAAAAACTCAAATTTAGGCAAACTCTTGGCAAATATTAGTTTATCGATAAATGCTTGTAAATAGATGAAGAATGATGATATGTAAAATATTTGCTTGAGCAAATGTTTACAAACCCTAATACTGTCGTTCAGTCATTCGTAAGACTAAATAAGTGTTTTTGAGTCAAACGGAGGGAATCGTTTCTCAAATCACAGACAGGAGAGTTTGGCAATTAGGTTATGTTCACCATCTGCTTGGGAATACATGGGTAATGTGATAAGTGGAAGTATTTTATCTCACCATTAATCCAGCTCTCACTTTCAGGTGGAAGGAAGGAGTACACGTTCTAGAATTTGTTTAAAAAAATAATAAATTATCCTTTTTGGATGTTATGATATACCAAAATAAACTCAAAATATGACTCTTTACATCTTTGAGAAAAACGAATTCCACTCATTTATATTTTTGCTGTTTTGAGTACTCTTCAGAACATAAAAGTTTAATGCAAAAATGAGTGTAGAACTTTTTATAGCCATATCATACAATTTTGTAAAGACTTAATTTTATAAGGGCTTACATATTTATTTACAAATATTTTACTGCACATTTTTAGATAATTTTTAGATTCATCTATGTATATCTTTGTGGAATTTGAGTGTACCAATAAAGTGCCTTAATGTGTACCACAAAAAGTTCTGGGCAGCCTTTTTAAACATAATATACATCTCAATAGAGAACTATTTGCAATTTACTCAATTTAAATACCATTCTGCGCATCTACGGAAAAGAGGCTTTACACTGATATGAATTTTATTACCATCTGTGGGTACTATAAATCCTAAAAGTGTACCACAAATAATTAATATTACTTATTCCACCCAGTGGCATTTTTTGTTGTATAGTTTTAATACTATATTATTTAAAAATATAATTTTGCACATCTATGGACAATTAGCTATCCACCAATTATAGGAATTTGAAAGCACTAAATTGTTTGAAGAGTACCACAAAAAGTACTGGGAAGCGTTCTTAATATAATATTCCTCTCAATAGAGAAATATTTGCAGCTTTCGTAATTTAAATACCATTCTGCACAACTTCGGAAATGAGGCTTTCCACTGATATGAATTTTTTTACCGTCTGTGGCTATTCTGAACCCTAAAAGTGTACCACAAGTAGTTAATATTACTTATACAACCCAGCGTCATATTTTTGTTTTAAAGTTTCAATACATTTTAAGGTGTATCTCACAGTTTGTCAATAATTTATTAAAATGTTTGTATTAAAACTATATTGTTTTGAACATTTAAAATTTTTATTTTATTTATTAATAATATTTTTAATGAATCGTTTTTGCTCACATGCCATATTTTCTCATTTTCTATCGGCAGCAGCAGATGTACGTCAGTCTGTCCCTTCTTCTGTCCCTTCTTCTGTCCATTCTTCCACTATTCTTTGTTAAACAAAAAAAATCGTATACAAAACCTTCATATAATCGCTGAACAAAGTGAAACGAAGAAAAAAGAACTTTGATTCAATTGCCAATAAGTTTCAAGGTCTTTTTAATAGAAAGGAAAAAATACGCTGGGTAATTGTGATGTAAATAACTACAATCGATATATTGCAAAAAAAAAATGAATGGGTTTTCTGTTTTCTTTATAATTTGATTTTGCCAAAAGGTGCAACACAAATGGCCCAAAAGAAGCAGAAAGTATTTTACAAAAATAAAAGTAACCTAAATACCTGGGCTTTGTATTGGTGGAGATACAAAGGATCATCATTGAGGAAATGTAAAGAAAACTTTAGCCAAAATGAGGCTAATAAACTGCATTCTTGCATTCTTGATATCTGTATATGTATCCTCCAAATACTCTCTATTGTAAATTGTTTTTTTTTTTAAATATGGATCCTGAACCTCTTTGCATTACTAGCTTTACATTGATATAAACTCTATTACTATTCGAGGTCGCTTCGAACCCTAAAAGTGTACCACAAGAAATGATGGAATAATTAATATTACTTATTCGAATCCTAGGATTTTGAAATAGATAATCGCTTTCAAAGAAACGAAAAATATTCTATCCTCGTAATGAATTATCTGCTATCTTTTTGCACCCATAACAAGAAGAATTACATTCTGCACGAAGAGATCTTATATATTAAAACTATCAGTTCCAATTGTTTCGCTATCAATTTGTTGGCTCGTACCTACCAAAAATGTTTCACGCCATTGAAGTCTACAATATCCAGATCTAGTGATCCAGAAGTATTTCTTTTTGGACTTTAATTCTCGGCATATAAGGATCTTATATATCGATACCTCCATTCTAAACTATGCTAAGTGCAAAAAGGTAGTTTTTCAGGAGAGGCGATCAAAGTTTGATGCATTTTTTACATTTGTGTGGAATTCTTTTATAATGCAAATCGAATGACCTGAACTGTTTTGTGAATAACTTTTCATTGGGTTGACGGATAAACACCAAATTTTAACTGAATATAATTTAGAAGAATTAGAAATAAAAATGGAATCTCCCCAAAAACATGCTCAGTCGATATAGCATGTCTTAGAATGTAGGTATCGATATATGGAAATATATCAATGAAAGTAGAAAGCTTTTGGAAAGATCAATCCTTTTTTCCAACATCGTTATCCAAAGCAACTTTGGCAAAATTATTATGATATCTGGCAAATTGCGTTATGGATATCTGCATATGTAAATATGTTTTTAAAATCGGATTCTGCACATCTTTGGAAAACTAGCTCTACATTGATATATACTCCATTATAATTCGAGGCTTCTTTGGACCCTAAAAGTGTACCACAAAATATAATGCAATAATTAATATTACTTATTCGATCCCATGGACTTGAAAATCGCAAATCGCTTTCGAAGGATTCTTCTATTGAATTCTTACTTATATTTTTTGCACCCATAACAGGGAAAAGTATATTCTGTAAGAAGAGATCTTATATAAGAACTATCAGTTCTAATTGCTTTCCTAACAATTCGTTCGATCATACCCACTAACAACGACTCACATCCAAAGATGTTTAAAATATCCAGTTCTTTTGATCCAGCCTTCGGGGCTTTAACCCATTTTCGGCCGGGTTGCAAAAATTGCCGAACAAATAATTAAAATTTATTTTTCTAGAATAAATAGGACCCACAAAATTAGAATCCGGTGTCAAAAGTTGCCTACCTGTTATAGTTTAGCTAGGGGAGACGTTCGACTATTGAAGAGTCAAATATTTACGTCTCCTTAAAGTACGAAAAAGGCAAAAAATATTTATGTAAAACTCATTTACTTTTTACATTGCACCTTTATCTAAAGGCAAAAATTATTATTTGACAATAAATATTTATAATTATGTTTAAACACTTAGAAAATATGTCCTATGTATAAGTCACATAGAGAATATGTAAGGTATTGCAATACATTTTTCTTAAAAATCCAACAAAATTTGCTATATTATAGAATATTTACATATTAATAATATGTTCATCTTTACGCAAAAACATCGCATTGAAAATATAGAAACATAGTGTTCGACTAATCGAACAGCTCGGATTGGTATAAACTCTATTACAATCCGAGGGCACTTTGAACCTTTAAATTGTACCACAAAAATTAATAATTAATAATAATTAGCAATAATTAATATTACTTATTCGATCTCATGGATTTGAAAATCAAAAATCGCTCCCAAAAAGCGAAAAATATGCTGTCCTTGTATTGAATTCTCATTTATATTATCTCACCCATAACAAGGGGAAGTATATTCTGCAACAATATATCTTATATAAGAACTTGCAGTTCTTATTTCTTCAGAATCAATTCGTTTGCTGGCACCCACCAAAAAGACACATCAAAAAATATTTAAAATATCCAGTTCTTGTGGTCCCAAAGTATTTCCTTTGATATTTTAATTCTCGGCACATATAAATAAAGATATATATGGAGAATATATCTATTGAAGTAAAAAATAGTAGCTTTTGGTAAAACTAATCCATTTTCCCTCTTCGTCAATAAAGTCAACTTTAGGCAAAATGAGGCTAATAAACTACAGAATAATTGATTATCATCTCAAATTGAATTATTGATATCTTTCTACATATCCTTCAAATACTCTTTATAGTAAAATATTTGTTTAAAATTCGAATCCCGCACATCTTTGGTATACCAGCTTTCTGTTGACAAAAAGTCTAT
The DNA here is from genome assembly GCA_963930755.1 of Eudasyphora cyanicolor. Taxonomy (NCBI): domain Eukaryota; kingdom Metazoa; phylum Arthropoda; class Insecta; order Diptera; family Muscidae; genus Eudasyphora; species Eudasyphora cyanicolor. The sequence goes on along the minus strand of OZ005734.1, from coordinate 60,756,682 downwards.
TACAATTCGAGGACACTTTAAACTCTAAAAGTGTACCACATAAAATATAAAATAATTAATATTACTTATTCGAACCCTTGGATTTGAAAATCGCTTCCAAAGAAGTGATGAGGATCCTAATCATGTATTGAATTCACAGTTATCTTTTTGCACCCATAACAAGGAGAGGTATATTCTGCATAAAGAGATCTTATACAATAATTAACAGTTTTTAATTTCTACGCTATCAACTCGTCTGATCGGACTCACATCCAAAGAAGTCTTTAATATCAAGTTTTTGTCATCCAGAAGTATATAAGAAAAAAACACTTTCCAGTCGATCTACGACCTTGAGCAATATTTTAGCTCTCGTTGAGAGCTATCATTGACCGATTGTGGCTACGTGCTACACAGCAAATGAAACAATTGATTTGTTGCGAGAAAAGTTTGGAGATTCGATTTTTTCAAGAAATTGTGATATTGAAGAAGCTGTGATTTAACACCATTAGACTATTTCTTGTGGGGTTATTTGAAGTCATTGGTCTTTCGAAATAAACCAGACTCTCTTCAAGCTTTACAAGTCAATATTGAACGTGCCATTCATGACATACGACTTGATTTTGTGGAAAAAAGTGCTCGAAAATTGGGTTCATCGAAAATTCGTTCCTGCAGAGGAAGAAGTCGTGGATGCCATTTGAATGACGTTTTATTTAGAAGTTAATTGTATCGAATGTACTTTACATTAAACAAAAAAACTTTTGAATTTCCTTAACAACAAGTGTGTTTTTTTTTCAAAGAAATAATATCACTCTTATTGGAAAACCCTGTATAAACTCTATTACAATTCTATGGCGCTTTGAATCCTAAAAATGTACCACAAAAATTGTGAAATAATTAATATAACTTATTCGACCCCTAGGATTTGAAAATCGATTCCGAATTCTCAGTTATATTTTTGCACCCATAATAAGGAGAGGTATATTCTGTATGAAGAGATCTTATACAAGAACTAGCAGTTCTAATTTCTACGCTATCAATTCTTTTTATCGTACCCACTAAAAGAGTCTCACGTCCAATGCAATCTAAAATATCCAGTTCTTGTGATCCCGAAGTATTTCCCTTGGAATTTTAATTCTCGGCACATCTCTGGTAAACTAGCTTTCGATTGATATAAACTCTATTGCAATTCGGGAGCACTTTGAACCCTTAAAGTGTACCACAAAACTGATGCGATAATTAATATTACTTATTCGATCCCATGGATTTGAAAACCGAAATATGAATGTTCAATCTGGCAACTAAACTAATGGCATTCCTTGGTATTCCTTTAAAAGAAAATGCCATAATAAGTTTTAACTAGTTTTCTTATATCAATAGTTTATTTTAAGTATTTTTCATTTCGTCTTTAAAATTTGCCAACTGAATCCAACAAAAACTTCACTAAAGAAAAGCAAGTTGTCTACGTTTTCTTTTATTCCTCTACAGAAATACTCTTCTTCTTATCGATTCAATTTCCCCTTAGATTATTATAAATATTCAATCATGTGTAAAATTTTCAATTTAAAGCAAAACAGATAACATACAATTCCTGTTAACAAATCTATCCAGATGGGCTGACCTCCCGCCTAAAATGAAAAAACATGAAAAAAAGAAGAAATCCTGGATAACTACTTTAAATCTAAATCCAAAGATGTATCTCCATTAAAATTCAATGAAGCATATCATTGCCAGGGAATACTTAAATATTCGGAGGTGGATTTCTCTCATTGGACATTTAAACATTTGGAATTTAAAATAGAGAAACCTCAAAAAAAAACAAATTATTCGATAATAACAAAAAATTCGCAGTCGACCAACTTAGTTTTTGTTGTAAATTAAGTTATCTGTGTACTCGTATCCCATTTCATTTCGCTTATTTCGTATATAAAATCTTCCCTCTATCAGAGTTTTTTCCCCTAATTCATTTAGAGCTTTGCCGTGTAATAATGTTTAAATATTTATTAGCCGAAGCATTGTGTAGCTATGTAAATTCGAAAAATTATTGTTGGTACCAATGAAAAGCAATGTTCCAAGTTATGTTTTTCTATTTGCCGCAATGGCACAGTGGGACGAAAGTGATACGCCGACGAAGGACAAATATTAAAAATATATAGTCTAGTCAAAATATGTTTAACTCGGTGTACTTCTATGGCCTCCACAGCTTAAACTATCATGTCTGATAGATAAATAAGCGAATTTTTCTGAAAGCTCTGGAAAAGGACAATAATACAAAAATCCGGAAATTACATATTGACCATAGAACAAAGGCGCAAGCTTCACATAAAACTAAGAATGTAGTTATTGGTCATTTTAAAATTGTTCCAGATCCTCTAAAACTTATTCTAAGAAGTGCGAGCGTTGATAAAGCTTATTTTTCTGAAAGCTCTGGAGAAGCACAAACATTTCAGAAGGAGTGAAATTAGCTTGTTTGTCATTTGGAAAACTTTTGTGTCCCTTAGAGCTTAAGTTATCATATAAAAACCCGACTAAGCTTATTTTTCTGAAAGCTCTGGTGGAGAACAAAAATACAAAATCGAGAAAAGTTGTTAAGATGAGTTGCAAATGTAGAAGTAAACTTCACACGAACATAATTATATAAATTACGATATGGAAAGCTCTACGGAAAGCTTTTTTTGAAAGCTATGGAAATAGTATTTAAACAATCATTTTTTGTGATGATTTGTATATGACTCCAATACACTTCATTTTAATCTATTATATGTAAACGATTACTAAGCTTTTTTCTGAAAGCTCTGGAGGATAAAAATGGTATACAATTCTACAAATATTAGATTGATTGTCAAAAAAGGCGCAAAATTTTTTTGGATGTCAGTGTATAGTAGTGGTCACTTTTATGTTGTTCTATGACTCCTGCAGCTTTCGAAAATATGTCAGCTACGCTTTCTGTATTAAGGTGACGATGTTTGAAGAAAGCTCCAAGTTGAATTTGTTGTATTTATTTCTCATTTTAATGTGATTCTACTGCCCCATAGATTAACCTATCATATGTGAACGCTTACAAGGCTTTTTTATTGAAGCTCTGAAAATAAGCGATTTTTTTAAAACCAAAAAAAAAGTTTCTAAGAAAAAACTTTCTGACCCACTGTAAAGCTTTCACTACTACATGCGTGCCCGAACTCCCTCACATTTCAGAAGTGATTGCAAAAAATGCTACACGTATAGTTTATTGTACCATTTCCAGTTTTGGTGGTTTGTTACCGTGTGTCCAATTATACTTTTGTGGCATTGTCATAATACTCGTGTGACCAGTCCTGATAGTCGAGTGGACTGCAAACGCTCTAGCCAGAATCTACAACCCAAAATATTTTGGCATTTGCATGGAGAGAGAGGTATCGTATTGTGAAGTTTGTGTGGGAAGGGTAATGGAAGGGCATTGCGGCTTAGTACTGTGACGTGATGTTCTACTCTCCGCTATTCGGTTTAGATGAGGGGCTCGCTTCTCCAACGAGTGCTTTATTGTCTGACTGCTGCTTTTGGGTCCATTACAATGCAGTATAATTGTAAGTGCTCGTCGTTGTTGTTGTGGGAGGGTTGGGGGATGTATAATCAAGCACTCGTCCAGCGACTGCATCAATTTTTTTCAAAAACATGACATTTCCATGTTTCCATTACACAGGAGATGCACTTTTGTTTTACCTATACCTCTATCAAAAACCACAATTCATTCAGAATTTCCTTTTCTGTGTGTGTCTGAGTTTAAGTGAAATATATAATTTTATAAAATGATTTGCTTTTGAAGCATTCGTTGCAATTACTAACTGCACTTAGATCTACAGCAGTTATCTTTGTACTCTATAATTTATCTGGTCTTTGTGACAACTCCCCATGGGTATACATTCGAAATGTCAATTTATGTCATAATTATTGATTATAGAGCAAATGTAGTATAGAAAAATAGATTTTGAAAAAAAAATACGATAGATTCTTACAGAAGTGTTATTAGTGTAGGATTTGTCATACACTGAACAAAATGTACTTACTTTTAGGCCTTAATATTTTCTTTAAAACAAGAAACTTACTTATTTTAAATTAAGACAATTCTTTTAAGATTAATTTAATAGAAAATTTTTATTGGTAAATGATGTGTCATACACTGAAAAAAGTGCAATTAATATTATTGTCCTTATCTTTAAAACAAGGATTTTGAATACTTTGAATTAAGAAAATTTCATAACTGTTGTGTAAATAGTCCTGAGAAAAAATTTATTTGCATAGGATTTGCATAAACTGAAAAATATCCTTAAAATTACCTTTTTTTATTTTACCTTTTATTATTCAAATTAAGGCAATGTCTTTAATAGTAAGCAAATTTTCTTTAGAAAAATTATTTGTATAGGTTTTATCACACGCCGAGAAAAAAAACTATATATTAAAGTCATAATCTGTACAACAAGGACCTTTCATAAATTAAGGCATTTTATTTAATATTAAGTAAATATTTCTTAGAGAAATATTATTTGTAAAGCATTTGTTATACACTGAACAAATGTACCTTATATTAAAGTTTTGATCTTTAATACAAGGATCTTTAATACTTTAGATTAAGAAGATGTCCTTAATACTAAGTAAATAATCCTTCAAAAATGTATTGTTCAGGATTTGTCACACACTAAACAAATATAGTTAATATTAAAGACATATTCTTTAAAACAAACAACTTTCATATCTCAAATTAAGAAAAAATGTCTTTAATATTGAGTAAATAGTCCAAAAAAAGTTTATTTCTATAGGATTTTTCATAAACTTAAAAAAACTTAATATTAATGTCATAATCTTTTAAACAAGGAATCCTAAATCTTTATAGTAAGAAAACTTCCTTAATATTGAGTAAAAGTCTTTAAAAGAATTTTTTGTATAGGATTTGTCATACACTGAATAAATATACTTAATATTAAAGTCATAAACCTTAAAACAAGGACCTTTCATACTTTAAATTAGAACAATTTTTTTTAATACTGAGTAAATAGTTCTTTAAATAATTTTATTCTATCGGATTTGTCATACATAGAACAAATATGCTTAACATTAAGGTCATAATCTTTAAAACGAGCACCTTTCATACAGCAAATTAAGATAATGTCTTTAAATTTTACTTAGAAAATGGTTGTTTGTACAGGCTTTGCACACACTGAAAAAAATGTATATTAAAGTCGCAATCATTAAAGCAAGGGCTTTTAATACTTTAAATTAAGAAAATTTCCTTAATATAGTTCAGAGAAAACATTTATTTGTATAGGATTTGTCATACACTGAACAAATATTCTTTATAGTTAAGTCATAATTTTTAAAACAAGTAACTTTATACTTTAAATTAAGACAATTTCATTAATATTTGGTAAATGTTATTTGTATGAGCTATGTTATAATCTTAAAATCAAGGACGTTTCATCCTTTAATTGAATAGAATTTCTTTAATATTAAGCACTTTTTAAAAAAAAATATTGCATAGGATTTCTCATCCACTAAACAAATATACTTAATATTGAAGCCATAATCTTTAAAACAAATGCTTTAAATGAAGACAATTTCCTTAATACTATGTTAGTAGTGCCGAGAAAAATTTTATATGTATCGGATTTGCCATACACTGAAAAATATAATTTAATAATAAAGACATTATCATTAAAACAAGGATCTTCAATACTTTAAATTAAGATAATTTCCTTAATATTAAGTAAATTTTCCGTAGAAAATAATTATTGGAACAAGTTTTGTCACACACTGAAAAAAAAATACTTAATAGTAAAGTCATAATCTTTAGATTAAGACAATTTGCTTAATATTAAGTATTTTTTTAGGATTACAACAATTAAGAAAATGTCCTTGATATTGAGAAAGTAGTCCTTAGAAAAATTTGATTTGCATAGGTTTTGTCGTATACTAAAAAAAAATCTACTTAATATTAATGTCGTAATCTTTAAAACCAGGACCCTTAATACCTCAAGTTATGAAAATTTCTATAATATTAAGAAAATAATAATTAAAAAAATTATTGTATAGGATTTGTCATCCACTAAACAAATACGAGTATACTTAACATTAAAGCGATAATCTTTAAAACAAGTACCTTCAATACTTTATATCAAGACATTTTCCTTAATATTAAGTAAATAACCGCAGAAAAATTTTATTTGTACGCGATTTGTCATACACTGAAAAAAATATTTAATATTAATGTCATAATCTTTAAAACCAGGATCTTCATTACTTTAAATTAGACAATTTCCTTAAGATTAAGTAAATTTTTCTTAGAAAAAGGTTATAGGTATATAAAGGTTATGGTTATGTCACACTCTGAAAAAAATTACTTAATACTAAAGTCATAATTTTTAACACATGAATCTTTCATTCGTAAAATTGCGACAATTTCATTAATACTAAGTACATTTGTTTAGGATTACAACAATTAAGAAAATTTCGTTAATATTAAGTAAATAGTCCTTAAAAATGTTATTGTATATGCGTTAATACGATTAATATTGATTAAACTCTCCTAAAAATTTGTACAGGGTTTTCCAACAAGAGGTGTTATTTTGAATCACCCGGTATTTCGGTAGCTGTCACTTTTGAAGCTTTTATTCTTTGACATTTGACAAGTAGAAACTACGCCATTACTAAAAATGGAACGATACACAATTCAACAACGCATTGAAATTATTAAAATTCACTACTAACTAATGGTGAAAATCTTGCAGTAACAGTTCGCAAAACTAAAGCATTTTTGGGTCGTCGTGAAGTACCTTGTCGGACCGCAATACAGAAATTGGTGGACAAATTCGAGCTGTTGGAACAAGTTAGTGATGTGAAGAATAAAACCCGTGCACGTCGCTCAAGAACAACTGAGAATATTGCTGCTGTAGCCCAAAGTGTTGAAGAAAACCCAGGTTTATCCATTCCTCGTCGTTCTTTGGAATTGGGCATTCCACAAACGTCATTACACCGTATCTTGCATAAAGTCTGGGGTCTTAAGGCTTATAAAGTTCAGTTAACACAAGAACTCAAGCCGGCCGATCATCAACAACGTCGTGTCTTTGCTGATTGGGTCCTTGAAATGCGTGAAAATGATCCGGAATTCCATCGAAAAATCATCTTGACTGATGAGGCCCATTTCCACCTCGATGGCTACACAATTGTCGCATCTGGGGCTCAGAAAACCCAAGAGTTATTGTTGAAAAGCCTTTCCATCCCCAACGTGTGACTGTTTGGTGCGGTTTATGGTCCGGCGGGGTCATTGGATCTTACATTTTCGAAAATGAAATTGGATTAACAGTTACGGTGAATGGATTGCGCTATCGAGAGATGATTAATGAATTTTTATTGTCGGAGTTGGATGGTATTGATCTGGACAACGTTTACTTTCAACAAGACTGCGCTAAGTGCCACACAAGCAACGAAACCATTGCTCTGCTACGGGAAAAGTTTCCGGACCGTGTTATCTCTCGAAGAGGTCCACCGAAATCTTGTGATTTAACACGTTGCGACTTCTTCCTTTGGGGCCACGTGAAAGATAAGGTCTACGCCAACAGCCCAGTGTTGATTCAAGACCTCAAACATAGAATTCGTGAGGCTATCGAGGACATAGGGCAGCCACTTTGCGATTTGGTTATGGAAAATTTCATGAAAAGGATATGGTCCTGTAAGCGTGGTCGGGTGGCCATTTGGCTGATGTTGTTTTTCATTATTAACGGCATACCTTCCTCTTTATTACGAAATAAACATCCGATCATTTATCTCAAAAAATTGAATTTTTCTTTGAATACCAAAATAACACCTCTTGTTGGAAAACCCTTTATTAGATAGGATTTGCCATACACTGAACAAACATTCTTAATATTAAAGTCATAATCTTTAAAACAAGGAACTTTCATACTATAAACTAAAGACAATTCTCTTTCATATTAAGTACATTTTCCTTAATACTAAGTAAATTTTCTTTAGGATTAGAATGTCGTGAAGCAAAATCACCAAAATTAGATTTTTTTTGGTGTATTTAGAAATGGGAATAATCGTTAACCACAGTAAAAATTTGAAAAATTCAATTTCTTTTACAATTCTATGCAAAAGTTTATTTTTCTGAAATCTCAGTAGGAACACAATAATACAAAAACTTCGAAATATTAATTTTGAAGTCAGGCAAAAGAGTTAAATATGCTGTATGCTGTTTATGATAATTTTGACAAAGTTTTATGGTCGCTACAGCTTATAGTATTTTGTGTGGATGATGAATAAGCTTATTTTTCTAAAAGCTCTGGGGGAGCACGCCAATATAAAATTCAGAAATATTATTTCGAAAGTCAGGCGATAGAGTTAAATCCTAAGTCGAAGCTATTTTGTGTGGATGATAAATAAGCTTATTTTTCTGAAAGCTCTGACAGAGCAGAATAATACAAATCTCGTGAAATGTTAAATGCAAAAAAATAATATTCACATAAATACAAAAATAATATAAATATATCATACGATTTTCTCGAAATTAATATCAAAATGTATGGAAATGGTGTAGAACTTACAACAAATCGAAAAAATTGGAATAATAATAGAAATTTAATACTTCCTCGGAAATTATCAATTGTGAATATTAAATGAAATGTAAATACCTCGAGAAGAAATAACATATATTAAAACTTTTTTTAATATATATTCACTATATTTACATTTACAATTTTATAATGTTATATTCTAAACCTCAAATGATAAATTCCAATGAAAAAACCCACACATGGAGGTAGTTTCGCAAACAAACAACAAATTGTGTAGGTTTTCTGATAAATTATTAATATAATTTACACTACAAACAACAAACTAGAGCACTTTTAATTAAAATGTAAAAAAGGAATCAACAAAAAATAACAAAAAAAAAACAAGCAATAAATAAATCTAATCGCCAAAGCAAATGAATAAATGGCGGCGCAGGTTGAGTTAATAAATTACGCCACAACATTAAAGTGCGAAAAATTTGAAATATTTTTGCCCCCCCCTCAAAACCACAAAAACTCAAAACAAAATATGTATAACCAAATTGGTTAGCAATTTTCTTTTGGAAATGTTTTCTCTTTTACTAATCTAGACAGGAAATGCTTGAAAGCTGAACATTTTTCATGGTGACGATGATGATCGTGATGAGAATGATTTGCCTCATGTCAAATCACTCAAAGACTGCTGACTGACTGCTTGCAATATTGACAACAACTGTTGCTAAATTAATGTTGACTTCATAGTCAAATTAATTTGAAACCTCGAAATTTGAATGTAAATCAATTGAATGCGATACAGAGAATGAGGAAAAATGGACCTCAAATTATTTGAAAGAAACATATTTATGCGGCATAATTGGACTGATTTGCTTTGTATCGAAACGATATCCATTTATCATGGTATTCACAACATAAATATCAATGGGAATACACTTGAGTATATGAACCTTAAAATGGATCATAATTGGGAAAAATTACAGAAAGTATTTTTTTTCTAATTTTAACGAAATATTTAAAATATTTTTTAAAAATCCTAAAAAAATTAAATATTATTATATTTTTTTACCGTAGATTTATCAGTTCTGCCCCTTTGTAATTTAATCCCAAAACTTTTCTCTTTTTGTCAATAATATATTGAAAGTTGGGTGAATTTAAGTATAGTTATAGATGATCATCAATATGTAAACATATTGCGTATGATTGATATCAATTCATTGTAATACCTGACGTATGATTAATGTTAATATTCATTCACATGGCGTATGATTAATATTAATTAGTGGTAATGCCTAACGTATGATTGATTTTAATATTTAAATTATTCTAATACCTAAGGTATGCTTTCTACAAATTTCTTGAGTTCGAATAGCATCTTCTAACGACCCACTCTACTGTTGCTATACAAAGAGTACGAGTATGTCTGTTATTTCCATATACAAGTATATAATATTTTGTGATATATAGCCTTCCATCATGAATGCGTGCCGCAATATACATATCTGTATGTACATACATACATATATCTACCCAAAATGACAAACTAGTCAAAGCAATAGTATCTGGCTCTGATGTTTTGTATGTGCTCTGGTTTTTTCCTTTTCTTTTTTCAGTTTTGATGGAATATTTCATGTGCAAGAAATGGACCAAACCAAATTGTCAAAATGATTTTTGATGTTTTCGTAACAAGTGTTCAATCGATTTGAAAATTTCCCCCAAAAAAAAAACACGAAACTAAACTAAATAAAAAGGAAAAACATCGATCGATGTCATAGCAACTGTTGTAATGCAAAAAATACTTGAATTCGACTTTGTTGTTGCGTATTTTATGACTTCTTTATTGGGGCGACAATTTTTGTAAAACGACAAAATTAATCGTCTATAAAATGGATGTTGTTCAGGGAATAACGAGAATGTTTTCTTGCTTCTCTGAAATATGTATTTTTTGCTGAATTATTGCTTGGTGATAATAACTATCGATGGAGTATTATTTGTTGTTATATTTAGGTGATTATAAATAAAGGGTTTTCCAACAAGAGGTGTTATATTGGTATTCAAAGAAAAATTTAATTTTTTGAAATAAATGATCGGATGTTTATTTCATAATAAAGAGGAAGGTCAGAGACAACTTTGTCAGAGGCAACCTTTTCTTAAGAAAAAGCTGTCAGAGGCAACTTTTTCTTAAGGAAAAGTTGTCAGAGACAACCTTTTCTTAAGGAAAAGTTTTCAGAGACAACCTTTTCTTAAGGAAAAGTTGTCAGAGACAACCTTTTCTTAAGGAAAAGTTGTCAGAGACAACCTTTTCTTAAGGAAAAGTTGTCAGAGACAACCTTTTCTTAAGGAAAAGTTGTCAGAGACAACCTTTTCTTAAGGAAAAGTTGTCAGAGACAACCTTTTCTTAAGGAAAAGTTGTCAGAGACAACCTTTTCTTAAGGAAAAGTTGTCAGAGACAACCTTTTCTTAAGGAAAAGTTGTCAGAGACAACCTTTTCTTAAGGAAAAGTTGTCAGACACAACCTTTTCTTAAGGAAAAGTTGTCAGAGACAACCTTTTCTTAAGGAAAAGTTGTCAGAGACAACCCTTTCTTAAGGAAAAGTTGTCAGGGGAGACAACCTTTTCTTAAGGAGAAGTTGTCAGAGACAACCTTTTCTTAAGAAAAAGTTGTCAGAGACAACCTTTTCTAAAAAATGTCTGCTAAATTTTGTATTTATAGAAAGTTTTTTGAGAAATTTTGTATTTATAGAAAATTTCTGAAAAATTTTGTATTTACAGAAAATTTCTGAGAAATTTTGTATTTACAGAAAAAAAAGTTGTCAGAGACAACCTTTTCTATAAAATGTCTGCTAAATTTTGTATTTATAGAAAATTTTTTTGAGAAATTTTGTATTAACAGAAAATTTCTGAGAAATTTTGTATTTACAGAAAATTTCTAAGAAATTTTGTATTTACAGAAAAAAAGTTGTCAGAGACAACCTTTTCTAAAAAATGTCTTCTAAATTTTGTATTAATAGAAAATTTTTTGAGAAATTTTGTATTTATAGAAAATTTCTGAGAAATTTTGTATTTACAGAAAATTTCTGAGAAATTTTGTATTTACAGAACATTTCTGCGAAATTTTGTATTTTTAGAAAATTTCTGCGAAATTTGGTATTTATAGAAACTTTCTGCGAAGTTTTGTATTTATAGAAATTTTCTGAGAAATTTTGTATTTACAGAAAATTTCTGAGAAATTTTGTATTTATAGAAAATTTCTGCGAAATTTTGTATTTTTAGAAAATTTCTGCGAAATTTGGTATTTATAGAAAATTTATGCGAAATTTTTGTATTTATAGAAAATTTCTGCGAAATTTTTATATTTATAGAAAATTTCTGCGAAATTTTGTTTTTGTAGAAAATTTCTGCGAAATTTTGTATTTAAAGTTGTCAGAGACAACCTTTTCTTAAGGGAAAATTGTCAGAGACAACCTTTTCTCATGGAGAAGTTGTCAGAGACAACCTTTTCTTAAGGAAAAAAAGGGGAAAAGTTGTCAGAGAATACCTTTTTCTAAAGAAAAGTTGTCAGAGACTACCTTTTCCTAATGAAAAGTTGTCAGAGACAACCTTTTCTTAAGGAAAAGTTGTCAGAGACAACCTTTACTTAAGGAAAAGTTGTCAGAGACAACCTTTACTTAAGGAAAAGTTGTCAGAGACAACCTTTACTTAAGGAAAAGTTGTCAGAGACAACCTTTTCTAAAAAATGTCTGCTAAATTTTGTATTTATAGAAAGTTTTTTGAGAAATTTTGTATTTATAGAAAATTTCTGAAAAATTTTGTATTTACAGAAAATTTCTGAGAAATTTTGTATTTACAGAAAAAAAGTTGTCAGAGACAACCTTTTCTAAAAAATGTCTGCTAAAATTTGTATTTATAGAAAATTTTTTGAGAAATTTTGTATTAACAGAAAATTTCTGAGAAATTTTGTATTTACAGAAAATTTCTGAGAAATTTTGTATTTACAGAAAAAAAGTTGTCAGAGACAACCTTTTCTAAAAAATGTCTTCTAAATTTTTTATTTATAGAAAATTTTTTGAGAAATTTTGTATTTATAGAAAATTTCTGAGAAATTTTGTATTTACAGAACATTTCTGCGAAATTTTGTATTTTTAGAAAATTTCTGCGAAATTGTCAGAGACTACCTTTTCCTAAGGAAAAGTCGTCAGAGACCACCTTTCCCTAAGGAAAAGTTGTCAGAGACAACCTTTTCTTAAGGAAAAGTTGTCAGAGATAACCTTTTCTTAAGGAAAAGTTAGCAGAGATAACCTTTTCATAAGGAAAAGTTAGCAGAGACAACCTTTTCTTAAGGAAAAGTTGTCAGAGACAACCTTTTCTTAAGGAAAAGTTGTCAGAGACAACCTTTTCTTAAGGAAAAGTTGTCAGAGACAACCTTTTCTTAAGGAAAAGTTGTCAGAGACAACCTTTTCTTAAGGAAAAGTTGTCAGAGACAACCATTTCTTAAGGAAAAGTTGTCAGAGACAACCTTTACTTAAGGAAAAGTTGTCAGAGACAACCTTTACTTAAGGAAAAGTTGTCAGAGACAACCTTTACTTAAGGAAAAGTTGTCAGAGACAACCTTTTCTAAAAAATGTCTGCTAAATTTTGTATTTATAGAAAGTTTTTTGAGAAATTTTGTATTTATAGAAAATTTCTGAAAAATTTTGTATTTACAGAAAATTTCTGCGAAGTTTTGTATTTATAGAACATTTCTGAGAAATTTTGTATTTACAGAAAATTTGGTGTTTATAGAAAATTTCTGCGAAATTTTTGTATTTATAGAAAATTTCTGCGAAATTTTTGTATTTATAGAAAATTTCTGCGAAATTTTTGTATTTATAGAAAATTTCTGCGAAATTTTTGTATTTATAGAAAATTTCTGCGAAATTTTGTTTTTGTAGAAAATTTCTGCGAAATTTTGTATTTAAAGTTGTCAGAGACAACCTTTTCTTAAGGGAAAATTGTCAGAGACAACCTTTTCTCATGGAGAAGTTGTCAGAGACAACCTTTTCTTAAGGAAAAAAAGGGGAAGAGTTGTCAGAGAATACCTTTTTCTAAAGAAAAGTTGTCAGAGACTACCTTTTCCTAAGGAAAAGTTGTCAGAGACCACCTTTCCCTAAGGAAAAGTTGTCAGAGACAACCTTTTCTTAAGGAAAAGTTGTCAGAGATAACCTTTTCATAAGGAAAAGTTATCAGAGACAACCTTTTCTTAAGGAAAAGTTGTCAGAGACAACCTTTTCCTAAGGAAAAGTTGTCAGAGACAACCTTTTCCTAAGGAAAAGTTGTCAGAGACAACCTTTTCTTAAGGAAAAGTTGTCAGAGACAACCTTTTCTTAAGGAAAAGTTGTCAGAGACAACCTTTTCTTAAGGAAAAGTTGTCAGAGACAACCTTTTCTTAAGGAAAAGTTGTCAGAGACAACCTTTTCTTAAGGAAAAGTTGTCAGAGACAACCTTTTCTTAAGGAAAAGTTGTCAGAGACAACCTTTTCTTAAGGAAAAGTTGTCAGAGACAACCTTTTCTTAAGGAAAAGTTGTCAGAGACAACCATTTACTTAAGGAAAAGTTGTCAGAGACAACCTTTACTTAAGGAAAAGTTGTCAGAGACAACCTTTTCTAAAAAATGTCTGCTAAATTTTGTATTTATAGAAAATTTTTTGAGAAATTTTGTATTTACAGAAAATTTCTGAGAAATTTTGTATTTACAGAAAATTTCTGAGAAATTTTGTATTTACAGAAAATTTCTGAGAAATTTTGTATTTACAGAAAATTTCTGAAAAATTTTGTATTTATAGAAAATTTCTGCGAAATTTTGTATTTATAGAAAACTTGTGCGAAGTTTTGTATTTATAGAAAACTTCTGCGAAGTTTTGTATTTACAGAAAATTTCTGAGAAATTTTGTATTTACAGAAAATTTCTGAAAAATTTTGTATTTACAGAAAATTTCTGAAAAATTTTGTATTTATAGAAAATTTCTGCGAAATTTTGTATTTATAGAAAACTTCTGTGAAGTTTTGTATTTATAGAAAATTTCTGAAAAATTTTATATTTACAGAAAATTTCTGATAAATTTTGTATTTATAGAAAAATTCTGATACATTTTGTATTTTTAGAAAATTTCTGCGAAATTTGGTATTTATAGAAAATTTCTGCGAAATTTTTGTATTTATAGAAAATTTCTGCGAAATTTTGTATTTAAAGTTGTCAGAGACCACCTTTCCCTAAGGAAAAGTTGTCAGAGACTACATTTTCCTAAGGAAAATTGTCAGAGACCTCCTTTTCCTAAGGAAAACTTGTCAGAGACCATTTTTTCTCAAGAAAAATTTGCCAGGGACCATATTTTCTTATGAAAGGTTGTCAGACACCCTCTTTTCTTAAGGAAAAATTGTCTGAGACTATATTTCCTTAAGAAAAAGTTTTCGGAGACCATATTTTCTTAAGGAAAAATGGTCAGAGACAACCTTTTGGTCTCTTTCAGGGTTAGACAAATTAATATTATTCATTCGCCCCGTGTTACACAATTCAACATTAGTCATACGCCCAGGGTTCCCTCAATAAATAGTATGTATACACTTATAGATCCTTTACATAGACCACAACTAATATTTACCCGATTTCTTTCAATATTGACTTTAAATTTCTTTATGAAAAAATGAAATATAAAATAATAACTACATTGTTCACTTTGTCAGCTTATTAGTAATGTCCTTTTCGAATGAAATAACTAAGAAAGAAAATCATCTTTAATTACTATGATTACCCACTAAGATAGTTGTAGTAGTAATTAATGAAATCCCCCAGGGAGAGAGATTTTTTAATTAATCCTCAAAGGAAGTAAAGTGAAGAAGTCAAATGAAGGCCGACGGAGGGAATCAATATTAAATCTGGCCCATAACCACGACGACGGCGACCGGATATTGGAAAGCACAAAACAAAGAAAATTCCACGTATCCATTTATTAAGCTGCAAAGGAAGAAAATACAACAAAAGTCCACAAAATGAAATCACCGAAATAACCAACCAAAAGAGATGAGGAGAAAGAGAATAAATAAAGTTCCCACGCAATGTACGCGGTATATAAATAAAGGTACGGATTTTTGGGGAAAATGCATAGTAGTATTTCGATTACTCCCTACCGTGGGAGGACTTGTTTCCAACATTTCTCGCTAACGTTGGGAAACATTTCCCGGTTTTATTTTCATTTTTGCTTTAATTAAGGTCAACGTTTCCAAGGACTATAATTTGTGTGGCCTTCGAAACCAGAATTGAAATTGAATCTGAGCAACTAATAACACAGCAAATGGAAGCGTAAACAATGACTGGATTAAATGACATTTCCCATTAATAATATTAGTCATACGCCTACCGTCTCTTTACGTATAAGCAAATTAAAATGGATCATACGCTCCGATGTGCAGATATTTATATCTTTCATACGTCTACATTCTCAAAGGAAATTTACAACACACTGTAAATTAAGAAAAGTTTGTCTCTGACAACTTTTCCTTACGAAAAGGATGTCGCTGACAACTTTTCCTTAAGAAAAGGTTGTCTCTGACAACTTTTCCTTATGAAAAGGTGGTCTCTGACAACTTGTTGTCTCTGACAAATTATCGTTAAGAAAATATGGTATCTGACAACTTTTCCTTAAGAAAAGGTTGTCTCTGACAACTTTTCCTTAAGAAAAGGTTGTCTCTGACAACTTTTCCTTAAGAAAAGGTTGTCTCTGACAGCTTTTCCTTAAGAAAAGGTTGTCTCTGACAACTTTTCCTTAAGAAAAGGTTGTCTCTGACAACTTTTCTTAAAGAAAAGTTATTTGTTAAGAAAAGGTTATCTCTGATAACTTTTCCTTAAGAAAAGGTTGTCTCTGACAACTTTTCCTTAAGAAAAGGTTGTCTCTGACAACTTTTCCTTAAGAAAAGGTTGTCTCTGACAACTTTTCCTTAAGAAAAGGTTGTCTCTGACAACTTTTCCTTAAGAAAAGGTTGTCTCTGACAACTTTTCCTTAAGAAAAGGTTGTCTCTGACAACTTTTCCTTAAGAAAAGGTTGTCTCTGACAACTTTTCCTTAAGAAAAGGTTGTTTCTGACAACTTTTCCTTAAGAAAAGGTTGTTTCTGACAACTTTCCCTTAAGAAAAGGTTGTCTCTGACAACTTTCCCATAAGAAAAGGTTGTCTCTGACAACTTTCCCTTAAGAAAAGGTTGTCTCTGACAACTTTCCCATAAGAAAAGGTTGTCTCTGACAACATTCCCTTAAGAAAAGGTTGTCTCCGACAACTTTCCCTTACGAAAAGGTTGTCTCTGACAACTTTCCCTTAAGAAAAGGTTGTCTCTGACAACTTTCCCTTAAGAAAAGGTTGTCTCTGACAACTATTCCTTAGGAACACAAAATTTCTAAGAAATTTTCTATAAACACAAAATTTCTAAGAAATTTTCTATAAATACAAAATTTCTAAGAAATTTTCTATAAATACAAAATATTTAAGAAATTTTCTATAAATACAAAATTTCTAAGACATTTTCAATAAACACAAAATTTCGAAGAAATCTTCTATAAATACAACATTTCGAAGAAATCTTCTATAAATACAAAATTTCGAAGAAAACTTCTATAAATACAAAATTTTTCAGAAATTTTCTATAAATACAAAAATGTTTAAGAAATTTTCTATAAATACAAAATTTCCAAGAAATTTTCTAAAAATACAAAATTTCTAAGAAATTTTCTATAAATACAAAATTTCTAAGAAATTTTCTATAAATAAAAAAATTCTAAGAAAAGTTTGTCTTAGACAACTTTTCCTTAAGAAAAGATTATTTTAGACAACTTTTCCTTAAGAAAAGTTTGTCTCTGACAAGTTTTCCTTAAGAAAAGTTTGTCTTAGACAACTTTTCCTTAAGAAAAGTTTGTCTCTGACAACTTTTCCTAAAGAAAAGGTTGTCTCTGACAACTTTTCCTTAAGAAAAGGTTGTCTTTGACCACTTTTCCTTAAGAAAAGGTTGTCTCTGACATAAGAACACAAAATTTCTAAGAAATTTTCTATAAATACAAAATTTCTAAGAAATTTTCTATAAATACAAAATATTTAAGAAATTTTCTATAAATACAAAATTTCTAAGAAATTTTCAATAAACACAAAATTTCGAAGAAATCTTCTATAAATACATTTCGAAGAAATCTTCTATAAATACAAAATTTCGAAGAAATCTTCTATAAATACAAAATTTTTAAGAAATTTTCTATAAATTCAAAATTTTCTATAAATACAAAATTTCTAAGAAATTTTCTGTAAATACAAAATTTCTAAAAAATTTTCTATAAATACAAAATTTCTAAGAAATTTTCTATAAATAAAAAATTTCTAAGAAAGTTTCTATAAATACAAAATTTCTAAGAAAGTTTCTATAATTACAAAATTTCTATGAAATTTTCTATAAATACAAAATTTCTAAGAAATTTTCTATAAATACAAAATTTCTAAGAAATTTTCTATAAATACAAAATTTCCAAGAAATTTTCTATAAATACAAAATTTCCAAGAAATTTTCTATAAATACAAAATTTCCAAGATATTTTCTATAAATACAAAATTTCCAAGAAATTTTCTATAAATAAAAAAATCTTAGACAACTTTTCCTTAAGAAAAGTTTGTCTCTGACAAGTTTTCCTTAAGAAAAGGTTGTCTCTGATAACTTTTCCTTAAGACAACTTTTTCTGATAACTCCTCCTTAAGAAAAGGTTGTCTCTGACAACTTTTCCTTAGAAAAAAGTTGAGAAAATCTTGTGGAAACTCAAATTGAATCAACCTTTTTTTAAATTAATATTAGTTATACGCCACCCAGCACTAGCTATTATAATTTCCAGATTAAACACTTACTGTCTATAAGATACTAGTCAGAGACAAATGAAAATTTAAGAAAATGAGTAACACTTTAATAGAAAATTTTAAATAGATTTTTTACAATAATATATATTAATTAACAAAAAATAATAAATAAATATTAATAAAATATATTAAAAGAATCAAATTTATTTATAAAAAAAGTGTAGACATATAACAAAAAATTCCCATAAAAATGCAGAACAATTTACAAGCATATAAAATCACAGTAATGTGTATTTTTCGCAAAATAAAATATATCAACAATTTATTGCCTTCAGTAATTTGATATGACTCTCCTTTTTATGACGGGCACCTATCGTGCCTTGATTCAAGTACCTGCCATAAGAAATCTTATGTCTGCCGTGCCTGGCGTCCCTGTAGGTTATGGCATTCTATGAATTTATATACTCATATCGCTGCCTTGTGAACTTTTTTTACAAATGAAAATATTTATTGTTATTTTACACTTATGAAGCATTTATTTATTGTTATTTCATCTTTTGTCTCTCGTTACAGGTAAATATATCAGAGGCAGACAGACCTGCGGACAGACGGACAGATTGTCTTACGTATGAGTAAATATTTGGATTTCCAATGAATTCAACTGAAGCTTTGAGGGATGACACATCGCACAATTCCGCTGGAGACTGACACTTTTCCGACGAGAAGATTGTGACGTAGTTTCCCCTCCTCATCATCCAGTCCTTCAACGACAATGTAAAGTAAAATGAATTTAATTCAATTGAAATGTGATAATATTATTGACAATAACAATCAAAAATAATCACCTCAAAAGATGAGTAAAAGTTTACAACAGGTAATAATGCAGCTCACAAAAAAAACTTTTTTATTTATATTTTCAACAAAACGAAGGAGGTTCAGAACTGAGAGTTGAAGCAGCACAAAGGTCTACAACTGAGAGCTGCAGCAGCACGCACAGCATTGGGAATGCAGGTTTTGTTCTGAGTACACTAGACAGCAAAGTGTGCCAAGTTTTTACTTTAAAAGTCGAACCAAACTGAGATTGTGCTTCTGCACATCTGTGGAAAAAGAAATTTACACTGATATCGATTTAAGTAGAATTTGGAGGCGCTTAAGACTCCAAAAGTGTACCACAAGACTCCAAAAGTGTACCACAAGACTCCAAAAGTGTACCGGGGTAGCGAACCTTTTAAATTACAAGCCAGACAAAGCTTTAGAAATTGAACTAAGCTTTTTTAATCATTTAAGTTAAATGCTGCATATTTTTGGCAACAGAGGCTTCTATAAATATAAATTGTGTTAGAATTTGTATGTACAAAAGTCCATAAAATTGTACCACACAGATGTACGTAGCTTAATTTTTTCCCATTACAAGCAACCAGATTTTCTAGATCCTGATGTGCTTTATGTGATTCTGCACATCCTTCAAAAGGGACCCTTCCACTGATATAAATTTTATTTATTGTTGGCTGCAATTAAGGGCCCAAAAGTACCACAAAATTTATCATTTCATATGACTATTTTAAATATGCTGTGAATAAGTGATATTAATTGAACATACTACTTGGCGTATGAATAATACTAACTATTGTACTATGTAGCGTATGATTAATTCTAATTACTGTACTATCTAGCGTATGATTCATATTCATTTTTTGTACTACTGAGCGTATGATTTACAATTACGAAAAATGCAATTTCTAAGAAATTTTCTATAAATTATCAAATATTTGCCGACCAGTGTAACTTGCATTGAAATTGTCATCGTCATAGCTCTGTTTCGCATTTATCGCACAAAACGTTAAGGTCATTTTGTGCACACACGCATATAAATTTCGCGCAAAAAGTGGCCACCAATTTTTTGCAGCCACTGCTGTGCGGAGCTACTGCAACTGAAAAGAGCAAAACGTTTTCATTTTTTTCAGTTTTCATAAACAGTAGTTATTGTGGCGGCAGAAAAAATGCACACGTTTGTGTATTTAACGAATGTTTATATTTATTTTTCTTTTTTGTATTTCTTTATTATTGTTTAGTTATCGTAGTACTCCAAGCACCTAGTGTATATTTCGCATATAAAATTGTATATGTATATCAAACCGATCAAGTTATTGCATTATTTATGACTGCATATTGTCATTGGCATTGAGAGGTTTTAACTTTTTAACTGCACCACAAACAAAACAAATATTTATGTACTGTGATATTCATATTCATGTTCACAAAGGCGGCGGCCGCGGCGACGACGCGACAGGGGACCAAACAATTTGCTAGAAAAAGCTGAGAGTAAGGAAAGAGCACTGCTTACGTTGCATGTAAAACATATTTTCTATTGCTACAACATTTCTAACAAATTTTCTATAACTACAAAATATCTAACAAATTTTCTATAACTACAAAATTTCTAAGAAATTTTCTATAACACAAAATTTCTAAAAAAATTTCTATAAACACAAAATTTCTAAGAAATTTTCTATAAAGACAAAATTTCTAAGAAATTTTCTATAAAGACAAAATTTCTAAGAAATTTTCTATAAAGACAAAATTTCTAAGAAATTTTCTATAAAGACAAAATTTCTAAGAAATTTTCTATAAACACAAAATTTCTAAGAAATTTTCTATAAATACTAAAATTTTGAATTTATAGAAAATTTCTGAGAAATTTTGTATCTAAAGAAATTTTTTTACATATTTTGTTTTTTTTTTTAAGAATTTTGTATTTATAGAAATTTTGTATTTTTAGAAAATTTCTTAGAAATTTTGTCTTTATAGAAAATTTCTTAGAAATTTTGTCTTTATTGAAAATTTCTTAGAAATTTTGTGTTTATAGAAAATTTTTTTAGAAATTTTGTGTTATAGAAAATTTCTTAGAAATTTTTATTTATAGAAAATTTCTTCGAAATTTAGTATTTATAGGAAATTTCTTCAAAATTTTGCATTTATAGAAAATTTCATCGAAATTTTGTATTTATAGAAAATTTCTTCTTAGAAATTTTGTATTTATAGAAAATTTCTGAGAAATTTCGTATTTATAGAAAATATATTACAAATTTTGCATTTATAGAAAGTTTCTCAGAAATATCGCATTGATAGAAAATATTTTAGAAATGTGAAATTTTGTATTTATAGAAAATTTCTGAGAAATTTTGTATTTATAGAAAATTGTATTTATAGGAAATTTCTTAGATATTTTGTATTAACAGAAAAATTTCTTAGCAATTTTGTGTTTACAGAAAATTTCCTAGAAATTTTGTGTTTATAGAAAATTTCTTCGAAATTTTGTATTTATTGAGAAATTGTGTATTTATAGAAAATTTCTTAGAACTCTTTTATTAATAGATTTTTTTTTAGAAATTTAGTATTTAATGAAAATTTATATTTATAGAAAATTTCTTAAAAATTTTTTATATATGGAAAATTTCTGACAAATCTTGTGTTTATAGAAAATTATAGAAAATACAAAATTTCTAAAAAGTTCTATAAATAAAAACTTGCGAAACATTTTTTTATAAAAATATTTATCAAATTTTTTATAAATAGTTACCGAATTGCTAAAAAATTTTCCATAAATACATAATTTGTTATTATTTTTTATGAATACAAAATTTCTGGGAAATTTTCCAAACAAACATTCCTAAGAAACCAAATATTTTCTACAAAATTTGTTAAAAATTATCTATAAATACTAAATTGTTAGGTAAGTTTCTATAAATATAAATTTTTCTGTAAATAAAAATTGTTTTACTAATTTTCTTAAATACAAAATTTGTAAAAAAATTGCAAAAAATACAACATTTTAAGAAATTGACGATAAATGTAAATTTTTTAAGGACATTGTCTATACGTCTAAACATTTTAAGTATTTTTCTATTAAAAGAAAATTTCCAAAAAAAACGTCTATAAATATTTAAGAATTTTAAGAATTATATGAAATAAAAATATGCGAAATGTTCTGTAATACAAAATTTCTAAGTAATTTTCTACAATTGCATTTCAAAGAAATCCAAATATTTTCAATAAATAAAAAAAATTTAAAAATTTTCTAGGAATACAAGAAAGTTCCCATAAATCAAAAATTGGTATAAATTATTCTGTAATAAGAAATTTTTGAGAAATTGTGTGTTTTAAATATTTTCTATAAACAATATATATTTAAAAAATTTGCTACAATTTACTAAAAGTTTTGTACAAATTCAAAAGTTATCAGAAATTTACTATAAATACAAAAATTTTAAAAAAATTCTATAAATCAAAATTTGCGAAATATTTTCTGTAAAATTTTTTATCATATTTTCTATAAATAGTTACATAATTACGAAGAAATTTTCATTAAATACAAAATTTTTAATTATTTTTCTATGAATACAAAATTTCTAAGAAATTTTCTAAAAAAAGAACATTCCTAAGAATCCCAAATATTTTCTAGAAATATAAAATTTGTTAGAAATAAATACAAAGTTTTTATGAAAGTTTCTAAAAAAATATAAAATTCGTAAAAAAAATCTGTTATTAAAAAATTTTTTTTTGTGAAATTTTCTTTAAATACAGAATATACAAATTTTCTACAAATACAAAATATGTAAGAAATATTTTGTAAATACTAAACGTGTAAGTATTTTGTTATTAATGGATAATTTTTAAAATATTTTCTATAAATACAAAATTATTAGGAAAACGTTCTTTAAGAAAAAATTAAAAAAATATATATAAATAAAAATTTGGAGAAAATTTTTAAAAAACACAAAATTTATAAAAATTTATATACAAATACAAAATGCAATAGAAATTTCTATTAAATGCAGAATTCCAAGGAAATTTTATTAAATATATAACATGAACGAAATTTTCTATATGTAAATACAAATTTTCAAAGACATTTTCAAAATATAACTTCAACATTTTTAAAAATTTTCCCTGAATAAAAAACTGTATGTATTTTTTTATATGTACATACAAAAATTAAAAGTGTTTAATAAATTTTATAAACTTTAATAAAATTTTAGATTTTTAGAATTTATCACATATAAAATATATTTTGTATTTTTTTGTGTCCGTCTTTCCTCCGCTATATTCTTGTCCACAACTGCTATTAATGCACATTTGCATACTCACATAAATGCAATACAATAAATTGCATTGCTTAAGTTTTTAAATATCAAATAAACTGTAAAAAACGCATACATTTTTAGCATTGCCTCTTAAACGGCTTTTGGCGTTTGTTAGCCGGTTCTTTTTTGTGGTGGAATTCTGTTTGGGAGCTTCTCTCTGCCCATTTTTTTTCTGCTGTTTCTGACAAGATGAATTTCCATGGCGCTGATAATGCCGACCCGCCTTCTTCTGCTGCTTCTGGCCTTTTTTTATTTTTCGTAGTTCAAACATCTTTCTTTAAATATTATTCACTCTTTATTCGTGCGACGCTAAAGATTTCTGGTTCTGGAGGTTTTTCTGCTTAAAATACACAGCAAAAAGAAGATGTACTAATATTAAAGAGTATGTTTTTGATATTGAGTAAATGTCATTAAAATAGGATAATTACGTACTTAACATGAAGACTATTTACTTTATAGTAAGTCAATAGTTTCAATATTAAGTAGCAACAAAATTAAATTTAGTAATATTCAAAGCATGGACTTTGATTTTGTAGAAAAAGTTATTAAAATAAAAACATTCCATACTTAAACTATTGACAATATGTACTTAATGTTAAGTAAATTGTCTTAATAACAGCATATTTTATTTTTAAATATGCAATTCGCTTTGTCTTTGCCTTAAAGACTTTGTCTTTAATATTAGTTACATTGTTTAAGGTTTAGTGATATGTGTAATTTACTTATTATCACTTTATTTCGCCTTAAACCAATGTTTTTAATTTCTAATTTTTTTTCAGTGTAGCTCCTCTTCTGTGATTCATTGCCTTTGAGCATTAATTACAGACACATAATATTATGAATTTACCCGCTTACACTTAATTTGTCTATTTAAGTAGTATTTTGCGCTTTTTTATTCAGTTGTTTATTTGCTGTTTAACTCAAGTTATTACTCGGTTTGTTGAGTTTGTTATTGTAATTAAATTAAGTTAGTTTCAAAGAGAGAATATTAATGTATAGATGTATGTATATATGATAGGAATGCCACTAACGAACAATATCTTCATTAACATTAAACGTGTCCAATTGACAGCACTTTTTCACTTCAATAATTATTGTGTTTTTTTTCTTCTTCTAACTAACTAAGTTAAGTGAATTTCCGCCCTCCCCATACCGCCCAGAGTTTCACTTTATCACTTTGTATTTGTTGTAATATCTTGATTTTTATATTGATTTTGATTTTTTGCTAATAGTCTGTGGGGAAGGAACCTACTATGAAAATATATACAGAGGTCAGCGAGGTTGGCTTTAAAATTGTTGGTCAAACGGTTGTTGGTTGTTGTTTTCGCCCCCTGAGCGTATAATTGATTTCAATTATTTTCTGAGACCATTAGACGTATAATTGATTTTAATTGCTTTATGAAACCAACAGCCGTATGATTTATATTAAAGTTGTGGCCCAAAACTACTTTTCTTGTAAATATTTATTTATAAAAAAATACTTAAGAAGAAATTTTCTATAAATACAATATTTTAAAGAAATTTTCTATAAATACAAAATTTCGCAGAAATTTTCTATATACTCCAAATTTCGCACAAACTTTCTATAAATACAAATTATGCATACATTTTCTATAAATAAAGTTCGCAGACATTTTCTATAAATACAAAATTAAGCATAAATTTTCTATAAATAAAGTTCACAGACATTTCCTAGAAAATATCTTAGAAATTTTGTATTTATAGAAAATTTTTTAGAAATTTAGTATTTATAGAAAATTTCTAAGAATTTTGTATTTGTAGAAACTTTCTAAGACATTTTGTATTTATCGAAAATTTCTAAGAAATTTTGTATTTATAGAAAATTTCTTAGAAATTTGTTATTTTGTAGAAAATTTCTTAGAAATTTGTTATTTATAGAAAATTTCTTAGAAATTTTTTATTTAAAGAAAATTTGTTAGAAATTTGATATATACAAAATTTCTTAGCAATTTTTTATTTATACAAAATTTCTTCGACATTTTGTATTTATAGAAAATTTCTTAGAAATTTTATATTTATAAAAAAATTTCTTAGAAATTTTGTATTTATATAAAAATTTCTTAGAAATTTTGTATTTATAGAAAATCTCATAGAAATTTTGTATTTAGAATTTAAATTTTCTTAGAATTTGTTTATTTATAGAAAATTTCTTAGCATTTTTTATTTATAGAAAATTTCTTAGGAATTTTTTATTTATAGAAAATTGTTTATTCATAAACAATTTCGTATTTATAGAAAATTTCCAAAAAATTTTGTATTTGTAGAAAATTTCTTAGAAATTTTGTATTTATAGAAAATCTCTTAGAAATTTTGTATTAAGAATTTTTATTTTCTTAGAATTTTTTTATTTATAGAAAATTTCTTAGCAATTTTTTATTTATAGAAAATTTCTTAGAAATTTTTATTTATAGCAAATTTTTTCGAAATTTTTTGTTTATAGAAAATTTTTTCGAGATTTTTTATTTATAGAAAATTTCTCCGAAATTTTTATTTATAGAAAATTTCGGAGAAATTTTTTATTTATAGAAAATTTCTTCGATATTTTTTTAAATTATAGAAAATTTTTTTATTTATAGAAAATTTCTTCGAAATTTTTTATTTATAAAAATTTTTTTCTAAATTTTTTATTTATAGAAAATTTCTTCGAAATTTTTTATTAATAGAAAATTTCTTCGAAATTTTTTATTTATAGATAGTTTCTTAGAAATTTTATATTTATAGAATATTTTGTATTTATTAAAAATTTCTTAGAAATTTTGTATTTATAAAAAATTTCTTAGAAATTGTGTATTTATAGAAAATTTCTTAGAAGTTTTGTATTTATATAAAAGTTTTGTATTTATATATTTATATTTTGTATTTATATATATAATTTCTTAGAAATTTTGTATTTATAGAAAATCTTTTAGAAATTTTGTATTTATAGAAAATCTCTTAGAAATTTTGTATTTATAGAAAATCTCTCAGAAATTTTGTATTTATAGAAAATTTCTTAGAAATTTTGTATGTATGGAAAATTTCTTAAAAATTGTGTATTTATGGAAAATTTCTTAGAAATTTTGTATTTAAGGAAAATTTCCTAGAAATTTTGTATTTATAGAGAATTTCTGCAAAATTTTTTAGTTATAGAAAATTTCTGCAAAATTTAGTATTTCTAAAAAGTTTTTGGGAAATTTTGTATTTATAGAAATTTTTTTAAGAATTTTGTATTTATAGAAAATTTCTTAGAAAATTTGTGTTTGTGGAAAATTTACTCTTTAGAGAATTTCTCTTGGAATTTCATATTTATAAAACATTTCTTAGGAATTATTTATAGTTCCTAATACAAATTATATTTATATATTTTTCGAAATTACTTTGACTTCTTCCACTTGTCGTTCTTTCTCCCCCATTCCCAGAATGTCCACTTAACGTCACCCCCATCTCCGTCTGTGTTCACATCTCTATCTTCATCTCCATCATCATGAGCTCCGCCACCATCATGTTTTTCCGTCTGTCGGCCTTAGAGTGTTGTGTCGTTGAGCTTTATTGGCTAATATTAAATTACAATTACCCTGCAATTATTGTCTACATGTTTCAGCCATCATTCAAACAGTGCAGTTGCTAGTTTGTGACGTTTTTTCCCTCTCTCGCCCGTCCCCTCCCCAATGTCAGTTTGTTGCTGATTTTTTATGGGCAATTTTCACAGAAAACACTTTAAATGGAAGTTTTTAACAGATTGTTTAAACAGCCGGGATTGTGTGTTTTCAATTTTGTTAAGATATCAAGCAAAACAAATGTTGTTTTTAATTAAAACGTCATAAATTGGAGTTTGTTCTGTATGTCGATTTAATAGTTTATGAAATAGAATTTTGCAATACTAGTGTTGCGTAAACTTTGTAATATATGTAGAGAATATCTGGGTCAAGTTTAAGTAGCATAAGCTTTAAATTATAGATTTGTATTTTTTAATCGAAATGGCCTAAGATCAAGGACAACAATTAAGTAAATGGTCTACATGGTTATTAAGTATGAAATATTCTTATTTTTAAGATTAGGTCTAAAAGATAAAGTTTGGTTGGAAAGTCGTGACAATTAAGCGACAAATGCTATTAATAACTACTGCCGTCTTTATTTTGGTACCCCCTTCGGAATGTCACTTAATATTCAATATTGAACAACCACACATAAATTCGCTAAGTATCTCTCTTTGTTGTGACGTGAATTTTCACTCAATTCCCATCTTTCTCACCATTCTCATTATCAATCTGTTTGTTCTGGGCGCTGACATTTCTAAATATTTGAAGTGTCAACAAATATTTAAAAAAACTCACAGATACTCTGCAGTGCCATAGATAAATATTTGTTTTAACACAAACAGTGAGTAATTAAAAAATGAGGCAAAAAAAGGCAAATGTTGTTGAAGTGGTAAATACAATTATGTTAGACAGTCTGACGGACGGACCGAACGAAGTCTGTCTGTCTGTCTATCAGCCAGCAAACAGTTAGACAAACTGAAAAAGACGAGACGAGTAAAGTCCGACCGACACCACCTCCATTTAAGGCTAGAGTAAGTTTATGTTTGCCTCCCATTACTTGAAAGACATTCGAATTCGCGCAACTCCCCCAGAGTGTAATAATTCTTTTCATGACTTCAAATGCGACGTTTTTTAGTATTTACCCAGGGAGATAAACTACTTTCATGGTTTAGTAAAAAATATTATCGTTTTTTAATTGGCAATAAAATCAACAAAATAAACGTAAACCATTTATTTATGCCTATTTTAGCGTTTTCTAAAGTAGTTATAGGTGACATATAATTGATATTAATTACGGTTGCTTGGGGGCGTATGAGAAATATAAATATAAATTTAATTAGAAATTTTTTATTTTTAGAAAATAACTTAGAAATTTTGTGTCTATAGACAATTTTTGAGAAATTATGTATTAAAGGAAAATTTCTGAGAAATTTTGTATTTATAGAAAATTACTGAGTAATTTTGTGTTTATAAAAAATTGAATTTATGTATTTATAGAAAATTTCTGTGAAATTTTCATAGAACTTTTTTATTTTTAGAAAATTTCTTAGAAATTTTGTGTTTAAAAATAATTTCTTAGAAATTACGTATTTATACAAAAAATCTTAGAAATTTCGTATCTATAAAATTTCTTAAAAATTTTGTTTTATAGAAAATTTCTGAGAGATGTTATGTTTATATAAAATTAGAGAAATTTTGTATATATTGAAAATTTTAGAGAAATTTTTTATTTATAGAAAATTTTGTATTTACTGCAAATTTTAGAAAAATTTTGTATTTATAGCAAATTTTAGAAAAATGTTGTATTTATAGAATATTTCTGAGAAATTTTGTATTTATAGAAAATTTCTGAGAAATTTTGTATTTATAGAAAATTTCTGTGAAATTTTGTATTTATAGAAAATTTCTGTGAAATTTTGTATTTGTTTAATATTTTTTTTAGACATTTTCTATTATTAGAAAATTTCTTAGAAATGTTGTTTATTGAACATTTCTTAGAAATTTTGTTTATTGAAAATTTCTTAGAAATTTTGTATTTATTGCAAATTTCTTAGAAATATTTTATCTATTGCAAATTTCTTAGAAATGTTGTATTTATAGAAATTTTTTGCGCAGAAATTTTTTATTTATAGAAAATTTCGTCGAAATTTGGTATTCATAGAAAATTTCGTCGAAATTTTGTATTCATAGAAAATTTCGTCGAAATTTTGTATTCATAGAAAATTTCGTAGCTATTTCGTATTTATCGATAATTTAATAATTTTGTGTTAAAAATTTGTTTGTATAGCAATTTTAAAATTATTGCAAATTCTTACAAATTTTGTATTTATTGGAAATATCTTACAAATTTTGTATTTATTGCAAATTCTTTAGAAATTTTGTATTTATTGTAAATTTCTAAAACATATTGTATTTATTGCAATTTTCTTAGAAATTTTGTACTTGTTGGAAATTTCTTAGAAATTTGTTTTTATTGAAAATTTTGCAGAAATTTTGTTTTATAGAAAATTTCACAAAAATTTTGTTTTTATAGAAAATTTTGCAGAAATTTTGTTTTTATAGAAAATTTGGCAGAAATTTAGTTTTTATAGAAAATTTCACAAAAATTTTGTTTATATAGAAAACTTCGCAGAAATTTTGTTTTTATAGAAAATTTCGCAGAAATTTTGTTTTATAGAAAATTTCACAAAAATTTTGTTTTTATAGAAAATTTCGCAGAAATTTTGTTTTTATAGAAAATTTTGCAGAAATTTTGTTTTTATAGAAAACTTCGCAGAAATTGTGTTTTTATAGAAAATTTTGCAGAAATTTTGTTTTTATAGAAAATTTTGCAGAAATTTTTTTTTATAGAAAATTTGGCAGAAATTTTGTTTTTATAGAAAATTTGACAAAAATTTTGTTTATGTAGAAAACTTCGCAGAAATTTTGTTTTTATAGAAAATTTCGCAGAAATTTTGTTTTATAGAAAATTTCACAAAAATTTTGTTTTTATAGAAAATTTCACAAAAATTTTGTTTTTATAGAAAATTTCGCAGAAATTTTGTTTTTATAGAAAATTTTGCAGAAATTTTGTTTTTATAGAAAACTTCGCAGAAATTTTGTTTTTATAGAAAACTTCGCAGAAATTTTGTTTTTATAGAAAACTTCGCAGAAATTTTGTTTTTATAGAAAATTTCGCAGAAATTTTGTTTTATAGAAAATTTCACAAAAATTTTGTTTTTATAGAAAATTTCGCAGAAATTTTGTTTTATAGAAAATTTCACAAAAATTTGGTTTTTATAGAAAATTTCGCAGAAATTTTGTTTTTATAGAAAACTTCGCAGAAATTTTGTTTTTATAGAAAACTTCGCAAAAATTTTGTTTTTATAGAAAATTTTGTTTTTATAGAAAATTTTGCAGAAATTTTGTTTTTATAGAAAATTTCGGAGATATTTGGTATTTTTAGAAAATTTCTGATAAATTTTGTATTTATAGAAACTTTCTGAGAAATTTTGTATTTATAGAAAATTACTGAGAAATTATTTATTTATCGAAAATTTCTTAGAAATTATTTATTTATCGAAAATTTTTTAGAAATTTTGTATTTATAGAAAATTTCTTAGAAATATTTATAGAAAATTTCTTAGAAATTTTGTATTTATCGAAAATTTCTTTAAAATTTAGTATTTAACGAAAATTTCTTTGAAATTTTGTATTTATAGAAAATTTCTTTGAAATTTTGTATTTTTAGAAAATTTCTTTGAAATTTGTATTTATCGAAAATTTTGTATGTATATGTATTAAAATATCCCAAAATTGTCTTTAATAAATCAATGGATGTGCACTTACATACATAAATTGTTTTCTTCAAGTCTTCATTTAGACCTTCGTTTAAAACGAACTAGTTTACCCAGTCCCTTGAAGTTCGCTTTAAGCGAAAATTACTGTATTTATAAAATTTTTTTTGAGAAATTTGCTATTTATAGAAATTTAGTATTTATAGAAAATTTCTGAGAATTTTTGAATTTATAGAAAATTTTGTATTTATAGAAAATTTTTATTTACTGAAAATTTCTGAGAATTTTGTATTTATAAACAATTTCTTAGAAATTTTATATTTATTGAAAATACCTGTTCCCAGATAAATTGATTCTCGTTGACAAAATTCGTTAAGTGCCTAACTCAGGATTCAAAAAAACTTCTAAGAAATTTTCTATGAATACAATATTTCTATTAATTTTCTATTAATAAAAAAATTCTTAGAAGTTTTTTATTTATAGAAAATTTCTGAGAAATGTTTTATTATATGAAATTTTTTTATTTATAGGAAATTTCTTAAACATTTTTTATTTATAGGAAATTTCTTAGAAATTTTATATTTATAGAGAATATCTGTTCCCAGATAAATTGTTTCTCGCTGACAAAATGCGTTAAGTGCCTAACTAAGGTTTCAACAAAAAATGTATGTAATTCCCAATTAACTACCCATTATTTGTTTTCTATAAAATTTACCACAGGGTGCGTATAATTAACCTAAATATAGTTCGACATACCAGAACAGAGTGCGTATAATTTATATTAACAGCAAAACTAAGCAAAACATATAATAAATGTTAAATTAAATGCAAAATCGTGATTAAGCAATCTCAGATAAATGGTAATAGAGAAAAAGAAAACAAATTGACTTCTGACAAAGTTAATTTTATGACTTTGTTTACTTTTAACTAACATTTATAGGTGAAATGTTAAAAAGGAGAAGCGACTAATACTTGCTAAGGTTAGGGAAAAACTGTGAAAACAAAACAAAAACAAACCTTTGTTTATTGTTTATGTTTCTTTGTCAACTATTAATTGCATAAAATACAATTTGGTGGTGTTTTGTTATTTGATTTTCAACATAATAAAAGAAGTCCATTAAACTCGTATACCACTGCAAAGTGTGAGTGTGTCCTTTTTTCCGCTGAAGCTGAACAAAAGAAGGGAAACTGAAACCCAACCCAGACACAGATGAAAATGAAAATGAGCTACGCACACCATCTTTCCTCTTTCATTTTTCAATGTTAACATTTATATGATGACAATGACGCCAATAAGTCTGGACGTCTGCCAGTGTATATAACACCAACTACAAATAGAAAACAATACCCAAAGCTGAAGCAGCAATACAAAAACATACAGCCCAAGGAAGACGTCACAATCGACATAATAACAAAAAATCCCCACTCAGTCAGAGACAATCCAATAGCGGGAGGGACGGACATACAGACGGATTTGTCTGCTTTTTTCTACAAAACGTACAAAACCCCTGAAATTAAATCCCCAACACTCCTCCCACTACACATAGATATACATTCTCCCCTTCCTCCCGCATATATCAATTTTCATAACTGTTGTGGTGTAGAAACGCCAATGGATCCTTTTTCGTTACTCTTTCCTTCTCATCTCACTCACCCAATCTTTTGTTATATTCTTTTTTATACGATAGTTCTCGTTGTTGGCTTTCACAGATAACTAAAGGCATTACATTAGCATGGTCTGTATATATTTAAACGAGTACATATATAGGACAGGAAGTCTTCCTATGTATCCACCGACCGACCATTCATGTACCGGAGTGATGTGTCAGGTTTTGTATTGCAGTGACATCATCTCATAACCAGATGTTTTCCATGGCTAAACACGACGACTATACAGAATATTCCAAAAAAATGTCTCTAGAATTTGTTAGAAATTTTTGCAAATAGTCTATAAGAAGTTTGTACCAAATTCAGTTATTCTCTAGAGCGTATACGTTATAGTTATTAAAATATCTATCAATGTAAATTATACGCTCTAATGGCCAACCAATTAATATGAATCACACGCCACTCTGCACCGAAAGCATTTTAGATTAATTTTTAGATTTTTTTAGATAATTTTGAAATTATATGTTCAGTGATACTCGTAAGATAAATTATTTTTAAAGAAAGCAAGTTAGAAAAATTATCAGTCGAGTACGCCGATTTAATATAGATTTTGGTAATTTTTGTGAGAGATGCTACAATTTTTTTTGCTGATTCTTTGTCAGACTGCAGTTATTCGAAAAGTCTAAAATATGAAATATGAAAACTTCTCAGAAATTTTGTATTTATTTATAAAAAATTTCTCAGAAATTTTGAAAATTTCTATAGAAAATTTCTCAGAAATTATGTATCTAAAGAAAATTTCTCAGAAATTATTTATTTATCCAAATAAAATTTCTGAGAAATTTTGTATTTATCTAAAGAAAACTTCTCAGAAATTTTGTAATTATCTATAGAAAATTTCTGAGAAATTTTGTATTTCTCTATCTTAGAAAATATCTTAGAAATTTTGTGTTTATCTATAGAAAATATCTTAGAAATTTTGTGTTTATAGAAAATTTCTGAGAAAATTTTTGTTTATAGAAAATTTCTGAGAAATTTTGTTTTTATAGAAAATTTCTGAAAAATTTTGTTTGTATAGAAAATTTCTGAGAAATTTTGCTTTTATAGAAAATTTCTGAGAAATTTTGTTTTTATAGAAAATTTCTGAGAAATTTTGTTTTTATAGAAAATTTCTGAGAAATTTTGTTTTTATAGAAAATTTCTGAGAAATTTTGTTTTTATAGAAAATTTCTGAGAAATTTTGTTTTTATAGAAAATTTCTGAGAAATTTTGTTTTTATAGAAAATTTCTGAGAAATTTTGTTTTTATAGAAAATTTCGGAGAAATTTTGTTTTTATAGAAAATTTCGGAGAAATTTTGTTTTTATAGAAAATTTCTGAGAAATTTTGTTTTTATAGAAAATTTCTGAGAAATTTTGTTTTTATAGAAAATTTCTGAGAAAGTTTGTTTTTATAGAAAATTTCTGAGAATTTTGTTTTTATAGGAAATTTCTGAGAAATTTTGTGTTTATAGAAAATTTTTGTTTATAGAAAATTTCTGAGAAATTTTGTTTTTATAGAAAATTTCTGAAAAATTTTGTTTGTATAGAAAATTTCTGAGAAATTTTGCTTTTATAGAAAATTTCTGAGAAATTTTGTTTTTATAGAAAATTTCTGAGAAATTTTGTTTTTATAGAAAATTTCTGAGAAATTTTGTTTTTATAGAAAATTTCTGAGAAATTTTGTTTTTATAGAAAATTTCTGAGAAATTTTGTTTTTATAGAAAATTTCTGAGAAATTTTGTTTTTATAGAAAATTTCTGAGAAATTTTGTTTTTATAGAAAATTTCTGAGAAATTTTGTTTTTATAGAAAATTTCTGAGAAATTTTGTTTTTATAGAAAATTTCTGAGAAATTTTGTTTTTATAGAAAATTTCTGAGAAATTTTGTTTTTATAGAAAATTTCTGAAAAATTGGGTTTTTTTGGAAAATGTCTGAGAAATTTTTGTATTTATAGAAAATTTCTGAGAAATTTTGTATTTATAGACAATTTCGGAAAAATGTTTGTATTTATAGAAATTTTCTGAGAAATTATGTATTTACAGAAAACTTTTAAGAAATATGCTAATTTTTGTTAGATATGCTACATTTTTTGCTGATTCTTTGTCAGACTGTAGTCATTGGAAAAGTCTAAACTATGACTACTCGCTACTGAAGTTCTTGGGAAATAATTATTCACATGACTTTGTCAATTTGTTTGGGGATTACCGGGAAGGGGTTGACAAATACGGGCATTGTTCTCTAGAGCGTATAAGTTATACTTATTAAATATCTATCAATGTATATTATAGGCCATAATGATCGAACAATTAATATAAATCATTCGCCACTATTTACCGAAAGCATTTATAGCGATTTCGTTTCTGGAAAAAAATGTTGCACCATCGACGTGAAATACTAGAAAATATTTGCACATTTTAATTCGAAATGATGTAGTCCCTCGATTTTAACCTTACTCCAATTTTAATATTTCCAAAATGGGTTAGAAATGTGCAGTTTTTGGGAAAAGGATAAATCGAATAACAAAAACAATGAAAATGTTGCACCTTTTCCAGAAACGAATCGTCATTAGATTATTTACACCATCATTTTCCTGATGAAGGACCAAAAGTGAGTGTAACTCATCGAAGGAGTGACTTAAGTGCCTCTGTTTATTTGGTGGAGATTCATTTCAATTTATTTTTTTGTCGTTTGAGCTATTTCCGTCTGTCTATCCGCCTGGTTCACACAAAAGTCAAGTTAAAATTCGGTACAGTGTAATGCTTTTTAAGTGTCCACTAAAATGTTATTGAAGAATATTTCATTATATAATATCAACATAATTGA
Source organism: Eudasyphora cyanicolor (assembly GCA_963930755.1). NCBI lineage: Eukaryota > Metazoa > Arthropoda > Insecta > Diptera > Muscidae > Eudasyphora > Eudasyphora cyanicolor. The sequence continues at coordinate 60,721,389 of OZ005734.1, read as the reverse complement.
TTCTGGAATATTTTAAATATGTATATACTTCTTTTAACCAAAGAGGTCCTTGAAATATTTTTACAATTTTTAAACATTAAAAAATAGGCTTTACTAAATTGAATCGAAATAGTAATTTTAGTTTATTATACGAATGTATTATTATACAGGTATTTATTATACGAATGTATATTTCCTCTTCGATACCAAACATATTTAGAATAAACCTTTTGGTATACGTATTTAAATTCACAAAAGTAAATCAAATATACTTTTCGGCACGTCATTAAGAAACGAATTTTCGCTTAATGTACATTTTATTCTAATTGAGGGCTATTTAATACCCTGAAACTGTACCACAAAATTCGTACGGCCCAATCGTTGTGTTACGATTACCTATACGTTCCATGGTATTTATAAATAGAAACACGTATTCGCCACCCATTTAGGTTTAGGTTAGGTTGGCAGCCGTTTTTTTTTTGTCAGCTCACATTGTCCAGCCAGCCATACTGTGCTTTATTAATACTAGGCTTATATGATAGCCTTACCCAGTGTCCACTGAAAAATATCAATTATTCGCCAGTTTCCGAGAGAATATTAGTTGAATTTTTAACAAACGAATCTTCATAATTATTTATAAGAAAATAAGTAACAGGGTTTCCGCCGAGTAACGTGTGAACTCATCTTCAAGAATTATAATGTAGGATTTGGTTGTATTTTGTCCACTGCTTGACAGGTTATATAAGTAGTTACAGCAAAAGTTTTCTAAAATGCCAAATTATAACACATTCAGATCATTTTATATAGCCAAAGTTCCATTCAATCTGGCTGAAAATGTTTGGATAAAGCCAATATATAAATGTCCTATGCTTTTTACTGACTTCAAGTGACTTTAGTAATTTATTTTTCTTATTCTTATAAAAAAGCTTTATAGTATATTTGTTATTTCGAGTGGAGATAGAACTTGTATATTATTAACTTTTCAGATATATAGTTTTGCAAACGTTTCCCACACTTAGGACTCTGCACAGCTTGAGTAACATAGGTTTCCACAAATATACATTTCATTGTAATTGAAAGCTATTCAATATCCTAAAGTAATCCAACCAAGTTTGTCTAGTGAAATTATTTTATTATAATTACTTATACGCTCCATGGTATTGTAATTAATAACACGTATTCGCCACCCATACTAGGCTTCATTATTGTATATATAATAAAATCTTTAAATATTTCAAAGATAATAATTAGTTCTTGGTTTTTTGCATATTTTTAAATTTTCATCCGATTGAAATGAAAACTTTGCATTTAGACGTTTTATCGTTAAAATATAAAATATTTTAGTGCATATCGAAAATATTCAAAAAATATTTTTGAACGATAAAACGTCTAAATGCAAAGATTGATTCTAATCGGATGAAAAACTATCACAAATTCGACGCCTAATAATAGTATGTTTATTTTTCATTTCTAACAATAATTTTTAATATCGATCCATGTTTTTACTTAGCTCCATCTCTATTCGATTTGGCTGAAATTTAAGAAAAATTTTTTTTTTCTAAATATTTTTCGTATAAAAAAATACATATGTTTGTATTCTAAGTATGTCCTTTGCAGATGTAACTATAATATTATCATGTCGGATGCTGAATATTGCAAAAACACTCCATGGTACATATAATTAATAAAAGGTATTCGACACCCATTCATTAAAGTCCCGATTTTTTTAATGTATACTCGAATAATAAATCAGTTATATTTTGATCTGTAAATGTTTAGGAGAAGACCTCAGTTTAGGTAATTTTTAATAGCACATTTTTTTAATATCGCAACTTTATATCGCTCACTCACTTAAAGACACTCTTGAAGTAAGTGAGCGATATATCTAGACGAACCAGAAATATTTATATTAATTGGCGTTTTACTAGTAGGTTTCTTCTAACAATTTTTATTTTTTCTCTCTCTCTCTTATAAATGCAAAAATTGTGCTTATTTTACCAATATTTAAAATTTAATTTTTGGATATTAATGTTTAGAAAAGCAAATCCAAAATACTTGTCGACACTTCTCTAGAAAACGAATTATCGGCTGATGCAATTTATATTACAATTTAAAGTTATTAAAAATTCTTATTATTATATTATTATTACTTATACGCTCCATAATATTTAAAATTAATAACACGTATTCGCCACCCCAAACACTAACATTTATTATTTGAATAATAACCTATACTAAATAATTTTTGAAATATTTTTAATATTTATTATAAAAATTCATATTTTTTTGCCTCCAACTGTATAGCCATTCATATCATTGCACAAAAGATATCACGTGTTTTCCTCTTCTATGTGACATTACACTTGTGACAAAAAATATGGTCCAAATACTTAAGGTAAATTCTTTAAAAATTGGAACTAAAAAATTGACCATAAAAATTTGTCTTTTGATTTTTTGGAATATTATGCCTCAATCTACACAAAAAAAGTGTTTGGTCTTGCACAAAAAATTGCTTTTTGTTTCATAGAGTAATTCACTGTTAGGTACACTACTTTTTAACACATCCTTAGTAAACGTGTTTTCTTTTGATATGTATTGTATTACAGTTTGAGGTCATTAAATATTATTAAATTAAATATTTAAAGTCAATTAATATTTTAAAATTGTACCACAAAATTGGTCTAGCACAATTAGTACATCATTATTCGTATGAATCGCCATGGTATTTAGAATTAATAACACGTATTCGCCACCCCAAACACTCAACTTTATTATTTTAATAATAAGTATATTTTAGTTTACAAAAGTAAATCAAAAATACTTTTCTGAACCTCTCTAAAAATCAAGTCTTCCTATGATACAAATTGTATTACCATTTAAGGCCATTTAAAATTCTACAATTTTACCACAAAATGTGCAATGGTGCTATTAGTATATTATTATTCATACGCTCGAATTAATAACACGTATTCGCCACCTCCAACACTTGCCTTTCTTATTTTTTAGTAATACCTATATTTTAGTTCACAAAAGTAAATCCAAAATTCTTTTCTGCATCCTGAAGAACACGAGTATTCCTTTGATGATAAAAACATCATCTTATTAAAAATATATATCATCGCACTGCAGAGATAAAGTCAAGATTTACTAAAGTTAATCCAAAATAATTGTCTAAACTAATTATCTTTATATTACAATCAAAGCCATTAAAATTCTAAAATTTTACCACAAAATTCGTGTAGCGCTGTTATTTTATTATGTTTATTCATACGCTCCAGGCATTTAGAATTAATAACACGTATTCGCCACCCCAAACACTCAACATTATTATTTTAATAATAAAGATATTTTAGTTTACAAAAGTAAATCCAAAATACTTTTCTGCGCCTCTCCAGAAAGCGAGCTTTCCTTTGATACAAATTATATTACAATTTAAGGTCATTTAAAATTATAAAATTGTACCACAAAATTTCTGTAGCGCAATTATTATATTATGATTACTTATACGCTCCTTGGTATTTAGAATTATTAACACGTAGTCGCCACACCAAACACTTGCCTTTATTATTTTATTAAAAAGGATATTTCAGTTTTCAAAAATCAATCCATAAAACTTTTCTGAATCCCTATAGAAAACGAGCTTTCCTTTGATAGAAATTATATTACAATTTAAAGTCCTTAAATATTCACAAATTGTACCGCAAAATTCGAGTTGAGCTATTATTATATTGCAGATATTCATACGCTCCATGGTATTTATAATTAATAACACTTATTCGTCACACCAAACTCTCTACTTTATTATTTGAATAGTAAAAATATTTCAAAATACTTTCTGCATCTCATTAGAAAATTTATTTTCCTTTAATACAAATTGCATTTCAATTTAAACCCATTAAAAATTCTGTATTTGTACCACAAAATTCTTGTAACACAATTATTATATTACAATTGTTCATGCGATCTATTGTATTTAGAAATAATAACAAGTATTCGCCACCCCAAACTCTCGCCTTTATTATTTTGAATAACAAACATATTTTAGTTTACAAAAGTACATCGCAAATACTTCTCTACACCTATTTAGAAAATAGGGTTTCCTTTCATACAAATTATATTACAATTTAGAGCCGATAAAAATTCTACAATTGTACCACAAAAGTGGTTTGGTGCAACTAGTATGTTATTATACTATTATACATATAATTAATAACACGTATTCGCTACCCGAACACTAACTTTTTAGTTAAATAATAATCTATAATAAATAATTTTGGAAATACTATAAATATTTATTATAACTAAACCCTTTAGTGATTTAAATATCAAATAGTGCCACAAAATTCGTGTAGCGCAATTTCTATATTAGTATTATTCATACTCTCCCTGGTATTTATAATTAATAACACGTTTTCCCCACCCCAAACACTTCCCTTTATTATTTGAATAAAAAGGATATTTTAGTTTACAAAAGTAAATCCAAACATCTTTCCTACACCTCTCTGGAAAATGACTTTTCTCTTCATGAAAATTTTATTACAATTTAAATTCATTAAAAATTCAAAAATTGTATCACAAAATTCATGCAGCGCAATTATTATATTATGATTACTTATACGCTCCTTGGTGTTTATAATTAATAACACGTATTCGCCACCCCTATTCGAATATGTATTATTTGAATAATAATCTATACTAAATAATTTTTGAAATATTATTAATATTTATTACAACCAAAGACCTTGAAATATTTTTTGCCTACAACTGTACTGCCAGTCATGGCATTGCACAAAAGATACCACGTGTTTTCCTCTGCCATGTGACATTACACTTTTCACAAATAGGAAAAAAATAAAAACCTGCATAAAAAAATAAGTTAGAAACTGAAACCAGTCATATTTTGTATACATTCCTATAGCAAGATCTGCTAAGAGAGATTGTGTGTTGACAGTTACATTACGCCTCTGGTCGAAAGGATATCACAATGGGGTGCTGAAGTGAGGGAGGGGAGGTGACAGCAGGGGACAGACTTTGAATATGTATGGAGGAGGATTGTTAGAGTATACAGACATTTTCCATTTTCTTTCCTTGCAAATTTTCGCCACCCATTCCTTGCAAATTTTAGTTCACAAAAGTAAATCCAAAATTCTTTTCTGCATCCTGAAGAAAAAGAGTATTCCTTTGATGATAAAAACATCATCTTATTAAAAACATATATCATCGCACTGCAGAGATAAAGTCAAGATTTACTAGTAACTTTTCGGATATTTTAGTTTACTAAAGTTAATCCAAAATAATTGTCTAAACTAATTATCTTTATATTACAATAAAAGCCATTCAAATTCTAAAATGTTACCACACAATTCGTGTAGCGCTGTTATTTTATTATGTTTATTCATACGCTCCAGGCATTTAGAATTAATAACACGTATTCGTCACCCCGAACACTCAACTTAATCATTTTAATAATAAGGATATTTACGTTTACAAAAGTAAATCCAAAATACTTTTCTGCGCCTCTCCAGAAAGCGAACTTTCCTTTGATACAAATTATATTACAATTTAAGGTCATTTAAAATTATAAAATTGTACCACAAAATTTCTGTAGCGCAATTATTATATTATGATTACTTATACGCTCCTTGGTATTTAGAATTATTAACACGTACTAGCCACACCAAACACTTGCCTTTATTATTTGAATAAGAAGGATATTTCAGTTTACAAAAATCAATCCATAATACTTTTCTGAATCCCTATAGAAAACGAGCTTTCCTTTGATAGAAATTATATTACAATTTAAAGTCCTTAAATATTCACAAATTGTACCGCAAAATTCGAGTTGAGCTATTATTATATTGCAGTTATTCATACGCCCCATGGTATTTATAATTAATAACACTTATTCGTCACACCAAACTCTCTACTTTATTATTTGAATAGTAAAAATATTTCAAAATACTTTCTGCATCTCATTAGAAAATTTATTTTCCTTTAATACAAATTGCATTTCAATTTAAACCCATTAAAAATTCTGTAATTGTACCATAAAATTCGTGTAACACAATTATTATATTACAATTGTTCATGCGATCTATTGTATTTAGAAATAATAACAAGTATTCGCCACCCCAAACTCTCGCCTTTATTATTTTGAATAACAAACATATTTTAGTTTACAAAAGTACATCGCAAATACTTCTCTACACCTATTTAGAAAACAGGGTTTCCTTTCATACAAATTATATTACAATTTAGAGCCGATAAAAATTCTACAATTGTACCACAAAATTGGTTTGGTGCAATTAGTTAAATAATAATCTATAATAAATAATTTTGGATATACTATAAATATTTATTATAACTAAACCCTTTAGTGATTTAAATACAAAATAGTGCCACAAAATTCGTGTAGCGCAATTATAATTAATAACACGTTTTCCCCACCCCAAACGCTTCCCTTTATTATTTGAATAAAAAGGATATTTTAGTTTACAAAAGTAAATCCAAACATCTTTCCTACACATCTCTGGAAAATGGCTTTTCTCTTCATGAAAATTTTATTACAATTTAAATTCATTAAAAATTCTAAAATTGTACCACAAAATTCATGCAGCGCAATTATTATATTATGATTACTTATACGCTCCTTGGTATTTATAATTAATAACACGTATTCGCCACCCCTATTCGAATATGTATTATTTGAATAATAATCTATACTAAATAATTTTTGAAATATTATTAATATTTATTACAACCAAAGACCTTGAAATATTTTTTGCCTACAACTGTACTGCCAGTCATGTCATTTCACAAAAGATACCACGTGTTTTCCTCTGCCATGTGACATTACACTTTTCACAAATAGGAAAAAAATAAAAACCTGCATAAAAAAAATAAGTTAGAAACTGAAACCAGTCATATTTTGTATACATTCCTATAGCAAGATCTGCTAAGAGAGATTGTGTGTTGACAGTTACATTACGCCTCTGGTCGAAAGGATATCACAATGAGGTGATGAAGTGAGGGAGGGGAGGTGACAGCAGGGGACAGACTTTGAATATGTATGGAGGAGGAGTGTTAGAGTATACAGACATTTTCCATTTTCTTTCCTTGCAAAAAACGAAAGAAACTTCTTTCGAAAAGGTTTGAGGTTTCTATGACTATTTTATCCTTTCATGAAGCAACCTGAAAGAGTTGGTGGATTGGTGGACTGGGTGTCGGGATGGCTGTATGGTGTGGTTTGGACAGTCTTCCTTCTGCCTTGCCAATGCCTTGGCTATGAGTAGTATGGGCTCTGACGAAGTCTGTCATGTAGTGTCGAGACCTTTGCCTACTAATGTTTTGTAACCTTTTGCATTTTCTTTGTAATCCATGTTTTCTTTATGTCGTTTCCTTCGTAATATTTTTATTTTTCCTGTCATTTTTTCCTTTCTTGGGATTGACATTCTTTTGTAACAGTTGTAGCATGACAATTATGATTTAACGAATAATATTTTAACATAATTCCTTAAGTTATAAGGGATATTTTCTGTCACTGCCACTAAGGCCTTGGGGTCCGATTTGTTTTTTGGCATTAATATTTATTGGCAATTTTATTCGTAGAAAAAGGGTTTATTCTTTATTGACGAACTGTCATGATTGGTAAATTGCCATAAAAAAATGAAAATCATTTGAATAAAATTGTTCTTTTTTTATATTGCTGTTCTGCATAAAACAATTTTATTCAAATGGCTAAATGTGTCTACAAACGCTAACAATAAAGTCAGTTGGTTGGAATTGGATATTGTCCAGTTCAAGGGATAAGGTCACTGGAGGAAATAATGCTATTTGAGGAATTTGCAAATTCTTTATAATGTAAAGAAAAATGTTTAACAATGCATAAGGCTAAGGATTGAAAAAGCCAAAACGGACTTTTTCAGAATGTCAATAAAATTATAATAATTGGACCTTTTCGCTGCATTAAAACGAGAAATGACAACAATATTCTATTCTTCAGTTCTTCCGAAAAAAAATATGTATTTAAATTCCACGCAGTTGTGCTACTGATCCATATTGAAATTAATGCATTTGACGTATATCTAAGTATTAATGTCACTCATACGCTCCCCAGGACTTACAAAAAAAATGTATTATATCTCACCTACGTAACATTAAGTTTTTTTAAACTCACGTCTAATAATGAGATATTTTTATTCGGCCACTTTCTGTGGTTGGTCTTCAATTATTCCATATTTTTCATTATAGGTCACCCTATTTATTATTGAGTTTTTGAAAGTATGCAAATTAATATCACTTATACGCACAACATGATACAGATTATACGTCACCGCTAATAACGCTAGTTCACCAAAGGGATGTGCATATATTCTAGTGTGAATTGGTATTCTAAACACGAAGAAATTAAAATCAAATTATGGTTATTTAGAATTCTAAAATGGTACCACAAAATACCTGTAGCGCAATTATTATATTACGATTACTTATACGCTCCTTGGTATTTAGATATTATTACACGTATTCGCCACCCCAAAAGCTCACCTTTATTATTTTGAATAATACCGATATTTAAGTTTACAAACGTAAATCCATAATACTTTTCTGAATCCCTATAGAAAATGAGGTTTCCTTTGATACAAGTTGTATTACAATTGAAAGTCATTAAATATTCACAAATTGTACCACACAATTCGAGTCGAGCTATTATTATATTACAATTATTCATACGCTCCATGGTATTTTTAATTAATAACACGTATTCGCCACCCCAAACACTAACCTTTATTATTTGAATAATAATCTATACAAAATAAATTCTGAAATATTATAAATATTTATTACAACTAAAGACCTCGAGTAATTTATATAAAAAATTGTATCACAAAAATTTTCTATCTCAATTAGTATACTCGTATTATTATCCTTCATACGCTCCATGGTTTTTGTTCTATGGTATTCGTCACCTCAAATTTGTATAATAAGGATATTTTAGTTTACCAATGTAAATCCAAAATACTGCTTCTGCACTTCTTTAGAAAATGATTTTCCTTTGATACAAATTGTTCCAGTTTAAAGACTTAAGAATTCTATAATTGTACCACAAAATTCGTGTAGCCCAATTATTATATTACAATTATTCATACGCTTCATGGTATTTCGAATTAATAAGACGTATTCGCCACCCCAATACTAGCCTTTATTATTTGAATAATAATGTATACTACATAATTTTTCAAATATTATTAATATTTATTATAACTAAAGACCTTGATTTATGTATATATAAAAATGTACCTCAAAATTCGTGTAACACAATAATCATATTATAATTATTCATACCCTCCATGGTATTTACAATTGATAACACGTATTCGCCACCCCAAACACTTCTATATTATTTGAATAATAAGACAAGTAAGAAAGTTTCAGTCGGGTAAACCGACTAAGGTATACCCTCACTTTGTGAGTAATGTAATATTGAATATTACTCGAATTATTCTGTCAATTTGTGTGGGAGGTACCAGAAGGGGTTTATCAAATACACTTTTTTTTGCTGAACATTAGATACTTTAAATTCATTGCATTGTGCCGACTTATAAGCATTTATGTGCACTGGTATAAACGTTATGAGACATTAAATTGTGGTATGATTTGGGCATTTTGTGTGGGAGGTACAAAGAGGGGCGTGGCAATAACGCCCATTTTTCACAGGGCTATAGACACATAAAAACATTAATCTGTACAAAATTTCAAGTATTTTTATACACTGGTTTTAATGTTATAAGCTGTTAACTTTTGGTGCAAAAAGGTACGTTTGTGTGGGAGGTACCAAAAGGGGCGTAACAACAACACCCATTTTTCCCTGGACTGTAGGCAATATAAAAGCATAATACTGTACAAAATTTCAAGTATTTTTATACACTGTTATTAATGTTATAAGCTGTTAACTTTTGGTGCAAAATGGTGCATTTGTGTGGGAGGTACCAAAAGGGACGTGGCGACTTCGCCCATTTTTCTCGAGTTGATAACGACTAATAAGCTAATACTATGTGTGGAATTTCAAAAGATTCGAATAAGTAGTATAGCAGTTATTAAAGAATCAATATTTCACAACATTTTAACACTTTGTGGGGGAGGTACTAGAGGGAGTGGACCAATATGGCCCATCTTCGAACTTAGCCGGAGATAGAAAAAAATATTACCACATACCAAATTTGAGGTCAATCGGTTACTCCTTTCGAGAGTTATCGTGCGCACCAGCCAGCAGACACACAGACAGACAGACAGACAGACAGACGGACGGACATTGCTCATTCGACTTAAAATGACCCAAAACGGATTTCCTCCGAACATACTTGGGGTCTTAGGTCACTCCTTCGACGTGTTACACTTTTTTCCGTAGCAAATGATATATACCCTCGTCACACTAAAGTGAGGGTATAAATATGTATTTATGTTTGGAAAAGTAAATCCAAAATTCTTTTCTCTCTAGAGAAGGATTTTTCCTTTGGTACAAATTGTATTCCAATTTAAAGCCATTAACATTTCTTTAATTGTACCACAGGATTCGTGTAGCGCAATTATTATATTATGATTACTTATACGCTATTTATTATTGCATTTTTAAAATGATGCACATTAATATCAACACTGGATCTATACATGATACAGATTATACGCCACCGCTAATAACACTAGTTCACCAAAGGGCTGTGCATATATTCTAGCCATATTTGGTATCCGAAACACGAAGAAATTAGAATAAAATTATGGCTATTTTTTATTTTAAAATTTTTTGGAAGGTACTTTTAGTATTTAAACCATATTTTTTTGGAGTATAAGTCCGGCATATGCGTTAAATTTAAGGGTAATTATGAGGGCTACAAATGTTGAAAAATCCCTTTCACTAATTATGCATAATATTTATATGAAAATGATGTTGATTCAAGTATTTGTATCTATTAATATTACTAATACGCTCCACAGAACCTAGTAATAAATTAGATAATATGTCACCGATCCTATACATTTATACATTTTATTTTTTGTTTAGGACGTTTTAAACCTTCACCATCAACTATATATTTTTTCTAGGAACCACAACGGTACCATTTAGAATTATAAATACTAATGTTACTCATACGCTCCCCAGGACTTACAGATAAAATATGGAATACGCCACCACTATTATTATTTCGATTACATTATATCAGTATATTAGAACTTCTTTAACCATCAAATAATATATTTTGGCCTAATTATGCAATAGATTTATATGAAAATGGCTTAATAAATGTTACTAATACGCTCCATAGGATTTAGATATAAAATAGATAATATGTCAGCGCTTTTATTAGTATTTCCACTAAATTTTATTGTTACTTTAGGTCTTTTATAAAACCTCGCCTATATCCATTTGTCAAGAAGCAGAAAATAATTTTGCTAATACACTTTTCAGGTCTTAGAGATAAAATACGAGTAGATTATGCGCCACCGTTATTTCTATTTCTTCTTTTCTTCATTCATTTGTTATTTTAAATCTCTTAGTACCCTCACCTGTATATTTTCGCCTAATTAGGCTATAGATTTATATGGAAATGGCTTATATATTTAAGTATTTTTTAATGGTACTCATACGCTCCATAGGACTTGAAGATAAAATAGATTATACGTCACCGGTTCTGTTAGCATTTCTACTATATTATACTGTTATTTTACGTCTTTTTATCCCCTCACCTATATATAAGTATAATAAGAACGAAAAACATATCACTTCGAAGGAGTTTGGGTCAATATCACTTTGCATTTTTTTTAAACCATTTGAGCTATTCCCTTCAGTCCGTCCGTCTGTCTGCCTAGTGCGCACAAGGGTATATATTACTTGATATAGACCAAAGGTTTAACATATTGAAGGAGTGAGTGGCCATTTGATATTTTTTTTACAAGTCGATTTAACAGTTTATACATCACTTGAGCTATGTCCGGCTGTCTGTCTGACTGGAGAGCTCTACCACATGGGAATGCAGCTACATAATGACTTTAAATTTTGCATAATAATTTAAAACATAATAATATTTAAATCACCACTGTCAAATCAAGAAAAAATCAGACATTTTGAGACATTTTACCTAATTATAATTTTGTCCGTCTGTCTGTCTGATTACAGAGCACAGTCACTTTTGATTGAAAGCCGTAACCACATGAATTCAAAGTTTTTATTGCTACATAAGTTATGGAGAATTTTGTATTTGAGACTACTCTTGCAATGACTGTAGTCTGATAAATTCTGCACCGTTTTAACATCTCCCATAAAATATATATAATTTCACATTCTATTTCTCTGCAACTGGGGGCTTGACTACCGGTCTCCGATTTCATTACATGTTTTTTCATAATTTATTACAATTACGTGTACGCCTTAAAATATTTCTAATTTAAATCAAAATAGAAATATAGCATTTTTCAATTAATTCTATTTTTATTAAATATAATTGTTTAAGAATAATTAAATACGCTCTGCTGGACCTGCAAATAATATTCCATTTCCTATACAAATATGTATATAAATAAATATATTGTCTCAGACAATCTATAATTCTTACCTCCATTCAAAATATTTCATCATAGCTAAATATGCGATTTTCTTTTTTATATACAGTCGAAATTGTTATAGTCTTGGTCGGATTTTAAAAACTAATTAATATAACGAATACGCTCCACAGAGCTTATAATTAATATGAATTATCCGTCCCAGCGCCAACTGCTAAAACAGTCCACATAACTATTTTTCAAAATATTGAATAACTATTTGATATGACTTCTAAATAATGAATAAATACGCTTTACATTTTAAATTCATTAAATTTAATACGCTCTCCCAGGTTTTTTAATTAATATCAATTATCCGACACCGCCCACAATTTCATAAACAGTGTCCATATCTACATTTCTACGTATTTTATAACTTTATAAGATATTACTTCTAAATAAATAAATACGCTTTACATTTTAAATTCATTAATATTACGAATACGCTCCATAGGGCTTATAATTAATCTCAATTATTCACCCCTGCGTCAACTGCGTAATTAACTATTTTTTAAAATATTTTATAATTATTAGATATGACTTCCACAAAATATAAATATATACGATTTACAAGTCCTGTAAACAATAACCCAATTTAGAATTTATTAATATTACGAATACGCTCCCCAGGATTATTAATTAATATCAATTATCCGACACAACCGCCAACTTCATAAACAGTGTCTATATCTACATTTCTACGTATTTTATAACTTTATAAGATATTACGTCTTAAGAATAGGTAATACGCTCGACAGGATCTATAAGTAGCACGCCCTTTCCCGCTGCATGAACTTACAAAGCTTCGATCGTTGCAATAAGCTGGAGTAGCTTCAATGTTCCAAATTGTTTGTGTTGTTGTCGATATGTGATTGTTCCTCTCATCCCAAAAATTTTGTCTGCTAATCTTAAATCTTTAAGACTTTTTATAACACTGCGACAAAAAATATTCAAAAGTTCGGTTCCTTTGCCAAATGGTAGTCGTAGGTGAGTAGAATAAACAAGTTTTAACCTTAGGTTGAACTCGACCTAATTAATAATAAATTTGATAAATTTGAATTTGGAATGAAAATTCCAAGTGGTTGTAGGAAATGTAAAACGGCATCTTACAGATCTTAGGAAATTCTGCTCATAGATGTCTTCAGTAAAATTCAGTGATTTCGTATTTCTAATTCTTTGGGTATTTTCTCGTCGAAATTTTTATCACTTGAGTTATTTATGGAATAGATCTTAAATTATTTAATATTATTCATACGCTCCATAGGATCTACAGATGAAATTGATTACACATCACCCTTTTTTATATTGAATTTAATCTTAAATCTTTGAGACTTTTTATAACACAAAAAATTTGAAACTTAGTTCGAACTTGATTACAATGGCCTTATAAATTATAGATGTTTTCCTTAGAAGTGGTCGTAGGAAATGTAAAACGGCATATTACAGATCTTAGGAAACTTTGCTCGTAGATGCCCTCAGTAAAATTGCTTGATGAATATTTTTGTAGAACATTTTGATCCCGCATTTCTGATTCTTAGAGTATTTTCTCGTCGTTAACGTCAAATCACCTTAAATATTTTTCAAAGTTGTTATGATTTCAGTTATTTATGGAATTGATCTTACATTATTTTTTATTATTCATACGCTCCATAGGATCTATGTACAGATGAAATTGATTATACGCCACCCTTGTTTTATATTGAATTTTAAAAGGTAAACAAATTAATGTCACCATAGGATCTACATACGTCACCGCAAATAATATTATATTATTATTTTTTATTGGGTTTTTTAAGTGAAGCCTTAATTAAGTATTCACTTTTTAAGTATATTTTTTATTTATTTTTCAATTATATTTTGGAAGTTTTGTAACACTTTATTTTTGGCTATTTCCAAAAAAAAACATCTCAGTGGAAAAAGAAAAATTACCATCGATTTTCGTGACGAATGTTAGCCAATGAGTGGTGTAGTTTTCTCTGATTTTTTTTGCATCTCAAATCAATCACATTGTCACGTTTTTTGGCGGGTTTTCTGTTTTTCCCAAAGGCGTTATATACAACGCGGAAAACTTAATTGACAAAAAACAACTGCAAAATCGTGCCGTCATACAATTCCTATAGTATTTATTTATTTTTTGGTTAATAAATACCACAACAATAAGCTTTGTTTTGAATAAATCAGCAATATTTTATAATCTGATATTTCAAAGAAAAAATCTAAATATTTGTAATTGTATAAATAAACAGTTGTTCGTTGTTGAAATCCCCCCCAAAAAAAGTTCTCACCGAATATAAAATATGCAAATGGATTTCATAACATGCAGTCTGTCCGTCTGTCTGTCATAATCGTCTTATGTATATTTATGATTTGATCTTCTTTCGTGGAATCTGAGAAGACAATTTTGCAAAAGACAACTAATCCCACAACAGCATCCGATCAACTTTTTTTGTTTTGAATTGAGTTATGAAGTTTTCACACCAAACAAAGTCTTCGGTGCAATTGTTTTTTGCAGTCTTTGCAGGAATTAGAAACTATTTTTTTGTCAAATACAAATCCATTTTGTCTTACCTGTGTTTGCAATGCATGAAAGTGCACCTTCTGCACATCTGCTGTCCCAAGTTCTCGAAATATATGCCATATTTGTCTGGCATCACTTCTATCTCCATCTCCATCTGCATGACATGTTTATCATAACAAAAGCCGTTTCCGTTTCTCCTCCTATTGGAAAAACGACTGGAGTTGTATTGTCTTTGGTTGTGTCTTATCCAAAGTCCTCTTGCGGCTTTAGTGTCTCTCTCTCACTCTCTCCTATTCCTGGAGGCGCAAAGTGAGCATGAAACTTTGCCAAGTTTTTTTTGCGAATTCTGTTCTGGTGTCTACAAGTGTATGTCTGTGCATTGTGCTCGAGATAGTTTTTCAGTAATCGGATCCAATTAGAATAATAGAAAACAAACAATTCCACAGTCTGTTAATTTTGGAAGTTAATACTCTGTTGAATAGAATTAGATTAAGATGTTGTATAGTGAGATTTACATCTGTTTGCATTTTCTCCTACACCTTTCGCATGGGAGATATTTTAGATATTTGCGTATTTATTTAAATGAAGGAAGATTTTATTTAAACGATAAGCAAATAGTTTTACGTTGTTTAAAACACATTTGAAATAAGTTCATTTTTAGTTAAATGTCTTCAAGATTAAGATAAATGTTCGGAAATTAGCTTGAAATTATATAGCCGACTATTATACTTCGCCTATAGTAAATAAACTACTCTTATACATGACTCTTAACAAGTAGGTAGACATTAAAAAATCACTTGAATTAAATACACAACTCCTGCACTTCGTCTGTATTGAATATACGACTCTTATACATCGTATATATTAAAAATACGACGTCGAAATGTCGTCCATACAAAATATACAACTTTTATATGTCATCTACATTAAATATACAAATTTTATTTGTCATCTATATTATATACGATTCATAACGGTTGTCTATACTAAATATACGGCTCTTTTATGTTGTCTATATTAAATATACGGCTCTTATATATCGTCTATAATAAATATACGGCTCTTAGACGTCGTCTATATTAAATCTACGACTCACATATAATAAAGATGCGACTTATATACGATGTCTATATTAAATATACAACTCTTATACGTCGTCCATATTAAATATACAATTCTTATACGTCGTCTATATTAAATATACGACTTTTATATGGCGTGTATATTAAATATACGACTCTTTACGTCGCCTATATGTAACATATGACTTATACGTCGTCTTTATTTCATAACCACATTTATACGTCATTAACATTAACTGTACGACTATTGTACGTCATCTATATTAAATGCACGGTTTTTATACGTCGCCTATTTTAATACGTGGCTCTTGTATGTCGTCTATATCAAATATACGATTCTTATACGTCGTCTGTATTAAATATACGACACTCATACGTAGTCTTTATTAAACATACTTCTCGTATACATCGTCGATATTAAATGTATGACTCTTATACCCGGTATAGAAAGTATGCGACTTTTGAATGTCATCTATATCTAATATACGACTTTTATACGTCGACTCTTTTTAATAAACGACTCGTACACGTCGTATTTATTATATATACGACTCATACGTCATATATATTATATATACGACTTTCATAAGTCTTCTATATTAAATATACGACTCCTATATTAAAAATGTAATACGTGTATATGTCGTCGTTTATGTCAAAATGCGACTATTTACGTCGTCTATATTTAATATACGACTGTTATACATCGTCTATATTTAATATACAACTGTTATACATCGTTTATATTTAATATACGACTTGTATTGGTCGCGTATATGAAATATACGAATCTTATACGTCACCTATATTTAATATACGTCTTTAATACGTCATACGAGTATATAATAAATAATTGACTATTATACGTCATCTATATTAAATATGAAACTCTTATAGGTCGTCCATATTAAATCTATGACTCTTATACGTCTTTTATGTTAAATGTACGAATATTATACGTTGTACAGTTGAATACCAAAATAACACCTCTTGTTGGAAAACCCTTTACATCGTCTATATTTAATATACGACTTGTATAGGTCGTGTATATGAAATATACGACTCTTATACGTCACCTATATTTAATATACGACTGTTATACATTGTCTATATTTAATATACAACTGTTATACATAGTTTATATTTAATATACGACTTGTATAGGTCGCGTATATGAAATATACGACTCTTATACGTCATCTGTATTTAATATATAACTTTTAAACGTCACCAATATTTAATATACGACTTTCATTCGCCATATTAAATATGCGACTCTTATAGGTCTTCTATATTAAATATACGAACTTATACGTCCTCTATATTAAATATACGGCTCTTGTATGTCGTCTATATTAACACTTTTAAACTATATCTATATTAAATATACGTCGTCTATATTAAATTTACGAATTTTATACGTTGTATATAATAAATATACCACTTTCAAGCGATGTCTATTTAAATATACGAATCTAACACGTCGTCTATATTAAATACACGACTCTTATTGGTCGTTTATAATTATACGACTCTTATACGTCGTCTATATTAAATACGCCACTCTTATAGGTCGTCTATATTAAATATACGACTATTATTCGTCGTCTATATTAAATACGCGAATTTTATACGTCATCTATATTAAATACGCGACTCTTATAAGTCGTCTATATTAAAAATACGACTTTTATACGTCCTCTATATTAAATATACAGCTCTCGTATGCTTCTATATTAAATGTACGAATCTTATACGTTGTATATAGTAAATATACCACTTGTAAACTATGTCTATATTAAGTATACAACTCTTAAACGTCGTCTATATTAAAAACGCGACTCTTATCTTTCGTCTATATCAAATATACGGCTTTTATACGCCATCTATATTAAATACGTGACTCTTATAGGTCTTCTACATTAAATATATGACTCTTATATGTCGTTTATATTAAATGCATGGCTTTTAATGTAGACGACGTGTCTACATTAATTGTACGATTTTTATACGTTGTATGTAATAAATATACCACTTTCAAACGATGTCTTTTTTAATTATACGAATCTTATACGTCGTCTATATTAAATACAAGAATCTTGTATGTCGTCTATATTAAATATACGACTCTTATACGTCGTCTTTATTAAATAAGCCACCCTTATGGTCATCTATATTAAAAATACGACTTTTATAAGTCGTATATATTGAATAAGCGACTCTTACATGCCGTCTATATTAAATATACCACTATTACACGTCAGTTAAGAGCGTACGAATTTTTTTTTACGATGTCTATACCAAATATACGACTCTTAAATTCATGTATATTAAATATGCGACTCTTATACGTCATGAATATTGAATATACGACTATTATACGTCATGAATATTAAATATACTACTCCCATATGTCACCTATAATTAATAAAAAAAACTCTTATATGTCGTGTATATTCAATATATCACTCTTATACGTCATGTATATTAAATATACGACTATCGTACGTCTTCTACGTCTTCTACGACATTATACGTATATTAAATATACGAATATTTGCTGTAAGGCTCTATTAAGTCACCGACATAGCAAATCTACGATAAATAGACAGACGACTACTTTCATTATCTACAATAAATGGAGTAATTTCATACTTCTCCAACAATAAATAGCTAACTCGTATACTTAATTTTCTGAAAATATATAATCTTCAGTAAATATAGATAGTATATAAATGCAATAAATTTACTACTCTTCTACGTCATATACAAATATTATAGGACTGTATATTGCCTTCGATATATAGGGGACTATTATACATCAATATCCAAAAATATATGACTTTTATACGTCGTATGCAATGTGCTTTAACTATGGTCTGTAGTAACTATATAATAAATGTATAATAAATAAACGGATCTTATAAATAACGGATCTTAAATGTATGACTCTTATATGTCGCATATAATAAATATACGACTTTTATACGAAATCTGTTTTAGATATAAAACTCTAATACATCGTTTATATAAATAAACGACTCTTATACGCATTTTATAATAAATATGCGACTCGTATACGTTGTCAGAAATAAACAGAAGTTTTTTATAAGCTGTCTATAATAAATTGTTTACTCTTCTAAGTCGTCTGAAATCACTAGGCAACTCTAATACAACGTAATAAGTAGCTAGACGACCTCTATAAGTCGTCTGAGATAAATGGACGACTCTTGTACCTTGTCAAGGCGATATATACGACTTTTATATGGATGTATACGGATAATGTATATTGCCTACGTATAAAAATAATATTAAAGACACATATCCGTTACCTTTAGTAGATAAACGACTCTTATATTTCGTATATGATGCTTAAACATCCAATGTATCCAATAGTCGAATTTTATACATGTTGACAAATCAACGCTGGATATTTGTGGTATTATAAAATACGACTCTTATACGTCGTCTAAAATTACCAGACCGCTCTTATACACCATGATAAGTTGGTAGACGACCCCTATATGTCGCCTAAAACAAATGTACGACTTTTATACTTGGTCAAGATTAAATATACAACTCTTATACGGAAGTAGACGGATAATGTACATCGCCTACGTTTAAAAATCATTTTCAAAAGCCCTGTCCGTCAACTATAGTAGATAGATGACTCTTATACGGCTCTTATATTTCGTATATGATGCTGATGCATCGAATATATCTAATATGCTAAATTTATACATGTTCTCAAGTCAACACAAGATATTTGTAGTATTATATCAGAATTTCATACATAATCTAAAATAAAAATAACACTCTTATACGGGTTCTAGTATTAAATATTCGATTGTTACATGTCGTATAAATCAAACAAACGGCTAAAATAGTTTACCATGCACTAAATATATGTATAAGAATCATCTGAAGTAAATATATGACTCTTATACAACGTCTTAAATAAACGGAATACTTTTGTAAAAAAACTTAATATAAAATTTTATATAATTTATTATAATCATACGACTCTTATAAGTCGTGCACACTAAGAATACTCTTATAAGATGTCTATGATTAATAGACATTACTTCTAAGTCTATATTGTTTACAAATGACTACTTCTATACGTCGTCAATGTATATATGTCCTCTCAAATAATTGTTCGATTTTCTACGACGATAGGCTGCTTCAAAAGTCGTCTACTAGTTAAATAGGTGACTCTTACATGTGGTTTATAATAGAATAAACAAAACTTATGAGTTACTAAATATTAACTATATACAGCTCTTATACATTGTGTATTATTAACATACGTCTCCTATATGTTTTCTATTATTAACATACGTCTCCTATTCATCATCATCATTAATGAAATACGACACGTATACGTCTATTTTATTAACATACGACTCCTATACATCGTCTGTTAATAGCATACGTCTTACTAAATTCTCAACTCGTATAAGACATCTGCCATAAATACATCGCTCCTATACAAGGTCTATAATTTATATCAGCCTTTTATACATCGTATATAGTGAATAGAAAACTCTTATACAGCATATAAAATATGAAGAATACTTTGTACGTCGTGTTTAATAAAAATACGAATAAAGATGTGGCTTTAGACGTCGTCTACAGTAACTTGACGGCTCTTATACGCCGTCTATAGTAAATTAAAGGCTTATATACGTCACCCGCATTATTAAGACGGATTTAAGACCCACATTCAATAAACTGGCGGCTTTATTTATGCTCTACATCTAATATGTTGACTCTTTTAAGCGATCTAACATAAACGCAAGATTTTTATGTATGGTCTATACTGACTATTTGACTCTTATACAACGTCTAAAATAGGCAGACTACTCTGATACGTCATCTATAGTTATTAGACTATTTTTTACATCATCTATGATATATAAAACACTCTTATACTTCAATTAAACTTCAAATTTCATTCAGTCATAACATTAACATACATAAATCTTTCGCTCTACAGAATCCATTATTAATAATAATTATTTATCACCACAAAATTCGTTCGTGACGTTCGAACAAAGAAAAAATCCACTGAAAATCAAGATTTTTTTCTGCGAGAAAACCAAATATTTAACATACCGTGACTCATGAATAATTTATTGATTATCGATCATTTATTAATTATAATTATGTATTTATGTAAAAAGCTTTAACCACAATCCACTTTAACTCATATTCAACTCATAAAGTTGCGACAACCCATCAGAAATTATGTATGAATCGCATTAATAGTTATCAAAGATATTAATGAATAAATCACTGTCATTTTATAAAGATGAAACTATAGCTGTCATATTGAGGCGATGTCGTTCGTCGTATTAATTATCTTATAAACGAAGAGAAGACATATTATATAGAAAAAATATAATTTAGACTTTTTCAAATCGAATTGATCAATCGTGTTGGGGCATAAATTTTGTCTAGATTGTTTTTCACTTAAATCTATTTAAATCATCTCCGGTTAAACAGTAGCAGCATTTTTTTCACGCTGAGGTGCTAAATTGGTTATTTTAACATTTTTGCTTATTTGACAGTTTTTGGTTTGGTTTTTGATTTATTGGCAGTCTTCTTTTATTTTGTTTGCAAAAAAAAAACCCAATGAGAACAATATAAAAATCTTCATTAACGTTATTCCTAGTTTTCTCTTCTTCCTATTTTAAGCACCCACATTTCAACATTCTTTTCATTTAAGTTTTTGTTTGTTTTGTTTGAATTTTGCAAGAAACTTTAAACATCAGCCACCACAAAGACGACGGCAAAAAAATCGAATTCAAAATAAACATGTTTTGTGCTTAAGCTTTTTTATTTGAACTATAAAAACTTACCCGAACTCATAATAAACTAAAGCTGCGCTCATTAACCACAACGCGCCGAGATTAAACGTCAAACGTTCACGTTTAACAGATGAAGAAAAAAACGTTAGAACTCTTTCTAGATATTTAAGCTTTTGTTTTCTATTCTCTACAAATTGTGAGGGTGGATTTGATTATTCCGTCGGTGAGAAATTTACGATGAGATAATAAATGTTAGAAATTTATAGCGAATGGTGTTTTTTTTCTGATTGCCCAAACTAATCTCCTTAACGGTCATTCAAATATTTGAATTCATTATTATGTAGAGGTATTGTATAAATTTAACATTAATGTGACAGAATTGGAACAAATACATATCCGATAAGATATATGAGATTTATTTGTTAAGTCGCTGTAGGAAAATATTTAGGTTGGAATTTTTTGAGGTTATAAAAATATAAATATATAAAAAATAACACCTACATGACATTTATACGATATATTTTTGAAAAATAGAAGACCGTTATATTTTTATTATTTAACAACTATAAGACTCTTATACCGCGCTCATAATAAACAAACAACTTGTATACGTTTTACATAACAAATAGAAAATTCTTATACATTTTATATAACAAATAGACAATGGTAACTAATAGGCGTCGTTTATACTAGTTATATGACAAAAATACGACTTTTATATATAGCCAGTAAACAAATAAGCAACTCTTATACCTCGTCTGCAGCAAAAAGGCGCCTCTTATACGTTTTATACGACATAAAAATGACTTTTATACATAGCCTGTAACAAGCAGCATTTTATACTACAAATATACGACACTTATACATCGCTGTTACCAACAGACTACTCTTATACACGTTATATAGCAAACAGGGGATATCACATATTTCAAACAGGCAAATCTTATACGGGTCATACAACAAACAGACGACTCGTTTACTCCTCTGGTGTAAGATGACGACTTTCAGATGTCATCTAATATATATTTCAAGTCTCTTAAAAGTCAGCTATAATAAATGAACTTCACTTATACTTGGTCTATATTAATATGACTGGCCATATGACTGGCATACATCGTTCAAAATATCTCATATTCCCAGTCTTCTTAAATTAAGTTTGGCTATTACCGCATACAGTATTTGAAGACAGTCGATCATCTCCCTTTGTCAAAGCTCATTTCGATTAAAAAGTCCTAACGAATTTCTGAATTAGGGTCATAGGTCCCGATTCACACGAGGCAACATTAGTTGCGGCAATTTGAAAGTTTATAGGAGAGGGAGGTAGGAGGAATAAAAACGAAGAGTATATAGTATATCAATTGCTACACGCTGAAAAAAAAACGCTCCTGTAGTATATTGTCCCAAACATATTCGGCTTGAAATATATACATGTTTAGGGTACACTCTAAATTGTTTACTCCAATTTTTTTGTTTGGGACTATTATTTTTCGAAACAAATTAAAAATTTACACTTAAGTATTCAGAAAGTACCTAAATTGCGTCATATTGTTCAGTAATTCAAAATATTTTTTTTAGAAATTTTTAATGTTCGTAAAAATAATAAATAATAACTGAAATTCTATAATTTTGGATCAAAATAAATTTTTCGGTGGATTGACAACTAATGATGGCTTGGAATACTTAAATTTAAAATGATTGATTTGAAACAAAAGTCAATGCTGCATAAGGTATCATAATTGGGAGGTACAATTAGGAACCAAGAAAAAATTAAAAATGAAATTCGAAAAAGTCAGCACAAGATTTGAAATTATTTTTTAAATAAAATATATTTGGAGAAATTCCTAAAGAATAATTTTATTTGTACTTAAACATATACTTTATTTGAGAAATTTAGTTTGCAAATATATTTTGTTGTAATATATTAATATATTCGTTTCAAATATATTTTATTGATTTTCAAATAGAATTTATTTGCTCAGAAATATATAATATTTAAAAATTTCTGTTCCAAATATATTTTCTCTCGATTCAAACATATCAAAAAATGCGATTTTGCCCCGTGAACGGGCTAAGGGCAAATTATATAGGAGGAATAAAACCTCCTATATCATTTGCCCTTAGCCCGTAGCCCGTAGCCCGTAGCCCGTACTCTGCTTCATTAAGTAAGTATAATCGTATACAAGAAGAAGACTTCTTTACTTCGACTGTATGAACAAGCGACTTTTAAACATCGTCTATATTAAACACATGGCACTTATACTTTGTCTATATTAAACGGACGACTTCTGTACTTCGTCTATATTAAACAAACGACTCTTATACTTCGCCTGTATTAAATAACTGTCACTTATACTTTGTCTGTATTAAAGAGGCATATTTTATACTTTGCCTATTTTACACAAATGACTCTTATACTTCATCTTAATTAAGCAACCAACATTTGTACTTCGTATATATTAAATATATCTCTTTTACTTCATTTATATTAACCAAAAATCTCGCATACGTCAATATATCGTCCCCTCAATATAATAATAGCCCATAATACACTACACATAGTGTATTATAGGCTATTATTTTATTGAGGGGAGGATATAACATACTTCTCTTCATCTTCGTCTATATAATAAACAGACAACAGTAATACTTCGTCTATATTAAACATAGAACTTTAATACATAGCCTACACTTCTACTTCGTCTATATTAAACTGACATATTTTTTACTTCTTCTACAGGGTTTTCCAATAAGAGTGATATGATTTCTGTGAAAAAACTCACTTATTGTTAAGGAAATTCAAAAGTTTTTTATTTAATGTGAAGTACAATCGATACAATTAAGTTCTAAATAAAACGTCATTAAAATAGCCTTCACGGCTTCTTCTGCAGGAACGAATTCCATGAACCCAATTTTCGAGCACGTTCAATATGGCATATGGCACGTTCAATATTAACTTGTAAAGCTTGAAGAGAGTCTGGTTTATTGCGAAAGACCAATGACTTCAAATAACCCCACTAGAAATATTATAATGGTGTTAAATTACAACTTCTTGGAGACCATTCAATATCACAATTTCTTGAAATAGTCGAATCTCCAAACTTTTCTCGCAACAATTCAATTGTTTCATTTGCTGTGTGGCACGTAGCCACAATCGGTCAATGGCAAAAAGTTAGCTCTTAACGAGAGCTAAAATATTGCTCATGGGTGTCAACGTCGTATGTCAACTGGAAAGTGTTTTTTTTTTTTTTTTTGGATTTAAAAAAAATGGACTTAGCATCATTTTCAAATGTAAACGGAAAGTTTATTTTTGCTCTAACTGCTTAACGGCACGTTGGATCGGAACTCGGTCAATGGCAAAAAGAATACTGCTCATGGGTGTCAATGTCGTAGGTCGACTGGAAAGTTTTTTTGGATT
Organism: Eudasyphora cyanicolor; assembly: GCA_963930755.1. Taxonomy (NCBI): domain Eukaryota; kingdom Metazoa; phylum Arthropoda; class Insecta; order Diptera; family Muscidae; genus Eudasyphora; species Eudasyphora cyanicolor. The sequence goes on along the minus strand of OZ005734.1, from coordinate 60,695,991 downwards.
AAAAAAAAAATTCGAGTAAACGGACTAATTAATCCCCTCACCTTGAGTCTCACAAAAATATTAGTAAATTTATTTATTTTTTTTGTTTTATTTAAATTATTATCAATTTTTATTGCATTTAATAACTTTAAAGTATGTACTGGTATTAATGTTAAAAGCTGTTTACTTTTGGTACAAAATGGTCCATTTGTGTGAGAGGTACCAATAGGGGCGTCCCAATAACTGTCGTTTTTCTCTGGACTTTAGGTACTATAAAAACATTATACTGTACAAAATTTCAAGTATTTATATGCATTGGTATTAAAGTTATAAGCTGTTAACATTTGGTGTAAAATGGTCCATTTGTGTGGGAGGTACCAAAAGGGTCGTGTCAATTACGCCCATTTTTCTATGGACTCTAGGTACTATAAAAGCATTACACTGTACAAAATTTCAAGTATTTATATCCACTGGTATCAAAGTTATAAACTGGTTACTTTTGGTACAAAGTGGTCCATTTGTGTGAGAGGTACCAAAAGGAGCGTGGCAATAATACCCATTTTTCACAGTATTGTAAGTACTATTAAACCATTACACTGTACAGAATTTTAAGTCTTTGCACTGGTAATAAAGTTATAAGCTATTAACTTTTGGTTCAAAAGTGTCCATTTGTGTGGGAGGTACCAAAAGGGACGTGGCAACTTCGCCCATTTTTATCGAGGTAATAGTGACTAATAAACTAATACTATGTGTAGAATTTCAGAGGATTCAAATGAGTAGTATAGAAGTTATTAAATAATCAATATTTCACTAAATGTTAACCCTTTGTGGGGGAGGTACTAGAAGGAGTGAACCAATATGGCCCATCTTAGAACTTAGCCGGTGATAGAAGAACATATTACCACATACCAAATTTGAAGTCAATCGGTTACTCCTTTCGAGAGTTATCATGCGCACCAGCCAGCAGACAGACAGACAGACGGACGGACATCGCTCATTCGACCTGAAATGACCCAAAACGAATATCCGCCGAACATACTTAGGGTCTTAGATCACTCCTTCGATGTTTTACACTTTTGGCTTGTAGCAAATGATATACCCGTATACCCTCCTCTCTAAGGTGAGAGGATAAAAATAACTTTCAAAAATCTTCTATCATAAATAAATCATCTATAATAAATAAATGTCTTTCAGAAGTCTTATTTAATACATAGATGACTTTCACAAATCTTCTATAATAAAGATATGACTTTCAAAGTCGTCTATTATAAATATATAACTTTTAGAAGTCGTCTGTAATAAATAGATGACTTTCAGAAGTTTTCTGTAATAAATAGAAGACGTTTAGACGTCGTCTACAAATAAATACATCTCTTCCAAGAGCCGTCTAAATAAATAGATGCATTTCATAAGTTGTCTCTAATAAATATACGACTTTTAGAAGTCGTCTATAGTAATGAAGTACTTTCAGAAGTCGTCTATAAAATCTATAAATGATTTTCATAAGTCGTCTATATAATTCAGAAGTCATCTACACTATCGGAAGTCTTTTTTAATAAATAGATGACTTTCAGAAGTCGTCTATTATAAATATATGGCTTTCAGAAGTAGTATATAATAAATAGATGACACAAACATATGACTTCCAGAAGTCTTCTATAATAAATAGATGCCTTTCAGAAGTTTTTTATAAATAATAGATGACTTGCAGAAGTCGTCTGTAATAAATAGGTGATTTTCGAAAGTCGTCTATAAAAGTAGATAGCTTTCAAAAGACGTCTATAATAAATACATTACTTTCACAAGTCATGTCTGACAAATATATTACTTTCACAAGTCATATCCGGCAAATAGATGACTTCGATGAGTCGTCTATAATAAATATATAGCTTACAAAAGACGTCTATAATAAATGGATGACTTTCGGAAGTCGTGTATAATAAATAACTGACATTCGGAAGTCATCTAAAGTAAATATCTGACTTTCAGAAATCCTCTATAATAATCAGATGACTTTAAGAAGTCGTCTTTCATAAATATACCTTTCAGAAGTCGTCTATAATAAGTAGAAGACTTTCCGAAATCGTCTATAGCACATAGATGATTTTAGATGTCGTCTGTAATAAACAGATGACTTTCAGAAGTCTTGTGTAATAAATATATGGCTTTCAAAAGTCGTCTATAATAAGTAGATGTATTTGAAAAGTAATTAATAGCTTTCAGAAGTCGTTTGTTATAAATAGATGACTTTCAGAAGTTGTTTGTAATAAATAGACGACTTTCAGAAGTTATCTCTAATAAATGGATAACTTTCAGAAGTCGTCTATTATAAATATATGACATTCAGAAGTTGTTTGTAATAAATATATGACATTCAGAAGTCATCTATAATAAATAGATGACTTTCAGGAGTCGTCTGTAATAAATAGATGACTTTCAAATAAATAGCTTTCATAAGTCGTCTGTTATAAATAGATGACTTTCAGAAGTTGTCTGTAATAAATACACGACTTTCAGAAGTCGTCTGTAATAAATAGGTCACTTTCAGAAGTCATCTATAATAAATATGTGGCTTTCAACAGTCGTCTGTAATAAATATATGACATTCAGAAGTCATCTATAATAAATAGATGACTTTCAGGAGTCGTCCGTAATAAATAGATGACTTTCAAATGTCGTCTACAACAAATTGATGACTTTCAAAAGTCGTCTATACTAAATATAAGACATTCAGTAAATGTCTATAATAAATATGTGACTTTAAGAAGTCTTCTGCAATAAATAGATGTATTTATGAAGCATTGTATAATAAATATATAACTTATAGAGGTACTCTGTAATAAATTGATGACTTTCAGAAGTCGTCTGTAACAAATATATGTCTTTCAGAAGTATTGTAAAATAAATAGATGACTTTCAGAAACATATAACTTTCTGAAGTCATCTTTAATAAGTAGATGAAATCTTCTATAATAAATAGATGACTTTCAGAAGTCTTGTTAAAATAGATGACTTTAAGAAAGATGACTTTCAGAAGTTGTCTACAATAAACAGGTGACTTGCAGAAGTCGTCTATAATAAACACATAACTTTCGGAAATCTTTTTTATAAATTTATGACATTCGGAAGTCTTTTTTAATAAATATATATATATATATTTTTAGTAATATATGAGGTCGTCTATAATAAATATATGACTCTCAGAAGTCGTATATAATCTATAGATGATTATATTTTTAGTAATATATGAGGTCGTCTATAATAAATATATGACTCTCAGAAGTCGTATATAATCTATAGATGATTTCCAGAAATCGTTTGTAACAAATATATGTCTATAATAAATAGTTGAAATTCAGAAGTCATCTATAATAAATAAATGACTTTCAGAAGTCGTCTATAATAAATAGGCGACTTTCGGAAATCCCCTATAATAAATATATGATTTGCAGAAGTCATCTACACTATAAAGATGACTTTCAGAAGTCGCCTATAATAAACCGATGTCTGTCAGAAGTCGTCTATTATAAATAGATGACTTATACAAGTCGCCTATAATAAATAGATGACTTATACAAGTCGCCTATAATAAATATATGATTTTCAGAAGCCATCTACTATAAATATATGACTTTCAGAAGTCATCTACAATAAATAGATGACATTTAGAAGTCGTCTATAATATATAAATAGCTTTCGTGTAAGTCGTCTATAATAAATACGAGTATATGATTTTCAGAAGCCATCTAAATAATAGATACATTTTCGCTAAAGTCACTTTCGTTACATCCCTACTCTACAATATACAACTTTTAAATTTTATATAATAAAATCGTATATAAATAAAGCCCTTATAGGTAAGAAATAATTTATATATTTGAATAATAAATTGAAATAAAATATTCATTGTCTCAATTTTCAACTGAACATTTTTTTTTATTTATCCATTGATTGATTTTTTGCTATTATTCCAATTTTTCAATTACCAAAACCGGCATTGCCGCAACGTTTTGTTTGAAATGCCGTCGTTTAAAAACCAAATCATTTACATTTGCATAATTCCCAGGCTACCTACTAGTCATAGCCAACGCTGTCCGTCCGTCCGCATATCTCTCTGTCTGTCTGTCTATCTTTGTTTTCCGACAGGTTTTCGTCGTAGAGTTCCACGCAGCCAAAGCAACATGAATAGGTATTATTTAATTGAATGTATGAAAGAGACGTGTTTAAAATATAAATTCCATTCAATTTTACAATATGGGACTGCCAAGTGACTGTAAAGCCCAATAAAGGTGTTAGAATTAGAGACACAAACACTTTAGGGAGTGAATAAGACCAAATGAAACAAGTAAGAAAGTTTCAGTCGGGTGAACCGACTAAGGTATACCCTCACTTTGTGAGTAATGTAATATTGAATATTACACAAATTATTCTGTCCATTTTTGTGGGAGGTACCAGAAGGGGTTTAAGAAATACACCTATATTTCGCTGAACAGTAGAACTTTAAATACATTGCACTGTGCCGTTGAGATATTAAATTGTGGTATAATGTGGCCATTTTGTGTGGGAGGTACAAAAAGGGGCGTGGTGATAACGCTCATTTTTCACTGGACTATAGGCATTATAAAAGCATTACACTGTTCAAAATTTCAAGTAATTGTATACGCTGATATTAATGTTATAAACTGTTAACTTTTTGTGCAAAATGGTGCCTTTGTGGGAGAGGTAACAAAAGGGGCGTGACAATAACGCCCATTTTTCAATGGACTGTAGGCACTATAAAAACATTACGCTGTACAAAATTTCAAGTATTTTTATACACTGGTATTAATGTTATAAGCTGTTAACTTTTGGTGCAAAATGGTGCATTTGTGTGGGAGGTACCAAAAGGGGAGCGGCAATAACGCCCATTTTTCACTGGACTGTAGGCACTATAAAAGCATTACACTGTACAAAATTTCAAGTATTTCTAAACACTGGTATTAATGTTATAAGCTTTTAACTTTTAGTGCAAAATGGTGCATTTGTGTGGGAGATACCAAAACGGGCGTGGCAATTTCGCCCATTTTCCTCGAGTTGATAGCGACTAACAAACTAATACTATGTGTGGAATTTCAGAAGATTCGAATACGTATAATAGCAGTTATTAAAGAATCAATATTTCACAACATTTTAACCCTTTGTGGGGGAGGTACCAGAAGGAGTGGACCAATATGGCCCATCTTCGAACTTAGCCGGAGATAGAAAAAAATATTACCACATACGAAATTTGAAGTCAATCGGTTACTCCTTTCGAGAGTTATCGTGCGCACCAGCCAGCAGACACACAGACAGACAGACAGACAGACAGACGGACGGACATTGCTCATCCGACTTAAAATGACCCAAAACGGATTTCCGCCGAACATACTTGGGGTCTTAGGTCACTCCTTCGATGTGTTACACTTTTTTCCGTAGCAAATGATATATACCCTCGTCACACTAAAGTGAGGGTATAAAAAACTAAGACATTAATCTTGACATGCATTAAAATAATGTTAACATCCAAAATAGGTTTCGGTGGAATTTTAAAGGCAACAATTGATTGACACACGCCCACGTAAAGCTGCCCGCCGCTTGGGAAGCAAGCGTTTTATTTTGTTCTTCCAAATGAAATATAAAACCGCTCTATCGTTTATGAAAAGATAACTCTCCAAACACTAATGGATGCAATTTTGGGGCAACTCTTAACCTTTTGTGTAGTTTTCTCTATCTATTTTTGGGGGATTTGAAAAGGTTGGGGAGTGATGAAAGGGTCTTGTCGTTTTGTGAAATAATAAATTGAAATCCAAACGTGAGCTGACAGCGCTGATGTGTGACACATTACATGATTTTGTATTATGAATTTGTGGGAAACGAAATAAATAACACCGCGCTCACCTCATAAATAAACGAAACTGAAACCGAAACCAAAGCCGAAAAAATGGCAACAAAACCTATATCAGGTGTTTCGGCTTCAAATGCTTGTCATCGTTCGGTAGTGATGAGAAGGTAGTGGTGAGTGGTATAAGATCTCTGTCTAACCGGTTTTTGTCAAATTGATTTGAAACAGAACCAGTAAGGAAAGGCAGAAAGTCGGGCGGGGCCGACTATATAATACCCTACACCTCCCTAACAATGCGATAAGGGTTATTGCGATAATAATTTGAAATAATTGGTAAATGGGTAAGAACATATATATGCGGATATATCTAATTCTGAACCGATAATCGCTAAATTAAGCAATATTCGTTCCTAAATTGAGAAACATCTTTCTGGAGAATTTTGTAATGATCGGAAGTAAAGTACAACTTCTATAGCGCTTTGTAACCAAATCAGGAGGAACATATATATGGAGCTTATATATAAATCTGAATCGATTTTCCCTGAATACTCATTCATGTAAAATAGAAACCTCTTTCTGTCGAATTTCGTACTGATCTTCTTTACAGCGCTTGAACGTCAAATCGGTGCTAACATATATATGGGGGCTATATCTAAATCTGAACCGATTTTCTCCAAATTTGGCAGTATTCCTTCGTGTAATAAGAAACCTCTTTCTGCCGAATTTTGCTGTGATCGGATATAAAATACAGTTTCTACAGCTATTGAATTTCAAATCGGGGGTAACATATATATGGGGGCTATATCTAAATCTGAACCGATTTTCTCCGAATTTGGCAGTATTCCTTCATGTAATAAGAAACCTCTTTCTGCCGAATTTCGTACTGATTGGATATAAAATACAGTTTCTACAGCGCTTACATGTCAAATCGGGTGCAACATATATATGGGGGCTATATATAAATCTGAACCGATTTCCCCCAAATTTTGTATTGTATCTAAGTGTATCACGAGACTACTCTCTGTCAATTTTTGTACAAATCGGTTACAAAATGTTGTTTATACAGTGCATATATATTCCAAATCGGAGGTACATATATATGGGAGCTATATGTAAAACTGAACCGATTTTAGCCAAATTCAATAGGGATCGTCCTTGGGCCTAAAAAAAGATATGTGCCAAGTTTCGTTGAGATCGGACCATAATTGCGACCTGTACTTTGATTACAAGAACACGTCTACAGACGGACAGACAGACGGACAGACAGACGGACATAGCTAAATCGACTCAGAAAGTGATTACAAGTCGATCGGTATAATAAACAATGGGTCTATCTCTTCTCCTTTTGGGTGTTACAAACAAATGCACAAAGTCATAATACCCTGCACCACAGTGTGGTGTAGGGTATAAAAATGCAATCGATTTAAATCAATTCAGTTCATCTTGAATAGAGAGGTAGAACACATAATGAAACGTGGAAAATTAATCAAAAATTAATCAATATTAAACCTCCGAATGGTGCCATCGAACGATCTCCTTTGATCAATTGGATTTGCATACATTTGCATTTCTAGGGTAAATTTATTAAAGCGATATTTTTTAAAAATTAATCTCAGTCTAAAGAAGAAATGAAAAAAACAACTAAATTGATTTCAAAAATATGCAATAATACATATTGAAGCGAACGGCTACGGATACACTTTATGGTGGAACTACATGAGACTACGAGTGTTGTAGGTGGCAACAAAAATTCGGCTAAACCGTGTCGAAGGTTTTTTTGTGCAGAATTAATTAAAATCCGTATCGATCACGAATAACGAACAAGTGAATGTTGACTTATTTATTATATACAGTGTCTAAGATGAATGCAATAAACAACTTATTCGAATTGTCTACTTTATTTATAGATGTACAAGAGTTAGCGACCTGTTATAAACGGCATACAAAATTGATCTATTTATTATATGTGACTTATACAGGTTATTAATTTGTTTAAGACAGCTTGCAAGAGTCCATTAGAAATTAGGGACACTAGTATTTTAAGACAGCAAAATGTATAAAACTAATTATAAAAGCTCTCTGCTTTATAAAGAAGACATATAAGAGATGTATATGAGCTATAAAAGTTGTGAAGGTTGCGTACAACTGCTTTAGAATATATATAAGATGTAAGACCAAGTATAAAAGTCAAGCATTTCATCTTCGAAGACGTATTAGACGTTTATAATTACTATAGAATATAGAAAACCTAAAGATAAAGTATAAAAGTTACCTTTTGTTGTATAGAAGACGTATAAGAAGTATATACATATATTATCGCCAAAGTAGTATAGCGCACAGGCCATCTTTTGCACGTATCAGAGGGTATACATTTAGGCAATCAAAGACGTATAAGAGACGGATATTTTCTATAGAATATAGAAAACCTATAAGACCATCTATAAGAGTCATATTTTTATTAAAGACGACGTATAATAGGTGTATTTAGGCTATACAATGATTTTCGATAGTGTATGAACAGACCAAAATTTGCACCATAAGATAAGCATAATGTGTTTCATAGGTTCATGTTTTGATATAGCCCCCATACAAAGGTCCCTCTAGATTTGACTTTTTAACGGCACAAAAACCTCAAATTCTACGAATTGGGCTGAAATTTGTTATAATGAGTTTATCAGTACCCGTAACCATTTACGATCCATGGTGGAGAGTATATAAGATTCGGCAAGGCCGAACCTAAAGCTTTTACTTGTTTACTTTGGGGCCAAGAAGTGAAATCGGATGGAACCTTTATATGGGACGTCGAAATATGGGCCAATGAGTTCGCTTGCTCCTTGAAATTGTTCTGGGTAAAATAATATAATGTTGCCCTATTGGCTGGTATTTGTGGTTTCTAAGTCGGTGAGATAAAACCATGGATCTACGCTGGCCCCTGGTAAGAATAGTTCTATGCATTTTGTCAAATTTCGTCCTAATTGGATGAAGTTAATGAATGGGTTTTATAACGTAAATAAATTCGATTGGGATCCTTTTCAAATTCGATTATTTAAATTTCGATTATTTAATAATAAGAACGGCTCACAAAATTTAATTTGAGAGTACCTATTAACACATACCTGTATTTGAAACATGCCCTTCGCTCTGAAAAATCTCAAATACTGTATGTTACTGGCAGATGTTTGTGTTGATTTGAGGATTTTAGTGCCCCCATTTTGACGATTTTGGTTCAAATTCGTCTGGCAACACTGCTCTCTTAGCTCTTAGTGACAAATTTAAATTTTTAAATTGACAATTTATTTCTAGTCTTTTATTCGATTTAAACATTTTAATAAATTTATTATATTTTTATTTTTATTTTATTGTTGCTCTTGACACACAAAATTTCTCGAAATGTTTGTTACAGCTTTTGTTATTTATTATAGAAGTCATACACAAAACGTATGATTGTCGTTTACTTATTATAGAAGTCGTATAATAATACTTTACCTAATATATAAGTTGTATAAGGGTCGAACGATCAAAAATCACTCAATTATTCCGAGAAATCTATAAATCATAGAAGTTTATAATTCGTTGTGTCTGTAGAAAAGCATGTAATAAGCTTGTTCCTAAAATATTTCTAACCTGCGTTTTATAGAATTCAAGTAATAGCTGAGAGAATTTTGATCGTTCGCCGTAGACGAACGAAAATAAGTAACAGAAACATGCCCTAAAAGATGGAATAGAGACACCTATTTTTATCTGAGTTTTATAAGGGTCGTCTCTTTATTATAGAATTCGCATAAATGTCGTTTATTTTTTTTATAGACGATCAGTTATTATTATGAGCAACATGTAAGGCTTATTTATTTATATTAATCCTGTATAAGAGCTGGTGTTTGTTTTGTATAAGTTATACGATTTTTTTTAATTAAGGCTGCATTAGGAGTCATTTATTTCTTCTGTATGACATAGAAGAGTAGAAATTTGTTACTGTAGACAAATCTATGGGTCAACGATTTGTTTTAAATAAAGTATAAGAGTCTTCAGAATGTTATAAAATATAATACTTCTAACAATGGTCTCTTTATTATAGAATACGTATAAGAGCCCTTTTTATTGCAAGCAACGTTTAAGGATCATTTGTTTGTTATAATCATTGTATAAGAGTATCCCAGCTTTCTTCTTAATTCCTTTCACTCCCAGTGGAGTATAGGGCCTCAACATAATTTCGCCGATCTCTTCTATCTCGTTCGCAATCGTCATCAGCAAGGTCTTATATCCGTATAGGAGCACCGATTTTACATTAGAATTGATGATACCTAGTTTAGTGTTTGTATAGATCGATGACGATCTCCAAATTTTCCACAGCCCTGCAAAGGCTCCTTGAGACTTAGATATTCTACTAAGAATGTCGCTTGCTGTTCCACCATCTGAGGAAATGACTCTACCAAGGTAGGTTAATGAGTTGACATTCTTTATAACGTCAGTTCCAGCTGGTCTTCGCTGAATTACAATGTTTAAGAGTTGTTTCTTATTTGTATAACATTTATTAGAATCATCTCTTTACTATATCCTACATATGACGGTAACTTATTTGTTATAAACGTCGTATAAGAGCCGTATTTGCTGCAAGCTTCATAAAGGACCGTGTACGAGTATTTATTTCAAACATCGTTTAAGGACCATGGAGACATCTATTACACAGTAGAAAATTTTCTTTGTCATCGAAAGTAACAAAAACTCATTTGGATTTTTCTAGATAAGCTCATAATCGAATTTTATCGTGTCGTGAATATTTTGGCCGATACTTGATTTTGAACATTTTTTCTAAGAAAATGTATTTTTTTCACGGCTATAAAACTACTTAACCGATATAACAGCCAATGGGCGTTTTGAATGGAATATGATTGTGCTGCTGGTATTTGTATTACGTTTTGTGCTTTGGTGTGTTCTGACACATCGATAACTCCATTCTAAAATATGCTAAGTGCAAAAAAAGTATTTTTTCAGGAGAGGCGATCAAAGTTTGATCTTTTTTATCACCTCACCTTAGAGAGGAGGATATACATATATCATTTGCTACGAGCCAAAGTGTAACATATCGAAGGAGTGACCTAAGACCCTAAGTATGTTCGGCGGATATCCGTTTTAGGTCATTTTAAGTCAAATGAGCAATATCCGTCCGTCTGTCTGTCTGCTGGCTGGTGCGCACGATAACTCTCGAAAGGAGTAACCGATTGACTTCAAATTTGGTATGTGGTAATATTTTCTTCTATCTCCGGCTAAGTTATAAGGCCATATTGGTCCACTCATTCTGGTACCTCCCCCACAAAGGGTTAAATTTCAGTGAAATATTGATTCTTTAATAACTTCTATACTACTTATTTGAATTCTCTGAAATTCTACACATAGTATTGATTTATTAGTCACTATTACCTCGAGAAAAATGGGCGAAGTTGCCACGCCCCTTTTGGTAACTCCCACACAAATGGACAATTTTGAACCAAAAGTTAATAGTTTATAACTTTATTACCAGTGCATACAAATACTTGAAATTTTGTACAGCGTAATTTTTTAATAGTACCTACAATACAGTGAAAAATGGGCATTATTGCCACGCTCCTTTTGGAACCTCCCACACAAATGGACCATTTTGTAACAAAACTTTCCGACTTATAGCTTGAATACCAGCGCATATCAATACTTGAAATTTTGTACAGTGTAATGCTTTTACAGTACCTAGAGTCCAGAGAAAATGGGCGTTATTGGCACTCCTCTTTTGGTACCTCCCACACATATGGACCTTTTTGTACCAAAAGTAAACAGCTTTTAACTTTAATGCCAGAGCATACTTTAAAGTTATTAAATGCAATTTAAATTGATAACAATTTAATTAAAACCAAAAAATAAATAATTTTATTATTTGTTTTTTTTTGGGACTCAAGGTGAGGGGATTCATAAGTCGGTTTACCCGACTGAACTTTCTTACTTGTTGTTATTAGAAATGACTATCTAAGGCTCGTCTGTCTTTTATAAACAATATCAGAATATTTTCTTTATTTTTTAGAAACGAAATATAGGCCTTGTTTAGCTGATATATAAGCCTTCTAAGAAAAAAAAAACTGTGTATTTATATTTCTAACGACGTTAAGGGCACTTTGTTTCCTATGAATGACGTATAAATGGCATCTATTATTAGAAGTGACTAGCTAAGGTTCATCTTTTTTATGAACGTTATCACAAAATATCCTATATATACATATTTTCGAAACCAGATTTTAAAACTTAATATCTCATAAAATACGTATAAGTCCTGTTTAATTTATGTATAAGACTTATGAGAGCCATTCATTTATTTATTTATATGAATTACAATACAAAGTAAATTTATATTCTACTTTTAAGGTACAGGGAAAAGCCGGGTTACAAAGATTTTTGCAGCAACAGACCAGAGCCTCTGGTGGAAATCGAACCCACGACCCCCAAACTCATAGGCGAGTACGCTACCTACTCACCTACTGGGGCGCTCTTATAAGAGCCATATTTTTAGTGCATGCAATAATTAAATTTTCTTCATTAGCTATTAACTAAACTATAGTTTGTCTAAATGTTATTTACTATTTCTAAGGATCGCTTTTTATTGTGGATACTTAATATAGAGTAGTCTATATTATATAAAATAATCAAAATTTTGTGAATTATTTATTGACAATCTTTAAGGCGTATAAGAGTCATCATCTATATGCTGAATATTTTATTATTTGTTTAGAAATTATTGAAATATTTAATTATTTATATAAATTTTAATATTATTTACATTATTTGGCAAAAAAAAACTAATTAAATTTTTCCTATTTTCATTTCAGGTATGTGTTTCAATATTATACAGAGAAATTGATTCTAAATAAGGTAAATTATCATATTGTATTAAAATTATTTCCGAATAACGACCCACAATTTCTGTCAGTATAGAAATTATTTCTAATAATTGAAATCACAAACTTATTAATGGTTAAATCGAAGCAATATCTTTGGAAATAAGATATCTTAAATTTAGTTATACAAGAGGTTAAGGAGTTGACCCCACCTTTATTTCCCTACTATCTTCAGCAAATTCCCAAAAAGGTCTATCTATTGTGATTGTTGTGAACACACACTCTTTTCATAGTCATAAATATTTTCTCTTATACATTATTTATTGATATGTTTGCGGTTAGGTGGAACACTGAGGTATATCCTCACCTTCAACTAAGCGAGTACACACATAGTTAGGGTTCATATAGTATTTGCAATGCCATGACAACCCCTTATAGCGATGTCACTTTCCATCCGAAGACCTAGATTTCGTTCCTTCACAACAGTTAACTATACCTTTAACCTCTATTCTGTCTGATATTATGTTATTTTATGGATATTTTATAGATTTATTTTAGATTATTAGGTTTATGGTCGGATCCCACGTGAGTTTATTATTACTATTATTGTTACCAAGGGCAGGTTGGCAAATAATAAAGAACAGCAAAAGCAATGGCAAATAATAACGTAACGAAGGAAAAGCCAAGAAAAAGACAGCTGCCACCTGGGGAGTGGGGGTTGGATGGTGGGTGGTCAGGGTCATAAGCTGGTGGTGATTTTCCCTTGCAAACACGGGCGGGGGTTTGTTAGCGTCGATTGTATTGATATAACAACATAACAACCATAAATTGACTTGGGCTACCCAAAGAGCTTTGAGGGATTTCCTCTGTTGTATTGCAGAAAAGCCCCGGCAGAGCCTTAGCAAAATAATAGCAGAATGTTCAATAAATATTGACATGGGTAATTTGGTTGGTGTATAAGGATACAAATGAACTGATATACTCAGTATTTCTGACATTTTTAGAAACACCCAAAAATATGTGATACTTATACTGAGAAGATCTTTCGAGATATTCTGAACATAAGTATGTGCAACATTTGCAACATGGAAATTTAATATGCTCCCGTCGACACCTTTTTAGGTTTTCAATATGCAGCCCTCAGGTAGAAAACGGTTTTCAACTCTAAGTGAAAATGTTAAATTTAAAGATAACAATTTGTACTAATCCTTTTTTTCAATTTACAAATTTTAATAAATACCTTTTATTTTTTTGTTTTTATTTTTCTTTTTGCCCTTGACACAAAATTGCTCGCAACATTTGCGAACAGCATGATAAAAAGATCTTGTATAAGAATTTGTTATTTTCTTCGTGATTAAGTAGTTTGTATTTTACGACCAGAAAATTCATACATAGTATCCATAAAATTAGGGGAAAGGAATTCGCAAGAAAACACTCACGCGTTTATATTTATATTTGTAAGAATATAATCATGTATGCAAAAGGTAAGGAGAAAAAAACCGAAATCCTCTTCTTAGGGAATTGCGTGTTTTGTCTTGAAAAAAAAACAAATAATTTTATAAGGGCCTCAATATGGGATACTCCAAACCGAAATTGAAACTAAGAATCTACAAAAAAAAGGTTCACAAATAAGTTCTGTACTTAAATAGTTGAATATATCAATTGATCCATTAAGACCCTGATATTGATTTAAAATTAATATACGACATTTATATGTCGTCTGTAATAATATGGCCTTTCTTATACGTACTGCATAAAAATTGACTCTAGTACATTGTCTATAACGCTCTTATAAGTCGTATATTATTTATAAGAGCGTTATATGACGTCTATAACAAGAAAAGGAGTCTTATACAACGTCTATATTAAATAAACAGCATTTATACGTTTTATCCTTTTGTAGATATCTCTTTTACGACGTCTATAGAATGTATTCAACTTTTATACATCGTGTATAAGTTGAATACGACTTCATACGTCGCCTGTAGCACATACATACATATATAGCTGTTATACGTCGTGTATAGGATACATTCAACTCTTGTACGTCGTCTATAATATATATATGACTCTTATACGTTACTTTTAGTACATATATGCCTCTTCTTCGTCGCACATAGTATATAGACGAGCCATATACCTCGCTATAAATATACAGCCGACTTTTATACTTAGCCTTTAGTATAAAAACTACTCTTATACGTCGTCTATAACAAACAAACTTTATATGTCGTCTACAGCACATATATAGCTTATGTGTGGCGTATAGAACATATTTAACTCTTATACGTCATCTATAGGATATCGTCTCTTATAGTACATATATTTCTCTTTTTCGTCTCATCTGATATATAGATGAGACTTATACCTCGCTATATATATACAGCCGACTCTTATACTTAGCCTTTAGTATAGAAACGACTCTTATACGTTGTCTATAACAAACAAACTGGTTTTCATTCATCGTCTCTAACGAATTACGCGATTCTCTTACTCTCTCTCTGTATATGATTCTTATATGACTTTTCTACATAATATACGACTTTTATATGACGTCTATAATATAATGTCGAGTCTAACACCACGTCTATATTAAATAAACATCATTTATACGTTTTAAACATTTATAGGTAGCTGTTATACGACTTATATAGAATAAATACAACTATTTTTCGTCTTATATAGATTGTATACGACATATATAGCACATATATAGCTGTTATTCGTGACGTATAGGACATATTTAACTCTTATACGTCGTCTATAGGATATGTATGACTATTATATGTCTCTTATAGTATATATTTCTCTTTTTCGTTCATACGATATATAGACGAGCCTTATACCTCGCTATATATATACAGCGGACTCTTATACCTAGCCTTTAGTATAGAAACGACTCTTATACGTTGTCTATAACAAACAAACTGGTTTTAATTCATCGTCTCTAACAAATTAATATTAATATTCTCTTACTCTATATATATATATGACTCTTATATAACTTTATAAATAATACACGACTTTTATATGAGGACTATAATAAGACGATGAGTCTTTTCCAAAGTCTATATTAAATAAACAGCATTTATACGTTTTATACATTTAAAGATAGTTCTTATACGACGTCTATACAATATATACAACTATTATACGTCGTATGTAGGATGTGTAAGACTTTATACGTCGTCAGTTGCACATATATAACTGTTATACGTCGTGTTTAGGACATATTTAACTCTTATACGTCGTCTTTAGGATATATATTTGACTCTTATACGTCACTTATAGTACATATATGGATCTTCTTAGTTGCTTATAGTACATAGATGAGATTTAAATATCTCTATAAATATACAGCCGACTCGTATACTTAGTCTTTAGTATAAACCCGACTCTTATACGTTGTCTATAATAAACAAACCGTTTTTCATTCATCGTATCAACAAATTACGCTATTCTCTTACCTTATCTTATCTTTATCAATCGATATGTACCTCTTATACCACACTTAAATTGAATATAACCATGTGTAGTTTTGCATCATCTCTTTGGAATTACCCATACATGCTTATGTTACTTTCCCTGCTGCTTTATGTGTGCTTGAGTTTCCTGTTTCAGTTTCCGTTGTAGTCATCCTAAAATTGAATGCAAAAGTATGCCGCCTATTAAGGCGAACGTGGATGTTTTAAATAAAAAGGATTTCGTTTGTTTTGGTACGAGCAAATGTGTGTTTGTGCCTGTGTGTGCGTATCCTCGTGGCTTATGAATACATATCCTGAAGAGTTCATGTTTTTGAAACATAATTCGTTCTCCTACCTCCCTCCCCACCAAACAATCCCACATAGGATTTAATATAAATGTTGTTACGTGTATATATATAACAATCATGTTTATTTTGAGCTTTTTATGCTTGTGGGTAGTTAAATGTATTAGGGTGGGGTGAACAATTCTTAGGATTATAAATACATAATGCGTTTTGTAAGTATTGTTGTCATATTTTGATTGAAGGGAGTTATTGAGATGTTTGTATTAGTGATATGCGGGAATAATGTCCTGTAACAGTAACAGTAACAGTAACAGTAACAGTAACAGTAACAGTAACAGTAACAGTAACAGTAACAGTAACAGTAACAGTAACAGTAACAGTAACAGTAACAGTAACAGTAACAGTAACAGTAACAGTAACAGTAACAGTAACAGTAACAGTAACAGTAACAGTAACAGTAACAGTAACAGTAACAGTAACAGTAACAGTAACAGTAACAGTAACAGTAACAGTAACAGTAACAGTAACAGTAACAGTAACAGTAACAGTAACAGTAACAGTAACAGTAACAGTAACAGTAACAGTAACAGTAACAGTAACAGTAACAGTAACAGTAACAGTAACAGTAACAGTAACAGTAACAGTAACAGTAACAGTAACAGTAACAGTAACAGTAACAGTAACAGTAACAGTAACAGTAACAGTAACAGTAACAGTAACAGTAACAGTAACAGTAACAGTAACAGTAACAGTAACAGTAACAGTAACAGTAACAGTAACAGTAACAGTAACAGTAACAGTAACAGTAACAGTAACAGTAACAGTAACAGTAACAGTAACAGTAACAGTAACAGTAACAGTAACAGTAACAGTAACAGTAACAGTAACAGTAACAGTAACAGTAACAGTAACAGTAACAGTAACAGTAACAGTAACAGTAACAGTAACAGTAACAGTAACAGTAACAGTAACAGTAACAGTAACAGTAACAGTAACAGTAACAGTAACAGTAACAGTAACAGTAACAGTAACAGTAACAGTAACAGTAACAGTAACAGTAACAGTAACAGTAACAGTAACAGTAACAGTAACAGTAACAGTAACAGTAACAGTAACAGTAACAGTAACAGTAACAGTAACAGTAACAGTAACAGTAACAGTAACAGTAACAGTAACAGTAACAGTAACAGTAACAGTAACAGTAACAGTAACAGTAACAGTAACAGTAACAGTAACAGTAACAGTAACAGTAACAGTAACAGTAACAGTAACAGTAACAGTAACAGTAACAGTAACAGTAACAGTAACAGTAACAGTAACAGTAACAGTAACAGTAACAGTAACAGTAACAGTAACAGTAACAGTAACAGTAACAGTAACAGTAACAGTAACAGTAACAGTAACAGTAACAGTAACAGTAACAGTAACAGTAACAGTAACAGTAACAGTAACAGTAACAGTAACAGTAACAGTAACAGTAACAGTAACAGTAACAGTAACAGTAACAGTAACAGTAACAGTAACAGTAACAGTAACAGTAACAGTAACAGTAACAGTAACAGTAACAGTAACAGTAACAGTAACAGTAACAGTAACAGTAACAGTAACAGTAACAGTAACAGTAACAGTAACAGTAACAGTAACAGTAACAGTAACAGTAACAGTAACAGTAACAGTAACAGTAACAGTAACAGTAACAGTAACAGTAACAGTAACAGTAACAGTAACAGTAACAGTAACAGTAACAGTAACAGTAACAGTAACAGTAACAGTAACAGTAACAGTAACAGTAACAGTAACAGTAACAGTAACAGTAACAGTAACAGTAACAGTAACAGTAACAGTAACAGTAACAGTAACAGTAACAGTAACAGTAACAGTAACAGTAACAGTAACAGTAACAGTAACAGTAACAGTAACAGTAACAGTAACAGTAACAGTAACAGTAACAGTAACAGTAACAGTAACAGTAACAGTAACAGTAACAGTAACAGTAACAGTAACAGTAACAGTAACAGTAACAGTAACAGTAACAGTAACAGTAACAGTAACAGTAACAGTAACAGTAACAGTAACAGTAACAGTAACAGTAACAGTAACAGTAACAGTAACAGTAACAGTAACAGTAACAGTAACAGTAACAGTAACAGTAACAGTAACAGTAACAGTAACAGTAACAGTAACAGTAACAGTAACAGTAACAGTAACAGTAACAGTAACAGTAACAGTAACAGTAACAGTAACAGTAACAGTAACAGTAACAGTAACAGTAACAGTAACAGTAACAGTAACAGTAACAGTAACAGTAACAGTAACAGTAACAGTAACAGTAACAGTAACAGTAACAGTAACAGTAACAGTAACAGTAACAGTAACAGTAACAGTAACAGTAACAGTAACAGTAACAGTAACAGTAACAGTAACAGTAACAGTAACAGTAACAGTAACAGTAACAGTAACAGTAACAGTAACAGTAACAGTAACAGTAACAGTAACAGTAACAGTAACAGTAACAGTAACAGTAACAGTAACAGTAACAGTAACAGTAACAGTAACAGTAACAGTAACAGTAACAGTAACAGTAACAGTAACAGTAACAGTAACAGTAACAGTAACAGTAACAGTAACAGTAACAGTAACAGTAACAGTAACAGTAACAGTAACAGTAACAGTAACAGTAACAGTAACAGTAACAGTAACAGTAACAGTAACAGTAACAGTAACAGTAACAGTAACAGTAACAGTAACAGTAACAGTAACAGTAACAGTAACAGTAACAGTAACAGTAACAGTAACAGTAACAGTAACAGTAACAGTAACAGTAACAGTAACAGTAACAGTAACAGTAACAGTAACAGTAACAGTAACAGTAACAGTAACAGTAACAGTAACAGTAACAGTAACAGTAACAGTAACAGTAACAGTAACAGTAACAGTAACAGTAACAGTAACAGTAACAGTAACAGTAACAGTAACAGTAACAGTAACAGTAACAGTAACAGTAACAGTAACAGTAACAGTAACAGTAACAGTAACAGTAACAGTAACAGTAACAGTAACAGTAACAGTAACAGTAACAGTAACAGTAACAGTAACAGTAACAGTAACAGTAACAGTAACAGTAACAGTAACAGTAACAGTAACAGTAACAGTAACAGTAACAGTAACAGTAACAGTAACAGTAACAGTAACAGTAACAGTAACAGTAACAGTAACAGTAACAGTAACAGTAACAGTAACAGTAACAGTAACAGTAACAGTAACAGTAACAGTAACAGTAACAGTAACAGTAACAGTAACAGTAACAGTAACAGTAACAGTAACAGTAACAGTAACAGTAACAGTAACAGTAACAGTAACAGTAACAGTAACAGTAACAGTAACAGTAACAGTAACAGTAACAGTAACAGTAACAGTAACAGTAACAGTAACAGTAACAGTAACAGTAACAGTAACAGTAACAGTAACAGTAACAGTAACAGTAACAGTAACAGTAACAGTAACAGTAACAGTAACAGTAACAGTAACAGTAACAGTAACAGTAACAGTAACAGTAACAGTAACAGTAACAGTAACAGTAACAGTAACAGTAACAGTAACAGTAACAGTAACAGTAACAGTAACAGTAACAGTAACAGTAACAGTAACAGTAACAGTAACAGTAACATCAAAAGCAACATTTGAAGAAAAAAAGTATTAATCCCAAGAACTGAAGTAATATATGGTTTCCCAATAAGAGTGATATGATTTCTTCGACAAAAACACACTTATTGTTAAGGAAGTTTTTTATTTAATGTGAAGTACAATTGATACAATGAAGTTCTACATAAAACGTCATTCAAATGGCCTCCACGACTTCTTCTGCAGGAACGAATTCGATGAACCCATTTATCGAGCACTTTTTCCACTTAATCAAGTCGTATGTCATGAATGGCACGTTTAGTATTGACTTGTAAAGCTTGGAGAGAGTCTGGTTTATTTCTAAAGGCCAAGGACTTTAAATAACCCCACAAGAAATAGTCTGATGGTGTTAAATCACAACTTCTTGGAGGCCATTCAATATCACAATTTCTTGAAATAATCGAATCTACAAACTTTTCTCGCAACAATTCAATTGTTTCATTAGCTGTGTGGCGCGAAGATACAATCGGTCGATAGCAAAAAGATAGCTCTTAAGGAGAGCTAAAATATTGCTCATGGGTGTCAAGATCGTAGGTCGACTGCAAAGTGTTTTTTTTTTTATTTAAAAAAAATGGACTTAGCCTTACTTTCAAATGTGAACGGAAAGTTTATTTTTGCTCTAGCTCCTTAACGGTATGTCGAATCGGGAATCGGTCAACGGCAAAAAGATAACTCTTAACGAGAGCTAAAATATTGCTCATGACTGGAAAGAGTTTTTTTTTGGATTTAAAAAAGATGGACTTAGCGCACGCAATTGGGGAACGATTATTTTGATAATAAAACTGAATAATTTGTAAACGCTGTTCTTGCGTATATCTCTCCGTGATGAAATTGTAAACACTACAGAATAAATGAAAAACAAATGACAGATTACGACCTATTACAAATGGCCGAAACGTCATTTCAAAATCATATCATCCCTATTGGAAAACCCGTTAATAATAGCCGTATCTTGTTCCCCATTGAATAAAATGCAGATTAGCCAAACTGGCGTCTTCAAGTAGACTGGTTTAATACTGAATGCAAGTATTAACGTCAGTTGTTGTCGTCAAATCCATGTGAGCTTTATTTTGTTGACAATCTGATTTATTTAGCCAAAGTTTTTATTTTGAAATTCTCAGAGGTTAATACACTTCCAATTCACCAGTTCGGCTTATTATAAATTCTAAGCACGACTACAATGGGGTCTTTTTTGATATTTCCATACAATTCATTTTTGTGGCTGTTTACAATCAGATTGATTTATAGTGTTAATGAGTTCGAGAACTGCAACAAAAGCGAATTTTATATAAAAATAAAGCAAAAACCAAATTCTTTCAACAATGCCTATCAAATTATTATTTTATATCAAGCCGTTTTCTAAGAATAAATATTCAGTTGTCTATCTGACATGCGACTAAAATTTATATCATATAATCTTTCAAAATATAGCTGCCAATTTCGTTTTTTTTGTTTGTTGCTTCTCGGAGATTCACAGTAAACCCAAAGCCGAAACAATTTTTGAATGCAGTTGGCATTAAAAATTAAAACAGCCAAATAGCTGAAAACAACAACAAATTTATTATACGACACCGGCCAACCATCAGCACCGCGCCGACTTCATCACAACGCACTCAAGGTACACCTCCTCAGGTAACCACGGAAAGATGATGAGGCTGACTGATGCTCGAGTTGATGCTAAA
Organism: Eudasyphora cyanicolor; assembly: GCA_963930755.1. Lineage (NCBI taxonomy): Eukaryota > Metazoa > Arthropoda > Insecta > Diptera > Muscidae > Eudasyphora > Eudasyphora cyanicolor. The sequence continues at coordinate 60,674,163 of OZ005734.1, read as the reverse complement.
GCTGATGCTGACGATGCTGTGATCTGAGAATAAGAAATATAAATGACAGCAAAGCGTATTCTTTAATGTAATATTGTTTTTCTCTCGAAGAATAACGATTGTTGTGCGACCAAACGAATTACGGCGTATCTTTTTCTCACAATCTCTGCAACTTTTGACATTTCCTGCGAACGAAGAACAAATACAGAAATTCAGTGAAACTGATGACTACGACTACAACGGAGACGAAAGCGAAAAACGATATGTTGCCCAATAAAAACTGCAATTTATTGTAGCCAAAATGCATATTTAATCTGAGAACCAACCAGTCAGTCAGCCGCCGGCAGCATTCCATAATGAATGACTGCAATCGAGATGTTTTTTCTAGTCGAATAAATCTTCAGACCATCATTGGCCGTTTAAAACGAATGTGATGATGGTTGCAAATGATTGATTATGAATAAACTCGTCAAGATAATGAAGCGTGAAAATGAGTTGATACTTCCATACAAGCTGGAGAAGACACGCTTGGAATGGAAACTCAGTAGTTGAGAAGATAAGTACAACAAATTTAGAAAACAAAACAATGTTGGAGGTAGAAGGAATGATTAAAATAGCAGTAGATATGACAAAAGCATTAGTAGTGGCAATAGTAACTGCAGCAGAATTAGCAATAGCAATAGCATCTGTTTCTTACATAACTTCTACACACGACGTACGAGTATAAGAGTAGTCTTTTTTGTATAGACAACGTATAAGAACATTTTTTATATAGACACATAAACGCATTTTTTTGTATAGACGGCATAAAAGATAAGTGTTTTTTTAATGTAACGTATAAGAGTTTTTTTTAGATGACGTATAAAAGTTGTGTTTTATATAGACGAAGTATAAGAGTCATCTTTGTATATATACGAAGTATAAGAGTCGTCCTTTTTATATAGACAACGTTTAAGAGTTGTCTATTTTTATTAATAAGACGTCGAAGACTCTTCCTTCTTATCTTTGATGGCTTATAAAAATCGGCTTTTTTATGTAGCCAAATTAAATGAGTCGAATTTTAATGTAAACGGTGTATAAGAGTTGTACTTTTAATGTAGACAACGTATAAGAGGTGTGCTTTTTATGTAGCCAACATATAAACGTTGTATTTTTTATATAGAAAACGTATAAGAGTCACATTTTTATATACACAACGATTAAGATTATTAAACTGGCGTGTATCCTTTTTATATAGGTGAAATATAACAGTTGTCTTTTTCTATATACGAAGTATAAGAGTCGTCTTTTTATATAGACAACATTTAACAGCTTTTTTTTACTTAAATTTTTTATAAGATAAAATTTCGACGAAATTTTCTGTATAGATAAAATTTCGACGAAATTTTCGATAAAGACAAAATTTTCGATAAAGATAAAATTTCGACGAAATTTTCTATAAAGATAAAATTTCGACGAAATTTTCTATAAAGATAAAATTTCGACGAAATTTTCTATAAAGATAAAATTTCGACGAAATATTCTATAAAGATAAATTTTTGACGAAATTTTCTATAAAGATAAAATTTCGACGAAATTTTCTATAAAGATAAAATTTCTACGAAATTTTCTATAAAGATAAAATTTCGACGAAATTTTCTATAATGTTAAAATTTCGACGAAATTTTCTATAAAGATAACATTTCGACGAAATTTTCTATAAAGATAAAATTTCCACGAAATTTTCTATAAAGATAAAATTTCGACGAAATTTTCTATAAAGATAAAATTTCGACGAAATTTTCTATAAAGATAAAATTTCGACGAAATTTTCTATAAAGATAAAATTTCGACGAAATTTTCTATAAAGATAAAATTTCGACGAAATTTTATATAAAGATAAAATTTCGACGAAATTTTATATAAAGATAAAATTTCGACGAAATTTTCTATAAAGATAAAATTTCGACGAAATTTTCTATAAAGATAAAATTTCGACGAAATTTTCTATAAAGATAAAATTTCGACGAAATTTTCTATAAAGATAAAATTTCGACGAAATTTTCTATAAAGATAAAATTTCGACGAAATTTTCTATAAAGATAAAATTTCGACGAAATTTTCTATAAAGATAAAATTTCGACGATATTTTCTATAAAGATAAAATTTCGACGATATTTTCTATAAATATAAAATTTCGACGAAATTTTCTATAAATATAAAATTTCGACGAAATTTTCTATAAATATAAAATTTCGACGAAATTTTCTATAAATATAAAATTTCGACGAAATTTTCTATAAATATAAAATTTCGACGAAATTTTCTATAAATATAAAATTTCGACGAAATTTTCTATAAATATAAAATTTCGACGAAATTTTCTATAAATATAAAATTTCGACGAAATTTTCTATAAATATAAAATTTCGACGAAATTTTCTATAAATATAAAATTTCGACGAAATTTTCTATAAATATAAAATTTCGACGAAATTTTCTATAAATATAAAATTTCGACGAAATTTTCTATAAATATAAAATTTCGACGAAATTTTCTATAAATATAAAATTTCGACGAAATTTTCTATAAATATAAAATTTCGACGAAATTTTCTATAAATATAAAATTTCGACGAAATTTTCTATAAAGATAAAATTTCGACGAAATTTTCTCTAAAGATAAAATTTCGACGAAATTTTCTCTAAAGATATAATTTCGACGAAATTTTCTCTAAAGATATAATTTCGACGAAATTTTCTCTAAAGATATAATTTCGACGAAATTTTCTCTAAAGATATAATTTCGACGAAATTTTCTCTAAAGATATAATTTCGACGAAATTTTCTCTAAAGATATAATTTCGACGAAATTTTCTCTAAAGATATAATTTCGACGAAATTTTCTCTAAAGATATAATTTCGACGAAATTTTCTCTAAAGATATAATTTCGACGAAATTTTCTCTAAAGATATAATTTCGACGAAATTTTCTGTAAAGATAAAATTTCGACGAAATTTTCTATACAGATAAAATTTCGATAAAATTTTCTATACGGATAAAATTTCGACGAAATTTTCAATACAGATAAAATTTCGACGAAATTTTCTATACAGATAAAATTTCGACGAAATTTTCTATACAGATAAAATTGTAAAGATAAAATTTCGACGAAATTTTCTATACAGATAAAATTTCGATAAAATTTTCTATACGGATAAAATTTCGACGAAATTTTCAATACAGATAAAATTTTGACGAAATTTTCTATACAGATAAAATTTCGACGAAATTTTCGATAAAGATAAAACTTCGACGAAATTTTCGATAAAGATAAAAATTCGACGAAATTTTCGATAAAGATAAAATTTCTACGAAATTTTCGATAAAGATAAAATTTCTACGACATTTTCGATAAAGATAAAATTTCTACGACATTTTCGATAAAGATAAAATTTCGACGAATTTTTCTATAAAGATAAAATTTCGACGAATTTTTCTATAAAATTAAATTTTCTATAAAGATATATAGACGAAGTATAAGAGTCGCATTTTTATACAGACGAAGTATGTATTTTTATTTGACGACGTATAAGAGTTGTCCTTTTTATATATACAACGTTTAAGAGTCGTCCTTTTTTTTAAATGACATCTAAGAGTCTTCCTTCTTATATAGACGACCTATAAACATCGTCTTTTTTATATAGCCAAAATACAAGAGTCGTATTTTAATGTATACGATGTATAAGGGATGCACTTTTCATGTAGACAATGTATAAGAGTTGTCGTTTTTATGAAGCGAACATTTTGTATTTTTTTATATAGTAGAATTATAAGAGTCCTTTTTTATATAGACGACGTTTAAGACTGTTAAGATTGTTAGAATGACATGTAACAGTCATCCTTCTTATATGGGCGAAGTATAGGAGTTATCTTTTTGTTAGAGACGACGTATAAGAGCCGTCTAGTACTAGAAATTGCATTCCAATCTAACTATGGCTTACAGAGATACGAATTTTGCATTCCTTTGAAATTAATACATAACTATTTTTATGCATAAGAAACTAACTACTGTATTTCGCCAGTAGCAGTCCCGAAACGCCATCAATATGCATTTTGTCAAAAACCTGAAATCAGTCAAAGAAGAAAAAAACGAACAAATTGCAATTAAAAATAATTTAAACATATATTAATTATGCAAAAATAAACATTGCATGTACAAATGAAATTAATTTTTTTCTCTTTCTTTCTTCATTTCTATTTTAGGTAAGTGCGAATGTGCAGGAGATAAATCTAAATTCGACACAGCTAAATTGACAAATGACAATGATGGAGCTGATCTATTGGCGGACGAAATGGCGATGACGTCTTTGACCACCATGGCCACAATTCCATAAGTCACCAAATCACTATTGATAGAAATAAACATGAATGCGGCAGCGATGCTAAATTCGAAAACTAAAAATAAAATAAATAAACGGCCAGCAAGTTGGATGGATGGACGGAAAGACAAATGACGAAAAAATAAGTGATTTGTGATATAAGAAACCAAGCAACAAATGAAGAAAAAAAACGAAAGTGAACCAATTTTTTATGAATTGCCAACATTCTTATCGCTTAGTAAAAATAAAAAGATTGACCGACGGCCAGCAATAAAGCCGGTCTCAGCGCTCACAGCTTCCGTCCGTCCGTCAGTCTATCGATAATATCCATTTATCCATCGTTCATATACAAATATTTGAAATGCAAATTTGCGGAAGGTAAGCCGGTTTCTTTTGGCAACAGGTCTGTCTGTCTGTCTGTCTGTCTAGAGTATAAGTAGTTACTAATGCTTTGGTTTTGCTGGACGATTAAAGTGGTTTAATTAAACCAAAAGACTCACTTTTATGCAAAGCCTTTGCTTTTTTACGACTTCTTGGAGATGGAGCTGGTGATTGAGATGCAGATGCCGATGACGAAAAAATACATTAAATTAAATTAAGCAAACAGTCATCCTAAATAGTCAAGCGGCGACAATGACAACGACTTAGAAGAAGATTGATTAAAAAAACCCAAAACTGAAACATAAAGAAACTGAATATCATAAAGTCATAGCCAATAAACTAATTAGGAGAATGAACATAAAAGTTTTCGTTTTTAACAAATTGGGAAATTAGTTTTTAGCTGAAATCCAACAAAAGTTCGTTTATTTGGCACTAAATAAAAGAAACAATGAAAAAAATAGAGAATTTGAAAACATAAATTCATAAATTTGTACAATAGATGGCATTTAGGACTCATCGGGTTATTATTTACAGTGTATAAGAGTAGCTTGTTTCTCCTATACAACATGTTAGAAGCTTCTTTACAATATAGTTTGTATAATAGTATCTTTATTTTTATATAGTTTATGTAAGAATCGAATTTTTAATATGAAAGAAGTAAAAGCGACATATATAAAATATGTAGACCACGTATAAGAGTAGTCTTTTTATTACACACAAGGTATGTAACCAGGTATGTATAGACGATTTATAAAAATCGTGTATTTATTAAAGACGTATTCCAGGGGTCATCTGTTTATTTTACATGACGTATAAAGGTCGTATTTTTATTTTAGGCATGTTATAAGAGTCGTATATTCATTCAAGGTATCTTATACAAGTCGTATACTTATATTTGATAATGTATAAGAGTCATCCATTTTTAAAGATTATGTATAAAACGTATAAAAATGGATTTTAACAGTAGACGGCATATAAGACTCATCTGTTTGATATATTTAGCGTATAAGAGACGATTTATATAATTCGTCTGTTTGTTTTAGATTAGATAAGAGTCGTATATTCATTCAAGGTATCTTATACAAGTCGTATACTTATATTTGATAATGTATAAGAGTCATTCATTTTTACAGATTATGTATAAAACGTATAAAAATGGATTTTAACAGTAGACGGCATATAAGACTCATCTGTTTGATATATTTAGCGTATAAGAGACGATTTATAAAATTCGTCTGTTTGTTTTAGATTAGATTATTATTATTATTGTTATCTAAAATAATAGATCCGGTATAATTATTCATCTCGCGTATAAGATAAGATTAGTATATTTCTGACAGACGGCATTTTAAATCGTTCCTATACTATATACGATTAAAAGAATCCTTTGTTTATTATATGATGACGTGTAAGAGACGTATATTTATTGTAGATGGCCAATAAAATTATTTATTTTTATAGCCGACAAATAAATGTCACCTGGCATCCTAAGTTGTAGACAACGCAATTATGTGTTAAATTTTGTATAAAAAATGTATAATAGTCACCTGTTTATTATATACGAAGTATAAGAGTCGTCTAATTCTATATACAACGTCATATTTTTATTGAAGACGAAGTATAAGAGACGTATATTCATTATAGGATACGTATAAGAGTCATTTATTCTGTTCATTCTTTGCGGAAGTATATGATCCAACTATTTATTATGGACTACGTTTAAAAGTCATCTATTTATTACAGACGCCTTATAAGAATTGTCTATTCATTATAGACGCCTTAAAACAGTGGTATAGTCAATATAGACGCCTTATAAGAGCGTTATGTTCATTATATTCATTACGGACACCTAATAGACTCGCTTGTTTATTATAGACTACGTATAAGAGCCTCTAATCAGTATATAATCAAGTATAAGAGACGTATATTCATTATAGGATACGTATAAGAGTCGTTTATTCTGTTCATTCTCTATAGGAGACGTATAAGAGTCGCTTGGAAATTATACTCGCTCCCCAAAAGTCTTATATTTATTATATACGACTTAAACGAATCATCAATTTATTATATAAGATTTACTGGTGTCTTATACATAAAATATACGACATATAAAAGTCGGATTTTTTTATGTTGATGAGTCTTCTGTTTATATTAGACGGCATATAGGAGTTGTATATTTGCTATATGTTGATTATTACAGTCGTCTTTTTATTATAGATTTCTATAACAGTCGTCTTTTTTATTATAGACGGCGTATAAGTATCGTAAGATTATTATAAACGACTAATACCAGTCGTCTGTTTATTATATACCACGAATAAGAGTCTTCTATTTATAACAGATGTCGTAAAAGAGTTGTCTTTAACAAATGTCTTTTAAGAGTCTATTCATTATATATGCCTTATAAATGTCCTATATTCAATGTGGATTCCTCATAGAATCGTCTGTTTATTATAGACTACGTATAAGAGCCTTTTATTCATTACAAACTATTTATGAGAGTCTAGTCTCTTCAAAACGAAGTATAATAGTCTTTTACTTGTTATAAACCACGTATAAGAGTCAAGTATTTATTACAAACCAAGTATAAGATTAGTACATTTATTATAAACCACGTATAAGAGGTGGTAAAATCCGTATATTTCTTTCAGATGCCTTATAAGGGTCATCTATTCATTATAGACGCCTTACAAGAGTCGTACAGTTCCAAACCAAGTATAATATTAGTATATCTATTATAAATCACGCATAAGAGCTGGTAAGTGTCGTGTATTTATTTCAGATGCCTTATAAGAGTCATCTATTCATAATAGACACCTTACAAGAGTCGTACAGTCAATATATACGCCATATAAGAGTCGTCTTGTCATTGTAGACGTCTTATAAAAGAATGCGTACATTCATTATGGACTTCTCATAGATTCGTCTGTTTATTATAGACATATAATCATTACAAACTACTTATAATAGTCGTCTATCAATTTCAAAGAATGTATAAAAGTAGTATATTTGTTGTAAACCACGTATAATAGTCATCTATTTGTCAAAAACACGTATAAAAGTTGCCCGAGTACTTACCACTATTATTTATTACAATTCGTTATTTATAACAAAGCACGTATAACACTTGGCTATTTATTACAAACCACTTATAGGACTTGGCTATTTATTATAGACCACGTATAAAATCCTCCTATTGATTATGGACCACGTTTAAGTGTCATCTATTTCTTACAGACGCCTTATAAGAGTCGTACATACATAATAGACCCCTTATAAGAGTCGTGTATTCATTAAAGACACCTTATAGGATAAATCTATTCATTATAGATGTCTTGTAAAAGTCTTCTGTTAATTTTGGACTCCTAATAAACTCGTCTGTTTATAATAGACTACGTATAAGAGCCTATAATCATTACAGATTACGTATAACATTAATCATTGCCAACAGCATATACGAGTCATCTATTCATTTCAGGCGAAATTTAAGAGTATTATATTTGTTTCAAACCACTTATACGAGTCGTCTATTCGTTAGAATCCACTTATACGTGTCGTCTGTTTTTAAAAAAGCACGTATACGAGTCGAATATTTATTGTAAACTATGTATATGTGTCATATATTTGTTATAAATCATGTATAAGAGTTTTCTATTTATTATAAAACACTTATAAAACGTGGCTATTTTTTACAAATCACGTATAAAGTTCTTACACTATGTAGAAGAGCCTACAATCATTACAGATTACGTATACGAGTCGTCTACTCATTGCAAACAGCGTATTAAAGTCATCTATTCATTTCAGGCGAAATGTAAGAGTAGTATATTTGTTGCAAAACACTTATACGAGTCGTCTATTTGTTAGAATCCACTTATACGGGTCGTCTATTTGTTATAAACCACGTATACGAGTCGAATATTTATTGTAAACTATGTATATGAGTCAAATATTTGTTATAAAACATGTATACGAGTTTTCTATTTATTATAAACCACTTATAAAACTTTGCTAGTTATTATAGACCACGTATAAGAGCCATATATTTATTGTGGACCACCTGTAAGAGCCGTCTATTTATTACAGATGCCTTATAAAAATCGTCTATTCATTATAGACGCATTAAAACAGTGGTATAGTCAATATAGACGCTTTATAAGAGCCGTATATTCACTATAGTTGCCTTTGTAAAAGTCTTCTATTCATTACGGACACCTTATAAACTCGCTTGTTTTTTATAGACTACGTATAAGAGCCTCTAATCAATACAAAGTACATATAAGAGTAGTGTATTTGCTGTATACGAGTAGTATATTTGTTGTAAACCAATTATACGAGACGTCTATTTGTTATAAACCACTTATACGAGTCGTATATTTGCTATAAACCACTTATACGAGTCGTCTATTTGTTATAAACCACTTATACGAGTCGTCTATTTGTTATAAACAGCGTGTACGAGTTGAATATTTATTGTGAACCACGTATAAGAGTCGCATATTTTTTATTAGCCATGTATAAGATTTGTCTATATATTATGAACCACTTATAAGACTTGGATATTTGTTAAAAACCACATATAAAACTTTGAGATTTATTATAGACCACTGACAAAAGCCATCTTTTTATTATACACGGCTTATAAGAGTCGTATATACATTAAAGACTCCTAATAAAAGTCGTCTATTCATTAAAGACGCCTTACAACACTCTTCTATTCATTATGGACTCTTTATACAGTCGGCTGTATATTTTATACTACGTATAAGATATGTCTTAATGTTACAAACTACGTATAAGAGTCGTGTCTTTCTTAAAAACCACGTATAAGAGTCGTCTATTTGTTATAAACCACATATATGAGTCGTCTGTTTGTTATATACAATTTATACGAGTCGCCTATTTGTTGTAAACCAAGTATACGAGTCGTCTATTTGTATACGAGTCGAATATAAATTATTAATCACGTATAAGAATCGTATATATATATTATAAGCCATGTATAAGAGTTGGCTACTTACTATAAACCACGTATTAGATTTGTCTTTTTAGTATAAACCAAGTATTGGGTGATCCAAGTAGAGATACTTTTTTCAATAGCCTTTTTTTTACAGATCACGTATGAGTCGTGTCATGCTGTCATGTTATTTTTGTTAAGTATTGTTTGGCATTTCATCATGGAAAGACTTACGCCTGAACAAATGCATGGCTCGGCAAAACATGGTGAGTCTTCTGACTCACCACAAACTACACTTAGTGCAGTCAAAAACCATAAAAGCTTTTCTGCATAGTGTGGTAATTTTCCATTTGATGGAGCAAAATTTGCTTCTCATTGGACATGGCTGGTGTTTTGTATTAACTTTGGTTAACAATTGTTTTTGGAAGATTTTGGAGAAGTGTGGTTTCACAAAGATTTCTCATTCGCTTGCGTGTTGAAGTCAACCATATAGAGCTCCGTATCTCCCATACAATTGCAGCATAACTGTTGATAACGAGTGTCACGGCTCAGAAATCATGATCCAGTATGTGTGCTGCCAATTTTTAATACATATTTATACACCGCCATGTATAAAATACTTGTTTCTATAATAATATAGAAACAAAATGGTCTTGAAGCCGGGAGAGTATCCTATTTAGAATCACAATGATTTGCAGACCGAATAAAAGCAAGCAAGCAACGTAAGCTATTAATTGTATATGAATAATCATCTACTTATTATAGACACCCATATATCGTTTATATGTTGTAGGCAACGTGTTAAAGTCCTCGAGTTATTATGGATATTGTATAAGTGTTGGATATTTCTTAAAAACAACGTATACGAGTTGTCTATTTATTAGGTGCCACCCAATTATTATAGACGGCGTTGAAAAACTCTTTCTTTCTTTTCGAGCTCCATGTATGTATGTTATTTCTTGGAAAATCTTTCACATTAATCAAATGTGTGAAGATTTCTAATCTAATTTCAACTACAGTCACATTTCTGCTCAATATCGGAGAAATAGGCGCCATCCTCTAATCAAAAAACATGAATGATTAATTTGCGTTTGTTCGGCAGCAAATGATAATCCCAACTATAGTCATTTATCAAGTTTTTTTGTTGTTTTGTTTAAAATACCAAAAGACAATCATAATAAGACTTATAAGAGAAAAAAAGCAACAAATAAACAAAAGCAAATTAAATTAAATAGAACAAAGTAAACTTGTTAAAATGATCTATTAGTCTCAAAATAAATACAAAAAATCTTTTCATATTTAATATCTGTCCGTCCGTTCAGCTGTGGTTTTCTCTGTCTCTAGGGCTATTATCAAATTATATTTTATATGCTTTCATTGTTCAAAAAAATTTAAACGTCATAAATTGTTGAGGAAAATAAATCAAAACTTAAATCAACACAAAAATTAACACACTAAACAAAAAAGAGTCAGCAAAAAACTGAGAAGAAGAAACAGAAACAATAATGAAAAATAACCAAACCTCGACACAATGTATCATCTTTCTTCTAAACAAACAATTAATACAAATTTCAAAATTATGTAAATTGATGAATTTTATTAAGAAAAAAGAAACAACAACAATAAAAATGTCAAATAACAACAATGGCAACGGCTTGAGAAAATGTGCTAAAGAGAAAATTACTACCTTTAAGGTATGGATGGATGGACAGACAGACGGACGGACACATTATTGGACCGACAGATTGACGGACGGACTGAAATCGTGTTGATTTTTTGACAATAACCCATTGCAGAGCACACGTCATTCGTAAGAGTGATTTTATCTTTAAAAAATAAATATGTAAACTGGTATTACTGTTTCCATAAAAGCAGAGAAAAGAAATTTAAAAAATATCAATCAAGCCTAAATTAGGCCTATGACTCGGCAAAGTTATGTCGTCCATCTGTTTTGGCTTGAAAGTGAAATGGTTTTGTGGTGAAACCTGTTTTTTTTGTTGCTGTCTCAGGCTCGATATAGTTTGACCCAATAAGATTATCATGACATTAAAAACCAATTTAAACAAAATCATTAAAAAAAACACATCAACTTAAACATGACCAGGAAATTTACATAATTTGTTGATACTAAAACTTTTTCTTTAGCCATAATTTTTTTTTAAAAAGAAACTATAACATTGGAACTAAGCTATTGATAAATAAATGATCGCCTGAGGGGAGAAGCTAATTGAGAAAAACATTTCTCAAACCGGACTTCTCTCCGGTGCAGTTACAAATCGTCCAGCACGTGTTACTTTTATGAATTTGTTGCTAAATTAGTTTACACGTGTAGATGATAATTTGCTAATTACAAATTGAAAAAAAAAACTGCAAAAACAACACTACCGATGAGGGGATCTCGAAAAACAAACAAAAATTGAAGACTAAAATTTTTAATAGTTGAAAATAATCATTAATGCTATGTATGCAACAGTAAAAAATTGTTTCAATAGCCACAATTATTATATCCTACACAATACTGTTGTACAGGGAAATATTCATTGGCTTTGGGTCAGATGTGTGTATCACCCAAAAGTATTGGAAGAACGACCCACCTTATAGAAAATATAGAAAATCGATTTAAATTCATTAGCTGATTAAACTTGACATATGTATAGGGATCTATTGTAGACTATGTATATGAGTCGACAACTTATTGTAGATGAAATAAATGAGTCATCCATTTATTATAGATAACTTATAAGAGACGTATATTTATTCTAGATGACTTATAGGAGTCATCTATTTATTATCGACGACTTACAAGAGTCGTCTACTTATTATAGACGATTTATACACATAGGAATAATGTTTTTATTAAAGACTACTTATAGGATTCATCAATTTATTATAGACCACTTTTATAAATCGTCTATTTATTAAAGACGACTTATAGGAGTCATTTATTTATAATAGATGACTTACATATACAGGGTTTTCCAACCCTTTGAAGCTTTTGTTCTTTGACATTTGACAAGTAGAAACTACGCCATTACTATAAATGGAACGATACACGATTCAGCAACGCATTGAAATTATTAAAATTCGAAAAATCATCTTGAGTTATGAGGCAAAATTGTCGCATTTGGGGCTCGGAAACCCAAGAGTTATTGTTGAGAAGCCTCTCCATCTTCAACGTGTGACTGTTTGGTGCGGTTTATGGTCCGGCGGGGTCATTGGACCTTACTTTTTCGAAAATGTGGTTGGATCAACAGTTACGGTGAATGGATTGCGCTATCGAGAGATGATTAATGATTTTGTATGGTCGGAGTTGGATGGTATTGATCTGGACAACGTTTACTTTCAACAAGACGGCGCTACGTGCCACACAAGCAACGAAACCATTGCTCTGTTACGGGAAAAGTTTCCGGACCGTGTTATCTCTCGAAGAAGTGATCACATTTGGCCACCGAGATCTTGTGATTTAACACCTTGCGACTTCTTCCTTTGGGGCCACGTGAAAGATAAGGTCTTCGCCAACAGCCCAGCTATTGAGGACATAGGACAACCACTTTGCGATTTGGTTATGGAAAATTTCATGAAAAGGATATGGTCCTGTAAGCGTTTGGCTGATGTTGTTTTTCATTCTTAACGGCATACCTTCCTCTTTATTATGAAATAAACATCCGATCATTTATCTCAAAAAATTGCATTTTTCTTTGAATACCAAAATAACACCTCTTGTTGGAAAACCCTTTAGAGTACTTATAGGATTCATAAATTTACTATAGACGACCTATAGGATTCATCAATTTACTATAAACGACTTATAAGAGTCGTCTATTAATTATAGATGACTTTAATTTAATTTATTATAGAAGACTAATATGAGTAGCCTTTTTATTATAGGCGACTTATACAAGTCATCTAGTTATTATAGACGACTCATTGGAGTCGTCTATTTCTTAATAGACGATTCATAGGGGTCGTCTATTTATTAGTAGACGGCTCATTGGAGTCGTCTATTTATTTTAGACGACCTATAGGAATCGTCTATTTATTGTAGACGACCCATAGGAGTCGTCTATTTATTGTAGACGACTTATATGAGTCGTCTAGACGACTTATAGGAGTCATTAATTATTATAGAAGACTTATATGAGTCGTCTGTTTATTATAGACGACTCCTAAGAGTCATCTATTTATTATAGACGACTTATTCAAGTCGTCTATTAATTGTAGACGACTTTTTGGTGTCGTCTACTTATTATAGACGACTTATTGAAGTCATCTCTTTATTATAGACCACTTATTGAAGTCGTCTCTTTATTATAGACGACTTATTGCAGTCGTCTGTTTATTATAGACGACGTATTGAAGTCGTCTATTTATTATAGACGACTTATTGAATTCGTCTATTTATTATAGACGACTTATTGGAGTCGTCTACTAATTATTGACGACTTATAGAAGTCGTCTATTAATTATTGACGACTTATTGAATTCGTCTATTAATTATAGACGACTTATTGAAGTCGTCTATTAATTATAGACGACTAATTGATGTCGTATATTTATTATAGACGACTTGTTGGAGTCGTCTTTTTATTATAGACGACTTATTGAAGTCGTCTACTTATTATAGACGACTTATTGAAGACGTATACTTATTATAGACGACTTATTGAAGTCATTAATTTATTATAGACGAATTACTGAAGTCGTCTATAAATTATAGACGACTTATTTAAGTCGTCTGTTATTATAGACGACTATTTAATAGAGAAGTTCGTTTCTTTAGACGACTAATAGAAGTCGTCTATTTATTGTAGACGGCTTATATGAGACATTTATTTGTTATAGAAGTTTTATATAAGTCGTCTGTTTATTATATACGACTTATACGAGTCATCTATTTATTAAAGACGACCTACTGAAGTCGTTTTGGAGTCGTCTATTTGTTTAAGATGATTTATTGAAGCCGTCTATTTATTATAGATGATTTATTTAAGTCGTCTATTTATTATAGATGATTTATTGAAGTCGTCTATTTACTATAGACGACTTATACGTATTATTCGTCTATTTATTATGGACTATTATATAAATCTTCTATTTACTATAAGCGACTTATATGAGTCGTCTTGTCGACTTGTAGGAATCGTATATTTGTTATAGACGACTTATGGGAGCCATCTACTTATTATAGACGACTTATAAGAGTCGTCTACTTATTATAGACGATTTATAGTAGTCATCTATTTATTATAGATGACTTATAGGAGGAGTCTTCCTATTGTAGACAACTTATAGCAGTCGTCTATTTATTATAGACGTCTTATAGAGTTGTCTACTTATAATAGATGACTTCTATGAGTCGTCTACTAATTATAGACGACTTATGGAGTCGTCTACTAATTATACACGACTTATAGGGTCGTCTACTTGTTATGAAAGACTTATAACACCCGAATATTTATTATAGACGACTTATAATTGTCGTCTACTTCTTATAACCGACCTACAGCAATCGTCTATTTTTTATAGCCGACCTATATCAATCGTCTTTTTATTATTATGCTATATGTCGTTGTAGCAATCCTCTATATATAATAGACGACTTAGAGGAGTCGTCTGTTTATTATAGACAACTTATACGATTCTTCTACTTATTATACACGACTTATTGTAGACGTCTACGTATTACAGACGACTTATAGGATTTGTATATTTATTATAGACGACTTATAGGAATGGTCTTCTTATTATATATGACTTATAGGAGTCAAATATTTATTATAGACGACTTATAAGACTAGTCCATTTATTATAGACGATTTATAGGAGTCGTCTATTTATTACCGACGACTTATTTAAGTCGTCTACTTAATAGACCTATAGACGACTTAAAGGAGTCGTATACTTATTATAGACGATTTCTAAGAGTAGTCTATTTATTATAGACGTTTTATAGGAGTCGTCTACTTAATATAGATGACTTATAAAAGACGTCTACTTGTTATAGACGATTTGTAAGAGTCGTATAATTATTATAGACGACTTAAAGGAGTCGTCTATTTATAATAGACGACATGTAAGAGTCGTATAATTATTATAGACGACTTAAAGGAGTCGCCTATTTATAATGGACTACGTATATGAGTCGTCTATTCATTATAGACAACGTATATGAATCATCTATTTATTATAGACGACGTATAAGACTGGCCTATGTATTATAGACGACGTATAAAAGCCGTATATTTATTGTAGACTACCTATATGAGTCGTCTATTTATAATAGAATACTTATAGCCGCCTATTTATTGTGGACGACTTATATAAGGACTGCAGTGTCTACTGCAAATGATACCATTCACTCTTTCGACTGAGAATACAAATAAATCAAAGAAACATTTAAATGTTTTCTGTTGTGATCGCTTAGGAGCAGTTAAACACCAACAACAACAAAATTTTATAAAAAATTATAACAACAGCTGGTAATTAACAACAATTGTTGCCACGCCACGCGAGTGTTTACAACAGCAAACCGCCAAACGCCAACAACATCAACATCGACACCAACACTATGAGTTCCGAAACAATACCAAACAAAATTGCAACATCAACCCAAACTCGTGCATAAACTTGGTTTTAATTTCGAAAATTGTTCATAAATGGCATTTAACATTGGAGCGGAATTAGTTATTTGAAAGAAGAAAAAAACCTCAAAATCAACCCACTGTTTAGTTTGCTATAAAATCAAATAAAACAAAAAGGAACACGAAAACGATATCTTTAGTAGACCAAAACATTCCAAACTGAATGGATTTGAGAATTAAATTAAAGTTTCTTAATCGTTTTCAGTTTCTGCTACAACACATTTTTGTACATTTGTCATTTTTCAAAGCTTATTTTTTTATTAAATATGGACTGACTGCATTTTTCAGTTATCTTTTTTGCAAGAGATTTCAAATCCATTTTTGCCTTTATGGTTTTCGTTATTAACCAAAAAAATTTTATTAAAAATAATGATGGCTAGACATTTATCCTTTTTTGAATAAAGTTTGCGGGGGTTTAGTTATCAAAGCAACTACAGCAATTGTATGCGATTAAGATACAATAGTGAACTTTTTTATAGAAAGAGCCATAAAAAGATGAACTTGTCTATAAGGAAAGTAATCAACGATGAACTTTTCTAGAAGAAAAGTCATCAAAGATGTACTTTTCTAGAAGAAAAGTCATCAACGATGAATTTTTCTAGAAGAAATGTCATCAACGATGAATTTTTCTAGAAGAAAAGTCATCAACGATGAACTTTTCTAGAAGAAAAGTCATCAACGATGAACTTTTCTAGAAGAAAAGTCATCAACGATGAACTTTTCTAGAAGAAAAGTCATCAACGATGAACTTTTCTAGAAGAAAAGTCATCAACGATGAACTTTTCTAGAAGAAAAGTCATCAACATTGAACTTCCCTAGAAGAAAAGTCATCAACGATGAACTTTTCTAGAAGAAAAGTCATCAACGATGAACTTTTCTAGAAGAAAAGTCATCAACGATGAACTTTTCTAGAAGAAAGGTCATCAACGATGACCTTTTCTAGAAGAAAAGTCATCAACGATGCACTTTTCTAGAAGAAAAGTCATCAACGATGCACTTTTCTAGAAGAAAAGTCATCAACGATGAACTTTTCTAGAAGAAAAGTCATCAACGATGAACTTTTCTAGAAGAAAAGTCATCAACGATGAACTTTTCTAGAAGAAAAGTCATCAACGATGAACTTTTCTAGAAGAAAAGTCATCAACGATGAACTTTTCTAGAAGAAAAGTCGTCAATGATGAACTTTTCTAGAAGAAAAGTCATCAATGATGAACTTTTCTAGAAGAAAAGTCATCAACGATGAACTTTTCTAGAAGAAAAGTCATCAACGATGAACTTTTCTAGAAGAAAAGTCATCAACGATGAACTTTTCTAGAAGAAAAGTCATCAACGATGAACTTTTCTAGAAGAAAAGTCATCAACGATAAACTTTTCTAGAAGAAAAGTCATCAACGATGAACTTTTCTAGAAGAAAAGTCATCAACGATGAACTTTTCTAGAAGAAAAGTCATCAACGATGAACTTTTCTAAAAGAAAAGTCATCAACGATGAACTTTTCTAGAAGAAAAGTCATCAACGATGAACTTTTCTAGAAGAAAAGTCATCAACGATGAACTTTTCTAGAAGAAAAGTCATCAATGATGAACTTTTCTAGAAGAAAAGTCATCAATGATGAACTTTTCTAGAAGAAAAGTCATCAATGATGAACTTTTCTAGAAGAAAAGTCATCAACGATGAACTTTTCTAGAAGAAAAGTCATCAGCGATGAACTTTTCTAGAAGAAAAGTCATCAATGATGAACTTTTGTTTAAGAAAAGTCTTAAACAGTAGGTCATCGTTGATGAATTTGCTTATAGAAGTATTTGTTCCTTTTCTGTCTATTTTCTTATCTGTCGCCCCTATGATGGATGAAACTTCTGTTGTTTTTGGCCCTTCATGATAATACATTTCAATCGCAAAACGGCAATGGCAAATGAAAATGAAATCTCATAAGGAATGCATGTGGAAACATTATGAATTAGTTTCTTCATTATTGTTGTCATGAATAATTCTGATTAAGCAAAGATATTTCTAAATTGCGTGACTTGGATAGATTTTCCGCATATTATACATAGACAGAGCAATAGCAAAAAAACAGACATACTTCTTCAGTTTTTCAGCTTTAGCCGATATTTTTCTTACATCATATGACTTTTCCTTTTCCTACACCCATGTGTCCCCCTTGACTTCCAAAGATTTGTGTGCCATCCAAATAAGTATTTATGTATGTATTTCTTTAAAGACACTCACATACAAATGTATGGCTTTAATTAATGAATTCAAAAAAACAAACAAACAATGATATTCCGGCCCCTAAAAGAAACCCATCGCATGTTACACTGACTGACTAAAATTTACTGACGGAATCGACTTTGACACGCTGCGGTGGTGGCATCGACGACGGCAATAGTAAAATTGTTTCTTTAGTGATGAGTGATGAAAATATTTAAACCAAATGTCAAATTAAACAACGAATGTGAAAAGGAAAAAAACGCACACAAAATAAAGAAACTCCAATGACTATTATAAAAATAATCATAAAATACTATATGTCCTACTACATAGGAGGCGAGGGAAAGTGCCAACCATCTGCCAGATACGAAGCAGCACCGAACCCTCGATCCCCCCAAGGCAGACCACTGACATTTATTGGCTCTCTGTGTCTATTGGCGCTAAAACGAAGGCAGTAGAGACTCAGAACTGTAATAAAAAAACAAACAGTCATAATGCAATCAAGCAAGTTTTTCACACTTCATTGTTTTGAGGAATAAAGACAACAAAAATTATGGGTTTAGAAGACAATTAGGAGCCATATAAGACGACATATTAACACTCTAACGTTATTTATTAAATGAAATTAGGTACAAATGGCGCATAACGTGGATTCTGCAATAAATTACGGAAATGGGTTAAGATTGTCAAGTAATTTTTCTTCTAGAAAAGTTCATCGTTGACGATTTTCTTCTAGAAAAGTTCATCGTTGACGATTTTCTTCTAGAAAAGTTCATCGTTGACGATTTTCTTCTGGAAAAGTTCATCGTTGACGATTTTCTTCTAGAAAAGTTCATCGTTGATGACATTTCTTCTAGAAAAATTCATCGTTGATGACTTTTCTTCTAGAAAAGTGCATTGTTGATGACTTTTCTTCTAGAAAAGTTCATCGTTGATGACTTTTCTTCTAGAAAAGTTCATCGTTGATGACTTTTTGTATAGAAAAGTTCATCGTTGATGACTTTTCGTATAGAAAAGTTCATCGTTGATGACTTTTCGTATAGAAAAGTTCATCGTTGATGACTTTTCGTATAGAAAAGTTCATCGTTGATGACTTTTCGTATAGAAAAGTTCATCGTTGATGACTTTTCGTATAGAAAAGTTCATCGTTGATGACTTTTCGTATAGAAAAGTTCATCGTTGATGACTTTTCGTATAGAAAAGTTCATCGTTGATGACTTTTCGTATAGAAAAGTTCATCGTTGATGACTTTTCGTATAGAAAAGTTCATCGTTGATGACTTTTCGTACAGAAAAGTTCATCGTTGATGACTTTTCGTATAGAAAAGTTCATCGTTGATGACTTTTCGTATAGAAAAGTTCATCGTTGATGACTTTTCGTATAGAAAAGTTCATCGTTGATGACTTTTCGTATAGAAAAGTTCATCGTTGATGACTTTTCGTATAGAGAAGTTCATCGTTGATGACTTTTCGTATAGAAAATTTCATCGTTGATGACTTTTCGTATAGAAAAGTTCATCGTTGATGACTTTTCGTATAGAAAAGTTCATCGTTGATGACTTTTCGTATAGAAAAGTTCATCGTTGATGACTTTTCGTATAGAAAAGTTCATCGTTGATGACTTTTCGTATAGAAAAGTTCATCGTTGATGACTTTTCGTACAGAAAAGTTCATCGTTGATGACTTTTCGTATAGAAAAGTTCATCGTTGATGACTTTTCGTATAGAAAAGTTCATCGTTGATGATTTTTCTTCTAGAAAAGTTCATCGTTGATGACTTTTCTTCTAGAAAAGTTCATCGTTGATGACTTTTCTTCTAGAAAAGTTCATCGTTGATGACTTTTCGTATAGAAAAGTTCATCGTTGGTGACTTTTCGTACAGAAAAGTTTATCGTTGATGACTTTTCGTACAGAAAAGTTAATCGTTGATGACTTTTCGTACAGAAAAGTTAATCGTTGATGACTTTTCGTACAGAAAAGTTAATCGTTGATGACTTTTCTTCTAGGAAAGTTCATCGTTGATGACTTTTCGTATAGAAAAGTTCATCGTTGATGACTTTTCGTATAGAAAAGTTCATCGTTGATGACTTTTCGTATAGAAAGTTCATCGTTGATGACTTTTCGTATAGAAAGTTCATCGTTGATGACTTTTCGTATAGAAAAGTTCATCGTTGATGACTTTTCGTATAGAAAAGTTCATCGTTGATGACTTTTCGTATAGAAAAGTTCATCGTTGATGACTTTTCGTATAGAAAAGTTCATCGTTGATGACTTTTCGTATAGAAAAGTTCATCGTTGATGACTTTTCGTATAGAAAAGTTCATCGTTGATGACTTTTCGTATAGAAAAGTTCATCGTTGATGACTTTTCGTATAGAAAAGTTCATCGTTGATGACTTTTCGTATAGAAAAGTTCATCGTTGATGACTTTTCGTATAGAAAAGTTCATCGTTGATGACTTTTCGTATAGAAAAGTTCATCGTTGATGACTTTTCGTATAGAAAAGTTCATCCTTGATAACTTTTCGTATAGAAAAGTTCATCGTTGATGACTTTTCGTATAGAAAAGTTCATTGTTGAAGACTTTTCCTATGGAAAAGTTCATCGTTGATGACTTTTCGTATAGAAATGTTCATCGTTGATGACTTTTCGTATAGAAAAGTTCATCGTTGATGACTTTTCGTATAGAAAAGTTCATCGTTGATGACTTTTCGTATAGAAAAGTTCATCTTGATGATTTTTCTTCTAAAAAAACTTCATATTTGAAGACTTTTCTTCTAGAAAAGTTCATCGTTGATGACTTTTCGTATAGAAAAGTTCATCGTTGATGACTTTTCGTATAGAAAAGTTCATCTTGATGATTTTTCTTCTAAAAAAACTTCATATTTGAAGACTTTTCTTCTAGAAAAGTTCATCATTGCTGACTTTTCTTCTAGAAAAGTTCATCATTAGTGACTTTTCTTCCAGAAAAGTTCACCATTGATGACTTCTCTTCTATAAAAGTTTCTGATTGATGACTTTTCATTTAGAAAAGGTCACCATTGATGATTTTCTTCTAGAAAAGTTAATCGCTGTAGGCTTTCTTCCTTTAACTTATAAACGGCTTATTTGAGAAATGGCGTCCAATGTATAGGGTGCTCAAGTGAATAGACAATCGCAAGACAAACGAACAAATGTCCGAGTACAATGGAATTCATTCATTCTTTCATTGAATAGATTGAAAAGAAACGCATTGCTGAACTATGAATTGTGGACGATGTATGAAGTGTGGTCAACCTTAAAGTTATAAATTGAAATGTTTTGACAGAACCACCACACACATTGAATAAGACGCACGACGCACTTCATTTTGCAGCTCACTTTTCTCCTTGAATGGGTGGATGGATGGAATGTCCAATCGTCATTTATAAAGCTCTCTACATCCAAAAGCGTAAATTTCAAATTCCTTCGTTCCATCTCCAATGATGACTTGAAACTTCCGCATTGTTTTCTTTGACGTCTCATTATTTCCAAAGCTGACATCGTGATCCATAAAATAATAAATTATATTAATTTTATGAATCCACAAAACAATGAGCAGAAAACATACAATGAATACTTTTCATTTTCCAAGAGATAGGAAATATTTTGAATGTTGAATTGCAGTAAAGGAGAAGATATGATAAAATATACAGACTAGTGCAATTGACGCCCGGCCAACCACAGACGCCAGTTTTTACGATTTATTTATACAAAAATTATAAATCCCATATACACCAAAACGTACCTTGATTGAGGCATGATCATAAAATTAAAAAGATTTTAAAAATCTACAAAAAATAATTAAAATATTAAATCAAAGATGCTAAGAAGTTGAATAAATTAATATTTAACTAATAATTTAATTGATAAAATATAAAAATAAAAAAATCGAAATAGCAGATGCGTTTCGAAAAGTATTTGTTTAGAAATGGCGCCCAACGTGACGTGTACTATAAGTGAGAAATATCATTGAATATGGCAAATCGATTACAAACTAATTGGCAACCTCTTTGCCATTAACTGAATTGTTGAACAAACTGAATTTATATATATTACTCTGCTGAAGCACCAACGTTGGGCGCCATTTTCGCTTATATTTTATAATAAATTCAATATATTCTAGAAATGGCCCCTAACATGTCGTTTGTAGAGATATATACGTTTGATTGAAATTAACTGAAACACCAGAATATATATAATGGCGCCCAACGTGGTTTCTACGATGAGTGAGAATAAATCGCAGAACATTGCAAATCGATTACAAAACAATTTAGTAGACTTTGAATTGTGTAATTGAAACATTAATCAAATTGAAGTTATGGTTAATACTCCCATGAAGCACCAACGTTGGGCGCCATTTTTCACTACTAATAATATTAATGAAAATATTAAGACTGTACTTATAAATAGGATATTATGGAAAGGAAGTGTAAAATTGTAACACTCATTTAATACTGAATATTAAAATTATTTTTTTACATAAATACATACATTTTAGAAAAGATGTCGAGCATGACGTTAGTGGTTATTCTGAAAATTAATATTATTATTTTCAATAAATAAATATATTTTGAAAATTACTTTTATGATATTTTGGAAAAAAAAAATCTTGGCGTCATTTCTCACTAGTCTTCATTAAAATTTTCAATTAAGTATCTAACCTATAAAAAGGATGTGATAATTATGACGAATTAAATTTTAAAATAAATTTCATACTGAATATTAAATTAAATACATTCCAGAAATCGCGCCCAACATGACATCTATGATAACTAATAAAAAAAATTTTTTAAAAGACTTTATAAATTTAATTAATATAATTTAAAAATTACTTCCTGCAAAGCATCAACGTTGGGCGCCATTTACAATTATTTTGTTTATCATTTACTATATCGTTCTAAGCAAAAAATATGCAAAATTGCACATTTCTTAGCTCGCCTATATTCATTGCTTTTTGTGAAATAAAAATTTAATATTCATGAATTTATTTTTTGAATTCAACTCAAAGACTAAAATAGATAAACGAGACGATGACAACTGAAAACGAGCATTGTGACAGATAAACGCTTAAAGTGTTGACAAAAAAATACTTTCTGATGTCTGCTGCCGGCTGCTGTTGCCGTTGGTGTTGGTGTGGCGAAGAATTGATTTTCATTCCAATTTTGTTCACCGCCACCCTTCTGGCGTGACAGTTGTTCAACGAAAAGATTTAATCTTATCAGTGATAAATGTTACATCACTTGTTTTGTATTTTTGTTTTTTATTTTGTTTTTTATATTGTTTTGTGGTGTTGGTAATTTTGTTGTTGTCCCCTTCGTTCCGAGTTCTAGTTCAACTTTTGGCTTCAGTTTTTTTAAAGGCAATCAACCAAACCGAAAAAAGGAAAAGTCATTCTTCTGTCGTTGATGTGGCTTTTATAGCCGCAAATATATTAGGATGTCATGTTTGTGAAGATTAATTAGAATTTAACTAGCAAAGACACAAACCTTTTCTCGTTAACAGAGCGCTGTTAATGAAGTAAATACGAGGATATTTATTAAAACGCTAAAATCTCTCGAATAAAAATAGGTGGGTCCATAAATTATATACTCATGAATAGGGGTTGCAACGACCTTTCCAGAAATGTATACCATATATTCCGGAACGACTACAGATTCTGAATATTTGCAATTTGCTTTTTGACTATATTTTAAAAGAAGAGCCCACTGTGCAAAAAGTACTACGAGTGGGTTTATTTAGTATGTATCTATGAATAGGTCTTCGAAGGACCTTTCCAGAAATATATACCTCGAATTCCAGAACGTGTTCACATTCTGAATATTTGCGATTTTCTATTTGACCAGTTGTTAACAGAAGAGCCCTCTGTGCCAAAACCACTAGGAGTGGGTTTATCTAGTATGTATCTATAAATAGGTATTCCAAAGACCTTTCCAGAAACATAGATATAATATTCCAGAACGTGTTCACATTCTGAATATTTCCGATTTTCTATTTGACCAGGTATTAACAGAAGAGCCCACTGTGCCAAAACTACTAGGAGTGGGTTTATCTAGTATGTATCTATGAATAGGTCTTCCAAAGACCTTTACAGAAATATAGATATAATATTCCAGAACGTGTACACATTCTGAATATTTTCGAATTTGGAATAGGAATAGGAATATGAATATGAATAGGAATATGAATATGAATAGGAATATGAATAGGAATAGGAATAGGAATAGGAATAGGAATAGGAATAGGAATAGGAATAGGAATAGGAATAGGAATAGGAATAGGAATAGGAATAGGAATAGGAATAGGAATAGGAATAGGAATAGGAATAGGAATAGGAATAGGAATAGGAATAGGAATAGGAATAGGAATAGGAATAGGAATAGGAATAGGAATAGGAATAGGAATAGGAATAGGAATAGGAATAGGAATAGGAATAGGAATAGGAATAGGAATAGGAATAGGAATAGGAATAGGAATAGGAATAGGAATAGGAATAGGAATAGGAATAGGAATAGGAATAGGAATAGGAATAGGAATAGGAATAGGAATAGGAATAGGAATAGGAATAGGAATAGGAATAGGAATAGGAATAGGAATAGGAATAGGAATAGGAATAGGAATAGGAATAGGAATAGGAATAGGAATAGGAATAGGAATAGGAATAGGAATATGAATAGGAATAGGAATATGAATAGGAATAGGAATAGGAATAGGAATAGGAATAGGAATAGGAATAGGAATAGGAATAGGAATAGGAATAGGAATAGGAATAGGAATAGGAATAGGAATAGGAATAGGAATAGGAATAGGAATAGGAATAGGAATAGGAATAGGAATAGGAATAGGAATAGGAATAGGAATAGGAATAGGAATAGGAATAGGAATAGGAATAGGAATAGGAATAGGAATAGGAATAGGAATAGGAATAGGAATAGGAATAGGAATAGGAATAGGAATAGGAATAGGAATAGGAATAGGAATAGGAATAGGAATAGGAATAGGAATAGGAATAGGAATAGGAATAGGAATAGGAATAGGAATAGGAATAGGAATAGGAATAGGAATAGGAATAGGAATAGGAATAGGAATAGGAATAGGAATAGGAATAGGAATAGGAATAGGAATAGGAATAGGAATAGGAATAGGAATAGGAATAGGAATAGGAATAGGAATAGGAATAGGAATAGGAATAGGAATAGGAATAGGAATAGGAATAGGAATAGGAATAGGAATAGGAATAGGAATAGGAATAGGAATAGGAATAGGAATAGGAATAGGAATAGGAATAGGAATAGGAATAGGAATAGGAATAGGAATAGGAATAGGAATAGGAATAGGAATAGGAATAGGAATAGGAATAGGAATAGGAATAGGAATAGGAATAGGAATAGGAATAGGAATAGGAATAGGAATAGGAATAGGAATAGGAATAGGAATAGGAATAGGAATAGGAATAGGAATAGGAATAGGAATAGGAATATGAATTGGAATAGGAATAGGAATAGGAATAGGAATAGGAATAGGAATAGGAATAGGAATAGGAAAAGGAATGGGAGTATGAATAGGAATAGGTATATGAATAGCATTAGCAATAGGAATGAGAGTAGGAATACGTATATGAATAGCATTAGCAATATAAACGTAAATAAAACTATCAATAATTAAATAAACATTTCTTCCATTCCACCATAATATTTTCATTCACCGCTTGTTAAATTGACTGGAAAATGGTTTTCAATTTAATTTGTATCTATTTTTCAAAATCACATTCAAACGCACCCATCAGCAGCAATGCGTCTTTGACGACGACAACAACAGCAGCCAGTCAGTCAGCCATCACAGCAGCGGCAACACGTTCCTATCCAAAGACAGCAGCAGTTGTCAAAGAAGCAACAAAAAAGTTTCAAATAGCTGCTAACCGCATGCCGCCACTACTGCTGCTGCCGCGGCTGCTGCTGCCGCGGCTGCTGCTGCTAATGTTAAGACTTGGTCTTGTTCTTGACAATTTTTTCCAATCTCAGTTGAATCTCAGCATGGCAAACAGCTAAGCATTTTGTGGCGCAGTCGTGGGTGGGTTAAGCTTTTCTCGTTGTATGCGAGCGAGGTGCCACTTTTTATGCCAGCTAATTTCAGTTTGCCTTTCATAATTTAAATTTGAATGCAATTGTGTTCACATCATTCATTTGTTTGCAATGAAAACGGCAAACTATAAAATTTATTTGTTTGTGCAAATTAAATAAGCAAATAAACGCATAATAAATATTTTTTTGGAATTAAATAAACTATATTAAATTATGGGAAAATTGTCTTTAAATTTTATAATTATTTGCCGCCTATATGTGTGTGTGTGTACTTGTCAATGTATCGCGATAATGTATGTGGGGAAGAATAATGTTTGTTTTTATTTATATGTATTAATTTTAAAATTAATGGGTTGTGTTATGTTGAATTACGCTTTTGAGTGGAAAATCGCTATATATAGAGTGATTTTTTAAGAGCTTTCGGATTTTATTTAAAAAAAAACACATTATAGAGAAATGTATGAAATCTTTCCATAGAACGGGCTATATAATTCAATGTTTAAAGATGAAAACACGAAAACAGCTGAGCTCCAAAAACAGGGTTGCCAAAAAGAAAGTTACCAAAAAAAATCACCCATTAGATGAAGGATAATGTGGTTGTGTTTTAATTGTTTTTAATTATTTTGTATGTTTGAGCTAAGAAAAAATCAGGGAATGAAAATAAAATATTGTTCTTTATACGAATGAAATATTGGTTAACTATTAACTTTCTCGGGACAATTAGAGAAATCCTGAAATATATTGGCATTCCAGCCTTTCCAGATTCTCGAGTAGATTCTGGATTATATTCGCTCTTGACCCAGATATTTTTCTTATTTGTCTAGTTTATAGACATTGATGAGTTTATTATTGCTGCCATTGCTTTTGTTTCTTCTAAAAACGAAGAAAAACATTAAGAACCGCCTTTGGTAATACATTTCTCATTATAAAACAACACATACATTTCTCATTATAAAACAATTCATTTAAAACAATTTATTTGAAATGATATTTCCTGACTGCTGTGTTTTTTTTTTGTTGATGTTGGTTTCTCTCTGCTTCCTCTCTGTCTTGTCACTCATTTTTTGTGATGCCTTTGCCTTTTTCAAACATTAAAAAATTTAATTTATTTTTTGTTTTTCTTGACTACTGTTTGTGAAACATTCATTCATTTTGCAGCATTTCATTCAGAAGTGAAGACTAGAGGGCTTTGTGGCGGCTATTATTATCAGTAAAAGTACTTAGTGTGCGGTTTCCGTTTTGGAGTACACTCGAAAAGAAAAAATGTTTTAAAAGCAAAATAGTAATAGCAATATCAATGACCATTTTAATAGGTATAGTAGTAGCAATAGCAAATTTATTTAATTTCAACTAAATTCTTCTATTTCTAAGTATTGTAAATATATTTGCCACTTTTTTCCTTGAGTGTGTAATGTGTTGCCATGTCTTCTCACACACCCTCTTGCACTTGGGCAACGTAATATTTACCAAAAAGAAAAAATCCCCAATCATATATGAAAAATGATTGCAAGCAACAGCTGCTGAGGCTGCTGAAATGCTTGAAATCGAAAAAAACTCTAGAAAACTTATAACTTGTCATGTGCGTTTGGTCATTGTTTTTTTCTCTCAGCGTTCTGAGGTTTCACTTTCAAATTGTTTTCAAAACAAAACTTTTCATCAAAAACTGTCAGCGGATGATATTACTTAAGTTTTTCATCGGCCAAGAGATTGAGTTTCTGATTTTATGAAATTAAGTGAAACAAGTGTATTTGGTTCTAGTGGTTTTTAAAGATTTGTGGTTGTCCTGGAATTTGCAGAATTTTTTATCAATATAAATAGGAAAAGATTTAGTCCAAAAATTACAAAATTAGTCCAAATTAAATTACAAGAAAAATTTACAAATTAAAGGTTGCTGAAACCAAAATCAATCATACAAGTGTTGTACAGTGGGTCGCATGAGTTATTTTAACTTTATGGTTAGTTAATAAATTTCATGTTACTTCTGAAAATTAATTGATAAGAAAAAACTTATACATAGGGATTTTGTACTTTTATCGGGTCTTTAATAATGTATTTGTGTTCTTCATGGGTGCAGTCTATTTTGGGTGTAAAGAAGCATTATTTTATAATAATTGAGATTTGTCAATTTATTTTGCTCTATATAAAAGTCTGCCTAAATCTTTGAATATAATTTTGGTGAACAGATCTTTTGTCCTTCCTTTGTTGAAATATGTAATATTTTGAAGGTCTTCGGAGACAGAAAAATGGCCGAATAAATAGTACCTGGCCAATATTAAAGGTAATCCTAAACCAACCAGATATTTGTGTTATACCTCGTGTACTAGATCGTAGGAGTAATTTTAATGTTTTGCGCACTTAATAATATTCGTTTTAGGTATATTAACTAATTGATACGAAAAAACTTCTATATCAGCATTTTGTTAATATGACGAGTGTTTAATAATGTACTTGACTTATTTATGGGTGCAGCCTATTTTGGATTTGAAGAAGATATTATTTTATAATAATTAAGATTTTTTAATTTATATTACTCTATATGAAATCTAGCCAAATATAGTTTTTATGAACCGATCATTTGAGCTTTTGTTTGTTGAAGTTGGAAATATTTTGTAGTTCTTCGGGCAGAATAATGGTGGAATAAACATTGGCTTTTAATTCTTTACAATAATAGGTATAATCCAAAGTCAGATAGATATTCACAACGCGAACACTAGATCATATAAGTAATTTTATATTTATTGAGTCTTTTATAGTGTATTCGGCTTACTCATGGGCTAATTTTGATTTTAATAAGTTAGATCTTTGAAATTTTGAAATTTATGCTGCTCTATATTTAAGTCTATCCAAATCATTTAATTTTATATTCATTATATATTAATATTTTAATAAATAGGAAAAAATTTAGTTCAAAAAATTACACATAATTGAAGAAAATTTACAAATTAAAGGTAGCTGAAACCACAATCAATCATATAAGTGCCGTACAGTGGATCGCATGAGTAATTTTAATTTTATGATATTTTAATAAATTTCATTTTACTTCTGACAATTAATTGATAAGAAAAAACTTTTAAATAGGGATTTTGTATATTTATCGAGTCTTTAATAATATATTTGTTTTCTTCATGGGTGCAGTCGATTTTTGTGTGTAAGAAACAGTATTTTATAATAATTGAGATTTTTCAATTTATTTTGCTCTATATGAAAGTCTACCCAAATCTTTGAACATAATATTGTTGAACAGATCTTTTGGACTTTTTTTTAAATATGTAATATTTTGAAGGTCTTCCGAGACAGAATAATGGCAGAATAAATTGTCGCTTTTTTTGGCAGTATTTGTGGCAATCCAAAATCAACCAGATATTCGTGTTGTACATTAGGTCACCTAAGTAATATTAAATTTATGGTCATATAATAACATACATGTTACTTCTGAAAATTAATTGATAAGAAAAATATATCTGCATTTTGTATATTATTGAGGATTAATTAATGTACTTGACTTGCTCATAAGTGCAGCTTGTTTTTTTATTTGGAGAAATAATAAAACATTTCAATATAAAAGAAATGAAATAATTTAAATTTTTATTGAAGTCTACCCAAATCTTTGTATATAATTTTATTGAAGGGACCTTTTGTCTTTTGTTTTTTTGTAAAAATATATATATTAAATGCCTTCGTATACAGAACAATGGTGCAATAAATAATGGATTTTAATTTCGGGCGATATCTAATCCAAAAACTAATCCAGACTAAGACCAAAGTCAGACGTTGAACGCTAGATCGATGGGTAATTTTACTGTTGAGAGCATTAAATAACTAATTGATAACAAATCAGTATTTGGCTTTTTGTGTATTTATCAAGTCTTTAATAATATATTCGATTTCTTCATGGGTGCAGGTTATTTTAGATTTTAAGAAGCAGTATTTTACAATAATGTTAATTTTTAAGATTTTTTATTTATGTTGCTTTATATGAAAACCTATCCAAATCTTTAAATCTAATTTTGGTTAACAGATCTTTTGAATTTTTTTGTTAAAATATCTAATATTTTGAAGGGCCTCGGAGCCAGAATAATGGCAAAATAAATAATTGACTTTCAATTCCTGGCACTAATATGTATAATTGAAAGTTAGACAGATATTCGGGTTGTACAACAGATCGTTTAAGTCATTTTAAATTCATAGTCATTTAATAATTTTCTTCTTAAATCTGGAAATTAATTGATGCGAAAAAACTTATATGTTGGCATTTTAAACAATTGTCGAGTCTTTAATAATGTATTTGACTTACTCATGGGTGCAGCCTAGTTTGAGAAATAAGAAGCATTTTCTTATAATAAGTTAGATTTTTTAAAATTTTCAATTTATGCTGCTCTATATTTAAGTCTACCCAAATCTTTGAATATTATTTTGGTGCATTTTGTATATTTATCCTGTCTTTAATAATATATCAGTTATCTTCATGAGTGCTGCCCATTTTTTGTATGAAGAAGCATTATGTTATAATAATTTAGATTTTGAAATTTTTCAATTTATGCTGCTCTCTATAGAAGTGTTACCAAATCATTGAATATAATTTTCGTGATAAGATCTTTTGACATTTTTTGTTGAAATATTTAATATAGCGTCTCAAATAATAGGCCTAATCTAAATCCAGACAGATATCCGCGTTGTACAATAGATCGTATTAGTAATTTTAATTGTATGGTCATTTAATAATTTTCTTTTTAAATCTGTAAATTAATTGGTAAGAAAAAACTTCTGGAGCACAATTTTATATATTTATCGAGACTTTAATAATGTACTTGAGTTACTCATGGGTGCAGTCCATTTTGGATTTGAGGAAGCATTATTTTATAATAATTAAGATCTTTGAGATTTTTCAATTTATGTTGCTCTATATTGAAGTCTACACAAATCGTTGAATATAATTTTTGTGAACCTATCTTTAGACCTTCTCTGTTGAAATAGGTAATATTTTGAACTTCTTTTGAGACAGAATAATGTGGGAAAAAATAATCACTTTTAGTAATATTTTGATGGTCTTCGGATACAGAATAATAACGGAATAAAATCAGCCAGGTATTTGTGTTGTACACTAGATCGTATTATTAATTTTAATGCTACGTTCGCTTAATAGTTTTAATTTTATGTCTGTAAACTAATTGATAAGAAAAAACTTCTAAATAAACATTTTATATATTTATTGAGTCTTTAATAGTACATTTGACTTTATCCTGGGTGCAGCCTATTTTGGATTTAAAGAAACATTACTTTATAATAGTGTGGATTTTTGAGATTTTTCATAATATAAAAACCTACCAAAATCTATATAAATAATTTGGGTGGAATGTTTGTCCTTGTGGATTTTTGAATCCTTTTAAAAGTATATTAAATGCTTTTTTTCAATTTGAGTTTCCTTTAATTTTCATTAAGTTTTTTTATATTTCATTATATGAATTTAAAATTACTTCATATATGTATGTACATTTCCTTCACATATCTCTCTGTAATGGCAATAAATCATTATTTGTAAATCGCTTGCAATTCATACACATACGTGTATACACAATCAATCATAATTTATCCTTGTTCGATATGCAAAGGAATTTCGCATATGTATTCGCAAATGTAAAAGACATTTCGCAAGTAAACAGAGCATAAAATAGCAAAGAATGAAGCTGGCTGGCATCTTAAATTCCATCTGAATCGTTCTCAATTGGCAGCGGAAAAAACCGCATATTTTCTCTCGGCCCCCAAGAAGCATGGCATTGGAAAATTACATTTCATTACTTGTTTGCCGCTGAGTCCATAAATGCAAAAAGTGGATAAACCACCAGTTCGCAACTAGCAACAGTTTATTTTAAGATTGGGCATTCCGTTTTGTAGCACAGTGTCGACAAGATACTCGTATATGCAGATACAAGTGCACGAAGAAACAAACCATAAATGGAACTATTATCGGAGAAGATAACTTATTTGGTTTGCAGACAGACATATTTTGTATGCCACTGCCACTATATCCGTAATTTAAGAATGTTGTCGACAAACACCAATGGCTTGTAATTTCAATTGTTGCCTCTGGTGGAGGGGTTTTGGTAGTGTAGGCATCAATTCTCGACTGTCCATAAATGGATCAATTCGTGTTTTTCTGCAGCTATACCATTGCTATGGAAAGTGGCGAATTTGTTGTTAATTTTTGTGGAAAACTTAAAAATCGAAGGACATATATAAAAACGAAAATAATTGCATCCATTATCCGCTTTTAGATTGTACTTTAGATCGTATGAGTAATTTAAACTCAGCTTGTAATTTAGATCGTATAAGTAATTTAAACTCAGCTTTAGGTTGTACGCTAGACCGTATGCGTAATTGTAACCTTCAGCCCTAAGTTGTAACATAGACCGTATGAGTAATTTTAATTCAGTCTTTAATTGTGCTGCAGATTATTATTATTATATAAATTATATACTACAGTTGATATCTGATGATTTGCTTTGCACTAGAGTTTATCTCTGACAATTTCCTCTATACTACATTTCGCTTTTGTGATCTTCCTCTACATAGAGTCGAACACTGAGGCCTTCTTCGACACTGGGATCGACCTCTAAGGTCTTCCCCTATACTGGAGATGACTTCTGAGGTCCTCCTCTATACTAGAGTCGATCTCTGAGGTCTTCCTCCTCGACCTCTGAGGTCTTCCTCTACACTAAAGTCAACATCTGGTCTTCCTCAATACTAGAGTTGACCTCTGAGGTCTTCCTCAACACAGTCACAGTCTTCCACAATACTAGAGTCGACTTCTGAGGTCTTCTTGTCTTTTTTGTTGAAATACTAGTTATATATTTTGAAGGTCTTCGTAGACAGAATAATGGCGGAATAAATAAATAATATCTGACAATAATATGTTGAATCCAAGTACAAGAGATCGTATAAGTAATATTAATTTTATAATTACTTCATAATATTCTTCTCAAATCTGTAAATTAATTGCTAAGAAAAAAATTATATATCGGCATTTTGTAAATTTAACGAGTCTTTAATATCGTAATTGACTTACTTATGGGTGCAGCCCATTTTCCATTTGAGGTCTTCCTCTATACTAGAGTCGACCTCTGAGGTCTTCCTCTACACTAGAGTCGACATCTGAGGTCTTCCCCTATACTAGAGTCGACCTCTGAGGTCTTTCCCTATACTAGAGTCGACCTCTGAGGTCTTCCCCTATACTAGAGTCGACCTCTGAGGTCTTCCCCTATACTAGAGTCGACCTCTGAGGTCTTCCTCTATACTAGAGTCGACCTCTGAGGTCTTCCTCTATACTAGAGTCGACATCTGAGGTCTTCCCCTATACTAGAGTCGACCTCTGAGATATTCCTCTATACTAGAGTCGACCTCTGAGGTCTTACTCTATACTAGATTCGACCTCTGAGGTCTTCCTCTATACTAGAGTCGACCTCTGAGGTCTTCCTCTATACTAGAGTCGACATCTGAGGTCTTCCCCTATACTAGAGTCGACCTGTGAGGTCTTTTTCTATACTAGAGTCGACCTCTGAGATATTCCTCTATACTAGAGTCGACCTCTGAGGTCTTACTCTATACTAGATTCGACCTCTGATATCTTCCTATACCTTAGAGTCCACCTCTGAAGTCTTACTCTGTGTTATAGTCGACCTCTGAGATCTTCCTCTATATTAGAGTAGATCTCTGAAATCTTCCTCTATACTAGAGACGACCTCTGAGGTCTTCCTTTATACTACAATCGACCTATGAGGACTTCCTCTATACTAGAGTCGACTTCTAAGGTCTTCCTCTATACTAGAGTCAACCTCTAAGGTCTTCCTTTGTACTGGAGTCAACCTCTAAGGTCTTCCTCTGTACTAGAGTCAACTTCTAAGGTATTCCTCTATACTAGAGTCGACCTCTGAGGTCTTCCCCTATACTAGAGTCGACCTCTGAGGTCTTCCCCTATACTAGAGTCGACCTCTGAGGTCTTCCCCTATACTAGAGTCGACCTCTGAGGTCTTCCTCAATACTACAATCGACCTCTGAGGTCTTCCTCTATACTAGAGTCGACCCATGAGAACTTCTTGTATTTTTTGTTGAAAAGTTATATATTTTAAAGGTCTTCGTAGACAGAATAATGGCGAAATAAATAAATAATTTCTGACAATAATAGGTCGAAACGAAAGTCGGACAGATATTCGTTATTGTACACTAGATCGTATAAGTGATTTTAATTTTATGGATATTTAATAATTTTCTTTTTAAATCTGTAAATTAATTGCTAAGAAAAAAATTATATATCGGCATTTTGTAAATTTAACGAGTCTTTAATATCGTACTTGAGTTACTCATGGGTGCAGCCTCTTTTGGATTTGAAGAAGATATTGTTTTATAATAATTATGATTTTTGTGATTTTTCTATTATGTTTCATTACATTGAAGTTTACCCAAATCTTTGAGTATAATTTCGGTGGAGAGGTCTTCCTCTTTAATAGAGCCGACCTCTGAGGTCTTCCTCTACATTATGATTCGACCTCTGAGGTCTCCATACATACCTGAGTCGACCTCAGGTTCTTCCTATATTCTAGAGTCGTCCTCTGAGGTCTCCTTCGAATCTATATGCGAACCCTGAGATCGTCCGGGAGGTCCTCTTTTTGAGTGAAAGATCTCTCAGGACTTTTCGATACTAGAGTCGATCTCTGAGGTGTTCCTTCCTATACTGAGAGATGACCTTTCGTCTATGCTGAAAGTCCGCCTCTGAGATCTTCCCCTCAAATCATTTTATTTTACTTACACAAAAGGGATAAAATCCACCTGTTGTTTGGATCCCTCACACATTCATATCACACTTCCAACAAAGTTATCTCTGTAATTTCATCTGTTGGTCGTTTGCCTTATTTTGTGGCATGAACACGTTTCGGCTCAGCTGCCAGGCTCAGGCTCCATATGACACGAGTGATGACGTGTTCGTCATTGCATCATCCCTCCATCCATTCCGTCCAGGAGGTTTGGCATACCTTGAACTTTAATTTGAACTCGCTTCCGTCAAACAATGACACGTTCAAGGGACTTATTGTTGTTGTTCGACAACGAGTAAACGTTGAAATTTAGCTTTTTTACATTTTTTTGTGATTTTTTTCGCTTTACAATCTTTATTTAGTATTCATCATGTACGAGCTTGTACGATGTTGTATCGTTTTTTATTTGATTTGAAGGTTGATTGTTGGAACTCCTTTGTGAACGTTTTCCTTTATTTCTGTTTTTTGTTGGGACAAATTCAAAGAGAGACCATGTGTTGATTTTACATGTAATATTTTAATAAAAATATTTAATTTGAAGAATAAAAGAATCGAACATAATGCTACAAAGAAGAATGAACAACGTATAGATGTGTCTGAAACAAAACTGTGAAATTGAATTGAATTGAATTTTATATTTTGTCAGGGATTTTATTATTCGCTAGGGAAATTTGTATGTTTTTAGGGTAAAAAAGCGAAGTTAATCTACATTCTCGGATTTCTGTAACATTTGAGCATAAGTTGTCAATTTAAAGCAGTCCTAGAATGTCACGGGAAGTATTCGTCTGAGAAAAATATTGTACGTTTTCGATGTAGAACTATCTAAGATCGTCGAATATAACATCGCATACAAAATTTTGAGCTATTCGGTAACTGATTTCGAATGATATCTTTAGCACTAACCAGCCACACAGGAAGGTATGGCGGAAATTACCTAAAAATTCTCAAACCAGATTTACCCTAAACATTCATGGGGTATGAAGTCCCCAATTCGATATGTTATACTTCTCGAACCTAACAAATTATATACCTTTCTCCCTGTAAGCTGTACATTCTGTACTATGGACCGTATATGTAATTTTAATTGCAAATTTAAATTTTTAAATTCAATCTAAGCAATGAAGATGAGCTAATAGGGAGAAACTAAAGGGTTTAGGATTTCCTCTGATATCTCTTATTTACGAATATATTCGATTTATGCATGTGTGCAGCTCATATTTTTACTAAACTAAAGAAAATTCAGGATACAAATGTTGTAAGTACACTTTCCATGTCTTTGGCAAACTTATACAAAGCTCTTCTTCAGTCATTAGATATTGGATGATAAAGTTCACAGCTATATATCAGTAATTTTAATTTCTAACGTATTTGTTTAATTTCTTTTTAAACAGTGAAAAATAATTGATATAGACAAACTAAGGGGTTAGGAGACTTCACTAATATCTCTTCTTTATGAGTAAATTCGATTTCGGCATGTGTGCAGACCTCGTCGAAACATTATAGTTTAAGTTGATAAATGGATGTGACCCATCTTTGATCTAAAACTATGTATTTCTAAACTTTCACTCGATGTGAAGCTCCCACCTTCGATGTGTTATAATTTTCATCACTATAAGATGAAGTTAAAATGACTACATTCAGTGCTATGGGTCGTATTAGTGATTTTAATTGCTCATGAATTAGTTTAATTCGTAAAAAGGAATTGCTATAGGTCAAACAAAGGGTTAAGGAGTTCAACTGATGTATCTTCTTTATGAATATATTCGATTAAAACATGTGTGCAGCCCATGTTGAAACATATGATTTTACGTTGATCAATTAAAATAGTTGTAAAATTCCGCAGTACGGCACGTATACGATGTTGACCAACTGCGATCAAAAACTAAGTTTGTCGAAATATGCACAGCATCTGAAGCCCCTTCTTCGATGTGTTCTAGTTCGCGTCCAGACAAGCTGCTTATAATGACCACATTCGGTACTAGGGACCGCATAAGTAATTTTAATTTCGCCTATAAAAATTAAATTTGAAATATCTAGTGAAAACGAATTGATATGGAGCTACTAATGGGTTTAGGGGTTCCGCTGATTACTCTTATTTATGAATATATTCGAGTTAGTCACGTGTGCAGCCCAAATTAGTTGTCATAGAAGAAAATTCTACATCACCAATAGGACTTTTTCTCAAGCTATGCAGAATCTTATATCTTTAGTTTTCTGGAATAACCACCGCTGTCAGAAATGTTATTTTTGGGAAATTAATATGAAGGTGATCAGCGAATCATTATTTAATTTTTTGGATGTGGTCCAACTTCAATCTTAAACTAAGTTTGTCTAAACCTGTATACCATTTGAAGCCCTTCTTCAATGTATTATAATTCCCGCTCCTATAAGCTGAAGTTAAAATGACTACATTCAGTACCATGGATCGTATTAGTGATTTTAACTTCATATGTAACTATTGAATTTCAAATTTAGCGAGAAAATAAATTGATATAGAGGAACAAAAGGGTTTAGGATATTAGCAGACATATATTCCTTATGAATATATTCACTGTAGGCATGTGTGCAGTCCAGTTTATAAGTATTGGGAAACAATTCAACAATATCTTTATTAATTTTGCATCATATACTGATGTTTGCAGTATACCTTGCGGATTTTTACTGGACACAAACGGTAGAAAAATGTACATCAATGGAAAGCTTTTATTCCCAAAATGTGCAGAGTCATATTAAGTATATAATTTATAGTAAATTCACTAAAAATTGAGAGTGTTAAGTTCAGGTAATTGTATTACATAAACTATGTACCTTAATTTTTTTGGTACATTTGTTTAATATGTGGTACCCATTAAATATACTACAATTTATATCAGTGGAAAGCGCTTTTCCTCAAAATATGCAGAATCTCAAAGTATTTACTGTCTGCATAATGATTAACTCGTTGGAATTTTTAATGTTCCGTTAAACTGTCTAATGGCGATTTCGTCTCTGGAAAAATGTTGCACCGTCGACGTGAAATACTAGAAAACTCTTGCACCTTTTCAGTCAAAATAATATAGCCCTTCGAATTTAACTTAACTCCAAATAAAATGGAATTTTTAGTTCCTAGTTCACCAAGATATAGCAAAAGCCCTACCATGACTTTTTTGGTACATGTTCAAGTGATATAAAGTTAACAATAGCTAAGATTATGTGTACTAAAAGTTAGCTCTATCTCTCCAAATGTGCAGGATCATATTTTTAGTTTATTAAAGTTGATGCAATTGATAAGTTGGAAAAATTCCTTTGAATTTTGAGGTTAGGTTCAGCTACCTTAATTTTTGTAGTACACTTTTGGGTTATATAAGGTATTTTTAAAAGAAAAAAAATGCAAATATCATCTTCTCCCTCTCATTAAAAGTATATGTTCATAAGTGTACCAGTATGCGTGAGTTGGCTTTTGGATGAAAATGCTTTTACTATCGCAAAACTGTGTCAACATTCGAAGCAAATTTTTACCGAATGTTAGTTCCCAGTTTTCAATAAGTTATAGTAAAAGACCTGCCCTGACTTTTGTGGTACACTTTTAGGTTGTTTAGAGTTAAAAATAGCTAACAACATGTATACTGATGCCAAGCTCTAGCTCTTTAAATGTGCAGAATCGTATATTAAATTTATTTAATTTAATGCAATTTATAAATTCGTTTAAATTTTGATATTAGTTTCAGCTATCCTGATGTTTGTGCTACTCTTTTGTCTCTATAATGTCCTCAATATTTATGTTAGTGGAAAGCTCTTCTCCCCAAGATGTGCATAATCAAAAAATATTGCCAGCATTACCAATTAAATTCACTCGAATTTTTAGTATTAGATTATATGTACTAGGATTAAGCTAACCTCATTTTTGTGGTACACTTTAAGGGTCTATAATGCCTCTATAAAGTAACAGTATCTAAATCAGCGGAGACCTCCATTTCTCAATATGCGCAGAGTCATATTTTGAATTCATATTAGTCAAAAAGTTTCAGTAAATTTTTTAAAGAGAAGAGAGAAATATTTCTAATTTTTTCTAGTGTTCCATTCAACTAGTTATAGTAAAAGTCCCATAAAAACATTTCTGGTACACTTTTAGGTTCTATAGAGTTGACTATAGGTAACATATATATGTACTAGTGCCGAGCTCTAGCTCTCAGAATGTGCAGAATCGTATATTGAATATATTTCATTTGATTAAATTTATAATTCTGGCAAATTCGTTTCAATTTTGAGGTTAGATTCAGCTGTACAGATTTTTGTGGTACACTTATGGGTTCTATAATGACATCAAAATTTAACAACATTTGTATTAGTGGAGAGCTCTTCTTCTATGGATGTGCAGAATCTTAAAATATTCTCAACATTACTGAGTAAATTCACCCGAATATTTAGTATTAGATTCTACTAGGTACAAACTAACCCAATTTTTGTGGTACACTTTAAGGTTCTATAATGTCTCCAGAAGGTAACACAGTTTATAGCAGTGACAAGCTCTTCTCCTCCAGATATGCAGGGCCATATTTTGAATTTATTTTGTTAAGTCATATTGGTCAAAAAATTTTAGTAAATTTTTTGAAGAAAAAAACTATAAACTTTATCTTGCCTCCCTTATAAAAAGTATACTCAAGTGTATGACCATGCTTGAGTTGGCTTTAGAAAGAAAGGACTTCTACAATCGCCAAATTTTGTCAATATTAAAAGTAAATGCACCCGAATTTCTAGTGTTCAGTTCAACTAGTTACTGTTGAAGCCTTACAATGACTTTTGTGGTACACTTTTAGGTTCTACAAGGTTAACAAAAGCTAACAACATGTATACCAATGGAAAGCTCTAGCGCTCAGAAAGTGCAGAATCGTATATTGAATTTATATAATTTGAGGCAATTTATAATTTGGGGTAAATTCGTTTGAATTTTAAGGTTAGGTCCAGCTACGCTGATTTTTGTGGTACACTTTTGGGTTGTATAGCACCCTCAAAGTTTAACACAATGCATATCAGTGGAAAGCTCTTCTCCCCAAGATGTGCAGAATCATAAAATATTTCTAGAATTGTGACTAAATTCAAACAAATTTTGAGTATTAGGTTAAGCTTCTTATATTAATAAATTAAGTTCAGCTACCCTGATATTTGTGGTACACTTTTGGGGTGTATAATGTCCTCAAAATTTAACAAAATGTATTTTAATAGAGAGCTCTGCTCCCCAAGATTTGCAGAATCTTAAAATATGATCAGTACTACGAATAAATTCACTAGAATTGCGTTTATTAGGATCAACTAGTTATATTAATAGAGCTACACTGATTTTTGTGGTACACTTTAAAGATATTTAATGTTCCCAAATGGTAACAAAATGTGTATCAATGGAAAGCCCTTCTTCTCAAAATGTGCACAATAGTATTTTTATTTATTATGGGATTTTATAATATAAAAAAATATTATTTTAATTTTTTGGAGGAGCTAAAAAATTTTCAAGTCCATAATATTTTAATGTTTAACCTTTCCCATTCATTTAACCGGGAACAATTTAAAACCTAAGCGTATTATTTAATTCGTCTGCTCCCCAGTTCTTTCTCGCCACCAAATCCTCAATGACCTTCTCCATTAGATTGTATTTCCTTGTGAAACTTGTGGCCAGTTCATTGATCTACATTTTTGACAGTATTATTCTCGTACATTTATTCTCACTGCAAAACAAACTTAATGATATGCGGGTACATATTTATTCTTTGCACCTTCATTGCATTTTTGTAATTGAATACCAGCGTTGCATTCAATTTAATATATTTGTATATGTATCCACGAAAATAACAAACAAATAAAATTTACAAAAAAAAAAATTTTAATTATTCAGTGAAGGCGAACAAAAATACTGGCAGGTTTTTAATTTCATAAACAAAAGCAACAAATTTTGCTCGAATTCTTTTTAATACAGAAAAGCAAAATAAAACGAAGCCAATCTCTTCTATTACATTTTGCAAATTTATTCTCCCCTATGCGATTATTAAAATGTTCGAATGTTCTGTCGGCGGTTGATGAGGGGCTGTCATTTAGATTTTGTCCCTTGGCCCCTTGTATCCCTCTGTGTATATCAGTCTCATCTTTATGCTATTAGGCTGTTCTATACACTGAACAAAATGCTCAGAAATATTAAAAATATTGGCATTTATTTAGAGCTAAGGACAAACAAAATTTCATATTAATAAACCCCAAAATAAAACAATACATATTGTTGTATACACTGAAAAAAATCACATACGAGTATGTACTCGTATATAAAAAATATTGACATTGATTTAAAGCTAAAGTGGAGCTAAATTTCATGTAATTAAATCAATTATTCTAATATTAAGAAAATTATATTAATACTAAATAATTTATTCGAGAAATGTTTGGTTATGAAATGCCTTTATTGTCTTGAAATCAATGTTACAATACGAGTATGATTTTTTTTCTCAGTGTCATGACGGAGTGAATTCGAGTTCTGTTTAAACTCTCATGCGATTCGCTTCATTACGAATATTCAATTAATGTGTGCCACATTGATTTGTATCTCGTTTGGCCAAAAACCTAATTAAAGAAAGCTCCAATGGGCGCTGCTGTTATCCAGCGTTCTTTTGCACTCATATTTATGGCTAAATATGGCTATATGGGTAATTAGATTAAATGGTTTTCCCTATTTTCCTTATTAATGATTATGTCATTGGGTCGGACTGCATAACGAGTGGCATTTAATTGAATTAGAGTACTTGGGGAGCAGAACTTTGTTGAGGTTTAAGTCATCATCATATTACGACATTTTGTAATTCTTTTTTATTTTTAAAACCATTTTTGGATGTTCAAAAATATACCTATCAAAAGAAATAAATATATCAATATTTGATACGGAATTTCTTAGATATTTCAAAGAGTATTTCTCTAAATCCGCGAGATATGCAACATTAAGAATAGAAGCCCAAAAGTATGCAATACTTATAGTCGTATAAGCTGAAGGTATGCAATACTTGAAGTTGTATCAGTTAAATCGAATAGTGGAAATGGGAGTTAATTTATTAAAATTGAGGCAATGTTATGGGAATATGTCCTGTTTCAGCACATATTGATAAGAAGTGCTTTACACTGATACCTACAAATGTACCACAAAAAGATCAAGCAAATAGGGAAGTCCCAAAAGTATGCAATACTTGTAGTTGAACAAACTGAACCGAATACTGGAAATTCGAGTTAAATCATTTTAAATCTTAACATTTTGGGAAAAAATTATATTTTCTTAAGCTTCAAATTAGGTTTCTGCACATCTGGGGAAGGCGAGTTTTACACTACTATATTTTTTTTACCTTTTAAAGTCATTTGAGAACTTAAAAGTGTACCACAAATATGTAAGATAAAGCAAATAATGAAAAGAACAAAAGTAAGCAACACTTTATTTGTAGAAAAAAAGCAATATTTTCGTTGACCGGTTCCCGAAACCTGCACTTTTATGACACATTTTGGTATTTTGAAATAGGAGCTAAGTTTGATTCGAGATTATACATCAGTTCCAACTAAAAAGGGGCAAATATTTTTCAAAATTTCGCATCGACGTGACAACATTTCTTCAGAATCGAAATCACCATAAGTTTGTCTAAATTTGCATAGCTTCTGAAGCCCCCAGAATAATTCCAGCCTCTATATGCTGAAATGACTATGATTCTGTACTCGGTATCGTATAAGTAACATTAATTTCGCATGCAAATATTGAATTTCAAATTTAGCATTCAAAATAAATTGATATAGAGAAACAAAAGTATTTAGGAGTTCGACTAATATCTCTGATTTATGAATATATTTCACTTAGTCATGTGTGCAGCCCAAATTAGAAGTTTTGGAAGGAAATTCAACACTATATTTATTATGTTTGCTTCATATACTGATGTTGGCAGCACACTTTGCCG
The DNA here is from genome assembly GCA_963930755.1 of Eudasyphora cyanicolor. Lineage (NCBI taxonomy): Eukaryota > Metazoa > Arthropoda > Insecta > Diptera > Muscidae > Eudasyphora > Eudasyphora cyanicolor. The sequence goes on along the minus strand of OZ005734.1, from coordinate 60,630,787 downwards.
ATTTTCAATGATAATAGAAATATTTACTTCAATGTAAAGCTTCTGTTCCCAAAATGTGAAGTTTGATATTTTGAATTTACTAAAATTCAGCTTCAGCTTCTACTTTTAGTTATAGACTATCTGGGAAACAAGAGTTCTGCACTGATATAAACATTTTAATAAATTCTTTGGGTATATTGTTGACCGTTAATAGATTTATGTATTAGTTATCGTTTGGATAAATGGTCATTTAAATCGAAAGACAGTGTTTTTTTTAATTTGTATTAATTATTTATTTTATTTCCGATATTTCGAACAACATCGCTGTTCATCTTCGGGGAGATTATTTAAAAAAATAATAATTTTTACATTTACACAAAGCACTGTGTCTGCATAGCTTCAGATCCCTATAAATTTTTAATTAGTCTGCATTTTCTCACACATTTTTCAACATTTGAGGGCCCTATGATTTTTTTACCTTTTGATGTCATTCAATAAGTTAAAAGTGTATCACAAAAATTTAAGATAAAGCAAATAATTTAATGCCTAAAAATATGCAATATTATTTGTAAGTAGTATAAGCTGAAGCGAATTTTGGAAATGCAAGTGAATCCACGCGAAATGTTGTAAATGTTGTGGGAAAAGTGGGTCAGTCCTTCCCCCTCAAAAAAAGGTGTCAGCACATCTGTGAAAGACATGTTTTACACTGATATAAATATTTTCACAGTTTGAAGCCATTGAGGAACCTGGAAGTGTACCACAAATCAGTGTATAACTTTAAATATAATTAGACGATCGCAATTCGAGGTTCATTTAATTATATTGTTATGAACATTTTTGAAAATCCTATTATATTTTAAATTTTAAGGGACTTAAAGTATATCACAAAAATGTAGAATAACTCTACGGGAAATTAATTGCCAATTTTTATGATTCTACTAATCCCAGATCTTTGTCGTTGGGACCAGTTATGTTATCTACTCCTTAGTTGATGCCCAGTTAGGGGTATCTACTCCTTGGTAGACGACCAGTTGAATTATATATTCTGTAATATATGACCGGTTGTTTTATTTACTCTTAGGTCAATTGAGTTATCTACTTTTTAGTAGTCAACCAGTTGGATTATCTAATCCTTAGTAGACGACCAAGTTTGTTATCTACTCCCTAATAGACTATCTATTTGTATATCTAAACCTTAGAGACGACTAGGTCCTTTATTTATTTTTTACTAGATTACCTATTGGGATATTCCCTTCTTATTAGACGACCAACTGATCAGTTGGGTTATTTACTCCTTAGTTGACGACTATTTTGGTTATCTTATCCTACTTAGACGACGAGTTGCGTTACCTATTTCGTGGTAGATGACCATTTGGGTTTTTTACTCCTAAGTAGGCGGTCAGTAGGGTTATCTATTCCAGTTTAATTACCTATTCCATATTAAGTGATCAGTTTTGTTATTAACTTCTTAGCAGGGGGTCAGTTGGGTTATCTTATCCTTAGAAGACGACCATTTCGGTTATCTACTGCTTAGTAGACGATCAGTTGGATTATTTATTCATTAATAGGCGGTTATTTAGGTTATATTCTCCGCAGTTGACGGCCATATGACCGCTAGTAAATGAACTGTTGGGTTATTTGATTCTTAGTTGACGCCTTTTTGGGTTATCTAATCCTATGCATTGGGTTATCTATTCGTTAGTAGACAGCGGGATCGATAACCCATTTGGGTTATCCACTAGTTAGTAGACGACCAGTTTGGTCTACTCCTTAATAGAGTACCTCTTGAGATATCTAAACCGTTGAAGACGATTAGATTATATATTTCTTATTAGATTACCAATTTGAATATTTCCTTCTTAGTAGCCGACAGTTGCCCGTATATATGCTTCATACCACAGGATCAGTTGGTCTATCTACTCCTTAGTTGACGATTATTTGGGTTCTCCAGTCCAATATAGACGGCAAGTTGGGTTATGCACTCGTTACTAGACGACCAGTTGGATTACCCATTCCTTAGTTGACGACCATTTGAGTAATCTATTTCCTGATAGTCGACAAGTTGAATCATCTATTCCTTGGTAAATTTTTATTAGGGTAATTTATTCTTTATTAGATGATCAGTTGGGTTATTTACTCCTTAGAAGGCGGCCAGATGGTTTATTTAGCCCTATTTTTGTTATTTATCCAGTTGTGTTATCTATTCCTTAGTAGCCGACCATTTGAGTTATATAATCCTTAGAAGACGACCCGTCGGGTTATCTACTCCTAGTAGAGGACCTGTTGTGATATCTAGATACTTCTTCGAAGAAGACTAGTTACGTTATCTATTCCATCTTAGAAGACCAGTTGGGTTCGTTACTCCTTAGTAGACTATCAGTTGGATTATTTATTTATTTATATGAATTACAATACAAAGTAAGTTTATATTCTAATTTTACGGTCCAGGGAGAAGCCGGGTGACAAAGACCATGTTGCTTGTTAATTTTTGTTGCGACAGACCAGAGCCTCTGGTGGGAATTGAACCCACGACCCCCAAACTCATAGGCAAGTTCGCTACCATCTCACCTACTGGGGTGCTCAAAATACCAGTTGGATTATACTCGTATTCTTCATGGTAGAGGATCAATTGCGTTATCTACTCATTAATTGACGACCAGTTGGGTTATCTATTCCTTAGTCGACGACCATTTGGGTTATCTACTCCTTAGTCGACGACCATTTTGATTATCTACTCCTTATTCGACGATCATTTGTGATATCTAATCTCTGATATATGACCATTTGAGTTACTACTTATCAACTAATTTGAAAATATTATTCGGCACATCTTGGAGTGAAGATATTTATACTAATATACATTTTGTTGGGTTTTGAAGGTATTCAATACCTTTGCAGTGTACCACAAAAACAATTGCAGCGCTCATCATTAGATTATATACTATATAATTTAATATACTTCTTTTATTCTAAAAACTCATTTATTTTAAGGTCATTTTAACTAATTTATTTAGATAAAATTTTAGTTGATTTATTCTTATCATATTTCTAACGTTTCTTTATTCTTTTCTTTTGCTTTCAGGTAAGATCTTGATCATTTTTTTGTTTTGACTGACACATCTGCACAAATAGATTTTGAGGGTATCGTAAGTATTATACTCTTATACTCGTATATATTTATTCCTATGGATCAGGTTGAAACAAATGGCAAATGTATTAAACAAATTAATCCTAAATGTAGGCAACATTTTTCGTGTGGCAAATGTATGACAAATTTTTTGCAAACAAAATTATAAATAGTCTATTGTATAATAATAATTATATATATAAGTATATTATAATTTGACAAAAATAAAACTGAATTTAAATGTAAAATAAATCACCCCCAAAATAGTTTATTTTTAATTTTGCAAAGTTTGTAATACATTTGCCTACAGTCATATTTAATATTGTTGCCTACATTTAGGAGTTATTTCTCTTTGTTGTTAATTTATATAAAAAAATTATCATTAATAACAGTATTTTTGGAACAGAATAGAGGCCATATAATTTTGAAAGAGCATGTTGAATAGATCATTTTTGTAGAAAAAACATTTGGTCCAGCTGGTCTGAATTTTTTTACATTGGGTAAGTTTTAATTTTCACATTGGGCACATTATACAATAGTGGAATTTTATGAGGCTCAGTTTTGTGCAAGGTCTTAACCCTCTATATCCACTCTTTATGGTTCAATTTGACCCCTTTTTCGAGAAAATAAGAAAGCCCTTTCAAAAGAGATATTTAAGGATTAAAATATTCTACGAAAATGTTTGCTGGAAAATTTCAGTGGGATTCACAAAAGACATAAAAGTTGCAAATACGTAAAGCGCTTTAGGCTTAATTAGCAAAATTACGCGCCAACTTATACAAAACCAGTAAGGAAAGGCTAAGGACGGCGGGGGACTATATGATACCCTACATTACTGTAGTAAGATTGGATAACAATGAAATATATTAACATAAATTAGATTGGCTACAGCGCCACAGACGTAGCCAAATCTGACGAAACATATATATGGGAGCTATATCTAAATCTGAACCGATTTTCTTCAAATTCTGCAATGTTGGTCCATGGATTAAGGGAATGTACCATGCGAAATTTCAAGACGATGGGAGGTAAACTGCAGCTTCTATATGGCTAAAGGGCGAAATCGAACGAAACATATATATGGGAGCTATAACTAAATCTGAACCGATTTTCTTCAAATTCGGCTTTGTTGGTCCATGGATTAAGGGACTGTGCCATGCGAAATTTCAAATCGATTGGATGTAAACTGCAGCTTCTATAGGGCTAAAGGGCCAAATCGGACGAAACATATATATGGGAGTTATATCTAAATCGGAACCGATTTTCTTCAAAATGAGTAATGTTCGTCCATGGATCAAGAAACTCTACCATGATAAATTTCAAAACAATTGGGTGTAAACCACAGATTCTATAGGGCTAAAGTGCCAAATCGGTCGAAACATATATATGGGAGCTATATCTAAATTTGAACCAATTTTCTTCAAATTCGGCAAAGTTGGTCCACGGATCAAGAAATTCTACCACGATAAATTTCAAAACGATTGGATGTAAACAACAGTTTCTATAGGGCTAAAGGTGTACATCGGACGAAACATATATATGGGAGCTATATCTAAATCTAAACCGATTTTGTTCAAATTAGGCAATGTTGGTTCATTGATCCAGAAACTCTACCATGCTATATTTCAAAACAACAGGATGAAAAATACGGCTTCTATAGAGCTAAAGGGTCAAATAGGATGAAACATATAAAGGGTCCGCCAAATAACTTTTTTTTTTGAAAATGCTATAAAAAAAACAACTACTGAATATTTTCTCAAATTTATTTTTTGTTTGAAAGTACAATCCTTCCGGTTAATAATGGAAAATAATTTCATTCAAATGGCTACCTCGGCAGGCCATGCAGTAGCCCACACGATCGGTCCAATTTTTAAATGTTGCCAATATCCTCCTCTTCAATTTTTGTGAACAAAAATTCGTTCAACATGGCCCGATAACGATCGCCTGTAACGGCCACTCCTTGCTCATTTTCGAAAAAAATGGCCCAATTATGCCTCTAGACCAAAATCCGCACCAAACAGTGACTCGTTTTGGTAGTATCGGCTTTTCAATGTATGCGTGCGGGTTTTCTGTGCCCCAAATGCGACAATTTTGCTTGTTTACATACCCGCTAAGATCAAAATGAGCTTCATCTGAAAAGATGATTTTTTTTACCATGATTTTCAAAGTAATGTCGCAATATTTCCCAGCGTTGTTCAAGCGTATACACAACCTTATTCGTTCAGCGAAAGGATAAAACTAATTATCTGTCAAATCAGACATGAGCTAAGTGTTACCATTCACGAAATAAGCACTAGTTGAAAAAAAAACGTTAGATGGCGGACCCTTTACATATGGGAGATATATCTAAATTAGGGATGTAACGAAAGTGACTTTAGCGAAAGCGAATATTGAACTATATTTCTTGCGAATGCGAAAGCGAATAGTGAAATATGCATTTTTGCGAAAGCGAATGCGAATAATAGTTTGACCCTTTAGTACCAACAAAATGAAGGAACTAAATTGAAACTTTTCCAGGATATTCAAGTATTAAGAATTTTGTCCATATTTTTACCTCCTGTTACCACAAGGACAAGCATATTTTTCAACTGTTTTGAAGATAAGTGGAAGAGGTTTTCATTGGTATTAATATCTTCAAAATGTGTGAAGCGAATAAGAAGATATAATACTTTTAACAAATGGAAGCGAATACTGAAATATATTTTTGCGAAAGCAAATGCGAAAGCGAATAATCCAAAGGTGGTTTTTGCGAAAGCGAATGTTAAAATGATGCGAATAATTCGCGTTCGCATATGCGAATGCGAATATTCGTTAAATCCCTAATCTAAATCTGAGTCGATTTCAACCAATTTCTATAGGCTTCTTTTCAGGTGCGAAAGTCTCTTGACTGCAAAATTTCAGCATGATAGAACTGAAATTGCGACCTATACTGAAATAAGTAATTTTTTGCAACATTAAAATAGGCAATGTTTTTGAAAATCCTTTAAGGCCTAAACTTAAGTTAGCCTTTTTTCGTTATTTCATAATATTTTTTATAATCTGTAATTTTTCTTCTCTAAAAAAATTTAGACGAGTAAGACATTAAAATTATTCTATAATTTGTAAAAAAATGTTTTAGAAAATCATTTAAAGCCTATAATTATGCTTTTAGTTTTTTTTCATTGTTTTAATCAAACAACAAAACTCGGTCTGGCTATGTTTGTCATGAAAATTTCTTTTACAGAAAATTTTAGTAGAATCATTTGAAAATTCTTGTAGAAGGGTTTTCATAAAATTTTTCATATTTTTGTTATTTTTCTTCTATTAAAATTGCATTCTTTGACTTCTTGGTTTTTTTATATTCAGCTTTGTGTTGTGGTTTTGTATTCTTTCATTTTTCACACTCTAGTTCCAACTCAGATGTTCATGTTCATCATCATATCCTTTTTCTCTAAGCCCAGTCAATCAATCCTTTTGCAAAGAATAGTAAATGTAAACACAAGACTAGATTTGTTCCCTCTTCCCCCACCCGCTGGTTTGGAAATTACATTTTCGTCTATTTTGTACATTTTCTGCTCTATCTATTCCTTTTGTTGAAGAATTCCACATACATATCTTTGCAAATTGTCCGTTCGTCTGTCAATCAGTCTTGATAACTGATATTTTTCCGTCCTTCTGTCTAACTGCTTTACCCTGAATGTTGTGAAATCTAATGCTGATGCTTTGTCGTTGGGGTCTATGTTTAACAGACCACCACCACATCCATCCACATCTGTCCATCTGAGTCGGTCTGTCTGGGAAAAAGTGTTGACACACTTATTCAAAAGTGAGTGTGACTCTTTTGGGTGGTGCACCACTACCAGTAGTTGCTTCACTTCCACATCATCACTGAACCAGTTCAACAACGCCAGAGCAGATTTCATCGAAATAAAATGTCAACAAAAGAAGTAAAGTTGTTTTTCTTTTCACTGGGGTTTTGTTTTTCCAGACCATTACATCTCACAAGACTTACCGGGCATTCCTCTTGTATATCATGGCTGATCTAGCAGCAGCAGGGAAAGACAGAACGGATGCTTTATCTTTGTTTTTCCATTGCAGATTCTTAACCGCACCATTTTTCTGTGGTTGGTTTTTTAAACAAATTTTAATTGATGTCCTCTGATGGCAGATAAATGTCCAAGAATATGAGGTTTATTTACGAGTATGTATCCGAGCCGAGGCCACTTGTTGATAAGTCATTTGAAATGCGTAAACTTCAAGATGCGCATAAGAAAAACAAAAAACAATGAAAGTACTGTGTACTTAATTTCAGTTAAATGGAGGAACGAAGAAAATCTGAGAAATAAACTGGGTTCTCTATAAATTTCTCTACACTGAAAAAAGTCAGAAAGGTTTAGGCTTCTATTTGGCCCCAACAACAATAAAATATTGAAAATAAGTACATTTTGTACTTGAAGTTAAGTTAATTTAATTATATTTAAGTATATTGCCATTACTTTAAGTATAAAATGTCCTTAAATTAAAGTCGTTAATTTATCGTTGGAGTCGTATCAATGCTAATGTCTTTAATATTAGAAATATATTAAAGATTTTGGTATTGATTTGCCACCAAAGACAACAAAACAATGAAATTAGTCCACTTTTCTACTTAAATTTAACATAATTTAATTAGTTTCAAGTAAATTGTCTTTAGTATAAGTACAAAATGTCTTTATAGTAATGTTTTATTGTCGTCGGCGTCCTATCAGTCCTTTTTCTTTAATATAAATAATTTTTTCTGAGTGTATAATTGAGAAATGCGCCATTTTTCCCAAAAATTTATCTACACTGAGAAAAAATATTCAAAATTTTGGCATCAATTTAGCGCCAAAGATAAAAAACATTGAAATTTTTCCATTTTGTATTAAAATTTATGATAATTCAATTAGAGTTCAGAAAAATTTCTTTAGTTTAAATACAAAATGTCCATATATGAATGTTTCATTGTCTTTGAAGCCAAACCAATGTCTTTGGTTTAATAGTAGACATTTTTTCAGTTTATAATACAGAATTGCACCGTTTTCAACACATTTCTCTGCAATAAACAAATGTTGTAATTGATTTAGCGCCAAAGACAATAAAACATTGAAATTAGTCCACATTTGTACTTATATTTAACATAATTGAATTTGTTTCAACTGAATTGTCTTTAGTAAAAGTACAAAATGTCTTTGAAATAATGTTTAATTATTTTAGGCTTCATATTAGTTCCTTTGCATTTAATATAAGGATGCTTTTTCAGTGTATAATTGAGAAATGCACAATTTCATCCACAAAATTTCTCAGAATAATAATGAAAATGTTAACAATAGTTTAGCGCTAAAGCCAAACAACACTGAAATTTGTCCATTTTATATTTAAATCTATGATAATTGAAAAATTTTCTTTGGCGCCATATTAATACATTTGTCTTTAATATCGGGACACTTTTTTCAGAGAGTAAACTGTGAAATTCATCTTTTTTCCACTAATTGCTCTACACTAACAAAAATATTAAAGATGTTGCCATTGATTTGTCACCAAAGACAAAAGACATTGCAATTTGTCCATTTTGTAGTTAAATTAATAATAATTCAATTAGAATTAAGTAAAGTGTCTTATTTTCAGTACAAAATATCCTTAAATGAATGTGCACTGTCTTTGAAGCCAAACCAATGTCTTTGTTTTTAATAGTAGAATACTTTTTTGAGTGTATAATAAAGAAATGCACCGTTTTCAACACATTTCTCTGCACTGAAAACAATTTGTCATCGATTTAGCGCCAAAGGCAATAAAACATTGAAATTAGTCCACTTTTTTACTTAAATTTAACATAATTTAATTAGTTTCAAGTAAATTGTCTTTAAAGTATAAGTACAAAACGTCTTTAAAATAATGTTTTATTGTTTTAGGCCTCCTATCAGTCCATTGTCTTTAATATAAAGACCCATTTCTGAGTGTATAATTGAGAAATGCACCATTTTTCCTACAAATTTATCTACACTGGGAAAAATATTAAAGAGTTTGGCATCGATTTAGCGCCAAAGACAAAAAACATTGGAATTTGTCCATTTTGTATTTAAATTTATGATAATTAAATTTTGATGTTTTTGTCTTTTATATTAGAACACTTCTTTCGGTGAAAATGTGTCATGATTCGTACAAAATTCTCTACCTAGGAAAAAATATTAAAGATATTGTCATTGATTTAGCGTCAAAGACAAAAAATCATTAAAATGTGTCCATTTTGTACTTAAATTTAGGATCGTTTTATTTGAATATGTAATTGGTATTTAGTTTAATTACAAAATGTTCTTAAATTAATGTTTTGCCGTCTTTGAAGCTGAAACAATGTCTTTAAAATTAGGACACTTTTTTCAGTGTATAATTGACAAGTGCACCAATATTTCCACAAATTTCTCTACCAAGAAAAAATAATGAAAATGTTGTCATCAATTTAGCACCAAAGACAAAAAATCGACGAAGTTTTTTCATTTTCTACTTAAATTTATAATAATTTAATTAGAATTAAGTAAATTAACTTTATTTTAAGTACAAAATGTCCTTAACATAATGTTTTGTTGTCTTTGGCGTCATATCAGTGCCTTTGTAATTAATATACGGACACTTTTTCCTGTGTATACTTAGGAAGAAAATATGATTTCAGCAACGAATAAATATTTCCAAATTATTTAAATTAAATTTTCCAAACAAAAGCTATTATTTATACTAAATGAGTGAGTTTCTTAATACTTATATACCACTGTACCACGATGAATCAAAGTAAACTCAACCAAGACTAAAGAAGTGACACGAACACACAATTGTACTCTTCCTGTGTCCTGCTCCTATTTCATTTCCGTTTTCCGTTGTTTTTAAGTCACTTGAGTCAGCGTGGTGGCCACTTCCTCTCTATTTCTGTATATTGCTACTTGCCAGCCACTGGGGAAACATTTGTCAAGTCTAGAGTAAATACCACATACCACCACCAACACCGCAATTGTTTATTTTCAGAGACGTGCGTTACTTTTTACAATACCGCTGTGTCGCCGAAGTGAGTATATCCTTTTGAGTCTCTGGGTGTGTGAACGAGTATGTGCTATTAAGGAAGTACAAAAAGGAAGCATGTGTGTGGCTCGCTCTCTCCCTCTCTCGTGGGTAAGTATGTAGCATACACTTCCGTGTTAAGATTTGTGTAAATATTTTCTTATTTACTCCCCAAAAAAAGAAGAAATATTTACCACATTCAGAATATGGGTAATAAACATATTTATTACACAAAAAAGAGTGTCTCGTACATCTGTCTGTTTGCCCAAATGTTTGGTTTTTTTTCTTCTTTTCCCATTGACCAACATATGGTTTTAATGGTGGCTATGGACATTTTTTGACATCCGAGTGGCATATTTGGATAGTGGCAAAGTGGTAAATGTCAGGCTATAGTAATACATTTGTATTTAATACACAAATATAATAAATATTTGCTAAGTACCCAAAGAAAATCCTAAACAAAATCCCTTTCTTTTTTTTCTATGCAACTTTTATCGAAAATCCTATAAAGCCTAAAAGTAGGCTATTTTTTGTTATTTCGAAATGTTACGCAAAAAAACAATTTTTTGGATTGTTTCAAAATCAGTAAATCAAAATAATAAAATGTAAATATAAACTTGTTCAACAGACTTACAGCATAAGAAAAAAACATGAATAAATTAATGGAATTATAATTATCTTGTTGAAGATGTACCTCTTGTACCTATTTTCTTTGGAGAATATATTGAATAAATTAAAGTGTTATCACATTACTAATAGGTACTTTCTCTTTCTTTTATTTTCAGGTAAGATCTAAATTACATTCGTTTACTAAGAACTATATCTGAATAAATTTAGGAGTTTGGTAAGTATTAATAAATTGTGCCTACAATTTCGCTATATAATGTCGTGCTAAAAATGTTGCCCACATTTAGGATTTTATCATTAGGCACCAATTACCACCAACTCTGTTTGTTTGCGTCTTAAAAAAAACTAATAATATCAAGAACTAAGGAAAATTCTAGATTTGATTTATTTGCATATTTATAGGCTAGTAGTAAACTTACAATAACAAATAAAGCATACCACCAGGCACACACCATTTTATTTTTGCCTACTTCAAAACTTAACTATTCTAAAAAGACATCTAGGAGAAATATATATAGTTCCACACAAAATTTATATTAAATTGCAATAAAAAAAGGGGAAAATAAAATATTTTTTTTTGGTGAACGATTACAATGGTTAGGCTTTAAAGTATACTTCAACAAAGATTGGCATATAGGTAGTTCTTTATCAAGTGTCACAGGTCAAATGTTTCTCAAATTATTTTTATACCCTACACCACAATGTGGTACAGGGTATTATTAGTTTGTTTCACGGCAGATGTTTGTAACACCTGAAAATAACACAGCTAGACCCACCTTAAAGTATACCGATCGACTCAGAATCACTAACTGAGTCGATTTAACGATGTCCGTCCGTCCGCCTGTCCATGTAAAGTTGTTCGTCGACTACAGGTCGCAATTTCACTCCGATCGTTCTGAAATTTTGCAGTGTAGAGTATTTCGCGGCTGTTAAGATCGCTATTGAATTTGGTTGAAATCGGTTCAGATTTAGATATAGCTCCCATATATATCTTTCGTCCGATTTGGCCCTTTAGTCCTATAGAAGCTGTATTTTACATCCGATCGTTTTGAAATTTAGCATGGTAGAGTTTCTTGATCCATGAACCAACACTGCCGCATTTGAAGAAAATCGGTTAAGATTTAGCTATAGCTCCCATATATATGTTTCGTCCGATTTGGCCCTTTAGTCCTATAGAAGCTGTATTTTACATCCGATCGTTTTGAAATTTAGAATGGTAGAGTTTCTTGATCCATGAACCAACATTGCCGAATTTGAAGAAAATCGGTTCAGATTTAGATATAGCTCTTATATATATCTTTCGTCCGATTTGGTCCTTTAGTCCTATAGAAGCTGTATTTTACATCCGATCGTTTTAAAATTTAGAATGGTAGAGTTTCTTGATCCATGAACCAACATTGCCGAATTTGAAGAAAATCGGTTCAGATTTAGATATAGCTCCCATATATATCTTTCGTCCGATTTGGTCCTTTAGTCCTATAGAAGCTGTATCTGACATCCGATCGTTTTGAAATTTAGAATGGTAGAGTTTCTTGATCCATGAACCAACATTGCCGAATTTGAAGAAAATCGGTTAAGATTTAGCTATAGCTCCCATATATATGTTTCGTCCGATTTTGCTCTTTAGTCCTGAGGAAGCTGTATTTTACATCCAATCATTTTGAAATTTAGAATGGTAGAGTTTCTTGATCCATGGACCAACACTACCGAATTTGAAGAAAATCGGTAAAGATTTAGCTATAGATCCCATATATATGTTTCATCCGATTTGGCTCTTTAGATCCAATCGTTTTTATACCCTACACCACACTGTGGTACAGGGTATTATTTAAGTATAAAATGTCCCAAAAGTAAATTTATGTAAACAATTTATACATGAATTACAAAATTTATATAACAGAGTTATTCAATATTACGAGAGTGGTGTAGGATATTATATAGTCGGCACCGCCCGACTTTAGCCTTTCCTTACTGGTTTTCCTCTGTAATGGTTTTTTGAAGTCGATTTTAATGCTACAAATCATAAGAAATTGAAAATAGAAAACATAGTTTCTTAAAGGATCTTCCGTGCACTTTTCATAAATTATATTATTTTTATCTTCAACAATTTATTTCTTTCACTTTTCTCGGAAAAAAAAAAAATATAAAGTGCGATATCTCAGAATCGATCTAATTTGTTTCCTTAAATTTTTTATAAAAATGGTCCATATTTACTCTACCGCTGCTGTAAATTTTGGAGTGGAGTTGGTTCAGAAGTTTCATTACAATAACTGAAAACCTTCACCAAATTATAAAGGGTTTCCAACTATATTTTGTTTGTTGATTTTTTTTTCAAATATTTTTTCTTTGTAATTTGATAAAGATTTTCAGTTATTATAATGTAACTTCTGAACCAAAGTCGGTCCCACTCCAAAATTTACAGCATCGGTAGAGTAGAGAAAGAACTACCCATATGTAGAAAGGAGCATACATTTAGGACTTTATTCATCATAATTTAAAGAAAGTTTGAGGACATTTTAGCGTTCTCCAGTCGTCTACTATAGAGTAGATAACTCTTCGAGCCGTCTACAGTAGAGTACATAACTCTTTGAGCCGTCTACTACAGAGTAACTGATCCTTAAAGTAGTCTGCTATAAAGTAGATGACTTCTCGGGTCGTCTACTATAAAGTAGCTGACTCTTCAATTAGACTGCTCTATCGTAGTTCTCGTAGATGATTAGATGATGATTAGCATGGAGTAGATAACTCCTCGAATAGAGTAGATGACTCATCCAGTTGTCTACTGTAGAGTAGATGACTCCTCGAGTCTATACTATCGATTTGATAACTACTTGAGTCTTCCACTTAGGGAAAATGACCCATTGAGTCGCCCACTGTGAAGCAGATGAATGTTCGAATCGTCTACTGTAGAATAGATGACTCCTTGAGTCGTCTACTAGAGAGGAGATGCCTCCTCAAATCGTCTACTTTATGTAGATAGACTAGAAGAGTCATCCACTTTATTTCAGATGGCTTGAGGAGTTATCTACGCTATTTTACAGTGAGTTACTAGAAGAGTCATCCACTCTATTGCAGACGACTTGAGGAGTCATCTACTCTATAGTAGATGACTTGAGGAGTCAACTCCTCTAGTCTAGATGAATTAAGGAATCATATCCTTTATAACTAGTTTATACTCATATACTTCAGTAGATGGATTGACGAGTCATCTACTCTATAGTAGTCTACTACAGGGTAAAATACTCCTTAAGTCATCTACCATTGTATAGATGACTCATCAAGTCTTCTCAAATAGTCTACTGATCTATTATAGAGTAGATGACTGCTCAAGTTTATCTACTACAGAGTAGATGACTCCTCAAGTCATCCACTATAGACTAGATGACTCCTCAAGTCATCTACTATAGACTAGATGACTCCTCAAGTCATCTACTATAGAGTAGATGACTTCTCAAGTCATCTACTATAGAGTATATGACTCCTCAAGTCATTTACTAGAGAGTAGATGACTCCTCAAGTCATTTACTATAGAGTAGATGACTCCTTAAGTCATCTACTATTGATTAGATGACTCCTTAAGTCATCTACTATTGATTAGATGACTCCTCAAGTCATCTACTATAGAGTAGATGAATCCTCAAGTCATATACTATAGAATAGATGGCTCCTCAAGTCATCTACTATAGAGTAGATGACTCCTCAAGTCATCTACTATTGATTAAATGACTTCTTAAGTCATCTACTATAGAGTATATGACTCATCAAGTCATCTACAATACAGTAGATGACTCATCAACTTTCGGAGGACATTTAAAAAATAGAATTTCCTATTATAAAGCTTTGTACAACAATTTGTATTTTGTAGCGCTTAGATGCCAAATCGGAGGACTATATCGAAATCTGAACAAATTTTCTTCAAATTTGGCAAGTTTTGTTCTTGTGTGCTACATTTAAATCTGAGCAGATTTACACCGAATTCGGCAATGCGGGCCCTTGGATCAAGAAACTCCGTCCTGCTGCGGAAAGAAAATTTATATAGGGCCTATATCTTAATCTGAACTTGACTTCTCAAGTCATCTACTATAGAGTAGATGAATACAAAATTCTTCTAAATGACAACTCAAGTCATATCCTATAGAGTAGATGACTCCTCAAGCCATCTACTATAGAGTAGATGACCCCTCAGGTCAATAAAGTGGATAACTCTTCTAGTCGTCCACTGTAAAATAGCATGGAGTAAATGACATCTATTATAGAGGAGATGACTCCTCAAGTAATCGAATATAGAGTAGATGACTCCTCAAGTAATCGAATATAGAGTAGATGACTCCTCTAGTCATCAAATATAATGACTCCTCAAATCGTCCAATTTAGGTAGACGACTTTTTATGTCATCGACTATGGAATATATGGATCCTCAAGTCATCTACAATTTTATAGATGACTCCTCAATTCATTTATTATAGAGGAGATGACTCCTCAAGTCAACTCCAATTATACACTGTAGAGTAGATGACTCATCGAGTCGTCTGCTATAGAGTTGATATCTCCTTGAGTTGTCTACTATAGTATAGATGACTCCTCAAGTCATCTACTGTAGGGTAGATGACTCTTCAAGTCATCTACTATAGAGTAGATGACTCCTCAAGTCATCTACTACAGAGTAGATGACTCCTCAAGTCATCTACTATAGAGTAGATGACTCCTCAAGTCATCTACTATAGAGTAGATGACTCCTCAAGTCATCTACTATAGAGTAGATGACTCCTCAAGTCATCTACTATAGAGTAGATGACTCCTCAAGTCATCTACTATAGAGTAGATGACTCCTCAAGTCATCTACTACAGAGTAGATGACTCCTCAAGTCATCTACTATAGAGTAGATGACTCCTCAAGTCATCTACTATAGAGTAGATGACTCCTCAAGTCATCTAGTATAGAGTAGATGACTCCTCAAATCATCTACTATAGAATAGATGACTCCTCAAGGCATCTACTGTAGAGTAGATGACTCCTCAAGGCATCTAGTGTAGTGCATCTACTATAGAAAGATGACTCTTCATGTCATCTGCAATAAAGAAAATTAAAAATGTTCGTAAAGTGTATTTGATAGAGCAATGTTTTGTGAAATTTGGGGACATTTCACAGCTGTGATGTATATTTTTGACATTAAAGGGCTCTTGTAAAACTTTATGAACATTATTCATATATTAAATGAATTTGTACATAGAAAATATGAACATCTCTTCTGTGCACTATTTCAAAAGTTTAACATTAATATGTTATTTCGCATATCATTAAGTAATAGCAATTGAGTATTATTAAAAAAAATATCTAAAAGCCTATTCAACACTATCCAATTATTCTTTCTCTTTCCAACTGGTTTGGAGATACATTATTTATTTCCATTACCACTTACGTATATGAACCATTTTCCAAACAATCGACAAATTACTTTTCCACTGTCCCCTAGTTAAATGTTCTTCTGCTCTGCCATCTAGAGTTTAGTTCATTACTTATTATTTAAAAACCCATTAGACAAATTGTTTGTTGTCAAATCAAAATTTTTGGGGAAAACTAACTGCCAAAAACATTATTTGCATGCAAACCCAGTACTTAGACATTTCTAATACGAGTACAAAGGGAGGATAGTAATTGGAGGCCAGAGAAAAATAATGACAGGAAATTGTTACAATAAGTATTTGAAGGAGATGATGCATGGAAAGAAAAACACCACTACTTATTTATGTATATGTAAATTCTAAGAATCGTTAGCCGGCTGTCCATTCGGAATTGCAATATACATATTTATTAACAAGTCCGAGGATTTAATGACTTTGCAGTAGTTGTTAGGACAGCAGAAGCTTACAAGTTGGCAGACCATGTACCATGGCAAATATTACAAATTACTGTAATTATTTTAAGTAAATAACCAAACAAAAGGCAGAGATGGACGAACGGACGGACGGACGGGCCAAACGACAGTGAATAATAATAGTTGAGGAAATAGCAAAGCGGAACGGAAATACAAAATTGCTAGGAAAAGGAAGTTCGTGGGAAAAAATGAGAAGCCATCAACCAGAACTCACTTAGCCTTTGTGGTAGGAACAAGAACAATCCTCAACAAAAGCCTGAAAGTGTGCTTTACAAAAAAACACAACGAGATACAACAGAGGTTAGCATCTCTCTCTGTCTCTCTTGCACATCATAGTCATCATGAGATGAGCATTTAAACAAAAGCCTAAATGTATGCTTTACAAGATAATAATATATAAGATACATATACAATTTTCCATAATTATACAAAATTATTACATTTCCAGAGGAAACTGCTGCAAAAGAAACCAAGAACTAAAACCTTCTCCTGCTCCGCCTCCAGCTTCAGCTTTCAGTCAGCGGAAAAGCATCCTTGAAAAACTATTAAATGGTATTGCGAGTGTATGCGTGTGTTCTAAGGAAAACCATTGAAATTGTATTGTTTTACCGAGCATCTATTTCTGTTGACATACTTTGGTTGTTTTTTACTATACTCTCCTCCCTCTTTCTCTCTTTCTGTATATGAATTGTATTGTTGCAATCCATTAAAATACGGCTAAATTGTTTTGCCTGTATTTGTGGTCGCTGTTGTGGGTGTGAATGGGGATATCTGTTCTGCTTTCGTCCTGTATTTTTTTCTTTCTATACGAGTATTCATATAGAGCGCCATCTATCCATCCTTATGGGTTGTTCATCTTGATAGCCATTTCTTAATGGTTATAATGTTATATTTAATGGATTTTATTGTTACAAAGATGTTGTTGTTGCTCTTTTATTTTTCTTCTTCGGTTTTTTGTTTGTTTGTTGTTTACTCAGGAAATCCATTGCATACTTTTATGCTAAAATCTGGTGGATGCTCAGGAGAGGGAGGGGGGTTTTGTGGAAACCATCAACCATCATGAATGGCTGGCTACCTGTTTCATGTTTTTTTGTTTGCTCTAAAAGCTTTGTTTTCTATATATATATATATATATATATACATATATATATATATATATATTATAAGGTTTTAGCAATGCTTTTCATTTCGAGGACAAATATTGTTCAAACAGTATTGTGGATGAACCAAATATCTGCAAACATTGTAATAATTCTAAAATATTTGGTAGAAAGGAAAATAAAACAATCATATTAGTAATCTCAAATGAAACAAACATTTTTTCCAAGGAATACTTTTAGGAGTAAGATTTGTATTAAATAATATTGCCTATCTTTAGGATGTGCAGCTTATTACAAAATACGGGAATTTGAATACACAATATAATTCTGAACATTTGTGGAGAAAAAACTGTTCATTCATAAAGACGTTTTTATCCTTTGCAAGCAATAAATGTGTACCACAAAGATATATTTATCAGACGACTCCAGGAGTCATCTACTCTACGTCAGACGACTCAATGAGTCATCTACTCTACGGCAGACGACTCAATGAGTCATCTACTCTACGGCAGACGACTCAATGAGTCATCTGCTCTATGGCAGACGACTCAATGAATCATCTGCTCTATGGCAGACGACTCAATGAATCATCTACTCTATGGCATACGACTCAATGAGACACCTGCTCCATGGCAGACGACTCATTTGCTCTATGGCAGACAACTCAAGGAGTCATCTGCTCAATGGCAGACGTCTCGAGGATTCACCTGATCTACTCCAGACGCCTCTACAGTAGATGCATTGAGAAGTCATCTAATCTACAGATGTAGGGAGTAATCTACTATATGCTAGGATATATCTACTCTATAGTAGACGACTCTGGGCGTCATCTACTCTACAGTAGACGACTCTGGGCGTCATCTACTCTACAGTAGACGACTCTGGGCGTCATCTACTCTACAGTAGACGACTCTGGGCGTCATCTACTCTACAGTAGACGACTCTGGGAGTCATCTACTCTACAGTAGACGACTCTGGGAGTCATCTACTCTACAGTAGACGACTCTGGGAGTCATCTACTCTACAGTAGACGACTCTGGGAGTCATCTACTCTACAGTAGACGACTCTGGGAGTCATCTACTCTACAGTAGACGACTCTGGGAGTCATCTACTCTACAGTAGACGACTCTGGGAGTCATCTACTCTACAGTAGACGAATCTGGGAGTCATCCAGTCTACAGTATATGACTCTGGGAGTCATCTACTCTACAGTAGACGACTCTGGGAGTCATCTACTCTTTAGTAGACGACTCTGGGAGTCATCCACTCTATAGTAGACGGCTCTTGGAGTCATATGCTCAATAGTAGACAACTCTGGCAGTCATCTACTCTATAGTAGACGACTCTTGGAGTCATATACTCTATAGTAGACGACTCTTGGAGTCATCTACTCCATAGTAGACGACATTGAAAGTAGTACTCTATAGTAGACTCTGAGAATCATCTACTCTATAGTAGATGACTCAAGGAGTCATATACTCTATAGCAGACGACTCAAGGGGTCATCTACTCTATAGTGGACGAGTCAAGTATTCATCTACTCTACAGTAGACGACTCAAGCAGTCATCTACTCTATAGAAGACGACTCAAGGAGTCATCTACTCTATAGTAGATGACTAAAGCAGTCGTCTACTCTATAGTAGACGACGCAAGGAGTCATCTACTTTCTAGTACACGACTCAAGAAGTCATCTACTCTACAGTAGACGACTCAAGAAGTCATCTACGCTACAGTAGACGACCCAAGGAGTCATCTACTCTATAGTAGACGACTCAAGGAGTCATCTACTCTATAGTAGACGAATCAAGGAGTCATATACTTTATAGTAGACGACTCAAGGAGTCATTCACTCAACCAACTTAAGAAGTCATCCACTCCAAGAAGTCATCTATTCTATAGTAAACGACCCAAGGACTCATCTACTCTACAATAGATAACTCAATACGTCATCCACCTTATAGTAGACAACTTAAGACCTCATCCACTCCATACTACACGACTCAAGGGGTCATTTACTCTATATTGGACGACTCAAGGAGTCATCTACTCTATAGTAGACGCCTCGAAGAGTCATGTACTCTTTAGTAGACTAGTTGAGGAGTCATCTACTCTATAATAATCGACACGAGAAGTCATCTACTCTACATATAATAGACGACTCGAGTCTTGAGTTGTCTACTATAGAGACGACTTAAGGATGCATCTAATTTATGGTAGAGGAGTCAGGAGCCAGGAGTCATATACTATATGGTATGACTCAAAGAGCCATTTAGTCTATAGCAGATGACTCAAAGAGCCATCTACTCTATAGAAGATGACTCGAAGAGCCATCTAGTCTATTGTAGACAACTCTTAGCATCTTCTGCTCTATAGTAGATGACTCTAACAGTCATCTGCTCTATGCGAGACGATCCAAGTATTTATCTAGTCTGTTTACTCTATAGTAGACGATTCTAGGAGTCATCTACTTTATAGTAGACGCCTCTATAAGTCATCTACTCTATAGCAGACGACTCTATGAGTCATCCACTCTATAGTAGACGACTCTATGAGTCATCCACTCTATAGTAGACGAATCCAGGAGTCATCTACTCTATAGTAGACGACTCGAGGAGTCATTTACTCCATAGCGGACGACACAAGGAATCATCTACACTATATTAGTCATCTACTCTACCGTAGACGACTCGAGGAGTCATCTACAAAACAGTAGACGACGCGAGGAGTCATCTACTCTACAGTAGACGAATAAAAGGATTTTATTGCAAATGATTCAAGGATTCATCTAATCTGCATCAGATGACTGTAGGAGTGACTCGAGGAGTGATCTACTCTATAGTAGACGACTTGTGGAGTTATCTGCTCAATAGAAGATGACTCAGGAGTACTCTACACTGTAGTAGACGTCTCGGGGAGTCATCTAATCGATAATATATGACATCTACTTTATTCTGGACAACATGAGCAGACATATTCTCTATAGCTGACTCCTCGAGAAGTCATCTACCCTACTGCAGACAACTCGAGAAGTCATCTACACTACTGCAGATTATTTTTCAAACATAAAAAAAATTATATTAATTTTCACCCAAATAGAAAATAAGCCTAAAAATATGCCATTATTTTTTAACTAAATCCCAAATGTATGCTTTAGTAATTTTCAACTCAATCAATTGTAATTGAAGATACTTTAAAAAATCTTCTTCTTGTTATGGTTCATCAAAATATTGTTTTATTTTCTCCTTTGGTTCTGATTATTTAGATAACTTAAATCCTTTCAATTTTTCCCACTTTAGAAATAATTGTATATGAAGTATACTTTAAGGCCTCCTCATGCAATCGTTCATTAAAAATTGTATTTTATTTTCCTTTTTTAGCAGTATATAAATCCATTAATTTTCTCACACATCAGAAATATTTCACATTTATCATTTTTTTGTGCTAAAGCATGAAATTATGCTTTGGTAATTATCCATCCATGCCAAATGTATTTGACCTATGTTTTAAAGGTTTCTCGTGTTATCGTTTATCAAAATAATTTTTTTTATCAATTTCTTTGCTTATTTTTATTCTGACACATTAGCCTAAAAGTCTGCAAAATACTTAGGGGAACAAAGTACAAATATTTAGAATAATTATGAATGACAACAAAAATAAAAAAATTGAACATTAATGTTACTAGGGACAAATGTCTGTGTTTTTGTAGTTAAGAGCCATTCCAGTTTCTATGACAATAAATCTTGAAGCATGAGAATATTTTATTCGAAATACAAATTATTTTATTATACATATAAAAAAATATTTTATCTATACAAACACTTATACAAAATTTCTAAGAAATTTTCTATAAATACAAAATTTCTAAGAAATTTTCTATAAATACAAAATTTCTAAGAAAGTTTCTATAAATACAAAATTTCTAAGAAATTTCCTATAAATACAAAATTTCTAAGAAATTTCCTATAAATACAAAATTTCTAAGAAGTTTTCTATAAATACAAAATTTCTAAGAAGTTTTCTATAAATACAAAATTTCTAAGAAATTTTCTATAAATACACAATTTCTAAGAAATTTTCTATAAATATAAAATTTCTAAGAAATTTTCTATAAATACAAAATTTTTAAGAAATTTTCTATAAATACAAAATTTTTAAGAAATTTACTATAAATACAAAATTTCGAAGAAATTTTCTATAAATACAAAAATTCGAAGAAATTTCTATAAATACAAAATTTTTAAGAATTTTTCTATAAATACAAAATATCTAAGAAATTTTCTATAAATACAAAATTTTTAAGAAAATTTTCTATAAATACAAAATTTCGAAGAAATTTTCTATAAATACAAAATTTTTAAGAAATTTTCTATAAATACAAAATTTCAAAGAAATTTACTATAAATACAAAATTTCTAAGATAGCTTCTATAAATACAAAAAATTTCTTAAAAATTGTGTATTTATAGAAAATTTCTTCGAAATTTTGTATTTATAGAAAAATTTCTTCGAAATTTTGTATTTATAGAAAATTTCTTAAAAATTTTGTATTTATAGAAAATTTCTTAGATATTTTGTATTTATAGAAATTTCTTCGAATTTTTGTATTTATAGAAAATTTCTTCGAAATTTTGTATTTATAGAAAATTTCTTCGAAATTTTGTATTTATAGAAAATTTCTTCGAAATTTTGTATTTATAGAAAATTTCTTCGAAATTTTGTATTTATAGAAAATTTCTTCGAAATTTTGTATTTATAGAAAATTTCTACGAAATTAGTCATATACTCTATAGCAGACGACTCAAGAGTACTCTACACTGTAGTAGACGTCTCGGGGAGTCATCTAATCGATAATATATGACATCTACTTTATTCTGGACAACATGAGCAGACATATACTCTATAGCTGACTCCTCGAGAAGTCATCTACTCTACTGCAGACAACTCTAAGAAATTTCTATAAATACAAAAATTTCTAAGAAATTTTCTATAAATATAAAATTTCTAAGAAATTTTCTATAAATACAAAATTTTTAAGAAATTTTCTATAAATACAAAATTTCAAAGAAATTTACTATAAATACAAAATTTCTAAGAAAGTTTCTATAAATACAAAAATTTCTAAAAAAGTTTCTATAAAAACAAAATTTCGTAGAAATTTTCTATAAAAACAAAATTTCGTAGAAATTTTCTATAAAAACAAAATTTCGTAGAAATTTTCTATAAATACAAAATTTCGTAGAAATTTTCTATAAATACAAAATTTCGAAGAAATTTTCTATAAATACAAAATTTCGAAGAAATTTTCTATAAATACAAAATTTCGAAGAAATTTTCTATAAATACAAAATTTCGAAGACCATTTTCTATAAATAAAAATTTCGAAGATTTTCTATAAATACAAAATTTCGAAAAAATTTTCTATAAATACAAAAATTCGAAGAAATTTCTATAAATACAAAATTTTTAAGAAATTTTCTATAAATACAAAATATCTAAGAAATTTGCTATAAATACAAAATTTTTAAGAAATTTTCTATAAATACAAAATTTCGAAGAAATTTTTCTATAAATACAAAATTTCGAAGAAATTTTCTATAAATACAAAATTTTTAAGAAATTTTCTATAAATACAAAATTTCAAAGAAATTTACTATAAATACAAAATTTCTAAGATAGCTTCATAAATACAAAATTTCGTAGAAATTTTCTATAAATACAAAATTTCGTAGAAATTTTCAATAAATACAAAATTTCGTAGAAATTTTCTATAAATACAAAATTTCGTAGAAATTTTCTATAAATACAAAATTTCGTAGAAATTTTCTATAAATACAAAATTTCGTAGAAATTTTCTATAAATACAAAATTTCGTAGAAATTTTCTATAAATACAAAATTTCGAAGAAATTTTCTATAAATACAAAATTTCGAAGAAATTTTCTATAAATACAAAATTTCGAAGAAATTTTCTATAAATACAAAGTTTTTAAGAAATTTTCTATTAATACAAAAGGTCTAAGAAATTTTCTATAAATACAAAATTTCTCAGAAATTTTCTATAAATACAAAATTTCTCAGAAATTTTCTATAAATACAAAATTTCTCAGAAATTTTCTATAAATACAAAATTTCTAAGAAATTTTCTATAAATACAAAATTTCTATAAAATTTTCTATAAATACAAAATTTCTAAGAAATTTTCTATAAATACAAAATTTCTATAAAATTTTCTATAAATACAAAATTTCTAAGAAATTTTCTATAAATACAAAATTTCGAAGAAATTTTCTATACATACAGAATTTCGAAGAAATTTTCTATACGTACAAAATTTCGAAGAAATTTTCTATAAATACAAAATTTCGAAGAAATTTTCTTTAAATACAAAATTTCGAAGAAATTTTCTAAAAATACAAAATTTCTAAGAATTTTCTATAAATACAAAATTTCTAAGAAATTTTCTATAAATACAAAATTGGACTATTATTGGACTTAAATTGGACTTAAACCATTTTTCCAAATAACTGACTTATTTCATGATTCATTTGTACATTTTTACGATTATTATTCATTTTACAAAATAAACCTCAAATCTTATCAATTAGTGTTTTTTTATAGCCGTTCATTAATACTCTATTAAAATGAAGTCTTACAAAAAAAACTCTTCCAACTCATGGGGTATAATGTGAACTCCTTCTTCTTTTTCTTCCGTGAAGAGATTCGACAATTATTTTCTTCATCAGAGCTTTTAAAATTCCATTTAATGACATTTTGTTTATAACTTTTATGGCTTTATCCATCCTTTTTTTACTTCGACGTTGAAAATAATATAATGTCGAATATCTTTTTTTTATGACATGTTATTCGATATATTATTTGTTTCTAAATGGCGAATGCTTTGGACCGTAAAGGCTACATGGATATATGGTTTATATATTTTTAAATTGAAAACGTGATGTGAATTATGAAATGCGAAAATATGCATGTTTCGTGTGTGTATATATAGATCATATTGTCAATGTGTTTCCTTTTTTTGGGTTGAGGGGGAGAAAAGTTCATTTTCTCCTTTGCTTTGGTCGCTGAGTTCCTTTTAGTTCCATAGGTTTTCTTTTAGTTTAGTTTTGTTTTAAGGACAAACGGGAAACAACCAAACTCTTGGTTTTCTCTCAGTATATTCTCCTCTACTCTCTGATGGTAAATGGATGTGACACTTTTGTGAGTTATGTTCATTTTCTATAGTTTTAGTATTCTGTGTGAGACCTTCCGAAGTGGTGGGAGGATTTGCAACAAAAAGCTTTGGTATTCCTTTGGGACTACATACTAAATTACAAAATGAGTTCTAATAATACCCGAGGCTTAATAATTGATTATCCTGGTTGACAATCCATTCCATTCATATTTTCATTTTAAGTGCATACTGTTAGGGTTATTACAATTTATTTTAATAAGTTTAATAAATACTTATTTCAATTTAAGATACAAAACACAAAAGTATTGTTTAATTGCAAATTTTTTCACTTTTTTTGTTAAATTGTATGTTTTGCGAATTTATAAAATTATTGCATTTCACTGCTGCTATTGATAACCGGACGAACTTAAATAACAAATTAAATAAATAATTTATTGGTAAATAAATAAACACATAAATCATTAAAAATAAATCCTCAATAAAATAAATAACATGAACATTTAAATTTTTTTTATTTAAATGTTTCGTTTTACTCTCTATGAGAATTTCTTAAAAAAATTGATATCTTCCAATAAAACCAATTACGTGAGCCGAATCCCAAGCTATTCGGTTGTCCATGGCTTTAGCCGACATTTCCGCAAATTTTTGCCAAGCACGTATTAGACGAATGGGGTGGGGGAGGTGTGACATTGGCACGATATTTGTTCGAAGTAACCAGGAATTCAATACCAATATTGACATTTCAGAATTTGGTTGTTGCATTTTCCTATGAAACAGCGGGCAACGCATTTGGAATTCATTCTTTGTACTACTTTAAGGACCACCAGCAGCACTAGCACGAGCGTCAATGACTTTGCACGTACCACCACAGAGGTGACACTTGGAAATATGTATCTCAATGAGTGGAAGGATATTTGAGCCACGAGTGCAATAGACCTTTCCTAATATTAAAAATAATGTCACTAGAGCGCATAGAGTAAGGTCGAGGAGGAAAGGTACACAAATTTCTATATTACACAAAATATTTGGAATCGCCGGTCAACGTCGGGATTCAAGATTCGATTTATTGAGACTTATATAAGAATTTAAAGGTTGGAATGAATATTGACAAAGAAAACTTAAAACTATTATGTATTATTTTAATTTAATATATATGTTTATAAGCAACGAGCTCTCTGAATTGGTATTGACTATATTATATCGTAATAAAGTTTCAACAGCGCTTGCTCCAGGCGCTTTGACAAATATCATGGAGGTCAAACTCCGGGAAGTAATTAAAAACTATTACATAAAAAAGAAATAAAGTACTAAGACTAAAATCATCTTAAAAAATAATCTAAAACTAATTTAACACTAACTTACTAATAATAAACTAAATAAAGTAACTAACCCCTATGTGTGTTAGGTAGTGTTGATGAGTAAAATTCCGTCAAAATAGAAGGTATTGGATCTGACTCCAGCGTGGTGTTCTCCCTTAAAATTCCGATTGGTGATAGATAATAGACATCCGACCAGCCAAATTCTTTTTGGAAATTAAAAATTTCCAAGATCAAATTGTTCTCATGATGAGCCAGACTTTCCGCAAACTTCCGAAGAAAATTTAGAGAATATTTCCCAATGGGAGTAATGGAGGATTCCCCATAAATGTGCACATTCGAGTATCTCCTCGTTGTGGTTTCAAAATTCTTATTCACACACTGCCGTATGACCTTCCTTTCACATATCTCCAGCTCCCTAGCAACAGTTGGAGAAATGCTAAACCATATAGGAAATGCGTATAATAAGATCGGCCTTATACACACCTTGTATATCAAAAGTTTAGTTGAAATTGGTAATGATCTATTACATAGTACTCCAGAAAGTGATCCCTTCACCCTACTAACCTTCCTCAACATTATACGCGCATGCTCATTAAACTTCATCAACTTGTTGAAGTGGACTCCAAGGTATTTAAAACTGTTCCTAAATGGAATCTCGGTTCCATTTAAGAACAGTCTCAAAACCTTACTCTCGGGTACTACAAACCTAGCACATTTCCCTGACGCATTCCTCAGACATAAAGCCTCACATTTTCCAACATTTATCTTTATACCCAGGAAGTATAATAATCGTTAACAATAGACAGATGTCGTTGAACCAAGGAAAGAGCAACAATCGGCGACTCAGCATGCGCGTATAATAATGAATCATCAGCGTATAATATGCTCTTCGACCCACCAGATATGTGAGGGAAATCATGGATAAATACATTGTACAAAAACGGAGCCATTATTGAGCCTTGTGGGACACCACAACCAATATCACCGAGCGAACTGGAGGTACCATCCACCTCAACAAAAAATTTCCGATCGTGGAAGAAGCTATGAAGAAGTTTTATCGCAAACCTATCAAATCCAATATTAATCAGCTTATACAGAATCCCGTCATGATACGCATGATCAAAAGCCTTCTCAATATCAAGGGATACCGCAACAGTACACTTAGATTGTCTCAGGTTCCTGACGACGTCATCTTGAAATTTCAGCAATGCGTGGGTCGTCGAATGACCCTTTTTAAATCCAAACTGGTACTCAGGAATATACAGATCCTCGACAGCCACTCGCATCTTCCCCAAAACAATTTTCTCAAGAAGCTTCCCTAAGTTCGACAGCATAGAAATTGGTCTCAGATTGTTGACATCGGAGTTCCCAGGTTTCTTCGCAATTGGAATAATCCTCGCAATCTTCCATGAATCAGGAAAGTAGCAATTGCTGATACAGTTGTTGAAAATAATTGTCAAAAACTCAAAAGCCCTAGTTGGCATTTTCCTAATCAAATAATTCGAAATGTTATCCGGACCGGAAGATCTCTTATTGTTCAACAATGCTACCTGTTCCACAACACTATCAAGCGAAACCATAGCGGAGTCCGACGTATTCAAAGCCCCAGAATGCCCATCAAAGACACACCTGGGTTCAGAGACTTGGGTAATGTTCTCCGTGATAACCGAAACTATTCCAGCAACATCTCTGTCGGGAGTAAATGGTTGATAAACGGAAGCAAAATGGTCCTTCAGTGCACTCAGTCTACGTGGTCCTTCCATTAAAACTCCACCAACGGAAACCTGTCCTAAACCAGATTGACGCCTAGAACCAATTACGCCATAAATCTCCCTAAAGGCCCTAGGGCCTGGCCTTATTCCTTCTAGTTTCCTGTTCAACCGATCAGCCTGTTCAAATTCACCTGTTCCCTGATAATAATCCCTAGAAGTTGAATCTGCTTCGAAATAAGTAAATAATCCGGATGACACCTATTCAGTGTGCGGTGGTAAATAGTCTTCAGTCTCCTCTGAAGGTCATACTTAATCTGGAAAAGTCTTCGAACATTCCGTGACACAACAAACCTCCTACCCTTAGATCCACATTCGACGAATGCCTTGAAGTTGTCCCATCCATCAGTGACGAAAACTCTCGAATATAAGTATCAATCTCAGAGTTCGAAAGATTCCGATCACATGGAGGAAAGTTCACCGACAAGCCTACCGTCACATCATCACGAAAAAGATCCCAATCAGTTCCATCGAACGACCGAATACCTCGAGGAACCTTTAGCAGAAACCGAAAATCACTAAATCTAAGTCGAAGTCTCAAAGGGAAATGGTCCGAGAAAGTCGACAGACATCCAACCTCGTAATTAATGTCCATGTCATCAAGTAAATCCGAACTAATCAAGAAATGATCCAAAAAAGACGAGCCGTTCAGATATGATGGTCTCGAATCACAAAGCCTCGTAAAGTCAGATGAATTACGAACAATCCAATCGTTCAACACAATACCATTCGCGTTATTAAATGCATCCCCCCAAACGGAATTCCTGGCATTAAGATCGCCACCAATAACCACACCATCAAAGTTCTGAGAAAAAACGCTAATTGCAGAAAGGCCATCAGAAATAGAAACAGAGTTATAATTAGACGGAAAATATACACAACCAAAAAGAAACTTCTTTAATGTGCCATTGAAATTCATTTCGACCTTCATAAAAATATTCGGAAAAATTATGTTCGGAATATCAACCCTTGTATATTCAATAGAATCCCTTACAACAATACCAATACCCTGAGCTCCATCATCCCTAATGAATGAATATTTCTCCAAATTAACACGTTTACGATACTTCAAGTGCGTTTCCTGAATAAACGCAAAATCAATCCCATTACTCCTCAAAACATCACACAATTGAATTCTTCTACTAGTATCCACAAGAGATCTAACGTTAAATGTCAAAAAATTCAAATACCTATGGACCATAAGATTCTGAAACTTCCTTGAGTAATAACAAGCATTCCTGTCTGGCTTGTTCCTTTGACATAGTCTTATAGTTAAGCATAAACTTCTTTATTCTCTCCTCCAATGGCTCCGATCCACAAATAACCTTAGCTATCTCCATAAATTCCGCGATTATTGGCGAAGCCCTCGCCGGACTTCTAACATTAGAAAAATTCGGGTCACCAGCTTGATGAAAACATGAAGCAAATGACTTTCCTCCACTAACAAAACCTGACTGAAAGATTGAACGAGACACATTTTCCGTAGCCACTCGTCTCCTCTCACTGGCCTCCTTCGACAGTTTAAGCCTAAACTCCTGGTATTCCTTGAAAGCCGAACATCCCCTCCAACTCGCCGGGTGGCCCAGTTCGCCGCAATTTACACATTTAGGATTCTCGCCGTTCTGACCCCGAAGGCATGCACCCGGCTCATGAACAGAGTCACACTTCACACAGGAAAACGGGCGGCTGCAATTCCGAGCAATATGTCCCCATTTCTGGCATCTCTTACACTGTACTTCCTTAAAATTCGAATTGGGGCGTTCCCAGGAAACTACCTGATCTAACATCAATTTTCTATGCGAAATATCACCAGCTTTCTTCCCCGCAAATAAGGTGACCTGAAAAAGACCCGTGTCATAATTATGGCGTTTAGAATGAGCCGATTGGAACTTAGAAACAGATTCAATAACCCCGGGGTCAGACCTATCAAAAAAACTTTTTACATCATTCACATCAGTGCCATGAACCAAACCCCGCAAAATCAAGGTCACACGTTTAAACTCCTTCGGGGTGTGTGAATAAGAATCCTTTCCACTATTACGCAAGATCTGCATCATCTCCGAATGTACATGTGGGTCCTCCAAGTACAGTTTGCTTTTAAATCTGCTTTGGTTCACAAATTTGAAATTCACTTTAGGTGTCCATGAATTTAGCTGGTCAATCATGCCCTTAACATCAACATTCCTCAAAAAGATGGGAGGACAAAATTTCACAGAACCAGTCTTCGATTTATCAGAATTCACTCTATCATTTACAACTTTTCTCGGTGTATGAACTGGGCATTTAAATCCCCAACTACGAAATCCTGCAAAATCGCAAATCTATTCTGACTTAGATTAGGACTAATATCTACCTTAGATGCACCGTCCACCAACAAACCTTTCTTTGCTGTGCTTGCAACATAATTTTCTTTTAGTCGGAAACTTCTTGAGGTACCAGCTTCACAATTGTCACTATATCGCTTGCGTTTATGTTCAACCAATTGAAAATCTTGTTCTTCTGGATTGATCTGCACTCCAGCAACATTCTCGCTTTGCGATTCAGCTACATCCATCGATGTAGAGCCTTCAAAGTTTTGAGATTCCAAAGATCTTCTTTCATCAAAAACGGCTTGATGCAATGCTTTACCCAAATGAGATTTAGATTGCGATTGCTGCTCTGGAGGTTTAACCGGATTATCCATACGTAAATTCTTATCCGGCGGCTTCTTCACGCCATCGACTTTCTCTTCCTTCGTCATTTAAGCGCTTTCGACTTCAATCAGAATTTGAAAATAAAATTATTCAATTCTTCGAAGAAAAATTGTTTTTCAAAAATTAAGAAATAATTTTTTTGACGTAAAAGGAAATTCAAAAATTTATTTGATTTGCTCCAGAAAACACGTCTGCTCGCTTTGGCTGTCAAAAGCAAAACTCCAACGTCGGGATTTTGAATATATTATATGTTATGTTTAAAAAAACCAATCTTAGTTTTAGCCTACAGTTAGGCGAAATAGATTTTTCAATAATTAAAAAATGCTTAGAAATTTTCTATGAATACACAATTTTTAATAAGTTTTCTCTGAACACAACATTTTTAAGAAATTTTCTATAAATACACAATTTTTGAGAAATTTTCTATAAATACACAATTTTTGAGAAATTTTCTATAAATACACAATTTTTGAGAAATTTTCTATAAATACACAATTTTTGAGAAATTTTCTATAAATACAATATTTCTGAGAAATTTTCTATAAATACAAAATTTCTGAGAAATTTTCTATAAATACAAAATTTCTGAGAAATTTTCTATAAATACAAAATTTCTGAGAAATTTTCTATAAATACAAAATTTCTGAGAAATTTTCTATAAATACAAAATTTCTGAGAAATTTTCTATAAATACAAAATTTCTGAGAAATTTTCTATAAATACAAAATTTCTGAGAAATTTTCTATAAATACAAAATTTCTGAGAAATTTTCTATAAATACAAAATTTCTGAGAAATTTTCTATAAATACAAAATTTCTGAGAAATTTTCTAAAAATACAAAATTTCTGAGAAATTTTCTATAAATACAAAATTTCTGAGAAATTTTCTATAAATACAAAATTTCTGAGAAATTTTCTATAAATACACAATTTTTGAGCAATTTTCTATAAACACAAAATTTCTGAGAAATTTTCTATAAATACAAAATTTCTGAGAAATTTTCTATAAATACAAAATTTCTGAGAAATTTTCTATAAATACAATATTTCTGAGAAATTTTCTATAAATACAAAATTTCTGAGAAATTTTCTATAAATACAAAATTTCTGAGAAATTTTCTATAAATACAAAATTTCTGAGAAATTTTCTATAAATACAAAATTTCTGAGAAATTTTCTATAAATACACAATTTTTGAGAAATTTTCTATAAATACAAAATTTCTGAGAAATTTTCTATAAATACAAAATTTCTGAGAAATTTTCTAAAAATATAAAATTTCTGAGAAATTTTCTATAAATACAAAATTTCTGAGAAATTTCTATAAATACAAAATTTCTGAGAAATTTTCTATAAATACACAATTTTTGAGAAATTTTCTATAAATACACAATTTTTGAGAAATTTTCTATAAATACAAAATTTCTGAGAAATTTTCTATAAATACAAAATTTCTGAGAAATTTTCTATAAATACAAAATTTCTGAGAAATTTTCTATAAATACAATATTTCTGAGAAATTTTCTATAAATACAAAATTTCTGAGAAATTTTCTATAAATACAAAATTTCTGAGAAATTTTCTAAAAATACAAAATTTCTGAG
Source organism: Eudasyphora cyanicolor (assembly GCA_963930755.1). Taxonomy (NCBI): domain Eukaryota; kingdom Metazoa; phylum Arthropoda; class Insecta; order Diptera; family Muscidae; genus Eudasyphora; species Eudasyphora cyanicolor. The sequence goes on along the minus strand of OZ005734.1, from coordinate 60,598,460 downwards.
AAATTTTCTATAAATACAAAATTTCTGAGAAATTTTCTATAAATACAAAATTTCTGAGAAATTTTCTATAAATACACAATTTTTGAGCAATTTTCTATAAACACAAAATTTCTGAGAAATTTTCTATAAATACAAAATTTCTGAGAAATTTTCTATAAATACAAAATTTCTGAGAAATTTTCTATAAATACAATATTTCTGAGAAATTTTCTATAAATACAAAATTTCTGAGAAATTTTCTATAAATACAAAATTTCTGAGAAATTTTCTATAAATACACAATTTTTGAGAAATTTTCTATAAATACAAAATTTCTGAGAAATTTTCTATAAATACAAAATTTCTGAGAAATTTTCTAAAAATATAAAATTTCTGAGAAATTTTCTATAAATACAAAATTTCTGAGAAATTTTCTATAAATACAAAATTTCTGAGAAATTTTCTATAAATACACAATTTTTGAGAAATTTTCTATAAATACACAATTTTTGAGAAATTTTCTATAAATACAAAATTTCTGAGAAATTTTCTATAAATACAAAATTTCTGAGAAATTTTCTATAAATACAAAATTTCTGAGAAATTTTCTATAAATACAATATTTCTGAGAAATTTTGTATTTATAGATTTGTCTACTGTATTGTAGATGACTCCTCGAGTCGTCTACTGTAGTGTAAACGACTCCTGGAGTCGTCTAATAAAGAGCAGATGACTTCTAGTGCATTATACTATAGAGTAACTGATTCCTCTAGTCATACACAATAGGGTAGATGACTCCTCTATCGTCTACCATAGGAAAGATGGCTCCTCGAGTCGTCTACCTAGAGTAGATGACTCCCCGAGTTGTCTATCTCTCTCTTTAAGTCGTCTACTGTAAAGTCGAATAGATGATGCTTGGAGTTGTCTACCATGAGTAGATGACACCTGGAGTTGTCTTCTACCATGGGGTAGGTTACTTCTCGAGTCTTCTACTATAGAATATATGACCGTTTTAGTCGCCTACTATAGAGTAGAGGACTCCTCTAGTCGTTCAACTTAGAATAGATGATTCTTCGAGTTGTCTACCATAGAGTAAAGACATTTTCTATAAATACAAAATTTCTAAGATATACATACAAAATTTCTAAAAAATACATACAACATTTCTAAGAAATTTTCTATAAATACAAAATTTCTCAGAAATTTTCTATAAATACAAAATTTCTCAGAAATTTTCTATAAATACAAAATTTCTCAGAAATTTTCTATAAATACAAAATTTCTCAGAAATTTTCTATAAATACAAAATTTCTCAGAAATTTTCTATAAATACAAAATTTCTCAGAAATTTTCTATAAATACAAAATTTCTCAGAAATTTTCTATAAATACAAAATTTCTCAGAAATTTTCTATAAATACAAAATTTTTCAGAAATTTTCTATAAATACAAAATTTCTCAGAAATTTTCTATTAATTCAAAATTTTTCAGAAATTTTCTATAAATACAAATTTTCTAAAAACATTTTTATAAATACAAAATTTCAAAGAATTTTTGTATTTATAAATACAAAATTTCTAAGAAATATTTTATAAATATAAAATATATAAATTTCTAAGAAATATTTTATAAATATAAAATATATAAATTTCTAAGCAATATTTTATAAATATAAAATATATACATTTCTAAGCAATATTTTATAAATATAAAATATATAAATTTCTTTTTTCTAATTTTTATAAATTAAAAATTTCTAAGAAATTTTCTGTAAATAAAAAATTTTCCTTTCTATAAATTTATAGAAAATTTCCTTGAAATTTTGTATTTATAGCAAATTTCCTAGAATTTTGTATTCATAGAAAATTTCCTAGAAATTTTGTATTTATAGAAAATTTCTTAGAAATTTTTTAATTATAGAAAATTTCCTAGAAATTTCTAAAAAAAATTGTATTTATAGAAAATTTCTCAGAAATTTTGATTTATAGAAAATTTCATAGAAATTTAGATTTATAGAAAATTTCTTAGAAATTTTGTATTTTTTAAAAATTTAATAGAGATTTTCTTAAAAATTTTCTATTCATTCAAAATTTCTTAGAAAATTTGTATTTTTTCAAAATTTCCTAGAAATTTTTATTTATAGAAAATTTCTTAGAAATTTTAAATTTTGTATTAATAGAAAATTTCTTCGAAATTTTGTATTTAAAGAAAATATATTCGGAATTTTGTATTTATAGAAAATTCCTTCGAAATTTTGTATTTATAGAATATTCCTTCGAAATTTTGTATTTATAGAAAATTCCTTCGAAATTTTGTATTTATAGAAAATTTCTTAGAAACTTTGTATTTGTCGAAAATTTTTTAGAAATTTTTTAGTTAAGAAAAATTTTTAAAAAATTTTGTATTTATAGAAAATTTCTTCAAAATTTTATATTTATAGAAAATTTCTTCAAAATTTTGGATTTAGCGAAAATTAAAGGATATACCTTGGTCGTATTGCCCGACTGAAATTTTTTACTTGTTTTATTATATTTAAATTTATTTTATTTTATTAAGTTATAATATTAATTACGTATTATATGTAATATGTATTATTTAATTAAAATCTAATTTAGAATTTTTAGGATTTTAATAAGTAACGAAAACATTGCCTACCATTAGATGTCTTTAAACTTTTTACTTCAGGAATCCTATAGATATTGCCTATATTTAGGGTCATAACAATAATTAAATTTGAATTTTAACTAGACTTTTAAATTTAAAACAGTTGCACATTTTATTGTCTTATAAATAATTATCAATTTTTCAAATCGAATATTATGAATGGCGTTGAATTAATTAATTTCTACTGACAGCAAATATATATTTTAAATGTGCTGCCACTGGTGAATACACCAATAAATCAGGTGGGCAACATAAAATAAATCTTAACACAATACTTCTTAATAAATTTACAAAAAACGATAACAAACTGACATTTATTCAAATTCTTTAAATTCACTTTTACTTGTTTTTCTCGTCATTGCAATGGATGACGATGATGACTTCAAACCAGTTTCAATTTAAAATGTTTGGCGACAAGTGTTTTGTTTTAAAATATTATGAGCAGTAATTAAAATAAGACAGACAGACAGACAACAGTCAGCTCCATCTACCTTAGTCACCAGTTATTGAACTGAATATTTGTATTCCATGAAGTTGAACAAACCAAATAAGGCAGCAATTTTAATAATAACAAAACAAATTACCACCACATAAAATAAATGGAAATTAATTCAGTAAAAATATAGTTTAGTTTGTTGCACAGATGCAACAAATTAGTGCATAAGAGTATTTTAAAGGGGCCTTTGTGGGGGGATTGGGCTTAGAGTATGAGAGATATCACCATATAGATACCGATTTATGCGTCTGTATAAACCGCTGAACCTGATTGCAAAGCAACAAAAAAGAACATTGACATTTAAAATTCCAATAGACTGAACTGAGTAAAATTATTACTCGTTGTATTATAATTAATTAGCAGTAGTTTATAATTGACGAGCACAATAAGGCGAGGACGGTGACAGTGCAGGCGAAATTATGAATAATTCAATTTTGTCGCAGCTTTTGCATACCGTGATGGAGTGCATGTCAATGCAGGTTTAAAATGCAATTTAGAAATAAATTGTGAACAAATTGTTTAAGTAATATAATTGTAGTTTATATGTTATTATTCTATAGATATGACAATAAATAGGTTTTCAGCCTAACGGTAGGCAATAACACATCCTAGATAGCCTAAATGTAGGCTGTATTTATTTAAGTATAAAAAAGAAACAAAAATAAAATACTGTAGAAAATACATATTTTTAAATTATTGTAACCCCAAATGGTAGGCAATAATGTTATGAACATCTCATTCGCTGAAATGTAGGCTATTACATATTACACACACAATCATCTAATGTTTCGATTTTGACATAAAACAAATTTTATTTTATTAAAGTTTTTTGATAAACAACAAAATTTGTGCAAATTTCATTAAAAAAAATTAAACTCTTTTTTTCTAAATAAAAGGATGTACTTGAATAAATTTACAAAAATAAAATACTTTAGATAATTCATTGTTTCGTAATTAATGATAAGCAATTAACTTATGAAAACCGAATTCGTCTAAATGTAGAAATTTTCTATAAATACCAAATATTTAAGAAATTTTCTATAAATACAAAATTTCTACGAAATTTTCTATAAATGCAAAATTTCTACGAAATTTTCTATAAATACAAAATTTCTTAAAAATTTGGTATCTATAGCAAATTTCTCCAATTTGGTTTTATAAGTTAATTTTCTATAAATACAAAATTTCTACGAAATTTTCTATTAATACGAAATTTTCTATAAATACAAAATTTTTACGAAATTTTGTATAAATACAAAATTTTTACGAAATTTTCTATAAATAAAAAAATTTTAAGAAATTTTCTATAAATACAAAAATTCTAAGAAATTTTCTAAAAATACAAAATTTCTAAGAAATTTTCTACAAATACAAAATTTCTAAGAAATTTTCTATAAATACACAATTTCTACGAAATTTTCTATAAATACAAAATTTCTATAATATAGAAAATTTCTTATAATACATCATAAATACATAATTTCTTAGAAATTTTGTATTTATAGAAAATTTCTTAGAAATTTTGTATTTATAGAAAATTTCTTATAAATTTTGTATTTATAGAAAATTTCTTAGAAATTTTGTATTTATAGAAAATTTCTTATAAATTTTGTATTTATAGAAAATTTCCTAGAAATTTTGTATTTTGTATATAAAAATTTTGTATTTATAGAAAATTTCTTAGACATTTTGTATTTATAGAAAATTTTTTAGAAATTTTGTATTTATAGAAAATTTCTTAGAAATTTTGTATTTTGTATATAAAAATGTTGTATTTATCGAAAATTTCTTAGACATTTTGTATTTATAGAAAATTTCTTAGAAATTTTGTATTTATAGAAAATTTCTTAGAAATTTTGTATTTTGTATATAAAAATTTTGTATTTATAGAAAATTTCTTAGACATTTTGTATTTATAGAAAATTACTTAGAAATTTTTTATTTATAGAAAATTTCTTAGAAATTTTGTATTTATAGAAAATTTCTTAGAAATTTTGTATTTATAGAAAATTTCTTAGAAATTTTGTAGTTATAGAAAATTTCTTAGAAATTTTGTAGTTATAGAAAATTTCTTAGACATTTTGTATTTATAGAAAATTTCTTAGAAATTTTGTATTTATAGAAAATTTCTTAGAAATTTTGTATTTATAGAAAATTTCCTAGAAATTTTGTATTTTGTATATAAAAATTTTGTATTTATAGAAAATTTCTTAGACATTTTGTATTTATAGAAAATTTCTTAGAAATTTTGTATTTATAGAAAATTTCTTAGAAATTTTGTATTTATAGAAAATTTCTTAGACATTTTGTATTTATAGAAAATTTCTTAGAAATATTTTATTTATAGAAAATTTCTTAGAAATTTTGTATTTATAGAAAATTTCTTAGAAATTTTGTATTTATAGAAAATTTTGTATTTATAGAAAATTTCTTAGAAATTTTGTATTTATAGAAAATTTCTTAGAAATTTTGTATTTATAGAAAATTTCTTAAAAATTTTGTATTTATAGAAAATTTCTTAAAAAATTTGGATTTATAGAAAATTTCTTAGAAATTTTGTATTTATAGAAAATTTCTTAGAAATTTTGTATTTATAGAAAATTTCTTAGAAATTTTGTATTTATAGAAAATTTCTTAGAAATTTTGTATTTATAGAAAATTTCTTAGAAATTTTGTATTTATAGAAAATTTCTTAGAGATTTTGTATTTATAGAAATTTCTTAGAAATTTTGTATTTATAGAAAATTTCTTTGAAATTTTGTATTTATGGAAAATTTCTTAGAAATTTTGTATTTATAGAAAATTTTTTAGAAATTTTGTATTTATAGAAAATTTCTTAGAAATTTTGTATTTATAGAAAATTTCTTAGAAATTTTGTATATAAAAATTTTGTATTTATAGAAAATTTCTTAGACATTTTGTATTTATAGAAAATTTCTTAGAAATTTTGTATTTATAGAAAATTTCTTAGAAATTTTGTATTTATAGAAAATTTCTTAGAAATTTTGTATTTATAGAAAATTTCTTAGACATTTTGTATTTATAGAAAATTTCTTAAAAATTTTTTATTTATAGAAAATTTCTTAGAAATTTTGTATAAAAAATGATGTATTAAAAAATAATTTCGAGCGCCCCAGTGGGTGAGTTGGTAGCGGGCTCGCCAATGAGTTTGGGGGTCGTGGGTTCGATTCCCACCAGAGGCTCTGGTCTGTCGCTGCAAAATCTGGCATCATGGTCTTTGTAACCCGGCTTCCCTGGACCGTACAATTAGAATATAAATTTACTTTGTATTGTAATTCATATAAATAAAAAAATAAATAAATAAACAATTTTAATTTTTACAAAATTTCTTGGGAATTTTATATTTAAAGAAAACGTCCTAGAAATTTGGTATTAATAACAATTTTCTTAGAAATAATATAAGCGAATTCTGTAGCTTGTCATTAAGACATGCCTAGTATAAATTTTTTCTGAAAGTATTACAGTTGACTCCTAAGGCTATGCTACATATTTTTTACCTTTTTGAACTCCTAAAAGGAGATGATATTGGAAAATGCTTCCAGCATGGTTTCATGGCTCGTTTAGCATGGTTTCAAACCAATAATGCTGCTAATAGATAATACAAATGACGATTTAAAAAATCTTATAAATATAAGTATATAAGTATTATTTAATATGCTTATTAATCGCTGAATTTTTTTATATTTGCAGGTAATTATTTGCAATATTATTTAGTATTGACTCTTATTACAAATTCTTATTTCCATAGGTAAGTTTGATTTTTCCTTCGTATCATTCTTACAAAATTTTCGAATTTGTATTGAATAGTTTATTGAAGCATTTTATTATTAAAACAATTAGTACTTTTTAAATGAAATATAAAAAATATAAAAATTTTGAATTTCTTTGGATAATGTTCAGATCTTTGCAAATGTTGCTAAAATGCTTGAGTAAGTTTTATTTAGTTGTTCTTCTTTAATCCTTCTTTAAATAAATCTAACCAAAATTTAAAGTTGTCAAAATTTCGTCCTTCTACAAATGTAATGTTGTCGCCAGCCAATGCATAGTTTAAGGGATATGGCCTAGACTTATTATGGTCAAGTTTTCTAAAATTAAATTTATGTCAATAATTGCTGCAGAACTGCATAAAATTAAAATAATTACCCATTCTTTATGAAATCATATATAAAATCAGTATACATCTTCACCATTTCCCACTCTTCTGGAGGTAAAATATTAGATTTTTGTGACCAGTTGAATAGGTACTGCAAGTCATCCATATGTTCCACACGATCTGAGAATTTAGAAATTAAAAATTAAATTAAATTATATAGAAAGCTTAAAAAGAAAATCATTAAATTAAATTAAATAAAATAAAAATACAAATACTCGTATTATAACGGAATGTAGTACTCGTATAAAAACGTACCCTTTTTCTCGGGAAACTCAAGATCCATTTCCTTCATTTTACTTTGATATTGAAATTCGTAAAAATATACCAAACCTCCCTTATTACTAACAATCTCAGCTGTTTGATGACTGCCAAATCTGATTATAGAATCAGAAAATAAATCACACAAGGAATCATAATCTCGAGGAGTTAATTTTGTCGAACCATTGAAGTAATGATTAATTATTTTTTCACTTATGTCCTTTCGATTTTTCCAAGAT